>CM067843.1:548792133-550137133 GCA_034509565.1 Triticum monococcum | reverse complement strand
TACCAATGTCAAGCATGCTAAAGGAGATGTTGGAATCATTATATCCGAAGCTATAAGAATTCATAAAGGTGACCACTTTGATGATCATTTATCTAATGAATTACCCTCTGTAGGAAATGATGAGTCACAAGATCATGGTGAACATGGATACTATGATGATGATGATGATGATGATAGTGACTTCGATCTTGATGATGCAATGAGACATTTTGGTCTTACGGAAAATCTTCGGGGATATGTGTCCGGAGGAAAAGAATGGGTTCTTGATAGTGGATGTACTGATCATATGACCGGAGATGAAGAGATGTTCCGTGAGCTTGCTGAAAATGACGGTCCTCGAAAATATGTCACCTTTGGTGATAATTCAAAGGGTAAAGTGGTTGGCCTTGGTAAGGTGGCCATCTCACATGATAGTTCCATTCAAAATGTCATGCTCATTGAATCTCTCGGCTACAACTTACTTTCAGTATCTAGACTTGCTGATTTCGGTTTGAATGTCCTATTTACTGAGGTAGATTGCCAAGTATTTCGTCGAGACAATCATAAAATGGTCTTTACCGGTATGCGTAGAGGTGATCTTTACGTTGTCGATTTCTCTAAAAAGGCACAACCTAAAACTTGCTTTATTGCTAAATCCTCAAAAGGTTGGTTGTGGCATAGACGACTAGGTCATGTTGGCATGAGAAAACTTGACAAGCTTATTAAAGGAAATCATATCCTTGGAGTTAACGATGTCATATTTGATAAGGATAGACTTTGCAGTGCTTGTCAAGCAGGTAAACAGGTTGGACGAAGGCATCCCGTGAAGAACATCATGACCACAAGGAGGCCACTCGAGCTACTTCATATGGATCTTTTTGGTCCCAACGCCTACAAGAGTCTCGGTGGAAATTCTTTTGGTCTAGTTATAGTTGATGACTTTTCAAGATTTACGTGGGTGTTCTTTCTTAATGACAAGTCGCAGGTTCAGAAGATCTTCAAAAACTTCGCTAGGAAGGCCCAAAATTAGTTTGACGTGAAGATCAAGAAGGTTCGGAGTGACAATGGAACGGAGTTCAAGAACGCAAATGTGGACACCTTTCTTGACGAAGAAGGGATTTCACACGAGTTCTCGGCTACGTACACACCTCAACAAAATGGAGTTGTTGAGAGGAAGAACCGGACGCTCGTCGAAATGGCAAGAACGATGCTTGATGAATACAAGACGCCGAAGCACTTTTGGGCAGAAGCGGTTGAGACAGCTTGTCATGCAACAAATCGCTTATATCTTCACAAGCTACTCGGCAAGACGGCATACGAGCTCCTCACTGGTAAAAAACCCCAAGTTGGATACTTTCGAGTATTCGGCTCAAAGTGCTACATTCTTGACAAGCATCGTCATTCAAAATTTGCTCCTAAATCTCATGAAGGTTTTCTACTTGGTTATGGCTCAAACTCTCACACTTACCGTGTCTACAACAATTTCACCCGAAAGGTTGAAGAGACGGTAGATGTGAAGTTTGATGAATCTAATGGCTCGCAAGTAGAGCAATTGCCAATCGATGTAGGAGACAAAGACCCTTCAGAAGCAATCCAAGACTTGTCTATTGGCAAAATTCGTCCAACGGAGGTGAAGGAGAATACCTCGTCCGTCCAAGTGGAAGCTTCTACTTCACAACAAGGTGAACCAAGAATTGATACGGAAGCATACACAAGTGGGACACACCAAGATGAAGAAGACAAGGAAATGCATCAAGACAAACATCAACAACCTCCTTCTCCACCACGACAAGAGAACGACAACGTCAACAATGAAGAAGGCCAAGAAGAAGAACAAGATGAAGAAGATGTTCAACGAAGACCCAAGCAAAAGCTCTCACGAGTTCGAGCAAGAATTGCCAAAGATCATCCCGTCGAGCAAATCTTCAATGATATACAAAACGGGAGAATCACTCGCTCAAAGACTCGTTTAGCTAACTTTTGTGAAAACCATTCATTCATCTCTAGCATTGAACCTATGAAGGTTGAAGAAGCATTGGAAGATCCGGATTGGATAAACGCTATGCATGAAGAGCTACACAACTTTGAGAGAAACCAAGTTTGGACATTGGTTGAGAAGCCCGACAACAACCACAACATCATTGGTACCAAATGGGTGTTTCGCAACAAGCAAGATGAAGATGGACAAGTGGTTCACAACAAAGCACGTCTCATCGCCCAAGGGTACACACAAGTCGAAGGTATGGACTATGGTGAGACATATGCTCCCGTTGCTAGACTTGAGTCCATTCGCATCTTACTTGCCTATGCTAATCACCATAATATCACCTTGTACCAAATGGACATTAAAAATGCTTTTCGAAATGGTGAAATAGAGGAGGAAGTTTATGTCAAAAAACCTCTCGGCTTTATCAATCCTAAGAAACCAAATCATGTTTACAAACTTCACAAAGCTCTTTATGGTCTTAGACAAGCTCCTAGAGCATGGTATAAATGCTTGACCAAGTTCCTTATTGCAAGTGGTTTTGAAATTGGTAAAATTGATTCTACTCTTTTTACTAAAAGGGTTAATGGAGAACTATTTGTATGCCAAATTTATGTTGATGATATCATATTTGGTTCAACTAACCCTCTCTTTAGTGAAAAGTTTGGAAAGCTAATGTTAGAGAAGTTTGAGATGTCTATGATGAGTGAACTCAAATTCTTTCTCAGTTTGCAAATCAAGCAAACTAAGGAAGGTACATTTGTCTCTCAAACGAAGTACACCAAGGACTTATTCAAGAAGTTCAATATGCAAGAATGCAAAGGTATGCCTACACCCATGCCTACTAGTGGACATCTTGATTTGACCAAAGATGGTGAACCGGTTGATCAAAAGGTTTATCGCTCTATGATTGGTTCTTTTTTATACCTATGTGCTTCACGTCCCGACATTATGCTAAGTGTGTGCATGTGTGCACGTTATCAAGCTGCTCCTAAAGAATGTCATCTTAAGGCTGTGAAAAGGATAGTGAGATACTTAATTCATACACCAAACTGTGGCATTTGGTATCCTAAGAGATCTTCTTTTGATCTTGTTGGCTATTCCGACTCGGATTATGCCGGGGACAAGGTTGATAGAAAATCTACTTCGGGTACTTGTCAATTTCTTGGTAGATCTCTTGTGTCTTGGTCTTCCAAGAAACAAAACTCGGTATCCTTATCCACCGCCGAAGCGGAATACATTGATGCTGGTTCATGTTGTGCTCAATTACTTTGGATGAGCCAAACTCTTAAAGATTATGGGATCTATGTGAAACATGTTCCACTGCTTTGTGACAATGAAAGTGCTATCAAAATTGGTCATAATCCTGTACAACATTCTCGAACTAAGCATATTGAAGTTCGTCATCATTTCATTCGAGACCATGTTGCTAAGGGTGACATTGATCTTAAGCATGTTCGTACCGATAAGCAATTAGCGGATATATTTACTAAACCTCTTGATGAGAAAGTATTTTGTAGGTTGAGAGGTGAATTGAACATTATTGATGCTTCGAACTTGGAGTAGGAACTCCATTGGATACATGCAAGACATGAGCTTACGACTAATCCATGATATATCTCTTATAATGACTATCTTATGTCTTGGATATATTTGTACCTTGCATGCTGTCTAACCCATGTAGGTGCTTGGTTGAATCTAATTCCATGAGATTGCGACTCACTCACATCTTGAGCAATCTCTACATCACCACAATGGTGGTTGAAGACAAGGAAGCACAAAACCATTCAAACATATCCTTTGACAAATTCTATGTTGAGCTTCATGATTGTCATTTTTGGATACACAAGTGCTCTTCCTTGCAAGAACTAACCCATGTAGGTAGATGAACTCAAACTCCAAGTGGTGCTCCCAACTCTTGATGAGCTACATCAACCTTGAGCACCCACACAAGTTCAACTACATGAGCAAGAACCACACCACCACCCAAGGTATGTTATTCCATCTTAGAGAAGCTTTACTCTAAGACATGAGTCAAAGCAACTCAACAAGATGTGAATACATCAAGATGCTTAAACAAAAAATGGTAACCCATTTTGAGCTTAAACGATGAGTATGACCTATGATCAAGTGTTCTCACTTGACTCCTAAGTCAATATACTCTAACATAGGTGACTATGTCACTGCCCAACTCTAGATGAAGTTCTCTTGTGTTCTTTTATGTGTTATTGCATTTGTCTCATGCATGTTTATTTTCTTTCTCTTTTTAAAAAACAAAAAACTTCATCTAGATCCTTCAGTTTCTTCTCTTTTCTTTTTGTTTTTGTTCTGCATTTTCTGCATTCAATTCCTTGCAAATCCTTCAGGTAATTCATTGCAAATCTTTGTGAGATCCTACATGTCTAGTGAGCTGAGGTGACAAGTGTTTTTCTCTGTGTGAACTCGGTTTCACCGACTTGTAATTTTCGGTCCAACCGAATCTTTTCGGTACCACCGAAACATGCCACTCGGTGCCACCGACTTCGCAACAGGAAAAACAGTTTGCCACTTGTTCTATATTTCTTCTGATCCAGCTCTACTCAATGAATCTTGTCCTCTACAAGCATCACAGTTTTATCCATTGCTTTGTGCTGAGTCTTAAGGACCAAACCTATACGACGGATTCCAGAAAGCCCTTCTTGGAAATTGATGTCAAAGGGGGAGAGAGATCACATCAAAGCTCAAGGGGGAGAGAAAGTCTCAAGGACCAAACCTACAAGAGAGAAAGTATTAAGGGGGAGAAAGAGATTTCCAGGGGGAGAGAATACTCAAGGATCCCAGATGTCCCAGATGCTTGATGTTCAAGAGGAGAGATGTCACATGTCTTTTTGGGGGAAAGACATGTTCATATGTGCTTATTTGCATTAAGTTCTATCCATTCGTATCTTTCAGCTCTGATTTTCTGTTCCCTATCTTCTCCCAATATCCCATGTAAGATTCAGGGGGAGCAAGACACCTAAGGGAAAGAAATCAGTCAAATTCATTGCATGTCTTTACTCTTGGGGACATGTTGAATCCAATGTGGTACCTTGTACTCACTCTCTACATGTCATCACAGTCTTGGTTCTCTTGTGGCTTCCTTGGTTTGCTCTGGCTAGTGGAGGTACCTGTGTTATCTAACCTTGTTTGTGCAGGTTCATTCCATCCTAAGCCAGCCAAAGACTACAAGGTAAGTGTATGCATCAAAATCATGAGTATGAGGAATTCTTGCTTATGTACATACTGTTTGCAAGAAGGACTCATGAGCATGAAGGTATTTTCCTTGATAATCTTTTGCTCTGATGCATATGGTCAAGATACATGTAACACATTGCCTACTCTGTCATGGTTATGCTCTCACATGCCTCTATATTTCACATTTACATGAGTGCATACATGTAGGGGGAGCCTATGCTTGTTACATGTCCTTCCAAAGCTTTACTTTCTGTTCTTTATATCTTTATCTAAAGCTTTGATGTATGTTGCCATCAATTACCAAAAAGGGGGAGATTGAAAGCACAAGTGCTCCCAAGGTGGTTTTGGTAATTAATGACAACATATCTCTTGTTGGACTAATGTTTCTATCTAGTATGTTTTAGATAAGTTCAACAATGGAGTGGCATGGACTAAAGGTTGTGGGAAGTTCTCCAAGATGCTAAGGACAAAGGATTGGCTAAAGCTTAAAGCTCAAGACTCTTCATTTTACATTTTAGTGATCCAAGATCACATTGAGTCCATAGGAAAAGCCAATACTATCAAGGAGGGATGAGGTGTTGCTTAATGAGCCTCTTGCTCAAGTGCTTAATGATATGCTACAAAATCCTCAGCTACTTTCCCACTTCCACATATGATCTAAACCCAAAGCCAAACTCGGACCTACCGATTATTTCTATCCGGCGCCACCGAGTTTCACTTGTCATAGCCACTGCCAGAAACCCTAATCAGTTCGGTCTCACCGAGATGGGCTTGCAAACTCTCTGTTACCTATTGCAATACCCTCGGTCCCACCGAGATATGCAGTCGGCCCCATCGAGTTTGCTTGGCCAACTCTCTGTTTCACTTATTACCAAAATCGGTCCCACCGAGTTTGAGTAATCGGTCAAACCGAGTTGTGGATTTACCCTAACCCTAGCACATCGGTCCCACCGAGTTGATCCAGTCGGTCCCACCGAAAATCTCTAACGGTCACTAGGTTTACTATTTCGGTCTAATCGAGTTCGTTGATTCGGTCCCACCGAGATTGGTAAACTGTGTGTAACGGTTGGATTTTGTGTGGAGGCTATATATACCCCTCCACCTCCTCTTCACTCGTGGAGAGAGCCATCAGAACACATCTACACTTCCAACTCATATGTTCTGAGAGAGAACCACCTACTCATGTGTTGAGACCAAGATATTCCATTCCTACCATATGAATCTTGATCTCTAGCCTTCCCCAAGTTGCTTTCCACTCAAATCTTCTTTCCACCAGATCCAAATCCTATGAGAGAGAGTTGAGTGTTGGGGAGACTATCATTTGAAGCACAAGAGCAAGGAGTTCATCACCAACACACCATTTGTTACTTCTTGGAGATTGGTGTCTCCTAGATTGGCTAGGTGTCACTTGGGAGCCTCCGACAAGATTGTGGAGTTGAACCAAGGAGTTTGTAAGGGCAAGGATATCGCCTACTTCGTGAAGATCTACCGCTAGTGAGGCAAGTCCTTCGTGGGCGATGGCCATGGTGGGATAGACAAGGTTGCTTCTTCGTGGACCCTTCGTGGGTGGAGCCCTCCGTGGACTCGCGCAACCATTACCCTTCGTGGGTTGAAGTCTCCATCAACGTGGATGTAGGATAGCACCACCTATCCGAACCACGGGAAAAACATCCATGTCTCCAATTGCGTTTGAATTCTCTAAACCCTTCCCTTTATATTCTTGCAAGTTGCATGCTTTACTTTCCGCTGCCTATTCACTCTTTGCATGCTTGCTTGATATGTATTCTGAATGCTGAAATTATGCCTAAACTGCACTTAAACCAAAAAGGCTTAAAAATTGCAACTTTAGCATTAAGTGTCTAATCACCCCCCCCCTCTAGACACATCTACTTCAAGGTCCTACACGTCTGCATCGACATCCCAGGGCTCAACAGGGCCGTGTCTCAAGAGCGCTTCTGGCCTTCGCGTGTGGGCCGTTGCGAGGGCCCGCCACACAGCTACGTTCGCATGCCCCTCGGCTTGCCGAGCGTGGCGTCAGCCTATCAGCGCAACATGCGGCGTGACCTGGCAGCTCAAGAGGCCAGGTACCGCACCGCCTTGGAGGAAACAGAGACGGTCTTCGGGGAGCCTCCTGAGCCCCCAGAGCCTCCCGAGGCTCAGGGCTCCGGTGGCTCATGAGGAGTCCTTTCTTCGACGCACGCCTTCAGCTGCACCAACTCTGCTTCCCCTACAGAACCAGGTGACATCTTCCAAGCTCGTTTAAGCTGGGAGCGCCCCTTGGGCTGCATTATTCCCAGGCCATGTGGGTCCGTCCCTGCGGCGTGTATCCCTTTTGCTCAGTCTTTAGCTTTCCTTGCTGGGGGTGCCCTTCGGGCTACATCATCCCCAAGCCGCTCGGGCCGGACCTAGTGGCATGTATCTTCCTGCATTTACCCAAGCTGATTTGCCTTCCCTGCTTAATCTGCCTACGGTTATCACCTGCTCGATCATCGCCTCCCACGGGGCCTCCTCATAGGCACGGCGCCGGTCCATGGGTTTGTCCCTACCACGTCGACAAATCTGAGCAGTCGAGCTCTGCCTCGCGGCATACCCCGTGGACGCCACCTCGCCAAGCCCTTAGTGCCTTCGCTTCATCCGGACCAACCAGCGACAGGCTGGCGGCTGTAACGGCAAACCATGTTCTTCTTGTGCCTGTTTACAGAGACCCCGCGGGGAGGATAGCAGGCAACACTGCGAGTCTCCTTTTCTCTTGTGCACTTCGCTTGCGCGTTAAAAGGGGGGCTCCTAAGCATCGTGACTCAGGAGCTCTTACTGGCTCTCCAGCCCTCACCCCCTGGCCTTGACCACGGCATCGCGACCTGGCATACCAGTGGCGGCTGAGCTCGCTCAAGGGCCGGGACTTGAGGACGCAGAGCACTAAGGAGAGCATGGGAGGAGGGAAACCCGTATGGGCCGGCCTAGCTATGCGGCGCAAGTTGGCGCGCGGCCCTAGCACAACGTTAGGAATCGCCACGAAGTTCACAAGATAAGTCTCTCCCTCGGGTCGGCTAAATGTCTGAGCCTTATGGTCACCCACGCCATGCCGCAACCCCATTGCGGCCATGTCAACTCCCTTTCTTCCCTTACCGTGGCTGCTTGAGCGCTAAAGGGGACTTCCTGAGCATCGTGCCTCAGGGGCTCTGACTGGATCTCGGGCCGCACACCTCCTGGCCTTGACCACGGCACGTGACCTGGCATACCAGCGACGACTATAGCTTGCCTGGGGACCGGGACCTGTCGGCTAGAGCAACAAGCCATCGCGAGGAAAGAAAGGGAGGGATCGAGCCTTGACGGGCCACGCGTTCACAAAATCTTCATGACAGGGAAAATAAGCACAAAAGACATTACAGACCCTTATATGCCCCCACGGGGCGCTTCATGATTCTTCGTAGGAATGAAAGCTAAGACTAAGAAGGACCCTATTTACACCCTCCTGTGGCAGACGCCATCATCAACAGTGGGCCACGGGAGGTCGGCACCAACCCCATCCAGACCAGCGGCGGCGACGGCCGGATGCAGCGGCACTGCTCCGAGCGCGGCGAGAGCTCTGGGGCACGTAGCTGTCGTCGCTCGTCTCCGGAGTCTCATACAGCTCGGGAGAGCTGCTGGACTCCCAAGGGATGCTGATGCTGGAGTGGCCGCTAGCGGAACGCGCATCAGCCTCACGCTCCTCTCCGGAGCAGCACTCCAGGCGGCGGCCCTAGGCATCGAAGACCTTGAAGAAGAGCGTGGAGACGTCGTCGTACTCAAGGTGGACCGCGAGGGCGCCCCTCGCGTGGCAGACCCGCCCGATCTCGCCCCAGCCATGAGTCATGAAGATCTTGCCGGTGGGGACCGCTTTGATCTCTGCTCCAGTCGCCGGAGCGCCACGGTCGGCATGTTGCAACCAGAGCTCGAGAGGCCCCCTTAGCAGCATCACGTCGGAGAAGAACCGCGGGTAGTGGATCCAAGAGCTTGGGGGCATCGGCGCCCACAGCACCAGCTCGCGCGAGGAGTCCGCGGTGTGGATTCCTGGGGCGACGGCGCGCGTCGCCGTGGCGCGGCGACCCCGGGTGCGGCGCCGATGGCGCTGCTCGTCGCTCCGAGTCCTTGGCTTGGGCATACAGGGGTAGCGGATACCCTGGGGGAGGCCGCTCGCACCAAGGCCTCATCACCACCTGCATCGCCGCTTCGTCACGGCGGTGGATCACCCTTTTCTTTGGCGAAAGTGGCTCCGGGTCATCTCGGGGGGGCTTCCCCTTTTCTTTGGTGAAGAACCTTCTGATAGGCGCCATTGATGTTAGCAGTGGAGCAAGGAGGAAGAAGCAAGCGAGCAAGGAAGAGATGGGCAACAGGGGCTCAGCCCCCCTCCCCATTTATAGCAAGAGAAGGCCAACCGGCCCTCCCACGATCGCAGGTAATGATGGTTTTCCTTGCATGCCGCAGAGACTTGTCGAGTCATGCAGTTGCCGAGACAGCGTGGGGAAGTGGGGACGCCCGTGTCCGATCAACCGCCATGCGTCAACCGAGGCCGCAGGATTTTGGGGGCCCGCGGTGCTCCGTACTTGACCCTTGGCTTCATCGTGAAGCCAAGCCCGAGCGCACCTTGGGCCCGGGGCTGCTGTCGGTGTTCTGGGAACGGGGGTCCCCAGACTTGCCTGCCTGCGGCCCGCTGCGTGGCTAAGCCAGCAGGCCGTACGACCCATCTTCATCAACAAGGCATCCAAGACCCTCGCGAGGCGGACGACACAAGACCTCCTCTGGAGTGGCCTAGTCGGGCAAGCTCATGAAGAGCGGAGATATCAAGGCGAGGCAAACCTCATGAGGCTCTCGTGACGTGGGCCATGACGATCGGCACCAGGCGGGCGCCAGAACGTGCAGCGTCCTTGTTTCCTCTTTGGTGCTAAGGAGGCCTACGCAGGCGAGGAGTACTGAGGCATGATACGTCTCTAATGTATCTATAACTTTTGATTGCTCCATGCTATATTATCTTCTGTTTTGGACATTATTGGGATTTATTATTCACTTTTATATTATTTTCGGGACTAACCTATTAACCGGAGGCCCAGCCCAGAATTGTTGTTTTTGCCTATTTCAGAGTTTCGCAGAAAAAGAATATCAAACGGAGTCCAAACGGAATGAAACCTTCGGGAACATGATTTTCAGAACGAACATGATCCAGGAGACTTGGACCCTACGTCAAGCAACCAATAGGGAAGCCACGAGGTAGGGGGCGCGCCTACCCCTCCCCCCCCCAGGCACGCCCTCCACCCTCGTGGGCCCCATGTTGCTCCACCGACGTACTCCTTCCTCTTATATATACCTATGTACACCCAAACGATCAGAGACGGAGCCAAAACCCTAATTCCACCGTAGTAACTTTCTGTATCCACGAGATCCCATCTTGGGGCCTGTTCCGGAGCTCCGCCGGAGGGGGCATCGATCACGGAGGGCTCCTACATCAACACCATAGCCCCTTCAATGATGTGTGAGTAGTTTACCTCAGACCTTCGGGTCCATAGTTATTAGCTAGATGGCTTCTTCTCTCTTTTTGGATCTCAATACAATGTTCTCCCCCTCTCTCGTGGAGATCTATTCGATGAAATCTTCTTTTGCGGTGTGTTTGTTGAGACCGATGAATTGTGGGTTTATGATCAAGTTTATCTATGAAAAATATTTGGATCTTCTGAATTCTTTTATGTATGATTGGTTATCTTTGCAAGTCTCTTCGAATTATCAGTTTGGTTTGGCCTACTAGATTGATCTTTGTTGCAATGGGAGAAGTGCTTAGCTTTGTGTTCAATCTTGCGGTGTCCTTTCCGAGTGATAGTAGGGGCAGCAAGGCACGTATTGTATTGTTGCCATCGAGGATAACAAGATGGTTTTTTATCATATTGCATAAATTTATCCCTCTACATCATGTCATCTTGCTTAAAGCGTTACTCTGTTCTTATGAACTTAATACTCTAGATGCATGCTGGATAGCGGTCGATGTGTGGAGTAATAGTAGTAGATGCAGGCAGGAGTCGGTCTACTTGTCTCAGACATGATGCCTATATACATGATCATACCTAGATATTCTCATAACTATGCTCAATTCTGTCAATTGCTCAACAGTAATTTGTTCACCCACCGTAAAATACTTATGCTCTTGAGAGAAGCCACTAGTGAAACATATGCCCCCGGGTCTATTTTCCATCATATTAATCTTCCAACACTTAGTTATTTTCAGTGCCTTTTATTTTACTTTGCATCTTTATCGTAAAAATACCAAAAATATTATCTTATCATATCTATCAGATCTCACTCTCGTTAGTGACCGTGTAGGGATTGACAACCCCTTACCGCGTGGTTGCGAGGATTTATTTGTTTTTTGTAGGTGCGAGGGACTCGCATGTAGCCTCCTACAAGATTGATACCTTGGTTCTCAAAAACTGAGGGAAATACTTATGCTACTTTGCTGCATCACCCTTTCCTCTTCAAGGGAAAACCAACGCAGTGCTCAAGAGGTAGCAAGAAGGATTTCTAGCGCCGTTGCCGGGGAGGTCTACGCAAAAGTCAACATACCAAGTACCCATCATAAACCCTTATCTCCCGCATTACATTATTTGCCATTTGCCTCTCGTTTTCCTCTCCCCCACTTCACCCTTACCGTTTTATTCGCCCTCTCTCTCTATCTCCCTCTTTTTCTCTATTTGCCTCTTTTTTGTCCGTTCCTCGTTTGCTTGTGTGTTGGATTGCTTGCTTGTCATGATGGCTCAAGATAACACTAAATTGTGTGACTTTACCAATACCAATAACAATGATTTTATTAGCACTCTGACTGCTCCTCTTACCGATGTCGAATCTTGTGAAATTAATGCTGCCTTGCTGAATCTTGTCATGAAAGATCCGTTTTCTGGCCTTCCTAGTGAAGATGTCGCTACCCATCTAAATAGCTTCGTTGATTTGTGTGATATGCAAAAGAAGAAAGATGTGGACAATGATATTGTTAAATTGAAGATATTTACTTTTTTGCTTAGAGATCGTGCTATAGCTTGGTTTTCGTCTTTGCCTATAAATAGTATTGATTCTTGGAATAAGTGCAAAGATGCTTTTATCTCTAAGTATTTTCCTCCCGCTAAGATCATCTCTCTTAGAAATGATATTATGAATTTTAAGCAACTTGATCATGAACATGTTGCACAAGCTTGGGAGAGGATGAAATTAATGATACATAATTGCCCAACACATGGTTTGAATTTGTGGATGATTATACAAAAAATTTATGTCGGATTGAATTTTGCTTCTAGAAATCTTTTAGATTCGGCCATGGGAGGCACTTTTATGGAAATCCCTTTAGGAGAAGCTGCTAAACTCCTAGATAATATTATGGTTAATTATTCTCAATGGCACACTGAAAGATCTACTAATAAAAAAGTACATGCGATAGAAGAAATTAATGTTTTGAGTGGAAAGTTGGATGAACTTATGAAATTATTTGCTACTAAGAGTGTTTCTTCTGATCCTAATGATATGCCTTTGTCTAATTTGATTGAGAATAATAATGAATCTATGGATGTGAATTTTGTTGGTAGGAATAATTTTGGTAACAACGCGTATAGAGGAAACTTTAATCTTAGGCCTTATCCTAGTAATTCCTCTAATAATTATGGTAATTCCTACAACAATTCTTATGGAAATTTTAATAAGATGCCCTCTGAATTTGAGGCTAGTGTTAAGGAATTTATGAATTCACAAAAGAATTTCAATGCTTTGCTTGAAGAGAAATTGCTTAAAGTTGATGATATAGCTAGGAACGTTGATAGAATTTCTCTTGATGTTGATTCTTTAAAACTTAGATCTATTCCTCCTAAGCATGATATCAATGAGTCTCTCAAAGCCATGAGAATTTCCATTGATGAGTGCAAAGAAAGAACCGCTAGGATGCGTGCTAAGAAAGATTCCTTTATCAGAGCGTGTTCTTCTAGTTTCCATGATAATAAAGATGAAGATCTAAAAGTTATTGATGTGTCCCCTATTAAATCTTTGTTTTGCAATATGAATCTTGATAATGATGGGACTGAATATGATCCACCTTTACCTAGAAGGCGTTCCAAAAATTCGGAGTTTTTAGATCTTGATGCTAAATTTGATAAAAGTAGGATTGAAGAGATCAAAACTCTAGATGTTAATGAACCTACTATTTTGGATTTCAAGGAATTTAATTATGATAGCTGCTCTTTGATAGATTGTATTTCCTTGTTGCAATCCGTGCTAAATTCTCCCCGTGCTTATAGTCAAAATAAAGCTTTTACCAAACATATCGTTGATGATTTGATGCAATCTTATGAAGAAAAACTTGAGTTGGAAGTTTCTATCCCTAGAAAACTTTATGATGAGTGGTACAACTATTAAAATTAAAATTAAAGATCATGAATGCTATGCTTTGTGTGATTTGGGTGCTAGTGTTTCCATGATTCCAAAGACTTTGTGTGATTTGTTAGGTTTCCGTGATTTTGATGATTGCTCTTTAAACTTGCACCTTGCGGACTCCACTATTAAGAAACCTATGGGAATAATTAATGATGTTCTTATTGTTGCAAATAGTAACTATGTGCCCGTAGATTTTATTGTTCTTGACATAGATTGCAATCCTTCATGTCCTATTATTCTTGGTAGACCTTTCCTTAGAATGATTGGTGCAATTATTGATATCAAGGAAGGAAATATTAGATTCCAATTTCCATTAAGGAAAGGCATGGAACACTTTCCTAGATAGAAAATTAAATTACCTTATGAATCTATTATGAGAGCCACTTATGGATTGCCTACCAAAGATGGCAATACCAAGATCTATCCTTGCTTTTTATGCCTAGCTAGGGGCGTTAAACGGTAGCGCTTGTTGGGAGGCAACCCAATTTTATTTTTATTCCTTGATTTTTTTCTCCTGTTTAGTAATAAATAATTTATCTAGCCTCTGTTTTGGTCGTGTTTTTTGTGTTTAATTAGTGTTTGTGCCAAGTAGAACCGTTAGGAAGACTTGGGGAAAGTCTTGTTAATCTTGCTGTAAAAAACAGAAATTTTAGCACTCACGAGAACTGCTGCCATTTTTATTTGGAACGTGCTATTTAGTTAATTATTTTTGCAGAGGATTAATAGATAAATTCCTCACGTCCATCAATTTATTTTAGAATTTTTGGGGTTCCATATCTTGCGCTAGCTACAGATTACTACATACTGTTCTGGTTTTGACAAATTCTGTTTTTGTGTGTTGTTTGCTTATTTTGATGAATCTATGGCTAGTAAAATAGTTTATAAACCATATATAAGTTCGAATACAATAGGTTTAACACCAATATAAATAAAGAATGAATTCATTACAGTACCTTGAAGTGGTCTTTTGTTTTCTTTCGCTAACGGAGCTCATGAGATTTTCTACTTTAAGTTTTGTGTTGTGAAGTTTTCAAGTTTTGGGTAAGGATTTGATGGATTATGGAACAAGGAGTGGCAAGAGACTAGGCTTGGGGATGCCCATGGCACCCACAAGATAATCTAAGGACACCAAAAATCCAAAGCTTGGGGATGCCCCGGAAGGCATCCCCTCTTTCGTCTACTTCTATCGGTAACTTTACTTGTAGCTATATTTTTATTCACCACATGATATGTGTTTTGCTTGGAGCGTCTTGTATGATTTGAGTCTTTGCTTTTTAGTTTACCACAATCATCTTTGCTATACACACCTTTTGAGAGAGAGACACTATTAGAATACTCTATGTGCTTCACTTATATATTTTGAGTTATATAGTTTTGCTCTAGTACTTCACTTATATCTTTTAGTGCACGGTGGTGGATTTGTTTTATAGAAACTATTGATCTCTCTTGCTTCAATTTGATTATTTTTGAAAGTCTTAAATAGCACGGTAATTTGCTTAAATAATCCTAATATGCTAGGTATTCAAGATTGGTAAAAACTTTCTTATGAGTGTTTTGAATACTAAGAGAAGTTTGATGCTTGATGATTGTTTTGAGATATGGAGGTAGTGATATTAAAGTTGTGCTAGTTGAGTAGTTGTGAATTTCAGAAATACTTGTGTTGAAGTTTGCAAGTCCCGTAGCATGCACGTATGGTAAACGTTATGTAAAAAATTTGAAACATGAGGTGTTCTTTGATTGTCCTCCTTATGAGTGGCGGTCGGGGACGAGCGATGGTCTTTTTTACCAATCTATCCCCCTAGGAGCATGCGCGTAGTGCTTGGTTTTTGATGACTTGTAGATTTTTGCAATAAGTATGTGAGTTCTTTATGACTAATGTTGAGTCCATGGATTATACGCACTCTCACCTTTCCATCATTGCTAGCCTCTTCGGTACCGTGCATTGCCCTTTCTCACATTGAGAGTTGGTGCAAACTTCGCCGGTGCATCCAAACCCCGTGATATGATACACTCTTTCACACATAAACCTCCTTATATCTTCCTGAAAACAGCCACCATACCTACCTATTATGGCATTTCCATAGCCATTCCGAGATATATTGCCATGCAACTTTCCACCATCCCGTTTATCATGACACGTTCATCATTGTCATATTGTTTAGCATGATCATGTAGTTGACATAGTATTTGTGGAAAAGCCACCGTTCACAATTCTTTCATACATGTCACTCTTGGTTCATTGCATATCCCGGTACACCGCCGGAGGCATTCATATAGAGTCATACATTGTTCTAGTATCGAGTTGTAATCATTAGGTTGTAAATAAATAGAAGTGTGATGATCATCATTTAATAGCGCATTGTCCCAAAAAAATTTAAAAAAGAGAAAGGCCAAATAAAAAAAGAAGGCCCAAAAAATTAAAAGGGACAATGCTACTATCCTTTTTTTCCACACTTGTGCTTCAAAGTAGCACCATGATCTTCATGATAGAGAGTCTCTTGTTTTGTCACTTTCATACACTAGTGGGAATTTTTCATTATAGAACTTGGCTTGTATATTCCAACAATGGGCCTCCTCAAGTGCCCTAGGTCTTCGTGAGCAAGCAAGTTGGATGCACACCCACTAGTTTCTTTTGTTGAGCTTTCATACATTTATAGCTCTAGTGCATCCGTTGCATGGCAATACCTACTCCTTGCATTAACATCAATCGATAGGCATCTCCATAGCTCATTGATTAGCATCGTTGATGTGAGACTTTCTCATTTTTTGTCTTCTCCACATAACCCCCATCATTATACTCTATTCCACCCATAATGCTATATCCATGGCTCACGCTCATGTATTGCGTGAAGGTTTATAAAGTTTGAGATTACTAAAGTATGAAACAATTGCTTGGCTTGTCATCAGGGTTGTGCATGATGAGAGCATTCTTGTGCGACAAAAATGGATCATGACTAAACTATATGATTTTGTAGGGATGAACTTCCTTTGGCCATGTTATTTTGAGAAGACATAATTTCTTAGTTAGTATGCTTGAAGTATTATTATTTCTATGTCAATATTAAACATTTATCTTGAATCTTTCGGACCTGAATATTCATGCCACAATTAAGAAGAATTACATTGAAATTATGCCTAGTAGCATTCCACATCAAAAATTCCGTTTTTATCATTTACCTACTCGAGGACGAGCAGGAATTAAGCTTGGGGATGCTTGATACGTCTCCAACGTATCTATAATTTTTTATTGCTCCATGCTATATTATCTTCTGTTTTGGACATTATTGGGCTTTATTATTCACTTTTATATTATTTTTGGGACTAACCTATTAACCGGAGGCCCAGTCCAGAATTGTTGTTTTTTTCCTATTGCAGAGTTTCGCAGAAAAAGAATATCAAACGGAGTCCAAACAGAATGAAACCTTCGGGAACGAGATTTTCGGAACGAACATGATCCAGGAGACTTGGACCCTACATCAAGCAACCAACAGGGAAGCCATGAGGTAGGGGGCGCGCCCTCCACCCTCGTGGGCCCCCTGTTGCTCCACCAACGTACTCCTTCCTCCTATATATACCTACGTACCCCCAAACGATCAGAGACGGAGCCAAAACCCTAATTCCACCGCTGTAACTTTCTGTATCCACGAGATCCCATCTTGGGGCCTGTTCCGGAGCTCCGCCGGAGGGGGCATCGATCACGGAGGGCTTCTGCATCAACACCATAGCCCCTCCGGTGATGTGTGAGTAGTTTACCTCAGACCTTTGGGTCCATAGTTATTAGCTAGATGGCTTCTTCTCTCTTTTTGGATCTCAATACAATGTTCTCCCCCTCTCTCGTGGAGATCTATTCGATGTAATCTTCTTTTGCGGTGTGTTTG
The DNA here is from genome assembly GCA_034509565.1 of Triticum monococcum. NCBI lineage: Eukaryota > Viridiplantae > Streptophyta > Magnoliopsida > Poales > Poaceae > Triticum > Triticum monococcum. Next base: position 550,119,646 of record CM067843.1, on the reverse strand, counting down.
TCGAGACCGATGAATTGTGTGTTTATGATCAAGTTTATCTATGAACAATATTTGGATCTTCTGAATTCTTTTATGTATGATTGGTTATCTTTGCAAGTCTCTTCGAATTATCAGTTTGGTTTGGCCTACTATATTGATCTTTCTTGCAATGGGAGAAGTGCTTAGCTTTGTGTTCAATCTTGTGGTGTCCTTTCCCAGTGACAGTACGGGCAGCAAGGCACGTATTGTATTGATGCCATCGAGGATAACAAGATGGTTTTTTATCATATTGCATGAATTTATCCCTCTACATCATGTCATCTTGCTAAAGCGTTACTCTGTTCTTATGAACTTAATACTCTAGATGCATGCTGGATAGCGGTCGATGTGTGGAGTAATAGTAGTAAATGCAGGCGGGAGTCGGTCTACTTGTCTCGGACGTGATGCCTATATACATGATCATACCTAGATATTCTCATAACTATGCTCAATTCTGTCAATTGCTCAACAGTAATTTGTTCACCCACCGTAAAATACTTATGCTCTTGAGAGAAGCCACTAGTGAAACCAATGGCCCCTGGGTCTATTTTCCATCATATTAATCTTCCAACACTTAGTTATTTTCATTGCCTTTTATTTTACTTTGCATCTTTATCATAAAAATACCAAAAATATTATCTTATCGTATCTATCAGATCTCACTCTTGTAAGTGACCGTGTAGGGATTGACAACCCCTTATCGCGTTGGTTGTGAGGATTTATTTATTTGTGTAGGTGTGAGGGACTCGCGCGTAGCCTCCTACTGGATTGATACCTTGGTTCTAAAAAACTGAGGGAAATACTTACGCTACTTTGCTGCATCACCCTTTCCTCTTCAAGGGAAAACCAACGCAGTGCTCAAGAGGTAGCAAGGCATCAGGCAAAGGTTGCCATATCGGTGCAACAAGACCAGGACCAGAAGGACGACAAGACGGAGGTCATCGTGGAGCCCAAGACGGCGTCACCACCAGAGCCTTTCGCAGGCGAAGACCGCCTTTGTCAGGATAGCTTGTACTAGCTGTCCCCCTTCAAATTTGCCCGCCGTTATTGGCTCCCTTCCCGCTCAATATTTGGGAAGAGGACCAGGGCCTCTATAAGTAGGACTAGCCACCACCATAGGCAAGAGGACCATTTTTTTAGACCATCCAGAACCACACAAGTTAGCCAAGCACAAGAACACCTCGACCTCGGGAGGTTGTTCTTCCCCTTGTATTGTTCATCATCAGCCCTGGAGGCAATCCACCACCACCACACTGGAGTAGGGTATTACACCACAACGGTGGCCCAAACCAGTATAAATCCTGTGTCTTTCCGTGTTGCGAGTTCGACGAGTTCGTTCGTGAGATCTTAGCGAGCTAGGGCATAGATCGGTGGGAGGAAAAGACTTCGCGCGCACCCTAGTGTTCGAACCTTGAGGGTTTGCCGGAACCCCACATCCAACAATATCTCGGAATGGCTATGGAAATGCCATAATAGGTAGGTATGGTGATTGTTTTGAGGAAGATATAAGGAGGTTTATGTGTGATAGAGCATATCTTATCACGGGGTTTGGATGCACCGGCGAAGTTTGCACCAACTCTTAAGGTGAGAAAGGGCAATGCACGGTACCGAAGAGGCTAGCAATGATGGAAGGGTGAGAGTGCGTATAATCCATGGACTCAACATTAGTCATAAAGAACTCACATACTTATTGCAAAAATCTACAAGTCATCAAAAACCAAGTATTACGCGCATGCTCCTAGGGGGATAGATTGGTAGGAAAAGACCATCGCTCGTCCCCGACCGCCACTCATAAGGAACACAATCAAATAACACCTCGTGTTTCAAATTTGTTACACAATGTTTACCATACGTGCATGCTACGGAACTTGCAAACTTCAACACAAGTATTTCTCAAATTCACAACTACTCAACTAGCACAACTTTAATATCACTATCTCCATTTCTCAAAACAATCACCAAGTATCAAACTTCTCTTAGTATTAATGCACTTATATGAAAGTTTTTTATAATATCAAAAGCAAATTACCATGCTGTTCTAAAGGACTCTCAAAATAGTATAAGTGAAGCATGAGAGATCAATTATTTCTATAAAATTAAACCACCACCGTGCTCTAAAATATATAAGTGAAGCACTAGAGCAGAAACTATATAGCTCAAAAGATATAAGTGAAGCACATAGAGTATTCTAATAAATTCTGATTCATGTGTGTCTCTCTCAAAAGGTGTGTACAGCAAGGATGATTGTGGTAAACTAAAAATCAAAGACTCAAATCATACAAGACGCTCCAAGCAAAACACATATCATGTGGTGAATAAAAATATAGCTCCAAGTAAAGTTACTGATAGACGAAGACAAAAGAGGGGATGCTTTCTGGGGCATCCCCAAGCTTAGGCTTTTTGGTGTCCTTGTATTTTACCTTGGGTTGCCTTGGGCATCCCCAATCTTAGGCTCTTGCCACTCCTTGTTCCATAATCCATCAAATCTTTACCCGAAACTTGAAAACTTCACAACACAAAAGTTAACAGAAAATCTCATGAGCTCCGTTAGCGAAAGAAAAGAAAACACCACTTCAAGGTACTGTAATGAAATCATTCATTATTTATATTGGTGTTAAACCTACTGTATTCCAACTTCTCTATGGTTTATAAACTCCATTACTAGCCATAGATTCATCAAAATAAGCAAACAACACACGAAAAACACAATCTGTCAAAAACAGAACAGTTTGTAGTAATCTGTAACTAATGCAAACTTCTGGAACCCAAAAAATTCTAAAATAAATTTCTGGAAGTGAGGAATTTATCTATTAATCATCTGCAAAAATAATTAACTAAATAGCACTCTCCAATAAAAAATGGCAGCAATTCTCGTGAGCGCTAAAGTTTCTGTTTTTTACAGCAAGATCAAAAAGACTTTCCCAAAGTCTTCCCAACGGTTCTACTTGGCACAAACACTAATTAAACACAAAAAACACAACCAAAACATAGGCTAGATAAATTATTTATTACTAAACAGGAACAAAAGCCAAGGAACAAAAATAAAATTGGGTTGCCTCCCAACAAGCGCTGTCGTTTAACGCCCCTAGCTAGGCATAAAAGCGAGGATAGATCTAGGTATTACCATCTTTGGTATTGGGAAAGAAAAGAGAAAATTTCTTTTCTATAGCATTTATCTTTCTATTTTGAGAGGGCATGTGGCCATTAATGGTGGAAGAAAGATTAAGCACGTTATGGAAATTTGCATCTAAACTAGCCTTCATTTATTTGATAATTTCATTTTGGTAAAAGCACAAACAGAGGTGGAATCCACCTTCTCCCTCATGGGGTGCCCAAATATAGTTTTCATCTTTTCATAAGTATATATGGGATCCCCTCAAGAAAACCTTCTTCAAAAATAGAATCTAGAACTTGTTTGAACGAAGAGGGTAAACCAATATAAAAGCTTTTCAGGTATATCTCAATTTGATATTGGGGCACATAGCTAGCTCGGATCCTTAATAGCCTATCCCAAGCATCTTCCAAAGATTCATCAAGTAAATAACAAAAAATTCCGGGATCATCTTCATCAAAATTATTCAAACCCTCATTGATAACCCCGGTAGGTCTTTCCATAACATCATTATTTATGAGCTTAGAGAGGACAGAGGGACTATCCAGAGTAAAACCCGGGAGAGGACCCTTAGCCCTTTTTGAAGAGAAAATTCCTTATTTGACACTATCTTAAAATCTGCTTCCTTATTTGACACTGGAAAAGTTTTTCTTCCCTATTTGACACAAGTTCTAAATTTTATTCCCTATATGACATTTTCATCCATTTTGAGCCTAAATGACACCTGAAAAGATTCTTTTGCCCCTCATGTGGTATGTGTGTGGGGGGCAATAGCGCACACACGCAGCATCAGTGCGAAGGCAGGAGCACACATGCAGCAACACATACACATGCACCAACACACGCACGCGCGCGTGCACACACACACACGCACACACACATGCAGCAACACACACGCATCAACTGCTACCTCTTGAGCTTGCGTTGGATTTCCCCGAAGAGGAAAGGATGATGCAGCAGAGTAGCGTAAGTATTTCCCTCAGTTTTTGAGAACCAAGGTATCAATCCAGTAGGAGGCCACGCTCAAGTCCCTCGTACCTGCACAAAACGATAGCTACTCGCAACCAACGCGATTAGGGGTTGGCAATCCCTTCACGGTCACTTACGAGAGTGAGATCTGATAGATATAATATTTTTTGGTATTTTTGGTATAGAGATGCAAAGTGAAAAGTAAAAGGCAAAGTAAAAAAGCAAAGCAAGATTAAAGTGATGGGGATTGGTATGATGAGAATAGACCCGGGGGCCATAGGTTTCACTAGTGGATTCTCTCAAGAGCATAAGTATTCTACGGTGGGTGAACAAATTACTGTTGAGCAATTGACAGAATTGAGCATAGTTATGAGAATATCTAGGCATGATCATGTATATAGGCATCACGTCCGTGACAAGTAGACCGAAACGATTCTACATCTACTACTATTACTCCACTCATCGACCGCTATCCAGCATGCATCTAGAGTATTAAGTTAAAAACAGAGTAACGCTTTAAGCAAGATGACATGATGTAGAGAGATAAATTCATGCAATATGAAATAAACCCCATCTTGTTATCCTCGATGGCAACGATGCAATACGTGCCTTGCTGCCCCTTCTGTCACTGGGAAAGGACACCGCAAGATCGAACCCAAAGCTAAGCACTTCTCCCATGGCAAGAAAAACCAATCTAGTAGGCCAAACCAAACTAATAATTTGAAGAGACTTGCAAAGATAACCAATCATACATAAAAGAATTCAGAGAAGATTCAAATATTATTCATAGATAGACTTGATCATAAACCAACAATTCATCGGTCTCGACAAACACACCACAAAAAAAGAAGAAGATTACATCGAATAGATCTCCACAAGAGAGGGGGAGAACTTTGTATTGAGATCCAAAAAGAGAGAAGAAGCCATCTAGCTAATAACTATGGACCCGAAGGTCTGAGGTAAACTACTCACACTTCATCGGAGAGGCTATGATGATGTAGAAGCCCTCCGTGATGACGGCCCTCTTCGGCGGAGCTCCGGAATAGGCCCCAAGATGGGATCTCGTGGATACAGAAAGTTGCGGCGGTGGAATTAGGTTTTTGGCTCCATATCTGTTCATTTGGGGGTACGTAGGTATATATAGGAGGAAGAAGTACGTCGGTGGAGCTTCGGTGGGCCCACGAGGGTGGGGGCGCGCTTGGGAGTATAGGGCGCGCCCCCTACCTCGTGCCCACCTCGAAGCTTCCTTGGCGTAGGGTCCAAGTCTCCTGAGTCATATCCGGGAAGAAAATCACGTTCCAGAAAGGTTTATTCCGTTTGGACTCCGTTTGATATTCCATTTCTTCGAAACACTGAAATAGGCAAAAACAACAATTCTGGGTTGGGCTTCCGGTTAATAGGTTAGTCCCAAAAATAATATAAAAGTGGAAAATAAAGCCCAATATAGTCCAAAATAGTAGATAATATAGCATGGATCAATCAAAAATTATAGATACGTTGTAGACGTATCAGCAACACACACGCACGCAGCACACACCCACATACACACACACACAGCAGCAGCACACACGCATGCAGCACATAGGCACGCAACAGCACACACACGCGCATGTACACATGCAGTAGCAAACACACACACAGCAGCACACATGCACACACACATGCAGCAGCAGCAGCACACATGTGCGCGTGCACCCACACACGCAACAGCACATGCACGCGCGCACACATACTGCATGAGGGGCAAAATTGTCTTTTCGGGTGTCATTTAGGCTCAAAATGGACGGAAGTGTCGTATAGGGAATAGAACTTAGGACTAGTGTCAAATAGGGAAGAAAAACTTTTCCAGTGTCAAATAAGGAACTAGATTTTAAGATAGTGTCAAATAAGGAATTTTCTCCTTTTTGAATCAGCCATGGCACAAGAAAAATAAACAGAAAAAGGCGAATAAAACAGCAAGGGTGAAGTGGGGGAGAGGAAAACAAGAGGCAAATGGCAAATAATGTAATGCGAAGGGTAAGAGTTTTGATGGGTACTTGGTATGTCTTGACTTGGCGTAGATCTCCCCGGCGCCAGAAATCCTTCTTGCTACCTCTTAAGCATGCGTTGGTTTTCCCTTGAAGATGAAAGGGTGATGCAGCAAAGCAGCGTAAGTATTTCCCTCAGTTTTTGAAAACCAAGGTATCAATCCAGTAGGAGACCACGCGCGAGTCACCTCGTACCTACACAAACAAATAAGAACCTCGCAAGCAACACGATAAAGGGGTTGTCAATCCCATCACGGCCACTTGCAAGAGTGAGATCTAATAGAGATAATAATAATAAGATAAATATTTTTGGTATTTTTATTATATAGATTGAAAGTAAAGATTGCAAAATAAAATAGATTGGAAACTTGTATGATGGAAAATAGACCCGGGGGCCATAGGTTTCACTAGTCGTCTCTCAAGATAGCATAAGTATTATGGTGGGTGAACAAATTACTGTCGAGCAATTGATAGAATTGAGCATAGTTATGAGAATATCTAGGTATGATCATGTATATAGGCATCACATCTGTGACAAGTAGACCGACTCCTGCCTGCATCTACTACTATTACTCCACACATCGACCGCTATCCAGCATGCATCTAGAGTATTAAGTTCGTAAGAACGGAGTAATGCTTTAAGCAAGATGACATGATGTAGAGGGATAAACTCATGCAATATGATATAAACCCCATATTTTTATCCTCGATGGCAACAATACAATACGTGTCATTTACCCAACTGTCACTAGGATCGAGCACGGCAAGATTGAACCCAAAGCTAAGCACTTCTCCCATTGCAAGAAAGATCAATCTAGTAGGCCAAACCAAACTGAAAATTCAAAGAGACTTTCAAAGATAACCAATCATACATAAAAGAATTCAGAGAAGATTCAAAATATTATTAATAGATAATCTTGATCATAAACCCACAATTCATTGGATCTCGACAAACACACCGCAAAAGAAGATTACATCGAATAGATCTCCAAGAGAATCGAGGAGAACTTTGTATTGAGATCCAAAGAGAGAGAAGAAGCCATCTAGCTAATAACTACGGACCCGAAGGTCTGAGGTAAACTACTCACACATCATCACAGAGGCTATGGTGTTGATGTAGAAGCCCTCCATGATCAATGTTGTTGGAAATATGCCCTAGAGGCAATAATAAATTGATTATTATTATATTTCCTTGTTCATGATAATTGTCTATTATTCATGCTATAATTGTGTTACCGGAAATCATAATACATGTGTGAATACATAAACCATAACATGTCCCTAGTGAGCCTCTAGTTGACTAGCTTGTTGATCAACAGATAGTCATGGTTTCCTGACTATGGACATTGGATGTCATTGATAACGAGATCACATCATTAGGAGAATGATGTGATGGACAAGACCCAATCCTAAGCATAGCACAAGATCATGTAGTTCGTTTGCTAGAGCTTTTCCAATGTCAAGTATCATTTCCTTAGACCATGAGATCGTGTAACTCCCGGATGCCGTAGGAGTGCTTTGGGTGTGCCAAACGTCACAACGTAACCAGGTGACTATAAAGGTATACTACAGGTATCCCCGAAAGTATCTGTTGGGTTGACACGGATCGAGACTGGGATTTGTCACTCCGTATGACGGAGAGGTATCTCTGGGCCCACTCGGTAATGCATCATCATAATGAGCTCAATGTGACCAAGTGTTTGGTCACGGGATCATGCATTACGGTACGAGTAAAGTGACTTGCCGGTAACGAGATTGAACGAGGTATTGGGATACCGACGATCGAATCTCGGGCAAGTAACGTATCGATTAACAAAGGGAATTGAACGGGATTGATTGAATCCTCGACATCGTGGTTCATCCGATGAGATCATCGTGGAACATGTGGGAGCCAACATGGGTATCCAGATTCCGCTGTTGGTTATTGACCGGAGAGTCGTCTCGGTCATGTCTGCATGTCTCCCGAACCTGTAGGGTCTACACACTTAAGGTTCGGTGACGCTAGGGTTGTAGAGATATTAGTATGCGGTAACCCCGAAAGTTGTTCGAAGTCCCAGATGAGATCCCGGACATCACAAGGAGTTTCGGAATGGTCCGGAGGTGAAGATTTATATATAGGAAGTCCAGTTTCGGCCATCGGGAAAGTTTCGGGGGTAATCGGTATTGTACCGGGACCACCGGAAGGGTCCCGGGAGTCCACCGGGTGGGGCCACCTATCCTGGAGGGCCCCATGGGCTGAAGTGGGAGGGGAACAAGCCCCTGGTGGACAGGTGCGCCCCCATGGGCCTCCCCCCGCGCCTAGGGTTGGAAACCCTAGGGGTGGGGGCACCCCACCTGACTTGGGGGGGCAAGTCCCCCCCCTTGGCCATCGCCCCCCTTGGAGATTGGATCTCCTAGGGCCGGCACCCCCCTAGGGGTCCTATATATAGTGGGGGGAGGGAGAGCAGCGACACCCCAAGCCCTTGGCACCTCCCTCTCCCTCCCTGACACCTCTCCATCTCGTTGGTGCTTGGCGAAGCCCTGCCGAGATCCCGCTACTTCCACCACCACGCCGTCGTGCTGCTGGATCTCCATCAACCTCTCCTCTCCCCTTGCTGGATCAAGGAGGAGACGTCTTCCCAACCGTACGTGTGTTGAACGCGGAGGTGCCGTCCGTTCGGCGCTTGGTCATCGGTGATTTGGATCACGACGAGTACGACTCCATCAACCCCGTTCTCTTGAACGCTCCCGCTCGTGATCTACAAGGGTATGTAGATGCACTCCACTCTCCCTCTTTGCTAGATGACTCCATAGATTGATCTTGGTGATGCGTAGAAAATTTTAAAATTCTGCTACGTTCCCCCACAGTGGCATCATGAGCTAGGTCTATGCGTAGTTTTTATGCACGAGTAGAACACAAGTTGTTGTGCGCGTTGATTTTGTCAATTTACTTGCCGTTACTAGTCTTATCTTGATTCGGCGGCATCGTGGGATGAAGCGGCCCGGACCGACCTTACACGTACGCTTACGTGAGACTGGTTCCACCGACTGACATGCACTAGTTGCATAAGGTGGCTAGCGGGTGTCTGTCTCTCCCACTTTAGTCGGATCGGATTCGATGAAAAGGGTCCTTATGAAGGGTAAATGGAAATTGGCATATCACGTTGTGGTTTTGGCGTAGGTAAGAAACGTTCTTGCTAGAAACCTATAGCAGCCACGTAAAAAAATTGCAACAACAATTAGAGGACGTCTAACTTGTTTTTGCAGCATGTGCCATGTGATGTGATATGGCCAAAAGGATGTGATGAATGATATATGTGATGTATGAGATTGATCATGTTCTTGTAATAGGAATCACGACTTGCATGTCGATGAGTATGACAACCGGCAGGAGCCATAGGAGTTGTCTTGATTTATTTATGACCTGCGTGTCAATATAAACGTCATGTAATTACTTTACTTTATTGCTAAACCGTTAGCCATAGTAGTAGAAGTAATAGATGACGAGACAACTTCATGAAGACACGATGATGGAGATCATGGTGTCATGCCGGTGAAGATGACGAGCCTGGTGCCCCGAAGATGGAGATCAAAAGGAGCAAATGATATTGACCATATCATGTCACTATTTGATTGCATGTGATGTTTATCATGTTTTTGCTTCTTATTTGCTTAGAACGACGGTAGTAAATAAGATGATCCCTCACAATAATTTCAAGAAGGTGTTCCCCCTAACTGTGCACCGTTGCGAAAGTTCGTTGTCTCGAAGCACCACGTGATGATTGGGTGTGATAGATTCTAACGTTCACATACAACGGGTGTAAGCCAGATTTACACATGCAAAACACTTAGGTTGACTTGACGAGCCTAGCATGTACAAACATGGCCTCGGAACACAAGAGACCGAAAGGTCGAACATGAGTCGTATGGAAGATACGATCGACATGGAGATGTTCACTGATGATGACTAGTCCGTCTCACGTGATGATCGGACACGGTCTAGTTGAGTCGGATCATGTATCACTTAGATGACTAGAGGGATGTTTAATCTGAGTGGGATTTCATTAAATAATTTGATTAGATGAACTTAATTATCATGAACTTAGTCTAAAAACCTTTGCAAAATGTCTTGTAGATCAAATGGCCAACGCTCATATCAACCTCAACTTCAACGCGTTCCTAGAGAAGACCAAGCTGAAAGATGATGGCAGCAACTATACGGACTGGGTCCGGAACCTCAGGATCATCCTCATAGCTGCCAGGAAAGCATATGTCCTAGAAGCACCGCTAGGTGATGCACTCCCAAAGAACCAAGACGTTATGAACGCTTGGCAGTCACGTGCTGATGATTACTCCCTCGTTCAGTGCGGCATGCTTTACAGCTTAGAACCGGGGCTCCAAAAGCGTTTTGAGCGACACGGAGCATATGAGATGTTCGAAGAGCTGAAAATGGTTTTCCAAGCTCATGCCCGGGTCGAGAGATATAAAGTCTCCGACAAGTTCTACAGTTGTAAGATGGAGGAAAATAGTTCTGTCAGTGAGCACATACTCAAAATGTCTCGGTTGCACAACCGCTTGTCCCAGCTGGACATTAACCTCCCGGACGAGGCAGTCATTGACAGAATCCTTCAGTTGCTCCCACCTAGCTACAAGAGCTTTGTGATGAACTACAATATGCAGGGGATGGTGAAAACTATTCCTGAAGTATTTTCAATGCTGAAATCAGCGGAGGTGGAAATCAAAAAGGAACATCAAGTGTTGATGGTCAATAAAACCACTAGTTTCAAGAAAGGCAAGGGTAAGAAGAACTTCAAGAAGGACGGCAAGGGAGTTGCCGCGCCCGGTAAATCAGTTGCTGGGAAGAAGCCAAAGAATGGACCCAAACCTGAGGCTGGGTGCTTTTATTGCAAGGGAAAGGGACATTGGAAGCGGAACTGCCCCAAATACTTAGCGGACAAGAAGGCCGACAACACTAAAGGTATATGTGATATACATGTAATTGATGTGTACCTTACCAGTACTCGTAGTAGCTCCTGGGTATTTGATACCGGTGTGGTTGCTCATATTTGTAACTCAAAACAGGAGCTGCGGAATAAACGGAGACCGGCGAAGGACGAGGTGACGATGCGCGTCGGGAATGGTTCCAAGGTCGATGTGATCGCCGTCGACACGCTACCTCTACATTTACCTACGGGATTAGTTTTAAACCTCAATAATTGTTATTTAGTGCCAGCTTTGAGCATGAACATTGTATCTGGATCTCGTTTAATATGAGATGGCTACTCATTTAAATCCGAGAATAATGGTTGTTCTATTTATATGAGAGATATGTTTTATGGTCATGCCCCGCTGGTCAATGGTTTATTCTTAATGATTCTCGAACGTGATGTTACACATATTCATAGTGTGAATACCAAAAGATGTAAGATTGATAATGATAGTCCCACATATCTGTGGCACTGCCGCCTTGGTCACATCGGTGTCAAACACATGAAGAAGCTCCATACAGATGGACTTTTGGAGTCTCTTGATTTCGATCCATTTGACACGTGCGAACCATGCCTCATGGGTAAAATGACCAAGACTCCGTTCTCCGGAACAATGGAGCGAGCAACCAACTTATTGGAAATTATACATACTGATGTGTGCGGTCCAATGAGCGTTGAGGCTCGCGGTGGCTATCGTTATGTTCTCACTCTCACTGATGACTTAAGTAGATATGGGTATGTCTATTTGATGAAGCACAAGTCTGAGACCTTTGAAAAGTTCAAGGAATTTTAGAATGAGGTAGAGAATCAATGTGACCGAAAGATAAAATTCTTCCGATCAGATTGTGGGGGAGAATATTTAAGTCACGAATTTGGTACGCACTTAAGGAAATGTGGAATCGTTTCACAACTCACGCCGCCTAGAACACCTCAGCGTAACGGTGTGTCCGAACATCGTAATCGCACTCTATTGGATATGGTGCGATCTATGATGTCACTCACTAATTTACCGCTATCATTTTGGGGATACGCTCTAGAGATAGCTACATTCACTTTAAATAGGGCACCGTCTAAATCCGTTGAGACGACACCGTATGAATGATGGTTTGGGAAGAAACCTAAGCTATCGTTTTTAAAAGTTTGGGGATGCGATGCTTATGTCAAGAAACTTCAACCTGAAAAGCTTGAACCCAAGTCGGAAAAATGCGTCTTCATAGGATACCCTAAGGAAACCATTGGGTATACCTTCTACCTCAGATCCGAAGGCAAGATCTTTGTTGCCAAGAATGGGTCCTTTCTGGAGAAAGAGTTTCTCTCGAGAGAAGTAATTGGGAGGAAAGTAGAACTCAATGAAGTACTACCTCTTGAACCGAAAAGTAGCGCACCTCAGGAAGATGTTCCTGTGGTGCTTGCACCGACTAGAGAGGAAGTTAATGATGATTATCAAGGTACTTCGGATCAAGTTGCTACTGAACTTCGAAGGTCCACAAGGACACATTCCACACCAGAATGGTATGGCAACCCTGTCCTAGAAATCATGTTGTTAGACAACGGTGAACCTTTGAGCTATGAAGAAGCAATGGCGGGCCCAGATTCCAACAAATGGCTTGAAGCCATGCAATCCGAGATATGATCCATGTATGAAAACAAAGTATGGACTTTGACAGACTTTCTCGATGATCCGCGAGCGATAGAGAATAAATGGATCTTTAAGAAGAAGACGGACGCGGATGGTAATGTTACCATCTATAAGGCTCGACTTGTCGCTAAGGGTTATCGACAAGTTCAAGGGGTTGACTACGATGAGACCTTCTCACCCGTAGCGAAGCTGAAGTCCGTCCGAATCATGTTAGCAATTGCCGCATACTATGATTATGAGATATGGCAAATGGACATCAAAACGGCTTTCCTTAATGGCTTTCTTAAGGAAGAGTTGTATATGATGCATCTAGAAGGTTTTGTCGATCCTAAGAATGCTAACAAGGTATGCAAGCTCCAGCGCTCCATCTATGGGCTGGTGCAAGCATCTCGGAGTTGGAACATTCGCTTTAATGAAATGATCAAAGTGTTTGGGTTTATGCAGACTTATGGAGAAGCCTGCGTTTACAAGAAAGTGAGTGGGAGCTCTGTAGCATTTCTCATATTATATGTGGATGACATACTTTTGATGGGAAATGATATAGAACTTTTGGACATTATTAAGACCTACTTGAATAAGTGTTTTTCAATGAAGGACCTTGGAGAAGCTGCTTACATATTAGGCATCAAGATCTATAGAGATAGATCAAGACGCCTCATAGGTCTTTCACAAAGCACATACCTTGATAAGATATTGAAGAAGTTCAATATGGATCAGTCCAAGAAGGGGTTCTTGCCTGTGTTGCAAGGTGTGAAATTGAGTTCAGCTCAATGTCCGACCACGACAGAAGATAGAGAAAAGATGAGTGTCGTCCCCTATGCCTAAGCCATAGGGTCTATCATGTATGCCATGTTGTGTACCAGACCTGATGTAAACCTTGCCGTAAGTTTGGTAGGAAGGTACCAAAGTAATCCTGGCATGGAACACTGGACATCGGTCAAGAACATCCTGAAGTACCTGAAAAGGACTAAGGATATGTTTCTCGTATATGGAGGTGACGAGGAGCTCGTCGTAAAGGGTTACATCGACGCTAGCTTCGACACAGATCTGGATGTCTCTAAGTCACAAACCGGATACGTGTATATTTTGAATGGTGGGGCAGTAAGCTGGTGCAGTTGCAAGCAAAGCGTCGTGGTGGGATCTACATGTGAAGCGGAGTACATGGCAGCCTCGGAGGCAGCGCGTGAAGCAATCTGGATGAAGGAGTTCATCACCGACCTAGGAGTCATACCCAACGCGTCGGGGCCGATCACTCTCTTCTGTGACAACACTGGAGCTATTGCCCTTGCCAAGGAGCCCAGGTTTCACAAGAAGACCAGGCACATCAAGCGTCGCTTCAACTCCATTCATGAAAATGTTCAAGATGGAGACATAGATATTTGCAAAGTACTACATATGGATCTGAATGTCGCAGATCCATTGACTAAACCTCTTCCGCGAGCAAAACATGATCAACACCAGAACTCTATGGGTGTTCCATTCATCACAATGTAACTAGATTATTGACTCTAGTGCAAGTGGGAGACTGTTGGAAATATGCCCTAGAGGCAATAATAAATTGATTATTATTATATTTCCTTGTTCATGGTAATTGTCTATTATTCATGCTATAATTGTGTTATCCGGAAATCATAATACATGTGTGAATACATAGACCATAACATGTCCCTAGTGAGCCTCTAGTTGACTAGCTCGTTGATCAACAGATAGTCATGGTTTCCTGACTATGGACATTGGATGTCATTGATAACGGGATCACATCATTAGGAGAATGATGTGATGGACAAGACCCAATCCTAAGCATAGCACAAGATCGTGTAGTTCGTTTGCTAGAGCTTTTCTAATGTCAAGTATCATTTCCTTAGACCATGAGATCGTGTAACTCCCGGATGCCGTAGGAGTGCTTTGGGTGTGCCAAACGTCACAACGTAACTGGGTGACTATAAAGGTATACTACAGGTATCCCTGAAAGTATCTGTTGGGTTGACATGGATCGAGATTGGGATTTGTCACTCCGTATGATGGAGAGGTATCTCTGGGCCCACTCGGTAATGCATCATCATAATGAGCTCAATGTGACCAAGTGTTTGGTCATGGGATCATTCATTATGGTACGAGTAAAGTGACTTGCTGGTAATGAGATTGAACGAGGTATTAGGATACCGACGATCGAATCTCGGGCAAGTAACGTACCGATTGACAAAGGGAATTGAATACGGGATTGATTGAATCCTCGACATCGTGGTTCATCCGATGAGATCATCCTGGAACATGTGGGAGCCAACATGGGTATCCAGATCCCGTTGTTGGTTATTGACTGGAGAGTCGTCTCGGTCATGTCTGCATGTCTCCCGAACCCGTAGGGTCTACACACTTAAGGTTCGGTGACGCTAGGGTTGTAGAGATATTAGTATGCGGTAACCCGAAAGTTGTTCGGAGTCCCGGATGAGATCCCGGACATCACGAGGAGTTCCATAATGGTCCGGAGGTGAAGATTTATATATAGGAAGTCCAGTTTCAGCCATCAGAAAAGTTTCGGGGGTAATCGGTATTGTACCGGGACCACCGGAAGGGTCCCGGGGTCCACCGGGTGGGGCCACCTATCCCGAAGGGCCCCATGGGCTGAAGTGGGAGGGGAACCAGCCCCTGGTGGGCTGGTGCGCCTCCATGGGCCTCCCCCGTGCATAGGGTTGGAAACCCTAGGGGTGGGGGGCGCCCCACCTGACTTGGGGGGCAAGTCCCCCCCTTGGCCGCCGCCCCCCTTGGAGATTGGATCTCCTAGGGCCGGTGCCCCCCCTAGGGGTCCTATATATAGTGGGGGGAGGGAGGGCAACGACACCCCAAGCCCTTGGCACCTCCCTCTCCCTGCGTGACACCTCTCCATCTCATTGGTGCTTGGCGAAGCCCTGCCGAGATCCCGCTACTTCCACCACCACGCCGTCGTGCTGCTGGATATCCATCAACCTCTCCTCTCCCCTTGCTGGATCAAGAAGGAAGAGACGTCTTCCCAACTGTACATGTGTTGAACGCGGAGGTGCCGTCCGTTCGGTGCTTGGTCATCGGTGATTTGGATCACGACGAGTACGACTCCATCAACCCCGTTCTCTTGAACGCTTCCGCTCGTGATCTACAAGGGTATGTAGATGCACTCCCCTCTCCCTTGTTGCTAGATGACTCCATAGATTGATCTTGGTGATGCGTAGAAAATTTTAAAATTCTGCTACGTTCCCCAACAAATGCCCCCTCCGGCGGAGCGCCGAAAAGGCACCAAGATGGGATCTCATAGGTATAGAAGGTTGCGACGGTGGAATTAGGTTTTCGTGATGCCCCTCGATGTTTTCAGGGTACATGGGTATATATAGGAGGAAGAAGTAGGTCGGTGGAGCCGCGAGGGGCCCACGAGGGTGGAGGGCACGCCTGGGGGGGTAGGCGCGCCGCCTGCCTCGTAGCCTCCTTGTTGATTGTTTGACGTCCACTCCAAGTCCTCTGGATCATGTTTGTTTCCAAAATCACGCTCCCGAAGGTTTCATTCCGTTTGGACTCCGTTTGATATTCTTTTTCGGCGAAACACTGAAATAGGCAAAAAACAACAATTTGGGTTGGGCCTCTGGTTAATAGGTTAGTCCCAAAAATAATATAAAAGTGTATAAATATGCCCATTAAACATCCAAAATAGAATATATGATAGCATGGAGCAATAAAAAATTATAGATACATTGGAGACGTATCAGCCAATATTTTGGCCAGAGCTGCGGGGGTCTTTGGGCCCTTCCGACCGTAGCGTGAGGCATCGTCCTCCCTGTTATAATGCCACATGGGCAGCCCTCTATATTGGAGTGGCTGGACCCCCCGCGCTATGGAGATCACCATTACCTCGACTATTGACAATCCGGACTGGGCAAGCATCTTAATCTTGCCCAGCTGCAGGCTGATCTCTGCACTATCCTCTTCCTCGAGGCTCCGAGGACGCCAGCTATGGCGTTTCTTCAACAGAGCACTTGAAAACTCGGGGAGGCCCATACGGACGGGGTCGGGAAGAGCAACGTCATCGATATAGAACCATTAGGAAGGCCACTCTTCGGAAGCTTTCTTCGGCGTGCCGGACAGGTATCTGGTCCCGGCGATGCGCCACACTTTGGCTCCTCCCACTTCAAAAATTGACCCACCTTGATTACGAGGAACAAGGTAGAACAGTTTTCCCAGAAATCAAAATGGGCCTCGCAGCCCAGGAATAGCTCACATAGAGCAACGTAACCCGCGATATACAGGATGGAGGCGGGAGTAAAACTATGAAGTTGAAGGCCATAATACTCCAGTAGTCCTCGGAGGAAGGGATGGATCGGAAATCCGACGCCTCTCAGCAGGAAGGGAATAAAGCATACTCGTCCCCCCTGGATGGAATGGGAAAATTCTACGCTTGGACCCCGCCGTTGAAGGACGCTAATCCTGCTCGGACGGGGACTAGATCCGCGGGAGGAAGAAAGCCCTGTTTTTGCAGCTTCGCCAGTTGACCGTGGGATACGGAACATCTCTCCCAATCACCCTTTTCGGAGCCATGGGGACAAGAGGAAGAGCTGGGAGTGCTATCCATGTTGGGACGGTTTTTCTTAGCAAGCTCTAAGGATTTTTCGCGGGGTGTGGAATGGATCTGAGATCTGTTCTCTTTAAATAAGCACCTTTGTGGTATGGTCGGGGTTGTATATGCAAAAATACCCTGACCTCTCGCATTCGCTCAACACATGGAAACTGAAGTTGTTGATGCACAGAAGCCGAGGGGTACAACATTAAATGGAAGGCCGAACACACTACTTGGAGGTCATTAGTGGAGGAACCCGCCTTGCAATGCCGAAGACAATCTATGTGCCAAACACCTCGTCATTGAAGACTGGTTCGGGGGCTACTGAGGGAGTCCTGGACTAAGGGGTCCTCGGGCGTCTGGCCTATTAGCCATGGGCGGACTGAAGGGCTGTGAAGATATGAAGACAATACCTCTTTCAGAAGTTTCTTCACATCTCTGCAAAACTCAATCAAGGTTGCTTAAGTAATCATCAAAAGAAGTTCCATAAACGGAGAAATCATCCATGAATACCTCAACAATCTTTTCACAAAAGCCAGAGAATATAGTTTCGTCCTGGTTGTTCTCTCTGAGAGTTGGTGGAATGGGTGGGGTATATATAGGCAGCACCAAAAACCTAACCATTACACTACTGCAGGATGCTACTAATGCGACACTACGATCAGAGACCCTTTGACAAAACTCAGTGCGATGCATTAATCGTAAACGGTGATGTAAAAAACCGTCAAAACAGGTGCAAAACATTTGCGATGACGGATGCATCAAACACGGTTCCGATTTTAGTTGTGTGTGCGATGCAGGGCATACGGTTCAGTTCAATGAATTGTTTGCGATGAGGAAGAAGAACAGAAACGGGCAACCAGATGAAGGTGTGTGCGATTGAGGGCATACGCTTCAGAAGGATTAACTATTTGCGATTAGGCAACCGAATGGAAACGGTCAGCCAGATCAAAGTGTCTGCGATTGATGGCATACACTTCACACAGATGAACTACTTGCGATTAGCCACAACAAACAGAAACAGTTAGACATATCAATGTGTGTGCGCTAGACGGGCACACATTCTAATTAAAAGAAGCATGCGCGATGGTAATAACGAGCGTGCACAATTGTTGGAACAAGACGTGTGCTAACATTGTCTACTGCGGTGCACCCTATGGTGCAAACGCCATGTACGCGGATGAGAAAGCGTGCCCATGTTATGCCGTCCGGGAATAGTGCCGCACTTAGAAATTATAGAACCGTCAATAAATTTTGAGTCTGCGTCCCGTCACATTCCAAATTACTATCACGATATTTAATTGCAAACCTTTTCACACCGATCAAAACCTAAACGGTTTCCCACTTAGGAGCGTACTAGTACTCGGTTATAAATACTACTACTCCAAGATGACTGCACATTCCTCCTCAACCCCTCACCCACAAAAACAAACAAGTCATTCATCATCGTTCGCTTGTGTCTGCCATGACCAGCGTGAGTTCTGGGTCGAGAGATTGCCACCAGGGAGAGGCGAGCATGGAAGCGGAAGCACGAGAGATGTCCCGCCTCACCGCGAAAGCAGGCGACATGTCCCGCCGCGCAGCCATAGCAGCATAGAGGTCCCGCAGTGCCACCAAAGCAGCACAGAGCTCCCGCCGCGCTGTCAATGCAGCAGACTGGTTCGGCCGCGCCGCGGAAGCAGCAGAGATGTCCCGTCGTGCCGCGAATGCAGCAGAGATGTCCTCCCGCGCCGCGGGGGCCTGGGAAAATGTCTCACGGGCAGGCGAGGATTCTTACAGGTGCATGCATGCGATCGTCCATAGCCAGATGAATCAGATCTCCGGTTGGGCGAGGTTGCAGGATGACATGAAAGCCTCGTTTGAACAGGCTACTGGCGTCATCCGACAACTAAGGGAGAGCAATGCGAAGCTTCGGGCCGAGCGCGGCCTGCTGAGGGCGGGGATTGTCGGAAGTGCGGAGCAGCATGAGGAGACCATTGCCTTGTTGAAGAGGACCGACGTCATCGTCGAGAAACTTATGGACGAGAATGGCATACTACGCAGAAGGTTGGTGGAGGAATCCATGGATGCTCTCAGGTAGCATCTTGAGGACAAGAAAGAGCTCATCGCCGCTCACCGTGGAGACAAGTTCCCATAGCCTGCAGCAACGCATCAAGAAAGTAGAGATCAACGAGCCAGATCGTTGTCTTCCTTCTTATTTTGCCCTTGTGTATTTCTTGCATTGCCGCATGTGGCTTTTTAATTATGTTCCTAAATATGTAAGATGATTATTATCCACTGTCAACGTCCTTATATTCATCAGTCTTGCTATAAGTCATAGTCGATGCTATATAGGTCCGCCGGATCTTACATCAAGATCCGTGCAAAGCTTTCTTTTTCAGATTTTCTTTTTCCCCCTTAAATCTCAGTCCAGTGAGACATAGCCACGTCATGAAACAGGGGCTCGGGCGCCATTAATGGAGACGTTGGGAGGGAGGTGCACAGCGGATAGAGGTCAAAGGGCTCTCCTCCCGATGAGCACGCGCAGGGGTCTGATCGCACGCCCCCCGCTCAAATAGCTACCCCGCATGGCACCTCCTAGTGAATAAAAAAAGGCGATGCTTGGCAGCACGTAATTGGTAAGTAGAACGCCCACGGTTTCAATAATACTTGTGTTTCCCATTTGTAACATGACAACACTTGTTCTAAAATGACTTTGTTGATTGTTAATGTGTGCGCCTTCGCAAATCAGACAGAAAAATTACCACAGCATGTTCGTGCCATGTCATGACACCATGCCAAGTTTCATGATTTTCAGGCGTGTTTTGAATTTACTCGAATTAAAAAGCCAAGTTTCTCAATATTTCCAGCCGAGGCACGACGCCCAGATGTTTGAATTCCATTCCCATTTCTTACATGGGACCTAGAAATTCACCCAAGGACACACATGTGATTTTTCAACCAACTTTGATGCACTGGAGCATGTGCTTGTAGTTCAAATTTGAATTATGCACATTAAATGCCTAGAAATTCAATTAATGTATAAAAAGGCCAAAGGAACCCGGAACAATTCCAAAATTTAGCACGATACTTCTATTTTGTCTAATCTACCTGTGTTAAAAAATTAAGGCATAGAAAGGTAGTGTATGTCGTTTCGCACACGGAGGTGACACGTCCTCTCGGAACCACGAGCCTTCTTGAGAGAAGCTCCGGTTTGCAATAAGTTTATACCAAAGCTTGTCCTAATTCGGCCAAAAAATTTACCACTGCATGTTGATGTCATGTCATGACATCATGCCAAGTTTCATAATTTTCAGGCATGTTTTGGATTAACATAAATGAACGAACCAAGTTTCTCAATCTTTCCGGCCGAGCCACGACGCCCAGGTGTTTGAATTTCATTTCCATTTATTGCATGGGACCTAGAAATTTACCCATGGACACACATGTGATTTTTCAACCAACTTTGGTGCACTGGACCATGTGCTTGTACTCCCTCCGTCACATTTTAGAAGGCACGCTTGGAAATTCTCTGGGACCTAGGTGGTTATCTATTAGTTGTGAGATGGGCTAAAAATAGCATTCACACTACGCATGCATATAGAAATAGTATATCGGAGTACTAATTAGCTACTAGAAATAAATGCAATGCGTCCTAAACCTTGTCTATTGTGGAAACACACGCAAATTTAACTGTGCCTTCTAAACTATGACGGAGGGAGTAGTTCAAATTTGAATAATGCACATTAAATTCCCAGAAATTCAATTAATGTATAAAAAGGCCAAACGAACCTGGAATAATTCTAAAATTTAGCACGACACTTCTATTTGGTCTAATCTGCCTGTGTAAAAAAATTAAGGCGGGAGAAGGCAGTGTACGTATATCGT
The DNA here is from genome assembly GCA_034509565.1 of Triticum monococcum. NCBI lineage: Eukaryota > Viridiplantae > Streptophyta > Magnoliopsida > Poales > Poaceae > Triticum > Triticum monococcum. The sequence continues at coordinate 550,098,471 of CM067843.1, read as the reverse complement.
TTCGCACACGGAGGTGACACGTTCCCTCTCGAAACCACGAGCCTTCTTGAGAGAAGCTCCGGTTTGCAAGAAGTTTACACCAAAGCTTGTCCCAATTCGGTCAAAAATTTTACCACAACATGTTGGTGCCATGTCATGACACCATGACAAGTTTCATGATTTTCAGGCATGTTTTGGATTTACATGAATTAAAAAAAATCAAGTTTCTCAATCTTTCTGGCCGAGCCACGACGCCCAGATGTTTGAATTTCATTCCCATTTCTTGCATGCGACCTAGAAATTGACCCATGGACACACATGTGATTTTTCAACCAACTTTGGTGCACTAGAGCATGTGCTTGTAGTTCAAATTTGAATTATGCACATTAATGACCTGGAATTCAATTAATGTATAAAAAAGGCAAAACAAACCCATAATAATTCCAAAATTTAGCACGACACTTCTATTTGGTCTAATCTGTCTGTGTAAAAATATTAAGGCGGGAAAAAGCAGTGTACATATGTCGTTCGCACACGGAGGTGACACGTCCCTCTCGGAACCACGAGCCTTCTTGAGAGAAGCTCCGGTTTGCAAGAAGCTTGTACCAAAGTGATACGTCTCCGTAGTATCTATAATTTTTTATTGTTCCATGCCAATATTCTACAATTTTTATATACTTTTGGCAACTTTTTATACTATTTTTGGCACAATTGATCTAGTGCCCAGTGTCAGTTCCTGTTTGTTGCATGTTTTTTGTTTCGCATAAAATCCATGTCAAACGGAGTCCAAACGGGATAAAAACTGACGAAGATTTTTTTGGAATATATGTGATTTTTGGGAAGAAGAATCAACGCGAGACGATGCCCGAGGGGGCCACGAGGCAGGGGGGGCGCGCCCCAGGGGGTCAGGCGCGCCTTGGGCCCTCGTGGCCACCCCGTAAGGTGGTTGGTACCCTTCTTTTGCCACAAGAAAGCCAATATCCGGATAAAAATCGTGTCCAAATTTCCGCCCAATCGGAGTTACGGATCTCCGGGAATTTAAAAAACAGTGAAAGGGCAGAATCAGGAACGCATAAACAGAGAGAGACAGAGAGACAGATCCAATCTCGGAGGGGCTCTCGCCCCTCCGCCGCCATCGAGTCCATGGACCAGAGGGGAAACCCTTCTCCCATCTAGGGAGAAGGTCAAGGAAGAAGAAGAAGAAGGGGGCTCTCTCCCCCTCTCTCCCGGTGGCGCCGGAACGCCGCCGGGGCCATCATCGTGTGACGGCAATCTACACCAACACCTCTGTCATCTTCACCAACATCTTCATCACCTTCCCCCATCTATCTACAGCGGTCCACTCTCCCGCAACCCGCTGTACCCTCTACTTGAACATGGTGCTCTATGCTTCATATTATTATCCAATGATGTGTTGCCATCCTATGATGTCTGAGTAGATTTTCGTTGTCCTATCGGTAATTGGTGAATTGCTATGATTGGTTTAATTTGCTTGTGGTTATGTTGCTGTCCTTTGGTGCCCATCATATGAGCGTGCGCATGGATCACATCATAGGGTTAGTTGTATATTGATAGGACTATGTATTGGAGGGCAAGAGTGACAGAAGCTTCAACCTAGCATATAAATTGATGCATACGGGATTGAAGGGGGACCAATATATCTTAATGTTATGGTTTGTTTTTACCTTAATGAACGTTAGTGTTGCGGATGCTTGCTACTAGTTCCAATCATAAGTGCATAGAATTCCAAGTCAGGGATGACATGCTAGCAGTGGCCTCTCCCACATAAAACTCGCTCTCTCCATGAGGGGGGCTCTCTCCCCCTCTCTCCTCATCATCTTTTTCATCCAATGACCCCCCAGTTTCATCAATTCCTTCTTCCATAGAATTCCAATGAGTCTAGGGAAGAAGGAATTGATGAAACTGGGGGCTCATTGGATGAAAAAGATGATGAGGAGAGCGACAAACAAAAGGAGGAAGAGCGGATTAGCTACCCGTGCCCACCTTCTAATGAGAGTAACTCTTCAACTCATACATTGTTTAATTTCCCTTCAAATTTATCGAAGGATGAATGCTATGATGATTGTTATGATCCCGTTGATTCTTTTGAAATATCCCTTTTTGATTATGCTTGTAATGCTTGTGGCCAAGATGCCAACATGAATATGCTTATGGATATGAACTTGCTATAGTTCCTTATGTTAAACATGAAGTTGTTGCTATTGCACCCACGCATGATAGTCCTATTATCTTTTTGAATTCTCCCGACTACACTATATCGGAGAAGTTTGCCCTTATTAAGGATTATATTGATGGATTGCATTTTACCGTTGCACATGATAATTTTGATGAATATAATATGCATGTGATTTTTGCTCCTACTTGCAATTATTATGAGAGAGGAACTACATCTCCGCCTCTGCATGTTTCTAATATGATAAAATTTCAAGAAACTGTTTATACTATGCATTGGCATTTACTATGTGTGCATGAATTGTTCTTTTATGACATGCCGATGCATAGGAAGAGAGTTAGACTTCGTTTTTGCATGATATATGTTACTTTGTGATCACTACTAAATCACAAATCATTGTTAATTAAAATTGGCTTTGATATACCTTGGGATCCGGGTGGATCCATTACTTGAGCACTATATGCCTAGCTTAATGGCTTTAAAGAAAGCGCTGCCAGGGAGACAACCTGTAAGTTTTAGAGAGTCATTTATTTCTGTTGTGTGCTTTTATAAAGTTTAAAAACAAGAATAATGTGCCAAAATTTGCCTTTAGGATGTTTACATTGCTTGTTGGTTTGTGCGGTGCAAAACAGAAATGTTGGTTGTAGTGCGTGATTTTACATTTTTTACCGGAACGTCAAACGGTTCTGAAACTTTTTGCACTGTCTTACTATACAAATGTTTTATTTTTCCTAATTTTTTCAGAATTTGTGGAGTACCATAGGTATGGTGAATGTTCATATTATTACAGACTGTCCTGTTTAAGACATATTCTGGTTTTGATGCATAGTTTGCTTGTTTTGATGAAACTATCAATTTCTATTAGTGGATTAAGCCATGGAAAAGTTATATTACAGTAGCTACAATAAAAAAACAAAATATGAATTGGTTTGAAACAGTACTTGGAGTAGTGATTTGCTTTATTATACTAACGGATCTTATCGAGCTTTCTGTTGAGTTTTGTGTGGATGAAGTGTTCGAAGATCGAGGATGTCTCGATGTGAGGAGAAGGAGGAGAGACAAGAGCTCAAGCTTGGGGATGCCCAAGGCACCCCAAGTAAATATTCAAGGAGACTCAAGCGTCTAAGCTTGGGGATGCCCCGGAAGGCATCCCATCTTTCTTCAACAAGTATCGGTATGTTTTCAGATTCGTTTTGTTCATATGATATGTGCAAATCTTGGAGCGTCTTTTGCATTTAGTTTTTACTTTTATTTTATGCACCATGCTGGTATGAGATAGTCCTTGGTTGATTTATAGAATGCTCATTGCACTTCACTTATATTTTTTGAGTATGGCCTTATAGAATGCTTCATGTGCTTCACTTATATCATTTGAAGTTTGGATTGCTTGTTTCTCTTCACATAGAAAACCGCCATTTGTAGAATGCTCTTTTGCTTCACTTATATTTGTTAGAGCATGGGCATATCTTTTGGAGAAAGAATTAAAGTTCTCTTGCTTCACTTATATCTATTTAGAGAGATGACAGGAATTGGTCATTCACATGGTTAGTCATAAAATCCTACATAAAACTTGTAGATCACTGAATATGATATGTTTGATTCCTTGCAATAGTTTTGCGATATAAAGATGGTGATATTAGAGTCATGCTAGTGGGTAGTTGTGGATTGTAGAAATACTTGTGTTGAAGTTTGTGATTCCCGTAGCATGCACGTATGGTGAACCATTATGTAACGAAGTTGGAGCATGAGGTATTTATTGATTGTCTTCCTTATGAGTGGCGGTCGGGGACGAGTGGTGGTCTTTTCCTACCAATCTATCCCTCTAGGAGCATGCGGGTAGTACTTTGTTTCGATGACTAATAGATTTTTGCAATAAGTATGTGAATTCTTCATGACTAACGTTGAGTCCATGGATTATACGCACTCTCGCCCTTCCATCATTGCTAGCCTCTTCGGTACCGTGCATTGCCCTTTCTCACCTTGAGAGTCGGTGTAAACTTCGCCGGTGCATCCAAACCCCGTGATATGATACGCTCTATCACACATAAGCCTCCTTATATCTTCCTCAAAATAGCCACCATACCTTCCTATCATGGCATTTCCATAGCCATTCCGAGATATATTGCCATGCAACTTCCATCATCTTCATATACATGACTTGAGCATCATTTGTCATATTGCTTTGCATGATCGTAAGATAGCTAGCATGATGTTTTCATGGCTTGTCCGTTTTTTGATGTCATTGCTATGCTAGATCATTGCACATCCCGGTACACCGCCGGAGGCATTCATATAGAGTCATACATTGTTCTAGATATCGAGTTGTAAATATTGAGTTGTAAGTAAATAGAAGTGTGATGATCATTATCATTAGAACATTGTCCCATGTGAGGTTATCAAAATAAAAGTGGCCAAAGAAGCCCCCAAAAAAGAGAGGCCAAAGAAGCCTAAAAAAAGAGAAAGAAAGAAAGAGAAAAAAATGAGAGAAAAAGAGAGAAGGGACAATCCTTTTACCACACTTGTGCTTCAGAGTAGCACCATGTTCTTCATATAGAGAGTCTCTTGAGTTATCACTTTCATATAATAGTGGGAATTTTCATTATAGAACTTGGCTTGTATATTCCGATGATGGGCTTCCTCCAATGCCCTGAGGTCTTCATGAGCAAGCAAGTTGGATGCACACCCACTTAGTTTCCAGTTTGAGCTTTCGTACACTTATAGCTCTTAGTGCATCCGTTGCATGGCAATCCCTACTCCTCGCATTTACATCAATTGATGGGCATCTCCATAGCCCGTTGATTAGCCGCCTCGATGTGAGACTTTCTCCCTTTTTGTCTTCTCCACACAACCTCCATCATCATATTCTATTCCACCTATAGTGCTATATCCATGGCTCACGCTCATGTATTGCGTGAAAGTTGAAAAGGTTTGAGAACGTCAAAAGTATGAAACAATTGCTTGGCTTGTCATCGGGGTTGTGCATGATTTGAATATTTTGTGTGGTGAAGATGGAGCATAGCCAGACCATATGATTTTGTAGGGATAACTTTCTTTGGCCATGTTATTTTGAAAATACATGATTGCTTTATTAGTATGCTTGAAGTATTATTGTCTTAATGTCAAATGATAGACTATTGCTTTGAATCACCCGTGTCTTAAAATTCATGCCACGATTAGATTACATGATCAAAATTATTCTAGGTATCATTCCACATCAAAAAATATCTTTTTTATCATTTACCTACTCGAGGACGAGCAGGAATTAAGCTTGGGGATGCTGATACATCTCCGTCGTATCTATAATTTTTGATTGTTCCATGCCAATATTCTACAACTTTTATATACTTTTGGCAACTTTTTATACTATTTTTGGGACTAACATAATGATCTAGTGCCCAGTGCTAGTTCCTGTTTGTGGCATGTTTTTGTTTCGCAGAAAATCCATATCAAACAGAGTCCAAACGGGATAAAAACTGACGGAGGTTTTTTTTTTGAAATATATGTGATTTTGGGGAAGAAAAATCAATGCGAGATGATGCCCGAGGGGCCACGAGGCATGGGGCACGCCCTGGGCCCTCCTGGCCACCGCGTAAGGCAGTTGGTACCCTTCTTTCGCCGCAAGAAAGCCAATATCCGAATAAAAATTGTGTCCAAATTTCAGCCCAATCGGAGTTATGGATCTCCGGGGATTTAAGAAACGGTGAAAGGGCAAAATCAGGAACGCAGAAACAGAGAGAGACAGAGAGACAGATCCAATCTCGGAGGGGCTCTTGCCCCTCCGCTGCCATGGAGTCCATGGACTAGAGGGGAAACCCTTCTCCCATCTAGGGAGAAGGTCAAGGAATAAGAAGAAGAAGAAGGGGGCTCTCTCCCCCTCTCTCCCGGTGGCGCCGGAACGCCGCCGGGGCCATCATCGTGTGACGGCAATCTACACCAACACCTCTGTCATCTTCACCAACATCTTCATCACCTTCCCCCATCTATCTACAGCGGTCCACTCTCCCGCAACCCGCCGTACCCTCTACTTGAACATGGTGCTCTATGCTTCATATTATTATCCAATGATGTGTTGCCATCCTATGATGTCTGAGTAGATTTTCATTGTCCTATCGTTAATTGGTGAATTGCTATGATTGGTTTAATTTGCTTGTGGTTATGTTGCTATTCTTTGGTGCCCATCATATGAGCGCGCGCGTGGATCACACCATAGGGTTAGTTGTATGTTGATAGGACTATGTATTGAAGGGCAAGAGTGATAGAAGCTTCAACCTAGCATATAAATTGATGCATACGGGATTGAAGGGGGACCAATATATCTTAATGCTATGGTTGGGTTTTACCTTAATGAACGTTAGTGTTGCAGATGCTTGCTAGTAGTTCCAATCATAAGTGCATAGAATTCCAAGTCAGGGATGACATGCTAGCAGTGGCCTCTCCCACATAAAACTCGCTATCGATCTAGTAAAGTAGTCAATTGCTTAGGACAATTTCGCAACTCCTACCACCACTTTTCCACACTCGCTTTACTAACTTTATTGCTTCTTTACCTAAAACAGCCCCTATTTTTATTTATAGGCTCTTTATATTCTTGCAAACCTATGTCGTTACACCTACAAAGTGCTTCTAGTTTCATACTTGTTCTAGGTAAAGCGAACGTTAAGCATGTGTAGAGTTGCATCGGTTGTCGATAGAACTTGAGGGAATATTTGTTCTACCTTTAGCTCCTCGTTGGGTTCGACACTCTTACTTTTCGAAAGAGCCTAAAACCGATCCCCTATACTTGTGGGTTATCACAAAGCTTGTCCCAATTCGGCCAAAAAATTTACCACAGTATGTTGGTGCCATGTTATGACATGCCAAGTTTCATGATTTTCAGACGTGTTTTGGATTTACATGAATTAAAAAACCAAGTTTCTCAATCTTTCCGGCCGAGCCACGACGCCCAGATGTTTGAATTTCATTCTCATTCTTGGATGGGACCTAGAAATTCACCCAAGGACACACATGTGATTTTTCAACCAACTTTGATGCACTGGAGCATGTGCTTATAGTTCAAATTTGAATTATGCACATTAAATGACCATAAATTCAATTAATGTATAAGAAAGTCCAAACGATCCCGGAATAATTCCAAATTTTAACACGACACTCATATAGTTCTATGTTGCCTCTGTAAAAAATCAAGAGGGAGGCAACGTATATCGTTTCACACACAAAGGTGACACGCCCCCCCTCGGGAACCACGAGTCTTCTTGAGAGAAGCTCCAGTTAGCAAGAAGCTTATACCAAAAACTTGTCCAAATGTGGCCAATTTTTTTACCATAGCATATTGGTGCCATGAAATGACACCATGCCAAGTTTCATGATTTTCAGGCGAGTTTTGAATTTCCAGAAATTTTAAAACCAAGTTTCTCAATGTTCCCGGTCGAGCCACGATGCCCAGATGTTTGAATTTCATTCCCAATTCTTGCATGGGACCTATAAATCCACCCAAAAACACACATGTGATTTTTCAACAAACTTTGGTGCACTGGAGCATGTGCTTGTAGTTCAAATTTGAATTATGCACATTAAATGCCTAGAAACTCAATTAATGCATAAAAATGCCAAACGAACCCAGAATAATTCCATATTAAAACACGACACTCATGTAGTTGCATGTTCACTGTCATAAATGTTCTAGCAATTCAAACACCATCCTTTCCTCTGTAACACCATTTTGTCTTTCAAAACATAACGAAGAAAATCAAGTATACCACAAATAGTATACTAGAAATAATCGTGTGGGATGCAATATAAAATATCGTGGCGCACCGTCTTGTCTGACTTACACATGAAGCTTCGTCGTCTACAGTCCATTGCGCCTGCTTGAACCACACTTGTGTGCCAGTTTCTCGCGGCACCGAGCGAAATTTTTCTGCCACCGTGGAAATATCTATCTCCCCGCCCCCTCCCTCCCACCAAAAGCCACATTTCCACTGTTCCTCCTTGCTTTCCAAGTTCAAACCTTCACTACTGCTTACTGACAGCTCAACCTCCTCGTCGGTGACCCTTCTTCTTTTAGCGCCGCCTCCTCGCCGGCTACCCTTCTTCTTGCAGCGCCGCCTCCTCGCCGGCGACCCTTCTTCTTGCAGCGCCGCCTCCTTGCCCGCGCCCCTTCTTCTTGCTGCGCGGCCTCCTCGCCGCCGACCCTTCTTCTTGCTACGCGGCCTCATCGATATGGTCAGGTAATCCACACTTCACCCACACCATCATCCTCCTTCACCGTCCCACATGCCCCGACCAACGGCGCGGCACCTTCCATCGAAATCACTACCCCCTCCTCCAATTAAGCGCCACCCACAGCCATTTTGCACATAGTATAAAATGGAGCTCAGTAGCATCTGGCAGTAGAGAAGCAATTTGCGGCCGCACACGCGCATGAGGTCGCTATGGCTGCCATGTGTGCCGACCGCCAGATCTTGGAGGAGCACCTCGTCTTCGAGGCCACCGTCGACACCGCCATGCGGTTGTCTACTTTAAAATACAGTTCGTGTTGTTTTCTCAAGGCCATCGCAAGTGCCTTCTAGTGATTTGTCCTCTGTAATGTTAATATGCAATCTGATGTTCAGTTAACAGTTTGGTCCTCTGAAATGTAATGTTCAGTTAATGGTTTGGTCCTTTGAAATGTAATGTTCAGTTAACAGTTTGGCCCAACAATTGCTACATTTCATAGTACTATTCTCAAGCATTCTTTGTTTTGTTAACTGTCTTATCTTCTAGTACATGTTTCTATTCTTCAATACCATGCTCAGTTAACTGTTTTAGTTCATTTGGTCTAATGTCCATTTAACTGTTTGGTTCAATTCTGCAATTTGATTTTCATTTGTTGTGGGTACAATTTTGTATTGTTATGCATGTGAAATAAATCGAATTTGGTTGTACTCAATACATATTCTACTGATAGTATGGCAACTCTCAGTTAACCTGATCAAGATCTTCCTTATGTGTGTTGGAGGGAAACAATGGGAGACACTGTGGTTTACCATCGAGGTTTGCTCATGCAAGCTCCTTTCGCTAATAGCACATTATTGTGCAGTTACAGGAATCATTCTAATATTTAGGTTTCTTACAATTTGGTCTGGCACATCTAGGTCCTGCTGTCAGAGGCTTGGACCACTGTTCGACCAAATTTGCATATGGAGAAATGAGATGTCCATGAATATTAATCAAGTCAAGAAACTCAGAAAGATTTTTAGGATGAAGAAACTTGCGACGAATAACAACAAGATCTTTGTTTGCACAATGAAGAAGACATAAGTCAACTATAGGATGGTACTAATTCTTTTACCTTGATTTTATCCTTTGCGCCATTTCAAAATTTATAACAGCGATTTATGCATATCTTTGTTTCCAGTAATTTTCAAAGTAGTTCACCGATGATTACCTCTCAAACCACCCGCATGGTCAAGAGGTGAGGAAGGTATTCATTCAACATCTAGGGTACAATATTGAAGTCTTCCTGAAGAGGACGAAGGTTGGGCGGGCAATTATCCATAGCCACTGGCCTAAAGTTGCAAGGACATTCAACATCACTGAAGGCTCAATATTTGCCTTCCGCTTCTGCAGTTTTCCAGATGAGATTCATCTCTCTATTTACCGAGTATGATGCTACTTTCCAAAGGTTTTCGATGTTGCATGTGAAACTTGGTGTTGTTGTGTAATGGCGTAACTGAGTGCCGACGCTATCGATTATGAAATCCTGGTTGCCGTTATATGGATATGAAATATCTGGTGTGTTTTATAAGAAATATCAATTTGATTAGTACATGTATTATCAATAATAGGCTAATTACCATGCTTATTGGGGTTTTCTATTGCAGATGGTTACTCAGACAACACCGTGGGCGATGAACTCAAACAACCCACACGGTTTCTAGAAAGTAGGCGTGTTTGATCAACTAACAATCACACACGGCTTCCGGCAGAGAACTGTTTGCGTTATGCCACCTTGCACAAATGTTTCCACACAAAAAACTGTGTGTGTGATATACATACAAACGGAAATGTTTTTTGGGATTCGCTGTGTGGGATGTGCATACGAACGAAAATGATTGGGTTTCAATGCCTCGTCAGATCTCACACGAGCTCATTTTGTGTGCCGGGAGGGCCTATCCCTGACGGTTTCTGGGTCGTGTGGGAAGGACCCCCTATTGCCCACACTCACTTGGCGACGGTTCCAAATGCCGTCACAGAAAGGGGTTAAAAACCATTTGTATAGCAGGTCTCTGCACCAGTGTTACACACCTTTATGCACAACTCGGTGGGACCGGATGGAATCACTCGGTGAGACCGATTACTGCAAAAGGTTTGAACTTTAGGCTTTTCGGTGAGACTAGATGAAACAACTTGGAGAGACCAATGGGTGATGGCCTAAGCACTTCCCACACTTTGGTGAGACTGACCGAAACCACTCAGAAAATCCGAGATGAAATTGATAGGCAACAGAAGGTTGGCACATGCACTTCGGTGGGACCGAATGTCATTTCGGCGAGGCCGAGTTGCTAGGGTTTAGGCAGTGGCTCTGTCAAGTGTATCTCGGTGAGTCTGGGTAGATGTGGACGATAGGACCGAGTTTGACTTTAGATTTTTGGACAGAGAAGAATGTGAGGGTGTGGCTGAGGGTTTGGAGCAATATCTCTAATCACTTTGAGCAAAAATTCCATGATCAAAACCTTATCACCTTTTAATGGATTGGCTTTCCGATGGATCAATGTGATCTTGGATCACTTAACCAAAAATATACAGTCTTGAAGCTTTGCCAACATTTCTTTAGTAGCTTGAGGGGTCCACATCTTCATCCACATACTTGCCTAACTTGAACTATTCCTGAAATATACTTGAGGAAAACATTAGTCCAACAATATGCATGTTGACATGAATTATAAAAACCACTAGGGGAGAGATTGTGCTTTCAATCTTCCCTTTATTGGTAATTGATGACAACATACATCAAAGCTTCAAAAAAGAATATACCATAGAAGTACATGAAAGTTTTAAAAAACATGTAACATGTATAAGCTCCCCCCAAGTGTACATATTTGAAATTTTGCTTTTGGAATGCAAATGCACACTTGAATAGGAAGACTATATACGTTTCGCCTACATCTTGGCTATATGCATCAGAGCAAAAGATATAAATGAAAGTGTTCATGCATCCATGATGATTTCTTGCAAACAAGTATGTGCAATGAGCAAGAATTCATCATGCGCATGAGTATAATGCATACACTTACCTTGAGATGCTTGAGCATTACACCTGAAGAAACAAACTTGAGAAACCAAGGTTAGATAACACAAGAGTTTCTCTTCAAATACCAAGGTTGGGTTGACATGTAAAGAAGATAGCATCACTAGGTGAATACTTTCCCGAAGGTTGCAATAGAATTTCAAGGATTTTTCTTCCCTAAACTTTAAACATCATTTCCCCCTGAATCTAAGATTGTAGACCTTGGAAGCAGATAGAGTGAGACAAAATCAAAGCAGAAGATTATATAGAATGATCAAGCAAATAATAAAGGCATAAATTTCATATCCCCCCCCCACAAGGTAACATATATAGGACTCTCTTCTCTTATAATTGTGCATTTATTTTCCTATGTAGAAGCTTTGATGTGTATCTCTCCCCCTTTGACATCAATTCCCGAAAAGGGTGGCATCCTGGTCATTGGTCAATAGGTAGGATCCTTGATTAGCACAACTAGCTTAGATGACTGTATAAATGTAGTAGAGGGGAAAGAATCATTGAGTGGAGCTGGAAAAGGAACAACAAATATTTTTTTGGCAGATACTTCTTTTTCTGGTGCTCTTCGGTAACTCCGAGTAGGATCATTCGGTGAGTCTGAGGTAACTTGGAGTCACTGGTTGATCACATCGGTGGTTCTGGTTGGACCAATGAACATGGTAATCAATGTATCTTGTAGACTCGGCGGCACCGATGTTATTTGGATCGGAGGGACCGACTTCACGATAAAAAGACGGATTTGTCAAACTTAACTCACACTGCAATAAGATCTCGAAATGATTTGCAATGAATTGGATCAGATTTGTAATGAATTGATAGAAGAAAGAAAAATACAAAGACAAGAAAGAAAATAAGACAACTAGATGATATTTTTTAAGAAAGGAAACTTGAACGCAAGAAGAAAATCAAAACAAGACGAAAGAAACAAAAGAACTTCATCTATGATAGTGTCCGTGATTATGTCACCTATATTAGAGTATATTGATTTAGGAGTCAAGTGAATGCACTTGACCATAGGTCATACTCATCATTAAGCTCAAAATGGGGTTATTATTTTTCATTTAGCTCTTCAATAATTTTATCATATGAACCAAAATAGGCCTAAATTTGCAGAACGCATTTTACCGGATCTGTTTTGCCGGAACCTACCGGAGCTAGAGATGCTCTGATGTTGTACAAGCGACCATTCCATTCTGCCGTCTACAAAAGTGACCGAGTTACAAATCGCCACTCCAAGCATTGCTAAAATTCAAGCCGCCTCCCTGTCCAAGTTCTAACCCCGGTACCACCGTGCCCCTCGCCACGATCTCCCGCCCGATCCGCATGGTGGACGATTGGACCGAGTTTGACTTTAGATTTTTGGACAGAGAAGAATGTGAGGGTGTGGCTGAGGGTTTGGAGCAATATCTCTAATCACTTTGAGCAAAAATTCCATGATCAAAACCTTATCACCTTTTAATGGATTGGCTTTCCTATGGATCAATGTGATCTTGGATCACTTAACCAAAAATATACAGTCTTGAAACTTTGCCAACATTTCTTTAGTAGCTTGAGGGGTCCACATCTTCATCCACATACTTGCCTAACTTGAACTATTCCTGAAATATACTTGAGGAAAACATTAGTCCAACAATATGCATGTTGACATGAATTATAAAAACCACTGGGGGAGAAATTGTGCTTTCAATCTTCCCTTTACTGGTAATTGATGACAACATACATCAAAGCTTCAAAAAAGAATATACCATAGAAGTACATGAAAGTTTTAAAAAACATGTAACATGTATAAGCTCCCCCAAGTGTACATATTTGAAATTTTGCTTTTGGAATGCAAATGCACACTTGAATAGGAAGACTATATACGTTTCGCCTACATCTTGGCTATATGCATCAGAGCAAAAGATATAAATGAAAGTGTTCATGCATCCATGATGATTTCTTGCAAACAAGTATGTGCAATGAGCAAGAATTCATCATGCGCATGAGTATAATGCATACACTTACCTTGAGATGCTTGAGCATTACACCTGAAGAAACAAACTTGAGAAACCAAGGTTAGATAACACAAGAGTTTCTCTTCAAATACCAAGGTTGGGTTGACATGTAAAGAAGATAGCATCACTAGGTGAATACTTTCCCGAAGGTTGCAATAGAATTTCAAGGATTTTTCTTCCCTAAACTTTAAACATCATTTCCCCCTGAATCTAAGATTGTAGATATTGGAAGCAGGTAGAGTGAGACAAAATCAAAGCAGAAGATTATATAGAATGATCAAGCAAATAATAAAAGCATAAATTTCATATGCCCCCCACAAGGTAACATATATAGGACTCTCTTCTCTTATAATTGTGCATTTATTTTCCTATGTAGAAGCTTTGATGTGTATCTCTCCCCCTTTGACATCAATTCCCGAAAAGGGTGGCATCCTGGTCATTGGTCAATAGGTAGGATCCTTGATTAGCACAACTAGCTTAGATGACTGTATAAATGTAGTAGAGGGGAAAGAATCATTGAGTGGAGCTGGAAAAGGAACAACAAATATTTTTTTGGCAGATACTTCTTTTTCTGGTGCTCTTCGGTAACTCCGAGTAGGATCATTCGGTGAGTCTGAGGTAACTTGGAGTCACTGGTTGATCACATCGGTGGTTCTGGTTGGACCAATGAACATGGTAATCAATGTATCTTGTAGACTCGGCGGCACCGATGTTATTTGGATCGGAGGGACCGACTTCACGATAAAAAGACGGATTTGTCAAACTTAACTCACACTGCAATAAGATCTCGAAATGATTTGTAATGAATTGGATCAGATTTGCAATGAATTGATAGAAGAAAGAAAAATACAAAGACAAAAAAGAAAATAAGACAACTAGATGATATTTTTTAAGAAAGGAAACTTGAACGCAAGAAGAAAATCAAAACAAGACGAAAGAAACAAAAGAACTTCATCTATGATAGTGTCCGTGATTATGTGACCTATATTAGAGTATATTGATCTAGGAGTCAAGTGAATGCACTTGACCATAGGTCATACTCATCATTAAGCTTAAAATTGGATTATTATTTTTTATTTAAGCTCTTCAATAATTTTATCATATGAATTAAAATAGGCCTAAATTTGCAGAACGCATTTTACTGGATCTGTTTTGCCGGAACCTACCGGAGCTAGAGATGCTCTGATGTTGTACAAGCGACCATTCCATTCTGCCGTCTACAAAAGTGACCGAGTTACAAATCGCCACTCCAAGCATTGCTAAAATTCAAGCCGCCTCCCTGTCCAAGTTCTAACCCCGGTACCACCGTGCCCCTCGCCGCGATCTCCCGCCCGATCCGCATGGCTGGAATCAGGCTGACACCCGAGGAGCCTGAGCTGCCGCAGGGCACCCCGCCCCGCCCCCAGCTGCCGCTCCCCGTCGCCGGCTCCGGCGTCACAGCGGGCGGCGGCGGCAGCGGTGGCCTGGAGATGGCTTCGGATGACGAGCGGTCAGTGGCAGCGGACTCGTGGTCCGTGCGGAGCGAGTACGGGAGCACGCTCGACGACGACCAGCGCTACGCCGACGCTGCCGATGTGCTCGCTGCGGCGGCGGCCGCCGGGAACTTCCCCTCCGCTGCCTCTGATTACTGGTACTCGCCGCTCTTTCTTTATGCAAATTAGCTGAGTTTGAAACGCAGATCTACTGATTTGTGCAGGAAATAATAATGTTCCTCTAGCTTCAGTATGGGGTGACTGTTAAGAGTATGCATCGCATACATAACATTCTAGAATATTTGTAAGCCCTCAAAAAGATCAAGATGCCTGCGATAGGTGATATTAGATCAAAGCTCTGGAGAAATTTAAAGGGGTTTAGATATTTTTCATGAATGGTCTAGAATAAATTATTACCACTACTCGTTGCAAATGGTAGAAAAATCTAGATAAAAGATACCTGTATGGAGTTTTTTAGAGTTCTGGTGCAGGGCTTACCACATGGCTCAATCATATACTCCTTCCGTTCACAAATATAAGATGTTTTGGATATTTCAATATGGACTACATATAGACTGAAATGTGAACGAACACACTAAAATGTGTCTGTATACATCCGATTCAAAAAAAAGTTAGAACATATTATATTTGTGAGCAGAGGGAGTATTAAGTATAAATATAAGGGTGTCCTTATTTTCATGTAACTAAAGTACAATAAACAAAATAGAAGCATGACTAAACTATCACAGATATGAGTTTGGAATGGCTATGAGAAGGTCATAGTGGATAAATAGCCATCAAAAAAAGTTTATATATTCTTTGAAGTTTCTAATTATGGTTGTTATGCTTACCATTCTGCATTATGCACTTCCTAATTAAGTATCGCTATGAACAAAGGTGGGAAATTCATAAAATGTGTGTCACGTTATTACTCCACCACGAGATTAGCATAAGTGTATTCAGACCTAAAATGTAACAATTTTCTCATCTTGTATTAAGGTAGATGAACATGTTGTCCAAATAGTAAAACTGTACGACAACTTCAAATTAGTGTATTTGATAAAAAAAACTATATTCGCTAACCTGTTATTTGTACAATTTTCTCAATAATTCATACAAATGTTCTAAAATACCCTTCTGTCGAGACAGTTCTGACAAAGATGACCAAGATCCTAATGAGGAAGGCTCAATGTTGGGTCTACAAAGTTATTGGGATGCTTCTTATTCTGAAGATCTCGCAAATTTTCAGGAACATGGCCATGCTGGGGAAATATGGTAATTAAATTTTAGGTTCTTTTATATTGATTGAAAGTGTCTAATTTTATATAGGAAAATCACATGACGTCATATTGGTTACTACAAGAAAGCCAAAAAGTTGTTACTAGTTGGTTTTACGATGTAACTGTTTTTATTGTTTGGAATTTGTACAATGCAGATTATAAAGTGTTAGCTCTATTTTTTGTTGAATACAAACTTTATTATTTTTGTTCTTCTTTTATTATCAACTAATTTTTTTATGAAGCCGTTGTTCATCTGTGTTATAGACATAGCGCATGCATTAGAAAAATGTAAGTGGGCCATTAAGCATACATACTCACCTTTTCATTTCTGGTTCCTCAAACTCAGAATCTGGAGTACAGGCATGTACTAACACCAAAACCCACTTATTTACGTAATTGACAGTTGACATAATACTGTAGATTTTCTAGGAAATATTGAGTTCTTCATTGATACTTTAAGGTTCCCAGTGCTATTTCGCGGAGTATATCGAATGCTTGAGTTATTTATTATTCGTCGCTACTGAGCACAATATTTCTCTTTTGGTAGGTTTGGTGCAGATGTAATGGATACTGTTGCCATTTGGACAAAAAAATTGTGTGCAAGCCTTTTCCAAGGTGGACTTTCATCGGCTAATGACAACATCAAATTTGAAGTTGATGATAAACACTTGTTTGACTACCCCGTGCTCGATCTTGGAACTGGCAACGGCCTCCTTCTACAAGCACTTGCCAAGCAGGGGTACAGACAATGAGTAATCTTAAATATGTTTTTCCTGTTTATACCCATTATACACATTAAAGGTTTATTGAATTAATTATGCTAATTTAATAATATGGTAATTAAGTCATGTTGCATAGTTTGTTAATACAATTGTTTAGCTTCAATTATGTGCGCAGAGCAATGTTTTTTTAACGTATTCCTAACTTTCTAAGAACTGAATAGACTACTTCCGAAATACCCGTTCTCAGTTCTAGTTAAATATTTCCGTTTTTATTAAAGTGAAGCAGTGCTTTTCGAAGCCATTGTTAATGCCAAAGTCACCCTTATTATGATTTTGAAGATCATATGTTTGTAAAAGAATGAATAGTTTCGTTTTTCAGGTTTTCAGATTTAACAGGAACTGATTACAGTGAAGGAGCCATTGAACTTGCAAGAAACCTTGCTGCTCGTGATGGGTTCACTACTATAAGTTTTTTGGTCAGTATACTGTATTCAGATGGAAGTCCTCTTATACTTGTATATTTGTCTACGAAGTCTACACTTTGTTATTATATTCTAAATTTCTTAACTGTAATTAACATGTTCTTACATATTCTGTAGCCTCAAAAAGAAAGAGCATATGACAACAATAGCTACTTTCACTAGTCTCGACGAGTCTTAGCTAAACGAGAAGCATCTTTGCATCTTGTAGAAAAGCACAAACACTTACTAAGAATCCACATAGTTTGTTTACCCAAGTCGCCTCTTTTTTACTTATATTTCTAACATCCCTAAAAGTAAAAGCATGAAAGACCATAAACGAGGGGAATGTATACTATTTTTCCGTCATAGCAGATACAGTATCCAGTTGGTGGCAGATAATGTCAACAAAAAGTGCAGTTTACCGGGAAGAGAATGTATTCAGCCCTAAAGCTCCACCACATAAAATAAAATCAGTTGCCATGAATTGAGCAAACATACTGAAGAAATCAAATATCTAGTGGTAGTTTGCATGTATATTCAAAGGCTCACTTTGTGAAGTGTAAAGATATTCAACTTTGTACTTGCCATGCATGCATTTTTTTTCTTGAAATTGGTGAGCTCTTTGTTAATCATTTGTCTACTGCTATTCCTCCATAACTGGACTTGCTCTTAGCACAACCAATTGAGATAGGACATAGGACAAGTTCATACAACATAGTTCAAAGACATAGGACATAGCCGTGAGACAACAGATATTCCAAAGCAATAGGATATAGTAGTAGGACAAGCAACACTTCACAGGCGTTTTCTGAAGTGGAAGTGAATGAATGCGTCATAGGGGTTATCAGAATCCTCGTCCGGCGAGGGCTCTGGCGGCGCAGGCTTGTTCATTGGCTAGGGCTTTGGCTCGGGCGGCCTTCAAGCTTCACATTGCGAAGCCTTGATACCCTCCGAGAGCGCCTTCGCGTTCTTTCGAAGGCGGCAGGCGGCAGACTCCTTCGTGGCCAAGGAGCATCGAAGGATGTCGTGGACCACCTGCTCGTCCTCGGATGAGGATGGCATGGTTATTGGAGCGGATGAGATGGACGCGTCGTGCGAGCCGAACACACTGCGCGAGCTGGATCCACCCAGCGGGAGGGCCATGGCGCCGCCTCGGACGAGCTCGACCACCATTGCTCCAGCCGTGCCGGGCAGCCGAGGACGGAGCTCGAACTGCGCCGCGGCAGGGACGGTGGGCGGCGATTGTCGGCGTTCTGGGAACGGGGGTCCCCAGACTTGCCTGCCTGTGGCCTGCGGCGTGGCTCAAAAGGGGGCCCAGCGCGGCCTATCTTCATCAACACAGACCCAAGACCCTCGCGAGGGGCCAAGCCTCGCGGGGCGGACGACACGGAGCTTCCTCAGGCACGGCCTCATCAGGCTGGCTCGCGAGGAGGCGGAGAGATCAAGGCGGGGCACCTCACGAGGTGCCCGTGACGCAAGCCATGACGACCAAGGGTGCCAGGCGGGCGCCAGCCCGCGCAGTGTCCTCCTTTCCTCTTTGGTGCAAAGGGAGCAAGCGCAGGCGAGAGCATCAAGCAAAGGCACCCGTTTCGGTGCAACGAGACCAAGACCAGTCCAACGGCAGGGAGGAAGTCATTGTGGAGCCCAAGCCAGCGTCACCACCAGAGCCTTTGGCAGGCGAGGACCAACTTTAGTCAGGATAAGTGTACCAGATGTTCCCCTTCAAAATGGCCAATTGTTGGCGCCCTTCCCGCTCAATATTTGGGAAGAGGCCCAGGGCCTTTGCCTATAAATAGGACTAGCCACCCCCAGGGTAGAGGGGATCGGAGAATCAAGAAGGGAGAATCTAGAAGCCAAGAGAGAAACTAGCTAGGATCAGATCGAGTAGCATCACACACACACACACACAGAGAGAGAGAGAGAGAGAGAGAGAGAGAGAAGGGTGACTGAACTCCTCCTAGCAGTTCATCCCCCCAGCCAAGAACAGACCCTCGCGAGGCTGTTCTTGTATTGCTCATCATCATCAGCCCAAGAGGCAATCCACCACACCACACACTGGAGTAGGGTATTACACCACAACGGTGGCCCGAACCAGTATAAACCCTGTGTCTCTTGGCTGTTCTTTCCATAGCTTAGATCTTAGCGAGGCGGAGGGGTGCAGGTAGGTAGAAGGTGAAATCTCCGCGCGCACCCCAGTGTTTGAACCTCAAGGGTCTGCCGGAACCCGAAATCCGACAGCGATGATGGCCCGCTGCCACTTGACACGTGCTGGGGTGGAGGGGACGACAGACAACCTTGGGTCTCGACCCTCGACCGGCGAAAGGCGAGGTCCTCGTCGTCCTCTGCCTCCAAGAGTTCCCAATTGATGCCGTTGTCCATCGATCCAGACATGGCGATGGTGGATGGAGGCGGGCGGTGAGCTCAGGGAAGTGAGCTAGATTTGGGGGCGGACATTTTTTTGTTGATTTTGGGATAGGCCCAGGGTTTGGGCTGACGTGGCGGACATGTCCATACAGCCCCATATCCTCCCCATATGTGGGCTGGGTTTGGGGCGGTCTGGACAGTCCAGACAAATGAAGAGGTTTGGGGAGGCCTGCTGGGCTGTATTTTTTTTAGTCCTGACTGTCCGGGCGGACGAATGGGGCAGGTTTGGGGAGGGCAGTAGGAGATGGGAGGTCCTATGGCCGCATTATGCGTCAAAATGCTGGGCGTTCGCACAGGAGACAGCGCGAGTGGGCCGTCCCATCGAGCTCTACGCCAAGACGAAAAAAGATAGCAAAAGGCAATGATGGTGCGATGCGATGATTTGAACACGAGACCAGCGGCTTGTGATTGCGACCTCATAGCCACTCTACCACACAAGTTTTCATGTCTGAAATGCAGCGCACAATCTAAAGAACTAGTGTTAGCATAGAACTGGGCTGCTCTACTGTAGCGAATTTCAATCAGTTAATGTAGCGAACTGGAATTAGTTACTGCAGTGATAGTTTTTTTTATGTGTACTTCTTTAAAGTGTATACTTTTTAAAATGTGCAAACATTTTTGAATTTCTGAACAATTTTCAGCAAAAGGAATTTTTTTTTCAATACGTGTACAAATTATGAAATTCTGAACAAATTTTGAAACTTCGGACATTTTTTGAATTTTTGAATAAATAATTAATAAAGGAACATTTCATGAAATTTGAACAAAAATTTATAACTACGAATATTTTTAGAATTTATTAAAAAAAGTGAAAAAATGGAACTTTTCATCAAATTCCGAACAAAAAATTGGAACCACAAACATTTCAAAAATTTCTGACCAGATTTTGGGATCATGATTTTTTTTGAATTGTCAACAAATTTTAACAGAACGTGAACTTTTTTTGAATTTGTGAACAAATTTTTAAAAATAGGAACATTTTTGGAATTCCTTCACATTTTTTGAATTTGTGAACAATTTATAACAGGAACATTTTTTTGAAATTTCTGCACATTTTTTGAAACGTGAACATTTTTTTAAATTCTGAACATTTTGTTAAGAGGAACATTTTTTGAAAATCTGAACAAGATTTGAATTTGTGAACAATTTATAACAGGAACATTTTTTTAAATTCTGAACAAATTTTGTTAAGAGGAACATTTTTTGAAAATCTGAACAAAATTGAATTTTTTGAAAAAATAAACAAAAAGGAAGAAAGAAACAGAAAAGATAAAAACGAAAACTAAAATTAAAAAAGAAACAAAAAAAGAAACAAAATGAAAACCAGCCATAAAAAAAGGAAAAAAAAAGAAAAACCGATTCAGGGAACCTTCTAGAAGGTTCCCAAAACCGGAGAAAACCGTTGCTAGGCTAATCGCTAACGGGCCGGCCCAGATCGCGTCGCTCCCTCCTGAATCATGTGCGAACCCTCGACATCTTGACGCAATATGCGGCATATAGGATTTTCCGTAGGAGATGCCCTTATCAAATGGTTATTTAGTACTTACAGTTATGGTGTTTTGATGACTGTACTAACTCATATTTCTGTCTCCACCAGGTCGATGATGTACTTGAGACGAAGTTAGACAGGAAATTCAAAATTATTACAGATAAAGGGACATTGGATGCCATTGGATTGCATCCAGATGGCCGTGCAAAAAGGTACAAGAACTACGACTTGGTCATTCTTTGGTTAGCCACCCCCTTAAAATTTCCTTTTAGCCTGCGGAATTAAATATTGTTGATATGTTCTGTGAGATTTGATTATCTAACAACAACCTGCAAATTTTGCATACTAGAGTTGGAATAGCTAGAGATCTGGAAGCATTAGGTCTCCTATCTGGATAGTTTTTATTTGTTGGCATTCTGTAATAGTAAATAGCATAGCTTTAGCCATTAGGGCTTTAGGCTGTATGAGCCCGACTTTCAATTTGGTTTAGTTTCAGATCTGCATAGTGCAGTAGATAGCCGAGTTTCACTGCTTACCAGCACACCGTGTTGATTTTAACAACTCAACCAGTGAGTTATATTTCACTGCAATGTGGTATATGCACATATAGGATAGAGTTGGCGTAGCACCAATTGAAGAGAAGCTTGTCCAACATCGTCTGAGATGGTTTGGGCATATTCATCGCAGGCCTCCAAAAGTTCCAGTGCATAGCGGACGGCTAAAGCATGCGGATAATGTCAAGAGATATCGGGGTAGACCAAATTTGACATGGGAGGAGTCCGTAAAGAGAGATCTGAAGGATTGGAGTATCACCAAAGAACTAGCCATGAACAGGGGTGCGTGGAAGCTTGCTATCCATGTGCCAGAACCATGAGTTGGTCGCGAGATCTTATGGGTTTCACCTCTAGCCTACCCCAACTTGTTTGGGACTAAAGGCTTTGTTGTTGTTGTTGTTGTTGTTGTTGTGGTATATGCACACACAGGATAGGTTAATGGGGTATGCGGTTCCAATACACAAGAAGTCTATGTTAAAGATATCTTAAGTATGATTCGATAATCAGTACCACGTTGAGTTAACATTGTTCTCTTTATGGTTTTTTTTTTGCTTCAGAGTGATGTATTGGGAATCTATATCAAACTTGGTTGAACCAGGTGGCCTTGTGGTCAGTACTTTCTCTGCGCAGACTCTGAAACTCTTATCTTACATCAGTCCTGTAGATTGAAACTTATGCTTATGTCTTCAGGTCATAACATCATGTAATCACACAAAGGATGAGCTTCTGCAAGAAGTAGAAGAGTTCGGTATGCGGAAATTTGGTAAGGAGGATGCAGACAGAGGTGCAGGTGATTCGCACCAGATCTTCCGATACTTGGATCATGTCCAAACGTATCCTACCATCATGTTTGGTGGAGTTGAGGGGTCTCAAGTGTGCACCGTAGCTTTCCAACGGGTGTGAAGGCCAGCTTAAGAGTGCTTTTCTCTCTATGTTGTAGCTCAATTTTATCCTCAGGTTGTTGTTGTAGCCTATACTGGCAGTCCTCTCCAGTTTGCAAGGACAGAGAGTAAGAGAACACTTATGAAGCAATTTTTGTGTAGTGTAAACGAACAAGAGGGACACGATGTACTGTATTATTTATGTAACCGTGAACGTTTGCCCATTTTCATAGAGTTTCCCTACTTTTTCCAAAGAGAATGCAGACGTTTTAGTGCCTGGTGTCTTCTGTAGTTGGGCACAAAATTTTCACTGCCATGAATGTTGGAAAGCCTGTACACTCACTCACACTTGCCTAGGGTTTCTTAAACTTTATATACACATGCCCACTTCAATTTCACTTCTCATCTCCACGACTTGTTAAGTCAAGTGTGTTGTTCCTAGTATATGCTTTGTGTACAATTCTACGGAACATCTTTACACTTGCAATGATTTTGCATCTTCTGTATCCTATGATGGCCAGCGTCGATCTCGCTAACTTCATCCAATGAGACTAATAATATTTGACAGAACCTAACCACCATTCTCCTTGTGCAGCTTGCTACTGGATGCTGATGACATGCTGTTGAGGTGGCGGCGGCGGCAGGCTCTCTGTGTCCTCAATTCCTACAGGTTCTGTAACTGGCGTTGCGCCATGCACATCCTGCATTAGCATAAAAACCTTACATTCTGATTGAAACCGAGGTTTTTTAGATACGTGGCTGGACATGGGTAAGACAGACCTGGTGTTGACTGTACCGATGGAGCAATGTGACAACTGATATCAAGATAATGTAGATGGGTATGACAACCCCGGCTGTTCTGAACATCAGCAGCTGTCTCATGAACACAATCCATATCAGAATTGCCGATGAATCACATTCAGGGTAAGAAAATAGAAAGATCTAATCAGGTTACGATGGTTCAGACTCTTACAGTGATCAGTGCCATCGAGTACACCTCGGGGCCGCCGAGGACAAGCGAGATTGCGTCACGGAGCACCAGCAGAGCCATCAACTGAAGGTGCATGTTTCGGACCACATATGCGTTAGTTGGCTGCAGCATGAGTACTCGTGCCAGATGCATGGAAGGTTTACATTCTACAGCACTTACGGCGATGGCAATCACGCGGCAGTAGGTGACGCCTTTTGGATTGCAAAATTGAGAGTCAAAGCTTGATGTGCCAGCAGCATGATCACCGATTTGGGAAACGTTTTCTCCAGCGTTGAGATTCGCTGGTGTTTCTCCGGCTCTCCTGCAGTGAGAAGAGAGGGCCTAGGATGTTAGATAGGCCCTTGTCAGACGAAAATATTACCAAGGATCTTAAGCACCAAGTGACACCTGAAGCTAATTTGGTTTCTTCTGATCCGAAACAACTTCAAAGGGGCACTGTAGTTTGGTGTAAATTGCTGTGCCATAGGTAGCAGAGACAACAAATTAGTCAACAAACTATCTTTTGGCACTGAAGACAGATGATGGCTTTATAAGGAAGTAAAGGGCAAACTGAATTCAGCTGCTTCTTTCTGGTTTCCGTTGAGAATTACTCACCTGTAAGCATATCTCACATATGGTGTCTCCCTTCTCGTTACACCATCTCTGGATGCATATGTGGTGAGCGTACTGCAGGCAGCAACAAACTAGTTCAAGTAAAACCTCTGTTGGCTGGCAGGATTAAATGGGCATCTGCTAGGAAAAAATAAAAGGGTGGTCGAATCTACATGAAAATCATGATTCTATCGACACAAGGATAGAATCCCTCGAAAAATCCGATTTGGTTCCGATAACAGAGAAGAAATAATTCACTGATAGTGGTATGGAAGACAGAAATAGAAATTTGTGTTCCCGGTGGCATTTTGATATGGACGTATCTAATACTAAAGCGACCTCTGTTCCATTGTTGAAGATGGACGAGGTAATATTAAGCGGGTTTTCAACTTGAGGTTATTTCTGGTGCTCAGACTTTGAACAACCAAGGATAATTTGACAGCATATGGAATGATCAAGCTGGGAGAGGAGCAGAAACCTTGCCTTGAGGCTACCCTTGCAGGAGCAAGGGGTCTCCATGTAGGCTTGATCACCTTCTTCTTGGCAGATTCTGCATTCCACCATGACACCAGTCTTGGTCCTCCCGTCCTCAAAAATAGAAGGATCATGATGATCACAAGCATCCTTCGCGGAAGGGGCGTCGAAGATGGCGCCCTGAAGCGTCGCCTCCGTGATCATCCGTCCCGTCATGAGCGCGAAGTGGTCCGCCATCCTCGGATCAATGGCCTTGCCGATTGAAACACAGCTGTGGATAACATAAGCATCCATGATTTCCAGGGACGCTCTATCGGAAAGGAGCTTGTCCGGAACAAAGACCACGCACGCAATCCATGTTAAGTCGCACCACATGACAAAGAATCATGCCACGAACATGACACGAGATGGCAGGAAAGGCAGCTCTTTTTGAAGCGTCTTTCCATTCCACCAGACACCCCCTTTGCTTACAGAAAGGAGCTAATTAAAAGAGCCATGCGCCCATGCACGGAGGCAGGCACGGAGATACACGAAAAGGGCCATGAACTGCATGTTACCTGGGGAGGGGGTGCAAATGGGACGAAGGCCGCGCCAAGCAAGCCGGTGCAGCTGGAAAAGGCAAGGCCCGATCTTTTCTCAAGCCGTGAGAATGAGATTATGAGGCATGGCAACCCCAAGAAGCAAAGAGCTTGGCTTGAGTGAAGAAAGGAAGAATGGAGGGAGGATATGATATGCAAGCCACCAGGGGGGAGGAGGAAGAGGAGAGTAGGAGAGGCAGGCCAACAACGGCAAGAAGGCAAGGAGAGGAGAGTAGGAGCAGGGGGACGCTTGCAGGGCGGGACTTGGAGATCCCAAACATCCAGTAGAGAAGCAAGAGATCGATGGGTTAGGTGGCCCGCTGCTACTGGCCTCCGTTGCGTTTATTTGGTTTCTTTGAGAAGAATCACCTGATGGCCGCCTCGCGATTCGCGCCGCGGATCTTCGCAGGGCGTCCCGCCCCGCCGGTAACTGACTATTGTTGGGCACTCCTACAAGATAGGGTACCTGTCTGCTCCCGTCAGTCCGGGATGGATAGATAGGCCCTCATTTGCCTTATCTGTGAAATCAAATGTTCCTTTTTTATCACGTCCACCGCTGTATATACGGTGCCCTGTTGATTAGTTTCCTGGCTATAGTAAGATAGACAGATTGGAGACGAATTTGTTTCCATAGATAGAGAAAGGAAGTAGCTAACCCAACCCCAAGATGCTCTGGAAAAGTGTACCTGGGAGTTGGCATGATTGTTGGGAAACCGATCCTTTCTTTGTGCTGCCGCCAAAGCACCAAATTTCATGGGGTACAAAATCGATCCCGTTCATCGGCGAGCATGTTTGCAAGATTCACGGCCCTCCCTGCCCTGGTAACTTGTGCACTTACCTGACCCGCTGCAATCATTCAGGGAACGAACGGCCGAGAGCCGCTGTGAAACGTCCCTTTCCCTGCCATTCGACCACGGCAACGAGTGATTACTTCGTTGATCTGACAACAGGACGTGGTTGAGGGTGGATCAGGACTCCGTTTCTGTCTCTGTGCTCATCAAGCGCCCATCCGGTTCTCCATGAATCGTGATCCTCCGTCTCCGAACACCTTGGCACCGCGACGTGGACAGCACAGAGCAGAACGCCGGTTTGATTTCATTCATGGGGTTCTTTCTTGAGAAAGACGGATCCTTTCTCCACACTGCCTTCTTGAGTCGCAGCCTCGCAGGGTTGCAAAAACAATGGGGATGTCCGATTGGACTCTACATGATTTTGCTTGCACCATAGAAAAAAAATAAGGACACCACTTATCAGCGAACGTCATTTTTTAGGCAATCCCAGCGAATGCGGACTGTCAGATCCCAATTGAACGCATGACAAAATTCCCTTAGTTGATAGGAGTAGCTGCTAATACTAATATGTCATGACGTGATCCTTTTCTTGAGTCATCTTATGCTCGAATTTTCTTGTGGTGGTCACCTAAATGTTTCACCCAAGCAAGAGCATAGAAGCAAAGCATTTCCATGCAGAGGACCAAAGCATTTCTTGCCTTTTCCGGTTTTCCCTCCGTAGCGATGATTAGGCCCATGGGGCAGAAAAGATGAGGAGGCCCATGCGCAAGTGAGACGATCGATCTGCAGGTTTGCAAATGGGCCTCTTGGGGTGCAGCCCAGAGATCCCTCTCGGTGTGCATCGGACGGTCACGATTTCCGCTCAACTGAGCACAAAGTCCACTAATCCACGAAAACCCTAGCGCCTCACGCCCGCCCCCACTATAAACTCCTCCTCCTCCCTCTCCGCCCGCTTTCCTTCTCATCTCTCGCCTGCGCCGCCGCCTCCACCG
The DNA here is from genome assembly GCA_034509565.1 of Triticum monococcum. Taxonomy (NCBI): domain Eukaryota; kingdom Viridiplantae; phylum Streptophyta; class Magnoliopsida; order Poales; family Poaceae; genus Triticum; species Triticum monococcum. The sequence goes on along the minus strand of CM067843.1, from coordinate 550,071,321 downwards.
CACCCCCAAAACCCTAGCGCTCGCTCCGCCCCACCACCATGGCCGGCGCGCAGGAGTCCCTCGTGTACGCCGGCGTGATGCGCGGCCACAACGACGTGGTCACGGCCATCGCGACGCCCATCGACAACTCGCCCTTCATCGTCTCCTCCTCCCGCGACAAGTCGCTGCTCGTCTGGGACCTCACCAACCCCATCCAGGCCACCCAGGACTCCAGCTCCGAGTACGGCGTCCCCTTCCGCCGCCTCACCGGCCACGGCCACTTCGTCCAGGACGTCGTCCTCAGCTCCGACGGCCAGTTCGCGCTCTCCGGATCCTGGGACGGCGAGCTCCGCCTCTGGGACCTCTCCACCGGGGTCACCACCCGCCGCTTCGTCGGCCACGAGAAGGACGTCCTCTCCGTCGCCTTCTCTATTGACAACCGGCAGATCGTGTCGGCGTCACGCGACCGCACTATCAAGCTCTGGAACACGCTCGGTGAGTGCAAGTACACCATCGGCGGTGACCTCGGAGGCGGCGAGGGCCACACCGGCTGGGTGTCCTGCGTCCGTTTCTCACCCAACAACTTCGCCCCGACCATCGTCTCGGGCTCATGGGACCGCTCCGTCAAGGTCTGGAATCTCACAAACTGCAAGCTCCGCTGCACTCTTGATGGTCATGGTGGCTATGTTAGCGCCGTTGCAGTCAGCCCAGACGGTTCGCTCTGCGCGTCTGGTGGCAAGGACGGCGTCACCTTGCTGTGGGATTTGACCGAGGGCAAGAGACTCTACTCGCTGGATGCGGGATCCATTATCAACTCACTTTGCTTCTCGCCCAACCGCTACTGGCTCTGCGCGGCGACACAGGATTCCATCAAGATCTGGGATCTTGAGTCAAAGCACATCGTGCAGGACCTTAGGCCCGAGGTCCCTGTCTCCACGAAGCAGGTTTATTTCCTATTCCCACTATCACTCTATTTTCCGTGTTTCTATGATTGGTTACTATTGGTTAATATGTACTCCCTCCGTTCTGATTTACTTTATTTACTTGTCGTGGTTTTAGTTCAAATTCAGAAACCAACACGACAAGTAAGTCAGAACGGAGGGAGTAAATGTGTTGTTTGTATGACCAGCTTACCTTTGTGGCTATGTAGATCTGTTACATTCTATCATCTGTATTTATTGTGGTAGTCTAATTTATGATTTACAACGTATTAGCTTCATGTTGGAATGATGAATTTAGCATAGGTTCTGAACATTACCAGTGAGGGCAGCTGAAAGCTTGCATAGTTGTGCTATTTTGTTCTTTAAGCTAGAACTGGTTGACTTAAGTTGCCAAATTGATAAAGAGCTTTAATGCAGGCATAAAAAGAAATAGCAAGTTCACTACCAGTAGTTTTCTTATTCATGGAATGTACATGGATGTGCTTGTTCTGTTGGTTATTTTTCATACATTGTTATGAAATGTTTTTTGTTCATCGTCCCTCGCGTCTCCTGCCCATCTATCTTAAGGCTGCATTGTATTGTCAAGCGAGGTACTTATAGGAAGCACAGGCATTTGTTGTGCATTTGTTCTAATGCATAGGTAAATTGTCTGGTTCTGTTTTTATGAACTCATTTTAAATTTTGAGAGTTGCTACATAAAGTTAAAATCTATCGTCTGTTGGGTGCTTCTTAATATGCTTCATACTGTTTGCCCAGATGCTCTACTGCACTTGCTTGAGCTGGAGCGCGGATGGCAGCACTCTCTATGCTGGTTACACCGATGGAACTATCCGCATCTACAAGATCTCGGGGTTCAGCTACTCTAGCTAGATTATGTATCTTGTTTTAGTGGCCTCTGTTCTGGTAAAACGGCTGTGGTATCTTCTTTTTTTGACTGTCTTGAGGCGTAATATCTGCCTTGGTACTTCTGCTTAATTTACTATCTGTGTCTTAGCCGCAGTCATGATCTCATGGATAATGCATCGTTTGTTGGTTTTGGCTGTTCAATATATTGTCTCGTGAATCATGGAACCAGTGTTGCTGATTGTTATGTCCAGGGATTTTCTAAGAATGATGTCAAATGACCTGCAATTTCCTGTGATCTAATAATGTGAGTCGCTGATGCTGTATGAACTTTGAATTGCCGCCTGATGTTAATTATGTGGCCGTTGTTGTGCATCCGCTTCTAGTCCCCTAGGTTGCGTTAATTAGGAGCGCATACGATCCGCAACTGCTATGTAGAACGGCGCGCTGCTCCACTGAGGCCAACTCCTCACGACTGCAGCCGCAGGCACCGGAGCAAATAATTAAAAACTGAAATAGGCAGCGGCAAAGTATTCATGCCGGAGAACAAAAGACGCCAATAGTTCATGTCTCGCCGTCCTAGCTCATGCCGGCTTACAAAATGATGTTGCTATTGGCCGTAGCTCAATAATTTAGCTTGCCCTTGGCCGTAGCTCAGTCATTTAGCATCGCCTTTTGTTTCTTATCGAACCAAACCCTTCTCCTTAGTGACACCTTGCTCAACTCCACCGCCATGATCTCCACCTTCACAATGAAAACATTGGCCGCTTCAATCTTGAGCTTCTTTGTTGGACGGCCTCCTCAGTCTCGAGCTTCCTCCTTTTGACGGCCTCCTTCACCTCGAGCATCTTTGTTTGGAACTCGATGTAGACCTTCATTTGCTTCTTTTTTTTGGCGCTTCCTCTTGTCTCGTGCTTTCTTTTGGGTCATCATGCCTTGCAAAGTTTGTTGCAAGGCGAACGATGCCGCATCACGCTCCCCGTCCACCTTGGAGTTGGTCTTGCCCTCGGTCGCTTCTCTCCTTCATGCTCAACTACGGCCGCTGGCCCTCCATTCTTCTTTTGGGCGGCATATTGCTCTTTAAACTTGGGGCAATCTTTGATGGTCGTCTAACAATATGGAAGAGTGAATGGTTACCTGCCTGACACCCTGAAGGAGGACGTCGAGACATGGGAGTCGGAGTGGTTTTATGTAGCCGATGTCCTTGAAGATCCCATACGAAAAGGGCTTCCCACCTACTCCCCTGCACTGCCCAAAAAGAGATACAACTAGCGGCAGAGGAGTCATACCTAGGAGGACGCCGAAGTCAAGCGATTGGCCGCCCAAGTCACACTCCTCGGCCATTACAAACTTACCATTATTGATGTGATGGCCGTCGCTATAGACTGCAGACTTCAACCACTCCAACAACGTACCCACCCAATGTGGCGGTACAACAGATCCAACGATGCCACGCGGTCCATAAAAAGGATTCACAAACCAGGCGTCTTTAATAGCTACCCTGGAGGCAATCTAAAGGGGGAGAAGGACTTCCTTAAGCAATAGTTTGAGGGTTTCTCTTATTTCAGGCCCGTCGAGGCGGTGCGTTTTTTCTTCTTCCGAAGTCTTTGATAACCCAAATAGTGTTTCTTACACTCTTGAGTAGTTATTTAACCTGATCGAGCAGTGGCACCGGCCTGTGTAACAGATATGAATGTTGGAGGTCTCAGTGGGACCGACTGGAAACATCTTGGAGCAACCGATGTGCAATGGTAGGGCAAAACCTCACTTCGGTGGCATCGATTGCATCATCTCGGTAAGACCGAAGTAAGTGCAATAGGCAATAGAAGGTTGGCAAGCCATCCCGGTGGCACCGCTTGCAAAACTTGGTAAGATCGAAATAATTGCAACAGGCAACCGAGAGTTGGCAAGGCCATCTCAGTGAGACCAAGATCCATATCGGTGGATTTGATTTGTTAGGGTTTGGCTGTGGTTGTGTCCAGATGAACTCGGTGGGTCCGGATAGGTATGTTTTGGTGGGACCGAGTTGGAATGTAGGGTTTTGGACAGATTTGGATACAGAAACTGGCCGAGGGTTTTGGAGCAATAACACTAAGTGAAGGAGATATGCCCTAGAGGCAATAATAAAGTTATTATTTATTTCCTTACATCATGATAAATGTTTATTATTCATGCTAGAAGTGTATTAACCGGAAACATAATACATGTGTGAATACATAGACAAACAGAGTGTCACTAGTATGCCTCTACTTGACTAGCCCGTTAATCAAAGATGGTTATGTTTCCTAACCATAAACAAAGAGTTGTTATTTGATTAACGAGATCGCATCATTAGGTGAATGATCTGATTGACATGACCCATTCCATTAGCTTAGCATCCGACCGTTTAGTATGTTGCTATTGCTTTCTTCATGACTTATACATGTTCCTATGACTATGAGATTATGCAACTCCCGTTTGCCGGAGGAACACTCTGTGTGCTACCAAACGTCACAACGTAAATGGGTGATTATAAAGGTGCTCTACAGGTGTCTCCAAAGGTACATGTTGGGTTGGCGTATTTCGAGATTAGGATTTGTCACTCCGATTGTTGGAGAGGTATCTCTGGGCCCTCTCGGTAATGCACATCACATAAGCCTTGCAAGCATTACAACTAATGAGTTAGTTGCGAGATGATGTATTACGGAACGAGTAAAGAGACTTGCCGGTAACGAGATTGAACTAGGTATTGGATACCGACGATCGAATCTCGGGCAAGTAACATACCGATGACAAAGGGAACAACGTATATTGTTATGCGGTCTGACCGATAAAGATCTTCATAGAATATGTAGGAGCCAATATGGGCATCCAGGTCCCGCTATTGGTTATTGACCGGAGACGTGTCTCGGTCATGTCTACATTGTTCTCGAACCGTAGGGTCCGCACGCTTAACGTTACGATGACAGTTATTATGAGTTTATACATTTTGATGTACTGAAGTTAGTTCGGAGTCCCGGATGTGATCACGGACATGACGAGGAGTCTCGAAATGGTCGAGACATAAAGATTGATATATTGGATGACTATATTCGGACACCGGAAGTGTTCCGGTGAAGTTTCGGATAAAACCGGAGCACCGGGGGGTTACCGGAACCCCCCCCCCCGGGGGGGGGGGGGTTAATGGGCCTCATGGGCCTAAAGTGGAGAAGAGGAAGGGGCTGCCAGGGCAGGCCGCGCGCCCCCTCTTCCCCTAGTCCGAATTGGACTAGGAGGGAGGGGCGGCGCCCCCCTCTTTCCCTCTCTTCTCCCACCTCTCCTAATTGGACAAGGAAAAGGGGGGGAGTCCTACTCCCGGTAGGAGTAGGACTCCTCCTGCGCGCCTCCATAGGGCCAGCCGCACCCCCCCTTGGATCCTTTATATACAGAGGCAAGGGGGCACCCTAGGACACACAAGTTGATCCTCGTGATCATTCCTTAGCCGTGTGCGGTGCCCCCTTCCACCATATTCCACCTTGATCATATCGTTGTAGTGCTTAGGCGAAGCCCTGCGTCGGTAGAACATCATCATCGTCACCACGCCGTTGTGCTGACGGAACTCATCCCCGAAGCTTTGCTGGATCGGAGCCCGGGGAGCGTCATCGAGCTGTACGTGTGCTAAGAACTCGGAGGTGCCGGAGTAACGGTGCTTGGATCGGTCGGATCGGAAGACGTACGACTACTTCCTCTATGTTGTGTCAACGCTTCCGCTTCGGTCTACGAGGGTATGTAGACAACACTCTCCCCTCTCGTTGCTATGCATCACCATGATCTTGCGTGTGCGTAGGATTTTTTTGAAATTACTACGTTCCCCAACAGTGGCATCTGAGCCTAGGTTTTATGGTTTGATGTTATATGCACGAGTAGAACACAAGTGAGTTGTGGGCGATATAAGTCATACTGCCTACCAGCATGTCATACTTTGGTTCGGCGGTATTGTTGGATGAAGCGGCCCAAACCAACATTACGCGTACGCTTACGCGAGACCGGTTCTCCCGACATGCTTTGCACAAAGGTGGCTTGCGGGTGACTGTTTCTCCAACTTTAGTTGAACCAAGTGTGGCTACGCCCGGTCCTTGCGAAGGTTAAAACGGCACCAACTTGACAAACTATCATTGTGGTTTTGATGCGTAGGTAAGATTGGTTCTTGCTTAAGCCCGTAGCAGCCACGTAAAACTTGCAACAACAAAGTAGAGGACGTCTAACTTGTTTTTGCAGGGCATGTTGTGATGTGATATGGTCAAGACATGATGCTGAATTTTATTGTATGAGATGATCATGTTTTGTAACCGAGTTATCGGCAACTGGCAGGAGCCATATGGTTGTCGCTTTATTGTATGCAATGCAATCGCGCTGTAATGCTTTACTTTATCAATAAGCGGAAGCGATAGTCGTGGAAGCATAAGATTGGCGAGACGACAACGATGCTACGATGGAGATCAAGGTGTCGCGCCGGTGACGATGGTGATCATGACAGTGCTTCGGAGATGGAGATCACAAGCACAAGATGATGATGGCCATATCATATCACTTATATTGATTGCATGTGATGTTTATATTTTATGCATCTTATCTTGCTTTGATTGACGGTAGCATTATAAGATGATCTCTCACTAAATTATCAAGATAAAAGTGTTCTCCCTGAGTATGCACCGTTGCCAAAGTTCATCGTGCCCAGACACCACGTGAGGGTGTGATAAGCTCTACGTCCATCTACAACGGGTGCAAGCCAGTTTTGCACACGTAGAATACTCAGGTTAAACTTGACGAGCCTAGCATATGCAGATATGGCCTCGGAACACTGAGATCGAAAGATCGAGCGTGAATCATATAGTAGATATGATCAACATTGCGATGTTCACCATTGAAAACTACTCCATTTCACGTGATGATCGGTTATGGTTTAGTTGATTTGGATCACGTGATCACTTAGAGGATTAGAGGGATGTCTATCTAAGTGGGAGTTCTTAAGTAATTTGATTAATCGAACTTGAATTTATCATGAAATTAGTACTTGATAGTATCTTGCTTATGTATGTTTGATTGTAGATAGATGGCCCGTGCTGTTGTCCCGTTGAATTTTAATGCGTTCCTTGAGAAAGCAAAGTTGAAAGATGATGGTAGCAATTACACGGACTGGGTCCGTAACCTGAGGATTATCCTCATTGCTGCACAGAAGAATTACGTCCTGGAAGCACCGCTGGGTGCCAGGCCTGCTGCTGGAGCAACACTAGATGTTATGAACGTCTGGCAGAGCAAAGCTGATGACTACTCGATAGTTCAGTGTGCCATGCTTTACGGCTTAGAATCGGGACTTCAACGACGTTTTGAACGTCATGGAGCATATGAGATGTTCCAGGAGTTGAAGTTAATATTTCAAGCAAATGCCCGGATTGAGAGATATGAAGTCTCCAATAAGTTCTATAGCCGCAAGATGGAGGAGAACAGTTCTGTCAGTGAGCATATACTCAAAATGTCTGGGTATAATAATCACTTGATTCAGATGGGAGTTAATCTTCCAGATGATTGCGTCATTGACAGAATTCTCCAATCACTGCCACCAAGCTACAAGAGCTTCGTGATGAACTATAATATGCAAGGGATGAATAAGACTATTCCCGAGCTCTTCGCAATGCTGAAAGCTGCGGAGGTAGAAATCAAAAAGGAGCATCAAGTGTTGATGGTCAACAAGACCACTAGTTTCAAGAAAAAGGGCAAAGGGAAGAAGAAGGGGAACTTCAAGAAGAACAGCAAGCAAGTTGCTGCTCAAGAGAAGAAACCCAAGTCTGGACCTAAGCCTGAAACTGAGTGCTTCTACTGCAAGCAGACTGGTCACTGGAAGCGGAACTGCCCCAAGTATTTGGCGGATAAGAAGGATGGCAAGGTGAACAAAGGTATATGTGATATACATGTTATTGATGTGTACCTTACTAGAGCTCGCAGTAGCACCTGGGTATTTGATACTGGTTCTGTTGCTAATATTTGCAACTCAAAACATGGACTACGGATTAAGCGAACACTGGCAAAGGACGAGGTGACGATGTGCGTGGGAAACTGTTCCAAAGTCGATGTGATCGCGGTCAGCACGCTACCTCTACATCTACCTTCGGGATTAATATTAGACCTAAATAATTGTTATTTGGTGCCAGCGTTGAGCATGAACATTATATCTGGATCTTGTTTGATGCGAGACAGTTATTCATTTAAATTAGAGAATAATGGTTGTTCTATGAGTAAGATCTTTTATGGTCATGCACCTTTGAAGAGTGGTCTATTTTTGATGAATCTCGATAGTAGTAACACACATATTCATAATGTTGAAGCCAAAAGATGCAGAGTTGATAATGATAGTGCAACTTATTTGTGGCACTGCCGTTTAGGTCATATCGGTATAAAACGCATGAAGAAACTCCATACTGATGGACTTTTGGAACCGCTTGATTATGAATCACTTGGTACTTGCGAACCATGCCTCATGGGCAAGATGACTAAAACACCGTTCTCCGGTACTATGGAGAGAGCAACAGATTTGTTGGAAATCATACATACCGATGTATGTGGTCCGATGAATATTGAGGCTCGTGGCGGATATCGTTATTTTCTCACCTTCACAGATGACTTAAGCAGATATGGGTATATCTACTTAATGAAACACAAGTCTGAAATATTTGAAAAGTTCAAAGAATTTCAGAGTGAAGTTGAAAATCATCGTAACAAGAAAATAAAGTTTCTACGATCTGATCGTGGTGGAGAATATTTGAGTTACGAGTTTGGTGTACATTTGAAACAATGCGGAATAGTTTCGCAACTCACGCCACCCGGAACACCACAAGGTAATGGTGTGTCCGAACATCGTAATCGTACTTTACTAGATATGGTGTGATCTATGATGTCTCTTACTGATTTACCGCTATCGTTTTGGGGTTATGCTTTAGAGACGGCCACATTGATGTAAAATAGGGCACCATCAATTGAGACGACGCCTTATGAACTATGGTTTGGCAAGAAACCAAAGTTGTCGTTTCTTAAAGTTTGGGGCTGCGATGCTTATGTAAAAAAGCTTCAACCTGATAAGGTCGAACCCAAATCGGAGAAATGTGTCTTCATAGGATACCCAAAGGAGACTGTTGGGTACACCTTCTATCACAGATCCGAAGGCAAGACATTCATTGCTAAGAATGAATCATTTCTAGAGAAGGAGTTTCTCTCGAAAGAAGTGAGTGGGAGGAAAGTAAAACTTTACGAGGTAACTGTACCTACTCCCTTATTGGAAAGTAGTACATCACAGAAATCTGTTTCTGCGACACCTACACCAATTAGTGAGGAAGCTAATGATAATGATCATGAAACTTCAGGACAAGATACTACTGAACCTCGTAGATCAACCAGAGTGAGAACCGCGCCAGAGTGGTATGGTAATCCTGTTCTGGAAATCATGCTACTAGATCATGATGAACCTACGAACTATGAAGAAGCGATGGTGAGCCCAGATTCCGCAAAATGGCTTGAAGCCATGAAATCTGAGATGGGATCCATGTATGAGAACGAAGTCTGGACTTTGGTTGACTTGCCCGATGGTCGGCAAGCAATTGAGAATAAATGGATCTTCAAGAAGAAGACTAACGCTGACGGTAATGTTACTATCTACAAAGATCGACTTGTTGCAAAAGGTTTTCGACAAGTTCAAGGGGTTGACTACGATGAGACCTTCTCACCCGTAGCGATGCTTAAGTTCGTCCGAATCATGTTAGCAATTGCCACATTTTATGATTTTGAAATTTGGCAGATGGATGTCAAAACTGCATTCCTGAATGGATTTCTGAAAGAAGAGTTGTATATGATGCAACCGAAGGTTTTGTCGATCCAAAGGGAGCTAACAAAGTGTGCAAGCTCCAGCGATCCATTTATGGACTGGTGCAAGCCTCTCGGAGTTGGAATAAACGCTTTGATAGTGTGATCAAAGCATTTGGTTTTATATAGACTTTCGGAGAAGCCTGTATTTACAAGAAAGTGAGTGGGAGCTCTGTAGCATTTCTGATATTATATGTGGATGACATATTACTGATTGGAAATGATATAGAATTTCTAGATAGCATAAAGGGATACTTGAATAAGAGTTTTTCAATGAAAGACCTCGGTGAAGCTGCTTACATATTAGGCATAGAGATCTATAGAGATAGATCAAGACGCTTAATTGGACTTTCACAGAGCACATACCTTGACAAGATTTTGAAGAAGTTCAAAATGGATCAAGCAAAGAAAGGGTTCTTGCCTGTGTTACAAGGTGTGAAGTTGAGTCAGACTCAATGCCCGACCACTTCAGAAGATAGAGAGAAAATGAAAGATGTTCCCTATGCTTCAGCCATAGGCTCTATCATGTATGCAATGCTGTGTACCAGACCTGATGTGTGCCTTGCTATAAGTCTAGCAGGGAGGTACCAAAGTAATCCAGGAGTGGATCACTGGACAGCGGTCAAGAACATCCTGAAGTACCTGAAAAGGACTAAGGATATGTTTCTCGTATATGGAGGTGACAAAGAGCTCATCGTAAACGGTTACGTTGATGCAAGCTTTGACACTGATCCGGACGATTCTAAATCGCAAACTGGATACGTGTTTACATTAAATGGTGGAGCTGTCAGTTGGTGTAGTTCTAAACAAAGCGTTGTGGCGGGATCTACATGTGAAGCGGAGTACATAGCTTCTTTGGAAGCAGCAAACGAAGGAGTCTGGATGAAGTAGTTCATATCCGATCTAGGTGTCATACCTAGTGCATTGGGTCCAATGAAAATCTTTTGTGACAATACTGGTGCAATTGCCTTGGCAAAGGAATCCAGATTTCACAAGAGAACCAAGCACATCAAGAGACGCTTCAATTCCATCCGGGATCTAGTCCAGGTGGGAGACATAGAGATTTGCAAGATACATACGGATCTGAATGTTGCAGACCCATTAACTAAGCCTCTTCCACGAGCAAAACATGATCAGCACCAAGGCTCCATGGGTGTTAGAATCATTACAGTGTAATCTAGATTATTGACTCTAGTGCAAGTGGGAGACTCAAGGAAATATGCCCTAGAGGCAATAATAAAGTTATTATTTATTTCCTTACATCATGATAAATGTTTATTATTCATGCTAGAAGTGTATTAACCGGAAACATAATACATGTGTGAATACATAGACAAACAGAGTGTCACTAGTATGCCTCTACTTGACTAGCCCGTTAATCAAAGATGGTTATGTTTCCTAACCATAAACAAAGAGTTGTTATTTGATTAACGAGATCACATCATTAGGTGAATGATCTGATTGACATGACCCATTCCATTAGCTTAGCATCCGACCGTTTAGTATGTTGCTATTGCTTTCTTCATGACTTATACATGTTCCTATGACTATGAGATTATGCAACTCCCGTTTGCCGGAGGAACACTTTGTGTGCTACCAAACATCACAACGTAAATGGGTGATTATAAAGGTGCTCTACAGGTGTCTCCAAAGGTACATGTTGGGTTGGCGTATTTCGAGATTAGGACTCCGATTGTCGGAGAGGTATCTCTGGGCCCTCTCGGTAATGCACATCACATAAGCCTTGCAAGCATTACAACTAATGAGTTAGTTGTGAGATGATGTATTACGAAACGAGTAAAGAGACTTGCCGGTAACGAGATTGAACTAGGTATTGGATACCGACGATCGAATCTCGGGCAAGTAACATACCGATGACAAAGGGAACAATGTATGTTGTTATGCGGTCTAACCGATAAAGATCTTCGTAGAATATGTAGGAGCCAATATGGGCATCCAGGTCCCGCTATTGGTTATTGACCGGAGACGTGTCTCGGTCATGTCTACATTGTTCTCGAACCGTAGGGTCCGCACGCTTAACATTACGATGACAGTTATTATGAGTTTATACATTTTGATGTACCGAAGTTAGTTCGGAGTCCCGGATGTGATCACGGACATGACGAGGAGTCTCGAAATGGTCGATACATAAAGATTGATATATTGGATGACTATATTCGGACACCGGAAGCGTTCCGGTGAAGTTTCGGATAAAACCGAAGCACCGGGGGGTTACCGGACCCCCCCCCCCCCGGGGGGGGGGGGGGGTTAATGGGCCTCATGGGCCTAAAGTGGAGAAGAGGAAGGGGCTGCCAGGGCAGGCCGCGCCCACCCTCTTCCCCTAGTCCGAATTGGACTAGGAGGGAGGGGCGGCGCCCCCCTCTTTCCCTCTCTTCTCCCACCTCTCCTAATTGGACAAGGAAAAGGGGGGAGTCCTACTCCCGGTAGGAGTAGGACTCCTCCTGCGCGCCTCCATAGGGCCGGCCGCACCCCTCCTTGGATCCTTTATATACGGAGGCAAGGGGGCACCCTAGGACACACAAGTTGATCCTCGCGATCGTTCCTTAGCCGTGTGCGGTGCCCCCTTCCACCATATTCCACCTTGATCATATCGTTGTAGTGCTTAGGCGAAGCCCTGCATCGGTAGAACATCATCATCGTCACCACGCCGTTGTGCTGACGGAACTCATCCCCGAAGCTTTGCTGGATCGGAGCCCGGGGAGCGTCATCGAGCTGTACGTGTGCTAAGAACTCAGAGGTGCCGGAGTAACGGTGCTTGGATCGGTCGGATCGGGAAGACGTATGACTACTTCCTCTACGTTGTGTCAACGCTTCCGCTTCGGTCTACGAGGGTACGTAGACAACACTCTCCCCTCTCGTTGCTATGCATCACCATGATCTTGCGTGTGAGTAGGAATTTTTTTGAAATTACTACGTTCCCCAACACTAAGCACTTGAGCAAACAGATCATTATCAAAACCTCATTCCCTTTTAATAGTATTGGCTTTCCTATGGACTCAATGCGATCTTGGATCACTTAACCAAAAATGTAGAGTCTTGAGCTTTTGCCAATCCATGTCCTTAGCATTTTGAAGGGGGTCCACATCCTCTTCTTCTTGCCATGCCACTGTTGAACTTGTGTGAAATATAATAGATAGAACTATTAGTCCAACAAAAGATATGTTGACATTAATTACCAAAACCATCAAGGGAGCACTTGTGCTTTCATCGATCTTCCCACACATTTCTGATTACTAACATGTTTGCCGCGTATCACACACACCTTGTTAAGTTGAACCATTTCTATTGTTTTGCCTCATCGCAAACAGTTCATCCGAGTGAACTGTGTGCCATCTATCGCACACACCTTGAAATGGCTGACCATTTCTGTTGTGTTGGCTAATCACAAACAGTTCATCTGACTGGATTGTATGTTGTATATCGTACACACCTTCATCTGGCTGACAGTTTCTATTGTTCTGGCTCATCACAAATAGTTCGTATGGATCAACTATATTCCACATATCGCACACAACTATAATCTGAATCGCGCTTGATGTCTCCGCCATTGCACACGGTTCTTCTTATTGGTGACGGTTTCATTACGATACCATTTGTGATTCATGCATCGCACACAGTTTCGTCGATTGGTCTCAGATTGATGTGTCATGTTTGGACCATCCTGCAGTAGTGATCCATTGTAAATTCACCCAAAACTTGAAAACTTCAGCACACAAAACTCAACAGAACCTTCGTGTGATCCGTTAGTATAATGGTAAACCATAAACTTATGTACTGTTATAAACCTATTCATAATCGTTCTTGCATAATTCCTACTCTATTCTAACTTCTCCATGACTTATACCCCCCGATATAATCCATAGCATAATCAAAATAAGGACACTATGCAATAAAAACAGAATTTGTCTAAAACAAAATAGTCTGTAATGATCTGAACTAAAATCATACTTCTGTAACTCTACAAATTCTGAACAATTAATAGAACATAGGCAATTTGTATCTCAATATTGTGTAAGAATTTCAGACAAAGATCATGTTCTAATAAAAATGTAAATTCAAATACTGGGTGCAAAAGTTTCTATTTTTGCATAGAATCAATTCAACTACCATCCAAATGATCCCAAAGGCTTTGCTTGGCAAAACCACTATTCAAAAGATAAAAACACAATCATTACAGCAGAAATAATCATGTTTGCACACAAAAACATAAATGATAACATTGGGTTGTCTCCGAACAAGCTCTTCCTTTATAGCCATTAAGATAGGCTTTGAGATTTCAATGATGCTCACTTCAAAGACAAGAATTGAAGCACAAAGAGAGAATCATAGAACATGTGACAAATACATTTAAGTCTAACATACTTACTATGCATAGGCATTTTATAAGTAAACAAATTATCAAGACGAGGAAATATTTAGCATATGCAAGGAAAACATTGACAATCTCAATATAACAAGAGGCAATTTAGTAACATGGAAATTTTCATAGCTATATTCCCCTCTCAAAATAATTACACGTAGGATCATAATCAAATTCAACAATATAGTTATCATATAAAATACTCTCCATAATCCAGATGGATGCAAGTTTTATAATCCTCCAAGATGGTGGTATTAACAACAAATAAAGTCATGACCTCTCCAAACCCACTTTTAATAGTATTGCGAATTTATCATCAATAATAGATTCATTTTGAGGCTTAGAATTCTCAAGGTCACAAGAAACATCATGATAATCACCCCAATCATGATCATCAGCATAGTTGATATTCATAAAATTTATACTAATAACATTGTAATCATGCTTTTCATTCAATAAATGTATCGCAATAGCATTTTATTTATCACTTCTTCATTATTAGCTATTGGTTTACAATAAGCAGCAAATTTGAAAAGATTAGCAAGTGGATGAGGATCTGTATGTCTTTATTTTTATTTTATTGAGTTAACATGATTATTGCAAGCAAATAAGGTGTGAGTGTGATGGTACCTTCGGTTGTTTGATGAAGTCTCCCCAGCAACGGCGCCAGAAATTCTTCTTGCTACTTGTGAAATGCGTTGGAATTTGCCCGAAGAGGAAGGGTGAAGTAGTACAGAAGCATAAAGTATTTCCCTCAGTAAAGAACCAAGGTTTATCGAACCAACAGGACATTCATGCAAATGACCTTTAGCAGTACCTACACACACAACAACAAATACTTGCACCCAACACACACAAGAGGGTTGTCAATCCCCTTGTACTCATTAATTGCAAGGATTAATTCTGATAGTAGGAGGTATATAAATTGAAAACCTAAATAAAAATAAATATTTTGTAGCAATGTATTTAGGGTTTTAGCAATATGATTTAAATGGACACGTGGGCCATAACTTTCACTAGAGGCATCTCTCTCAAGAACATAAACAATATTGTGGGTAGACGAATTATTGTTGGGCAATTGATATAATAGTGCATAGTTATGTGTTATTCATGGCATGATCAGTACATAGGCATTACATCCGTGACAAGTAGACCGACATCCATCTGCATCTACTACTATTACTCCACTTTGAGAGCGCTTCTATGCTTGCCTCTCTTGGTATTAAGTTCATAAAAACAGATTAATGCATTAAATATGATGAGATAATATAGACAAAATAAGATCAACTAATATAATCAAACCCCATCATTTTATCTTAGTAGCAACAATACAGATACGTGCCTGGCTACCCCTTCTGTCACAATAATACAAGATGTAATCAACACTACTAGCACCCCAGGTACCAATACAAGATTTGATACAAAAATTGAACACGAAGGATGAACTTGGGTTTTGAGATGAGATAGTGCTGATGAAGATGATGATTTCCATGATGACAGGAGTGTTGGTGATGATGAAGGCTTCGATTTCCTCCTCCTGGAGGAAGGTTTCCCTGGTAGAATCTCTCTGCTCGAGAGCAAAAGTGCTCCGTCTATGTTCCGCCTCGCAGACGGCGGCAGAAAGTCTTGAATTTTTTTCTGTGACTTTTCTTTAGGTCAAAAGTGATATTATGACCAAAGTGAAGGAAATATGCCCTAGAGGCAATAATAAAGTTATTATTTATTTCCTTATATCATGATAAATGTTTATTATTCATGCTAGAATTGTATTAACCGGAAACATAATACATGTGTGAATACATAGACAAACAAAGTGTCACTAGTATGCCTCTACTTGATTAGCTCATTGATCAAAGATGGTTATGTTTCCTAACCATAGACATGAGTTGTCATTTGATTAACGGGATCACATCATTAGGAGAATGATGTGATTGACTTGACCCATTCCGTTAGCATAGCACTTGATCGTTTAGTTTGTTGATATTGCTTTCTTCATGACTTATACATGTTCCTATGACTATGAGATTATGCAACTCCCGTTTACCGGAGGAACACTTTGTGTGCTACCAAACGTCACAACGTAACTGGGTGATTATAAAGGTGCTCTACAGGTGTCTCCGAAGGTACTTGTTGGGTTGGCGTATTTCGAGATTAGGATTTGTCACTCCGATTGTCGGAGAGGTATCTCTGGGCCCTCTCAGTAATGCACATCACTTAAGCCTTGCAAGCATTGCAACTAATGAGTTAGTTGCGGGATGATGTATTACGGAACGAGTAAAGAGACTTGCCGGTAACGAGATTGAACTAGGTATTGAGATACCGACGATCGAATCTCGGGCAAGTAACATATCGATGACAAAGGGAACAACGTATGTTGTTATGCGGTCTGACCGATAAAGATCTTCGTAGAATATGTAGGAGCCAATATGAGCATCCAGGTTCCGCTATTGGTTATTGATCAGAGACGTGTCTCGGTCATGTCTACATTGTTCTCGAACCCGTAGGGTCCGCATGCTTAACGTTATGATGACAGTTTCATTATGAGTTTATATATTTTGATGTACTGAAGGTTGTTCGGAGTCCCGGATGTGATCACGGACTTGACGAGGAGTCTCGAAATGGTCGAGACATAAAGATCGATATATTGGACGACTATATTTGGACACCGGAAAGTTTCCGGGTAAGATTGGGACAACACCGGATCACCGGGAGGTTATCGGAACCCCCCGGGAGGTATATGGGCCTTATTGGGCCTTAGTGGAAAGGAGGGGAAAGGAGCAAGGGAGGGGGGCGCGCCCCCCCAAGCCCAGTCCGAATTGGGAGGGGGGCCGGCCCCCCCTTTCCTTCCTCCCTCCTTCCTCTTCCTTCCCTATCCTACTCCTAATAGGAAAAAGGGGAGTCCTACTCCCGGTGGGAGTTGGACTCCCCCCTTTGGGCGCACCACCCTCCTTGGCCGGCCCCCTCCACTCCTTTATATACGGGGGCAGGGGGCACCCCAGAGACACAACAATTGATCATTGATCTCTTAGCCGTGTGCGGTGCCCCCCTCCACCATAATCCTCGATAATATTGTAGCGGTGCTTAGGCGAAGCCCTGCGACGGTAGAACATCAAGATCGTCACCACGCCGTCGTGCTGACGAAACTCATCCCCGACACTTTGCTGGATCGGAGTCCGGGGATTGTCATCGAGCTGAACGTGTGCAAAAACTCGGAGGTGTCGTAGTTTTGGTGCTTGATCAGTCGGGCCGTGAAGACGTACGACTACATCAACCGCGTTGTTATAACGCTTCCACTTCTGGTCTACGAGGGTACGTAGACAACACTCTCCCCTCTCATTGCTGTGCATCACCATGATCTTGCGTGTGTGTAGGAATTTTTTTGAAATTACTATGTTCTCCAACAGTGGCATCCGATCCTAGGTTTTATGCGTTGATGTTTTGCACGAGTAGAACACAAGTGAGTTGTGGGCGACATAAGTCATACTGCTTACCAGCTTGTCATACTTTGGTTCGGCGGTATTGTTGGATGAAGCGGCCCGGACCGACATTACGCGTACGCTTACGCGAGACTGGTTCTACCGACGTGCTTTGCACACAGGTGGCTGGCGGGTGTCAGTTTCTCCAACTTTAGTTGAACCGAGTGTGGCTACGCCCGGTCCTTGCGAAGGTTAAAACAGCACCAACTTGACAAACTATCGTTGTGGTTTTGATGCGTAGGTAAGAATGGTTCTTGCTAAGCCCGTAGCAGCCACGTAAAACTTGCAACAACAAAGTAGAGGACGTCTAACTTGTTTTTGCAGGGCATGTTGTGATGTGATATGGTCAAGACGTGATGAGATATAAGTTGTTGTATAAGATGATCATGTTTTGTTGAAGTTATCGACAACTGGCAGAAGCCTTATGGTTGTCTCTTTATTGCATAAGATGCAAGCGCCAAATAATTGCTTTACTTTATCGCTATGCGATAGCAATAGTTGGCGAGACGACCATGTGACGACACATTGATATAGATCAAGATGATGGAGATCATGGTGTCATGCCAGCGACGATGAAGATCATGACAGTACTTTGGAGATGGAGATCAAAGGCGCAAGATGATCATGGCCATATCATGTCACATATTATGATTGCATATGATGTTTATCTTTTATGCATCTTATTTTGCTTAGTTCGATGGCAGCTTTATAAGATGATCTCTCACTAAATGTCAAGATAAAAGTGTTCTCCCCGAGCATGCACCGTTGCCAAAGTTCGTCGTGCCCAGACACCATGTGATGATCGGGTGTGATAAGCTCTACGTCCATCTACAACAGGTGCAAGCCAGTTTTGCACACGTAGAATACTCAGGTTAAACTTGACGAGCCTAGCATATGCAGATATGGCCTCGGAACACTGAGACCGAAAGGTCGAGCATGAATCATATAGTAGATATGATCAACATAATGATGTTCACCATTGAAAGCTACTCCATTTCATGTGATGATCGGTTATGGTTTAGTTGATTTGGATCACGTGATCACTTAGATGATTAGAGGGATGTCTATCTAAGTGGGAGTTCTTAAGTAATATGATTAATTGAACTTTAATTTATCATGAACTTAGTCCTGGTAGTATTAGCATATCTATGTTGTAGATCAATAGCTCGCAATCTTGCTCACCGTTTAATTTTTATATGTTCCTAGAGAAAACTAAGTTGAAAAATGTTAGTAGCAATGATGCGGATTGGATCCATGATCTGAGGTTTATCCTTATTGTTGCACAGAAGAATTATCTCCTTGATGCACCACTAGGTGACTGACCTATTGCAGGAGCAGATGCAAACGTTATGAACGTTTGGCTAGCTCAATATGATGAGTACTTGATAGTTTAGTGCACCATGCTTAACAGCTTAGAATCAGGATTTCAAAGACGTTTTGAACGTCATGGACCATATGAGATGTTCCAGGAGTTGAAGTTAATATTTCAAGTAAATACCCGAGTTGAGAGATATGAAGTCTGTAACAAGTTCTATAGCTAAAAGATGGAGGAGAATAGCTCAAGCAGTGAGCATGTGCTCAGATTGTCTGGGTACTACAATCGCTTGAATCAAGTGGGAGTTAATCTTCCAGATAAAATAGTGATTGACAGAATTCTCTAGTCACCATCACCAAGTTAGTAGAACTTCGTGATGAACTATGATATGCAAGGGATAACGAAAACGATTCCCAAGCTCTTCGTAATGCTGAAATCGACGAAGGTAGAAACCAAGAAAAATATCAAGTGTTGATGGTAGACAAGGCCACTAGTTTCAAGAAAAGGGCAAAGGGAAGAAGGGGAACTTCAAGAAGAACGGAAAGCAAGTTGCTACTCAAGTGAAGAAGCCCAAGTCTGATCCTAAGCCTGAGACTAAGTGCTTCTACTGCAAAGGGACTGGTCACTGGAAGCGGAACTGCCCCAAGTATTTGGCGGATAAGAAGGATGGCAAAGTGAGCAAAGGTATATTTGATATACAGATTATTGATGTGTATTTTACTAGTGTTTTTGGCAACCCCTCGGTATTTGATACTGGTTCAGTTGCTAAGAGTAGTAACTCGAAACGGGAGTTGCAGAATGAACAGAGACTAGTTAAGGGTGAAGTGACGATGTGTGTTGGAAGTGGTTCCAAGATTGATATGATCATCATCGCACACTCCATATACTTTTAGGATTAGTGTTAAACCTAAATAAGTGTTATTTGGTGTTTGCACTGAGCATGAATATGATTTGATCATGTTTATTGCAATACGGTTATTCATTTAAGTAAGAGAATAAATTGTTATTCTGTTTACATATATGGTTACACACCCAATGAAAATGGTTCGTTGGATCTCGATCGTAGTGATACACATATTCATAATATTGAAACCAAAATATGCAAAGTTAATAATGATAGTGCAACTTATTTGTGGCACTGCCGTTTAGGTCATATTGGTGTAAAGCGCATGAAGAAACTCCATGTTGATGGACTTTTGGAATCACTTGATTATGAATCAGTTGATGCTTGCGAACCATGCCTCATGGGCAAGATGACTAAGACTCCATTCTCCGGAACAATGCAGCAAGCAACAGATTTGTTGGAAATCATGCATACTGATGTATGTGGTCCGATGAATATTGAAGCTCGTGGCAGGTATCATTATTTTCTGATCTTCACAGATGATTTGAGCAGATATGAGTATATCTACTTGATGAAACACAAGTCTGAAACATTTGAAAAGTTCAAAGAATTTCAGAGTGAAGTGGAGAATCATCGTAACAAAAATAAAAGTTTCTACGATATGATCGCAGAAGTAAAATATTTGAGTTACAAGTTTGGCCTTCAGTTAAAAACAATGTGAAATAGTTTCACTACTCACGCCACCTGGAACACCACAGCATAATGGTGTGTCCGAACGTCATAACCGTACTTTATTATATATGGTGCGATCTATGATGTCTCTTACCGATCTACCACTATCATTTGGGGTTATGCATTAGAGACAGCTGCATTCACGTTAAATAGGGCACCATCTAAATCCGTTGAGACGACACCGTATGAACTATGGTTTGGCAAGAAACCTAAGCTGTCGTTTCTTAAAGTTTGAGGTTGCAATGCTTATGTGAAAAAGTTTCAACCTGATAAGCTCTAACCCAAATCGGAGAAGTGCGTCTTCATAGGATACCCAAAAGAAAATGTTGGGTACACCTTCTATCACAGATCCGCAGGCAATATATTCATTGCTTTGAATGGATCCTTTCTAGAAAAGGAGTTTCTCTCGAAAGAAGTGAGTGGGAGGAAAGTAGAACTTGATGAGGTAACTATACCTGCTCCCTTATTGGAAAGTAGTTCATCACAGAAATCTATTCCTGTGATTACTACACCAATTAGTGAGGAAGCTAATGATGATGATCATGTAACTTCAGATCAAGTTACTACCGAACCTCGTAGGTAAACCAGAGTGAGATCCGCACCAGAGTGGTACGGTAATCCTATTCTGGGGGTCATGTTACTTGACCATGACGAGCCTACGAACTATGAGGAAGCGATGATGAGCCCAGATTCCGCGAAATGGCTTGAGGCCATGAAATCTGAGATAAGATCCATGTATGAGAACAAAGTATGGACTTTGATTGACTTGCCCATTGATCGGCGAGCCATTGATATTAAATGGATCCTCAAGAGGAAGACGGACGCTGATAGTGGTGTCACTATCTACAAAAGCTAGAATTGTCGCAAAAAGGTTTTCGACAAGTTCAAGGTGCTGACTACGATGAGAGTTTCTCACTCGCATCTATGCTTAAGTCTGTCCGAATCATGTTAGCAATTGCCGCATTTTATGAAATCTGGCAAGTGGATAAACAAAACTGCATTCCTTAATAGATTTATTAAAGAAGAGTTGTATATGATGCAACAAGAAAGTTTTGTCATTCCTAAAGGTGCTAACAAAATATGCAAGCTCCAGCGATCCATCTTTGGCCTGGTGCAAGCATCTCGGAGTTGGAATATACGCTTTGATAAGTTGATCAAAGCATATAGTTTTATACAAACTTGCAGCGAAGCCTGTATTTACAAGAAAGTGAGTGGGAGCACTACAACATTTCTGATAAGTATATGTGAATAACATATTGTTGATCGGAGATAATGTAGAATTATTCTGCAAAGCATAAAGGAGTGTTTGAAAGGAGTTTTTCAAAGAAAGACCTCGGTGAAGCTGCTTACATATTGAGCATCAAGATCTATAGAGATAGAGCAAGACACTTGATAAGTTTTTTCAATGAGTACATACCTTGACAAGATTTTGAAGTAGTTCAAAATAGAACAGTCAAAGAAAGAGTTCTTGCCTGTGTTACAAGGTGTGAAGTTGAGTAAGACTCAAAACCCGACCACAGCAGAAGATAGAGAGAGAATGAAAGTCATTCCCTATGCCTCAGCCATAGGTTCTGTAAAGTATGCCATGCTGTGTACCAGACCTATTGTATACCCTGCCCTGTGTTTGGCAAGGGAGTACAATAGTGATCTAGGAGTAGATCACTGGACATTGGTCAAAATTATCCTTAGTGGAATAAGGATATGTTTCTCGATTATGGAGGTGAGAAAAGGTTCGTCGTAAAGGGTTACGTCGATGCAAGTTTTGACACTGATCCAGATGACCCAAAGTCTCAATCTGGATACATATTGAAAGTGGGAGCAATTAGCTAGAGTAGCTCCGTGCAGAGCATTGTTGACATAGAAATTTGCAAAATACATACGGATCTGAATGTGGCAGACCCGTTGACTAAACTTCCCTCACAAGCAAAACATGATCACACCTTAGTACTCTTTGGGTATTAATCACATAGCGATGTGAACTAGATTATTGACTCTAGTAAACCCTTCGAGTGTTGGTCACATGACGATGTGAACTATTGATGTTAAATCACATGGCGATGTGAACTAGATTATTGCCTCTAGTGCAAGTGGGAGACTGAAGGAAATATGCCCTAGAGGCAATAATAAAGTTATTATTTATTTCCTTATATCATGATAAATGTTTATTATTCATGCTAGAATGGTATTAACCGGAAACATAATACATGTGTGAATACATAGACAAACAAAGTGTCACTAGTATGTCTCTATTTGACTAGCTCATTGATCAAAGATGGTTATGTTTCCTAACCATAGACATGAGTTGTCATTTGATTAACGGGATCACATCATTAGGAGAATGATGTGATTGACTTGACCCATTCCGTTAGCATAGCACTTGATCGTTTAGTTTGTTGATATTGCTTTCTTCATGACTTATACATGTTCCTATGACTATGAGATTATGCAACTCCCGTTTACCGGAGGAACACTTTGTGTGCTACCAAACGTCACACCATAACTGGGTGATTATAAAGGTGCTCTACAGGTGTCTCCGAAGGTACTTGTTGGGTTGGCGTATTTCAAGATTAGGATTTGTCACTCCGATTGTCGAAGAGGTATCTCTGGGCCCTCTCGGTAATGCACATCACTTAAGCCTTGCAAGCATTGCAACTAATGAGTTAGTTGCAGGATGATGTATTTCGGAACGAGTAAAGAGACTTGCCGATAACGAGATTGAACTAGGTATTGAGATACCGACGATCGAATCTCGGGCAAGTAACATACCGATGACAAAGGGAACAACGTATGTTGTTATGCGGTCTGACCGATAAAGATCTTCGTAGAATATGTAGGAGCCAATATGAGCATCCAGGTTCCGCTATTGGTTATTGACCGGAGACGTGTCTCGGTCATGTCTACATTATTCTTGAACCCGTAAGGTCCGCACGCTTAACGTTACGATGACAGTTTCATTATGAGTTTATATATTTTGATGTACCGAAGGTTGTTCGGAGTCCCGGATGTGATGACGGACTTGACGAGGAGTCTCAAAATGGTCGAGACATAAAGATTGATATATTGGACGACTATATTTGGACACCGAAAAGGTTCCGGGTAAGATTGGGACAATACCGGATCACCGGGAGATTATCGGAACCCCCCGAGAGGTATATGGGCCTTAGTGGAAAGGAGGGGAAAGGAGCAAGGGAGGGGGTGCGCCCCCCAAGCCCAATCCGAATTGGGAGGGGGGCCACCCCCCTTTCCTTCCTCCCTCCTTCCTCTTCCTTCCCTCTCCTACTCCTAATAGGAAAAAGGGGAGTCCTACTCCCGGTGGGAGTTGGACTCCCCCCTTTGGGTGCGCCACCCTCCTTGGCCGGCCCCTCCTCCACTCCTTTATATACGGGGGCAGGGGGGCATCCCAGAGACACAACAATTGATCATTGATCTCTTAGTCGTGTGCGGTGCCCCCTCCACCACAATCCTCGATAATATTGTAGTGATGCTTAGGCGAAGCCCTGCGACGGTAGAACATCATGATCGTCACCACGCCGTCGTGCTGACGGAACTCATCCCCGACACTTTGCTGGATCGGAGTCCGGGGATCGTCATCGAGCTGAACGTGTGCAAAAACTCAGAGGTGCCGTAGTTTTGGTGCTTGATCGGTCGAGCCGTGAAGACGTATGACTACATCAACCGCGTTGTTATAACGCTTCCGCTTCCGGTCTACGAGGGTACGTAGACAACACTCTCCCCTCTCGTTGATGTGCATCACCATGATCTTGCGTGTGTGTAGGAATTTTTTTTGAAATTACTAAGTTCCCCAACACAAAGGGCATAGGGAGGTGAGGTGCCACGATCCCACATGGACACATGGCGCGGCCAGGGGAGTGGCCGCGCCACCTGCCCATGTGGGCAGGATGTGCCCCCTAGCATATCTTTGGTCCATAATTCATTATATATTCAAAAATAATTCTCCAAACATCCACGCTTCATTTTGAGCTTCGGAGGATTGCTTTTTCTACTATTGATATTTTAGGTCCAGAATTCCAGCTATAGGCAATCCCCCTCTCTAGGTATAACTTGCATTTTAAGAGAGAAAGGACATTAGAATTGCACCATAATGTGAAATATAACATCAAAATAAGATAAAATATAGTAGAAAACTGATGCAAGATGGACATATCAATCATCTTATTGGGTTTGCATTGACTTTGTTGGCTACAATGACATCAGTTGAAATAGCTTTTACAACTATGAGCATTATAAAGGGTGGTCCGAGGAATTAAACGAGTGACGACTGGATGATTTATAGCATTGTGTGCTATATTGAGTGAGATATATTTTCAAGTATTGATGATGATGATATTCTATATTACTTTTAATCATTTCGGTCTTGCAAAGGGGTTTTACCTCTATGAAGTTTTTAGGTTTGTATCAGTAATAAGTATTTTGCTAGATGTTTATGCCTTTTCTTATGAAATTATACTTTTGGTGCCTCAGAGATGCTGGATATTCTTCTTCTACTATTGATCATATTATTAGTCATGTTTTAACTTTAAGTTGGATTTGTATGCATCTAGATGAAATTATAAATTTATTAGACAATTGAGATTTATTCTGTATGTTTTTATATAGAGTATTTTGAAGGAAATATGCCCTAGAGGCAATAATAAAGTTGTTATTTTATATTTCCTTACATCATGATAAATGTTTATTATTCATGCTAGAATTGTATTAATCGGAAACTTGATACATGTGTGGATACATAGACAAAACACCGTGTCCCTAGTAAGCCTCTACTAGACTAGCTCGTTAATCAAAGATGGTTAAGTTTCATAACCAGAGACATGTGTTGTCATTTGATGAATGGGATCACATCATTAGGAGAATGATGTCATGGACAAGACCCATCCGTTAGCTTAGCATGTTGATCGTTCAGTTTTATTGCTATTGCCTTCTTCATGTCAAATACATATTCCTTTGACTATGAGATTATGCAACTCCCGGATACTGGAGGAATACCTTCTGTGCTATCAAACGTCACAACGTAACTGGGTGATTATAAATATGCTCTATAGGTATCTCCAAAGGTGTTTGTTGGGTTGGCATAGATCGAGATTAGGATTTGTGATGCCGAGTATCGGAGAGGTATCCCTGGGCCCTCTCGGTAATGCACATCATGATAAGCCTTGCAAGCAATGTGACTAATGAGTTAGTTGCGGGATGATGTATTATGGAACGAGTAAAGAGACTTGCCGGTAACGAGATTGAACTAGGTATGAAGATATCGACGATCGAATCTCGGGCAAGTAACATACCGATGACAAAGGGAATAACGTATGTTGTCATTACGGTACGACCGATAAAGATCTTCGTAGAATATGTGGCAACCAATATGAGCATCCAAGTTCCGTTGTTGGTTATTGACTAGAGAGGTGTCTCGGTCATGTCTACATAGTTCTCGAACCCATAGGGTCCACACGCTTGACGTTCGATGACGATTTTCTATTATACGAGTTATGTGATTTGGTGACTGAATGTTGTTCGGAGTCCTGGATGACATCACAGACATGAGGAGGAGTCTCGAAATGGTCGAGAGGTAAAGATTCATATATTGGACAATGATATTCGGACATCGGAAGTGTTCCGGGGGTACTGTGTACATATCGGGTCACCGGAAGGGGTTCCGGGCATCCCCCCAACAACTACATGGGCCTAATGGGCCAAGAAGGGGACAGACCAGCCCCTAGGGGGATAGTGCGCCCCATGTAGGCCGAAATAAAGGGTGAAGGAAAGAGGAGAAGAGAGAAAGGAATGGGAGCAATTTGGCCTCCCCTTTCCTTCTCTCCTCCCTCCTCCTTCCTTCCTCCTTCCGGATGAATATGGAAGGGGGGAGGCCGAATTGGGAGGCGCCCAACTAGGATTCCTCCTACTTGGGGCGTCCCCTGGCTGCCTCTCCTCCCCTCCAACCTATATATATGAAGGGGGCCACCGCGAGAACACACACCAACAATTGTTAGCCGTGTGCGGCACCCTCCTCCATAGTTTACGCCTCCGGTCATATTCACGTAGTGCTTAGGTGAAGCCCTGCACGGATCACTTCACCATCACCGTCACCACGCCGTCATGCTGACGGAACTCTCCATCGACACTTTGCTTGATCAAGAGTTCATGGGATGTCATCGAGCTGAACGTGTGCAGAACTCGAAGGTGTCGTACGTTCGGTGCTTGACCAGTCAAAACGAGAAGAAGTTCAACTACATCAACGGCGTTGTCAAACGCTTCCGCTTTTGGTCTACGAGGGTACATGGACACACTCTCCCCCTCTCGTTGCTATGCATCTCCTAGATAGATCTTGCGTGAGGGTATGATTTTTTTTTGAAATTGCATGCTACGTTCCCAATAGTGGTCACAGAGCCAGGTTTATGCGTAGATGATATGCACAAGTAGAACACAAAGAATTGTGGGCGGTGATCGTCATACTGCTTACCACCAATGTCTTATTTTGATTCGGCGGTATTGTTGGATGAAGCGGCCCGGACCAACCTTACATGACCACGTTCATGAGACCGGTTCCACCGACAAACATGCAACTAGTTTTGCATAAAGGTGGCTGGCAGGTGTCTGTTTCTCCAACTTTAGTTGAATCGAATTTGACTGCGGTCGGTCCTTATTGAAGGTTAAAACATCAAACTTGATAAATCACCGTTGTGGTTTTGATGCGTAGGTAAGAACGATTATTGTTAGAATCCCGTAGCAGCCACGTAAAAATTGCAACAACAAAGTAGAGGACGTCTAACTTGTTTTTGCAGGGCATGTTGTGATGTGATATGGTCAAGACATGATGTGATATACGTTATTGTATGAGATGATCATGTTTTGTAGAAGTTATCGGCAACTGGTAGCAGCCTTATGGTTGTCGCTTTATTGTATGAAATACAAACGCCATGTAATTGCTTTACTTTATCAATATGTGTTAGCAATAGTTGTAGAAACAATAGTTGGCGAGACGACCACAACGCTACGATGGAGATCAAGGTGTCAAGCCGGTGACGATGGAGATCATGGCAGTGCTTTGAAGATGGAGATCAAAGGCACAGGATGATGATGGCCATATCATGTCACATATTTTGATTGCATATGATGTTTATCTTTTATGCATCTTATTTTGCTTAGTACGACGGTAGCATTATAAGATGATCCCTTAACTAAAATTTCAAGGTATAGGTGTTCTCCCTGAGTATGCACCATTGCGACAGTTCGTCGTGCCGAGACACCACGTGATGATCGGGTGTGATAAACTCTATGTTCACATACAACGGGTGCAAGACAGTTTTGCACATGCGGAATACTTGGGTTAAACTTGACGAGCCTAGCATGTACAGACATGGCCTCGGAACACTGGAGACTGAAAGGTCGAACGTGAATCATATAGTAGATATGATCAACATAGAGATGTTTGATACATCCATTTTCCATCATGTTTTCCTACTATTATTTATAATGTTTTTATGCATAATAATGCTTTTGGAGTAATTCTAATGCCTTCCTCTCATAATTTGCAAGGTACACACAAAGAGGGAGAATTCCGGCAGCTGGAAATCTGGACCTGCAATAGCTATGTTAGGCCACCTATTCTGCACAACTCCAAACAAGCTGAAACTTCACGAAGAATTTTATGGAATATATAAGGAATATTGGAGCAAATAAGTACCGAAGGGGGCCCACCAGGTGGGCACAACGCACCTGGGCGCGCCAGGGAGCTCAGGCGCCCCCTGGTGGGTTGTGCTCACCCAGGCCCACCTCTGGTGCCCATCTTCTAGTATATAAGTTATTTTTACCTAGAAAAAAAATAAGGAGAGGACTTTCGGGACGGAGCGCCACCGTCTTGAGGCAGAACTTGGGCATGAATACTTTTGCCCTCCGGTGGAGCGATTCCGCCGGGGGAACTTCCCTCCCGGAGGGGGAAATCATCATCCTCATCATCACCAGCAACTCTCCCATCTTGGGGAGGGCAATCTCCATCAACCTCTTCAACAACACCATCTCATCTCAAAACCTAGTTCATCTCTTGTGTTCAACCTTGTTACCGGAACTATAGATTGGTGCTTGTGGGTGACTAGTAGTGTTGATTACATCTTGTAGTTGATTACTATATGGTTTATTTGGTGGAAGATTATATGTTCAGATCCATTATGCTATTTAATACCCCTCTGATCTTGGGCATGTTTATCACTTGTGAGTAGTTACTTTTGTTCTTGAGGTCACCGGAGAAATCATGTTGCAAGTAATCATGTGAACTTGGTATGTGTTCAATATTTTGATAGTATGTATGTTGTGATTCCCTGAGTGGTGTCATGTGAATGTCGACTACCTGACACTTCACCATATTTGGGCCTAAGGGAATGCATTGTGGAGTAGTTATTAGATGATGGGTTGCGAGAGTGACAGAAGCTGAAACCCTAGTTTATGCGCTATTACGCAAGGGACCGATTGGATCCAAAAGTTCAATGCTATGGTTAGAATTTATTCTTAATACTTTTCTCGTAGTTGCGGATGCTTGCGAGAGGGTTAATCATAAGTAGGAGGTTTGTTCAACTAATAACAACACATAAGCACCGGTCCACCCACATATCAAAATATCAAAGTAGTGAACACGAATCGAATCAACATGATGAAAGTGACTAGATGAAATTCCCGTGTACCCTCAAGATCGCTTTGCTTACTATAAGACACCGTTTTAGCATGTCCTTTGCCTCAAAAGGATTTGGCTACCTTGCTGCATTTTTTCTACTATTATCATTACTTTCTCGTTACAAATTATCTTGCTATCAAACTACTTTGTTACTTACAACTTCAGCACTTGCAGACATTACCTTCGACGCCTCATTGGGTTCGACACTATTACTTATCAAAAAGAGGTACATTGATCCCCTATACTTTTGGTGTTAGAAATATGCCCTAGAGGCAATAATAAATTAGTTATTATTATATTTCATTGTTCATGACAATCGTTTATTATCCATGCTAGAATTGTATTGATAGGAAACTCAGATACATGTGTGGATGCATAGACAACACCATGTCCCTAGTAAGCCTCTAGTTGACTAGCTCGTTGATCAATAGATGTTTATGGTTTCCTGACCATGGACATTGGATGTCGTTGATAACGGGATCACATCATTAGGAGAATGATGTGATGGACAAGACCCAATCCTAAGCCTAGCACAAGATCGTGTAGTTCGTATGCTAAAGCTTTTCTAATGTCAAGTATCATTTCCTTAGACCGTGAGATTGTGCAACTCCCGGATACCGTAGGAGTGCTTTGGGTGTGCCAAATGTCACAACGTAACTGGGTGGCTATAAAAGTGCACTACGGGTATCGAGACTGGGGTTTGTCACTCCGTGTAAACGGAGAGGTATCTCTGGGCCCACTCGGTAGGACATCATCATAATGTGCACAATGTGACCAAGGTGTTGATCACAGGATGATGTGTTATGAAACAAGTAAAGAGACTTACCGGTAACGAGATTGAACAAGGTATCAGGATACCGACGATCGAATCTCGGGCAAGTATCGTACCGATAGACAAAGGGAATTGTATACGGGATTGATTGAATCCTTGACATCGTGGTTCATCCGATGAGATCATCGTGGAGCATGTGGGAGCCAACATGGGTATCCATATGCCACTGTTGGTTATTGACCGGAGAGTTGTCTCGGCCATGTCTGCATGACTCCCGAACCCGTAGGGTCTACACACTTAAGGTTCGATGACGCTAGGGTTTATAGGGAAGGTATGTACGCGGTTACTGAATGTTGTTCGGTGTCCCGGATGAGATCTCGAACGTCACGAGGAGTTAAGGAATGGTATGGAGGTAAAGATTAATATATAGGAAGTATGGTTTTGGCCACCAGAAGTGTTCCGGGCATCACTGGTAGTGTACCGGGACCACCGGAGGGGTCCGGGGGTCCACCGGCCCCGGAGGCCTATATGGGCCAATAGTGGGAAGGGACCAGCCCCTAGGTGGGCTGGGGCGCCTCCCACCAAAGCCCAAGGCGGCTCCAAGAGGGGAGGGGGGCAAACCCTAGGGCAGATGGGCCCTAAGGCCCATCCCAGGTGCGCCTCCCCCTCTCCCCCTTGTGGCAGCCACCCTAGATGGGATCAGGGGCTGCCGCACCCCTTAGGGTGAGAACCCTAGAGGGGGCGCATCCCGCTCCCCCCCTATATATACTTGAGGTATGGGGGCTGCCCAACACACGATTCAATCTCCCTCTTGGCGCAACCATACCTCTCTCCCTCCTCGTGTCTCTTAGTGCTTGGCGAAGCCCTGCTGGAGTTCCGCGCTCCTCCACCACCACCACGCCGTCGTGCTGCTGCTGGACCGAGTCTTCCTCAACCTCTCCTTCTCCCCTTGCTGGATCAAGGCATAGGAGACATCACCGGGCTACACGTGTGTTGAACGCGGAGGCGCCGTTGTTCGATGCTTAGATCGGAATCAACTGCGATCTGAATCGCTGCGAGTACGACTCCTTCATCCGCGTTCTTGCAATGCTTCCGCTTAGCGATCTACAAGGGTATGTAGATGCACTCTCCTTCCCCTCGTTGCTAGATTACTCCATAGATTGATCTTGGTGATGCATAGAAAATTTTAAATTTCTGCTACGATCCCCAACAGTGGTATCAGAGCTAGGTCTATGCGTAGTTTCTATGCACGAGTAGAACACAAGTTGTTGTGGGCGTCGATTTTGTCTTACTTGCCGTTACTAGTCTTATCTTGATTCGGCGGCATCGTGGGATGAAGCGGCCCGGACCAACCTTACACGTACTCTTACGTGAGACTGGTTCCACCGACTGACATGCACTAGTTGCATAAGGTGGCTAGCGGGTGTCTGTCTCTCCCACTTTAGTCAGATCGGTTCGATGAAAAGGGTCCTTATGAAGGGTAAATAGAAATTGGCATATCACATTGTGGTTTTGGCGTAGGTAAGAAACGTTCTTGCTAGAAACCTATAACAGCCACGTAAAAACTTGCAACAACAATTAGCGGCGTCTAACTTGTTTTTGCAGCATATGCCTTGTGATGTGATATGGCCAAAAGGATGTGATGAATGATATATGTGATGTATGAGATTGATCATGTTCTTGTAATAGGAATCACGACTTACATGTCGATGAGTATGACAACCGGCAGGAGCCATAGGAGTTGTCTTAATTTATTTATGACCTACGTGTCAACATAAATGTCATGTAATTACTTTACTTTATTGCTAAAGTGTTAGCCATAGTAGTAGAAGTAATAGATGACGAAACAACTTCAAGAAGACACGATGATGGAGATCATGGTGTCATGCCGGTGACAACGATGATCATGGAGCCCCGAAGATGGAGATCAAAAGGAGCAAAATGATATTGGCCATATCATGTCACTATTTGATTGCATGTGATGTTTATCATGTTTTACATCTTATTTGCTTAGAACGACGGTAGCTTAAATAAGATGATCCCTTGCAATAATTTCAAGAAAGTGTCCCCCTAACTGTGCACCATTGCGAAGGTTCATTGTTTCGAAGCACCACGTGATGATCGGGTGTGATAGATTCTAACGTTCGAATACAACGGGTGTAAGCCAGATTTACACACGCAATACACTTAGGTTGACTTGACGAGCCTAGCATGTACAGACATGGCCTCGGAACACGGAAGACCGAAAGGTCGAGCATGAGTCGTATAGAAGATACGATCAACATTAAGATGTTCACCGATGTTGACTAGTCCGTCTCACGTGATGATCGGACACGGCCTAGTTGACTCGGATCATGTTTCACTTAGATGACTAGAGGGATGTCTATGTGAGTGGGAGTTCATTAAATAATTTGATTAGATGAACTTAATTATCATGAACATAGTCTAAATTGTCTTTGCAAATATGTTGTAGATAAATAGCTCACGTTGTAGCTCCCTATTTCAATACGTTCCTAGAGAAACACCAAGTTGAAAGATATTGTAAGCAATGATGCGGACTGGGTCCGTAGTCCGAGGAGTGTCCTCACTGCTACACAGAAGGCTTACGTCTTTGATGCACCGCTCGATGTGCAAACACCTACAACGTCGTCTGTGGATGTTGTGAACACCTGACAGACACATCCAGATGACTACTTGATAGTTTAGTGCACCATACTTCACGGCTTAGAATTGGGATTCCAATGATGTTTTTGAACACCATAAGACATATGAGATGTTCCAAGAGCTGAAATTGGGATTTCAGGCTCATGCCCGTGTTGAGAGGTATGAGACCTCTGACAAGTTCTTTTGCCAACAAGATGGAGGAGAATAGCTCAGCTAGTGAGCATGTGCTCAGAATTTCTGGGTGCTACAATCACTTAAATCAAGTGGGAGTTAAACTTCCAGATAAGATAGTGATTGATAGAGTTCTCTAGCCACTATCACTAAGCTACTAGATCTTCGTGATGAACTATGACATGCAAGGGATGGAGTTGATCCCGGAGCTGTTCGCGGTGCTTAAGACCGCAAAAGGTAGAAATCAAGAAGGAGCATCAAGTGTTGATGGTTTAACAAGACCACTGGTTTCAAGAAGGGCAAGGGCTAGAAGGGAAACTTCATGGATGGCAAACCAGTTGCCGCTCCAGTTAAGGAACCCAAGGTTGAACCCAAACCCGAGACTGAGTGCTTCTATTGTAAGGGGAACGGTCACTGGTAGCGGAATTACCCCAAATGCATGGTAGATAAGAAGGCTGGCAACTTCAACAAAGAATATACGTGTTATTAATGTGTACCGCACTAGTACTCCTGGTAGCACCTGGGTATTGGATACCGGTTCAGTTACTATTATTGGTGACTTGAAGCAAAAGCTACAGACTAAACGGAGACTGGCTAAGGGCGAGGTGACGATGTGTGTTGGAAGTGTTTCCAAAGTTGATGAGATCACCATCGCATGCTCCATCTGCCTTCGGGATTAGTATAACCTAGATAAATGTTATCAGGTGTCTACGTTGAGCATGAATATGATTAGATCATGTTCATTGCAATACGGTTATTCATGTAAGTTAGAGAATAATGGTTATTCTATTTACATGAATAATACCTTTCATGGTCATGCACCCTATGTGAATGTTTCATTGAATCTTGGTCGTGGTAATACACATGTTCACGCCAAAAGATGTAGAGTTAATAATGATAGTACCACTTTCTTGTGGCACTGCCGCTTAGGTCATATTGGCATAAGATGCATGAAGAAACTCCATGTCGATGGATGTTTGGAGTCACTTGATTTTGAATCGCTTGACACATGCAAGCCATGCCTCATGGGCAGGATGACTAAGACCCTGTTTTCAGGTACAATGAAACGGGCAAGTGACTTGTTGGAAATCATACATGCTGATGCGTGTGATCCAATGAGAAATTGAAGCGTGCGGTGGATATCGCTATTTTCTCATCTTCACTGACAATTTGAGTAGATATATGTATATTTACTTAATGAAGCACAAGTCTGAAACGTTTGAAAAGTTCAAGTGATTTCAGAGTGAAGTTAAGAATCATCATAACAAGAAGATCAAATTCCTATGATCTGATCAATGAGAATTTCTGAGTTATGAGTTTGGCAAACACTTAAGACATTGTGGAATTGTTTCACAGTTGAAGCCACCTGGAACACCACAGGGTAATGGTGTGTCCGGATGTTGTAATCGAACCCTATGAGATATGGTGCGATCTATGATGTCTCTTGCCGATCTACCATTTTCATTTTGAGGTTATGCGTTAGAGACAGCTGCATTCACTTTAGACAGGGCACCATCTAAGTCTATTGAGACGACGTCGAACATTGGTTTGGCAAGAAACCAAAGATGTCGTTTCTTAATGTTTGGGGCTGCGATGCTTAAGGCTTCAGCCGGAGAAGCTCGAACCCAAAAGCGGACAAACACATCTTCATAGGATACCCGAAAGTGACAGTTGGGTACACCTTCTATCTCAGATCCGAGGGCAAATTGTTTGTCGCTAAGAACGGGTCCTTTCTCGAGAAGGAATTTCTCTCGAAAGAATTGAGTGGGAGGAAGATAGAACTTGATGAGGTTGTCGAACCTTTACTTCAACCAGAGAGTGATGCAACAGAGAAAGATGTTTTCTGTGGAGCCTATGTCTGTTGAATAGGAAGTTAATGATAGTGATCATGAAGCTTCGGATCAAGTTGCTATCGAACCCCGTAGGTCGACAAGGATATGTACTACTCCTGAGTGGTACGGTAATCCTGTCTCAGATATCATGTTGTTGGACAACAATGAACCTACGAGCTATGGAGAAGCGATGGTGGGCCCGTATTCCGACAAAATGGTGGGAAGCCATGAAATCCGAGATAGGATCCATGTATCAGAACAAAGTATGGACTTTGGTGGACTTGCCCGATGATCGGCAAGCCATTAAGATAAATGGATCTTCAAGAAGAAGACGGACGTGGGCGGTAATGTTACCATCTATGAAGCTCGACTTGTGGGAAAGAGTCTTTTCACAAGTTCAATGAGTTGACTACGATGATAATTTCTCACCCGTAGCGATGCTAAGTCCGTCGGAATCATGTTAGCATTAGCTGTATTTTTCGATTATGAAATCTGACAGATGGATGTCAAAACAAGTTTTCTTACCAGTTTTCATAAGAAAAGGTTGTATGTGATACAATAAAAGGTTTTGTCGATCCTAAGGATGCTAAAAGGTATGCTAGCTCCAGCAATCCTTCTATGGACTAGAGCAAGCATCTCAGAGTCGGAATGTATGCTTTGATGGAGTGATCAAAGTTTTTAGGTTTATACAATGTTTGCTAGAAACTTGTATTTACAAGAAAGTGAGTGGGAGCACTACAACATTTCTGATAAGTATATGTGGATGACATATTGTTGATTCGAAATAATGTAGAATTTCTAGAAAGCATAAACTGTTGTTTGAAGAGTGATTTTCAAAGGAAGACCTGGATAAAGCTGCTTACATATTGGGCATCAAGATCTATAGAGATAGATCAAGACGCCTGATGATACTTTCAAAGAATGCACACCTTGACATGTTTTTGAAGGAGTTCAAAATAGATCAGTCAAAGAAGGGGTTCTTACCTGAGTTGTAAGGTGTGAAGTTGAGTAAGACTCAAAGATTGACCACAGCAGAAGAAAGAGGAAGGACGAAGGTCGTCCCCTATGCTTTTGTCATAGGCTCTATATGGTATGCCATGCTGAGTACCGCACCAGATGTGTGCCTTGCTACATGCCTGGCAAGAGGGTACAAAGGTGATCTAGGAGTAGATCACCAGATAGCAGTCAAAATTATCGTTAGAGGAATAAGGAAATGTTTCTCGGTTATGGAGGTGATAAAGAGTTCGACGTAAAGAGTTACGTCGATGCAAGCTTAATACCTATCTGGATAGCTCTGAGTAGAGATACCAGATACGTATAATGGATCAACAATTTGGAATAGCTCCAAGTGGAACGTGGTAGCAGCATCTACGATATGACATAAAGTTTTGCGAAATACATAGGGATCTGAATATGGCAGACCCGTTGCCTACAACCTCTCTCACAAGCATAACATGATCAAACCCAGAACTCATCGAGTGTTAATCACATAGTGATGTGAACTAGAGTATTGAGTCTAGTAAACTCTTTGGATGTCGGTCACATGGCGATGTGACCTGTGAGTGTTAATTGAAGGAAATATGCCCTAGAGGCAATAATAAAGTTATTATTTATTTCCTTACATCATGATAAATGTTTATTATTCATGCTAGAATTGTATTAACCGGAAACATAATACATGTGTGAATACATAGACCAACAGAGTGTCACTAGTATGCCTCTACTTGACTAGCTCATTAATCAAAGATGGTTATGTTTCCTAACCATGAACAAAGAGTTGTTATTTGATTAACGAGGTCACATCATTAGTAGAATGATCTGATTGACATGACCCATTCCATCAGCTTAGCACCCGATCGTTTAGTATGTTGCTATTGCTTTCTTCATGACTTATACATGTTCCTATAACTATGAGATTATGCAACTCCCGTTTACCGGAGGAACACTTTGGGTACTACCAAACGTCACAACGTAACTGGGTGATTATAAAGGAGTACTACAGGTGTCTCCAATGGTAGATGTTGGGTTGGCGTATTTCGAGATTAGGGTTTGTCACTCCGATTGTCGGAGAGGTATCTCTGGGCCCTCTCGGTAATGCACATCACATAAGCCTTGCAAGCACTGCAACTAATATGTTAGTTGTGAGATGATGTATTACGGAACGAGTAAAGAGACTTGCCGGTAACGAGATTGAACTAGGTATTGGATACCGACGATCGAATCTCGGGCAAGTAACATATCGATGACAAAGGGAACAACGTATGTTGTTATGCGGTCTGACCGATAAAGATCTTCGTAGAATATGTAGGAGCCAATATGGGCATCCAGGTCCCGCTATTGGTTATTGACCGGAGACATGTCTCGGTCATGCCTACATTGTTCTCGAACCGTAGGGTCCGCACGCTTAACGTTACGATGACAGTTATTATGAGTTTATGCATTTTGATGTACCGAAGGTTGTTCGGAGTCCCGGATGAGATCACGGACGTGACGAGGAGTCTCGAAATGGTCGAGACGTAAAGATTGATATATTGGAAGCCTATGTTTGGACATCGGAAGTGTTCCGGGTGAAATCGGGATTTTACCGGAATACCGGGAGGGTTACCGGAACCCCCCGGGAGACTAATGGGCCTATTGGGCCTTAGTGGAAAAGGAGAAAAAGGGAAAGCCCACAAGCTGGCCGGCGCCCCCCTTCCCAAAGTCCTAGTAGGACTAGGATAGGGGCCGGCCCCCCTTCTCTCTCCTTTTCCCCCGGGAGTCCTAATAGGATTAGGATTGGGGGGAGGAGTCCTACTCCCGGTGGGAGTAGGACTCCCCTGCGCCTCCTCTCCCTTGGCCGGCCGGCTCCCCTCCTCCAACCTTTATATACGGGGGCAGGGGGCACCCCAAGACACACAAGTTGATCCTTGAGATCGTTCCTTAGCCATGTGCGGTGCCCCCTGCCACCAAATTCCACCTCGATCATACCGTTACAGTGCTTAGGCGAAGCCCTGCGTCGGTAGTACATCAAGATCGTCATCACGCCGTCGTGCTGACGGAACTCTTCCTCGACGCTTTGCTGGATCGGAGCCCGAGGATCGTCATCGAGCTGAACGTGTGCTAAGAACTCGGAGGTGCCGGAGTAACGGTGCTTGGATCGGTCGGATCGGAAAGAGACGTACGACTACATCCTCTACGTTGTGTGATCGCTTCCGCAGTCGGTCTGCGTTGGTACGTAGACAACACTCTCCCCTCTCGTTGCTGTGCATCACCATGATCTTGCGTGTGCGTAGGAAAATTTTTGAAATTACTGCGTAACCCAACAGTGGCATCCGAGCCTAGGTTTTATGGTTTGATGTTATATGCACGAGTAGAACACAAGTGAGTTGTGGGCGATACAAGTCATACTGCCTACCAGCATGTCATACTTTGGTTCGGCGGTATTGTTGGGTGAGACGATCCGGACCAACCTTACGCGTACTCTTACGCGAGACCGGTTCCCTCGACGTGCTTTGCACACAGATGGCTTGCGGAAGACTGCCTCTCCAACTTTAGTTGAACCAAGTGTGACTACGCCCGGTCCTTGAGAAGGTTAAAACGGAGTCTATTTGACGAACTATCGTTGTGGTTTTGATGCGTAGGTGAGATGAGTTCTTACTTAAGCCCGTAGCAGCCACGTAAAACTTGCAACAAACAAAGTAGAGGACGTCTAACTTGTTTTTGCAGGGTATGTTGTGATGTGATATGGTCAAGGCATGATGCTGATTTTATTGTATGAGATGATCATGTTTTGTAACCGAGTTATCGGAAACTGGCAGGAGCCATATGGTTGTCGCTTTATTGTATGCAATGCAATCGCGATGTAATGCTTTACTTTATTACTAAACGGTAGTGATAGTCGTGGAAGCATAAGATTGGCGAGACGACAACGATGCTACGATGGAGATCAAGGTGTCGCGCCGGTGACGATGGTGATCATGACGGTGCTTCGGAGATGGAGATCACAAGCACAAGATGATGATGGCCATATCATATCACTTATATTGATTGCATGTGATGTTTATCCTTTTATGCATCTTATCTTGCTTTGATTGACGGTAGCATTATAAGATGATCTCTCACTAAATTATCAAGAAGTGTTCTCCCTGAGTATGCACCGTTGCCAAAGTTCGTCGTGCCCAGACACCACGTGATGATCGGGTGTGATAAGCTCTACGTCCATCTACAACGGGTGCAAGCCAGTTTTGCACACGTAGAATACTCAGGTTATACTTGACGAGCCTAGCATATGCAGATATGGCCTCGGAACACGGAGACCGAAAGGTCGAGCGTGAATCATATAGTAGATATGATCAACATAACGATGTTCACCATTGAAAACTACTCCATCTCACGTGATGATCGGTTATGGTTTAGTTGATTTGGATCACGTGATCACTTAGAGGATTAGAGGGATATCTATCTAAGTGGGAGTTCTTAAGTAATATGATTAATTGAACTTAAATTTATCATGAACTTAGTCCTGGTAGTATTTTGCAAATTATGTTATAGATCAATAGCTCGCGTTGTTGCTTCCCTGTGTTTATTTTGATATGTTCCTAGAGAAAATTATGTTGAAAGATGTTAGTAGCAATGATGCGGATTGGATCCGTGATCTGAGGTTTATCCTCATTGCTGCACAGAAGAATTATGTCCTTGATGCACCGCTAGGTGACAGACCTATTGCAGGAGCAGATGCAGACATTATGAACGTTTGGCTGGCTCAATATGATGACTACTTGATAGTTTAGTGCACCATGCTTAATGGCTTAGAATCGGGACTTCAAAGACGTTTTGAACGTCATGGACCATATGAGATGTTCCAGGAGTTGAAGTTAATATTTCAAGCAAATACCCGAGTTGAGAGATATGAAGTCTCCAACAAGTTCTATAGCTAAAAGATGGAGGAGAATCGCTCAACTAGTGAGCATGTGCTCAGATTGTCTGGGTACTACAATCGCTTGAATCAAGTGGGAGTTAATCTTCCAGATAAGATAGTGATTGACAGAATTCTCTAGTCACCATCACCAAGTTAGCAGAACTTCGTGATGAACTATAATATGCAAGGGATAACGAAAACAACTCCCAAGCTCTTCGTGATGCTGAAATCAACGAAGGTAGAAATCAAGAAAAACATCAAGTGTTGATGGTTGACAAGACCACTAGTTTCAAGAAAAGGGCAGAGGGCAGAAGGGGAACTTCAAGAAGAACGGCAAGCGAGTTGCTGCTCAAGTGAAGAAGCCCAAGTCTGATTCTAAGCCTGAGACTAAGTGCTTCTACTGCAAAGGGACTGCTCACTGGAAGCGGAACTACCCCAAGTGATTGGCGGATAAGAAGGATGGCAAAGTGAACATAAGTATATTTGATATACATGTTATTGATGTGTACTTTACTAGTGTTTATAGCAACCCCTTAGTATTTGATGCTAGTTCAGTTGCTAAGAGTAGTAACTCGAAACGGGAGTTGCAGAATAAACAGAGACTAGTTAAGGGTGAAGTGACGATGTGTGTTGGAAGTGGTTCCAAGATTGATATGATCATCATCGCACACTCCCTATAATTTCGGGATTAGTGTTAAACCTAAATAAGTGTTATTTGGTGTTTGCGTTGAACATGAATATGATTTGATCATGTTTATTGTAATACGGTTATTCATTTAAGTAAGAGAATAAATTGTTGTTCTGTTTACATGAATAAAACCTAATATGGTTACACACCCAATGAAAATAGTTCATTGGATCTCGATCTTAATAATACACATATTCATAATATTGAAACCAAAAGATGCAAAGTTAATAATGATAGTGCAACTTATTTGTGGCACTGCTGTTTAGGTCATATCGGTGTAAAGCGCATGAAGAAACTCCATACTGATGGGCTTTTGGAACCACTTGATTATGAATCACTTGGTACTTGCGAACCGTGCCTCATAGGCAAGATGACCAAAACACCGTTCTCCGGTACTATGGAGAGAGCAACAGATTTATTGGAAATCATACATACCGATGTATGTGGTCCGATGAATATTGAGGCTCGTGGCGGATATCGTTATTTTCTCACCTTCACAGATGATTTAAGCAGATATGGGTATATCTACTTGATGAAACATAAGTCTGAAACATTTGAAAAGTTCAAAGAATTTCAGAGTGAAGTGAAAAACATCGTGACAAGAAAATAAAGTTTCTACGATCTGATTGCGGAGACAAATATTTGAGTTACGAGTTTGGTCTTCAGTTAAAACAATGTGAAATAGTTTCACTACTCACGCCACCTGGAACACCACATCATAATGGTGTGTCCGAACGTCATAACCGTACTTTATTGGATATAGTGCAATCTATGATGTCTCTTACCGATTTACCACTATTTTTTTGGGTCATGCATTAGAGACAGCTGCATTCACGTTAAAAAGGGGCACCATCTATATCCGTCGAGACGACGCCTTATGAACTATGGTTTGGCGAGAAACCAAAGTTGTTGTTTCTTAAAGTTTGGGGTTGCGATGCTTATATGAAAAAGTTTCATCCTGATAAGCTCAAAACTCAAATCGGAGAAGTGCATCTTCATAGGATATCCAAAGGAAACTATTGGATACACCTTCTATCACAGATCCGAAGGCAAGACTTTTTGTTGCTAAATTCGGAAACTTTCTGGAGAAGGAATTTCTCTCGAAAGAAGTGAGTAGGAGGAAAGTAGAACTTGACGAGGTAACTGTACCTTCTCCCTTATTGGAAAGTAGTACATCACAGAAAAATGTTTCTGTGACACCTACACCAGTTAGTGAAGAAGCTAATGATGATGATCATGAAACTTCAAGAACAAGACACTACTGAACCTCGTAGATCAACCAGAGTAAGATCCGTGCCAGAGTGGTACGGTAATACTGTTCTGGAAGTCATGCTACTAGATCATGATGATCCTACGAACTATGAAGAAGCGATGGTGAGCCCAGATTCCGCAAAGTGGCTTGAAGCCATGAAATCTGAGAAATGATCCATGTATGAGAACAAAGTATGGACTTTGGTTGACTTGCCCGATGATCGGCAAGCCATAGAAAACAAATGGATCTTCAATAGGAAGACGGACGCTGATAGTAGTGTTACTATCTACAAAGCTAGAATTGTCGCAAAATGTTTTCGACAAGTTCAAGGTGTTGACTACGATGAGATTTTCTCACTCGTATCTATGCTTAAAGTCTGTCCGAATCATGTTAGCAATTGCCGCATTTTATGAAATCTGGCAAATGGATAAACAAAACTGCATTCCTTAATGGATTTGCTAAAGAAGAGTTGTATACGATGCAACTAGAAGGTTTTGTGAATCCGAAAAGTGCTAACAAAGTGTGCAAGCTCCAGCGATCCATCTGTGGACTGGTGCAAGCATCTCGGAGTTGGAATATACGCTTTGATAAGTTGATCAAAGCATATAGTTTTATACAGACTTGCGGTGAAGCATGTATTTACGAGAAAGTGAGTGGGAGCACTACAACATTTCTGATAAGTATATGTGAATGACATATTGTTGATCGGAAATAATGTAGAATTATTCTGTAAAGCATAAAAGGAGTGTTTGAAAGGAGTTTTTCAAAGAAAGACTTTGGTAAAGCTGCTTACATATTGAGCTTCAAGATCTATAGAGATAGATCAAGACGCTTGATAAGTTTTTCAATAAGTACATACCTTGACAAGATTTTGAAGTAGTTCAAAATGGAACAGTCAAAGAAAAGTTTCTTGCCTGTGTTACAAGGTGTGAAGTTGAGTAAAGACTCAAAGCCCGACCACGGCAGAAGATAGAAAGAGAATGAAAGTCATTCCCTATGCCTCATTCATAGGTTCTATAAAGTATGCCATGCTGTGTACCAGATCTATTATATACCCTGCACTGATTTGGCAAGGGAGTACAATAGTGATCTAGGAGTAGATCACTGGACAGCGGTCAGAATTATCCCTAGTAAAATAAGGATATATTTCTCGATTATGGACGTGACAAAAAGGTTCGTCGTAAAGGGTTACGTCGATGCAAGTTTTTGACACTGATCCAGATGAATCTAAAGTCTCAATCTGGATACATATTGAAAGTGGGAGCAATTAGCTAGAGTAGCTCCGTGTGGAGCATTGTAGACATAGAACTTGCAAAATACTTACGGATCTGAATGTGACAGACCCGTTGACTAAAATTATCTCACAAGCAAAACATGATCACACCTTAGTACTCTTTGGGTGTTAATCACATAGATATGTGAACTAGATTACTGACTCTAGTAAACCCTTTGAGTGTTGGTCACATGACGATGTGAACTATGGGTGTTAATCACATGGTGATGTGAACTATCGCTGTTAAATCACATGGCGATGTGAACTAGATTATTGACTCTAGTGCAAGTGGGAGACTGAAGGAAATATGCCCTAGAGGCAATAATAAAGTTATTATTTATTTCCTTACATCATGATAAATGTTTATTATTCATGCTAGAATTGTATTAACCGGAAACATAATACATGTGTGAATACATAGACCAACAGAGTGTCACTAGTATGCCTCTACTTGACTAGCTCATTAATCAAAGATGGTTATGTTTCCTAACCATGAACAAAGAGTTGTTATTTGATTAACGAGGTCACATCATTAGTAGAATGATCTGATTGACATGACCCATTCCATCAGCTTAGCACCCGATCGTTTAGTATGTTGCTATTGCTTTCTTCATGACTTATACATGTTCCTATAACTATGAGATTATGCAACTCCCGTTTACCGGAGGAACACTTTGGGTACCACCAAACGTCACAACGTAACTGGGTGATTATAAAGGAGTACTACAGGTGTCTCCAATGGTAGATGTTGGGTTGGCGTATTTCGAGATTAGGGTTTGTCACTCCGATTGTCGGAGAGGTATCTCTGGGCCCTCTCGGTAATGCACATCACATAAGCCTTGCAAGCACTGCAACTAATATGTTAGTTGTGAGATGATGTATTATGGAATGAGTAAAGAGACTTGCCGGTAACGAGATTGAACTAGGTATTGGATACCGACGATCGAATCTCGGGCAAGTAACATACCGATGACAAAGGGAACAACGTATGTTGTTATGCGGTTTGACCGATAAAGATCTTCGTAGAATATGTAGGAGCCAATATGGGCATCCAGGTCCTGCTATTGGTTATTGACCGGAGACATGTCTCGGTCATGTCTACATTGTTCTCGAACCGTAGGGTCCGCACGCTTAACGTTACGATGACAATTATTATGAGTTTATGCATTTTGATGTACCGAAGGTTGTTCGGAGTCCCGGATGAGATCACGGACGTGACGAGGAGTCTCGAAATGGTCGAGACGTAAAGATTGATATATTGGAAGCCTATGTTTGGACATCGGAAGTGTTCCGGGTGAAATCGGGATTTTACCGGAATACCGGGAGGGTTACCGGAACCCCCCGGGAGACTAATGGGCCTATTGGGCCTTAGTGGAAAAGGAGAAAAAGGGAAAGCCCACAAGCTGGCCGGCGCCCCCCTTCCCAAAGTCCTAGTAGGACTAGGATAGGGGCCGGCCCCCCTTCTCTCTCCTTTTCCCCCGGGAGTCCTAATAGGATTAGGATTGGGGGGAGGAGTCCTACTCCCGATGGGAGTAGGACTCCCCTGCGCCTCCTCTCCCTTGGCCGGCCGGCTCCCCTCCTCCAACCTTTATATACGGGGGCAGGGGGCACCCCAAGACACACAAGTTGATCCTTGAGATCGTTCCTTAGCCGTGTGCGGTGCCCCCTGCCACCAAATTCCACCTCGATCATACCGTTACAGTGCTTAGGCGAAGCCCTGCGTCGGTAGTACATCAAGATCGTCATCACGCCGTCGTGTTGACGGAACTCTTCCTCGACGCTTTGCTGGATCGGAGCCCGAGGATCGTCATCGAGCTGAACGTGTGCTAAGAACTCGGAGGTGCCGGAGTAACGGTGCTTGGATCGGTCGGATCGGAAAGAGACGTACGACTACATCCTCTATGTTGTGTGATCGCTTCCGCAGTCGGTCTGCGTTGGTATGTAGACAACACTCTCCCCTCTCGTTGCTGTGCATCACCATGATCTTGCGTGTGCGTAGGAAATTTTTTGAAATTACTGCGTAACCCAACATT
Organism: Triticum monococcum; assembly: GCA_034509565.1. NCBI lineage: Eukaryota > Viridiplantae > Streptophyta > Magnoliopsida > Poales > Poaceae > Triticum > Triticum monococcum. The sequence goes on along the minus strand of CM067843.1, from coordinate 550,026,682 downwards.
AATCACATGGCGATGTGAACTATATTATTGACTCTAGTGCAAGTGGGAGACTGTTGGAAATATGCCCTAGAGGCAACAATAAATTAGTTATTATTATATTTCATTGATCATGATAATCGTTTATTATCCATGCTAGAATTGTATTGATAGGAAACTCAGATACATGTGTGGATACATAGACAATACCATGTCCCTAGTAAGCCTCTAGTTGTCTAGCTCGTTGATCAATAGATGGTTATGGTTTCCTGACCATGGACATTGGATGTCGTTGATAACGAGATCACATCATTAGGAGAATGATGTGATGGACAAGACCCAATCCTAAGCCTAGCACAAGATCGTGTAGTTCGTATGCTAAATCTTTTCTAATGTCAAGTATCATTTCCTTAGACCATGAGATTGTGCAACTCCCGGGTACCGTAGGAGTGCTTTGGGTGTGCCAAACGTCAAAACGTAACTGGGTGGCTATAAAGGTGCACTACGGGTATCTCCGAAAGTGTCTGTTGGGTTGGCACGAATCAAAACTGGGATTTGTCACTCCGTGTAAACGGAGAGGTATCTCTGGGCCCACTCGGTAGGACATCATCATAATGTGCACAATGTGACTAAGGAGTTGATCATGGGATGATGTGTTATGGAACAAGTAAAGAGACTTTCTGGTAACGAGATTGAACAAGGTATCGGGATACCGACGATCGAATCTCGGGCAAGTATCGTACCGATAGACAAAGGGAATTGTATACGGGATTGATTGAATCCTTGACATCGTGGTTCATCCGATGAGATCATCGTGGAGCATGTGGGAGCCAACATGGGTATCCAGATCCCGCTGTTGGTTATTGACCGGAGAGTTGTCTCGGCCATGTCTGCATGACTCCCGAACCCGTAGGGTCTTCACACTTAAGGTTCGATGACGCTAGGGTTTATAGGGAAAGTATGTACGCGGTTATCGAATGTTGTTCAGAGTCCCGGATGACATCCCGGACGTCACGAGGAGTTCCAGAATGGTCCGGAGGTAAAGATTGATATATAGGAAGTATGGTTTTGGCCACCGGAAGTGTTCCGGGCATCACCGGTAGTGTACCGGGACCACCGGAGGGGTCCGGGGGTCCACCGGGAGGGACCACCAGCCCCGGAGGCCTACATGGGCCAATAGTGGGAAGGGACCAGCCCCTAGGTGGGCTGGGGCGCCTCCCACCAAAGCCCAAGGCGCCTCCAAGAGGGGAGGGGGCAAACCCTAGGGCAGATGGGCCCTAAGGCCCACCCCAGGTGCGCCTCCCCCTCTCCCCCTTGTGGCCGCCACCCTAGATGGGATCAGGGGATACCGCACCCCTTGGGGTGGGAACCCTAGAGGGGGAGCAGCCCCCTCCCCCCTATATATACTTGAGGTATGGGGGCTGCCCAACACACGATTCGATCTCCCTCTTGGCGCAACCCTACCTCTCTCCCTCCTCGTCTCTCGTAGTGCTTGGCGAAGCCCTACTGGAGTTCCGCGCTCCTCCACCACCACCACGCCGTCGTGCTGATGCTGGACGGAGTCTTCCCCAACCTCTTCTTCTTCCCTTGCTGGATCAAGGCGTAGGAGACGTCACCGGGCTGCACGTGTGTTGAACGCGGAGGCGCCGTTGTTTGGCGCTTAGATCGGAATCAACCGCGATCTGAATCGCTGCGAGTACAACTCCTTCATCTGCGTTCTTGCAACGCTTCCGCTTAGCGATCTACAAGGGTATGTAGATACACTCTCCTTCCCCTCGTTGCTAGATTACTCCATAGATTGATCTTGGTGATGCGTAGAAAATTTTAAATTTCTGCTACGATCCCCAACATTTGGATCATCAAGGCTATTTTCTGGCGCCGTTTCCGGGGAGTGAAGCGCCTTTGGTAAGTGGAATTTGGTAAAGAAACATTTATACAGTGTGCTGAAATTTACTGTCACTTGTTACTATGGAAAACAAGCCTTTGAGGGGTTTTTTCGGGGTATCTTCACCTTGACCGAAACCACAATTAGCTACCCCTCAACCTACTACACCTACTAAAAATATTGAATATGAAATTCCTTTGGGTATGATAGAACAACTGCTAGCTAATCCTTATGCAGGAGATGGAACCGAACATCCTGATATGCACTTGATATATGTGGAACAAAATTTTGGATTGTTTAATTTTACAGGTTTACCCAGAGATGAAGTTAAGAAGAAGGTTTTCCCTTTATCTTTGAAGGGAAAAGCATTGGCATGGTATAGGCTATGCGATGATATTGGATCTTGGAATTGGAATCGTTTGAAATTGGAGTTTCACCAAAAAATTATCCCATGCATCTAGTTCATCGTGATCGGAATTACATATATAATTTTTGGCCTCATGAAGGAGAAAGTATCGCTCTAGCTTGGGGAGGCTTAAGTCAATGTTATATTCATGCCCCAATCATGAGCTCTCAAGAGAAATTATTATTCAGAATTTTTATGCTCGGCTTTCTCGTGATGATCAATCCATGCTAGATACTTATTGTACCGGTTCTTTTATGAAGAAGACTATTGAATTCCCGTGGGATCTTTTGGAAAGAATTAAACGCGACTCTGAAGATTGGGAACTCGACAAAGGTAAATAGTCAGGTATTAAACTTAAGTATGATTGTGTTAAATCTTTTATGGATACTGATGTTTTTCAAAACTTTAGCACCAAATATGGACTTGACTCTGAGATAGTAGCCTCCTTTTGTGAATCATTTGCTACTCATGTTGCTCTCCCTAAAGAGAAGTGGTTTAAATATCACCCACCTATTAAAGAAGAAATCAAAAAACCGGTAGCCGGTAAAGAAGAAACTATACTTTACAATGTTGATCCAGTTGTTCCTTCTGTTTAAATACCACCCACCTATTAAAGAAGAAATTAAAAAACTGGAACTAGCTAAGGAAGAAACTATACTTTATAATGTTGATCCAGTTGTTCCTACTACTTATAATGAGAAACCACCCTTCCCTGTTAGGATAAAGAAACATGCTAAAGTTTCAACTGTGGTCAACAAAAGTTATATTAGAACACCTAAACCTGATGAACAAATTAAAGTGGAACCTAGTGTGGCTATGGTTAAGGATCTCTTGGAAGAAAATATAGATGTGCATGTTATTTACTTCTGTGAAGAAGCTACTAGAATTGCCAAACCTGATAAAAAGGATAAACATAGACCTGTTGTTGGCATGCCTGTTGTCTCAGTTAAAATAGGAGATCACTGTTATCATGGTTTATGTGACATAGGTGCTAGCATGAGTGCTATTCCTTATTCCTTATATCAAGAAATTATGAATGACATAGCACCCGCAGAGATAGAAGACATAGATGTTACTACTAAACTTGCTAATAGAGATACTATATCACCAATTGGGATTGTTAGAGATGTTGAAGTCTTGTGTGGGAAAATAAAATACCCTACTGATTTTCTTGTTCTTGGTTCCCCACAAGATGACTTTTGTTCCATTATCTTTGGTAGACCTTTCTTGAAAACCGTTAATGCTAAAATAGATTGTGAGAAGCAAACTGTCGGTGTTAGCTTTGGTGATGAATCTCATGACTTTATTTTTTCAAGTTTAGTAGAAAGCTTCATGGAAAAGAATTGCCTAGTAAGGATGATATAATTGGTCTTGCTTCTATTGTTGTGCCCCCTACTAATCCTCTAGAACAATATCTGCTAGACCATGAAAATGATTTACATATGCATGAAAGAAATGAAATAGATACGATTTTCTTTGAACAACGTCGTCTTCTTAAACATGATTTTCCTATTGAAACTCTAGTAGGTCCTCCTCCACCTAAAGGTGATCCTATGTTTCAATTAAAACAATTGCCAGACACTTTGAAATATGCTTATCTTGATGAAAAGAAGATATATCCTGTTATTATTAGCGCTAACCTTTCAGAACATGAAGAAGAAAGATTATTGAAAGTTCCGAGGAAGCACCAAGCTACTATTGAATATACTCTCGATGATTTAAACGGCATTAGTCCCACCCTATGTCAACACAAGATTAATATGGAACCTGATGCTAAACCCGTTGTTGATCACCAACATCAGTTAAATCCGAAGATGAAAGAAGTGGTAAGAACAGAAATATTAAAACTTTTGGAAGTAGGTATAATTTATCCTATAGCTGATAGTAGATGGGTAAGTCATGTTCATTGTGTCCCTAAGTAAGGAGGTATTACTGTTGTTCCTAATGATAAAAATGAAGTTATTCCACAAAGAATTGTTACATGTTATAGAATGGTAATTGATTTTAGAAAATTAAATAAAGAAACTAGAAACGATCATTACCCTCTGCCTTTTATTGATCAAATGCTAGAAAGATTATCTAAGCACACACATGTTTGCTTCCTAGATGGATACTCTGGTTTTTCACAAATACCCGTTTCTCAACCTGATCAAGAAAAGACCACTTTCACTTGTCCCTTTGGAACTTATGCTTATAGATGTATGCCTTTTGGTTTATGTAATGCACCCACTACCTTTCAAAGACGCATGACTACTATATTCTCTGACTTCTGTGAAAATATTGTTGAGGTTTTCATGGATGACTTCTATGTTTATAGGAAGTCTTTGGATGATTGTTTAAGCAATGTTGATCGAGTTTTGCAGAGATGTGAACAAACAAATCTTGTCTTGAATTGGGAGAGGTGCCACTTTATGGTTAATGAAGGTATTGTCTTGGGTCATAAAATTTCTGAAAGAGGTATTGAAGTGGACAAAGCTAAGGTTGATGCAATTGAGAAAATGCCATGTCCGAAAGATATCAAAGGTATTCGTAGTTTCTTAGGTCATGCTGGTTTCTATAGGAGATTTATCAAAGACTTTTCTAAAATTTCTAGGCCTCTCACAAACCTTTTGCAAATGGATGTTCCTTTTGTTTTTGATGATGATTGCTTAGAAGCCTTCGAAACACTCAAGAAAGCCTTAATTTCTACACCTATTGTTCAACCACCTGATTGGAACTTGCCTTTTGAAATTATGTGTGATGCTAGTGATTATGCTGTTGGTGGTGTTCTAGGACAAAGAGTTGATAAGAAACTGAATGTTATCCATTATGCTAGTAGAACTCTAGACAGTGCTCAACAAAATTATGCTACTACTGAAAAAGAATTTCTAGCAGTGGTGTTTGCTTATGATAAATTTAGATCTTACATTGTTGATTCAAAAGTAATTGTTCCCACCGATCATGCTGCTATTAAATATCTTACGGAAAAGAAAGATGCTAAACCTAGACTTATTCGATGGGTTCTCTTGCTACAAGAATTTGATTTACATATCACTGATAGAAAAGGAGCTGAGAACCCCGTAGCTGATAACTTGTCTAGGCTTGAAAATGTGCTTGATGACCCACTACCTATTGATGATAGTTTTCTTGATGAGCAGTTAGCTACAATAAATGTTTCTCATAGCACTCCTTGGTATGCTGACTATGCTAATTACATTATTGCTAAATATTTACCACCTAGATTTACATACCAACAAAAGGAAAAAATCTTCTATGATTTAAGACATTACTTTTGGGATGATCCACATCTTTATAAAGAAAGAGTAGATGGTATTATTAGACGTTGTGTACCTGAGCATGAACAGGGATAAATCCTACGGAAATGTCACTCCAAAGCCTATGGAGGACATCATGCTGGAGATCGAACTGCTCACAAGATATTGCAATCTGGATTTTATTGGCCTACTCTCTTCAAGGATGCCCGTTAGTTTGGCTTATCTTGTGATGAATGCCAAAGAATAGGTAATATCGGTAAGCGTCTAGAAATGCCTATGAATTATTCACTTGTAGTTGAACCATTTGATATTTGGGAATTTGATTACATGGGACCTTTTCCTTCCTCTAATGGGTATACAAATATTTTGGTTGCTGTTGATTATGTTACTAAGTGGGTAGAAGCTATTCCAACTAGTAGTGCTGATCACAAGACCTGTATTAAAATGCTTAAGGAAGTTATTTTCCCAAGGTTTGGAGTCCCTGGATATTTAATGACTGTTGGTGGTTCACACTTTATTCATGATTCTTTCCGTAAAATGCTTGCCAAGTATGGTGTCAGCCATAGAAGTGCATCACCTTACCATCCTTAGTCTAGCGGTCAATTTGAACTTAGCAAGAGAGAAATAAAACTAATATTGCAAAAGACTATGAGTAGGTCCCGGAAGAATTGGTCTAAGAAATTAGATGATGCACTTTGGGCTTATAGAACAACATATAAAAATCCTATGGGTATGTCTCCTTATAAAATGTTTATGGAAAAGCATGTCATTTGCCTCTTGAGTTAGAACATAAAGCATATTGGGCAATCAAAGAACTCAACTATGATTTCGAACTTGCCGCTGAAAAGAGGTTATTTGATATTAGCTCATTAGATGAATGGAGAACCCAAGCTTATGAAAATGCCAAGTTATTTAAAGAAAAAGTTAAAAGATGGCATGATAAAAGAATTCAAAAGCGTGAGTTTAAAGTTGCAGAATACGTTCTTTTGTACAACTCTCATTTCAGATTCTTTGCAGTAAAACTCCTCTCCAAATGGGAAGGACCCTATGTTATCGACGAGGTTTATCGGTCTGGAGCTATCAAAAATAAATAATGCTGAAGGTACTAACCCGAAGGTTGTTAATGGGCGACGAATAAAACATTATATCTCAGGTACACCCATTAATGTTGAAATTAATATTATCCAAACTTTGACATCGGAAGAACACATAAAAGAGTCCTTCCGGAACACTCCAGAATCGTGAAAATAAAGAGGTACGTGATACGGTAAGTAAACAGACTCTGAAAAATCTGCAAAAATATTTTTTGTCAGTTTTGGAATATAACAAAATTTAGGAAAATAAGAAACAACCAGGAAGTGTACCCTGGTGGGCACAAGACACCAGGGCGCTCCTGGCGCCAGGAGCGCCCAGATGGGTTGTGCCCACCTCGAGTACCTTCCAGACTCCATTTTTCTACAACTTGCTTGTTTCCCAACATGAAAAAAAATATTTATATAACCCCCGAACCTATTGACCACCGTATCGCAAAGAAATCTTTTGTTTCCTTTTCCTTGTTGTTTTCTGTCATATCCCATCTACCATGGCTGCTTGAAGCTCCTCCAAGGACAAGTTCTTCAAGAACTTCATCAACCCATATTTGCGGGAAGTGGTGCAGCACCGTCAGGTCTTCCAGATGCATGAGGGGGTGCTTCACCTCCGCGATGTGCCAGGTCCTAAGGGGACGAGAACCGTGGAGGCCAGGCTTGAAGCTATGGAGTAGAAGGTCCTCCAGTGCAAGGGGATGGTGGAGCCTGGACTCAATGCCAATTGACTCATGATCACGGACCTTTCCCGTGATCTCAAGGTGGATGGCAAGTCCATGAAGGACATCATCTTCACCCTCAATTCGCAAATCAACTTCCTCCAAATCCAGATCTACGATCTCCAAAACCAACTCTTTGAATATGAGGCGAGGTTTAAAGGTATGAGTTTGGCTGCCAGTTGCAGGATTCATGAGACTCACTCCTACTCTTATGATGGTGGACCTATGCCATGGAATCCCGAGGACAAGATCTCTACTTCATCACCACCACCTTCTTCTTCATCACCAAAAGAAAATTGAGTATCGGGTAAGGGCACTCCCCTTGCACTACAAAAAAGACACATCCATGACATTTTGGGCCGAACGAAATTTTTTTCTGTCATACGTATGACACTTCTATGATGATAATTGTGACAAAACCCGGTATCATCATAGATGTGGTGGGCTCCTACTTCTATGACAAAAAATCATGACAGAAAATGGGCTTTTCGTCCTGGGCAGGACGGAGACGCAGCTGCATGACATTCTTTGGGCCGTCCATGATGGAAAAAACCATGGTAGAAGCGAGGGCGTGGAAAATATCAGGGAGTTCCCGGTACGGTGGGTGGTCGGGGGCCGAGCGATGCACGTTTCTCTCGTACATACGCGCGTGTGTGTGAGGCGTTGCACTCTAACTGAACCAGAGCGAGGCGTTGGGCTCTAACTGAACCTGAGCGATTGCACTACAGGCTACGCGTTACTGAACCCGAGCGAGTGGTCGATCCCTTGCTGTTAACTAAACCCGAGTGATTCCTTCGCTACTGCTGCTAACTGAAGCCGATCGATGTTGCCTCTGGATGAACAATGAGCGTTGTTGGGGGGGTTGGATGAACAGTTCCTGGTGGGGGGTTGGATGAACAGGACCCCGTGGTAGTAGAGGCCATTGCCGCTGGGTGAACAGTACCCCGATCGATTGAGCCGGTGGAGGGGTGGATGAACAGGACCCCGTGGAGGGCTGGATGAACAGGACGACCCCGTGGAGGGCTGGTTGAACAGTAGCCGGTGGAGGGCTGGATGAATAGTAGCCCGTGGAGGGGTGGTTGAACAGGACCCCGTGGAGAGGGCTGGTTGAACAGTGGCCGGTGAATGAGCGCGCGGTGGAGGCTGGATGAACAGGAGCCCGTGGATGAACAGTCGCAGGTGGAGGCTGGAGGAGGTCGATGATGGATGAATAGTAGCCCGTGGAGGCTGGAGGAGGTCGACGGTGAAGATGAACAGTATCCCGTGGAGTCCCATTTTATGTTACGCCACACCCCTCCCGATGAACAGGACCCCCGTTTCGACCGTAGCGCTCCAACACAAGTCCGTTTCCTTTGTTTTGCGGTACGCCACACCCCTCCCGGTCAACAGGACCCCGTTTCGACCGTAGGAGGTCCAACAGAAGTCCATTTCCTCCGTTTTGCGGTACGCCAGACCCCTCCCGATGAACAGGATCCCGTTTCGACCGTGGCCAGTCGAACACAAGGTCGTTTCCTCTGTTCTGCGGTATGCCAGGCCTCATTTCCATCGGTTGTTCCATCCAAGCCGGTTGGCTCCCGATGAACAAAACGCGTTTCGTTGCCTCCCGATGAACATGACGCATTCCGTTGCTTCCCCATGAACATGACGACGACGCAGTTTCTCCATTCCGACCCAGCCATGTACATGAGCCCCGGCCGTACGTATGCGCGAGTAGGCATTTGAGACTCCGCCCGTATGTACGTACGTGGCCATATTTTCTTTCTTGCACCCTGGCCGCTGTACTTACGTGTACATGCGACGTGCGCGCCTCTACTACAACACGTGCCCTTCCTTGCATGGCCACGGTTCATCGCTGCAGCCTGCAGATAGACCGATCGACCAATATGTACGTACATGTTCGCGACCAGAATGACAATGCTACGTACGCTTCGACCAGGTGGGTCCCGATTGTCAGGTGATACGTCTCCAACGTATCTATAATTTTTGATTGCTCCATGCTATGTTATCTACTATTTTGGGCAATATTGGGCTTTATTATCCACTTTTATATCATTTTTGGGACTAACCTATTAACCGGAGGCCCAGCCCAGATTTGCTGTTTTTTGCCTATTTCAGTGTTTCGAAGAAAAGGAATATCAAACGGAGTCGAAACGGAACGAAATCAACTGGAGAAGTTATTTTTGGAAGGAAAGCTACCGGAAAAGCTTGGAGTGCATGTCAGGAAAGAAGGGAGGTGCCCATGAGGGTGGGGGCCACGCCCACCCCCCTAGGCCGTGCCCACTACCTCGTTCCCCCCGTTCGCTCCACCGACGTGCTTCTTTCACCCATATACCTACGTATCCTAAAACTTCCAGAACACACAATATATCGGGAGTTCCCCCCAGAAGCCTCCCTAGCCACCGAAAGCCAATCTAGACCCGTTCTGGCACCCTTCCGGAGGGGGCAATCCCTCTCTGGTGGCCATCTTCATCATCTCGGTGCTCTCCATGATGAGGAGGGAGTAGTTCTCCCTTGGGGCTGAGGGTATGTACCAGTAGCTATGTGTTTGATCTCTCTCTCTCTCTCTCTCTCGTGTTCTTGAGATGATACGATCTTGATGTATCGCGAGCTTTGCTATTATATTTGGATCCTATGATGTTTTCTCCCCCCTCTACTCTCTTGTAATGAATTGAGTTTTCCCTTTGAAGTAATCTTATCGGATTGAGTCTTTAAAGATTTGAGAACACGTGATGTATGTCTTGCGGTGCGTATCTGTGGTGACAATGGGATACCATGTGATTCACTTGATGTATGTTTTGGTGATCAACTTGCAGGTTCCGCCCATGAACCTATGCATAGGGGTTGGCACATGTTTTCATCGTGATTCTCCGGTAGAACTTTGGGGCACTCTTTGAGGTCCTTTGTGTTGGTTGAATAGATGAATATGAGATTGTGTGACGCATATCGTATAATCATACCCACATATACTTGAGGTGACATTGGAGTATCTAGGTGACATTAGGGTTTTGGTTGATTTGTGTATTAAGGTGTTATTCTAGTACGAACTATAGGGCTGTTTGTGACACTTATAGGAATAGCCCAACGAATTGATTGGAAAGAATAACTATGAGGTGGTTTCGTACCCTACCATAATCTCTTCGTTCGTTCTCCGCTATTAGTGACTTTGGAGTGACTCTTTGTTGCATGTTGAGGAATAGTTATGTGATCCAATTATGATATTATTGTTGAGGGAACTTACACTAGCGAAAGTATGAAGCATAGGCCTTGTTTCCTAGCATTGCAATACCGTTTACGCTCACTTTTATCATTAGTTACCTTGCGGTTTTTATATTTTCAGATTACAAATACCTTTATCTACCATCCATATTGCACTTGTATCACCATCTCTTCGTCGAACTAGTGCACCTATACAATTTACCATTGTATTGGGTGTTGGGGACACAAGAGACTCTTTGTTATTTGATTGCAGGGTTGCTTGAAAGAGACCATCTTCATCCTACGCCTCCTACAGATTGATAAACCTTAGGTCATCCACTTGAGGGAAATTTTCTACTGTCCTACAAACCTCTGCACTTGGAGGCCCAACAACGTCTACAAGAAGAAGGTTGTGTAGTAGACATCAAGCTCTTTTCTGGCGCCGTTGCCGGGGAGGTGAGTGCTTGAAGGTATATCTTTAGATCTTGCAATCGAGTCTTTTAGTTTCTTGTTTTATCACTAGTTTCGTCTATAAAATAAAACTATAAAAAAACGGAATTGAGTTTACCTCATACGCTTCATCTTTTTAATATCTTTCCTGAGTATGATGGAAAGGCTAATTGTGCTCAAGTGCTAGAAGAAGAAATCTATAAAATGTTTGGCACTAAATATTTGAATGATGAGCATGATTGCAATGTTGTTAGTATGAATTCCTTGAATATCCATGATGCTAATGATATGCAAAGCCACAAGCTTGGGGAAGCTATGTTTGATGAAGATGATATTTTTTGTCCCCCAAGCTTTGATGAGCAAATTTACTATGATGAAAGCCTGCCTCCTATCTATGATGATTATTGTGATGACACGTATGCTTTAAACAATAATGATAACCATGAAACTTGTCATCTTGATCTTAATTTTCAATCACATAATAGTTATTTTGTTGAGTTTGCTCCCACTATTATTCATGAGAAGAATTTTGCTTATGTAGAGAGTAGTAAATTTTGCATGCTTGTAGATCATGAAAATAATGCTTTAGGTACTGGTTATATTGTTAAATTCATTCATGATGCTACTGAAAATTATTATGAGGGAGGAATTTATGCTTGTAGGAATTGCAATAATATTAAGTTTCCTCTCTATGTGCTTAAAATTCTGAAGTTATGCTTGTTTTACCTTCCTATGCAAGTTGATTCTTGTTCCCATAAGTTGTTTGCTCACAAAATCCCTATGCATAGGAAGTATGTTAGACTTAAATGTGCTAGTCATATTATTCATGATGCTCTCTTTATGTTTCAATTCTTATCTTTTATGTGAGCATCATTGAAATCATCATGCCTAGCTAGGGGCGTTAAATGATAGCGCTTGTTGGGAGGCAACCCAACTTTACTTTTGTTCCTTGCTTTTTGCTCCTGTTTAGTAATAAATAATTCATCTAGCCTATGTTTAGATGTGGTTTTATGCTTTTAATTAGTGTTTGTGCCAAGTAGAACCTTTGGGAAGACTTGGGGAAAGTCTTGTTGATCATGCTGTAAGAAAAAAGAAACTTTAATGCTCACGAGAATTGCTGCCATTTTTATTTGGAAAGCGCTATTTAGTTAATTACTTTTTCAGATGATTAATAGATAAATTCCTCAGGTACAGCGATTTATTTGAGAATTTTATGAGTTCCAGAAGTATACGATTGATCCAGATTACTACAGACTGTTCTGTTTTTGACAGATTCTGTTTTTCATGTGTTGTTTACTTATTTTGATGAATCTATGGCTAGTAAAATAGTTTACAAACTATAGAGAAGTTGGAATACAGTAGGTTTAACACCAATATAAATAAAGAATGAGTTCATTACAGTACCTTGAAGTGGTGATTTATTTTCTTATACTAACGGAGCTTACGAGTTTTTTGTTAAGTTTTGTGTTGTGAAGTTTTCAAGTTTTGGGTAAGGATTCGATGGACTATGGAATAAGGAGTGGCAAGATCCTAAGCTTGGGGATTCCCAAGGCACCCCAAGGTAATATTCAAGGACAACCAAAAGCCTAAGCTTGGGGATGCCTCGGAAGGCATCCCCTCTTTCGTCTTCGTTCATCGGTATCTTTACTTGGAGCTATATTTTTATTCACCACATGATATGTGTTTTGATTGGAGCATAAATGTATTTTGTTAGGATTTTCATGCTGTTATTTATAACAATGTTTTTCATCTTTTATTTCAATAAAAGTGGCATTGATAGCCTTACTATGCCTATTTTAGAAGTCCACATGTTGCTGTTTGAAAACAGAAAGTTTACCGCTGTTGCAATAATTCCCTAGAAAATTCAGAATGTGATAAAATATTGAAACCTTTTGAATATTAAGCTCTGATAAATTTACTACAGTGGGAATTTTCTTTAATAATTTTTGGATCTAGGGAAGTATGGATGTTGCAGCATTCTTTACAGACTATCCTGTTTAGGCAGATTGCTGTTATGCTTGCATTGTTTGCATATGTTTGCTTCTTTAATGATTCTATTTGAGGATAGGACTATTAAATATGCAGAGGCATTTAGTATGCAATGTTTAATACTAATTTTAGTGATTTTCTACAGTATATTATGATAAGGTTTTTGCAATGGTCTATACTAACTTATCTCACAAGTCCTTGTTGAGTTTTGTGTGGATGAAGCTTTTGAGATTTAGGGAGACCGTGATATGAGAGGAATTAAGGAGGCACAAAAGCTCAAGCTAGGGGATGCCCAAGGCACCCCAAGATAATATTTCAAGAAGTCTCAAGCATCTAAGCTTGGGGATGCCCCGGTTGGCATCCCACCTTTCTTCTTCAACAATTATCGGTTAGTTTCGGTTGATCCTAAGTTTTTGCTTCTTCACATGATGTTTGCTATTCTTAGAATGTCATTTTATTTTGATTTGCTTGCTGTTTGAATAAAATACCAAGATCTGAAATTCTTAGTGTTAGAGAGTCTTCACATAGTTGCATAATTATTCGACTACTCATTGATCTTCACTTATATCTTTCGGAGTAGTTTGTCATTTGCTCTAGTGCTTCACTTATATCTTTTAGAGCCATGGTGGTAGTTTTATTTTGAAGAAATAGATGAACTCTCATGCTTCACTTAGATTATTTTGATAGTCTTAAATAGCATGGTAATTTGCTTAAAATCCTAATATGCTAGGTAAGCAAGATTAGTAAAAACTTTCATAAAGAGTATTGAATACTAAGAGAAGTTTGATGCTTGATGATTGTTTTGAGATATGGAGGTAATAATATCAAAGTCGTGCTAGTTGAGTAGTTGTGAATTTGAGAAATGCTTGTGTTGAAGTTTGCAAGTCCCGTAGCATGCACGTATGGTAAACGTTATGTAACAAATTTGAAACATGAGGTGTTATTTGATTGTCCTCCTTATGAGTGGCGGTCGGGGACGAGCGATGGTCTATTCCTACCAATCTATCCCCCTAGGAGCATGCGCGTAGTGCCGAGGTTTTTGATGACTTGTAGATTTTTGCAATAAGTATGTGAGTTCTTTATGACTAATGTTGAGTCCATGGATTATACGCACTCTCACCCTTCCATCCTTGATAGCCTCTTCGGTACTGTGCATTGCCCTTTCTCACATTGAGAGTTGGTGCAAACTTCGCCGGTGCATCCAAACCCCGTGATATGATACGCTCTTTCACACATATACCTCCTTATATCTTCCTCAAAACAGCCACCATACCTACCTATTATGGCATTTCCATAGCCATTCTGAGATATATTGCCATGCAACTTTCCATCATTCCGTTCATCATGACACATTCATCATTGTCATATTGCTTAGCATGATCATGTAGTTGACATAGTATTTGTGGCAAAGCCACCATTCATAATTCTTTCATACATGTCACTCTTGGTTCATTGCATATCCCGGTACACCGTCGGAGGCATTCATATAGAGTCATCTTTGTTCTAGTATCGAGTTGTAATCATTGAGTTGTAAATAAATAGAAGTGTGATGATCATCATTATTAGAGCATTGTCCCAAGTGAGGAATAAAAAAAAGAGAAAGGCCATAAAAAAAGAGAAGGCCCCCCCCCCCAAAAAAAGAGAAAGTCCATAAAAAAGATAAGGCCCGAAAACAATGAGAGAAAAAGAGAGAAGGGACAATGTTACTATCCTTTTACCACACTTGTGCTTCAAAGTAGCACCATGATCTTCATAGCAGAGAGTCTCTCATGTTATCACTTTCATATACTAGTGGGAATTTTTCATTATAGAACTTGGCTTGTATATTCCAACAATGGGCCTCCTCAAGTGCCCTAGGTCTTCGTGAGCAAGCAAGTTAGATGCACACCACTAGTTTCTTTTGTCGAGCTTTCATACATTTATAGCTCTAGTGCATCCGTTGCATGGCAACCCCTACTCCTTGCATTAACATCAATCGATGGGCATCTCCATAGCCCATTGATTAGCCTCGTTGATGTGAGACTTTCTCCTTTTTTGTCTTCTCCACATAACCCCCCTCATTATATTCTATTCCACCCATAGTGCTATATCCATGGCTCGCGCTCATGTATTGCGTGAAAGTTTATGAGTTTGAGATTACTAAAGTATGAAACAATTGCTTGGCTTGTCATCGGGGTTGTGCATGATGAGAGCATTCTTGTGTGACGAAAATGAAACATGACTAAACTATATGATTTTGTAGGGATGAACTTTCTTTGGCCATGTTATTTTGAGAAGACATAATTGCTTAGTTAGTATGCTTGAAGTATTATCATTTTTATGTCAATATGAACTTTTGTCTTGAATCTTATGGATATGAATATTCATACCACAATTAAGAAGAATCACATTGAAATTATGCCAAGTAGCACACCGCATCAAAAATTCTGTTTTTATCATTTACCTACTCGAGGACGAGCAGGAATTAAGCTTGGGGATGCTTGATACGTCTCCAACGTATCTATAATTTTTGATTGCTCCATGCTATGTTATCTACTATTTTGGGCAATATTGGGCTTTATTGTCCACTTTTATATCATTTTTGGGACTAGCCTATTAACCGGAGGCCCAGCTTAGATTTGCTGTTTTTTTTGCCTATTTCAGTGTTTCGAAGAAAAGAAATATCAAACGGAGTCGAAACGGAACGAAATCAACCGGAGAAGTTATTTTTGGAAGGAAAGCTACCGGAAAAGCTTGGAGTGCACGTCAGGAAAGAAGGGAGGTGCCCACAAGGGGGGGGGGGGGCGCCCCCTACCTCGTGGCCCCCCCTTCGGTCCACCGACGTGCTTCTTTCACCCATATATACCTACGTATCCTAAAACTTCCAGAACACACAATAGATCAGGAGTTACGCCGCCAGCAGCCTCCGTAGCCACCGAAAGGCAATCTAGACCCGTTCCGGCACCCTGCCAGAGGGGGCAATCCCTCTCTGGTGGCCATCTTCATCATCCCGGTGCTCTCCATGACGAGGAGGGAGTAGTTCTCCCTCGGGGCTGAGGGTATGTACCAGTAGCTATGTGTTTGATCTCTCTCTCTCTCTCTCTCTCTCTCTCTCTCTCTCTCGTGTTCTTGAGATGATACGATCTTGATGTATCGCGAGGTTTGCTATTATATTTGGATCCTATGATGTTTTCTCCCCCCTCTACTCTCTTGTAATGAATTGAGTTTCCCCTTTGAAGTAATCTTATCGGATTGAGTCTTTAAAGATTTGAGAACACTTGATGTATGTCTTGCCGTGCGTATCTGTGGTGACGATGGGATACCACGTGATTCACTTGATGTAAGTTTTGGTGATCAACTTGCGGGTTCCGCCCATGAACCTATGCATAGGGGTTGGCACATGTTTTTGTCGTGATTCTCCGGTAGAACTTTGGGGCGCTCTTTGAGGTCCTTTATGTTGGTTGAATAGATGAATCTGAGATTGTGTGACGCATGCCGTATAATCATACCCACGAATACTTGAGGTGACATTGGAGTATCTAGGTGACATTAGGGTTTTGGTTGATTTGTGTCTTAAGGTGTTATTCTAGTACGAACTCTAGGGCTGTTTGTGACACTTATAGGAATAGCCCAACAGATTGATTTGAAAGAATAACTTTGAGGTGGTTTCGTACCCTACCATAATCTCTTCGTTCGTTCTCCGCTATTAGTGACTTTGGAGTGACTCTTTGTTGCATGTTGAGGGATAGTTATGTGATCCAATTATGATATTATTGTTGAGGGAACTTACACTAGCGAAAGTATGAACCCTAGGCCTTGTTTTCTAGCATTGCAATACCGTTTACACTCACTTTTATCATTAGTTACCTTGCTGTTTTTATATTTTCAGATTACAAATACCTTTATCTACCATCCATATTGCACTTGTATCACCATCTCTTCGCCGAATTAGTGCACCTATACAATTTACCATTGTATTGGGTGTGTTGGGGACACAAGAGACTCTTTGTTATTTGGTTGCAGGGTTGCTTGAGAGAGACCATCTTCATCCTACGCCTCCTACGGATTGATAAACCTTAGGTCATCCACTTGAGGGAAATTTGCTACTGTCCTACAAACCTCTGCACTTGGAGGCTCAACAATGTCTACAAGAAGAAGGTTGTGTAGTAGACATCATCAGGCACTTTCTTGTGTGCGAGGATGTAGCTGGTGGGTCCCAGCAGTCAGGGGGTGAATCATTTTTTTCCCGTAATATGGACGCACGTCCTTGCATGCAAAGATGTAGCTGGCAGGTCCCAACAGTCAGGGGGAAACATTTTTTTGCGAAATACGGTGGCCCGTACAGTGGGTCCCTGCTGTCAGGTGGAGGAATCATTATTTCCACGTAATAAGGAGGCACTTCCTTGCTGCGGCTGTGGACCCAGCTGTCAGCTTCTCCACGTACAGTACTCTTCCGATAGAAGTCGGCCGTTGACCACATTGACCATGCCGCGTCGAGAGCACCAAGGCGGTGGACGACGGCGAGGCCTAGGAAGGGGATGACGCGGAGCCGGGGAAGACACGACAGTGGATGCCCACACGGAGAGGAGTACGAGGGTTCACTGGTTCGGCTGCGGTGTGAGGCTGCTATCGCCGCATAATAATAGAAGGTGTGGGTGAGTGGAGGGATGGCCTGGCTAGTAGTGGGAGTAGTAGGGGAGGTGAGGCCTTCACGGTAGCACAGCCGGCCACGGGAGGCAGGAGCAGGCGACATGACCGGCGCTGCTTTGGGCGACTGGAGCAAGAAGACCAGAGGTTGAAGAAGCATGCCGGCCGTTGGATGGACATCGTACGGTAACTGCAGCTAGAATCGTTTATATTGACTAAGTTGACAAAGCCCTTGGTACGCGTCAACTTAGTAGGCCCACAGGTCAGCTTTCGAAACGGTGCGCCCCAGATGTCAGGGGAAGGAATCATTTTTGGGCGGGTGAAGCTAGAATATACGAGATTGAAGAAGAAGCACGACATCCGTTGGATGGACATCCAACGACCACTTCTGCTAGAACCGTGTGTTGACTATAAGTTGACAAAGCCTTGCATATGCGCCAACTATTTTTTTTTGAGGGGACGCGTCAACTTAGTAGGCCCACAAGTGTGTGGCAGAGAACTTATAGCCCATTTGAGATTTTTAAGAATGTACAACCCATTTTTGAATTCTAATGGAATTTACTACAACCCATTTACAGTTTGTTAAAACTACAACCCATTTTCTGGCTAGGACAACGATTAATAATTTCAACAAACCGTTCAAAACAGAATTCAATAAATTTCCAACATTTTGATGGGATCCAAAATATTTTTATCTTGAAATTTCTAATCAGATTAAATACAATTTCAATATAAATTTGCATTACATAAAAATCCAACGAAACATTGCGCGCGCAACAATTAATGAAATTAAAAATTTCAAAATCCAGAAATAATATTTTATAAAGTAATTACGTGTTTGGTGCATTTTTTATAGTTACTGCCCAGCTTTTATAATTATATCCCATTTATTATTTCTTAAAGCCCATTTTTTGTTAAGCCTAATGCACCCCTCCTAGGAAAGATTTGCAGCCCAGCGGGGCGGAGAATAACAAGTTGACCTTGCCTGGGTATTCCTCAAAAAAAAGTATAGTTGGGCTAGCCATTTTCAGCTTGAAAAAAAATTAATATATGGGCTGGATATCTGGCCTGAGCTAGACGGGCCACAGCCCGCCCAATTAATACCATGCTCTCCTCTAAACAAAAACGAAAACATCGCTCAAGAAAAACTCTGCAGTGCTCACACCTCAAAAAGGCAAATACTGCTCGAGCTTCTTGGTCCCAGTTGTCGGCCGCTCCTTGTGCAATTCTCTCATTTATTGACTACATAGGTTGACAATGGTGTGGGACCGTGATGTCAGGAAACCAGGAGGAAGCAAAAAATATTACAATTGTATATAATGAGGAGGCACTTGCATGCGTGCGGCTATGGCCCAGGTGGGTCCCCACTATCATCCTCTCCAAGTAAAGTCATCTCCTCATTCCTCATGCCGTTAACCATGTTGACAATGCGAGATGGCGGCGCCATGGCGAGCGCAACAACTCAAAGGACACGGAGAGGGCCTCGCGGGCCCTATGGATGGTCTAATACGGCTCCCACTACTCATTCGGGAAGCCAGGATCATAGGGCCACATGTCCGCGATGGCATTGTCATTCGCTTGTTCACCGGTGCTCATTGAGGAGACGGAGGTTGCAGCACAGGTCCTCCTGTGCTGGTAGCCCTTCCGCCATTAGGGTGTCAAAGTGGGCCGCACCTGCTCTATGGTGAACACGACATGGACCGGCTTGGACAGTGGCACCGGCTCCTAGTTGGAAGCTACGTCCATCGTCTGATTGTCGTCGCACAACTCGGTGAGCTCGCTGGTGAACCAGCATGTCCGGCTGCTGGACCGACCCACTGCCAAGCACGAGTCTGACTGCCCTGGCCCACCCAGACCGCCTCCCTCACCCGCGCGCGCTTTCCGCCTGAAATGGTCAGCGCCGCCCGCCCCCGCTTCCCGGTGCAGGCGATTGCTCCGCCTTCAGACGACACAAGTGCCATCCATCCATCCGTTTGCCGTCCACATTAATGATACACGGTTGCCGAGGCGGCTACTCCGGCGCCACACATCTGTCCCTCCACCGCCCACCATTGCTATATAAACTGCTGCGCCGGCCATAGCTGCAGTCATCCGCCTCCGTTCCCTTTCTTCTGTCCACACCACTACTTCCCACCATGGCTTCCTCACGCTTCAGCGCTCTTCGGGACGGGTGGACGATGGACCACAAGGAGATGGCAGCCATTGCTGCCTACTGCCTGTCTGGCAGGCAGCCGGAGGACGATGACGTCCCAATTAAGAACATGGTAGTCGACGATCCGGCGCCAACCCCCTACTCCGTGCCATCCTCGCCGGTGCATTGCACCATGACCATCGGCGAGGCCCGTGCCCAATACATGGACACGGTGAGGTAGAAGCGTGAGGAGCAGTTCCGGGAGGCGTAGGCCGACGCTGCCTGCAACCATCATCTCCTCCAAGAGCACCTGCGGGCGGAGGAGCAGATCATCGCGGAGTGGGCGGGTCAGGAGGCGCTGCTCAACTCGTACCGCTCCGCCCGCGAGGGCCGCCTCGAGCACTGGCGGTACCGCATGCGGGTGGCGGAGGCTGCGGCCACCTACAAAGAGGGCGATGAAGCAGGCGAGGCGCTGTTTGGCGAGACCGAGGACGAGGCAGAGGACAATGCCGACTCTGATGAGTCCCCGCTCCGCTGGCGTCGACGAGGCCCCGCGGCGCCAACAACAAGGCAGATGACACCGTCGTCTCCGCTGAGGCCCCGCCCTGCCGGCACCGAGGCGGAGGCCCTACTCCGTTGAGGCCCCGTGGTGCCAACAACGAGGCAAAGGACACCGCCGGCTCTGCCGAGGCCCCGCCCCGCCAACAATGAGGCAGAGGACATCGCTGGCTCAGCCGAGGCCCCACCCTGCCGGCAATGAGGGGGATGATTTCCCCTCTCTGCCGAGGCACCGCCCCGCCAGCAATGAGACCGAGGATATCGCCAGCTCCGTCGAGGCCCCGCCCCGCTGCCAACGAGGCCGCGCCACGCAGAAAATGAGGAAGAGTAGAACACGGTAGGTCACCGCCGCTCGGGTCCAAGTAAGGCCACCACTGCTACCCTTCGGTTGAAGCCAAGCTAGGCGGGTTGACCATTGACGGCCGATTAGCTTCTTGGCGGCGACGTGGAGTCGGAGAGCTATGCTGGAGAAGGACGCTGCTTTAGTTACTTAACTGTAGGTGCAGTTGGGTCACTGGCATGTGGGCCCAAGAGGCATCTGGCCCACATGTATGTGACGCAACTGCACCTGCTGTTATGTCACTGAAGCTCGGTCCGCTGGAGAAGAAGCTTATGTTCAACTCAGCAGGACACGGGTGCTACGGTTAATTAATTATACCTCCAGCGCACCCCTTTTTAGTTGAAGAATGTATGAAATGTAATGAAATCCGGCAGTGTATGAATGAATTTAGTTCGATTTGTTTGAATTCTTGTATCACTGGCATTGGATGAACATGCAAAACAATACGTACTAGCATTATTCCCAGGGTGATCACCTCGTTTGCAGTAGTTTCACATGTACTCCCTCCGGTCCTTTTTAGTCTGCATATAAGTTTTGTATGAAGTCAAAGTATCTCTACTTTGTCGAATCTTACAGAAAAAGTATCAACATTCACAATGTAAAATCAACTGACTTGAAAGAAATCTAATATGTTATGTAAAGAGGAACAGAGGGAGTACAAAATTTAGCGTTCCTGTACATTGCAATCAACACACAGGCCTGGCAATTCATAGAGAACATTCAAAACAATCGATGATTATGCATCTCAGTGATTCACATGTCAGAGCCAATATTTACTTCACAACTAAAGAATAAAGAAAAATCGATCGATGCTGCTAACAGCAAAGGGCGTCCCATTCGAATGCTAACATCAATGAGCAAAGTTTGACAAGGTTGTCCCATTCCAAAATGTCAAATGCGTGTTGTTTTGCGTACATCAATGAGCAAACTTTGACAAGGTTTTCCCATTAAAAAATATCAAATGCCTATGATTGTGGAATGGGCGGGGTTTGCCATTAGTTCGGACATTGACATGGCACCTCGTGCTAAATAAACCAGCTGTTCTTTTTGTGCAGTTCCACCAAAATCAACCAAATTCGTGCGTAGCTTGTATGATTTCACCTTTATATGTTGCAATGCCTTGAACATATCGGCACCTTCTTTCTTGTGGTGTAAATGAATGATTCGAGAATATTCGATGTATTCGTGAACATTTTGCGCAGTTCCCATTGAAATCAAGCTGAGCATCCCTGTTTGCATAAATACAAAAAAGTGATTAGTATAAAGAAAACTATACTATGAATTGACAATTTAAACATTCAACCTACATGATCCATGTAGAGCACACATTTTAAAAAATGGAACTCACTGGAAGGAATCGTAAAACAACATTGTACTGGCCATCACATCAACAAAGATGGAGATCCGTGAGTCCTTCTGAGCTGAAGTTAGTTTGTTCTTGTGGGCAATAATGTAACCATCCTTCAACTGCTCCCTTCTTAAGAAGAGAGGCTTGGCTTCTTTATCCTGGCATAATCGGAACTACACACTTCATGTACTCCATATTCTTCTTCAGAGGAGGATGATCCTGTTGTGCAAAGACAAGAGAACAACTAAATGCTAACATCCCTGTTTGCTCAAAAAAAGAAAGGAAATATTTAAAACAACACAGATGAAGCACTTCTCAAGGACAATACCACTTTCTCATGACAGTATCTAAACAGTAGCACAACACCAATAGAGATGACAAAGCTCAATCATATGGATGAAATATGTGGGCGAGTACCAACCTTTGTCAGGAGGCTTATTGTGTAGAGCATACAGATCAAGCACTTCTCCGGAACCATCTGTTGTTATCTACTGTGGTTGCCATGCTTACTATATACTCCTCGATTAGTTTAATGTTTCCAACATCTTCTTGTGTAGTTCCACTAAAATATATGGTATCTTCAAAGAAGATCCCTGTTTGCACAAGTAGAGATAATTACATATTACATTAAGAGTGGCATCAAATTAGTGGCAAAACAATTGCTCGTTCCAGCCATAGCAATAAATTAAGATGCAAAACTATATCATTACTTGTGTCGTCACAGTTCCGGTGCTTCATTATAGCACCGGGAGTTGATTTTTGTTTTTCTCCCGCTTGTTCTTCCCCTTCATCACTTGGTTCAATAACAGACAAGCTTCGCCTTCAATGTAAGATTTGGCATGTCAATTAGGGAGCACAAGTATAGCACTAAACAACGACGTTAATTTTCAGATGGAAGTGGCAAAATACAGGCTAACAGTTGTGAAATATCCTTATCTTACCTCAATGGGATATTACGGTGCACATACAAATTGGAAGTCTTGTCTCCATTTGGGCAGTTCCCTAAAATCAAGCAACATTAGCGTACAAGTAGCACAACATATGAAAGCACACTGCACAATCATGTGAAAGAAGGCTAGTACTAACCTCTCATGACGCGGAATTCAAACAACTCACAAGAAGAATATCCGAACCAAATTTGTCAACACAGATAGGGAGTAAGATCTCCTCTTGTGCAGTTCCACTAAGATTAAGCAATCAAGCAACGTTGTCGGTGTGACATTTTGGTTGAACTGCACAAAACACTCTTAAAACAAAAGTGTTTTGTGCAGTGCAACAAAAGGTCACAATAGCAACGAGGTGAAGTAGATAACTCTGTTTACACGGAGGTGCAAAGGAAACAACTAGTGGTCAATAACGGTGGATGACACAGAAGCCAACAAAAAGAAGCATCGAACTTATCTAAATGGGAAAGAAAGCAAGACAGTAGCATTTCTCAAATGGTGGCATTGATTAATATTAATAGAGAGATTATATTAACAATAAAATTTGTTAAATATGTAATTTGCTTTTAACTCCGGCATTGCATCAATTTTCCAGTGGCATTATTAGAGGGTGTTTGTTTATAGGGACATTTTGGTGTAGGGACTAAAAAAAGTCCGTGTCGGTCCCATCTAAACCAAACAGGAGGGACTTTTAGGGACTAAAGAAAGAAGACCCCGAGGGAGAGTCTTTTTGGGACTTTTTCCAACAGTTGCCCCTGCCCCGCATCATAGCTTGTCTCTATTAGTTCATTACTAGGGGTAACATGGTCTTTTAGCATGTCATTTAATAACCTCTAGTCCATGTTTAGTCCCTGGAACCAAGCAGGTAGGGACTAGGGAGTTTTTAACCAAACAGAGTCTTAGATTAACAACAGCTAAAGAGTTGCATGGGATAGTGGACGCACCAGCACCATGTGCATCTACCGATGTATGAAGGGGTGATGCACAGTCTGTTGCAACAAAGAACAAAAAAACCAAGGAGCATATTTGTGTTGGTCCCAGTTTTGCTATCTTTAGACACCTTTCCCTATGTGAGCGCAGCAAATCTAGTCTCGCTCAAACTCTACAGCCTTGTCCCCCCAAACAAAAGATCAGTTCGTTACAGATGTGTGTACTGCGTTTGTCATTGTTTCCCCTTTTCGACCAACATAGGTGCTGGATAGCCAGTCTGTACTAGTACTTTTCCCCTTCCTCTTTGAACCACGTCCTAGATTCATGCTATACAACTTTCCCCACTACTTTCCTGTTTGATCCAACACCTAGATTCGAGTGCAAAAGCGAAAAAAGCCCACATGCAGCTAGAGCAATGCATGTGGAATAAGTAAATTATACCTTAAGGTTCTTGGGGTGTGGTTCGGTGGGCGACCGGAGGCAGTTCGGCCCACACTATGTACGACGGCGAGGAAGAAGGGGTCGGAGGCCCTCCCGTGCCGCCGCTGGGTGAAAGAGAATAGATGTGCCGGTAGTGGATTCCCTCCCTCGCCGATAGCGACAGCGTTAAGCCTCCTTCCCTTCCCGGCGGACGGATCCTGCCGGCTCTTTGACCAACAGTGAGGGGAGAGAGAGAGGCCAACGAAGTCTTGTTTATATCTGGAGAGTGTGAAGAGAGCAACTACAAGCGCTGAGGCTCCAGCGTGTATATATATACTGGAGAGAGAGTGTGAAG
Source organism: Triticum monococcum (assembly GCA_034509565.1). Taxonomy (NCBI): domain Eukaryota; kingdom Viridiplantae; phylum Streptophyta; class Magnoliopsida; order Poales; family Poaceae; genus Triticum; species Triticum monococcum. The sequence goes on along the minus strand of CM067843.1, from coordinate 550,002,071 downwards.
AGTGCAAACCCTAGAAAACAAGCGCCAAGGCTGCAACGTATACGTGATGAGGTGATTATACGGTCACTACGGGATCGTATAGCTCCGTATCCATCCATTTTAACCAGTCAAAGAATCCTCCTGGCACCGCCCCAGATCACTTTCTCTCTGTGTCATGCGAGGCCTACCTGTCATTGGGTGGAAGAAAGAAGTCGAACAAAAACAAAATTATGCTCAAGTGTAGTTATCGAAACCGAGACCTCAAGTTTGATGAGCGAACAGGCTAACCAGCTACACCACCCCCACATTATGTTTAATGAGAGGAAAATAACCTTTAATACATTCCTGCATTCGTGTGACAAGCATGTCGTGTTTTTTTTGCGTGAGAGTCATTGGGATTTAAATCATAATCGTGTCATGTGGCTTTGGTGGTAAGGTCTTTTGGGATTTAAAGCAATGTTGGTAGTACAGAAATAATGCAGCCTTAGTCGCCTTACTTTTCTCCATGTAGTACGCTGGGTCCCACCAGTCAGAGGGTGAAACAAATAAATTAATAAGAAAAATTAAAAGCGCCAGCGGTGTATCTTACCTCACACATCTCGCTACTGCTCGTGAACACTGTCCAATTGATCCTTCTGTTCTCTCACGTACTATTTTTAGTGAATCCTTATTATAACATGCACACAATTTTGGGCACTTGTATTCGACCTAAGTCAGTGTGCCACCGTATCTCATACTACTCCCTCCGTCTAGGTGTAATAAGTCACGTTAGAAGGTGCAACGGGACCAAGGTGCAAGCAGATTTTTTTTCGAAACAAGGTGCAAGCAGATTGGAGGAGAAGGAGAAACTTGACCGGTTCTTCCTCCAATCAAAGCCCTGATTTCTGTCTCTAAACGCAACAATTAATCACAACAACTAAGAGATGTTGTTTTAGCTACCATGCAGGGCCACGTATTAACTCACATGCATCAACGTGTAGTTGTGCTCCATGCATTGGGTTTCCGGGGGAGATAACAAGGCAGAGTAAGGAGCGTTTGGTTACATTGCTAGGCGGGTCATAGCGGTGAGTAACTTGGACTAGTAACATTCATATGTTACTAGTCTATGTTACTACTTTCATAGTAGGTAGTAACATATGGATGGTAACATGCAAGTCTTCATTAATTGAGATATAGACTCATTTTACCTCGGCATGTATGTGTATGTATGTGTGTGTGTGTGTGTTTAACAGCATGTGTGTGTTAGAGAGAGCGACACATGGACCTACTCCTACAGAGAGATGGTGTGTAGTGTACGATTTAGCCGCGAGAGTCGGTGCATCCTCTCATTTCCGAGCGTCCAGTCGGGACAGGCGGGACAGCTGCCACGCCCGCTCCTGACCAGCCTGGCCCACCCAAAGCCCCTCCATCACCCACGCACGCTTCCCGCCCGAAACGGTCAGCGCCGCTCCAAAGAATCGGTGCCACATTCATGCCCGGGCAGAGCGGACGCGACCTCTCACTGGCACCTGCGTTGAAGGGAGAAGCGGATTCAAGAGTGATGGTTGCTTTGTCCGTCCAACTTACTGTTGGGTCTATGTGATTTGACGGCTCATTGGTCATTATTACTGAGGTGGTAGGACTGCTGGATGTCCCACGCTTTCGGCGAAAGGAGGTACTACTAGATTATAATTTTCTCCATTCTCAGCGGAGGAGTGCGAGAGTAGTGAAAACACGCAGGCTCGGTGATTACATGGCCTACCTCACACTATCACCATATTTTCTGGACACCGTGCGACACCTAACTCTTTACATAGTACTAGTATAGTACGTAATCAGCGAGATAAATTTGTACAATTCTATGAAGCTTCCAGCTTCTGTTTCATGTATCTTGCGTCCAAGGTTGCCCGTTGCAACATTACATCAAATACAAAGGAGACTAACATGCATGCTATTACATCTCAATGATTGACGGATCATAGCCAATATGTACTCCCTCCGTTCCAAAATAAGTATCTCAACTTTATGCAAACTTTAGTACAAAGTTGTACTACTACTAAAGTTGACACTTATTTTGGAACAGAGACAACTAAAGAAAAAAATGATCCATGCAGTCCCTAGCCCTTGAACCGTAAACCCTAAGGCCTCCTTTGGTTTGTAGAATTTTTGCAGGAATTCTATAGGATAGGATTTGCAAAGGAAAATTTCCTTTGAAGCCCTTTGGTTTGTAGGAATGGATTCCTATTCCTATGCAGGATAGGAATCAATCCTTCATGTTTTGGAGGGAAAAAACATTAGCCTAGACTCAATGGAAAAAATCCTATCCTATGCACCAAATGGTATCTCTTTCTCTATAGGAATTGACATGCATGTCATCTCATTCCTATGATTTTCCTATTCCTATAAAATTCCTATCCTATGAACCAAAGAAGGCCTAACCAGGCTTTAATTTGCTGGCAATGTTGGAGCTTCCGAAGAAATGAAGTTTGCAACCCTTTGACCATCAGATCATTTTGTGCAGTTTCACCAAAATCGAGATGAGCATCCCTGTGGCAAAGAAATTGAAGAAGCGTGACTAGAATAAGATTACTGGGACTAGGTGATGAGACATAAACTCATCACAAATACAGTACGTAGAAGCTAGTAGAGGTATGTGCGGGGCAAAGAAGTAGAGAAATATCCACATGGAGTGATGTGGGTAGTTGGAGCAGTGGTGCAAGCCGGCTGTAAAGGGAGTTGTACTTGAGGGATGTCGGGACGTAGCTCAACCTAGAGGAGGGCGGCGGGAGGAGGCAATTGCCCACGTCGTGGCAGTGAGCAATGGTCGAAGGCAACCTCACAGGCTTTGCGAGAGAGAACGGCGGGGACCCCTGATTGGGACGTGCCGACAGTGGGTTTTCGCCATCGGCGACGGCGACCGCATCTACACTAAAAGCATCCACCGCTTCCCCTGGCCGACGTGATCTGTCGGGATGTTAGAGATGTGGCCATAGTCGTTTTGTGCGAGAGAGTGTGAAGACTGAAGAGAGCAACCCCAGCAAGCAACCGTGTAGGCTCGTCCTACCTATGTATATAATGGAGCGAGCGACACCTACTACTCGTTCTCCTATAAACCTTGCGCTTGGCATCTCCAAAATATTAACCTTGTGATTGGCTCTTCGCCTCTTCGGGAAGTCGAGCAATAATGGTACTGCAGTATATATCGTTCTGGCTATATGAGACCGAATGAATTGCTGCACGTCCACCACGTGGGCGACGGTCGAGGGGCGAGGGAGAGTGCGTACTATTACGTCTGTTTCAATATGGACTACATACGGAGCAAAATGAGTGAATCTACACTCTAAAATATGTCTATATACATTAGTGTTTGGAGTATGTACTAGTAGTTCATATTGAAATCTACTAAAGGACATATATTCCAAACAATATGATAATCTCTCTAACCAAGGTAGGGACAAGGAGTAAGCGGAGGGAGTAGTAAAATTTCCTCCTCGTCCTGCGAGCCACCGCACGCGTGGGCGAGGGAGCGGGCGTAAAGGCATATCTAGTAAGCAAGCTTCACCTCATCCTGCGAGCCACCGCGCCCATGGGCGGGGGAGACGGCGTACTAAGCAAGCTTCTCCTCGTTCTGCGAGTTGACGGGACACATCAAAAGTACTCCAGTGTATAGGGCCTTGCCTCTAAGGTAGGCCCCACATGGTTGGCCTCTTTTTTAACATAACACGTCAAGTCGCAATTTGTTTGTTCACCCGTGGTAGACGATCCTCCATCAAGTGGACAACCAGTACATCTGTCAAATTACCACGTGGGCTGCCTTTTCATACAGAAATGAGCTCTACCGTGTATCCGTGTGGGTGTGGTTGGGAAAGAGACAGGAGTACGTGCGCCGTGCGTGGACCTCTTCTCTTCATGCACGCCCCCACCTATGTGGGTGTGTGTGAGAGAGATACAAACCTAGACAGATGGCGTGTGCGTTCGTGAGTGTTTTTTGTTTTGGGGGGGGGGTGATTTCGTGAATGTATTTGTGGGAATATGTGTCGATGACATCTCAAACAAAATTTTGCATGCAATGTGTGTGAAATAGAGGCATATCCATATCATATAGAGAGGGCCAGAGGGGGCGATCCATGAGAAGAGAGGGAGGGGTCATAGATATCGATAGAGTCGAAGAGAGGATCAAGTGGGTGGGTGCAAGATGGATGAAGACAACCATCAAATTTGTGTGTGTGCAAGTCAAAGATATAAGGCGACTAACCTACCAGAACATCAGAGGGCACATGGCAAGTTTGTGTGTGGCAGGGAGACATGACTAGAGCGCTCGATGTATCGGTGTGTGTGTGTGGGGGGGGGGGGAGGGGGGAGGCAGAGGCCTAACTAGAGAGGTAGAACGACTCGTATATGTGTTGAGAAGGAGATACCCAGCTACGTCTTGAGGGAGATGGGTCGACATCCATACATAACTGAAGGACGGGAAATAGGTTGGGACACATAGAGAGAGAGAGAGGACAGAGAGACGGAGGGAGAGGGTAGAGTGCTGGATGGGTGATGGAGTTGCTTCTCGAAGATGGTGGGAGAGGCCTACTAGACAAACTGAGGGTAGAACTGCAATATTATCAATAAGAGTGGGGATGTGTTTCTATGTGTGCATGTGCGTGATAGATCTATCGGGACACATGCATGGATGATGAAGGGGAACCATGTGTTTGCTAAGCAAACCTAACTAGATTGGTAGATCAATTGTTGTTTGTTGGAGGAAGGGAGAGACATAACTAATGAGGTAGATCGATCGACGCGTGGGGAAAAACGAGTTATAAGGACCTATCTAGCTATATGTATAGCGGGAGATCGGTCGGTGTACATCCATTTGTTAGAGGCAAATAAGGCCCAGCGAGGCGGATAGACAGAGAGAATGGAGCTAGGTGGTGGTGCGAGAGGCCGAGCTACTAGCTAGATAGGGGGAGGAGTGTGCGGTTGTGAGATCGATGAAAAGAGGGGCGAGAGTTTACACGTGTGTGAGACCATATGAGAGACACGAGGTATGGACACAGAAAGGAGGAGATGGAAGGTGCATGTGTACATATGTTGTAGGCAGATGCTGGAGAGGTTTATCGATCGGTATGTGTCGGAAAGGAGTTGTGGAGACTGTGGGAGAACGACCTAAAGAAAAAAAATGAATGTGCGTGATGGATAGAATGCTGAGGGAGGGGGAGGGCGAGGAGGGCGTGTGCATGTACGAGAGAAAGTTAGTGCTAGCTACAAATGTTAGAGGATTGTGTGGGTGTAAGAGACTAACAAAGATCATAATTTGATATGAAAGTGGATTCATATATTTGAATAGGAGATCATAGTGTTATAAACATATGCATGCATGAATATAGCGGTGATACACGTGCTGTGGTTTTGCACATGTTATACCATAATGTGATAAGGCATGGCGTTTGCAACTCACAGCTGAATGTCGAACAACCTAAACCATACTATATATCGAACAATCTCACATTTTATTTGAATTTGTGATAATGTGTGGCGTTTGCAGCTTACAACTAAATATCAAACAATCTAAACAATACTATATATCGAACAATCTCACATTTTATTTGAATTTGTGGCAATGTGTGGTGTTTGCAACTCACATCTAAATACTTGTAGGCGTAGGGGGCGGGCCACCATACATTATGTGATAAACACATTATACATATGATACATGGTTTATACTATGAAGATCTAGCTAGAGCTTGAAATGTACTGTGATTTGAAATCAACATAAAGTGGATTCAAAAAATCGAGTTCGAGTTCATGTAGTACACATAGTTCATATCTAACTCGAGAGTAATCATGTGGTGTGATGTGAAGATAATACACAAATGATGGTTTAACTTGACAATAATGATGATTGTAGATCTTATTAAAATAGAGAAACAAATTCAAATGGTTTGACTTCACAACAATCATCATTGTAGATCTTATTCAAATAGAGAAACGAATTCAAATTTAGTTCATATTGAAGCGGTAGTATATACGTTTGGAATGCACTAAAACGTTCATTTGAGTAACAGGTTGCATGCATTATACACGTAGCGAAATATTTTAATTGAACATAACATGAATTCAAAGTTTTGAATGACATTTGTAGTGCGAATTGATTTGGTACAATACACATAACTAGACTCTCTGGTGTGATGCGAATTGATTTCTTTTTGTTTTTTCGTCGATGGAAGTGCGAATTGATTTGGTACAGTACACGTTGGGCTTGTCCGGAAGTTTCAACCCGCGCCTTGTTACCCCAAAATATTTAAGATATATCTTTGTCTCGTTGTCCTCCGACAACTCCTTCCATCCCAACCCGGGCCTTGCTATTCCAAAATTACAACGCGCGCGAAAACTCCCACCACCCGTGAAATCCCGACACGCGAAATGCCCGTGATGCCCTTGAACCAAAAGAACCGCCTAGCTCAAATCGATGGGGGTACTTTCGTAACTTGCCCCACATTTCGGACAAGCACGTCCCTAAGCCATGGTTCCCCACTCCCATCCCATCCGCCCACCCATTCATACACCGAGGCCGTGAAAACCCGTGAAGCCCCACACCCTCCTCCGTCCGCCACCCAGCCGGAGCCTCTTCCCCGATGACATCGTCCACAACAACACCTAAATGTCCCTCATCCACCGTACCGGATGAGGATCCGTCGTCGATCTCGTCGTCCCGCCGGTTCATCCACCCCGTCCTCCACCTTCAAGGAGCTGCCCCGACATTCCCCTCGTCTTTTGCGCCACCTCCATTCTCACACCGCCGTCTTCACCTACTCCACCAGAAGAGCATCATCACGACCGTTTCCTCGGATGAAGTTGAGGCCTAATTGGCGCCACCAAAGAGGTTGTACACTAATCGCCACATTTTCTTCTTGATTCGATCTCACGGTGCTGCCGGCGCTCGGTCCCGAGCAGACACGACGCGGCTCCATCCACGGCGGCGGTGCTGGTCACTTCTTCCACGGCGTCGCTCCCTCAACGGCGACGTCCACATCAGTAGGAGCTGCTGCTGCTTTAGCTCTCGCTCGCAATGCTGCTATGCTCTTGCTCTCAGTCCCCTACTTGGTCCGCTCTTGCTATTGTTCTTGCTCTTGCTCTTGATCGCACTGCTGCTCTTGCTTGTGATGCTGCTTCGATTTAGCTACACTTCAATCGACTGAATCAACTTTTGGTTCAGTCGATTTTTAGGGGGTGGGGGTGGGGGGCTCACCGGAGTTAAGGAAGAACCATCCGCAGCGGGGAGGGGGCTCACTGGAGAGGTACCTCACTATCTATCTCAGGGTTCAAGGTGGGGGCGGTGGTCGCCAGCGGTGGTGGGGCGATGGCGTTGGGATCACCGGAGAAAAAGCTTGGCACGGGGGGCCTAGAGGGATGGTCGGGGCGGCGGCGGACCAGCGATGGGGAGTGGTTTCGGGGAGGGCGGGGCGGCGCACCACCGGCCATGGGTGGCGGAGGGCGACGGTTTGGTCGGTGGTGGCTGGCGGCTCAGGGGGTGGAGGTTGAAGTTGAACTGCATGCCCTTGATTTCGTATCCAACGGCTGGAAAATCGACTGACCAGAGATGAAAAATTCAGTCGACCAGCTCTCGCACGTGCTGCTGCTACTGCTTTTCTGCTACTAGCTAGTGCGTTCAGTTTCGACAGTAAAATTCAGTTTCAAGAGCAAAATTCAGTTTCGACAGTTAAGTTCACTTTCGGCAGTTAAGTTCAGAGATGAGCGGCTGATGTATTTTACATCTAGCACTTTGTGGTTATGTATTTTACGTCATCTATTGGAGATGCTATTAGAATTCTACCCAGGTTAACATTGTCTCTCTTGTCCTGCTTCAGCCTCGGCGTCGTACAACTCACCGGAGCTGCTCCAATGACAAAACCCTCCATCACAGCGGAGCAGTACCCCGGGATCCATCTCAAGATGCCTAAGATCTTATTCCCCTCCTCCAACAGCCAAGTCGGTCGGATCATCCTCACTGACCAACCCAGACATGTTGAGATCGACATGGTTTCGCCAAAGAGGTTGTACACTTGTTGCATCTCTTTTTTACTCTACATGTTATATATATTGTCCATTGAGCACACGCAGTAACGTGAAATATGATTAGTTTCTCCTACTATATGACAAGCAGTGAGGTACCAGACAACTTAGCTATCCGTGATGGACTCTCTTGAATGCCATCATTATTTATCTCTACGTGTTTGAGTTATGCATTTGTCGATGGGCCTCAGAGTTGAGCTAGTAGGGTAGTGGCCTGGGTCCAAAGTAGTAGAAGTAGGCAAGTAGCACAAAAACATTTTTTGAGTGTAGCTTTTCCTTTCTCAAGCCTGCCTACTAGAATCGCCAGTGCTTGAAAGGAAAAGTGAAGGAAAAACATAGGAATTGGAAAGTTTCCTATGGTACTACTATTCATGCATTTGGTTCAAAGGAATGGAGCAAAGGAAAACTGTAGGATTTGTTCCTTTAGTGTCTCCTTGAAAGAAAAACCGTACGGATTTTAATTTCCACTTGTCCTCCTTTTCAAATTCGTATTCATGAAGCACAAGACTAAGAGATAGTAGCATAATAGCATTATAACCGTACATTTTATTGTGGTTTGACTTAATCTCACCATGCTTCTTTGCATCCTGTGATCTTCCAATTCTTGTGAACAAACACCCAAATTGGCAGAAATCCCGTGTTTTTAAATTCTCTGTTTTGCACGTGCATTCCTATCCTATTACTATGTATTTCCTATCCCTGCGTTGTTAGAATCCTCCAATTCAAATGAGCCCTTACAGAATTACTTCTCTTACAGATAGTTGTCAAAGAAAACCTTGTGTGGTTTGTCCCGCTCCTACTGCGTTGTCGTCTACCCAAGCTCAGCTGCTCCAACGACAGAAGGGCCCGTCACAATAGGGATCCGGCCTCCAGACTGTCTTTCGCCGCCTCAGATCTTCTTCCCCGCCACCGGTAGCCATGACAACTGCATTACCATCATCAACTGAGCAGATGACCTCGAGGACTACACGGGTTCGCAAGAGAGGTCGCACTCTTTCGTGTCTGCTTACGTTATGCATCGCTTAATATTACATGCTACTTTTTCGTCTTGTTCACCGATTAGACTCTGAGTCAGCTCCAAACTAATGGTCAAACTTGAGTTTTTAAATGGTTGTGGGGTACATATCGGGGCCGCAATCAATAGTATCTATGTACTATCTGGTTAATCTCTGGTGTCTACTATGAGTTTCATGTTGGGTGGGGAAACAAACAGTAAAGAAGCCATTATCTGTATTTTTTAACTGAAGCCATTATCTGCCTGCTATCATTGGTTTTGGGTCTATCCACAGGTCGCTACCATCACTCTGGATTTCTGCATGCACTCCTTACATAATCTCACTATGTTTTATTCCTATGCATGTTAGTTATTGTACACAATGGAACTGAACATGTAGAGCAAAAGAGATGAGCCTTGCGTGGCAATAAAATTTCATGCAGACGTCACTCCATGGTAGGCGCAAATGCAGCCCCCTCCACCCATTTCAGATTGTAATCAAGAGGAAGATATCTATTCGGAGTGGGATTCGAAAGGAGAAGACCACTCCAATTTACCCCCTGAGATCTTCGCTTTAACTTGGCATGCTGATGTTGGTTATATCATGCATATGGTGCCTTGCATTGCTTACTTTATACATAAAATATGTCAACTGCTTAGTTTAGACATGCTTTGTGTGAATGCCATCTGTTTAGTTTATTCATCGTTTATGTGAATTATGCAACACCATCTTGTTTAGCCAGGCATCATATATGTGAATTTTGTAATGCCATCCTGCTTAGCTAGTCATCTTATATGTGAATTATATCAGGCCATCCTTTTTTTCATTATGTATTACATTTTTCAACAATCTTAGTACATTCAACTACTCCTCGTGTGCATTAGCCATTTGACACGGTGATGGAAAATTCTGGAGTGAAAACAAAGTCTTCAGACCAGACTATGCTATCTGACGAAGCGCATATCTCGTTGGTTATGGATAGCTCCCCAGAGGAGGATTCAGAGACATATGACCAGTCCTATCCCCCCCCCCGAGGTGTATGCTCTAACTTGGCAGGGTTATGTTGCTCGTATCGTGCGTATGGTGTCTTGCATTGCTATGTCATTTGATTAGTTTAGACATGCTTTGTGTGAATTCCACATGTTTAGTGTCTAATTACCATATATGTGAATTATGCATTGCCATCTTGTTGCAAGACATTATATATGTGAATTATGCAATGCTATCTTGTTGCAAAGGCATCATATATGTGAATTATGCAATGCCATGATGTTGAGCCAATCATCATTTATGTGAATTATATCATGCTATCATTTTTTTGTATTACGTGTTCCATTTGTCGACAATGTTTGTATATTCAACTACTCTTCTTGTGCATCAGCCATTTGAAGCGGTGATGGAAGTATCTGGAGTGAAAACAAGGTATTCAGAGCAGACAATGCTACGTGCTGAAGCAGACATCTTGTTGGATACAGAGAGCCCCTCAGAGGAGGATTCAGAGACTGATGACCAGTCCTATTTCCCCCCTGAGGTCTATGCTCAAACTTGGCAGGGTTATATTACCCATGTCATGCATGTTGTCTTGCATTGCTTAGTTTTTACATCATATATGGATTTCCATCTGCTTACTTGCTTACTATATAAATCATATATTTGAATTATATCATGCCATCATGTTTACATACACAACATCTATCTGAATTATGGCATGGTAACCCATTTAATAAAGACATCATATAGTTATATCATCTCATCCTATTTAGTGTTTACAGTCATCATATTTTGAATTATGTCATTCTATCCGGGAATTATATCATGCTATCATGTTTCCATAGGCGGCATGTATGTGAATTATGGCATGTCAAACTATTTAATAAACACATTATATAGTTATATCATGTCATCCTGTTTACATAGTCATCATATTTTGAACTATGTCTTTCCATCTTTTTTAGTTAGCCATCATAATGTGAAATTGTGTCATGCTATCCTGTTTAGTTAGCCATCATATATGTGAAATTGTGTCATGCTATCCTGTTTGATTAGACAACATAAATGTGAATTATTTCATGCCCTCTTTTATTCCCCACTATCCATTGCACCTATCTATCATACAATGTCTATACATTCAATTACTTTTCTTGTTTATCATCCATTTGAATTGGAGAGGGTGATGACAGTATCTAAGGGAGTAACAACACGGTCTTTAGAAAAGATCGTGCTACCAGTTGATGAAGATAGAACCACGGTTGTACTTGCCCAAGAACCAGCCCCACCACACATAACCCAGACTCTCGCAGATTGTACTCCTACCCAGTTGGACAGAGAACCAGCTACACCCCTTCTAACCCCAGCCCCAGCAGATAGTAACCCAGTTCCAATTGACACAACACCGTCTCCACCACAAAGAACCCAAACACGAGCAGTTTAGTAAGGGAACTACAATGCCCAAAGCACGAGGACCACCACTCTGAATCCCAACTCGATGCTTAAAGGAGAAGAAGAATTGTTCTCAGGTCAGGTTCTGTAGCTATTGTTCATACTCCTTTGCTCTTGCATCACTGTATTTACTCAGACCAACTATTTTCAAATTTGAAGGATGGAACTAAAACTCCAATGGCGCAACATGTATGTTTTAAACCTGTTTCTTTAACTGGTTTGCTGTTGTAACTTGCTCTATGTTGATTTCAGTTTCAATTGAATAAACAGTTATGTTCTCATGCCATGCACATTACAAGTGTTGTTTTTTCTCTATAGTTTCCCACACCTATACTCTGTCTATTTTGCTTTCTCTTGAACAAATATTATTTGAACCGTGTCTCTATCTTGATTTGGCAACAAAAACTAGAATGATATAGACCATAAAGTGACCATGGTACATAGATATATGTTTGTTTCATGTTGTTATCCTGTGCACTTTACTACTGAACTGATTTACCAAAATGAGTTTCATATACAACATGGTAAACCTGTGATGTGTCTGCTTGTTTCTCTTTTAGAATACAAACAAAGTATTGGAGAACAGTACCCTGTTATGCAATGGTAAAGGAAGTAATGCAGATAAGGTTCAAGATAGTGAGACATCCCTGTTGGTCTCCAAGAAAGTTGATAATAACTACATTGACGATAGTGAGAGAACCCAAAAGTCCTGTCTTGATGTAGTGTTCGAGTTACTGACCACTACTACTGGCACAAGCTCTTCGAACTCGCTGCCTGAATCAGTTCATCTTCTTGAGTCTCAGCTTCAAGTTGAAAGACATTGATCAGATGTGCTGCGACAGGAAGCTGAAGGACTGAGGAAGTCCCTGCAGAATTCAGATGCATACTTTCTGGTGCAACAGCAAGCGCTGGAGGATTTAAGCGCCAAACAAGAGAAAGTTAATAAGCTTGCTAAGCATATTGCCAGCATTATGGGTACCCAGGATATTGTTTCTTGAGATCTTCTAAAGTGGTTTCAGTTTTGGACTTGTTTTGCTGCGGCGTTTATTTGCACTGGTCGCCAACTTTGACAACCAGTGTATATTATATGCTGCTTTGTTCCTATATTTGCACTGGTGGCGAACTTTGATGCCCAGTGGATGTAATATGTGTAATAGCCGTGATAGCCTAGCATAAGTTGCTTGCTTATTTATTTCCTTGTTGTCTTGTTTATTTGTTTGCTTGTAGTCAGTGCCGTTCTTTTTCCGCGATTTGCTAGTGGCCGCAATAACCTATTTTTTAAAAGTAGGCCACAATAACCATGGGCTACATATTTACTGTAGTGACAGTGGGCCTTCTATGGGCCGTAGAAACAATGGGCGTTCTACGGGGCATAGAAACAATGGGCTTTCTACGGGTCGTATCATCAATGGGCCTTCTACAGGCCGTATGATCGATTGTCCAAACATGGGCAAATAACATACCACATTATGGCCGTAAACGGGCTAGAGTTGGAATCATCCGTTCATGGGCCGACCATAACGAGCCGTCGTTAATCGGCCGTATTTGATGACGCTATGAAAACGGCCCAACATATTAACGGGCCACAAACGGGCCAACTGTAACCACGGTCTGAATTTGGCCCACAAGCAGAAAATGACAGTAACGGGCCGCAAGTAACCAAATGCTGGAAATGAGCCCAAGAATAAATGGGCCCTGAGAAGGCCGAAAGATAACATGGGCTGGAAATAGCCCAATGGTATAATGGGCCATTAATGGGTATGAAGTGATACATTGTTCATTACGAGCCAGTTTCACCACGGGTCGTTAATGGGCCAAGAGTTACAAAGGGCCTCATATGGGCCAAAAGACTTCATGGGCTATACATGGGCCGGAAGTTAAAACGGGCTGGAATCATATTGGGTGGCCCAGATGACCCTACTAGGCCTAATTCGGATAGGTCATAACGGGCCTTGGGTTATCGGGCTATGAATGGGCTATATGCGAATAGGCCGTTAACAGGCTTTCCGTGGGCCGGCCTGCCACCTTTTGACCAAGTCAAACGGGCCGGCCTTTTACAAGAATGGGCCTTTGTTGGGCCGTGCCACGTGTTGATGTATCATAGGCGCCTTCGGTCCAATGAGTGGATGACATCTGTCCCAACGGTGAGCTGACACGTGTTTCCTCCAGCCAATGATGATTTTACACATGGAAAATCCCCATTGGTTGGGACTGTTAACGGGTTATCGAATCCAAAACCGGACCCGATAGCACAACGGCGAGCCGTTATGATGGATGCCACGTGTTGGTCACCCTTGACGAAAGCACTTATATGACGCGGGATTTATTGTCATGGAAGTGGACACTTCCGTGATGATATTTTTGGTAATGTCATGGAACACTTCTACGACAGCATAGGTATGACTATCTTGATTCTGTCATAAAATTGGCATGGTACATGCATGACAGAAAACGTGATCTATTGTGACAAACACATATCATCACAGAACTGTCTTTTTTTGTAGTGTTGGCTTCCGCCAAGCTTGGCGGAGGTGCCCCGGTATCATATCATCCCCACTATCTTTTTCCTTTACTTATTTTAGTTTGATCCATAGTTATCTTTTGCTTTAGATGAATAAAAGTTTAGTTCGATCATTTCTTTTCGAGAGTTTGCTTAGTGATCTATACTTGTAATCATGTGCGAGATATAATATAAAGTTTAGTTTTAGTTTTGCTTTCTCTACTTTCTTGTTGGAATAAAAAGAAAAGAAATGAATAAAAGGAAAGGAAATAAATCAAGAAGATCATATGCTAATTTTATGGTAGGTGATGACACCACATAAGGAAAGTATAAGTAGAAAATTTTACTAGAGATTGACAAACATAGCATTAGTCAATGATGGAACTCATGAAAGAATTAATAAGGGAAGAGAAGATTCACATATAAATACACCATCCTGGAAATCTTTTGTGATTGTGAGCCCCCATCAAAATATTATATGCCAAAATTGTTGACGTTGGACAAGGAAGACAACATAATGATTTATGTTTGTTCATATTCACATAGAAGTCATATTGTCATCGATCCTTTAACATGTGGTGCTTGCCCCTATCTTTGCTAGCCAAAAATTCCGCACTAAGTAGAGATACTACTTGTGCATCCAAAAACCCTTAGACCCAAATCTTATTTTCAAGTGTCCACCATACCTACCTAAGGACTGAGTCAGATCCTTCAAGTAAGTTGTCATCGGTGCAATAAGGCAACAAAAATTGCTTCTAAAAGTGTGAGATCATTTAGTGTAAGAGAAAATTGAGCATTGTACGAACTTGTGATGGTGAAGAATAAAAGCGACAGACTGCATAATAAAGTTTGCCATCACAAGGGGCAATACAATGTGACATTCTTTTGCACTAAGGGGTTGAGCATACAAACAAATAAGCGCATGGCAACCTCTGCTTCCCTCTGCGAAGGGCCTATCTTTTACTTTTATGTATTTACTTTTATGCAAAGAGTCAAAGTTTTTCTCTTTACTCCTTTGGCAAGCATCATGTGGTGAGGAAAATTCTAGGCACATATGTCCAGTTGAATATGGGTGGCATAAGTTATTATTGTTGACATCACCCTTGAGGTGAATACATTGGGAGGCAAAACTATAAGCCCCCATCTTTCTATGTGTCCGGTTGAAATGTTTTGCTCATGTGTATGCGTTGAGTGTTAGCAATCATAGAATACTAAATGATGGTTGAGTATGTGGACTTGCCTAAAGGCTCCGATAAGTGACCCTTCCTGAAAAGATGATGAATTATAGTTGCCAAGTTAACTGAGAACATAGTTTGTTGGTTTCTAATAGAGTTTATGCTTCATACTTCGATAGTGTGATGAATTGTCACTTATTCATGAGAAGTCTATGATAGAAGTTCTATAATAAAAGTTTTATGTTAATTTTTTTTGCTGTTATAATAATTCACATGATGCTTCTATGTCTGTATTTTGTTTTTATCGACACCTCTCTCTCTAAGCATGTGGACATGTTTTTCGATTTCGGTTTTCGCTTGAGGACAAGCGAGGTCTAAGCTTGGGGGAGTTGATACGTCCATTTTGCATCATGTTTTCCTACTATTATTTATGATGTTTTTATGCATAATAATGCTTTTTGGAGTAATTCTAAGGCCTTTTCTCTCAAAATTTGCAAGGTACACACAAAGAGGGAGAATTCCGGCAGCTGGAAATCTGGACCCAGAAAAGCTACGTCGGGCTACCTATTCCGCACAACTCCAAACAAGCTAAAACTTCACTGAGAATTTGTATGAAATATATGAAGAATATTGGAGCAAATAGGTACCAGAGGGGGCCCACCAGGTGGGCACAACCCACCTGGGCGCGCCAGGAAGACCAGACGCACCCTGGTGGGTTGTGCTCACCCAAGCCCACCTACGGTGCCCATCTTCTGGTATATAAGTCATTTTTACCTAGAAAAAAATAAGGAGAGGACTTTTGGGATTGAGCGCCGCCGTCTCGAGGTGGAACTTGGGCAGGAGCACTTTTTCCCTCTGGCAAAGCGATTCCGCCGGGGGAACTTCCCTCCCGGAGGGGGGAATCATCGTCATCATCATCACCAACAACTCTCCCATCTTGGGGAGAGCAATCTCCATCAACATCCTCAACAATACCATCTCATCTCAAACCCTAGTTCATCTCTTGTGTTCAACCTTCTTACCGAAACTATAGATTGGTGCTTGTGGGTGACTATTAGTGTTGATTACATCTTGTACTTGATTACTATATGGTTTATTTGGTGGAACATTATATGTTCAGATCCATTATGCTATTTAATGCCCCTCTGATCTTGAGCATGTTGATCACTTGTGAGTAGTTACTTTTGTTCTTGAGGTCACGGGAGAAATCATGTTGCCAGTAATCATGTGAACTTGATATGTGTTCGATATTTTGATAATATGTATGTTGTGATTCCCTTAGTGGTGTCATGTGAACGTCGACTACATGACACTTCACCATATTTGGGCCTAAGGTAATGCATTGTGGAGTAGTTATTAGATGATGGGTTGCGAGAGTGACAGAAGCTTAAACCCTAGTTTATACGCTATTCCGTAAGGGACTGATTGGATCCAAAAGTTTAATGCTATGGTTAGAATTTATTCTTAATACTTTTCTCGTAGTTGCGGATGCTTGCGAGAGGGTTAATCATAAGTAGGACGTTTTTTTCAAGTAATAACAACACCTAAGCACCGGTCCACCCACATATCAAATTATCAAAGTAGCGAACACGAATCGAATCAACATGATGAAAGTGACTAGATGAAATTCTCGTGTACCCTCAAGAATGCTTTGCTTACTATAAGACACCGTTTTGGGCTCTCCTTTGCCTCAAAAGGATTGGGCTACCTTGTTGCACTTTCTCTACTATTATCGTTACTTGCTCATTACAAATTATCTTGCTATTAAACTACTCTGTTAGTTACAACTTCAGCACTTGCAGACATTACCTTGCTGAAAACCACTTGTCATTTCCTTCTGCTCCTTGTTGGGTTCGACACTCTTACTTATCGAAAAGAGCTACAATTGATCCCCTATACTTGTGGGTCATCAATGTTCACCATTGAATACTAATCCATCTCACGTGATGATCAAACATGGTTTAGTTGATTTGGATGACGTAATCAATTAGATGACTCGAGGGATGTCTATCTAAGTGGGAGTTCTTAAGTAATATGATTTATTGAACTTAATTTATCATGAAATTAGTCCTAATAGTGTTTGCAAATTATGTTGTAGATCAATAGCTCGCGTTGTAGCTCCACTATTTTTTGATATGTTCCTAGAGAAAAATAAGTTGAAAGATGTTAGTAGCAATGATGCGGACTGGGTCCGTGATCGGAGGATTATCCTCATTGCTGCATAGAAGAATTATGTCCTTGATGCACCGCTAGGTGACAGACCTATTGCAGGAGCAGATGCAGACGTTATGAACATTTGGCAAGCTTGGTATGATGACTACTTGATAGTTTAGTGCACCATGCTTTACGGCTTAGAACCAGGACTTCAAAAACATTTTGAACGCCACAAAGCATATGACATGTTCCAAGAACTGAAATTGGTATTTCAGACTCATGCCCGTGTCGAGAGGTATGATACCTCTGACAAGTACTTTGCCTACAAGATGGAGGAGAATAGCTCAACCAGTGAGCATGTGCTCAGAATGTTTGGGTACTACAATCACTTGAATCAAATGGGAGTTAATCTTCCAGATAAGATAGTGATTGACAGATTTCTCTAGTCACTATCACAAAGTTATTGGAACTTCGTGATGAACTATAATATGCAAGGGATGATGAAAGCGATTCCCGAGCTCTTCGTGATGCTGAAATCAATGAAGGTAGAAATCAAGAAAGAGCATCAAGTGTTGATGGTTAACAAGACCACTAGTTTCAAGGAAAGGACAAAGGGAAAGAAAGGGAACTTTAAGAAGAATGACAAGCAAGTTGTCACTCCCGTGAAGAAGTCCAAAGCTGGACCCAAGCCTAAAACTAAGTGCTTATACTGCAAAGGGAATGGTCACTAGAAGCGGAACTGCCCCAAATATTTGGCAGATAAGAAGGATGGCAAAGTGAACAAAGGTATATTTGATATACATGTTATTGATGTGTACTTTACTAGTGTTCAAAGTAACCCTAGGGTATTTGGTACCGGTTCAGTTGCTAAGATTAGTAACTCAAAACAGGAGTTGCAAAATGAACAGAGACTAGTTAAGGACGAGGTGACAATGTGTGTTGGAAGTGATTCCAAGGTTGATACGGTCACCATCGCACACTCCCTCTACCTTCGGGAGTTGTGTTGAACCTAAATAAATGTTATTTGGTGTTTGCTTTGAGTGTGAATATGATTAGATCATGTTTATTGCAATACGGTTATTCATTTAAGTCAGAGAATAATTGTTGTTCTGTTTACAAGAATAAAACCTTCTACGGTCATACACCCAGTGTGAATGGTTTATTGAATCTCGATCGTAGTGATACACATAATCATAATATTTATGCCAAAAGATGCAAAGTTAATAATGATAGTGCAACATACTTGTAGCACTGCCGTTTAGGTCATATTGGTGTAAAGCGCATGAAGAAACTCCATACAGATGGATTTTTGGAATCACTTGATTATGAATCATTTGATACTTGCGAACCATGCCCCCACTACAAAAAAATACACTTCCGTGATGATACGTGTTTATCACAGTAGGTCATGTTTTTTGTCATGCATGTACATCCATGACGATTTTATGACAAAATCTAAATAGTCATACCTGTGTTGTCGTAGAAGTGTTCCATGACATTACCAAAATTATCATCATGGAAGTGTCCACTTCCATGACGATAAATCGCGCGTCACAGAAGTGCTTTCGTCAAGGGTGACCGACACATGGCATCTACCATAACGGGTCTCCGTTAAGCCATCGGGTTCGGTTTTGGATCCGATAACTCGTTAACAGCCCGGATCAATGGGGATTTTCCACATGTAAAATTCTGATTGGCCGAAGGAAACGTGTGTCAGCTCGTCAGTGGGTCAGATAGGCGCCTATGATATGTCGACATGTGCGACGGCCCACCACTGGCCCATTTAGCTTACAAAGGCCGACCCGTTTTACTTGGTCAAAAGTTAACGGGCTGGCCCATGAAAAGCCTACTAACAGTCTCTTCACAAATAGCCCATTTTATAGCACGGTAACTCATGGCCCGTTAGGGCCTACCCGAAATCGGCCCAACAACGTCATGTGGGCCGTTGAATATAATACCAGCCCGTTTCACTTTTGGCCCATGTATGGCCCACGACGTCTTTCGGCCCATATGAGACCTTTCGTATCTTTAGGCCCTTTAGAGGCCGACGGTGACTCTAGCCCATAATGATCAGTAAATTTCTTTGTACCCATTAACGGCCCATGTGGGTTTCCAGCCCGTGTTAGCTTTCGGCCTACTGACGACCCATACATTCTTGGGCTCCTTTTCGGCTCTCGATTACTTCTGGCCCGTTACCGGCTTGTTCCCCTAATGGGCCGAATTCAGCCCGTGGCAAGAGTCAGCCCGTTTGTGGCCTGTTACCATGTTGCGCCGTTTCCAGCCCGTCCTATATTCTGGCCCATTAACAACCTGTTATGCTTATGACAGAATTAAGCCTTTGCTGTCCTCTGGCTATTAACAACTCGTTGCCATGCTGGGCCAATACCAATTATGCCCGTTTATGACCCATGTAGACCCATTTATCCGACGACCCGAGGCCCACCGATTCTACGGCCCTGTAGGAGGCCCATGGGTCCTACGACCTATAGCAGGGTCAAGGTTACCACGGTCCGTATATGGCCCATGGTTGTTGTGGCCACTAGCAAACCAGGGAAAAAGAAGACTAGGAAATAAATAAGCCAGAAACTAACGCTAGGCTATTAAGGAAATTGCATAGATTACATCCACTGGGCATCAAAGATCGCGACCGGTGCAAATATAGGGAACACCCTACACTATACAAAAATGGCTTGCTGTTTTCTTTAGCCGGTGGCTGCACGTTAAGAACAAATTATGTATCACAACAAAACAAACTACAACTATAAAACAAAAGGAAGGTTGGCATAAAAGTTAACAGTCTGGCAGATAAATGCACCACTAGAAGTTCAGCAGCTCAGTTCATTTGACCTGACTGTTACGTTTTCATGATGTATTGTCCGATGGAGCACCATAACCTTCGCCTTCATTTCTCCTAGGCTCCTGAACAACATAGCAAATGCCTGGTAGTCTGGTTTCAAAAAACCATGCATATCTTGACGACATCGAACAATGTTTGTCCTTGTTTCACAAAGGGTCTCTGTTAGGGGATGGACTTGTGTCTGGAGCGCAGATATAACATTATTTTGAGCTTGCATATCTTGATCATGAGGCAGTTTGGACGATATTTCCTTAACAATCAACCCAGTATTACACAGGAACATGCTTTTGGCACTGTTAGTGGACAAGTACTGACCCACTGCAGCAAGAGCTGACATTGCGGTTATAGTTGCCTCGCCACCTTCAGAAGGTGGCGGTTCCACTATTTTTTCCATAGCTTGCTGAAAAGTTGAGTTTTTACATTAGTAGTACCAGAACAGAAGATATTAAGGAGGTAGAAAACCAAACAAAATAGCTTTGGTCTATATACAGAACTTATTCTGGTGAACCCATGTAAAATATTAGTTGTATTTTACTGCAAAGTACATAATAAAACCAGGCTCCAAACATATGACCATGTACCATGGCTAATGTATTGTATATTTCTTCACATTGTATTGATAGCTAAGGATAAAGAGACAAATTTTATAATAAAGTAAGCATAGTATGACATCATTCATATCACAAAACAACTGAGAACAGACAAACAAGCAATTGTAACGTTGTGTGGGCAAGTCCAGCACGGAACTAGATTACAGATCAAGATCAAAGGAACATCACTCCTCTCTTTTAAACCTTGTAAGGTGCAATGATACGCTAAGATAATTATGGATAAAATTGAAAAGAGTAATAGACATTGGCTGCAAACCATGCAGTTCAATGCACAAGTCAGAGTAAGTAGTAGTTAAAAGGCATGAAGATTAAGGACTTACAACAGCGACTTTGACTGGTGTAGTCATGCCCTTCGTCTTGCTGGTGTGACAGTCCTTGAAGATTTCCACAACATTTGGTCCAGTTGCTTTTTGGTCCTTGCGGGCTTTCCTCTGCATTTGGAACAAGTCAATATAGATCTGATAATATGGTACAACGAAAAGAGTGAAACAATAGCTAATTACAAGAGCCTCGTAGTGTGGAATATAGCTACGAGATCCTGTCGTCTGTTGGAATTTCACATTCGTATGGTTGGCCTTGTTCTTTGAACAGTTCACCTACAAGAAGATAGATTTGTGAGGCACATGCGTAAATAGGACTTCAACATGTGATCTGATCACACACACACACACACACACACACACACACACACACACACATATATATATATATATATATATATATATAATGTAATTGATACTTTGGATCAGACCAGTGTTTAACGAGGCCTCTCCAGTCTTCATCCGATATATTTTCCACTAGGGTTCTTTGGGCAAGTTCACTGTTAGCCTTGCCTTCAAAGTGAGTTTTCCTCAAGTTATACTGATACTGTCGCAGAGCAGACTTGAAAACATGGGTGCAAGCTTGTCTGGTTGCATCATCTTGGCTATCCAACTTGAACCTCATCTGTTGAAAATTATGGGAGTCTCATTATCAGCAACCTAGAAAGTATGGGACAGAGCAAGATGATATTACTAGTTTCCATACATAACCATACTTAAAGATAAATGGTCGAGGAAGGTGTTGAACTGGGTTTCGTCTTTGTCATTCCTGTACTGAATCCATGTTGGGAGGATACGTACATGACACCTAACGGCAACCGCTGCCTCTGATACTAACTTGGCTGACTCTGTAGCATCACGTGGACTTTTTAAACCTGCCTCAAAACGGATCTCCATTCTCCCTCCTCTAGATTTAGTTAACCTATCGAGCATTATCCCCGATGTTTGTTTCCTCTTGCGCCTAGGTGCTAGTCCAACAATGAACATAGGAAGTGTTAGTGTACATGTCGGTGCAACAAACCCTGGGTCTGTTTCCCAAACTGTGCACAGGCACGAGATCAAGATTGAAGCACCAACCCAAGTCAGTGATTGAAGGATCAAGAGATTTGAAGAACCAACACACAGTCTAGAGAGACCAAGATCGAGCCAGAAGAGCAAGATATCGACAAGAGAAGGGCCTCCCTTTCCGGATAGGCGAGCCCGGCAAGGGGCTAGGCCACCGCAAGGAGCAGGCAACCGAGGCACCCCGGCAAGGTCTGCCGGGGCTCGTGGGGGGGGGGGGGCAGAACCACCCCACCAACCACTCAAGCACGACCCACGTCATCAATCAGTGCGGTGTCAAGTCGCAAGATGATTAAGTGGCAGCTGTTCACCACATGGCAGCCATTTCCTATAGAAGAAGCCTACAGATGACACCCGTCCTGCGACGTGTCAACAGAACAGGCGCAGAGCTGGCAAGATAGCATGGCAAGCCTTGCCGGTTGACCAATGATGTGACACCAAGCGGCGCATTTAATGCACCATGTCAGCCCGCAGAGTTTGGTATCATAACACTGTTCGCTATCAGATCAGTGGATAATGACTATGTTGCCATTGTGGTGACCCCTTAATCTATAAAAGGAGGCCCATGGCACTCGTAGGAGGGGTTGGAAAGTTGATGAACCCAAGCCACCATATGCACATAGTCACTGCGGCCCCGAGGCGAACCCTGCCGGGCAAGTGTACTACGCATCACCACATTCATTCCACCATCAATCCACCAAAGCAGGAGTAGGGTCTTACGCCTCGCAATGGCCCGAACCTGGGTAAATTGCTTGTGTGCTCTCTGCCGTGCTGCCGTACGCTGGTCTGCTCTTTGTGCAACATGACGTCCCCCTGCCGAACCAGCAAGGGGCCACCCGGTCCCATAGGTGGTCGCGGATATCCCGCGACATCTTTGGTGCACCAGGTAGGGGGCTCGCTTGCGCGAACCTGAAAGTGTACGCAGCGCGTCATCTTCATCACCATCTTCATCCTCGACAGCGCCATCGACCATGGCGCCCAAGAAGAAATCTGGTGCCTCGGCCCATCCATCCACCTCGGAAGCTCCACTGCCCGTGGCCTCTAACACCGCGGGGGACACGGGGGCGTGCGAGGACGTGGATGTTGCTGGGGACATGGTTGGAGCAGGTGGTGCCACTACCACCTCCCCCACGGCCGTCACGGGGGGCGGCGCTACCGGAGGAGAACAACATCAGCAATGTCTCGACGGTCATGCTCTACAAGGTGCGGGCGAGGGGGTCACTCCGTCCGCGCCCCCTCCTCTCACCGACGAGCACAGCCGCAGCAACATCACTCGGTCCGGGGCGAGCCATTGCCCTCCGGTCGCCCCCACCACGGGAACGACTGCAACGCATGTGCCTCCTCCCGGAGGAGCCTATCAGACTGCTGCGCTAAATGGAGCCACTGATCTTCGAGCACCACCGCTGTGCGACCCCACTGCCCCGGAGGTCATCCCATAGCAGCGTGGCCGTGACGTCGCCGCCACCGCTGGAACCATTAGGAGCCAGGCAGGATGCGGTCGACGTCATAAACATCCATGCCAAGAACAGCCACGGAGGCTATGGCGCGAGCTCAGCTATTACTGAGGTCCCCGCCAGCAGCCGAGCAGATGGATGAATGGTGTGCCACCATCCAAAGCCTGCTCGGTTTCGCCGAAGTTGGGGGCTCATGACGAGCTTGCCCATTGCAACCTCCCCAAGCGACAGCTACCACCCACACCGCTGGCCGTACGGAGGGGGCCGTCCCCATGGTCAGTCCCCACCACGGCAGCCGGCAAGGGCGCAGCAAAATCATGACCCCGACGATGTCTCGATGGCCTCTTTTGACCCTCGAGCATGTCCAGGCCAATGTCGAACCCGGAAGACATGCGGCGGGGAGACGCGCGCATCGTCATCGAACAGCGCCGCAACGACCCCGCCAGACCGACGGCTGTGACGGCCTCAACGTCGATGAGCCTGCGCTCGGTGTTCGCGGGTGCCTGCCTTTCGAGGTTGGCTGCCCTGCCTTTACACGAGAGCTGCGGCAAGTCTATTGGCCATCCATTCGCACGTTCAAGCCAGAGATACCTGAGAAGTACAACAGGAGGCTGAACCCGGCAGAGTTTCTGAGCATCTACACCATCGCTGTTCAGGCTGTCGGGGGAAGAGATGAGAAGGTGTTCGCCAACTACTTCCCTTTGGCCCTCAAGTCCAATGTGAGGTCTTGGCTGATGCACCTGCCGGAGAACTCCATTTCGTCATGGGCAGACCTGTGCCACGAGTTCATCGGTGGCCACCAAGAGCCCGGCAGGCCCAGCGACCTGCAACTTCTCCAGCAGAAGGAAGGAGAAACCCTCCGTAAGTATTTGCAGAGATTCAGTAAAGTTCATAGAAATATTCCAAATATCCATCCGATAGCCATTATAGAAGCTTTCCAGTCTAATGTGCACAACTGCCGCATTCGTTCCAAAATGAACGTGCGGTTGCCCAAGACTGTTAAAGAACTATACACGCTGGTGGATAAATGTGCCTGGATGGAAGAAGGAAGGAAGTTGACCGGAGAAGAATATTGCATTACTGTTGATTCAGAAGATGAGGATGAATCAACTAGTCATAAGAAGGGCAAGAAGCGCAATAAGAAGCCAAGGGATAAGGTAGTAATGATGGTGGTAGGATTGGGCATGCCTAGTACCGGCAAAAAGGCCAAGGTTGAGAACCCCCGCAAGGAAGCTACCGCGTGTACTACTTGCTGGGAAGCTGCTGCCGCCGAAAAAGTTGGGAAAGGCGATGGGCCGTACTGCAAGATCCACCGGACCAAAGGCCACGACCTTCAGGAGTGTTATCAGGTTGAGCAGCTCGTCAAGAAGCATAGGGCAGAGTATGATAAGCATGATAAGGAGAAAGGTTAGAATGCTGCTGGCAGTAAGGTCGGGGTGGTGAAGCAAATCGCCTCGGTAGACCCTTTTGGAACCAAGGAAAGCCCGCCAGGGGCTAAGAGAAGGAAATCTGTGATGATGCCAGTGATGGAGGGGATGAAGAGGAAACTAGTGAGCAGGAATTTCAGAAGCCACTGACACCCTATGCATTGATGGGGGTACATCTTTGCACACCACTCATCACCAACTCAAGCGATGGGCACGAGAGGTCAATGTAGTGGAACCAGCGCCAGAGACCTGGAAACCGCTCAAATGGTCTCGCACACCCATCATCTTTGATGAAGAGGACCACCCTGATCACACCACTGCGGTAGGGTGTTTGCCGTTGTTGGTCTCCCCGACAATTCGCAACCTCAAGGTCACAAAGATGCTAGTGGACGGCGGGGCCGGGTTGAATCTGATTTCCCCAGCAGTTATCAGCAAGCTTCAAATAGGAGAAGAAGAGCTAGAGGTCACCGGCACGTTTCAAGGAGTTAATCCTGGCAGGAGTAATCCTAAGGGGAAGATTACGTTCCCAGTGATGTTTGGGGGAGAACTGAACTATCAGACTGAGAAGATTGGGTTTGATGTGGTTGAGCTCCCCCTGTCGTACAATGGGATTCTTGGATGACTAGCCCTGGCCAAGTTCATGGTAGCATCCCACTATGCTTACAACACCCTGAAAATGCCTGGGCCACTGGGGGTCCTCACTATCCCATTTGATGAGAAGGATGCAATTATATGTGTGGACAAGATGTATCGGGATGCAATTGCAGCGGAAGCAGCAGCAACGACAGTTCCCGCCAAGAAAAGCAAAGGAAAGGAGAGGTATTGTTGGACCTCCGGCAAGGAGTTCGGGAAGCATGCCCCCTCCGAGTGCACGACACCCGTCGATGACGTGCCGGAGTGTTCCAACAACAAGAGATCCAAGGTTAGTGCACCCCAAGTGAAGAAGGTCCCGACAGGGCTGGCTGGCGTTGATGGTACCTTCACTATCAGCGCCACCCTCGATGACAAATAGGAAAGCGCGCTCGTTGCCTTCCTGCGGACGAATATCCATGTGTTTGCTTGGCAACCATCTGATATCCCTGGTGTTCCCAAGGAGGTAATTGAGCACCACCCTACTGTCTGCCCATATGCCCGACCCCTCAAGCAGAAAGTACGGAAACAGGCCTTGGAAAGGCAGCAGTTCGTTGCCAAAGAGATCAAGAAATTGGAGGCAACTAGTTTGGTCAGAGGAGTACTGCATCCTACATGGTTAGCAAATCCAGTAGTGGTCCGGAAGGCTAATGGGAAGTGGAGGCTTTGCATTGATTTCACGGACCTCAACAAAGCTTGCCCGAAGGACCCATTTCCCTTGCTGTGCATCAACCAGATCGTGGATTCTACTTCAAGATGTGATTTGCTCTCCTTTCTGGATGCATACTTCGGATATCATCAGATCTTCATGTCCAAGGAAGATGAAGATGAAGAGACATTTGCTAATCTGTGCAAGATCAATCTGAAGCTTAATCCGAAGAAGTGTGTATTCGGTGTTCCTTCCGGCAAGCTACTTGGGTTCTTCGCGTACCATCGAGGGATCGAAGCCAACCCCGACAAGATCAATGCCATTGAGCAGGTCCAAGCGCCAAGGATAGTTAAGGATGTGAAGTGCTTGACGGGATGCGTTGCCACATAGAGCAGATTCATCTCCAAGTCTGCCGAGCGTGACCTGCCATTCTTCAAGGTTTTGAAGAAGGCAGGACCTATGAAGTGGACCCTGGAAGTAGATGCAGCTCTGCAAGAGTTAAAAGCCTACCTATCATTTGTACCCACCTTGGTTGCACCCAAACCCCAAGAACTATTGTTGTTATACTTGGCGACAACCAACCAGGTGGTCAGTGCAGCCTTGGTGGCACAGTGAGAGGGGGATGAGACAGAAATTGAACAGAGAAAAACAGAGTCAAAGAAGGATCAAGACAACAGTGAGCACGACAACGAAAACAACCCCAGGGACACGGTAAAGAAGCAAATTGTGCAGCACCCAGTGTACTTCATCAGCTCCTTGTTACACGGGGCTGGATCGAGGTACTCTGCTGTGCAAAAGTTGGTCTTTGGTCTCATTATGGCCTCAAGGAAACCGCACCACTACTCCCAAGCCCATGAGATCATGGTTGTTACTCATTTTTCGTTACAAAGGATACTCTGAAACCCTGAGGCAACTGGAAGAATAGTGGAATGGGCTTTGGAGTTGTCCAGCTTTGGTTTGAAGTTTGAGAGAACTTCAACTATTCAGAGTAGGGCATTGGCAGATTTTATTGCAGAATGGACGCCAACCCCTGATGAGGAAAGGACAGAGATAGCCATCCCCGGCAAGGAATCACCCCAAGAAGGGATCATGCATTTTGATGGTGCTTTATCCCTACAAGGTGCAGGGGCCGGCGTGCTTCTTGTTGCCCCCTCCGGGGAGCACTTGAAGTATGTCGTCAAGATGCACTTTGCCCGGGAAGTAGCCACCAACAATACAACAGAGTATGAAGGGCTCCTTGCCGGGCTCAGGATTGCAGCAGAATTGGGAATTAAGAAGTTGATCATTCGAGGAGATTCACAGCTTGTGGTGAGACAAGTCAACAAGGATTACCAAAGCCAATTGATGGAAGCATACATCGAGGAAGCAAGGATATTGGAGGAGCACTTTGATGGGTTGCAAACAGAGCACGTACCCCATGCAGAAAACAGCATAGCTGATCACCTGTCAATGTGTGCCGCATAGAAGCTTCCTGTGGAACCAGGAACCTCTGTTCTCCATCTCTCTCAACCCTCCGTATCACCAGCCACAATGGCCCGGAAGAGGATAAAGTTGGACTACGGTAAGCCTCTCCCGGCAGAGACCCTGCCGGAAACAACTCCTCATAGCCTGCCGGACCACCCCATCCAGCTGGGCCTATGGAATCCGCGAATGAGGCTAGTGCTCCCGCGGCAGAGGAGGTGTCGCTAGTCCTCGTTGCTGAGCCTCAGGCTCCAACTTGGGCAAGGCACATTGTCCACTTCCTCCAAACCGAAGAACTCCCTGTCAACCAAGATGAAGCTGAAAGAGTAGTACAAAGGGCCAGTATGTATCAGTTTGTCGATGACACTCTATACAGAAGGAGGCCCAACGGTGTGAAATTGAAGTGTGTTTGCCGGGAGGATGGAAAGGAACTGCTGGCTGAGATTCACAAAGGAATGTGCGGCTACCGCATTGGACCAAGGACATTAGTTGGGAAAGCATTCCGGCAAGGATTCTATTGGCCCACAGCCCTCCAAGATGCGGTTGAGTTAGTCACGAAATGTGAAGCCTGCCAGTTCCATTCCTAAAAAATACACCTACCTACCCAAGCTCTTCAGACAATCCCTCTATCATGGCCATTTTTGGTCTGGAGGCTAGATATCCTCGAACCCTTCCCCCGAGCAATCAGGGGCTTTGAATTCTTGTTCGTTGCCATCGACAAGTTTACAAAGTGGTCGGAAGTGATTGCCGTGAGAAAGGTGACTGCTCAGTCAGCTATCAAGTTCTTAAAAGAATTGGTGTGTCGTTTTGGAATTCTGGAAAGGATCATCACTGACAACGGGACCCAGTTCACGAGCCACGTCTTCATGCAATACGTTCATATCCTCGGATGCAAGTCTCATTCGCTTCTGTGGCACACCCCCGGAGCAATGGACAAGGTGAGAGGGTGAACGCTGAAGTGCTTCATGGACTCAAGACACAAACTTTTGATACGCCATAGAAGCACGGCAGGCGGTGGATCGAGGAGCTGCCGGTAGTTCTCTGGTCCCTCAGAACGGCACCTAACCGAGCTACCGGGCAGACTCCCTTCTCCCTGGTCTACGGGGCAGAAGTAGTTATCCCCACGGAACTCATTTACGGGTCCCCTCGAGTGCTTGCCTATGATGAAGTAGCGCAAAATCAGCACCGGCGTGGCGATGTTGTGCTACTCGAGGAAAACTGTCTCTGGGCTGCTACGCGTGCTGCACGCTACCTGCAAGCCCTGCGTCGCTATGCCGTAGGGTTCATGACCGATGTTTTGAGGAAGGTGACCTTGTCCTTAGGCGCATTCAGTCCACCAAGGGTACAAACAAGTTGTCACCAAAGTGGGAAGGCCCTTACCGGGTGGTACGAGTCACCAGACCTGGCACAGCCCGTCTAGAGACCGGGGATGGCACACAGTTGCAAAACTCATGGAATATTGAGCATCTCCGTAAGTACTACCCGTAAGGTGCGAGTCTGCCGGGCACTACCCAGCAGCCACCCTTTTGTACAAGCCTTGCCTCAGTTGCATGTAACCCCTTGTACAAAGCCGGGGCGATGACCCCGTGCAAGAGAAAATAAAGAAGCGATGTGGGGGGCCCCGACCAAGATCACTGCATAAGCATTTCATGAGCATTTGCATGTGCATATAGATAGGATTGCATCCTGCATTCATTCTCATCTACATCGAGTTGCAAGTTCTTGTCATGAACTTGACTCTGACAAGGGACGAGAAGATTGCATGGCACAATGATCCCCGGCAAGCCAAACAGATAAGTTTACCTCTTGTCCATTAGTGTTATCTAAGCTATAACTTGTGCATAGAGAAACCTCGTCGCTCTCTTGAAACCAGGGTGCTCCCATCCTTGGCTTGAACGCTGCTTTGGCCAGGATGGTCACAGTGGCCCTTGGTAAAAAGGGAGTGGGCGGGGAGCTGGCACCCCAGTCTGTCCCCCGACAGACATGGTTCTCTGGCAGACGAAAAGGGTGCCGGCAGGATATCCTGCCAGGGAAAGCTCGTTTAATTACAGTAAAGAGGCACTCCACCTCTACATGGACATATACACGCACGGGTTCCCGGCAAGGTTTATCCCTTTGATTGACATGCAGATACAAGTACAAGCATTACAGAACACAAAGATGGACTCGAGAGATTACATTGTTTGAATTAAAATTTGGCGATTGCCTACAAGTTTAAGATTGAAAAAAGGTAAGTGCTCTGTAATGCCCTTTCTTGTCCCTCCCCTCCTAGGCACGGCCATAGAAGGCGAAGAGGACAAAAGGAGCGCCAGAGCTGAAGTCTAGTCCGTTCCGTCGGGCTCCAGGAGAGATAGCTCGGAGGGAACAGAAGCATGAGGGAACACCTCGAAGGAGAGCACGACGGAAGGCGGCCCCGTAAACCACTGTCACCAGGGCCAGCATGACTCGGCAGGGCTAACGGAACTGCAGCCCGAGAGGAAGCCTACCGGCGTCCAGCTGGAAGACTGCTGGAGGAGCCCGGTAGCACCGTCCAACTCCCCGGCAAAATCACATTGCCGGGGAGGAGGCGCAGATGCCGATGGTGGTGCTGCTGCCTAATGAAGATGGTGCGGGCGACGATCGGTCGGAGTCAGAGTCGCCACCCCCTCGCCCGATGCCGTCGTCATCGCTGTCACTATCCTCCTTGTCGCTTTCGCTTGAGGAGGAACTTTCGTCATCGCTCGAGCTCTCCACGCAACACCCTAAGCGGCCTCCCGAGCGCCCGAAGATCTTGACGGAGAGTAGGCCACTCTCCATTAATTTGAGATGGAGAATGTGCCCCTCGGAGAAGCTATGGGCACGAGCAAAGGTCTTCCAGCCACGACGAAGATACATTACATGAGGGGTGGGGAAATTGACATCAACCCACATGCTTCCATTCCCACAACCCCTCATGTGTAGCCTTAGGGCGCGCGGTTGCTTGAGCTCCATCTCCCGCGCAAAGAAGGTTGGAAGACGAAGGTGACCACATGCTACCTCTTGAGCATGCGTTGGTTTTCCCTTGAAGAGGAAAGGGTGATGTAGCAAAGTAGCGTAAGTATTTTCCCTTAGTTTTTGAGAACCAAGGTATCAATCCAGTAGGAGACAACGCACAAGTCACCTATTACCTTCACAAATAATCAAGAACCTTGCAACCAATATGATAAAGGGGTTGTCAATCCCTTCATGGTCACTCGCAAAAGTGAGATCTGATAAAGATAGTAAAGTAAATATTTTTGGTATTTTTGTTGTATAGATTGGAAAGTAAAGATTGCAAAATAGTAAACGAGATGCAATGTAAATAAAAGAGATGCAATATAATAAGAAAGAGACCTGAGGGCCATAGGTTTCACTACTGGCTTCTCTCAAGATAGCATGTATTACGGTGGGTGAACAAATTACTGCCGAGCAATTGATAGAAAAGTGCATAGTTATGAGAATATCTAGGAAATGATCATGAATATAGGTATCACCACTACAAAAAAAATACACTTCCATGATGATACATATTTGTCATAGTAGGTCGCGTTTTCTGTCATGCATGTACATCCTTGACGATTTTATAACAGAATCAAGATAGTCATACATGTGCTGTCGTAGAAGTGTTCCATGACATTACCAAAATTATCATCACGGAAGTGTCCACTTCCATGTTGATAAATCGTGCATCACAGAAGTGCTTTCGTCAAGGGTGACCGACACGTGGCATCCACCGTAACGGAACGCCGTTAAGCTATCGGGTCGGGTTTTGGATCCGATAACCCGTTAACAGCCCCGACCAATGGGGATTTTTCACGTGTAAAATCATCATTGGCTGGAGGAAACACGTGTCGGCTCATCGCTGTGACAGATGTCATCCACTCATTGGACAGAAGACGCCTATGATACGTCGACATGTGGCACGGCCCAACAGAGGCCCATTCCTATGAAAAGGCCGGCCCATTTGACTTGGTCAAAAGGTGGCGGGCCGGCCCATGGAAAGCCTGTTAACAGCTTGTTCGCATATAGCCCATTTACAGCCCGCTAACCCAAGGCCCGTTACGCCCTATTCGAATTAGGCCCAGCAGCGTCATCTGGGCCATCCAATATGATTCCAGCCCGTTTTCACTTCTGGCCCATGACGTCTTTCGGCCCATATGAGGCCCTATGTAACTCTTGGCCTATTAACGGCCCGTGGTGAAACTGGCCCGTAATGAATAGTGTATCACTTTACACCCATTATCGGCCCATGGTGAAACTGGCCCGTAAAGAACAGTGTATCACTTTATACCCATTAACGGCCCGTTATTCCGTTGGGCTGTTTCCAGCCCATGTTATCTTTCGGCCTTCTCAGAGCCCATTTATTCTTGGGCTATTTTCCAGCATTCTTTTACTTATGGCCCGTTACTGTCATTTTCTGCTTGTGGGCCAAATTCAGCTCGTGGTTACAGTCGGCCCGTTTGTGGTCCGTTAATACGTTGGGCTGTTTTCATAGCGTCATCAAATACGGCCTACTAATGATGGCCCGTTATGGTCGGCCCATGAACGGACGATTCTAACTCTAACCCGTTTATGACCAGAATGCGGTCTGTTTGGCCCATGTTTGGCCAATCGATCATACGACACGTATAAGGCCCATTGATGATACGGCCCGTAGAAGGCCCATTGTTTCTATGGCCCGTAGAAGGCCCACTGTTTCTATGGCCCGTAGAAGGCCCACTGTTTCTACGGCCCGTAGAAGGCCCACTGTTTATACAGCTCGTAGAAGGCCCACAGTTTCTACGGCCCGTAGGAGGCCCAGTGTCACTACAGTAAATATTAGCCCATGGTTATTGTGGCCTAGTTTTAAAAAATAGGTTATTGCAGCCACTAGCAAACCGTAGAAAAATAACTGCACTGACTACAAGCAAACAAATAAACAAGACAACAAGGAAATAAATAAGCAAGCAACTTACACTAGGCTATCACGGCTATTACACATATTACATCCACTGGGCATCAAAGTTCGCCACCAGTGCAAATATAGGGAACACAACAACATATAAACGCCTCAGCAAAACAAGTCCAGAACTAAAACCACTTTAGAAGAGCTCAAGAAACAATATCCTGGGTACCCATAATGCTGGCAAGATGCTTAGCAAGCTTATTAAGTTTCTCTTGTTTGGCGCTTAAGTCCTCCAGCACTTGCTGTTGCACCAGAAAGTATGCATCTGAATTCTGCAGGGACTTCCTCAGTCCTTCGGCTTCCTGTCGCATAACATCTGATCGATGTCTTTCAACTTGAAGTTGAGACTCAAGAAGCCGAACTGATTCAGGCAACGAGTTCGAAGAGATGGTGCCAGCAGTGGTAGCCAGTAACTCGAACACTACATCAAGACAGGACTTTGGGGTTGTCTTAGTGTCTTCAATATAGTTTTTATCAGCTTTCTTGGAGACCAACAGGGATGTCTCACTATCTTGAACCTTATTTGCATTACTTCCTTTACCATTGCATAACAGGGTACTCTTCTCCAATATTTTATCCGTGTTTTAAAAGAGAAACAAACAAACACATCTCAGGTTTACAATGTAGTATATGAAACTAATTTTGGTAAACCAGTTCAGTAGTAAGGTGGGTAGGATAACAGCATGAAACAAACATA
This sequence comes from Triticum monococcum, assembly GCA_034509565.1. Taxonomy (NCBI): domain Eukaryota; kingdom Viridiplantae; phylum Streptophyta; class Magnoliopsida; order Poales; family Poaceae; genus Triticum; species Triticum monococcum. Next base: position 549,968,676 of record CM067843.1, on the reverse strand, counting down.
TATCTATGTAGTATGGTCACTGTATGGTCTATATCATTCTAGTTTATGTTGCCAAATCAAGATAGATACAGTTCGAATCATATCTATTTAAGACAAAGCAGCATAGATAGAATATAAGTGTGGGAAACTACACAGCAATAACAACACTTGTAATGTGCATGGCATGAGAACATAATTGTTTATTCAATTGAAACTGAAATCAACATAGAGCAAGTTACAATAGCAAACAGCCAAACACGTTGAAGAAACAGGTTTAAAACATACCTGTTGCGCCGTTGGAGTTTCAATTGCATCCTTCAAATTTGAAATTAGTTGGTATCAGTAAATACAGTGATGCAAGAGCAAAGTAGTATGAACCATAGCTACGGAACCTGACCTGAGAACAATTCTTCTTCTGCTTTAAGCATTGACTTTGGATTCGGAGTGGTGGTCCTCGTGATTTGGGCACTGCAGTTGCCTTACTAAGTGCTCGTGTTTGGGTGCTCAGTGGTGGAGATGGTGTTGTGTCAACGGGAACTGGGTGTCTATCTGCTGGGGTTGGGGTTAGAAGGGGTGTAGCTGGTTCTCTGTCCAACTGGGTAGGGGTACAATCTGCATGAGTGTGGGTTATGTGTGGTGGGGCTGGTTCTTGGGAAAGTACAACCGTGGTTCTATCTGCATCGACAGGTAGCACGATCTTTTCTGAAGACCATGTTTTTACTCCCACAGATACTGCCATCACTCCCTCCAATAGAAATGGCTGATAAACAAGAAAAGTAATTGAATGTATAGACATTGTAAGATAGACAGGTGCAATGGATAGTAGGGAAGAAAATAGGGCATGAAATAATTCACATTTATGTTGTCTAAGCAAACAAAATAGTAGGACATAATTTCACATATATGATGGCTAATTAAACAGGATAGCATGACACAATTTCACATGTACGATGGCTAACTAAACAGGATAGAATGACATACTTCAAAATATGATGACTATGTAAACAGGATGACATGATATAACTATACAATGTGTCTATTAAAGTGGTTGGCATGCCATAAATCACCAACATGCCATCGATGGAAACATGATGGCATGATATAATTCACGGATAGAATGACATAATTTAAAATATGATGACTATGTAAACAGGATGAGATGATATAACTATATTATGTCTTTAGAAAATGGGTTGGCATGCCATAATTAAGATACATGCTGTCTATGTAAACATCATGGCATGACATAATTCAAATATATGATTTATATACTAAGGAAGTGAGCAGAGGGCAATCACATATATGATGTGTCAACTAAGGAGATGGCATTCAATATTGTGTATATGATGTAAAAACTAAGCATTGCAATACAACATATGCATTATATGAGTAATATAACCCTGCCAAGTTTGGGCATACACCTTAGGGGGATAATAGGACTGGTCATCTGCCTTTGAATCCTCCTCTGAAGAGCTATCTGTATCCAGCAAGATATCTGCTTCAACATGTAGCATTATCTGCTCTGAAGACCTTGTTTTTACTCCAGATTTCTCCATCACCAATTCAAATGGCTGATGCACAGGAAGAGCAGTTGAATATACAAACATTGTTGACAAAAGCAATGAGAAATACAAAAAAAGGACGACATGATATAATTCACATATATGACGCTTGCCTAAATAGCATGGCATTGCATAATTCACATACATAGTGCCTTGCAACAAGATAACATTGCATAATTCACATATATAATTTCTTGCAACAAGATAGCATTGCATAATTCACATATATGGTAATTAGACACTAAACAGGTGGCATTCACACAAAGCATGTCTAAACTAAGCAAATGACATAGCAATGAAAGATACCATACGCACGATATGAGCAACATAACCCTACCAAGTTAGGGCATGCACCCCGGGGGGATATGACTGGTCATCTGTCTCTGAATCCTCCTCTGAGGAGCTATCCTTAACCAGCGAGATATGCGCTTCGTCAGATAGCATAGTCTGCTCTGAAGACTTTGTTTTCACTCCAGAATTTTCCATCACCGTGTCAAATGGCTGATGCACACGAGGAGTAGTTGAATGTACTAACATTGTTGACAAATTTAACACATAATAAACAAATGATGGCATGATATAATTCACATATAAGATGACTGGCTAATGAGGGTGGCATTGTAAAATTCACATATATGATGACTGGCTAGACAAGATGGCATTGCATGATTCACATATATGATAAAGAAACTAAACAGATGGCATTGACACAAAGCATGTCTAAACTAAGCAGATGACATCTTTAATGTATACAGTAAGCAATGCGAGGCACCATATGCATGATATTACCAACATCAGCATTCCAAGTTAGAGCGAAGACCTCATGGGGTAAATAGGAGTGGTCTTCTCCTTCTGAATCCCCCTCAGAACAGTTATCTTCCTCTAGATTACGATCCGAAATGGGTGGAGGGGGGGGGGGTTGCCTTTGCGCCCACCATGGGACGACGTCTGCATGAAATTTTATTGCCACGCAAGGCTCGTCTCTTTTGCTCTACATGATCAGTTCCATTGTGTACAATAACCGGCATGCATAGGAATAAAACATAGTGAGATTATGTAAGGAGTGCATGCACAAATCCAGAGTGATGGTAGCAAACTATGGATAGACCCAAAACCAAGGATAGCAGGCAGATAATAGCTTTAGTTAAAAAATACAGATAATGGCTCCTTTAATGTTTGTTTGCACCCAACATGAAACTCATAGTAGACACAGGAGATTAACTAGATAGTAGACAGATAGTACTGATTTCTGCCCCAATACGTACCCCACAACCATTTAAAAACTCAAGTTTCAGCATTAGTTTGGACCCGACTCGGAGTCTAATAGATGAACACGACAATAATGTAGCATGTCATCATATTAAGCGATGCATAACGTAAGTAGACACGGAAGAGTGCGACCTCTCTTGCGGACCCGTGTAGTCCTCAAGGTCATCTGCTCAGTTGATGATGGTAATGCAGTTACCGTGGCTGCCGGCGGTGGGGAAGAAGATCTGAGGCGGCGAAATACAGTCTGGAGAGCGGATCCCTGCTGTGGTGAACCCTTCCGTTGTTGGAGCAGCTGAGCTGGGGTGGAACACAATGCCGCAGGAGCAGGACAAACCACACAAGGTTTTCTTTGACACATATCTGTAACAGAAGTAATTGAGTAAGGGCTTGTTTGAATTTGAGGATTCTAACAATGCACGGATAGGAAATAGACAGGAATAGGATAGGAATGCACGTGCAAAATAGAGAATTTAAAAACACATGATTTCTGCCAATCTGGGTGTTTGATTCACAACAATTGGAAGATCACAGGATGCAAAAAAGCATGGTGAGATTAAGTCAAACCACAAGAAAATGTATGGTTATAATTCTATTATGCTACTATCTCTTAGTCTTGTGCTTGATGAATAGGAATATGAAAAGGAGGAGAAGTGGAAATTAGAATTCCTACGATTTTTCTTTCAAGGAGACACTAAAGGAACAAATCCTACAGTTTTCCTTTGCTCCATTCCTTTGCACCAAATTCATGAAAAGTAGTACCATAGGAAACTTTCCAATTCCGATGTTTTTCATTCACTTTTCCTTTCAAGCACTGGCGATTCTAGTAGGCAGGCTTGAGCAAGGAAAATCCTACACTAAAAAAATGTTTCTGTGCTACTTCTATTACTTTAGACCCAGGCCACTGCCATACTAGCTCAACTCCCAGGCCCATCGACAAATGCACAACTCAAACGCGCAAAGATAAATAATGATGGCGTTCAAGAGAGTCCATCACGGATAACTAAGTTGCCTGGTACCTCACTGCTTGTCATATAGTAGGATAAAATAATCGTATTTCCCGTTACTATGAGTGCTCAATGGCGACAAGTGTACAACCTCTTTGGCGAAGCCATGTCGATCTCAGCGTGATTGGGTTGGCCGGTGAGGATGCTCCGGCTGACTTGGCTGTCGGAGGAGGGGAAGAAGATCTTAGGCGTCTGGAGATGGAGCCCGAGGTACTGCTCCGCTGTGATGGAGGGTTTCGTCGTTGGAGCAGCTCCGGTGAGTTGTACGACGCCGAGGCTGAAGCAGGACAAGAGAGACAACGAACAACGTTAACCGGAGTGGAATTCTAATATCATCTCCAATACATGACGTAAAATACATAACCACAAAGTGCTAGATGTAAAATACATCAGCCGCTCATCTCTGAACTTAACTGTCAAAACTGAATTTAACTGTCGAAACTGAACTTAACTGTTGACCCTGAACTTAACTGTCGAAACTGAATTTTGCCGTAGAAACTAAACGCACTAGCAAGGTGAGGCTACACGTCGGTCGACTGACTTTTTCATCTCTGGTTAGTCGATTTTGCAGCCATTAGATACGAAATCAAGGGCTTGCGGTTCATCTTCAACCTCCACCCCCTAGCCGCCAGCCACCACCGGCCAAATAGCAGCCCCCCGCCGCCCGCCCCAAAAACACTCCCCACCGCCGGTCCTCCGCCGCCCCAGCCATCCCTCTAGCCCCCCTGTGTCAAGCTTATTCTCTGGCGATCCCCACGCCACCGCCCCGCCACCGCCGGCGACCACCGCCCCATCCTGAACCCTAAGATAGACAGTGGGGTACCTCTCCGGTGAGCCCCCCTCCCCACTGTGGCTGGTTCTTCCTTCACCCCGGCGAGCCCCCCCACCCCCTGAAAATCGTCTGACCCAAAAGTCGATTCAGTCAACTGAAGTGTAGCTAAATCGGAGCAGCATCACAAGCAAGAGCAAGAGCGAGGGCAGCAGCGCAAGCAAGAGCAATAGCAAGAGAAGACCAGGCATGGGACCGAGAGCAAGAGCAGAGCAGCAGCGCGAGCGAGAGCTAATGCAGCAGCAGCTCGTACTGATGTGGACGTCGCCACCGAGGGAGTGACACCGTGGAGGAAGTGGCCGGCGACGCCGCCGTGGATGGAGACGCGCTGTGTCGGCTCGGGACTGAGCGCCGACAGCACCGTGAGATCGAATCAAGAACAAAATGCAGCGATTAGTGTACAACCTCTTTGGTGGCACCGATTAGGCCGCAACTTCATCCGAGGAAATGGTGATGATGATGCTCTTCTGGTGGTGCAGGTGAAGACGGCGATGTGGGAATGGAGGTGGCGCGAAAGACGAGGGGAATGTCGGTGTAGATCCTTGGAGGTGGAGGACAGGGTGGCTAAACCGGCGGGACGATGAGATCAACGATGGATCCTCATCCGGTACGGTGGATGAGGGATGTCGAGGTGTTGTTGTGGACGATGTCATCGGGGAAGAGGCTCCGGCTGGTTGGCGGACGGAGCAGGGTGTGGGGTTTCGTCGTGGGTTTTCGCGGTCTTGGTGTATGAATGGGTGGGCGGATGGGATGACAGTGGGGAACCATGGCTTAGAGACGCGCTTGTCCAAAATGTGGGGTAAGTTATGAAAGTACCCCCATCGATTTGAGGCGGTTCTTTCCGTTCGGGGGTACCACGGGCATTTCGCGTTTCGGGATTTCACAGGAGGTGGGAGTTTTCGCGCGCGTTGTAATTTCGGAATAGCAAGGCGCGGGTTGAGATGGAAGGAGTTGTCGGACCACAACGAGACAAAGATATATCTTAAATATTTTGGGCTAACAAGGCGCGGGTTGAAGAGGCGGGAGTTTCGCAGCACGATAGACAGAGGCGCTAGCTTGAATTTTCGGCATAACAAGGCGCGGCTTGAAATTTCGGAAGAACAAGCTTAACGTGTACCAAAAAAACAATTTGCACCTCAACACGCACAACACAACCACAAACACCATTTGGACTAGAGAAAGGTACACATGCATTGCACGCATGAGATTTGGCAACCAAATTATGAATAAATACCACATTATAGCATGCAAGCTTTGAGTCATATATGCATGATGTAGATGTTCGTTTAATTCTTATAGTAAATTTCATTCAAAATCATCTAGTTTGTCACACCCTAGCTAGTTCATGCATTAGAGTGTTGCATCATGTTTAATTTCCCAGAAAACTGAAATGGGGATGACAGAACCCCTAGCACCCTCCCTGGAACAACTAGGGTTTACTAAAAACTTTTTCAATGAACCTGAAATGACCTTCTAAAAAGTCCAGCCTTTTTGTTTTGGGTTAAAACCTTTGACAAAAATGGTGCACATTTTTCTAGGACATCTTACGGTCATTGGATTAATTCATATAGTATTTGCATTTGGGCATTTAAATGCTATAAAATATTTTAAATGCTCAAATAATCATAAACTAAAATGTTTACTGTTGGATATATTCTAAGCAGTAGCCATGATTAGTTTTATGATTTTTGGAAATGCCCTGGCATTTTTAATAAAGCCCTGAAGTTACAGAAATAATAGAAAACAGAAAAAAGGAGAGAGAGAAAGGACCCAGCCACTTACCTGGCGCAGCCCACCTGGCCCACTGGCCGGCCCAGCACTTTGTTGGCCCGCACCAGTCATCACCTACCTCTGCCAGTAGCCAGAGGAGGGACACGGCGCACGCGCCCGAGCTCGCCACGCCACCACCCTGCTCGTCTGCTTCGCCTGGTCACCGCCTCGACGCCGCGAACGCCTCCTCGGTGTCGCCCCGGTCTACCCGACACCTCACACTCCCCCTGCTCTCTCCCTCGCTCCCTCGACGCCATGGCCGACGCAGCTGCGCCCGCGCCGTTGTGAAGCCCGCAGCCACCGCCGTCCACTCGTCGCCTCGTCGTGCCAACAAGCTTCGCCGTCGTCCACTGCTTCGCCTCGACCGATCCCCGAGCGCTCACTCGCCCCGGAGACGCTGGCCGAGCCCGTCCCGATCCGCCATCGCCGGAGATCCCCCTCGCTACCTCGACCACTCCAGCCCCTCCCCAAGCTTGCCGTTCGCTCCCCTGCACTCACAGTGAGCCACTGACCCTTCTCCCCCTCTCCGTTCTAGCTCTCGTGCATCGTATGCACCGCCTCAAGTTCGCCCGCACGCACCGCCGCCTGTGCTCGCCGCCGCCGAGTCTTCGGCCATCTAATGGTCCGGCCGTCGTGCCCAGCTTCCTCCCCGCGCCGCGTAGAGCACGTACGTGCCCCGCATGAGCCACCACAACCGTCACAACGATGACCCGAGCTCACCCGAGCTCCGGCGACTCCCAAGGTCGACGCCGGCGATGACTCCGACCACCCCTGGCCCAACCACCTACACCACTCGACGCGGATGAGTGCCCGCGTCATGTAGATGCCCTTCGCCGGCCATTTGGTCACCGGAGGAGGAAACCCACACCCCTCCACCGTCCCTAGCCTTGCCGGCGATGAGCCGTTGACCTGGTCCGGCGGGTTTGACCCCGCTTGATCGGGGTTTGACTTCCCCCTGACTCATTGACGGGTGGGCCCCAGGCCACCTACTAAACTAGGTTAGTATTAGTTTAACACTAACTAAACTTAGTTAGTTTAATTGACACTGACAGATGTGACCCACATGTCAGGGTTGACCTGGACCATCTCAGTTGACCACTGACGTCACACTGACGCCAGACTGATGCAGTAAATCCTTTTCTGGATTTATTCTTATATAGGAAATTCCAGAAAATATTACAAACTTCAAAAATTCATAACTTTTAATCTGTAACTCCAAATGCAAAGATTTATATATGAAATTTGATCAGAAAAATTCAATCTTTTCATCTGTAATGGTTTCATGCATGACAAAACACTTTAACCTTGCTGTTTAGGTGAAACAAGATAATACACTTATAATGCTTAAGAACATAAGCTTCCATTTGAATCTTTGATTCAAATGGACCCAAACCAACTTGTTTCACATTGCATTAGGCAGGACACCTCATATTGCCATGTCATAGCATGCATCATATTGTTGCATATTGCCATGTGATGATTGTGTTTTGTGGTGTCTTTCGTGGTAGGTTCCGCCTCCGAGGATATCTCCGAGAATCCAACTAAAGGGCAATAGCCTACTACTACTCCATCAGGCAAGCAGACCCATTGATCATATCGATACAATCCCATGTTCTCGCTTCTGCTCTCATTTACTGCATTAAGACAACAACGTTCCAAACTGCTGTGTGCTGCGGTAGTTGAACCCTTATCCTCTACATGACCTGTCATTGCCATAGTAACTAGATGAAACCCACTAGCATGTGTAGGAGTTGATTGAGCCATGTATGTGTTTCCTACCTTGCTATGCCTGCTATGCTTAGAGTTGTGTCAGGTCTGGTTCATCTGGGTGATGGGCTAGAGTGAAATGATTACGTCGGTAATGTGGGGGTTGTGTTGAACATGATTTGGTAAAGGTATCGATGAGAGGCCATGTAGGAGTACATGGTGGGTTGTTTCATTGAGGCCGTCCCTAAGAACTGAGATCTGTATGTGTGATTTAAGAATCAGTTACTACCATGCATTGGGATCCTTAATTGACCCTCTCGGCTTCTTAACCACTCTAGTACTCTGTCCAGGAGTTGCAACTAGTTTCTGGTGTTTGTAGGTTATGTGTTGGCGGCTGTGCATAGCGCTGACCCTAGGGGTGGGCTATGATGCGGTAGATACACCGTGGCACGGTGTACCGAGTCGCCCGTTTGGTGTCTCGGGAACCCTGTTCAATCGTTCGGGGCCGTATGTGGAAACCTCGGCCGGACTCCCTGCGGATGGAACCTGGATAGGCGATAAACCTGGACTAGAGACTTGAGTGTTTAGGTAGGCCATGGCCGACACCCTCGTTGGGCTTCCGCTTGAAGGTTGTCGAGTACATGTCGTGTAAACGACAGTAAGTGGTGAGAGCGTGTATGGAAGTACACCCCTGCAGGGTTAACATCATCTATTCGAATAGCCGCGTCCGCGGTAAAGGACTACTTGGTTGCCTATACAGTTCATAGACAAGTTAATGGTTACTACTAAAAGACTCAAGATAAGTGTGAGTACCGAGGATGGCCCTCTCGTAGGATGCGAGGGAGGATCCCCGGTGGAGTATTGTGTTGGTGATTAGTGGACTCGTGTGCGAAAACTATTTTACAGTGGTGTCTCGTAGGATATCCTAGCCAAGAGTCAAAGTTGGCTTGCTGCATTAAACTCCACCACCTTCTTGAGAATAAGCATGTATAGTAGGATCTGTTGTAAGACTTGCTGAGTACCTTCGTACTCATGTTGCTTTAATTACTGTTTTCAGATGACAACACCGCCCCCTCCGATGGGTTTTACGTAGACCTCGACATCGATGAGTAACTTGCCACCCAGGTGGTGATTCTGGCCATGGAGGGCCCTATGTAGATAGACAGGCTTCGACAAGCCTTCTTTCTTTCTAGTGTCTATACTCAGACTTATTTGCTTCCGCATGTGCTTGTATGCTTGTATGACTTGAGTGTCGGGTCTTGTGACCCCTACCTGTATGAACATGTTATGTATGGCTCTCCAGAGCCTTTAAATAAAGTACTTGAGTTTGTAGAGTTTTGTTGTGATGCCATGTTGTATTTACACATATCGAGCATATTGTGTGTATGATTGAAATGATTGGTATGTGTGGGATCCGACAATCTAGTTGTTTATCCTTGGCAGCCTCTCTTATGGGGAAATTTAGTCTAGTGCTCCTTGAGCCATAGTAGTCCGCTACAGCCCAGTTCACCGGAGTCCTGCTAGCCCAGCACTACTGCTCAGGACACTTGACTGGCCGGCATGTGCTTGACTTCGTTCCTATGTCTGTCCCTTCGGGGAAATGTCACGCGGTGACATCCGGAGTCCTGCCTAGCCTGCTACAGCCCGGGTTCCCCGGAGTCCTATTAGCCCAGTGCTATAGCCCGGATTCACATGCTGTTAACTGACATGCTCGATGTGATTCATGTATGCCTGTCCCCATAGGTCTGTGCCGCTTTGGGTTCATGACTAGCCATGTCGGCCAGGGTTCTCTGTCATATGGATGCTAGCGACACTATCATATACGTGAGCCAAAAGGCGCAAACGGTCCCGGGCCATGGTAAGGCGACACCCGTGGGGATACCGTGCGTGAGGCCGCAAAGTGATATGAGGTGTTACTGGCTAGATCGATGTGACTTGGAATCGGGGTCCTGACAGCGTTGGCATTAGAGCCGGACTGCCTGTAGGTTCGTTGAGCCAAACTGGTCGATGTCGAGTCTAGAAATGCTTTAGTTATATGTAGGGGGATTGATTGTGGGAGGGAACGTATGGCTCTTTTACTCCTTTACCTTATGCCCTCTGATCTGAGTCATTCTCTTCTCATTCTACGTGGGTTAAGGACTAGGCTCTCTTCTCTCTATCAGGTTCATGTGTTACTAATCCGTAGTAGCTTATAGGATTGTTGTTACAAGCCTCAGTACAGTTTCTACTACTTTTAGTATGTTGTCAGTTGAACCAGAACCTTGATATGATGTTGTTGAGTGGTTTTTGCGTACTGTTGTGAACGTCTCAAATATTTTTCTGAGCATTTACAGCCGTTATGCTGTCCGATTTCTCCTAAAAAGTTCTAATGCCTTTTGCATTATTCTGTGCTTTCAGATGGCCACCCGTTCCCAGAACCAAGTGGTTCGTCTGACCCGGTGCCTCGATGTACCCGGTCACATGGCCATGTTGGTTCGAGTGATGGTCGAGACAGGCTATCGGTGGTATCCGGAATATACCGTCGAGGAGCAGTTCCGAGACTTAAACCAGAGCCAGTACCTTTGTACCGTCAGGATATATCCCTCTTATCCTGGAGCCACTGAACCCCTTCACTGCTCCTATGGACTTGGGGTCACTATTGAGATGTCTGTGCAGGATGCAGCTTACTCAATGATGACTATCATTCGAGCCAGGACTGCCTTGCTTCAGAACACCGATTTCCGCTACATGCCAGCCTCACTCCGTGGAGCACAGGGGTACTATCAGGCTTTGTACTATGACTCTACACATGAGGCGTCACTACTCCGCACTACTGCTGAGATGCTCGAGGATAAGGACCGCGAAAATCGGGCCTTGCGTATGGAGCTTTTCCACTCTCGTTCTGATCACTGGGCCACTTTGACTCGGTTTGCACTGCTGTGCAGGCAGGATACATGGACCTGAGGGACATGTACCCTGTGCGGTCTGGATTGCTAGATTGTATGGAGTGGCGTGATATAGGAGGCATCACCCCTCCTCATGGTCCCTGTCTGCCACCGTCTGTGGGACCAAGGGCACATCCGAGTCCCTATGGTCCGCAGGCTCCGTAGGACCGTCTGTTCCCAGATGATCATGTTCCGCTTCCAGGCTTTGGTGGTGACTTTTATGAGGATTACTACGGAGCCGTCTGAGCTAGTAGTAGTTTCACTAGTACTGTAATAGTTGTATTCTCCACAGTCCTGCGTGACCCGTGGGATACGACTTAGTGTGTATCACGCTCCGGAGGTGTAGAAAAATAATGTATAGGAGCTTGGAATGCCTCCGATGAGATGTAATGTCTTTCACCATAGTTGTAGTCTAGCCTGGGCTTGTACCAAACTATGTACGGTGTGTATGACCAATGGTATATATATGGAAGTTTCTATATTACCATGTCGTGCAATGAACATCTTAGCATTCCATGTTATCCATTACATTCTGCACTTCCTTGCCAAATTTGTGCCATCCTTGTCTAAACCGTTGTCTTGTTTTTACTAGGATGGTCAACACCCGCAGCAACCCTGCTGCCCCGGAGCAGGGAGAAGCCAGTGCAGCTAGGGGTGAAAATCTACCTCACCCGCCTTCTCTGGCCGAAGTTATGCTGGAGGCAGAAAGAAACAAGCGTGAGACTAACTGCTTGCCGGAGCGGATTGAGCAGAACACTGCACGTCATCAGCGAAACGACTTGGTGTCAATCAATGACTTTATCAAGTTGTACCCACCAAAGTTTAATCATTCCGTCGAGCCCCTCGACGCGGATGACTGGCTTTGCAGCATCACCCACAAGCTACGTTCTGCCAACATAGCCGAAGCCTATAAGGTTGCCTATGCTGCCTATCACCTCGAAGGCCCTGCTAGCCTTTGGTGGGAAAACTTTGAGGCTATGCGCCCGGTCGGCCAAATCACTACTTGGGCTGAATTCAGTGAGGCTTTCTGTGAGCATCACATCCCGAAAGGTCTCATAGATCGTAAGAGGGAAGAGTTCTGCAAGTTCACCCAAGGCAGACTGACTGTGGATGCATATAGTCGTGAATTTGGGAATCTGGCACGTTATGCTCCTGAAGAGGTATCCACCGACGCTAAGAAGTAGGCAAGGTTCCGCAAGGGACTTAGCCCCAAGCTTCGCCGCGATCTTCGTCTGCATGAGTGCACCTCTTTCCAGAAGTTGGTCAATAAAGCCATCAGTGCTAAGACAGGCCAGTCTGACTATGACGCTTCACGCAAGCACTCTCGTGATTTTGGTTCTTCATCCGACTCTGGATCTCAGAAGCACCGGGTGTGGATTCCAAGCACAACGCTGCCACCCAGGTTCATTCCGAGGCCATCCTTTGAGGCCCCTTGCCCCAACCAGTAGTTTGCACCGCCTAAACCCTATGGTGGCCCCGGTGCTAATGCTGCTCCACGCCCCAATGTTGTGACATGTTTCAAGTGTGGAGAGCCGAGTCACTACAGCCGAGAGTGTCCCCAGAACAACAACCCCAATCAGTCTGGAAAGTCCGTTGGCCGTGGTAAGCCAGCGGGAAATACCTTCTACGCCGAGCCAGCCACCACTGCACGTGGCCATGTCAACTATGTCTCAGCTGAGGAGGCTCATGAGGATCCTAACATCGTCCTTGGTATGCTCCTTGTTAATTGCCATCTAGCATCTGTTCTTTTTGATATTGGAGCATCTCATTCATTCATATCTAAGAGCTATGCTCGATTGCATAACACGACATTCTGTGACATGCCCACTTCCATGGCAATTCAAACTCCGGGTTCCAAATGGCAAACTTCTAGAGTAAGCCATGGGAATGAAATTCTTGTCGATAGACTTGTCTTCCTTGCATCCTTAATAGCTCTCAAGTCCTCGGACATAAACATCATCTTGGGTATGGACTGGATGTCAGCCCATTATGCTAAGATTGATTGTTCTACTAGAACTGTTCAACTTACTCACCCATCAGGCAAGACAGTCAATGTCTTAACTCGAGTGGCCAAGCGCCATCTTTACTCCCTAAATGCCAACCCTCTTCCAAAGCTTGAAGATATTCCGATAGTCCGAGACTTCCCGGATGCCTTTCCAGAAGAACTGCCAGGTGTTCCACCTGACAGGGATGTCAAGTTCGTGATAGACCTTGTTCCAGGAACCGTCCCAATTTCTAGAAGAACCTATAAGATGGCACCCTTAGAACTAGATGAGCTTAAGAGCCAACTAGATGAGTCCTTGAAAAAGGGTTTCATCTGTCCTAGTTCTTCTCCTTGGGCTTGCCCCGTCCTCTTCGTTAAGAAGAAGGATGGAACGGATCGGATGGTTGTAGATTACCGACCTGTCAACTTGGTCACTATCAAGAACAAGTATCCGCTCCCTCGGATCAATGATCTGTATGACCAGCTCGCTGGATCCTCAGGTTTTTCCAAGATGGATTTGAGGTTGGGCTACCATCAAATCAAAATCAAAAACGGGGACATTCCTAAAACGGCCTTTGTTACTCGCTATGGCCAATACGAGTACACCGTTATGTCCTTTGGTTTAACCAATGCCATTTGGATAAATTCGTAGTAGTATACCTCGATGATATAGTCATCTACTCCAAGAGTGAGGAGGAACATGCCGAACATCTAAGGCTGGTATTGACGAAACTTCGAGAGCATCGCCTTTATGCCAAATTCTCCAAGTGTGAATTTTGGTTGCCAGAAGTGACCTATCTAGGCCATGTAATCTCTGGTAAGGGTATTGCTGTCAATCCCGAGCGAGTTCAGGCTGTCCTCGATTGGACTCCACTTGAAACGGTCAAGCAAGTTCGGAGCTTCCTTGGCTTAGCAAGCTATTGTCGCCGCTTCGTCGAGAATTTCTCCAAGGTTGCTAAACCTCTAACTGAACTCCTCAAGAAAGATAAAAAGTTCGAGTGGACCCCACAGTGTGAGTTCAGCTTTCATGAACTGAAAAGACGCCTGACATCTGCTCCCGTACTGGTACCACCAGATTTCTCTAAGGACTTTATTATCTATTGCGACGCCTCGCGACAAGGACTAGATTGCATACTCATGCAAGATCGTCAGGTAATTGCCTATGCTTCACGACAATTACACCCACATGAGGAAAACTATCCCACACATGATTTGGAGCTTGCAGCTGTAGTCCATGCACTTAAAACATGGCGACATTACCTTCTCGGTAATCGTTGCGAGATCTTCACCAATCACCAAAGCTTGAAATATATCTTCACCCAACCAAATTTGAATCTCAGGCAAAGACGTTGGGTCGAGTTGATCTCGGATTACGACTTAGGAATAACTTGCACCCCGGGCAAAGCCAATGTCATGGCTGATGCGCTAAGTCGTATATCTTATTGTAACAACCTGATGTTACAACAAAGTCAACCACTTCTCCACGAGGAATTTCTTAAGCTTAACCTTCACATTGTTCCTCAAGGATTACTATCCACCCTGGTGGCGAAACCGACCCTTATGGATCAGATCATAACCGCCCAGCGGTATGACAAGGTGTTGTCTTCTTTGAGAACTGCCTGGTGGTTCCTAAGAAACAACAACCGATCCTTAAGGAAGCTCATGAATCCCCTCTCACTATTCATCCCGGTAGTACTAAAATGTATCAAGACCTACGCCAGAGGTTTTGGTGGACTAGGATGAAGAGAGAAATTGCTCAATACATTGCTAGTTGCGATGTCTGTCGTCGTGTTAAAGCAGAGCATCGTCTGCCTGCTGGCACCTTTCAACCTTTGGCTATTCCTGAATAGAAATGGGATAAAATCAGTATGGATTTCATTATTGGGTTTCCTAGGACCAAGAGAGGGATCAATTCTATCTTTGTCGTGATCGATCGTCTTTCCAAAGTAGCCCATTTCCTACCTGTTCGTGAGAGTATCACCGCTAGCCAGCTAGCTGACCTATACATCTCCCGAATAGTGTCTCTTCATGGTGTCCCATTGGAAATTAACTCAGACCGTGGGAGTCTCTTCACCTCTCGATTTTGGGAAAGTTTCCAAAATGCTATGGGAACTCGTCTCTCTTTTAGCACCGCGTTTCACCCCCAATCAAGTGATCAAGTAGAGCGAGTCAATCAAATCATGGAGGATATGCTCCAAGCTTCGGTCATTTCATTCGGAATGGATTGGGAGAAATGCCTTCCATTCACGGAGTTCGCTTATAACAATAGTTATCAAGCTAGCTTGGGCAACGCTCCTTTCAAAGTTCTCTATGGATGAAAATGTCGAACGCCTCTTAACTGGTCAGAAACCGGGGAAAGACAACTCTTTGGGCCGGATATGATTCAGGAAGCAGAAGAGCAGGTTCGCGTTATTCGTGAGAAATTGAAAACTGTCGGATTTCGGATTCCGGCAGACCCTTAAGGTTCGAACTCTGGGGTGCGCACGGAGATTCTGCCTCCTACCTACCTGCACCCCTCCGCCATGCTAGGATCTAAACTACCGAAAGAACAACACAAGAGACACAGGGTTTATACTGGTTCGGGCCACCGTTGTGGTGTAATACCCTACTCCAGTGTGTGGTGTGTGGATTGTCTCTTGGGCTGATGATGGTGAACAATACAAGGAAGAAAGGCCTCGCGAGGGCTTGTTCTTGGCTGGGGCGATGAACTGCTGGGTGGAGTTTAGTCACCTTTCTCTCTCTCTCTCTCTCTCTCTCTCTCTCTCTCTCTCTGCTTCCAACCAACCGATCCCCCGACCCCTCTGCTCTGTGGGTGGCTGGTTCTATTTATAGAGGCCCTAGTCCTCTTCCCAAATATCGAGCAGGAAGGGAGCCAACAATGGCGGGCTAATTTGAAGGGGGACAACAAGTATCAGCTATCCTTACAAAAGTAGTCTTCGCCTGCGCAAAGCTCTGGTGATGACGCCGTCTTGGGCTCCACGATGACCTCCGTCTCGTAGTCCTCCTGGTCTTGGTCTCATTGCACCGAAGTGGAAACCTTTGCCTGATGCCTCTGTACTCCGCGGCTACGCTTGCCCCCTTTGCACCAAAGAGGAAAGGAGGACGCTGCGCGGGCTGGCACCCGCCTGGCGCCCTAAGTCGTCAGGGCTTGCGTCACGGGCACCTCGTGAGGTACCCCGCCTTGATCTCTCCGCCTCCTCGTGAGCCAGCCTGACGAGGCCGTGCCGGAGGAAGCTCCGCGTCACCCGCCCCACGAGGCTTGGCCCCTCGCGAGGGTCTTGGGTTTGTGTTGGTGAAGATGGGCCGCATTGGGCCCCCTTTTGAGCCACGCCGCAGGCCGCAGGCAGGCAAGTCTGGGGACCCCCGTTCCCAGAACGCCGACAAAAACAGCCCAATCTCGTCAAAAGACCCAATATGACCGTAAACATAAGCTCATGACTTATGAAGTTGGCGAGAAGGCTTACCTTCGGGTCACTCTGTTAAAGGGAACCCATCGATTCGGTATCAAAGGAAAATTGGCTCCTCGTTACATTGGACCCTTTCGCATTCTTGCCAAACGAGGAGAAGTTGCCTACCAATTGGAACTACCTCCGCACCTTTCCAGAGTTCACGATGTCTTCCACGTTTCTCAACTCAGGCGTTGCTTCGCGGATCCTATCCGTGGAGTGGACCATGAAACGCTTGATCTACAAGATAATCTCTCATATCGGGAATATCCCGTTCGTATCCTTGATCAAGCCGAGCGTACCACTCGATGCCATAACATCAAGTTTCTTAAGGTTCAATGGTCACACCACACTGAAAAGGAAGCCACTTGGGAAAGGGAGGATCGTCTTCGACTCGAGTACCCCACCTTCTTCCCAACGGATCCTAAATCTCGGGACGAGATTCTTTTGAGTGGGGGTGAGTTGTCACACCCTAGCTAGTTCATGCATTAGAGTGTTGCATCATGTTTAATTTCCCAGAAAACTGAAATGGGGATGACAGAACCCCCAGCACCCCCTGGAACAACTAGTGTTTACTAAAAACTTTTTCAATTAACCTGAAATGCCCTTCTAAAAAGTCCACCCTTTTTGTTTTGGGTTAAAACCTTTGACACAAATGGTGCACATTTTTCTAGGACATCTTAAGGTCATTGGATTAATTCATATAGTATTTGCATTTGAGCATTTAAATGCTATAAAATATTTTAAATGCTCAAATAATCATAAACTAAAATGTTTACTGTTGGATATATTCTAAGCAGTAGCCATGATTAGTTTCATGATTTTTGGAAATGCCCTGGCATTTTTAATAAAGCCATGAAGTTACAGAAATAATAGAAAACAGAAAAAAGGAGAGAGAGAGAGAGAGAGAGAGAGAGAGAGAGAGAGAAAGGACCCAGCCACTTACCTGGCGCAGCCCACCTGGCCCACTGGCCGGCCCAACACTGTGCTGGCCCGCGCCAGTCATCGCCTACCTCTGCCAGTAGGCAGAGGAGGGACACGGTGCACGCGCCCGAGCTCGCCACGCCACCACCCTACTCGTCTTCTTCGCCTGGTCACCGCCTCGACGCCGCGAACGCCTCCTCGGTGTCGCCCCGGTCTACCCGACACCTCAGACTCCCCCCTGCTCTCTCCCTTGCTCCCTCGACGCCATGGACGATGCAGCCACACCCGCGCCGTCGTGAAGCCGGTAGCCACCGCCGTCCACTCGTCGCCTCGCCGTGCCAACAAGCTTCGCCATCGTCCACTGCTTCGCCTCGACCGATCCCCGAGTGCTCGCTCGCCCCCGAGACGCTGCACCGAGCCCGTCCCAATCCGCCATCGCTGGAGATCCCCCTCGCTACCTCGACCGCTCCAGCCCCTCCTCGAGCTCGCCATTCGCTCCCCTGCACTCGTAGTCAGCCATTGACCCTTCTCCCCCTCTCCGTTCTAGCTCTCGTGCACCGTACACGCCGCCTCGAGTTCGCCCGAACGCACCGTCGCCTGTGCTCGCCGCCGATGAGTCTCCGGCCATCTAATGGTCCGGCCGTCGTGCCCAGCTTCCTCCCCGCGCCTTGTAGAGCACGTACGTGCCCCGCATGAGCCACCACGACCGTCAAAACGACGACCCCGAGCTCACCCGAGCACCGGCGACCGGCAAGGTCGATGCCGGCGACGACTCCGGCCACCCCAGCCCAACCACCTACACCACTCGACGCGGAAGAGTGCCCGCGTCACGTAGATGCCCTCCGCCAACCATTTGGTCACCGGAGGAGGAAACCCGCACCCCTCCGCCGTCCCTGGCCTTGCCGGCGACGAGCCGTTGACGTGGTCCGGCGGGTTTGACCCCGCTTGATCGGGGTTTGACTTCCCCCCTGACTCACTGACGTGTGGGCCCCAGGCCACTAACTAAACTAGGTTAGTATTAGTTTAACGCTAACTACACTTAGTTAGTTTAATTGACACTAACAGAAGGGACCCACGGGTCAGGGTTGACCTGGACCATCTCAGTTGACCGCTGACGTCACACTGACGCCAGGCTGACGCAGTAAATCCTTTTCTGGATTTATTCTTATATAGGAAATTCCAGAAAATATTACAAACTTCAAAAATTAATAACTTTTAATCTGTAACTCCAAATGCAAAGATTTATATATAAAATTTGATCAGAAAAATTCAATCTTTCCATCTGTAATGGTTTCATGCATGACAAAACACTTTAACCTTGCTGTTTAGGTGAAACAAGACAATACACTTATAATGCTTAAGAACATAAGCTTCCATTTGAATCTTTGATTCAAATGGACCCAAACCAACTTGTTTCACATTGCATTAGGCAGGACACCTCATATTGCCATGTCATTGCGTGAATCATATTGTTGCATATTGCCATGTGATGATTGTGTTCTGTGGTGTCTTTCGTGGTAGGTTCTGCCTCCGAGGATATCTTCGAGTATCCAACTGAAGAGCAGTACCCTACTACTACTCCATCAGGCAAGCAGCCCCATTGATCATATCGATACAATCCCATGTTCTTGCTTCTGCTCTCATTTACTGCATTAAGACAACAATGTTTCAAACTGCTGTGTGCTGCAGTAGTTGAACCCTTATCCTCTGCATGACCTGTCATTGCCACAGTAACTAGATGAAACCCACTAGCATGTGTAGGAGTTGATTGAGCCATGTATGTGTTTCCTACCTTGCTATGCCTGCTATGCTTAGAGTTGTGTCAGGTCTGGTTCATCTGGGTGATGGGCTAGAGTGAAATGATTATGTTGGTAATGTGAGGGTTGTGTTGAACATGATTTGGTAAAGGTATCGATGAGAGGCCATGTAGGAGTACATGGTGGGTTGTTTCATTGAGGCCGTCCCTAAGAACTGAGATCTGTATGTGTGATTTAAGAATCAGTTACTACCATGCATTGGGATCCTTAATTGACCCTCTCGGCTTCTTAACCACTCTAGTACTTTGTCCAGGAGTTGCAACTAGTTTCTGGTGTTTGTAGGTTATGTGTTGGCGGCCGTGTGTAGAGCTGACCCTAGGGGTGGGCTATGATGCGGTAGATACACTGTGGCACGGTGTACTGAGTCGCCCGTTTGGTGTCTCGGGAACCCTGTTCACATCGTTCGGGGCCGTATGTGGAAACCTCGGCCGGACTCCCTGCGGATGGAACCTGGATAGGCGATAAACCTGGACTAGAGACTTGAGTGTTTAGGTAGGCCATGGCCGACACCCTCGTTGGGCTTACGCTTGAAGGTTGTCGAGTACATGTCGTGTAAACGACGGTAAGTGGTGAGAGCGTGTATGAAGAAGTACACCCCTGCAGGGTTAACATCATCTATTCGAATAGCCGCGTCCGCGGTATAGGACTACTTGGTTTCCTATACAGTTCATAGACAAGTTAATGGTTACTACTAAAAGACTCAAGATAAGTGTGAGTACCGAGGATGGCCCACTCGTAGGATGACGAGGGAGGATCCCTGGTGGAGTATTGTGTTGGTGATTAGTGGACTCGTGTGCGAAAACTATTTTATAGTGGTGTCTCGTAGGATAGCTTAGCCAAGAGTCAAAGCTGGCTTGCTGCATTAAACTCCACCACCTTCTTGAGAATAAGCATGTATAGTAGGATATGTTGTAAGACTTGCTGAGTAACTTTGTACTCATGTTGCTTTAATTACTGTTTTCAGACGACAACACCGCCCCCTCCGATGGGTTTTACGTAGACCTCGACGTCGATGAGTAACTTGCCACCCAGGTGGTGATTCTGGCCATGGAGGGCCCTATGTAGATAGACATGCTTCGACAAGCCTTCTTTCTTTCTAGTGTCTCTACTCAGACTTATTTGCTTCCGCATGTGCTTGTATGCTTGTATGACTTGAGTGTCGGGTCTTGTGACCCCTACCTGTATGAACATGTTATGTATGGCTCTCCGGAGCCTTTAAATAAAGTACTTGAGTTGTAGAGTTTTGTTGTGATGCCATGTTGTATTTACACATATCGAGCATATTGTGTGTATGATTGAAATGCTTGGTATGTGTGGGATCCGACAATCTAGTTGTTTATCCTTGGCAGCCTCTCTTATGGGGAAATGTAGTCTAGTGCTCCTTGAGCCATCGTAGTCCGCTACAGCCCGGTTCACCAGAGTCCTGCCAGCCCAGCACTACTGCTCAGGACACTTGACTGGCCGGCATGTGTTTCACTTCGTTCCTATGTCTGTCCCTTTGGGGAAACGTCACACGGTGACATCCGGAGTCCTACCTAGCCTGCTACAGCCCGGGTTCCCCGGAGTCCTGTTAGCCCAATGCTACATCCCGGATTCACACGCTGTTGACTGACATGCTCGATGTGATTCATGTATGCCTGTCTCCATAGGTCTGTGCCGCTTTGGGTTCACGACTAGCCATGTCGGCCCGGGTTCTCTGTCATATGGATGCTAGCGACACTATCATATACGTGAGCCAAAAGGCGCAAACGGTCCCGGGCCATGGTAAGGCGACACCCGTGGGGATACCGTGCGTGAGGCCGCAAAGTGATATGAGGTGTTACCGGCTAGATCAATGTGACTTGGAATCGGGGTCCTGACATAGTTTTTATAAGAAAGCTAATCTATTTTAAGATTCATGGAATTGTGCGGCGTAAGACATAAAGTAAAAAAATGGCAAATCATGTAGAAAAACATTTGGGCAATTCTGATACGGAAGATTCTAGAACAAATAAGAAGTGCTTGTGTTTTGATGTTTGTGCATTATGCTTAAGTTCAACCATGGAGTCTTCTAGATTATACATGTGGCGAAATCTAGTGGAATCTAGATGATATCCAACGGCCAGTAGTGCTCAAATTTGCCATCTCTGGACCATCGGATTCGCCTCATCCAATGACCATCTTTCAAAGTTAAAGTTACCCGCACACAATATAAAAAATATATTTAATATATATAGGGGTGTAGATATAGATATGTGATGTGAAGCCGCCCATCGTCTCCAATTAGAATAGTGTGTCCATGCATGGATGTGACATGGCCAAATGATGTCTGCCATCGGTATCTCAAATTCAAATCAGTCTGACCTTGTTCAATGTGTATACAATACAACATGCTCGTTTCCAAACCACACCGCGTAGATCTCCGTTATATTCATGCATGCATGGGTTTCAAACATCAGGATCTCTTATTCAAATATTTGAATTCAACTTTACATTGATTATGACCTCACCTATTCTTTTACACCCACACAGTAGTCTTCTCTTTATAAATGTACCACTAACTTTCTCTCGTGCATGCATGCACACACACTACCAGTCGGCATTATCCATCGCACGCATGCAATCTTTTTCTTCAGGTCGGTCTCCCATGAAGGCACACACCCACACACATCCCCCTCTCCATCATATCAGGCATTCTTTATCTCTCACGCGTGCATGCGCAATGATCGATGTTCCTCTATGTATGTGTGTGTATAGCTAGGTCTTTCATAGTTTTCCACACAAACCGATCAATCGATATATCCAGTGAGGTCTCACCATCTTTCCCACGTCCACATCGATCAATCTATACCTCTCTATATATGATTAACATATATAGCTAATACACCCACATTAATTATATATCCAACGTCCCCCTCTCATCATCCATGCCTTCCGCTTCATCTCTCAGACGCGTGCACAATGGCGAAGACAGGGGGCAGTAAGGGCCCTGCCCCCTCCCCCCTAACATCACTATATATCGACGCTAATATGAATGTGATCATTAGACAATTGCTGCTAAAATGGTTTAAGTTCATGAATTGACCCTCCTCGTAAAGGATTAGCAATGCTTGTCCCCCTAGCTCATTTATTTTTCATGGCTCCGCCACTGCGCGCAACAGCGCATGTGTTCACCCCCTCTCTCTAAATATCGATCTCGCACTTGTGCATTCCTTCATAGTATCCCTCCACTCGGCCCCTCGCACCATCTTCTAGCCCCCCACCGGATTTTGCCACATGTACAATCTAGCAGACTCCATGGTTGAACTTAAGCATAATGCACAAACCTCAAAACAATAGTGGTTCTCTTTTGTTCTAGAATCTTCTGTATCATAACTGCCCAAACTTTTTTTCTAGTTGAATTGCCATTATTTGTTTTTACTTTATAATTTACAACGCACAATTCCATGAATCATAAAATAGATTAAGGGCTTCTTTGATTCAAAGGATTCTCAAAGGAATTTTGGAGGATTCTAATCATTAGGAATTTTTCCTCTCTTGGTTGTTTGATTCGTAGGATTGTAAACCATAGGAATTTTTCCATATGATTCATTTGCACTAGATTTCATAGGAAACATCCCATCCACTCAAACCTCTTTGAAAGAATTCTGCGTTTTTTCTATGCACAATCAAACACTCGTACAATCATGTAGGATTCAAGACGACATCCCACTATAATCCCATGTTTTTCCTATTCCCGCGTTCTTAGCTTTTTTATAAAAACTAATTGATTTTGAATGAGATGAACTATAAGAATTAAACGAAGGGCTACATCAGGCATATATGACTCAGAGCTTACATGCTATAGTGTGGTATTTATTCATAATTTGGTTGCAAAGTCTGATGCGTGCAATGCACGTGTACCTTACTAGTACTTCGAGTATGTGCAAAACACGTAAATTAGAATACCAATGGCACGCTACATAGTGTCTCTCTTACAGTTCATGAAACCACGTGGCACATGTGGAGGCATTGTCGCGGCCTCCTTGCGTGGATTGATCACAGCGACGTGCTGCTGGTTCCAGAAGAATGTACTCGTCCTCCCTGAGCCATACTAGTGGTACATGGACGAAGAGAAGATGTGCACGCATGCCACTCACGCACTCATTCCCTCGCACGCACACGCGGGTACACGGGCGGATGCAATTTTCTACCAAGATCCACCCCATGTGATAATTTGACGCGTGTAAATTCGTTCACTTCATTGATGGTCAATTAATACAGCGCATGCAAATTGAGTGGACGTGAGGGCGGAAGAAAGACATTATTACTCCACTGTGCATGCGAGTAGTTAAATCGTGGGTTGCTAGTAGTACTTCCATTGGTCTCCTTCGTATTTTGTGCCAATTTTTGACAGTAACATAATATTTACGCATTTGAGCAATGTAGTACTTGAAATTTATGTTCCGCTAAACTCATCGGGAGCCGTTTCGGGCCTCGAAACCAAAACCATCAATTAATCTTTACCTTGTTCCCATCATATTTGAAAGCCTGCTCACACCTACTAGTACGTACCAAACCTGAACGTGTTCCCACTATGCAGGTATTAGTACTAGTGCTAGTATTTAGGTTATAAAAAGGGGAACTACCTAACCGAAAATTACTCTACATTTCCTCCTCATAAGTGCTTCTTCTTCGTCTGTCGTTGCCATGGCCGGTGAGCAGAGCTCTAGGTCGAGAACTACTGATAACAAGGGCGCGGCAACCAAGGCTGTGGAAAAAAAGAGAGGGCTCGCCGCCACGCAGAGACCTCGAAAGATCTCTCACAGGCAGGCGATGGCTCCCAAGAGCGCCGTAGCCGCAGAGGCGAACATGCCGAGCCGGCGGAGCTGGAGTCGTTATCCCTTGACGGCATGCCCGATCAGCTCAATAAGCACCTCAATAAGCAGAAGGAGTTCATCCAAGGCTTTGATGGAGTTGCTGAAGGAGAGCCTCGACGACATGCCCGTTGAGCTCAATCAGCAGGGGGAGCTCACCGCCGGCTTGGTGATGCTGCTGAAGAAGAGCATTGCCTTGGAGAAGAAGGCGACCGGCGAAATCCTGCGACTTCAGGAGGACAAGGCGAAGCTCTGCCATGAGATCGACCTATTTAAGGAGAAGAACGCCGGCTGGAAGAAGCTGCATGAGAATAGTAGTTCCTCGATGAAGATGCTGCAGGACCTCGTCATGGAACAGAAGGAGGAGTTGGCGAAGCTCCGCATCGAGCACCCGGTTGCTGTCAAGGTACGTAATGCGACCGTGGAACGGATGATGAAGGCTCGCTCGAGAAATCCCGCGTCATGGACAGAATGAAGAAGATGGCGGAGGATACGCGCTAAGGAGATGGAGGTCGTGGAGGAGATGAAGAAGCAGTTACGACTCCACGGCGAATTAGATTATTTGGGGTGATAATCTTCCTTCTTCTTTTGCTCCTGCATTTCATCTTTTGCTCCGGGTGTTTCACCGCACGTGTCACGTTCTCTGCGAGGCATGAATAGAACAATGGTTTTTTTGAGGGAATGAATAGAACAATGCTAACAATGAGATGACTAGCAAATTAGATCATTTTTTATGGCCATATGGCACCGGGCTGTCGTGTTTCGTGCTCCTCCATCGCAGTACTACTCCAGTGGAAAACTTGAGTATACCGCACGGTTATTTGCTCCTCCTCGATCAGGTTGTCGACGCATTTATACGAGCAATCAAATCACAAGGCCCCGCCTTCCAGCAGTAATGAGCTGTCAAATCACAAAGGCCCTCGCCTCTCGTGAAACCGACCAAGCTAGACTGCCCCGCCCTCTAGCCTTTTAAAAAATGTATACTTTTGTACAGCAGTAGTATCGATGGATTGCGCCATGGAGCAAAAGTTGAAATTAAAAAAAGGTGGTACATATAGAGAGCGCTCGTCGCCAAATTATGCATATAGTACTATTAAAAAGGCTAGTCACAATAATGGTGTCCAGCACAACCCACCCCTAAAATAAAACTAAGAGGGTGCTTGGATACATTTTAGTTCCATGACTAATAGTAGTGGGACTAAAACATGCTAGCCTCACCCATGCTTGGATCCAAATACTAAAAAGGCTAAAATCAAGTTAATGAGCATTTATTATCCTCCAAACCCTCCAATCCAGAACTCGCCTATGTTAAAGGAGAGGAGTTAAATGAGTAGAGAGAGGACTAATCCACATTTTAGTAGGGGTACCCCTGACTAAAAATTTTTAGTCTCAAGACTACTTTTAGCCCCTCTTTAGTCAGGGGTGCTTGGAACTTTAGCCTCTTAAAGAGACTATTTTTAGTCAGACTAAAATAAGTCCCTTGGATCCAAGCACCCTCTAAGCATCCTGAAATTCTTTGACAAAACTAAGCACCCTGAAATTCTTTGACAACTAAACTGCTGGCTATATGATGTTGGCCATATATATTGTACGTATATAATGTGAAGAAACGAGTGTTAGTACTATACCAACTAAAAGACAAAATGTAAGAAATACTAGTATGTACGTACTGAAGAGTTAAAGTAACGAGAAGAAACATAACATAGTTCTGCTGGGGGCTCAGCACAACACACCCCTCAAATTAAATTAAGCACACCTGAAATTAAACTTTGCAACTATTCCGGTAGACACTGCATTAGAACCACCATGAGCAACGACACTGCCACCTTACTCGGAGTCCTTGTCCATGTCCTCGACTTCGTCCTTGTCCCTCTTCCTCTTGGCTGATACTTCTTTGCTTGAACCGCACACTTGGCTGTTGCTCTTCATCCAACCCTTATAGATATTGAAGCAAAGGTAGCCATCCATTGCAGCGTAGTGGATGTGGTCTATATCTAGTACATTCTGCTGCCATGCATGACGATGAAACGTGTATGGGTGTTTCTCCAGTTTATCGTACGAAGGATGAACCATGGCTCCTGCCAGGGTCAGCATTGAAGGCTGATGAGAGGACACCAGCCGATTCTTCTGGAGGTCGAAGGTGTTGCCTACAACGAGGCCTATCCGAGCAGGACTTCTTTGTCGTTACCAAAGTCTACAGTAACGAATTTTACTAGGTTGCTCTCAAGGAAGTCCTTAAAATCCTGGCACTCAACGTCGGCATGGCATATGTGGTAGACCAAGCATAAGTCATGCACGCAAACCTGGATCATGGCGGGCTTCTTCCTCTCTTCGTCCTTTAGACCCTTCTCTCGTCCCAGGACTGTGGTGTACTCAACATCTAGCCCAATGACCCACTCATCATCTGAGTCTTCGAACATGCGTTCGAAGCAAGAAAGGCATCCTTTCACCGTCGCGGAAGAACGGGTGTAGATGATGTCGAACTCATCGCCGATGATGGTTCTAACCTTGTACTCACCGCTGATCATGGAGATTTGGGACGCCATGGATTTGGGAGGAGGTTTAGGATTAGTGGAACTGCAGTAATGTGAATGGACGGGACAACTAGGAGCGAACCGCCGTAGTATTGAAGGACGTGCGGGGACGAGTAGGAGTGAACTACCAGCGTGCGAACGGCAGGGTAGTGGCTTTCCATTCTCCCATGATACGGGCTTCCGAGAGCCCTTGGATCTGAGATCGAACGGTTGCATGGCGTGATTCTAGACCTATGGGTGAATATCCTATCCTGGAGGGTTATTTTGCTAATTTTCAGCAACTTAGCATGCGACCGTTTGATCTCAGATCCAAGGGCTGCTAGCAGCCCGTATCATGGTCGCGCCTACCACGACTGTCGCGTCGCTCGCGCCCTTGGAGGTTTAACATGGTGCGTTAGGCTATCTGATGTTGGCATGTCATACATAGTCATCACTTAGTCACTCATACTACAACAAGGTTGGCTATAAGGTTGGCTATAAGTGTATTTTTTTACTCCTCTCTATCTCTTTCTTCGTACTCCCTCTATCCCATAATATAAGAATGTTTTTGACACTAGTGTAGTGCCAAAAACGTTCTTATATTATGGGACACAGGGAGTACTAGTATTTATTGCATTTGCCAAGGAGTGACCTCTTCCAATGAAATGGTGTTGCTAAGTTTGCTTCATTTAATTAGCTATAGACTCAAAATTATCTTTTTACCTAGGTACACGCGCTTAGCACCTTTCTTCCTTGGGTCACCAAACTAGTCTCTCTCTTCTTGATTAACTTGCCACATCAGAATTTATGCCTATGTGGCAAGCTTAAGCACCTGTAGGAGCAAGTAAAAGTAAGTACGATAGTGTGCTTTACATGGCATTTTTGCATACGTGGAGGAAAGAGAGGCAAGGAAAAAGTGGAGAAGTGGGCTCTCATGCAAGAGCCAGCCTCTACTACATGGTGGAGCATTGGGAGAGGCACCTATATGGAGGTGGTCAGGAATCGGGAGACTCACGCCGGTCGTAGCGCCGCAGTTAAAATGATAATGGCAAGTCAAATCACGAGGCCCCACCTGTCCAGCAGTAACTCGCTGTCAAATCACACAACCCTACGTTTGTAGCAGCCTACTCCCTCGTCTTCTCGCGTCTCTGTCGAACCGACTAGGCGGAACTGCCCCGCCGCCTACCGCGTAGGGAAAGCCCCGCCCTCGACTTTTAAATAGTATACATTATACTAATTTTGTATCCATGGATTGCGCCCGCGCCATGGAGCAAAGCGTCTAGAAAACGGCGGTACACATGTACGGAGTATACAGCACGCCCGTCGCGTTCGCGTCGCACCCCAGATGGTCGGTCGGTCTGTCACGCTGCTCTCCGAATGGAACGCGCGCCATATTGCGTTTGCACACACATGTGGGATGGCAATTGAGAACCGACCATAGGCACACTCCCCGGCCCCGCAAGTCAGGTGACTTAATAGAAGAGGGAGACGAGCGATAGTACTAGAGAAGTGTTGTACTACGTTGGTGCCTGGACGATCCCTACAAGACACGGAAGATCAGTTCGTCCATGCATGTGACCAGACTCCAGCAGACACGCCTGGATTGGATATCGTCTACATATCGTGCATGCTGTGTTGTACATGGATGTAGTTGTGGTGAGAAATCTAAAAAAGGTTTCTTGTCATCTCGCAAAATTAGGTGTCATGTGCTTTGGATCACTGCGAGGGTTAAACAGCGACAACTGAGTTGGGCTAGTCATTGGGGGCACATGCACGAACAGTGACTACTCGGCTGCCATCTAGGTCAAGCCGGCTATGTTAATTAGGATATCTATCGACGGACCCCTTTTCTACGAGTTTATCTTTAATTTGAGCTTTGTTCCTCGTCTCGTTTGTCCGTCGGGATTCATGTTGTCTCCTTTGGGCGGTGAGGTTATGATTTCTTGTCATGTGGCATTTTTTCGTGTTATATGTTATAATCCGGCCACGTGCATGAAGACTTCTCGACAGTCATTGACGAGGTCAAGCCGGCTCCGGTAGACAAAAGAAAACTAGTACTACTCCACTACATAGGAAGGAGCCTCCACGCTTGCTTGCTAGTGTTGCTCTCTTCACACTGTCTCGGCCTCTCCAGATCAGAAGAGGGAGAGGCGAGACGGTGGTTTTGGAATGGAGATGATGGAGAGGAGAGGAGGTGGTTTTGCAATGGAGATCAGAAAAGGGAGAGGCGAGACGGTGGTTTTGGAATGGAGATGATGGAGAGGAGAGGAGGTGGTTTTGCAATGGAGAAGAGGGAGAGGAGCGTGCGGCAGCGATTTAGGATTGGACGAGAGGGCCGGCGCGCTGTGACTGGATCAAAATCAAAAGCAATTTACCCTTCAATTAAGAAAGAGACCCCACATTAACTTGTCTCCCTTTTATTCTGGGTCATAATTGACCATGATTTTCGCACATAAAATATATGTTATACGTTGCAAAAATAATATAATTTGAAAGTACATTCAGATACAAACCAAACGATACAATTTTTGGTGACATGCATTCACATTTTGCTTGTCAAATACAGTACGTGGTCAAACTTTGACCCAAAATACGGAAAACAACAAAAAATACTTCCAAGACCAGCGCCGCTATTCCGCTCTTCTCCTCTTAAACCATCGCCGCTCCTCTCATGTTCCAATCTAAATGCAGCGCCGCTCCTCTCCTCTTCCATTTCAAAACCACCGCCCCTCCTCTTTTGTTCCAGGCCAAAACCAGCATCGCTCCTCTCCCGTTCTAATCCAAAACCAGCGCTGCTCCTCTCCTCTTCCATTTAAAAACCACCGCCGACGAGTGAAGGTGCTATGGAGAAGTAGATTGATGGAGGAGTACAACCGATACATGAGGATCACAGACGGCGACCCTGTGAAGCTAGCTAGGATGTTGGAGATACAGTGTTGGTTTGACAACAAGGACCAACTAGCGGCGACAGCGACATCCATGGCCAAATATCTGCAACAGAGCGAAAAGGCGGCGATACTCCTGGAGGGAGTCGCGCCGGAGTACATAGAGCTGCTCCTTTGGGCCATGGAGCAAACAGATTCACCGAATCCGATCGTGAGGGAGCGGTGGTGGGAGTATCGATCCCAGATGGAGCATCCACCAGAGATTAAAGGATCGAGCATCTACAGGGTGTCGTTTGTGAGGGTGTCCTGCCAGAGCGAGCTGGTGGAGTCTTCGTCGACCGAACCCAACTGCAAGAGGAGAAAAGCAGTTGGCCCGAGGACGCTTCCCCGCCATCGTCTCCCTCGCCGTTGACATCGTCTCACGGGGCGGCTATCTGCCACCGAGGAATAGGAGGGGGCTGCCCCCCCAGCCCAATAGTCGGGCAGGTTGTGAATTGTCAGGAGGAGTTTAGGGTTGTCAGTATTTGCAGGTTGTGAATTGTGTTTTGTGTTGTGTATTTTGAGAGTACTTTCAGATATGAATGTCTTTTGAATTTCAGATTTGCAGTATTGAGCATATGAAGTATTTTATGAATTCTAGAGATCTATTTTTAGCACTTAAAAAATGTAGTTTCATAGTAGTATAAAAGTGCAGACAATGTGATTCTCAGAGAAGAAACTGCAAGTTTCAGTTTCAGATAAGAAACTGCAAGTTCAGTTTCAAATAAGAAACTGCAACTTTCAGAGGAAGAGTATTTATATTAACACGGCCTTTTCAAACAGGGTTAACATCATGTTGGAAGTTTTATTCATGGTCGAAAATGGAACTACCAGCCAGTTAACATCATGCTGATCAACATTCATGCATAGCACATTTTCATATGATGCACAGTCAAAATGCCCACATAATGTCGAGTGTGCGAAACACAGAGAAAACGAGGTACAAAGTTTTGACAAGTGTTGGACGTGGTTTTGGGCTGCCCCGTCTAGGCTTTCATTTTTAACATGCGCAGCCCACGACCTCGGATGGGAGGTCCATAGGCCTGTTTGTATTTTCTTAGGGTATGGACCTCCCATCCGAGGTTTTATTTTTGGCAGCCCAATTTATGTATTTTTTTGAAAAAAACGCAGAGGTCTATTCTATTTTTCTATATAAAAATAGGAACGCCAGGTCCAACTTATATTTCCCTTCTAACTATATTATATATACTAGCAAACATGTCCGTGCGTTGCAACGGGGGATACATTATACATGACCCCGAAAATAGCAACGAAAAAAATAGATTTTTTTCCCATAAATTCATTCTTTTAAAAAAATATTCAAAATTTAAAAATTATTTGATAATCAAAAATTTGTTCATGATTTCAAAATTGGTTCATGTTTTATAGTTTTAGTTCATGTTCAAAATAAGTTCAAATTTCCAAATTCCAAAAAATATTCGAAATTACACATATTGATCATATTTTTAAAAATTGTTCACGTTTCAAAAAAGTTCACCGTATTGAACAAAAATGTTCACTGTGTATAAAATAAATGTTCATCTTGTATAGAAATTTTGTTCAACATGCATGAAAAAACTTCATCATATATTTTAAATTTTTCCAATCTGTATTTGAATATTGTTCACCGCATACTACGAAAATGTTCAGTGTATATTTAAATTTACTTTTCAAAAAATGGTTCACAATTCAAACAAATCGTTCAGAATTCTATTTTTCCATAATTTCAAAACATGTTCACATTTAAAAAATTATATTTACCTTTTTCAAATTTTGTTCACTATTAAAAAATAGTTCATGCTATTATGAGAATTTTGTAATTTATGCACAACTTTTAAACATGTTTTGGATAAATTTTCTTCACGTTTTCTTCAATGAAATATTGAAAACGGATCTGCCGCTGTAGTTACACTTCAATTTCAGTGCCTCTTCTTGGTTGTCCAATGTTGCTAGCTCAGGTGGACATCCTCGCTAATATCTAGACTGAGTCAGTAGTTTGATTCCTATGATTGCTATTTTATTTTTCGTATTTTGTTCCAGGCCTGCTAATTGGGCCGGCCCATTTGTGCACGCTCTAGTTAAAACTAGTGTGGGCCGGGCCATTTGTGCGCGCTCTAGTTAAAACTGGTGTTCGATCAATAAAACTGGAGTTCGATCGCTAACATTGACGTACGTCGTATGAAGGGACGTAAAAAAGACTTTGACCAAAAAAAGTGGAGAAACAATCCTCCCTTTAATATTAGGAAAATATTTAAATTATTTTATATGTTATTATATATTATTTTTATTGTCATCATATATTTAACAGATACTTACATATGTAAGAAAACAATATATCACATCTTATTAACTTATAAAAATAATTTCTTAACAAATAAAATCCTGAATTGTTTTGGCACGAAAATCCTAGTGATTTTGTACAAAAGCTTGGTAAGATTTAAGGATGAATGTAATAATATCACTTATTATTTAAATATATTTATAACAAAATGCTCAGTCCCTTTTTATTTTTTTATAACATTACTGGCCCAACCCAACATTATAATTAGAATCAGCCCAGCAAAATCATGTATTTCGAGAAAGTGTAAATGGCCTGTAATTTTTTAGGAAATAAAATAAATGGGCCGCATGGACGCTACATTATTTGTTCACCCGGCCAGCTAATGGCTGTAATTCAAAAAAAAGATCAAATTGACTGTAAATTCTACCACGCAAGAAAAAGACTGTAAATTCTAAAAAAATGGGTTGAATACGTGCCACATTTTTGGAGGCTGAAATGTGGGCCAACAGGTCGAAGCCAACGCAAGTCGTTGTCAATTTAGTCAACAAATGATTCTGACATGTTAGCCGTTGGATTTACATCCAACGACCGACATCCATCTTCAATCTCTCGTCTTCTTCCTCCAGCGCTGCCGGGACCACCTCCCGCCTCCTGCTGCTAGCAGCTCTGCTTAGCACGCTTCGCTATGAAGCGCTACTCCACCGTTGGTCAGGCCATCCCTCCATCCCTCCACACCTCCTATTCTTCTCCACCGAGTGCTGAACCACACTGCACTAGAACCAGTTAACCCTCGTACACCTCTCCGTCTATGACTCTACTCCCGCGTCTTCCCATCTCCGGCTCGTTGCTGTCCGGGGCCTCGCCGTCGTCCACCACCTTGGATGGCTTGGTGCGGCGTGGTCAACGTGGTCAACGAACGACACCATCGGAAGTATACTGTGCGTGGAGAGGCTGACAACTGGGTCCACGGCTGCACACAAGGAAATGCCTCCTTATTACGCGCAAAATAATGATTCCTCCACTTGACATCTGGGACCCACCGGAAGGGCCTCTATATTTCGCGAAAATAACGTGCCCCCCGCTGACATGTCGGCCCCACCAGCTATCTTCGCACACAAGGAAGTGCCTCCTTATTACGCACAAAAAAATGAATATTCCCCCTGCCAGCTGGAATCCAGCATAGTGGGAGGCTGACTTGTGGGCCTACCAAGTTGACGGGGACGGAGAGCTTTGTCAACTTAGTCAATATGAACGATTCTAGCTCCTGCTACCATACGATGTTCATCCAACGGCCGTAGTGCTTCTTAATCCTCTGGTCTTCTTGCTCCAGCCGCCCAAACCAGCGCCGGACGTGCCGCGTGCTCCTGCCTCCCGTGGCCGGCTGTGATGCCGTGGAGGCCTCACCGCCCCCTACTACTCCCACCGCTGGCCAGGCCCTCCCTCTACTCACCCACACCTCCTGTTATTCTGCAGCGACAGCAGCCTCACACCGCAGCCGAACCAGTGAACCCTCGTACTCCTCTTCGCGTGGGCATCCACTGCTGCGTCTTCCCCGGCTACGAGTCGTCCCCTTCCTAGTCCTCGCCGTCGTCCACCGCCGTGGTGCTCTCGGTGCGGCGTGGTCAACATGGTCAAGGAACGACTTCCATCGGACGTGGATTGTACGTGGAGAGGCTGACAGCTGGGTCCACGGCCGCAGCAAGGAAATGCCTCCTTATTATGCGCAAAATAATGATTCCTCCACCTGACAGCGAGGACCCACTGGACGGGCCACTGTATTTTGCGGAAAAAACGTTTCCCCCTGACTGCTGGGACCCACCAGCTATATCTTCGCACGCAAGGAAGTGCATCCGGGCAAAAAAATGATTCGCCCCCCTGACTGTTGGGACCCACCAGCTACATCTTCGCACGCAAGGAAGTGCGTCCGGGCAAAAAAAACGATTCGCCCCCTGACTGCTGGGACCCACCAACTACATCTTCGCAGGCAAGGAAGTGCCTGACAGTCAGGACCCACCTAGTCGAAGCGTACGTAGCGTTGTCATTCTGGTCGCGAACGTGTACGTACATATATACTGGTGGATGTAGAGGTGCGCACGTGTCGTAGTAGAGGCGCGCACGTAGCATGTACACGTACGTACAACGGCCTGGGTGCAAGAAAGAAAATACGGGCACATATGTGTACATACGGGCGGGGTCTCGAACGCCTACTCGCGCATACGTACGGCCAGGGCTCATGTACATGGCTCGGTCGGAACGGAGAAACAACATTGTTATCGTGTTCATGGGGAGGCAACAGAATGCATCATGTTCATGGGGAGGCAACGGAATGCATCGTGTTCATCGAGAGGCAACGGAACATGTGGGAGCCAACCGGCTAGGTCGGAACGGAATGCGTGGTCGTGTTCATCGGGATGGCTTGGACGGAACAGGCAATGGAAACGAGGCCTCGCGTACCGCACAATGGAGGAAACGAAACTCCTACGTCCGGAATGGGGTCCTGTTGATCGGGCGGGGTCTGGCGTACCGCAAAACGGAGGAAACGAACCTCCTACGGTCGAAACGGGGGTCCTGTTGATCAGGAGGGGTGTGGCGTACCGCAAAACAGAGGAAACGGACCTCCTACAGTCGAAATGGGGGTCCTGTTGATCGGGAGGGGTGTGGCGTACCGTAGAACGGACGAAACAGACCTCCTACGGTCGAAACGGGGGTCCTGTTCATCAGGAGGGGTGTGGCGTACCGCAAAACGGGACTCCACGGGATACTGTTCATCTCCACCGTCGACCTCCTCCAGCCTCCACGGGCTACCGTCGACCTCCTCTAGCCTCCACGGGCTCCTGTTCATCCAGCCTCCACCGTGCGCTACTCCACCGGCTACTGTTCAACCACCCCCACCGTTTACTGTTCATCCAGCCCTCCACACCACGGGGTCCGGTTCAACCACCCCTCCACAGGCACCCCTCCACCGTCTACTATTCATCCAGCCCTCCACCACACCACGGGGTACTGTTCATCCAGAGGCAATGCCACCGCTCACTGTTCATCCACCCCCCCCCCCCCCCGCAACGCTCACTGTTCATCCCAGAGGCAGCATCGATCGGCTTCAGTTAGCAGCAGTAGCAAAGGAATCGCTCGATCGGGTTCAGTTAATAGCCATCAATCGATCGCTCGAGTTCAGTAACGCGTAGCCTGCAGTGCAATTGCTTGGGTTCAGTTAGAGCCCAACGCCTCGCTCGGATTCAGTTAGAGCCAACGCCTCGCACACGCGCGTACGTGTACGAGAGAAACACGCATCGCTCGGCCCCCGACCTCCCACCGTAACCGGGAACTCCCCGAAATTTTCCTCCCCCTCGCTTCTACCATGGTTTTTTCCGTCATGGACGGCCCGAAGAATGTCATGCAGCTGCGTCTCCAGCCCGCCCAGAAAGAAAATCCCATTTTCTGTCATGATTTTTTGTCATAGAAGTAGGAGCCCACCACATCTATGATGATACCGGGTTTTGTCACAATTATCGTCATAGAAGTGTCATATGTATGACAGAATTTTTTTCGTTTGGCCCAAAATGTCACGGATATGTCTTTTTTTGTAGTGCACGTCCGTGTCAAGTAGATCGAAACGATTCTGCATCTACTACTATTACTCCACACATCGACCGCTCTCCAGCATGCATCTAGATTATTAAGTTCATAAGAACAGAGTAACGCTTTAAGCAAGATGACATGATGTAGAGGGATAAACTGAAGCAATATGATATAAACCCCATCTTTTTATCCTTGATGGCAACAATACAATACGTGCCTTGTTGCCCCTACTGTCACTTGGAAAGGACACCGCAAGATTGAACCCAAAGCTAAGAACTTCTCCCACTGCAAGAAAGATCAATCTAGTAGGCCAAACTAAACCGATAATTCAAAGAGACTTGCAAAGATATCAAATCATGCATATAAGAATTCAGAGAAGAACCAACTAATATTCATAGATAGTCTTGTTCATAAACCCACAATTCATCGGATCTCGGCAAACACACCGCAAAAGAGTATTACATCGAATAGATCACCAAGAACATCGAGGAGAACTTTGTATTGAGAATCAAAGAGAGAGAATAAGCCATCTAGCTAATAACTATGGACCCGAAGATCTATGGTAAACTATTCATGCTTCATCGGAGAGGCTATGGTGTTGATGTAGAAGCCCTCTATGATCGATTCCCCCTCCGGCAGATCGCGAAAAGTCCCCAAGATGGGATCTCACGGGTACAAAAGGTTGCGGCGGTGGAAAAGTGGTGTCATGGCTCTCTGCGATCGATCTAGGGTATAAGAGTATATATATAGGTGAAAGAAGTACGTCGGTGGAGCTTAGTGGGGCCCACGAGGGTGGGGTGCACGCCTACCCCCTGGGCGCGCCCTCCTATCTCGTGGCTGCCTCACGGAGTTCTAGACTTCAACTCCAAGTCTTATGGTTTGCTTTCGGTCCAAGAAAGATCAACGCGAAGGTTTCATTCCGTTTGGATTTCGTTTGGTATTCCTTTTCTGCAAAACTATAAAATAGGCAAAAAACAGAAACTGGCACTAGGCCTCTGGTTAATAGGTTAGTCCCAAAAATTATATAAAATAGCATATTAAAGACCATTAAACATCCAAAACAGATAATATAATAGCATGGGACAATCAAAAAATATAGATACATTGGAGACGTATCAAGCATCCCCAAGCTTAATTCCTGCTCGTCCCCGAGTAGGTAAATGATAAAAACAGAATTTTTGATGCGGAATGCTACCTAACATAATTATCAATGTAATTTTCTTTATTGTGGCATGAATGTTCAGATCCGAAAGGCTCAAGACAAAAGTTTAATATGACATAAAAGTAATAATACTTCAAGCATACTAACAAAGTAATCATGTCTTCTCAAAATAACATGGCCAAAGAAAGCTATCCCTACAAAATCATATAGTCTGGCTATGCTCTATCTTCATCACACAAAATATTTAAATCATGCACAACCCCGATGACAATCCAAGCAATTGTTTCATACTTTTGATGTTCTCAAACTTTTTCAATCTTCACACAATACATGAGCATGAGCCATGGACATAGCACTATAGGTGGAATAGAATGGTGATTGTGGAGAAGATAAAAAGGAGAAGATAGTCTCACATCAACTAGGTGTATCAACGGGCGATGGAGATGCCCATCAATAGATATCAATGTGAGTGAGTAGGGATTGCCATGCAACGGATGCACTAGAGCTATAAGTGTATGAAAGCTCAAAAAGAAACTAAGTGGGTGTGCATCCAACTTGCTTGCCCATGAAGACCTAGGGCATTTTGAGGCAGCCCATCATTGAAATATACAAGCCAAGTTCTATAATGAAAAATTTCCCACTAGTATATGAAAGTGAAAAAATAGGAGACTCTCTATCATGAAGATCATGGTGCTACTTTGTAGCACAAGTGTGGAAAAAGGATAGTAGCATTGCCCCTTCTATCTTTTTCTCTCATTTTTTTATTTGGGCCTTTCTCTTTTTTTATGACTTTTTTTATTTTTTTCACCCGGAGTCTCATCCCGACTTGTTGGGGAATCATAGTCTCCATCATCCTTTCCTCACTGGAACAATGCCCTAATAATGATGATTGAGGGAGTCCTGGATTAGGGGGTGTTCGGACAGCCCGACTATACCTTCAGCCGGACACCTGGACTATGAATATACAAGATTGAAGACTTCGTCCCGTGTCCGGAAGGGACTTTCCTTGGCGTGGAAGGCAAGCTTGGCGATACGGATATGTAGATCTCCTACCATTGTAACCGAC
The DNA here is from genome assembly GCA_034509565.1 of Triticum monococcum. NCBI lineage: Eukaryota > Viridiplantae > Streptophyta > Magnoliopsida > Poales > Poaceae > Triticum > Triticum monococcum. The sequence continues at coordinate 549,931,101 of CM067843.1, read as the reverse complement.
TCTATGTAACCCTAACCCTACCCGGTGTCTATATAAACCGGAGGGTTTTAGTCCGTAGAACAACATACACATCAACAATCATACCATAGGCTAGCTTCTAGGGTTTAGCCTCCTCGATCTCATGGTAGATCTACTCTTGTACTAACCATATCATCAATATTAATCAAGCAGGACGTAGGGGTAAAACTTCGTGTCCCTTGTCTCCTGTTACCAGCCGGCCTAGACGCACAGTTCGGGACACCCTACCTGAGATCCGCCGGTTTTGACACCGACATTGGTGCTTTCATTGAGAGTTCCTCTGTGTCGTCGCCGTCAGGCTCGATGGCTCCTACGATCATCGATAGCGATGCAGTCCAGGGTGAGACCTTCCTCCCCAGACAGATCTTCGTCTTCGGCGGCTTCGCACTGTGGGCCAATTTGCTTGGCCGTCTGGAGCAGATCGAAAGCTACGCCCCTGGCCGTCAGGTCAGATTTAGATTTGGAAATTTAAACTACACGGCTGACATCCGCGGGGACTTGATCTTCGACGGATTCGAGCCACTGCCGAGCGTGCCGCACTGTCCCGACGAGCATGATCTAGCTCTGCCGCCGAACGGTGCCCTGGAGGCCGCATCCGCATCGGCTCCGACCCTTAATTCGGAGCCAACTGCGCCGATTGAGGATGGGCGGTTGGACGCCACCTTGGGGGCTGCAATCCCAATGGCGATTGAGCCAAGCACCAGCCCCCTACTCTGCGAGTCTCGTGACTCCAAGGAGCCAGACTCCTCTCCGGACTCCGAGCCCCCCGCGCCCCTGCCGATCGAATCCGATTGGGCGTCGATCATGGAGTTCACTGTCGCGGACATCTTTCAGCACTCGCCTTTTGGCGATATCCTGAAGTCACTGAAGTCTCTCTCTTTATCAGGAGAGCCCTGACCGGACTACGGTCAGCAAGGTTGGGGTACGGACGATGAAGAAATTCAAAGCCCACCCACCACCCACTTTGTAGCCACTGTCGACGACTTAACCGACATGCATGACTTCGACTCTGAAGATATCGACGGTATGGACGCCGATGAAGGAGATGATGAAGAACCAGCACCTACTAGGCCCTGGAAAGCCACCTCGCCATATGACATATACATGGTGGACACCCCAAAAGAGGGAGATGGCGATGGAACAACGGAGGATGACCCCTCCAAGAAACAGCCTAAGCGCCGGCGTCAGCAGCGCCGCTCAAAATCCCGCCAAAACAAATAAGGTGATTCCAGCACGGGAGATAATAATACTCCGGAAAGCGCCGAAGAAAACCCCCTCCAGCAAGATTTAGCACAGGAGGATGGAGAAACCAGCCCTCACGAGAGAGCGGCAGATAGAGAGGTCGAGGACGATAATTATATGCCTCCCTCCGAAGATGAGGCAAACCTCGACGACGACGAATTCGTCGTGCCAGAGGATCCCGTCGAGCAAAAGCATTTTGAACGCAGGCTTATGGCCACGGCAAGAAGCCTCAAGAAAAAACAGCAACAACTTAGGGCTGATCAAGATTTGCTAGTCGACAGATGGAATGAAGTCCTTGCGGCCGAAGAGCATAAACTCGAACGCCCCTCCAAGAGCTACCCAAAGCGTAGGTTGCTACCCCGATTAGAGGAGGAAGCACTTGATGCGGCCGACCGGCCACCTCGTGGTCACGACAGAGAGGCCTCTCGGCCCTCCACTCAAGCCGCACCCTGTACCAAGGCATGGGAATATGCGCTGGACTTACGAGACATGTTGGAGGACAAGGCAAGGCAAACAAGATTGATCTACGGATCGCGTGGGCGCCCCAAGGCTCGAGACGGTAACCGTCACGCCAGCCACAAATTCGGCAGGGCCGAACATAGTAGACAAGGCTCATTGGAGCTACGTCACGATATAGCCCAGTACAGAGGTGCCGCACACCCACTCTGCTTTACAGACGAAATAATGGATCATCAAATCCCCAAGGGTTTCAAACCCGTAAATATTAAATCATATGATGGCACAACAGATCCTGCAGTATGGATCGAGGATTATCTCCTTCATATCCATATGGCCCACGGCGATGATTTCCACGCCATCAAATACGTCCCACTCAAGCTTAAAGGACCAGCTCGGCATTGGCTTAACAGCTTGCCAACAGGATCAATCAGTTGTTGGGAGGACCTGGAAGCCGCATTCCTCGACAATTTCCAGGGCACTTATGTGTGACCCCCAGACGCCGATGACCTAAGTCACGTAATTTAGCAGCCAGAGGAATCGTCCAGGCAATTCTGGACACGGTTCCTAACAAAGAAAAATCAAATAGTCAACTGTCCGGACGCTGAGGCCCTAGCAGCCTTCAAGCACAATATCCGTGACGAGTGGCTGGCCCGATAGCTTGGACAGGAAAAGCCGAAATCTATGGCAGCACTCACGGCACTTATGACCCGCTTTTGCACGGGAGAAGACAGCTGGCTTGCTCGTAGCAACAATATGAACAAGAACCCTGGTAATTCGGACACCAGGGACAGTAGCGGCAGGTCGCGTCGCAACAAGCAGAAGCGCCGCATTAACGGCGACAATGCTGAGGATACAACAGTTAATGCCGGATTCAGAGGCTCTAAATCCGGTCAACGGAAAAAGCCATTCAAAAGGAATCCTAGGGGCCTGTCCAGTTTGGACCGAATACTCGACCGCTCGTGCCAGATACATGGCACCCCCGAAAAGCCGGCCAATCACACCAACAAGGATTGTTGGGTGTTCAAGCAGGCAGGCAAGTTAAACGCCGAAAATGAAGACAAGGGGCTGCATAGCGATGACGATGAGGAGCCCCGGCCGCTGAACAACAGTGGACAGAAGGGTTTTCCCCCACAAGTGCGGACGGTGAACATGATATACGCAACCCACGTCCCCAAAAGGGAGCGGAAGCGCGCGTTAAGGGATGTATACGCGGTAGAGCCAGTCGCCCCAAAGTTCAACCCATGGTCCTCCTGCCCGATCACCTTTGATCGAAGGGACCACCCCACTAGCATTCGTCATGGCGGATTCGCCACATTGGTTCTAGACCCAATTATTGATGGATTTCATCTCACTAGAGTCCTTATGGACGGCGGTAGCAGCCTGAACCTGCTTTACCAGGATACAGTGCGGAAAATGGGCATAGATCCCTCGAGGATTACGCCCACCAAAACGACCTTTAAAGGCGTAATACCAGGTGTAGAGGCCAACTGTACAGGCCCAGTCACACTTGAAGTGGTCTTTGGATCCCCGGACAATTTCCGAAGCGAGGAGTTAATCTTCGACATAGTCCCGTTTCGAAGTGGTTATCATGCACTGCTCGGGCGAACCGCATTCTCTAAGTTCAATGCGGTACCGCACTACACATACCTTAAGCTCAAGATGCCAGGCACTCGAGGAGTAATTACGGTCAACGGAAACACCGAACGCTCCCTTTGAGCGGAGGAGCACACGGCGACCCTTGCAGCGGAAGTACAAAGCAGCCTCTCTAGGCAGTTCTCCAGTCCGGCTACTAAACGACCGGACACCGTTAAGCGTGCCCGGAGTAACCTACAACAAGACTGCCTGGCACGATCCGAGCAGGCGTAGCAATGCGGCCCTAACCCCAACCCTCGCAAAAAGGCGACGCTAGTAGTTTGCATACATAATTACGCTCTAGAGATACCATGGGTACAGGGGGAGGGGCACCATCATGGCACGCCCAAAACACGGCTTAAACCGTACCAGGGGCTGCCGATTTTTTAATTTTCTCTTACTTTCAGGACTCCATCCTTCGGAAGGCCTGTTCGGCAGTTCAATTGCCGCACAAACGATGCAAGAACCAGGGAAGCAGACAAGCCACGCCGCATTACGAAACTCCCAGGTGGTCTCTATCACAAGCAGTATACCCGTTCCGCATACTATTCCACAGCTTGCCCCTGGAACGGACATGTTAACTAGTCCAACCTTCCACTTATCGCATTATTTGTATCGTTCTGCTTTGATTGCATCCCTTTTTAACAAACAATGCATAGCTTTCGTCTATTTTTGCATTACCTTTTTTCTTTATATATGTTCCTTAACGACATGTTGCACCCGTACACGTTGGTACGGCCAAAATACGCCAGGGGCTTTAGTACCCCTCAATATGGTGTAAGAAGTCCGAACACTTTAACAAGTGCGGCACCCCGAACTTATAGCATTATATGCATCGGCTCCGAATCATGTCTTGGGTCAATAGTTGGGCTTGCCCGGCTCCTATGTTTTGGTGCCTTACGTTCCGCTATATCAGCTAAGGTAGCACTAGGAGAACCACTGCGATTGTGCCCCAGTTGAGCTGGGTCGAGCACCTCAGTGGAGAAAGCTAAAACTGACTGTCATGATGAAGCGAGAGCTGGTCGCTGTTCGAGAGGTTTTTTCGAGTCCCTAAAGACTTATGCCGCTTAGGGCGAGGAGCCGGCTCTGTCCGGCCAAGGCGTGGATAGCGCCCCGAACTCGGTCTTCCGAATACCAGGGGCTTCACCGAAATTTAAAAGTATAGAATTCTATGGCTAAGTGAGAGTGTTCACGCATTATAGTCCGATTGCCTTGTTCGTTGGGCTGAGCGCCTCCATCGAAGGACCCAAACATGGGGAAAAGAGCGCTCAGGTTTATCCCCGAACACCCCAGCACTAGCGGCATGGGGGCAGAAGCCGACGACTCGCCATCTCTCGGAATTGATAAACAGCCACACAAAAGGTAATATTTTAAATTCCAACAGCATTGCTTAGCGCATATAAACAAGTTTTTAGCGCACAGGACAAAACGAGCAAGTTTCACTCAAAAATTACATCCCTAGAACATTCATCCGCCACAAGGCGGGCACCCTTCAGAACATCCTTATAGTAATTCTCGGGCTTGCAATGCTCTTTCCCCGACGGTGGCCCGTCCTTCACCAGCTTCTCAGCATCCAGCTTGCCCCAGTGCACCTTAGCACGGGCAAGGGCCCTACGGGCACCTTCAATGCAGACGGAGCGCTTGATGACTTCAAGCCTTGGACAGGCCTCCACCAACCACCGCACCAGCCTAAAATAGCTCCCAGGCAGAGCCCCTCCAGGCCACAGCCGAACAATGAGGCCCTTCATGGCCTGTTCGGCCGCCTTGTGGAGCTCGACTAGATGCTTTAGCTGGTCGCTTAGGGGCACGGGGTGTCCGGCCTCAGCGTACTGAGACCAGAACACATTCTCCGTCGAGCTGCCTTCCTCGGCTCAATAGAATGCGACGGCATCGGATACACTCCGGGGAAGATCTGCGAACGCTCCTGGAGAGCTCCAGATTCGGGTAAGTAATAAGTAACTCACGTTTATGTGTTTGCTTTGCATGAAGAATGCCTTACCCGCCGCTATCTTCTTCACCTCATCCAACTCCTGGAGGGTCTTCTGGGATTTGGCCTTGGCAGACTTGGCATTTTCGATAGCCACAGCGAGCTCGGACGCTTGCGTCTTCGAGTCAAGCTCCAAATTCTCATGTTTTTCCATGAGAGCCAGGAGCTCTTGCTGCACCTTGCCAACTTCGGCCTCATACTTCTCCCGCTCGGTGCGCTCCGAGGCCGCCCTCTTCTCAGCCTCGACCAGCGCTTGCTTAAGGGTCGCCACTTCAGACATGGCCCCTACAATAGCCACGATAATCCTGTCATTCTTTGCAATTGCACCTTTTTATATATATTTTTAATAAGGCATTTCTTACCTTGATTGTCCTCGAGCTGCTTCTTGGCACGTTCGAGCTCTTGCTCGGACCGCTCGAGGTTCTGCTTTAGCGTGTCCACTTCCGCAGTTAGTGCGGCGTACGCAAGCAGGGAAGCCTGCATATGCATATTGACTCATTTTTGTTAGACTCCTGCGAATTCTATTTGATCCTCTATTCGGCTTTTCTTCCTGAACGCCAAATAGAGCATCAAGGGCTACTGTCTATGCGGTACTATTATTTACACATTCTTTACTTACCTCAAAGCCTGTTAAAAGGCTAGTACAAGCTTCTGTCAGTCCGCTCTTGGCGGACTAAACCTTCTGGACCACCGCACTCATAATAGCGCGGTGCTCCTCGTCGATGGAGGCGCCTTGGAGCGCCTCCAACGTATTGTCCGATGCCTCCAGTTGGACGGGGGCCGCTGGCACGGTGGACATGCTCCTCTTGGAAGGAGGTCCCCCGCCGGACTCTGGAACCTTTGAAGGATCCGGAGCGGTGTCCGGCCTAGAGCCGGACTTGGAGCCCCGGGGGGTTTCATCCCCTTTACTCCTGGAGTCCGGGAGGTCGCCTTGCGGTGCCTCCAGGACCACCTCCTCCCGGCTTGGAACCTGTTGAGACAACACTTCGGTGTCGTCCGTAGGGCGGGGGGAGGAAGCCGTCGGAAGCGAGTTCACATCCGACGAGTCCTGTGAGCCGCTCGACGACGCGTCGAGCCGGTCTTTGGGTGGGCTGCATAAACATATTCGACATGAGGGAAAGCTGTGCAATAAACGAATACTATGAATTACTCTGGTATCCGGATACTTACGATTTGGCCAGGGGCTTGGCCCTAGGCGCCCACTCCTCTCCGCCGCCGACGGCGTCGGTGGAGCAGTCCGGAGGAAGGGTTTTCCCCTTCTTGGACCCTTCGGCCTCCCCAGTTGGGGCGGCCTTCCTTTTCTTCCCTTCCCCCGCTGGAGGGGGAGGGGTCTCTTCTTCCTCCTCTTCTTCGCGGGAGCAGTGCGTCTTGGATTCGTCGGATGATGAATCCGACACCTCCGGGCATCAAGCACTCTTTCGAGTCCCCGTGGCCTTCTTCTTGACCTTCTTCTCCCGCACCACATAGGGTGCCGGAACCAGCAGCTTCGCCAAGCAAGCATCCGCTGGGCCTTCAGGCAAAGGAGCTGGATAGTTGATCTGTCCGGAGGTCACCTGCCAATCCTGTCAAAGGTAAGGGAGTTTAGATCCCGCATGGAGTCAAACTATGAAAAACTGATACCCTGTAAAAGGAAAAAAACAGCTTACCGCAAGAGCGTGACGCTGCACACTGAATCCGCGATCCTCAGTAGCGGATGCGGGAGCCTCGGCGCCCTTGAAAAGCACCTTCCAGGCATCTTCGTACGTCGTGTCAAAGAGCCTGCTCAGAGTTTGGTGCCGCGCCGGGTCGAACTCCCACAGGTTGAAAGCCCATTGTTGGCACGGGAGGATCAAGCGGATGAGCATAACCTGGACTACGTTGACAAGTTTGAGCTTCTTGTCCACCACGGTTTTGACGCATGTTTGGAGTCCGGTTAGCTCTCCTTTTTTACCCCATGACAGGCCCGTCTCTTTCCAGGACGTGAGCCGCGTTGGGGGTCCGGACCGGAACTCGGGGGGTGCGACCCATTTGGCGCCGCGCGGCTCGGTGATGTAAAACCACCCCGATTGCCACCCCTTCAGGGTCTCCACGAAGGAGCCCTCGAGCCAGAGGAAATTGGCCATCTTGCCCACCATGGCGCCTCCGCACTCCGCCTGGCTGCCGCGCACCACCTTCGGCTTGACGTTGAAAGTCTTGAGCCAGAGCCCGAAATGGGGGCGGATGCAAAGGAAGGCCTCACACACGACGATAAACGCCGAGATGTTGAGGACGAAGTTCGGGGCCAGATGGTGGAAATCCAGGCCGTAGTAGAACATGAGCCCCCGGACAAATGGGTGGAGAGGGAAGCCCAGTCCGCAGAGGAAATGGGGGAGGAACACCACCCTCTCATGGGGCCTAGGGGTGGGGATGAGCTGCCCCTTTTCGGGAAGCCGGTACGCGTTGTCGTTAGACAGGTATCCGGCTTTCCTCAGCTTTTTGATGTGTCCCTCCGTGACGGAGGAGACTATCCACTTGCCTCCCGCTCCGGACATGGCTGGAGAAGGTTGAGGTGGGGAGTGCGGACTTGGGCGCTGGAGCTCGAGTGTGCAAGAATGGATATGCGAAGGAGGAAGAAGGCGTAGGTGAAAAGGTGGATCCTTATCCCCTTATATGGGTGGACACAACTACATATCCCCACCAGCCTGGTAAAACTCGCTTATCTCCAAGCGCCGTAATCAATGGCGCGGTTGGGTTACCCACGCCCGTATTGATGAGAATCCCGGGATAAGGGGACACAATCTCTGCTTTACCAAAATGTGCCAAGGAAACCGCCTCGCATGACGCGCTGAGGTGGGATAATGAAACGATTCGGATAAAGGCTTGGCCATGGTGTGACACGCTACGGAATACGTCAGCAGATTAGATTTGTGTAAATATTATTCTCTCTATGGAAATATGTGGAAACTTATTTTGCAGAGCCGGACACTATCTTTGTGTTCAAAATCTTCTATGAAGTACTTGGAGGAGGAATCCGCCTTGCAATGTCGAAGACAATATGCGCGCCGGACTCGTCGCCATTGAAGCCTGGTTCATGGGCTACTGAGGGAGTCCTGGATTAGGGGGTGTCCGGACAGCCTGACTATACCTTTAGCCAGACTCCTGGACTATGAAGATACAAGATTGAAGACTTCATCCCGTGTCCGGAAGGGACTTTCCTTGGCGTGGAAGGCAAGCTTGGCGATACGGATATGTAGATCTCCTACCATTGTAATCGACTCTATGTAACCCTAACCCTACCCGGTGTCTATATAAACCGGATGGTTTTAGTCCGTAGAACAACATACACATCAACAATCATACCATAGGCTAGCTTCTAGGGTTTAGCCTCCTCGATCTCGTGGTAGATCTACTCTTGTACTACCCATATCATCAATATTAATCAAGCAGGACGTAGGGTTTTACCTCCATCGAGAGGGCCCGAACCTGGGTAAAACTTCGTGTCCCTTGTCTCCTGTTACCATCCGGCCTAGACGCATAGTTCGGGACCCCCTACCCGGGATCCGCCGGTTTTGACACCGACAATGATCATCACACTTTTATTTACTTACAACTCAAGAATTACAATTCAATACTTAGAACAAAATATGACTCTATGTGAATGCCTCCGTCGGTGTACCGAGATGTGCAATGAATCAAGAGTGACATGTATGAAAAATTATGAATGGTGGCTATGCCACAAATACGATGTCAACTGCATGATCATGCAAAGCAATATGACAATGATGGAGCGTGTCATAATAAATGGAACGGTGGAAAGTTGCATGGAAATATATCTCAGAATGGCTATGGAAATGCCATAATAGGTAGGTATGGTGGCTGTTTTGAGGAAGGTAAATGGTGGGTTTATGGTACCAGCGAAAGTTGCGCGGTACTAGAGAGGCTAGCAACGGTGGAAGGGTGAGAGTGCATATAATCCATGGACTCAACATTAGTCATAAAGAACTCACATACTTATTGCAAAAATCTATTAGTTATCAAAACTAAGTACTACGCGCATGCTCCTAGGGGGGTAGATTGGTAGGGAAAGACCATCGCTCATCCCCGACCACCACTCATAAGGAAGACAATCAAAAAATAAATCATGCTCCGACTTCATCATATAACGGTTCACCATACGTGCATGCTATGGGAATCACAGACTTAAACACAAGTATCTCTCAAATTCACAACTACTCAACTAGCATGACTCTAATATCACCATCTTCATATCTCAAAACAATCATAAGGAATCAAACTTCTCATGGTATTCAATGCACTTTATATGAAAGTTTTTATTATACCCATCTTGGATGCCCATCATATTAGTACTAATTTTATAGCCAAAGAAAATTACCATATTGTTCTAAAGGACTCTCAAAATAATATAAGTGAAGCATGAGAGATCAATAATTTCTATAAAATAAAACCACCACCATGCTCTAATAAGGTATAAGTAAAGCTCTAGAGCAAAATTATCTAGCTCAAAAGATATAAGTGAAGCACATAGAGTATTCTAATAAATTCCGATTCATGTGTGTCTCTCTCAAAAGGTGTGTATAGCAAGGATGATTGTGGTAAACTAAAAGGCAAAGACTCAAATCATACAAGATGCTCCAAGCAAAACACATATCATGTGGTGAATAAAAATATAGCCTCAAGTAAAGTTACCGATAGACGAAGACGAAAGAGAGGATGCCTTCCGGGGCATCCCCAAGCTTAGGCTTTTGGTTGTCCTTGAATTTTACCTTAGGGTGCCTTGGGCATCCCCAAGCTTAGGCTCTTGCCACTCCTTATTCTAAAATCCATCAAATCTTTACCCAAAAACTTGAAAACTTCACAACACAAAACTCAACAGAAAATCTCATGAGCTCCGTTAGTATAAGAAAATAAACCACCACTTTAAGGTACTGTAATAAACTCATTCTTTATTTATATTGGTGTTAAACCTACTGTGTTCCAACTTCTCTATGGTTCATACCCCCCGATACTAGCCATAGATGCATCAAAATAGGCAAACAACACGTGAAAAACAGAATCTGTCAAAAACAAAACAGTCTGTAGCAATCTGTAGGTTTCGAATACTTCTGTAACTCCAAAAATACTGAAAAATTAGGTCGACCAGGAAAATTTGTATATTGATCTGCTTCAGTTGGAATTGGTATTTTATCGCTCTCTGGTGAAAAATGAAAATTATTTTCGTGAGCGCATACTTTCTGTTTTTATCAGCAAGATCAAACGATAATCACCCAAGAAGATCCTAAAGGCTTTACTTGGCACAAACACTAATTAAAACATAAAAAACACAATCATAACAGAGGCTAGATGAATTATTTATTACTAAACAGGAACAAAAATCAAAGAACAAAAATAAAATTAGGTTGCCTCCCAACAAGCGCTATCGTTTAACGCCCCTAGCTAGGCATAAAAACAAGAATAGATCTAGGTATTTCCATAATAATGATAAGGCAAATCGTGAAAACTCATCTCATACTCCCTATGTTCGGCAGCAAGTTTTCTCGGTGGCAGGCAAAAGTAATCAAAAGGACTAAATTTAATGGGACAAAAGTCCCCAAGATCAAGCTCGGGAGGTATTGGTTCCTCCTTTGGCCCCTCATATTGCACAACCAATTCATCATTATAAGCATTCTTTTGGCAAAAAGTCATGATCCTTTGTTCAAGAGAAAAACCTAACCCATTGTTCTGAATAGCAAAATTATCATTAAGTTCAGAAATCCTATCAACTAGAACATCAATAGGAACCTATTTTCTAAGGTTTTCATTATAAGAAACATGATCTAAAGATCGTAAATGCATTATGTCTTCTTGATTAAAAAGGATTGCTTCTATGGGAGGACGGCCAGCATCCACCCTATAATGCACAAAGATTTCATTGGCCTCTTTTATTATAAATCTAAACTCATGTGCTAAAAATATGGTAGCCGCTCGGTTAGCAGAAGAAAGCTCAATATTGGAAAATTCTAGGAAAAATCTTTTGTATGCAAGGATGCATGTGGATAAATTGTCTTTCAAGTTCAACAACGAGCAAAGATATAGCATCTGCAAGACTACTAGTTCTACGAAGAATAGACCCCCCCCCCCATAGTGGGCAAAGCACCGACACAAGTAAAGAAATCTTGAATAACTCCTTTTCCAATAATATTACTACCACTCCGGAACTTTTTAGTGTGTAAAATAGTAGGTTCTTCATGATGATAATCAAAAGCATCAAAGTTTCCCCCATCATTACTACTATCTTTTTCAACGATAATCTCCCCAGTTTCAAACATGATGGCAACAAACCGCACTAAGAACGAGCACACAAGAGGCAAGCGGAAAGAGGCGAACGGAAAAGGGGCAAAGAAAAGGCAAGGGTTTTCGAAAATCGTTTCAGAAGTGGGGGAGAGGAAAACGAGAGGCGAATGGCAAATAATGTAATGCGAGGGAGAAGAGTTTATGATGGGTACTTGGTATGTCTTGACTTGGCATAGACCCCCCCGGCAACGGCGCCAGAAATCCTTCTTGCTACCTGTTGAGCATGTGTTGGTTTTCCCTTGAAGAGGAAAGGTTGATGTGGCAAAGTAGCGTAAGTATTTCCCTCAGTTTTTGAGAACCAAGGTATCAATCCAGTAGGAGATAACGCACAAGTCACCTAGTACCTGCACAAACAATCAAGAACCTTGCAACCAACGCGATAAAGGGGTTGTCAATCCCTTCATGGTCACTCGCAAAAGTGAGATCTGATAAAGATAGTAAAGTAAATATTTTTGGTATTTTTGTTGTATAGATTGGAAAGTAAAGATTGCAAAATAGTAAACAAGATGCGATGTAAATAAAGGAGATGCAATATAATAAGAAAGAGACCCGGGGGCCATAGGTTTCACTAGTGGCTTCTGTCAAGATAGCATGTATTACGGTGGGTGAACAAATTACTGCCGAGCAATTGATAGAAAAGTGCATAGTTATGAGAATATCTAGGAAATGATCATGAATATAGGCATCACGTCCGGGTCAAGTAGATCGAAACGATTCTGCATCCACTACTATTACTCCACACATCGACCGCTATCCAGCATGCATCTAGAGTATTGAGTTCATAAGAACAGAGTAATGCTTTAAGCAAGATGACATGATGTAGAGGGATAAACTCAAGCAATAATATATAAAACCCATCTTTTTATCCTCGATGGCAACAATACAATACGTGCCTTGCTGCCCCTACTGTCACTAGGAAAGGACACCGCAAGATTGAACCCAAAGCTAAGCACTTCTCCCATTGCAAGAAAGATCAATCTAGTAGGCCAAACTAAACCGATAATTCGGAGAGACTTGCAAAGATATCAAATCATGCATATAAGAATTCAGAGAAGAACCAAATAATATTCATAGATAATCTGGTTCATAAACCCACAATTCATCAAATGTCGGCAAACACACCGCAAAAGAGTATTACATCGAATAGATCTCCAAGAACATCGAGGAGAACTTTGTATTGAGAATCAAAGAGAGAGAAGAAGCCATCTAACTAATAACTATGGACCCGAAGGTTTGTGGTAAACTACTCATGCTTCATCGGAGAGGCTATGGTGTTGTGATGACCCACAAGTATAGGGGATCTATCATAGTCCTTTCGATAAGTAAGAGTGTCGAACCCAACAAGGAGCAGAAGGAAATGATAAGCGGTTTCCGGCAAGGTATTCTCTGCAAGTACTGAAATAAGTGGTAACGGATAGTTTTGTGATAAGATAATTTGTAACGAGCAACAAGTAACAAAAGTAAATAAGGTGCAGCAAGGTGGCCCAATCCTTTTTGTAGCAAAGGACAAGCCTGGATAAACTCTTATATGATGTAAAGCGCTCCTGAGGACACATGGGAATATCGTCAAGCTAGTTTTCATCATGTTCATATGATTCACGTTCGGTACTTTGATAATTTGGTATGTGGGTGGACCAGTGCTTGGGTGCTGCCCTTACTTGGACAAGCATCCCACTTATGATTAACCTATATTGCAAGCATCCGCAACTACAACAAAAAGTATTAAGGTAAACCTAACCATAGCATGAAACATATGGATCCAAATCAGCCCCTTACGTAGCAACGCATAAACTAGGGTTTAAGCTTCTGTCAGTCTAGCAACCCATCATCTACTTATTACTTCCCAATGCCTTCCTCTAGGCCCAAATAATGGTGAAGTTTCATGTAGTCGACGTTCACATAACACCACTAGAGGAGAGACAACATACATCTCATCAAAATATCGAACGAATACCAAATTCACATGACTACTAATAGCAAGACTTCTCCCATGTCGTCAGGAACAAAAGTAACTACTCACAAAGCATAAACATGTTCATAATCAGAGGGGTATTAATATGCATATAGGATCTGAACATACGATCTTCCACCAATTATACCAACTAGCATCAACTACAAGGAGTAATTAACACTACTAGCAACCTACTAGCACCAATCCCGGACTTGGAGACAAGAATTGGATACAGGAGATGAACTAGGATTTTGAGATGAGATGGTGCTGATGAATATGTTGATGGAGATTGCCCTCTCCCGATGAGAGGAGCGTTGGTGATGACGATGGCGACGATTTCCCCCTCCGAGAAGGAAGTTTCGCCGGCAGAACGGCTCCGCCAGAGCCCTAGATTGGTTCGCCAAGGTTCCGCCTCGTGGAGGCGGAGTTTCGTCTGAGAAGATGGCTTTTGATTTTTTTCCCATCGACAGACTCCATATAGCAGAAGATGGCCACCAGAGGGACACCAGGGGGCCCATGAGGTAGGGGGTCGCGCGCCCCACCCTCGTGGGCAGGGTGTGGCCCCCCTGGTGAAGTTCTTTCTCTCAGTATTTTTTATATATTTGGAAAACATCTTCCGTGAAGTTTCAGGACTTTTGGAGCTATGCAGAATAGGTCTCTAATATTTGCTCCTTTTCCAGCCTAGAATCCCAGCTGCCGGCATTCTCCCTCTTTATGTAAACCTTGTACAATAAGAGAGAATAGGCATTAGTATTGTGACATAATGTGTAATAGCAGCCCATAATGTAATAAATATTGATATAAAAGCATGATGCAAAATGGATGTATCAACTCCCCCAAGCTTAGACCTCGATTGTCCTCAAGCGAAAAGCAGAAATCGAAAAATATGTCCACATGTTTAGAGATAGAGGTGTCGATAAAAATAAAATACGGACATGAGGGCATCATGATCATTCTTAGAAGGGCAACTCATATAATTCTTGTCATATAATCTCTTATGCTAGAGTAATAATTCAATCACAATATCGAGTATGAATCATAAACTTCATTGAAAACTAACAAACTATAATCTCAGTCATTGAAGCAATTGCAATTTATCATAACATAGGAAAGAGTCAATGTATAGAGCTTTTCAGCAAGTCCACATACTCAACTATCATATAGTCTTTCACAATTGCTAACACTCACGCAATACTTATGAGTATGGAGTTTTAATTGGACACAGAGAAAGATAGGGGCTTATAGTTTTGCCTCCCAACGTTTTACCTCAAGGGTAATGTCAACAGTAATAGTTCATGAAAACTCGCATCCAATTAGCCATATATACCAGGATCTTTCCAACATATTGTGCTTGTCAAAGGATAAAATGTAAAAAGGAAGGGTGAAGAGCACCATGACTCTTATGCAATGTAGGAGATAAAAGTAAAAGATAGGCCCTTCGCAGAGGTAAGCAGAGGTTGTCATGCACTTTTATGGTTAGATGCACAAAATCTTAATGCGAAAGAACGTCACTTTATATTGCCACTTGTGATATGGACCTTTATTATGCAGTCTATCGCTTTTATTACTTCCATATCACACGATCGTATAAAGCTTATTTCCTCCACACCAATCAACCATAAATATTTAGAGAGCAATTTTTATTGCTTGCACCGATGACAACTTACTTGATGGATCTTACTCAATCCATAGGTAGATATGGTGGACTCTTATGGCAAGACTAGTTTAAGGGTATTTGGAAGCACAAGTAGTATCTCTACTTGGTGTAATGAATTTGGCTATCATGAGGGGGAAAGGCAAGCTCATCATGTTGGAAGATCCAAGACAATATAATTTATCTCAGATATAAGAAAACATAACCCATTACATTGTCTTCCTTGTCTAATGTCAACTCTTTAGCATGTCATATTTTAATGAGTGCTCACAATCATAAAAGATGTCCAAGATAGTATATTTATATGTGAAGACCTCTCTTTCTTTATTACTTCCTATTAATTGCAATGATGACCAAAACTATGTTTGTCAACACTCAACAACTTTTATTCATCATACTCTTTCTATGTGAGCTTATTACTCTCCATAAGACTCACATGATCTCTATGTTTCTTTTTATTTCTTTTATTTTCTTTTATTCCCTTAGGATCATGGCAAAATAATCAAGCCCTTGACTCAACACTAATCTTTATTATATAGCTCACGGACTCGATTACATAGAAGGATAATAAAGCAAAACTCACGACTAGATCACACTAAGAACTTTTATTCTACTAGATCAAGATATTGCCAAAAGGATCGAACTAAGAAAAACAGTAAAGATAAAGTGATGGTGATACGATATCGGGGCACTCCCCCTAGCTTGGCAGTTGCCAAGTGGAGTGCCCATACCCATGTGATTATGTCTCTCTTTTTGGGGATGGTGATGTGATGTTCTTGTCGATGATGCCCCTCAAGATACGATTCTCTTCCTCAAGCTTGTTGACTTGCTGCTTGAGGTCCATTATTTCCTTTCGGAGTTTTCCTGTGACAGCCAAAGCTCCCTGCACCCAAGGGTGCTGCATAGCTGCGGGAGAACCAGTGACACTCTTTTTCATATTCTCATAAGAAAGAAATTTAACATTGGAAGGGATAACCGAGTTTGGAATAGCTGAGCTCAGCAGTTCTCCCATTGTGAATCCAGCTTGAAGGCGGGAAGTGACTTCTTGATCTTCTTCCATGGCATCTATCCTCTTCAAATCAGCCTCCATCTCTTCCTCCGTTGCTGGCCCAAAGGGGTCAACATGATTGTTTGTCGTTGATCTCGGTGCCGTATGAGACACCCGGCTCTCCCCGACTGACTCTTGCGAAGACATCCTGCTCTAATCTGCAGCAGCAACAGCTCGAAACAAAGACAGGAGATTTTTGTGTGATACAGGAGTCAAAACCCCCGGGAGATTATATAATGAATTTCTACAGACCAAGATACATGTTGTGTACGAAAACGGAGTCCGGAGAGCACACGAGGTGCCCACGAGGTAGGGGGCGCGCCCTCCACCTTCATGGAGCCCTCGTGTCCTTCCCGGACTATTTCTTATTTTTCTATTTTCTAAACATTCCAAAACGGAGAAATATTGCCTTAAAAACTATTTTGGATTCGGTTTACTTACCGTACCACATACCTATTCCTTTTCGAAGTCTGAAACGTTCCGGAAAGTGTCCCTTATGTATTCCTCCGGGGTTACGGTTTCAATAACATTGGTTTCAACATTTATGGGATTACCTGAGATATAATGTTTGATTCTTTGACCGTTCACCACCTTCGGATTTGTGCCTTCGAAGTTGTTGATTTTTATGGCACCAGAATGATAGACCTCCTTGATAACGTAAGGACCTTCCCATTTAGAGAGAAGTTTTCCTGCAAAAAATCTTAAACGAGAGTTGTATAGCAATACATAATCACCTACATTAAACTCATGCTTTTGTATCCTTTTATCATGCCATCTTTTAACTTTTTCTTTAAACAACTTGGCATTTTCGTAGGCTTGGGTTCTCCATTCATCAAGTGAGATAATATCAAATAACCTCTTCTCACCGGCAAGTTTAAAATCATAATTAAGTTATTTAATAGCCCAATAAGCCTTATGTTCTAGTTCGAGAGGTAAGTGACATGCTTTTCCATAGACCATTTTATACGGAGACATACCCATAGGTTTTTTATATGCAGTTCTATAGGCCCATAATGCATCATCTAGTTTCTTGGACCAATTCTTTCTGGACCTATTAACAGTCTTTTGCAAAATTAATTTGAGTTCTCTATTACTCAATTCTACTTGACCACTAGACTGAGGGTGATAAGGAGATGCAATTCTATGATTAACATCATATTTAGCAAGCATTTTACGGAAAGCACCATGAATAAAGTGTGAACCACCATCAGTCATTAAATACCTAGGGACTCCAAACCTTGGAAAAATAACTTCTTTAAGCATTTTAATAGAAGTGTTATGATAAGCACTACTAGTTGGAATAGCATCTACCCACTTAGTAACGTAATCAACAGCAACTAAAATATGTGTATAACCATTAGAGGAAGGAAAAGGTCCCATATAGTCAAAGCCACAAACATCAAATGGTTTAATAACAAGTGAATAATTCATAGGAATTTCTTGATGTCTACTAATATTACCAATTCTTTGACATTCATCACAAGATAAGACAAACTTATGGGCATCCTTGAAGAGAGTAGGCCAATAAAAACCAGATTGTAGTACCTTATGTGCAATTCTATCTCCAGCATGGTGTCCTCCATAAGCTTCGGAGTGACACTTGCGTAGGATCTGCTCCTGTTCATGCTCAGGTACACACCGTCTAATAACACCATCTACTCCTTCTTTATAAAGATGTGGGTCATCCCAAAAGTAATGCCTCAAATCATGGAAGAACTTTTTCTTTTGTCGGTATGTGAAACTAGGTGGTATAAACTTAGCAACAATGTAATTAGCATAATCAGCATACCATGGAGCAGTATGAAAAGCATTTATGACATTTAATTGCTCATCAGGAAAGCTATCATCAATAGGTAGTGGGTCATCAAGCACATTTTCTAACCTAGACAAGTTGTCTGCAATGGGGTTCTCAGCTCCTTTTCTATCAACAATATGCAAATCAAATTCTTGTAGCAAGAGAACCCATCTAATAAGTCTAGGTTTAGCATCTTTCTTTTCCATAAGATATTTAATAGCAGCATGATCAGTGTGAATAGTTACTTTAGAATCAACACTATAAGGTCTAAACTTATCACAAGCAAATACAACTGCTAAGAATTCTTTTTCAGTAGTGGCATAATTTCTTTGAGCATTGTCTAGATTTTTACTAGTATATTGAATAATATTTAGTTTCTTATCAACTCTTTGTCCTAGAACAGCACCTACAGCATAATCACTAGCATCACACATAATTTCAACGGGTAAATTCCAATCAGGTGGCTGAACAATAGGTGCAGAGATCAATGCTTTGTTAAGTATTTCAAATGCTTCTACACAATCATCATCAAAGACAAATGGTATATCTTTTTGTAATAAATAGTCAGAGGCTGAGAAATTTTTGAGAAGTCCTTAATGAACCTCCTATAAAAACCGGCATGGCCAAGGGAACTTCTTATACCTTTCATGTCCTTGGGACATGGCATCTTTTCAATAGCATCAACCTTGGCTTTATCAACTTCAATACCCTTTCAGAAACTTTATGCCCCAGGACAATACCTTCATTACCATAAAGTGGCACTTTTCCCAATTCAAGACAAGATTAGTTTCTTCACATCTCTGCAAAACTTGATCAAGGTTTCTCAAGCAATCATCAAAAGAAGATCCATAGACGGAAAAGTCGTCCATGAAAACCTCGCAAATCTTTTCACAAAAGTCAGAGAATATAGCCATCATGCATCTTTGAAAGATAGCAGGTGCATTACATAAACCAAAAGGCATACGTCTATAAGCAAAAGTACCAAAAGGGCATGTAAAAGTAGTCTTTGATTGATCTTTGGCTGACACAGGTATTTGAGAGAAACCAGAATAACCATCTAGAAAGCAAAAATGTGTATGTTTGGATAATCTTTCTAGCATTTGATCGATAAAAGGTAAGGGGTAATGATCCTTTTTAGTAGCCTTATTTAATTTGCAGAAATCAATTACCATCCTATAACCTGTAATAATTCTTTGAGGAATCAATTCATCTTTATCATTAGGAACAACAGTAATGCCTCCCTTCTTAGGGACACAATGGACAGGGCTTACCCACTGACTATCAGCAATGGGATAAATTATACCTGCCTCAAGGAGCTTTAGTATCTCCTTTCTTACCACTTCTTTCATTTTAGGATTCAGCCGGCGTTGATGATCACGAACTGGTTTAGCATCTTCTTCCAAATTAATTTTATGTTGACATAGAGTGGGACTAATGCCCTTAAGATCATCAAGAGTATACCCAATAGCAGCACGTTGCTTCTTCAGAGTTTTCAATAATCTCTCTTCTTCATATTCTGAAAGGTTAGCACTAATAATAATAGGATATATCTTTTTCTCATCAAGGTAAGCATATTTAAGAGTACCAGGTAACGGTTTAAGCTCAAACACGGGATCACCCTTGGGTGGAGGAGGATCCCCTAGGATTTCAATAGGTAAATTGTTTTTCATAATAGGTTTCTGTTTAAAGAATACTTCATCTAATTCCCTTCTTTCATTCATAAACATGTCATTTTCATGGTCTAGCAAATATTGTTCTAAAGGATCACTAGGAGGTACAGCAATAGAAGCAAGACCGATAATTTCACCCTTACTAGGTAATTCTTCTTCACGGTGTTGTATAGTAAATTTAGAAAAATTAAATTCATGAGTCATATCATCTAAACCGATAGTAACAACATCTCTTTTCCAATCTATGGTAGCATTAATAGTATTTAAGAAGGGTCTACCAAATATAATGGGGAAAAAGCTATCTTGTGGGGAACCAAGAACAAGAAAATCAGCAGGATATTTAGTTTTCCCACACAAGACTTCAACATCTCTAACAATTCCCATTGGTGAAATAGTATCTCTATTGGCAAGTTTAATTGTGACATCAATATCTTCCATCTCAGCAGGTGCAATATCATGCATAATTTCTCTATAAAGGCTAATATGTATTGCACTAGCACTGGCACCCATATCACATAAGCCATGATAACAATGATCTCCTATTTTTACAGAAATAACAGGCATGCCTACCAGAGGTCTAGGTTTATCTTTATCACGGGCTTTAGCAATTCTAGCAGTTTCATCACAGAAATAAATAACATGCCCATCAATATTATCAGACAAGAGATCTTTAACAATAGCAATATTAGATTCAGCTTTAACTTGCTCAGGAGGTGTATATGTTTTAATATTGCTTTTACGAACCACAGTTGAAGCTTTAGCATGATCCTTTATCCTAATAGGGAAAGGTGGTTTCTCAACATAAGAAGTAGGAACAATAGGATCATTATAAGTGATAGTCTTTTCTTCAACTTTAACAGGTGCAACTACTTTTACTTCTATGGGAGGATGATATTTAAACCACTTCTCCTTGGGGAGATCAACATAGGCAGCAAAAGATTCACAGAAAGAAGCTACTATCTCAGAGTCAAGTCCATATTTAGTGCTAAATTTACGAAAAATATCGGTATCCATAAAAGATTTAACACAATCAAAACTAGGTGTCATACCTGACTCCTTACCATTGTCGAGGTCCCAATCTTCAGAGTTGCATTTAATTCTTTCTAATAAATCCCATTTGAATTCAATAGTCTTCATCATAAAAGAGCCAACACAAGAAGTATCAAGCATGGAGCGATTGTTACCAGAAAGCCGAGCATAAATTTTTTGAATAATCATTCCTCTTGAGAGCTCATGATTGGGGCATGAATATAACATTGATTTAAGCCTCCCCCAAGCTTGAGCGATGCTTTCTCCTTCACGAGGCCAAAAATTATATATATAATTGCGATCACGATGAATAAGATGCATAGGATAAAACTTCTGATGAAATTCCAATTTCAATCATTTGTAATTCCAAGACCTCATATCATCACATAGCCTATACCATGTCGATGCATCTCCCCTCAAAAATAAAGGGAAGACCTTCTTCTTAATAACATCTCCGGGTACACCTGCAAGCTTAAATAATCCACAAACTTCATCCACATATATCAGATGTTCATCGAGATGTTTTGTTCCATCTCCTAAAAAAGGATTAGCTAGCAGTTTTTCTAACATACCCGAAGGAACTTCAAAGCAAGCATTTTCATTTTCATTTTCAGAAGGTTCAGTAGGTTGAGGAGCAACTCTTTGCTCTACTGGTCGGGTTGAAGATACCCCGAACAAACCCCTTAGAGGATTACTTTCCATGGTGACAAGTAACAGTAAATTTCAGCACACTATATAATTTTTTTCCTTACCAAATTCCACCTACCAAAGGAGCTTCACTCCCCGGCAACGGCGCCAGAAAAGAGTCTTGATGACCCACAAGTATAGGGGATCTATCGTAGTCCTTTCGATAAGTAAGAGTGTCGAACCCAACGAGGAGCAGAATGAAATGATAAGTGGTTTCCACCAAGGTATTCTCTACAAGTACTGAAATAAGTGGTAACATATAGTTTTGTGATAAGATAATTTGTAACGAGCAACAAGTAACAAAAGTAAATAAGGTGCAGCAAGGTGGCCCAATCCTTTTTGTAGCGAAGGACAAGCTTGGACAAACTCTTATATGATGTAAAGCGCTCCCGAGGACACATGGGAATATCGTCAAGATAGTTTTCATCATGTTCATATGATTCACGTTCGGTACTTTGATAATTTGGTATGCGGGTGGACCGGTGCTTGGGTGCTGCCCTTACTTGGACAAGCATCCCGCTTATGATTAACCTCTATTGCAAGCATCCGCAACTACAACAAAAGTATTAAGGTAAACCTAACCATAGCATGAAACATATGGATCCAAATTAGCCCCTTATGAAGCAACACATAAACTAGGGTTTAAGCTTCTATCACTCTAGCAACCCATAATCTACTTATTACTTCCCAATGCCTTCCTCTAGGCACAAATAATGGTGAAGTGTCATGTAGTCGACGTTCACATAACACCACTAGAGGAGAGACAGCATACATCTCATCAAAATATCGAACGAATACCAAATTCACATGACTACTAATAGCAAGACTTCTCCCATGTCCTCAGGAACAAAAGTAACTACTCACAAAGCATAAACATGTTCATAATAAGAGGGGTATTAATATGCATATAGGATCTGAACATATGATCTTCCACCAATTAAACCAACTAGCATCAACTACAATGAGTAATTAATACTACTAGCAACCTACTAGCACCAATCCTGGACTTGGAGACAAGAATTGGATATAAGAGATGAACTAGGGTTTTGAGATGAGATGGTGCTTATGAAGATGTTGATGGAGATTGCCCTCTCCCGATGAGAGGAGCGTTGGTGATGATGATGGCGATGATTTCCCCCTCCGGGAGGGAAGTTTCCCCGGCAGAACAGCTCCGCTAGAGCCCTATATTGGTTCCGCCAAGGTTCAGCCTCGTGGCGGCGGAGTTCCGTCCGAGAAGATGGATTTTGATTTTTTTCCCATCGAAATACTCCATATAGCAGAAGATGGCCACCGGAGGGCCACCAGGGGGCCCACAAGGTAGGGGGCGCGCCCCCCACCCTCGTGGGCAGGGTGTGGCCCCCCTGGTGAAGTTCTTGCTCTCAGTATTTTTTATATATTTGGAAAACATCTTCCATGAAGTTTCAGGACTTTTGGAGCCTTGCAGAATAGGTCTATAATATTTGCTCCTTTTCCAGCCCAGAATCCCAGCTGCCGGCATTCTCCCTCTTTATGTAAACTTTGTAAAATAAGAGAGAATAGACATGAGTATTGTGACATAGTGTGTAATAGAAGCCGATGATGCAATAAATATTGATATAAAAGCATGATGCAAAATGGACGTATCATGTTGATGTAGAAGCCCTCCATGATCGATTCCCCCTCTCGCAGATCACCGGAAAAGGCCCCAAGATGGGATCTCACGGGTACAGAATGTTGCGATGGTGGAAAAGTGGTTGCGTGGCTCTCTGCGATCGATCTAGGGTATAAGCGTATATATAGGATAAAGAAGTACGTCGGTGGAGCTTCATGGGGCCCATGAGGGTGGGGGGCGCGCCTACCCCCCTGGGCGCGCTCTCCTGCCTCGTGGCTGCCTCACGGAGTTCTAGACTTCAACTCCAAGTCTTCTGTTTTGCTTTCGGTCCAAGAAAGATCATCGCAAAGGTTTCATTCCGTTTGGATTCTGTTTGGTATTCCTTTTCTGCGAAACTCTAAAATAGGAAAAAAATAGAAACTGGCACTGGGCCTCCGGTTAATAGGTTAGTCCCAAAAATAATATAAAAGAGCATATTAAAGTCCATTAAACATCCAAAACAGATAATATAATAGCATGTAACAATAAAAAATTATAGATATGTTGGAGACGTATCACCGCACAAGGGCTTGTACATCCTGATGATGAACTCTCGAGGTTGGTCCCCGACGTGGCCTTCCATCTGAGGAAGAGCCGCCGGTGGGGGCACAGTCAAGGAGCTCCCTTGCCCTCCTCCTCCTCCTCGAGCACCACGGCGGCCTCGACCGCGCCCCCTCCACCCTCCTCTCGCAGCGGGCTCCGCCACCTCAAGATCCGGAGGAGGAGGGATATGCTGCCAAGTGGAAGCCCTCATCGCCACCGTTGGGACACTACTGCACCCTCGACCTCTCACCATGGCTATGGGAGAAGAATTGCGGAGAAGAAGGAGAGGTATGTGTAGAGGGGTACTGCCTTTGTCTCTTTTTATAGAGGGGATGAGGCAGGGGGTTGGCCTCTCGTGGTAAAGATGGCCGGCCCACTCCTCCAATACAGCCCCTCTACACCCTCAGCAGCTTTGGGAATCAGGGCCGACCCTCTACTCCAACCATCAACGTTTGATTTTCAACCATGGCACTCCTCCCCGTGCCCTCCGCATCTACCACCTACCATGACCAATGCATGCGGAGCATGTGGCCGGTGCATGCAGGACGTGGGGCAAGTGGGATGGAGGTTTCTGCCCCGTGATCGCGAGGCGAGGAGAATTCATAAGCCACGATCAAAAGTTCCCCCGCGGCGTTACGCACCGCGCGCGAGAAAACCGGAAAATGGCCCGGAATCAAGGCTGATGAAGCAGCAACGGAAAACTCAAGGGGCCAACCCCTTCAGCAACCTTGCATGTGCACTTATTAGGCCCTACCCCGTCGACGCTCAACAGCGCGTTTGGGGCAGGCCCCGGGGCTTCTGTCGGTGCAACAAACTCTGGGTTTGTTGCCCAGACTATGCACATGCACGAGATATTATTGAAGGACGAGGAGATTTGAAGAACCAACACGCAGTCCAGAGAGACCAAGATTGAGCTAGAAGAACAAGATATCAGCAAGAGAAGGGCCTCCCTTGCCAGGCAGGTGAGCCCGGCAAGGGGCAAGGCCACCGCAAGGAGTAGGCAACCGAGCCACCCCAGCAAGGTCTGCCGGGGCTCGCGGGGGGCAGAACCACCCCACCAACCACTCAAGGGTGACCCATGTCGTCAATCAGTGCGGTGTCAAGCCACAAGATGATTAAGTGGCAGTCGTTCTCCACATGGCAGCCATTTCCTACAAAAGAAGCCTACAGATGACACCCGTCCTACGATGTGTCAAGGGAACATGCGTGGAGCTGGCAAGATAGCCCGGCAAGCCTTGCCAGGCGACCATGATGTGACACCAAGCGGCGCATTTAATGCACTCTGTCAGCCCGCAGAGTTAGGTATGATAGCACTGTTCGCTATCATATTAGTGGATAATGACTACTTTGCCATTGTAGTGACCCCTTAATCTATAAAAGAAGGCCCATTGCACTCATAGGAGGGGTTGGAAAGTTAATGAACCCAAGCCACCATACACGCGTAGTTGCTGCGGCCCCGAGGCGAACCCTACCGGGCAAGTGTACTACACATCACCAAGTTCATTCCAGCATCAATCCACTAAAGCAGGAGTAGGGTCTTACGCCTCGCGGCGGCCCAAACCTGGGTAAATTGCTTGCCTGCTCTTTGTCGTGCTGCTGTGCGCTGGTCTGCTCTTTGTGCAAGGCGACGTCCCCTTGCTGAACCAGCAAGGGGCCACCCGGTCCCATAGGTGGCCACGAATATCCCACGACAGTACATCAAACTGTGAGACTACATATAAAGAAGCATGCAATTGTAACTTGACTCCGGCAACTACCTTCATGTTGTTGAAGCTCACAAAGTTCATCTGATCTTGCCAACTCATCTTGTGTCAAGAATGCTTCGGAAGTAGTGTCAGGTGGCAAGGGAGCTTGGGAACATGTTGCTAGCTGAGTTGACCAACGAGTAACTCGTGCAGCTGGTGGTACTTTGGAAGGTGGTGCAACAACTAGGGTTGTCTCTGCTTGTTTGGTGGTAGCTATTGGTTTCTGTTTGGCTTGTTCTGCACCTAGTGTAGCACGGGATACCCTGTTTGTACAATTTTCTGCTGGACTTTGACCTTCAATTGCACCATCAGTACCAGCAGAATCTGCAGGATTCTTCCGCTTCCCTTTCCCTGTCATTCTGTGTTCGTTCCTCTTTCTCCGTGCCATGTTAAGTCAAGCCGACAAGAAAAAGGAATAACAATATAGTTCTTTAGAACAAATTGATCTGTGATACAGACGAACTGAACTTTGATGTTAGACAACCACATGATAGGAGGATGTAATATTTATGAAAAATAGGATGACATGAGATAACCAGAACTATGATGTGTAAACTAAGCAGAAGACATTTCACTAAATTAGAAGCAATGCAATGGGAGGTAGACACCATATGAAAGATGCTACAAATATCGCTCTGCCAAGTTAATAGTGTCTCGTCATAAATGGCATTTCAACAAATGTGAAGCAGTACAAGAAATAAATCATATGTAAGATGCAAACAACATCACACTACCGAGTTAAAGGTCTCTTGTCATTAGTGCCATTGCATATTCACATCATTGCATATTCATAGCTTATGATGTGTAAACTAAGGAGAAGGCATTTCAACAAATTAGATGCAATGAAAGCTAGACACCATATGAAAGATGCAACGAATATCACTCTACCAAGTTAAACTGTCTCGTCATAAGTGCCATTTCAACAAATTAGAAGTAGTACAAGCTAGAAAATAATGCGAGATGTAACCTATATCACACTCCCAAGTCAAACGTGTCTTATGATAAGTGATTGTTGCAGGTTACACAACAGTAGTACTTTGATGTAATAACATGATGTGATAGACAGATATTGTATGTTCTAGAAACAGGAACACATGTCTTATTCACAAGTATAATGTGTAAAGTAAGCAGATGGAATTCAACAAAATTAGAAGAAATACAAGCTAGACATCATACATAACATGCAACCACATATAACAGTGCCATGTTAGAGGGAGCACCTATGATGGTGCAGTAGGGGAGACATGCTCATCATCAACACAGCTACGTTGAGTATCTATGCATGTGTTGTCTTGCAAATCTTCTTGGGGGGGTGGCAGAGTAGAAACTGTAGAGGCCCTCCGTTTGGAAGGAGCACCTATATCCGCTGCCTTGCTACTTTCCTTCCGCTTTATTGATTTTGAATTGTCATGTAAAATTGACAAGAAAAAACAATAAAATTCACTCTTCAGAACTCATTCGTGCATTGTACTGACAATCACTACTTTGATGTAAGGCAAACACATGATACTAAGATGGAATATGTACGGAAAAACAGGACGGCATGGCATATTCACAATTGTTTGTGTAAACTAAGCAGAAGCCATTTCAACAAATAAGAAGCAATGCAAGCTAGACACCACATGAAGGATGCAACCAATATGACCCTGCCAAGTTAAAAGCGCCCCATAATAAATGGTGTTTCAACAAATTAGAAGCGGCGCATGCTATAAATTATATGAAATATGCAACTAATATGACACTGCATATACTAAAGGTGTCTCGTCATATTGATTCCCGCGGGATACAAAAAAACAATAGTTTTATGTAAGGACATGCTTAATAGACAGATGTACTATGTACTAAAAATAGGAAGGCATGTCACATTAACATGTATAATGTATACACTAAGTAGAATATCACATGCAATTTAACTAGATTGGAAGAATTATAGTCTAGAAACCATATGCAACATGCAACCACATATCACGCCGCCAAGTTAGAGAAAGTACATGCGATGCTGGTGTAGGGGAAATGCGGTCATCAACTACAGAGCTATGTTCACTATCTTCATCTAGCCTTGTTGTTTCTTGAGAATCATGTGGGAAGGCTGGCACTGCATTCTTCAAAAGAGGATCTTTTCTCAAAGTAACCCACTGGGGTGACTGTCTCATCATAAGTGATTGATGATCGGGATACACAAGAACATTTGTTTGATGTAAGAACATGGTTAATAGATAAATGTACTAGTATGTACCAAAACAGGAAGGCATGTCATATTCAAAGGTATAATGTGTAAGCTAAGCAGATGCAATTTAACCAAGTTGGAAGCAATACAAGCTAGACATCTGGCTAGAGTGGTGAGCATGATCATCGAGGACCTGAGAGCATGGTGGGAGGCTGGCTGCTTCGCCACCATCGTGGCTTTTTAGTTGGCTTCCAAGTGATGACTGTCTATGTTGGGCTTTTCACTGGCTCGGCCAGTGACCTGACTAGCTATTTGTCTTCTGGTGCTCCCGGGATGGTGGTTCATGTAAAAAATATATTTCCTTATCTTAATAAAGACCAAATTCGGCCTTTCGAATACAAGTTAGACACCATATGCAACATGCAACCACATATGACACCGCGAAGTTAAAGCAGGCACCTGGGATGGTGGTTCATTACGAGCGAGATCATCAACTCCAGAGCTATGTTTACCGGCTCCATTTGCTGACACTACACCCTTTAAAGTGCTGAAACGCGTCTGGCCTAGCCGCGTACCAAGATGGAGCGACTTCTCTCTTTTCTTTTCTGCTTCTGTCAAGGCAGCAGAGTCTGAAATACCCTTGCATAAAAACACAATAGTGAGAGTATGGGTGAAGTGTGTGCAGAACTAGTGCAATGTAAAAGGAGCAGATAACAGGTGGCTGAAAAATAAATGACAGGAGACATATGATAGCTCTACAACATTGCATGGCAAACAAAATTAGATTCTACTCTGTATGATTTTGTAATATATGAGCACAGGGATGGCTGGGAATTGCAGGTAATCCTCCAGCACACCACCACATGTGGTCTTATCAAAATAACAGTCGATTGAAAATAAATAGCTCAGTCGATTTTTTATGAACTATCCGATCTATAAGGAACGGGCAGATGGCCTTTGTCTACCTCCCGCCAGTCATTGTTGACAATCTTTCTCGAACCGTCAGTGACCACCGGCCCAGATCCCTGCCTCCACTGCCCCGCCCTCCCCTCGACCGCACACCACCGCCGTGCTTGGCAGCGCCCCCAGGCCATCCCTTTAATCCCGGCTGACCTCCAGATCAGGTGCCAGCAGCTCTAGGCCCCACACGCCCCTAAGATAAACACCGAGGTGCTGCTTCCCCGGCGTAATAGGCGGACTAGCGCCTGTTACGCCGGGGAATGCTTCCGTTAATTGGGAACTAACTGACCAGGAATTGAAATCCAGGGGTGACAGACCTCTAGCTAAGGTGAAATGGTATATGAGGAGAAACCTTGTGCATCATGAGTTACTAGGAACATCTAGTATCAAGAAGAAGCGGTCAACTAGTGTCTTCTGTGGGATGAATACCATGCAAGAAAACACGTAAGATTTGCACGAATAAGGGAAGAGGAGTACCATTTCCGGTTGCCAGTGTTGTGTCCCCCAATATGTCGCGGCGATTTTCTTCTTTTTGCCGGGGGAACCGATGTTTTGGAGGAGGGTGTAGCATTGGACGAACCCATGGCCAAATTGTTGATTGTGTTGCCATGGCCGTATGTCAGCAGAGGGGAAGCAGATCCGAGGCGGCAAAGGACAGCGTAGCAGGAACAACTCCAGTGCGGTGGACAGTGGCGAAGTTGGAGCGGCAGCGGTGAGGCGCAGGACGACATGGTTGAACTGGCTCGGGTACGGACAACTCGGCCTCGGCTTCAACTACTAGCCGTAGAGGCTGTTGCGGTGGATGACGACGTCGGGGTATGGGCTCCAGCGTGATGGAGGAGGGCGGTGGTTGATGGGTGGGATGGGGTGGCGGACGGAGGACGGAGGACGTCGGGGTTTCGCGGCTAGTGGAGAGGTAGTTTTGGCGCCCATGGAGTACGAATGGGGAATCGGACGGGGGGCGGGGTGGGGGAGCTAAGGGAGAACCATGTTTCGATCTGGGACGCGCTTGTTTTTGGCTTTTTGAACAGATGGAACACGCTTGTTTGAAATTTGGGGAAAGTACAAACTTTGCCCCCTCTCAAATTTCGGACCTACTACGGGTCGAGGGTAGGATGGTAATCCCAGGTGTCTCAAATAGTGGGCGGGAGCAATTTTGGCCGCGCGCATGTGTGCCTTGGCGGCCATTGTGTATGAATGTTTTTTGAAGGCGGTTGCGTGGGGTCTAGATGAAGCTACAAACCTACCCCGGTTTAGACCTTTGGACGTCGGGCCGGTAGGTTTCACGGGTCGAAGTTAGAAAAGTAATTTCCTTCTACTACCAAACATTGGTCTCACACGGTTTCGGGCGAGTAGAGGCTCTTTTGGCACTTCGTTCAAAATTTTGAAACAGAAGCATTCACGTTTAGAGTACTCTTAAACTTTGAGGATTGACCTAAATAGACAACGTTAAATTTGACCTTGTATGTTTGAAAACCTCATTAAATTATCCGCTTCTTTTTGAATTTTTGACACTTGAAAATCCTAGAACTATGATTATTTTGGAATGGAGGAGCTAAATTTGAATCTATTTTGTACACGACTATATATGCTATTATGTACAAAAGTAGAGCAAAGATTGGTGCCCCCATAATTTAGGTATGATTTACAAATGCCATGATATTGAATTCAATTAATTGAATGGACTTCATGTTGAATTTGAATTTTTTAAACCACCTTAAGTTGAATTCAAATGTATGCTACTCCCTCCGTCCCATAATGTAAGACGTTTTTTTAACACTACAATAGTGTCAAAAAGTGTCTTACATTATGGGACGGGGGGAGTAGTTCATAGCTAGCTATTTATAATGTTCATTGTGTAACTTTCATATGTATAATGTGCTTTACACAAACAACATGAACTATACTCATGTTTATATTCGATTGCTAAAGCGATGCATTGTCTGGAGTTCAAAATACTAACTATGTGCATCAATTATGTCGAATAATAACATAGACATGCTCAAATTCGATAGAATCTAGATGTCTGATGGATCAATGACCATTCCTTAGGCGGATTGTAAATATCATGATCCCATCCTAATATTTGAATAAAATTTATATCTTTAATCAATGTGTACATCAGTCTTTTACGTGTAGTTTCACTCTCCATTGGTGGTCTCTCACACATGCTCACACTCTCTCTCCGGAGGTGTCTTTCTTGCAGACATGCTCTCGATATAACCCTCCCTCCCTCTCGTAACCATTTACGACTGTTTTCACTAACCTTTATCACAAGCACTATTCCTCTCACAAGCATACACGCACACAATCCCCATCGACCCTTTCTATATACATAGACTTGCCTATGTGTCTCCTGTACGCACATTATATTTAGGCATGTCTCTCACGCATTGTCTCACACCTCTCTTCCTAATCGACGAGTATGATTCTAGCAGAGCATTCTGTAGGATGCCCCTTAAAGTTAGGTTGTATGAATAGTAATATCAGAGATAAGGGGTTTCCTTAGTCCGAGGACCTAGGGTTAAAAATCCTAGCTGACTTTTTCAGTGGACACAGAGTCCTTCACGATTCTGCTATCTTTGTCTTGTATGACTAGTCATCCATCGGTCTCCCTAAATGCGTCACAGGCCGAACAATGTGGCGCAGGACAGAACCGAACCAAGGGCCTCACCGCGGCCCACCGGACCTCACGCGGTGACACACCCTCTGCCCCCAGGTCTCGTTATCTTCTCACACCCACACATACCAACATAGACACCACACAAAAAAAAATTCTCCTCGTGCCTCTATCCCCTCCCCCCTTGCATATACACACTCAAGGGCATCTCTCGTCATGACAACATATTCGTCTCTCTCTCTCTCTCTAGACCTCTCTCATTTCTCGTGATATCTCTCCCACGCCCCTCCCCCCGCAGGCCCCTCTATCCATGCCTCTCTCGAATACGTAATACACACACATACCTCTCTAGGCCCTGCCAAATACATCAACTACACATTCACACATGTTTCATCACGTACCCCATTGATCGAAAAAGCCCTCTCTTCACGTTTATTCCACATACAACATTCCTTTTGAATAAAGTGTGGCCAAAAAATTATTTTAGAATTTCTACATATATACAACATTACAAAGTTATATGGAGGAGTATGAACATTAATTTGCATTGCATGGTGCCCACAATGATATTTATTTCGCACTGTGAATTTTTATATTTTTATACTATATATAAAGTTAGTCATAGTAAAGAAAAACGAAGAACATCTCTCTCTCTCCATCACATACACCACCTCTATAGCCCTTTCACGTACATACACAAACTATCTTCAGGTCCTCTAAAAGTACACCCCCAGCACATTCACGCATGTTTCATCTTTCTCTCGCGACATATATAGTGATGATCATTGTATTTGAAGAGAAAGCACGATACGTATATTGGACTTCAGAATCCACTCATTACGGTCACCATTTATGTTTTGTGGTTATTATACAGCCACGGGCTCACCGTACAACTCTGTATTTGCTCAAGACACGACTAATTGACCAGTTAAATGCTCCACGTGGCACCTCTAGTGTTGTATCACATTATCTCACTACCATTGGGCCCACCTGTCGGCTTGTATCTACTCTACACTCTTATAAAAAAGAGTTCATGATGATGGTGTGTCTGCCATCCTGCAATACAGGCCGTCCGATTTATATCTGACGGATAGGAAGGAAACTATGACAATTTTGCAAAAAGGTACCCACACACCTCTCCACATTTGCAAATAAGGCCTTCCCTCGTTCATCCTTTTCTCTCACAAGATAAACTAGTCATACAAATGCATCTTGATGTTATGTTGAACACACGGGCATCTTGCTAGTAAGAATGAAAACAAACGACAAAAAAATATTGGACGGTGGTTCGAAGTCATGACCGCGGGCACAACGGACAAGGTGGCCTTGTATTGGAATGCTGAGCCGTCTGTTTTAACACACAAGAGCTGGTGTGGTGATTATACACACACGCACGCATGCACACGAACTGCATGCATGCAACACTCACACGAACACATGCAGCCACGCACGCAACACTCACACTCACACACGCAGCCACACACGCACACAACACTCACACGCACACACACGCACGCATGCAAGCACACACCACACGACCAACACACACTCTCACGCTCAAGTGCTCAACCTACATGTGCATGCGCACACATCAGGCCCTGACACACACATACACAACCAGGTGGTTCCCGCGCATGGGTAGGAGTCTTGTCGTGCCTGCATAAATTTGTGTTTATCTGACCTTTTTCCTATGTGCACTGACAGGTGGGATCCACAAGGAATGTGGTCAATTTAACTAGTCAACATGGTGGCACGCAGACTATTTGGCCAGTCAACGAAGTGCATTCCGATGCTGAACGGTGAGCAAGTGATCGTATAATCACTGCAAAATGTATATAGTGACCGTAATGAGCGTATTCTGAAGTCCGGTTACCGTATTGCGCTTTTCTCTCTGTAGGCCCTCCAAAGCTACATCTCTACACATTCTCGCATGTTACATCTAACAACTATGCAATACCGCACTACTACTACACTCTGACACAATAAATCATATGTGTTTTTAGTTTTACTAAATATCATATTGTTACTTAATTATTCAGTTTGCATACATTAAAATTGCCTTTGAAATGTATGGCCAGTATCATCTATCGTGCGGCAAAAAATGCCGACATTTCCTGTTTAATCGGATTTGTATCGATGGATCGTGCGAAACAACAAAACTATAGTACTATAGTACTATACAGTACAAGTAACAGCTCACTGGGCCGCCGTGTCATCTACTCTTCCGTCGCAAGAGTGGAGTGCTCGCTTTCATAAATGTTATAGTCCCTTTCGCTAACATGTGGGACATCAAGCTACCGGGTCCACGTGCCATACCGAAATACAGTGCAGAGCAGCAGGGGTGAAGCACCCTAGTCATGGCGCCGGCGTAGTAATGAGCAATGAGGCGTCAAATCACAAAGTTGCACCTTTCCTGCAGTTAAGTTGGAGGGATGAAGTAATAATGCTAAAAAAGAAGTTGCAGGGATGAAGCAACCATCATTTCACTCGTTGCTGAATCCGCTTCTCCCTCATCTTCTTCAAGTTAACCATGTGTTGCTTCTGTCGTCGTTCTGCCTCATGTGGGACGCGGATCGGCTTGGTAAAGCACTGACACGTGGGACGACATGTTAGCAAACCGCCAGGCCAACATCCTCTAAAAATAAGAAACCTCCCCCGCCATCCGCGCAGCAAAATCACCTCCTTTTTACTAATCTTGATTCTATAATTTTTTAGATCAATATAATTGAGATTTGTATAGATAGCACACAGGAGCAAAACCAAGTGGTACGGTTAAGGGCATCCATAATGTTTAGCCAAATGTGAAAATAGCTTTTGGCGTCGATGGGAACCATTGTGGACGGTGCTACCAAAGCCAAAAAGATGGAACCAAAGCTCCCTGATTGATTGATTGATTGAAGGAATAGAAAAATGCAACATCTCTCCTCTTTCTCCCGTGCTTGGACGCATGTACAGTATAGAGCACAGAGTCTACTCCCCTGTCCCTTCTATCACAAATCACAAAGCAGTGAGGCATCAAATCACAAAGCACGGACGAAGCAACCATCATTTCACTCTCCGCTGACTCCGCTTCTCCATCGTCTTCTTCGAGAAACCACCTCACCGCACTAAGCTGGACGGACAACGCTATTGTGTACTAGTAGTACTAGTACATTAACGCGTCCTTTGGTTCAATGGACTTCCTGGATGCAAATAAGGCGGTTTTCTCGGCTTGTAGGTGGCACTTGCGAACGACTTACCGTGGTCTCCCTCAATGGTGTTCTCCGTCGAACGCACTTCGCCAAACCACAACGTTCGAGATATCGTCGACGTCACTTCAATGGGGAAGGAAGTCAAATAGTTACTGCCTCCATTTTTTGTACACAAGGCCAGTATATCAAAATTACAATTTGCAAAAGGCCACTAACACTAATCGAGGCAAAATTGATGGGGTTTGCCTCGTACTAGCAACTAAGGACATTAATATACCCTTGCATGCATGTGGAAGTGAGAACGTTGGTTTGCATGGTGCTGCATTAATCAAGCGATGAGGAGTGATATGGTTAGCTCTTTGGGCTTTGGAGAAAAAAATACGCATTAATTGACACGTCAAACGAGGATTTGTGTCGATTAATCCAGCGAAGGAAACCCCCGCCTTTCTTTTTTAACACTAGTGCTCCTAGTACGTACGCACTTGTATCCTGTTTGGGTCTAGGCCTTGCATTGCCATACTTCGCCACACATTTTTGCCAAGCTTTCCTACAGTTTTCAAAATGAAAAGGAGGTACACTTGCGCAAGGCTCTCGCGGTCGCACCGCACCCTCACACAGGCGCTCCTGCACGCCGCGGTCGCACCGCACCCTCACACAGTCTCTCATGCACGCCGCAAACCCAACCAAGGGAACACACCCTCACTGACACGTGCTATCACATGTGATCAAACCAAACTCAGCCATCCTACCGCTGACACATAATTTTCGTTCATATAGTATGTTTATCCAACCGCATGTTGGGGAGGATCCGTACGGCCCGTGCGGTGGTCTGTTGGGGAAGAAGAAGAGGTGAGGAAGAAGGGTTAGGAGACGTAGGATATTCATCCAACCGCCTGAAATGGTAGACTGACCCAAATGATGAAAGTTAGGCGACTTGCATAACAATATATGTTTTTACACAACAAAAGATCCCTAAAAACAACAACATAAAGAAAAACTATCACTACTTGCGGAATGGGATGGCCTCGTCGTGTTTGGCTGCCGGCGCGAACCAGCTATAGCTACCGACGTGTGTCTCTGCACCATGGTTGTCCTCGGCCTCCAGCTACTCGTTCACGCGGAGCGTGCGGGCGCTCTGCACGAACGAGAGCACTGCCCGGTTCAAGTCCAGGATGCCTGGTTCCGCCTGCAGGAGGGCCTTAATGGCAGCGGCATCCGCGCACTCCGCGTCAAGTTGAGCCTCCGCCGCCCGGTTCAAGTCCAGGACGTCCGGTTCCGCCTGCAGGAGGGCCTCGATGGCGGCGGCATCTGCGCGCTCCGGGTCGAGTTGAGCCTCCGCTGGCCGGTTCAGTCCAGAACGTCCGGTTCCGCCTGTAGGAGGGCCTCGATGGCAGCGGCATCTGTGCGGTCCACATCAAGTTGAGCCTCCGCCGCCCGGTTCACATCTACGACATCCGGTTCCGCCTGTAGGAGAGCCTCGTTGGCAGCGGCATGCACGCGCTTTGCATCGAGTTGAGCCTCTGCCTCTCGGTCGTCCTTTAGTATTGCCAGGTTGAACCGCTGGTGTGCTACACCATGGGGGACCCAGACGCCGGCACAAAGTCGACACCCATCATCTCATACCCATCGGGGGACTTCTACGCCACGACCTCCACCATGAACATTGGATCGGCTTCTCCTCCTCGTAGCTTGGCTCTAGAGAACTCGGAGATTGGCCCGCCACAAAGCGAGCTTGGGAACGGAGGTCTGTGGCACCGACCATCGCCGCGATTTCCGCGTGGCGCTCCGGTGTCAGCATCTTGTAGTATGAGATCTTGCAACGCACCATGGCTTTCCGACGAACTAGGGGACGCTTGATGCGGGCTAGGGGATTAAAAGGTGGGGGAATGGGCTGGAGAGGAGGTGTGGTTTTGGGGCAGTGGGTGGCGTAGGCCGAGAAGTGAAGGTTCTGGTGTGAATAGTGGTTCCGGTGATGACATGTCAATCGGTTCTGACTGTACATCGCTCTTGTCGCGTTCGCGTTGCACCCCAGCACGCTGGACCCTCCATGTCGCTCACCGAATGGAACATGCTTCATCTTGCTTTTTTGCTCGCTTGTGGGGCCGCAATTGAGAGCAAACCGACGTCCCTCCCCCTCCCCCGCCCACGTCATTTATACTACCACTCCCTCTGTTTTATGCGGAGTAAATAAAAATAGAGGGAGTGTACTACGGATGAGAATCCCCTGATGTGGCCGAACCCATTGAGTAACTAACATGCGGGGTCTAGCAAGCATGGGGTCCACCAATAAGTGACCGAAAGGGAGGGTAAGGCAGGGATACCTACGTCAGAGGATCCACTTCCACTACTACTCCCTCCTTCCATCTACTATGCAGGGCCTAATGTGTTTTTCGGGGCTAACTTTGACCAAATGTTAGAGTGATAATATATGGCATGCAACTTACACAAAGCATACGATCAAATTCGTATGTTAAAGGAGCTTTTAATGATATAATTTTCACATTATACATCTCATGTACTATTAATCTTGTCAATAGTCAAAGGCGGTTTTGAAAAATGCATTAGAGCATGGTTAATAATATAGCCAGCCGATGGCTATAAGGAACTGCCATGTCATCTATAGCCATCATCTATATGCACTCATACAACAGTGTGGGCTATAAGGTTGGCTATTTTCCGCAAAAAGATAAGGTTGGCTATTCTATTAGTACTTTTTCCATCTCCTCTCTATCCCTTTCTTCATATTTATTGTATTTACCTAGGAATGCGTATATAGCTAGGCTCCTGCATGAGAGCTCACTCCCCTTAATTTTTCACATCTCTCTCCTCCACATAGGCAAAGTGCCATGTAAGCGGGCTATAAGCCCACTATTGTACTTGCTCTTAGGCCCTATATAAATGGAAGGAGGGAGTACTATGAGCACTGCATACTGTACTACAGATGTTGTCAGTACTCCACTAGTACTATTGGACAAGGAGCTTTAAAAAGTTACTATTGGACTTGCTATACGTGGAGAAATCCTAGTAGGAAGAGCATGCATGAGAACAAGCACATTCACGTGGTTGAAAACAAATTGGAAACCATCTATGTTTGAATACAAATCTAGGAGTGTCTACAAGTCTAACAATATTGATTGGGCGTTGTTGAATGTTGATACTTTTTTCTGTATGTTTGATCAAAGTAGAGATAGAGATACTTTGACTACACATAAAACTTATATGTAAACTAGAAAGGATCGGAGGGAGTATATTGTACGTTCAAAAGCGAAACGAACATTGAATACCCTTTATATATGATTTGCGGATGCTATGATCACCGGTTCAAAATTTTGAATCCGCCTTAGGTATCACACATGCACCCACTCATTCTCTCTCGATTTCATCTCAGGGTCCGGAGACCGATTGATAGAGGACTAGGGTGGGTACAATACGTTCGTTTTGCTTATGAACGTACAATATACTCCCTCTGATCCCCACAGACCCCCCGCCCCGTAGGTCATTTCTATCATAGAAACAGACCAAACCTTTATCTCCTTGCATGACACGCAATTAATCTCTCAACATCAATCGATCTCGTCAAGATGTGTCGGGGCATGAACTTAATGGGATGTCAAAACTAAGACGGGAGCGACACGTAGTGGAGGCAAAGTGAAACTTTAAACGGACCGTTTGTTTGTATGCATGTCAGACAAATTACAACATTGTAAATACAAGCATGGTCTAGGCCCACATGCGAATGATACTCGGCAGAATGTTGAAATGAGGTATGCGGGATGATGGACTTGACCGGAGGGCGGCATGATCGATGGAGAAGACGGTTGGATAGGAATGAGAAATAAGCAACGCCACGCCACATGATTATACTTGAATCGCTCAAATAAACAATAAGTTGTCTCGTTTTCCCTTCCGTCTTGGTCACGGAGTAAGATACTCCCTCTATTTATTATTTACTATGCATATTAGGTTTGACTAAAGTCAAACTTCATAAAAATTGACCAAATTTATAGAAAACTAGCAATATGCCCGTGCGTTGCATGGAACAACAAGATCTTGTGGGATAAAAAGGATGAACGAGGGAAGGCCTTATCTGCAAATGTGGAGAGGAGTGCGGGTAAATTGTCATAGTTTCCTTCATATCCGTTAGATATAGATCGAACGGCCTATATTGCAGGATGGTAGGCACATCATCATCACCAACTCTGATTTTTATCTACACTAGCAAGATGCCCGTGCGTTGCACGGAACATCAAGATGCATTTGTATGAGTAGTTTATCTTGTGGGAGAAAAGGATGAATGAGGGAAGGCCTTATTTGCAAATGTGGAGAGGGGTGTGGGTATCTTTTTGCAAAATTGCCATAGTTTCCTTCCTATCCGTTAGATATAAATCGGACAGACTCTTATAAAAATAGAGTTGGTGATGATGGTGTGCCTGCCATCTTGCAATATAGGCTGTCCGATTTATATCTGACGGATAGGAAGGAAACTATGGAAATTTTGCAAAAAGGTACCCACACACCTCTCCACATTTGCAAATAAGGCCTTCCCTCGTTCATCCTTTTCTCTCACAAGATAAACTAGTCATACAAATGCATCTTGGTGTTACGTGCAACGCATGGGCATCTTGCTAGTAAGAGTAGAAATATGAACATTTACAATAGCAAATCTATATGATGTGAAAGTATATTCAATAATGAATCTAATGGTATTGATTCGTTATTGTATATGTTATTATTTCTGCCTATAAACTTTGTCAAAGTTTACAAAGTTTGACTTTGAGCAAAGCTAAAATGTGGAGTAAATAAAAACAGAGGGAGTACGCAGGGACAAGTATAGTTACTACTGCCGGAACATGGTAAGTTGGACCCCTAAATGCGGACACGGACCGGGCACACCTCAATTATTCTTTCAAACAGTCGGACACCTACATTTAGCACACCATCCGAATACTTAATCAAGTGTTACGCTTCACTACTTGAAAAGGAAAAGGGTGGTACCATACCCAAAACCACCACACTTGGGCCTAGGGTAACAACTTGGTACTGTACCACATTTGAACTAGGGCACAAAAACCACCTGTTCTGCGCCTAATGCGCAACGCGGAGCACTGATGCTCGAATATGGCCGAGAAAACAGGGAAACCGACATATGGGGCACACCTGTCGGGACGATGTGGCGCA
The DNA here is from genome assembly GCA_034509565.1 of Triticum monococcum. NCBI lineage: Eukaryota > Viridiplantae > Streptophyta > Magnoliopsida > Poales > Poaceae > Triticum > Triticum monococcum. Next base: position 549,891,586 of record CM067843.1, on the reverse strand, counting down.
GACTAGTCCAATGGAGGAGCTGGCCCATGACCTCCTCGCCACCGTCAACCATTCATGTGGGTCGTGGGGGCCAGCAACGTGGCACAGCTCCAGCATCGCCTCTGGACACGATGACCGCGGTGAACGACACGCTCATCATCGCTGGACACGGTCGGTTTCAGTGTGCTAAGGGTGGCGTTAGTGCTGTGGCACGACCAGCAGATCAACACCCGACTCGTCGAGGATGGACGGGGCACCGAAGTGCGCGCACACCGCGACACGTCCGCGGAGTGGTGTAGCGCGGCTAACTGCATCCCCAGGACCTGAGACCATGCCGGGTCGTCTTGCTTTTTCAATGACATGTGGGGATCACGTGTGAGCAAAGGGCATCTCCAATGTTGCCACAACCGCAGCTGACTACTCTGGCACACCAAAAACCCTCGTCCCTCGCGTCGTCGCACGGTGCGTTCCCAGCCGGCGCCAGCTGCCCGCATTCATGCATGCCATCCATATGCCGTTGTTAAGAGGCTTGGTGCCCAAGGAACAAACTCCGGTGACTTAATGACGCGCCCGGACACTTGGCCTCACCGGAATGTGTAACCTAAAGTGGCAACGCCGAGCTAACCTCCACATCATAGCACATCGTCCTGCTACCTGGCACCACATCTGCCATGACCATGAGCGCGAACACTCTGTGGGAGAGCTTGTCTTCAGGGATGAAGCTTGAGGCCGCCGCCCTCGCTCGAGTCGCCACTCGCAACGCAATAGCGGCATAGCCGGACGTGGACGCGACCGCACAAGCGGTGGCCACGCTGGCGGCCGACAATGGGAGCACCGTCACACGTCCTACTTGCCGTCGTCCAACGTCTGGCACCGCCGAGGTCGGTGACTCCTCCGAGAATGAGTAGGGCATGGGAGGCGGCAGGGCATGGTGTGCCAACTGGCCGGTCTGTCTCCCGTGTTCTACTCTTCCTCGTTGGAGACCGCACCTTCACTTCACGGGTCTTGAACCCCGCCCCCGTACATGGAGATCGCAGATGGAGGACATCGGTCGCCGCCATAGAATAGGTTTAGGGTCAGGTTTATTTTATTTTTCTGTCCTATAAAAGTTCAAAATGTAATGAAAATTTGTCGTGTTTGCATTAATCTCGGCCGGTGTATATGAACTTTCACAATAATATAGTATATTGTAGGAGTACTAGCAAGATGCCCGTGCGTTGCACGGAACATCAAGATCTTGTGGGAGAAAAAAATGAATGAGGGAAGGCCTTATCTGCAAATGTGGAGAGGAGTGTAGGTAAATTGTCATAGTTTCCTTCCTATCCATTAGATATAGATCGGACGACCTATATTGCAGGATGACAGGCACACCATCAGCACCAACTCTCCTTTTTTATTGAACTGAGACAAAGCTAACATGCGAAGTAAATAAACACATAGGGCCTACATACACAATATCTTAGGCACTCCAATAGTACGTCCACTACACATTCACGCATTTCACATCTTTCTACCTCTACGGGAACCTACGAAAGGGTTAACGTAAATTGCCTCTCTCTCCTCCCTGATTTTCATGGTGGTGGGCCCCTCCCTCCCCCAATCTACAATCAACAGCTCACATGTTTCACATTACGTTAATTACGTAACTGGGATTACGTAGGTGTAGCATTACTCGTCCTAAAAAACCCAACTAAGCCAACCTCCCAGCATATCGCGCGGGAAAAGGCCCGACCGCGCCATTTTAGTCGGGATTACCGGATTACTAGTAGCAGTTTTGATGGATCGCGCGAAGCACCTAGTTTAAAAGGAAGAAGGTGGTACACTCACAGCACCCCCTGTCGTGGTCGCATTGCACCCCACACACGTTCGGTCCTGCACACAGCTCACGCAAACGGAACGCGCTTCGGCTTGCCACTTCACTGACATGTGGGACTGCACTTGGAGAAACTGACCATGCACCAAACTCCCCCCGCCCATCACGCGACCCCCCCCCTAAATCCCCCCAAATCCCAAATTCAGCCGCCCTTCAGCCAACTAGCCAATAATATTCCCCAAACCACCCCGTCCCCCTCCACTCATTCGCTCCGCCAAAGTTGCACTCCCTGCCGCGCCGATACGTCGGCGCCGCAGTTTGTCGAGGGGACGCATGGCGATCCTCTCGCTCCCATAGTACACTCTCATAGACTGTCGTCCTCTAGTCGCGCCGCCACCGTTGGCGACGTTCTTGTGGAGGCGCACGACGGTCAGCGCCGCCACCGCTGGCGACGTTCGTGTGGAGACGCAGGACGGTAAGCTTCTCCCACGGTACGCGCATTCTAGACTGAGGCCCCGTGCATGTCGGTGTAGCACTGAATATTAGCTGATAGACGTTGTTAATCTCACTGGTTGATGAAGTAGTTTACAGTCAATATGCTCTGCTTAAGAAGCTTCCTTGCCCTGTTCTGCACTCAATCTACTTAGCTGAGATTGCATGCCAAGCCTGATTAGTTGCTAAAATATCCTGTCATATATTTATGGTGACGTAGATTGCCATGGTCTAGTAGCCAATCTGTTAGGTGAAACAGCTCTACACCATTTTATACTCAATCTTTGTTGTTGCGATGGCCTTCGATACTTTGATGGTTGTGTGCTCGGCCTCATAGACTGCTGAAACAGCCTGCCATAATTTAGCACTCAAATCTATTTGCTGAATTAGCATTACATATATTTCGTTACTTAGATATGCTCGTCCAAATATCTTGCCACATCTTTAGACATCGACCTAGGTATTTTTTTTCTGGACTTCATAAAAAAGCATATATGTTTTCCTATAATATCTAGTAGAAGAACTAATTTGTATGTCTAATAGATGCACATGACTTGGATAACATTTGCTCGAAGATTCTGGGTTGAAAACTGCATGAACTTTATCATAGCTGAGTACGATGGTCCAAAATCAGATGTGCCCTGCCCGTGTAGCAGTTGTATGAATTCAGTTACAAGACCCCAGTCAACTGTGCAAAATCATCTACACTTGTATGGGATGTCTGTCACATATACTAGGTGGGTTCATCATGGTGAAGCTGTGAACGTCAATGTTACTGACTACGTGGAAGCAGCAGATCACCATCTTGATCTGCCTGATGCTCAGGTGGAAGAGGAGGAGGAGGTGGTGGTGGCAGAGCCAGTGAGTTTGACCAACATTGAAGCAATGCTACGAAATGCTCGTGCATTTCGTGAACTGTCACCTGTAGAAGAAAAATGATGGGCCCGCATGTTGGAACAATGCAATGTGGTTGTCACCCCAGGAAATAAGCTGTCAGTATTCTCAACTATGGTCACCTTTCTTCAAGTGAAGACATCTAAGCAGATGACCAACAAATCATTCGATGCGATGTTGGATGCTTTCTGCAAATCTTTCCCATATGCGTCTGAGCTGCCACACACCTATAGTAAAATGAAGAATTTCCTTCGTGGAGTTGGAATTGGATATGCTATGATCCATGTTTGTAAGAATAATTGTGTTCTGTTCCGGAAGGATTATGCCAACTTAAGTGAATGCCCGAAATGCAAATCATCAAGATGGAAAGATGGCGATGCTGTGAAGAGGATTCCTCATAATGTTCTGAGACATTTTCCAATTATACCAAGATTGCAGAGGTTGTTTCATGATGCTGAAACAAGAGAGGATATACTGTGGCATTCTAGGAACCAGGAGTATAGAGATAAGAATGTAATGAGCCATTCATCTCATGGTAGTGAGTGGAAAAGCTTCAATCAGAAACACAAAAAGTTTGTTGTTGACCCGAGAAACATTAGACTTGGATTAGCTTCAAATGGATTTAACCCATTTTGCCACCAGAGCGCCACATATAGCATGTGGCCAGTGCTTGTTATCCCTTACAACATGCCTCCAAATGTTTGCACCAAAGAATCAAACTACATGATGGCCTTGCTCATCCCAGGTCCAGAAAGTCCTGGAAAGGATTTGATTTATTCATGGAGCCTCTTTTGGAGGAACTTCAAAAGCTATGGAGGGGTGTTCTCACTCAAGACCTATTTAGCAGCCAACCAGCTGATTTCTTTCTATGTGCTGTTATAAATTGGTGCATCCATGATTATCCGGCTTTGGGCACTATGTCAGGGCGAACTACACATGGTTACAATGCATGTATTCGTTGTGACAGGAGTCCGCTTTCATATGCAATACTTAGCAACATCTGTTACATTGTACACTGTCGTTTCTTTGCCAAGGACAAGCCGCGTGCTACAAAATATCGAAGACATGTGTTCATTGCAAAGCATGAAAACCGTGATGCGCCAAAGAGGCTCACCGCCGATGAGTTGCAAGTGGAATTAGAGAAGGTCAGACATATTACACCAGGAAACCATCCTGGTAATGGTAGCGGGAAAAGGAAGCATGGCAGGGCAGAAGAGAGATTATTGTTTACCCATAGGTCCACTTTGTGGGACTTGGACTATTGGAAAGATTTGGATTTGCGGCATAATCTTGATGCGATGTACATTGAGAAAAATATATGTGACAGCATTATCGGCACACTTCTTAATATTGAAGGCAAGATGAAAGATACCTTAAAATCTAGGACTGATTTGACACACCTGGGTATCCGAAAGGATTTGCAGGTGGAAGACGAAGGTAAACCACGGGATATGGCACCAACTGTGTACGTCTTGGACAAGGTAAAAAGAAAATAATTTTGCGAGATCCTGTCACGTGTGAGATTCCCACATGGATTTGCTTCCAACCCTGAAAGGAGAGCCAATGCAGATGGAAACAAGGTACAAGGGTTGAAAACTCATGACTGCCACGTCCTACTTCAAAGGGTTTTATCTGTTATCCTTAGAGGATTGGGCCGCCCTGACTTATACAGAGCAGATGCAGAGTTGGGACAATTCTTCAGGGAACTTTGTAGTAGAAATATCAGGATAGATGCTTTGGAGCGTCTTAGAGACAAGATACCAACTATCCTACGCGACCTTGAGAAGATATATCCTCCAGCCTTCTTTGATGTGATGGTGCATTTGGATGTTCATCTACCTGATGAGGCACTACTTAGAGGTCCAGTACAGTATGGCTGGATGTACCCTATTGAAAGGCGGCTAGGCACTTTCAAGGGCTATGTTAGGAATAGAGGTGGAACCGAGGGTTCCATTGCAGAGGCCTACATTGCTATAGAAGCATTGACATTCTGCTCAAAATACATTGAAACAACTGATCAACTTAGCAAAGAGGTGGGTGTAACACCCTCGATGCGACTATAGCTCCCATGTGTTGACGCACGACTTAGAGACATAATCGCAGTGAAGGCATATGTCGCAAGTTAGGCAATCTTCACAACATCCCATGTAATATAGATAATAAAAGGGGAGATAACATAGTTGGCTTACACTCGCCACGTCAATCAAGTACATAAATAGCATTACAACCTTCAAACACTCATGGCCCAACTACGACGCCAAAATAAAAGACAACCCAACATGCGACACGGTCCCGATCACCCCAACTGGGCACCACTACTGATCATCAGGAAAAGAAACATAGTATCATTGAGAGTCCTCGTCGAACTCCCACTTGAGCTCAAGCGCGTCACCTGCAGCGGAACCATCAGGCCCTGCATCTGGTTTAACAGTAATTTGTGAGCCACGGGGACTCAGCAATCTCGCACCCTCGCGATCAAGACTATTTAAGCTTAATAGGTAAGGCAAGGTAAATATAAGTGGATCTGCAGCAAGCGACTAGCATATATGGTGGCTATCCTGTTCGCAAAAGAGAGCGAGAAGAGGAGGCAAAGCGCGAGCGAGAAACTAGAGAACAACCTGCGCAAGCATTACTCCAACACCGTGTTCACTTCCCGGAATCCGTCGAGAAGAGACCATCACGGTAACTCACACTGTTGATACATTTTGATTAAGTTAAGGTTCAAGTTATCTACAACCGGACATTAACAAATTCCCATCTGCCCATAACCGCGGGCACGACTTTCGAAAGTTCAAAACCCTGCAGGGGAGTCCCAACTTAGGCCATGACAAGCTCTCACGGTTAACGAAGGAATAGACCTCCTCCCGAGACGTTCCGATCAGACTCGGTATCCCGGTTCTTCAGGACACTTCGACAGGTTAAAACAAAACCAGCAACACCGCCCGAATGTGCCGACAAATCCCGATAGGAGCTGCACATATCTTGTTCTCAGGGCACACTGAGATGAGCTCTCCATACAACTAAAACCAAACCTCGAGTTTCCCCGAGGGGGCGCTGCACAGGACTCTAGTTCGGACCAACACTCAGAGGAGCACTGACCCGGGGGGGTTTAAAATAAGATGACCCTCGGGCTCCGGAAACCCAAGGGAAAAAGAGGCTAGGTGGCAAATGGTAAAACCAAGGTTGGGCATTGCTGGAAAATCTTTAATCAAGGCGAACTATCAAGGGGTTCCCATTATAACCCAACCGCGTAAGGAACGCAAAATCCGGGAACAAAACACCGATATGACGGAAACTAGGGCGGCAAGAGTGGAACAAAACACTAGGCGAGAGGCCGAGCCTTCCACCCTTTACCAAGTATATAGATGCATTAAGATAACATGGCAATATAATGATATCCCAACAAGTAAATAATGTCCCAACAAGGAACGGTCTCCAATCTTCACCTGCAACTAGCAACGCTATAAGAGGGCTGAGCAAAGCGGTAACATAGCCAATCAACGGTTTGCTAGGACATGGTGGGTTAGAGGTTTGACATGGAAATTTGGGAGGCTTGAAAGCAAGTGGTAGGCATCATAGCATTGGCATAGCAAAAGATCGAGCATCTAGCAAAGCAAAGATAGTAGTGATTTCGAGGGTATGATCATCTTGCCTGCAAAGTTGTCAGAGTTGACTGGATCCTCGGAAGCAAACTCAACGGGCTCCTTGTTAGTGAACTCGTCTCCCGGCTCTACCCAAACAAGACAAACAAGCAAACGGAGCACAATCAACCACGTGCAAACTCGAACAACATGATACAAAGATGGTATGCTATGTGGGATGCAATATGTGATGCATATGCAAGAGTTGACAAGGAATGCATGACCCTGGCCTCAACATGGAAATCCAAGTGTGGCACTGGAAAGTTGAGATGAAATCGCTTGAAAACGATATAAAGAACGCCGGAATCGGAGTTACAGTTTGGAAATGGCAAGCGATTCAAATATGACACCGGTCTGTGATTTACAGCAAGTAGCCATCTAAATGCAATGAGATGAACATGCTACAGCACCCAAACATGGCATAAAAATACATGGTAGGGATGCATTCATGATGTTTAACAAAAGTCTAGCACTGAGCTACGACCAATTCATCCATTAACAGGTTCAAACAAGCATGGGAAAAATGCATATGGTAAACAGATTTCAGACTTAGTGAAATTAACACTTGTCTGGAATTCCAGATCAGATAGCATTCTTTGGAGAAACAAAACTACATGCTACAGGACCTTAACATGGCAAAGTAAAACATGGCATGGAGCTACTCAAAAAGCTTAACAAAAGTCCCTTAGTGACCTTGAGCCAAAAGGGATCAGAAAACACATTTGCAAGCATGTGAACATGGCAAAACATAATCAGTTCTCAGACTTAGTGAAAACTGGAGCATGCTGAAAACAGATATCAAGTAGGCATGTTTACGAGCTCGATGCACTCACTACAGAGCATGACATGATAATCTAAGCATACACCCATCAAGAATACACAAAATACAAGCTAGACATGGCACGAATAATAACATAGCATGCACGAATCAACTACAACATCCGCGGCAAATCGCTAACAAGTAGACAATGTGCCCGGATTCACGAAATAGCAAAAGTAGAGCTCGATTGACTCAAGCTAGGGTGCTCCATAATTGCAAACAAAGACATGGATGGATAGAGCACTACAAGATTAATAAAACATCCTTACTGATCATCCTCAAAAGAGGTACGGATCACTAGGAAACAACATGAACACATGGCATAATGAGATAATCAGGCCAAGGACTTAGTGGAAATGATAAGTTCCTGAAATCAGCATTACCAAGTGCCTCACTTTGCAAGCTTGTGCTAGTCACCACACACATCACAAAAATACATGGGTTGCACCTCTAGAAAGATGGCAAAACCCTTAACAAAACATATGTAGAGCTCATGGGCATATCATGCACACATTAATCATGGCAAAAATGACACATATCTAAATGGAGCAGCAGATCTGACAATTATCTCAACTAGCAATCTTCTAACAGCATTTCGGGCATCAAGATGAACTCAAATGAAAATGATGCAATGAAATGATTTACTCTCTGAGACGAAGATTTTGATATGCTATATGTCCAAAACGGAGTTACGGATGAAAAGTTACGGCACGATGAACATGGGCATATGAACTAGGGTTTTGGGAGAAAGTCAACCGTCGGGATCCAGATCCAGATCTAGATTGCACGCATTTCGAGATGCTCGCCGGAGAGTCGCCGGGGTCGGACTTGGGGGCGCCGGCGTTGACGAGGAAGAGGCGGGGTGGCCGGATCCGGGCGGAGAGGACGACGGAGGAGCGCGGTGGAGGTCGGCACCGACTTGGGCGGCGAGGGGGGCTCGCCGGAGTCGGAGCTCTCCTCCGGCCGGCGAGGAACGCGGCGGCTGGCTGAGGCGAAGTGCGGCGGCGCGCGAGCGGTGAGGAGGCGCGGGGCGCGCGGTAGCTGGCGGCGGGCGACGTGGGACACGGGGGCCGGTTCCGGGCTCGGCGGGCCGCGGCGGTGGGAGGTGGCCGGCGTGCCACGTGTCGCGTCCTGGCTGGCTGGGCGCGGTTGTCCGGCGCGCGGAGAGGACGGGGGCTAGGTTAGGGTGCGAAATGACCCGGGATTTTCGGAGGGGAGGCTATATTTATGGGTAGAGGGAGCTAGGAGAGTCCAAATGAGGTGCGGTTTTCGGCCACACGATCATGATCGAACGCTCTAGATGATGGAGAGGGTTTTGGTGGGTTTTGGGCCAAAATGGAGGGGTGTTGGGCTGCAACACACACGAGGCCTTTTCGGTCCCTCGATTAACCGTTGGAGCATCAAACGAAGTCCAAATGGTACGAAACTTGACAGGCGGTCTACCGGTAGTAAACCAAGGCCGCTTGGCAAGTCTCAGTCCAATCCGGAAATGTTTAATGCCCACACATGAAAGAAAGGTAGAAATGACCACTGGAGGAGAACGAAGCGCCGGAATGCAAAACAGACAACGGGGAAAATGCTCGAAAGCATGAGATGAACACGTATGCAAATGCAATGCACATGATGACATGATATGAGATGCATGACAACGACAACAACACATGGAGACAAAATCCGAACCCGAGAAAATAAAATAACTTAAGGCCGGAAACGGCAAGAGTTGGATTACATATTGGGTAAATCATATCCGGGGTGTTACAACACTCCACCACTACGAAAGGATCTCGCCCCGAGATCTAGGACTGGAAGAACGCCGGGTACTCAGAACAGAGGTGATCCTCGCATTCCCAGGTAGCTTCACGGTCGGAATGGTGTGACCACTTGACTTTGAGGAATTTGATTGACTTGTTGCGAGTCTTGCATTCAGTCTCTTCAAGAATAGCAACTGGGTGCTCACGATAAGAGAGATCTTCTTGGATCTCAATGTCCTCGAAGTTGACGGTGCGGTCAGGAGTCTTGAAGCACTTTCGGAGCTGAGAGACATGGAACACGTCATGAACATTTGCAAAGTTTGAAGGACGCTCGAGTTGATAGGCGAGATCGCCTCTCTTGCTGGCAATATTGAAAGGACCCACGTATCTAGGGGCAAGCTTCCCTTTGATACCGAAGCGACGAGTACCTTTCATAGGAGAGACGCGGAAGTAAACATGATCTTCGATCTCGAAAGCCAAATCACGGTGCTTACTATCATAGTAGCTCTTCTCGCGGGATTGGGATGCTTTGAGGTTATCTCGAATGACTTTGCACATCTCCTCTGCCTCTGTGATTAAGTCATTTCCCAAAAGCTGGCGTTCACCGGTTTCAGACCAGTAGAGAGGGGTACGGCACTTCCTGCCATACAGAATTTCAAATGGGGCCTTGCCCGAACTTGCTTGAAAACTGTTGTTGTAGGAGAATTCAGCATAAGGAAGACAATCCTCCCACTTCATGCTGAAGGAGATCACACAAGCCCTGAGCATATCTTCAAGAATCTGGTTGACACGCTCGACTTGACCGCTAGTTTGAGGATGGAAAGTTGTGCTAAAGCGGATGTTGGTGCCCATGGCCTTCTGAAAAGAATCCCAAAACTTGGAGGTAAAGATGCTGCCACGGTCTAAAGAGATCACTTGAGGAATACCATGCAGAGAGACAATTCGAGAGGTATAGAGTTCCGCCAATTGAACTGCAGTGATTGACTCTTTGATAGGCAGAAAGTGAGCCACTTTAGTGAGTTTGTCGATGACAACGAATATAGCATCATTGCCACGTTTGGACTTTGGAAACCCAGTCACGAAGTCCATTTCAATGTGGTCAAACTTCCATTCTAGAATGGCAAGAGGTTGGAGGAGACCCGCTGGCCTTTGATGTTCTGCCTTCACTCTTCTGCAGACATCACATTCATTCACGAACTGAGCAATCTCGCGCTTCATTCAAGTCCACCAATAAGCCTGCTTGAGGTCCTGATACATCTTCGTGCTCCTAGGGTGGATGGAGAGGAGAGAATTGTGAGCCTCGTTCATGATCACTTTACGAAGGTCACCTTTGGGCACAATAATATGATCCTCGAAGAAGAGAGTATCCTTGTCATCAAGGCGATAGCACTTGTACTTGGGTTGACTCTTGGCAATCCCAATCTTCACCTTTTTCACCATAGTATCAAGAAACTGGGCTTGGCGAATCTGGTCTTCCAAGGTAGGAGAGACTTGAAGGTTGGCGAGGAAACCTTGAGGAACAACTTGCAGATTAAGTTTGCGGAAAGCTTCACAAAGCTCGGGTTGATAAGGCTTGAGAATCAGACTGTTGCAGTAAGCCTTCCTGCTCAATGCGTCAGCAATCACATTAGCCTTGCCTGGAGTATACTCGATACTCGGATTATACTCTTGAATCATTTCGACCCATCGAGTTTGCCTGAGGTTGAGATTAGGCTGAGTGAAGATGTACTTGAGACTCTTGTGATCAGTGAAAATGTCCACTTTTCTTCCCAATAAGAGATGTCTCCAAGTCAAAAGAGCATGCATAACTGCCGCCAACTCGAGATCATGAGTGGGGTAGTTCTTCTCATTGGGCTTCAACTGGCGAGAGGTATAAGCCACAACTTTCTTCTCTTGCATCAACACTGCACCGAGACCTTGGAGACCTTGGAGAGAGGCATCACAAAAGACCTCGTACGGTTTGGATTCATCAGGCGGAGTTAGAACTGGAGCCGTGATCAATAAATGTACTTGACATGCTTCTAGAGAAGATTTGAGAGAGGCTTCGCGATCTTAGAAAAGTTTTCGACGAATCTTCGGCAGTAGCTTGCGAGACCGAGGAAGCTGCGGAGTTGCTTCACGTTCTGAGGAGGTTCCCAATTCACAATTGCAGACACCTTCTCAGGATTCACCGCAATGCCCTTGGCAAAGATGATATGACCAAGATAAAGAACCTCATCGAGCCAAAATTCACACTTGGAGAACTTGGCGTAGAACTGGTGTTCCCTGAGCTTATCGAGAACCAAACGCAAGTGCTTGGCATGATCTTCCTTGTTCTTCGAGAAAACCAGAATGTCGTCGAGATAGACCAAAACGAAGTCATTGGTGTAGGCGTTGAAGATGAAGTTCATCATGCGAGAGAATGTCGGAGGAGCATTGACGAGGCCAAAAGACATGACAGTGTACTCATATGAACCATAGCTTGTCCTGAAAGCCGTCTTGGGAATATCTTGCTCACGGATACGAATCTGATGATAACCCATACGGAGATCAAGCTTGGAGAATACTTGGGCACCTTTGAGTTGTTCGAACAGCTCATTGATGTTGGGAAGTGGGTATTTGTTCTTGCTGGTCTTCTTGTTCAATGGACGGTAATCAACACAAAGTCGGTCCGTTCCATCCTTCTTCTTCACAAAAAGAACACCACAACCCCACGGAGAAGAACTAGGCCGGATGAGACCCATTCTCTCTTGAATATCGAGTTGCTTCTTCAGCTCCGTCAACTCTTCAGGTCCGAGCTTGTAAGGACGCTTGCACACAGGTTCCGTGCCAGGCTCAAGATCGATGATGAATTCAACTGGCCGGTGCGGAGGCATTCCTGGAAGCTCTTCTGGAAAGACGTCTTGATATTCGCAAACGACTGGAATTTGCAAGATAGCATCCAGTTCACCCTTCTCATTGAGAGAAAATAGACGGATAGTATTATCCCGAGCGGCAAAGAAAATTACATCCTCAGACGAATGAGTCAATTGAATCTGCCTGGCTGCACAGTCAAGATGCGCCTTGTGCTTAGAAAGCCAATCTATCCCGAGAATAAGATCAATATCCGAGTTACCAAGAACCACCGGAGAAGCTAGAAACTTGAAATCACCCATCAAGATAGAAATATCCGGAATCTCATGGTTAGCGAGCAAACATTTACCCGGAGAGACAACTGCTAACGGTTTATGCATAACTTGGGAAGTCAACTCATGCTTAGATGCAAAAGGCTTCGAGATGAAACAATGCGATGCACCAGTGTCAAAAAGAACTTTTGCGGGAACATCGTTAACAGGAAGGTTACCCATGATGACATCTGACGAGTCCTCTGCCTGAGCTGCGTTCATCAAGTTGACCTTGGCGTGCTTGGGGTTGTGCTTGACCACAGCTGTACTTGCCGATCTCACAGGAGGAGGAGGAAGACGCCTCTAGTTGAAACACTTGTTGGCATAGTGACCCTTCTGTTGGCACTTGTTGCACGTGACCTCTGAAAGCGGACGGTGGTACGGAGCACTCAATCTTGGAGCTTGAGACGAAGTCTTGTTCTGAAAGCCAGGGTTGGGTGGGTGGGAAGGTCCACTGCCACCTTTGCTCTTCTGCTGATACGACTGACGAAACGGAGGAGGAGGAAGCCAATACTTCTGCTGCTTGGCCACTTGAGTAGAGGAAGAAGGAGTAGCATCTCTGACTCGCTTCTTGGAAGCATCCCACCTTAGTTGAGCAGCCTCTTGCTTCAATGCCATGTTGTAGAACTCATCGTATCTCAAGGGCTCAAAGAGAACAAGAGCTAGCTGAATTTCTTCTCTGAGACCACCCCTGAACTGGTATATCATGCTCTTCTCATCAGGAACGTCCTACTTGGCAAAGCGGGCGAGCTTCTGGAACAACTTGTTGTAGTCATAGACAGACAAAGAGCCTTGCTTCAGGTTGCGGAATTCCTCATGCTTGCTTTGAACCACGCTCTGAGGAATATGATGAGCTTTGAAGTCTTGACGGAATTCATCCTTGGTAATCACACGTCCTCCTCTGGAATCCTTGTACTGCTGGAACCATTCTGCAGCTTGGTCTTTGATTTGGAAGGAAGCGAACTTGACAAAGTCCTCAGGCCTGACGTTACTGCACTCGAAATGCTTGCACAGATCCACGAGCCAATCGTCAGCATTAGTTGCCTCAACTCAATTGCTGAAAGTCTTTGGCCCATTAGCAAGGAACTGGTTGAGTGTAGCAAAGTGATTCTAATTGTTGCCTTGGTTGCCTTAGTTCGCTTGATTACGCTCTTGAAGAATTTGCATGATCAACTGCGTGTTTGCATTGGTTGCGGCCATCACAGCTTGCCATGCCTCCGGAGGAGGTGGAGGTGGTGGCGGATCAGGATTCGGAGTCGTGCACGTTGGAGGAGCCATCCTGAAGAGGTTGACATCCATTAGCACATTGATAGACAAATATATAAGCTGAATCCAACAGAATGAAAATTTGCAACATAAAGTCTTCACATCCGAACATAAGAACGAATGCATTCCTCTTGAAATGGTCACATATCCATAAATTGAGAAGGCACTTAGAATTTAGGTAGATAAATAAATCAACAAGGTACGGATCAAGAACGAATACTCGGTAAGAAATCCCAATCTCAAACCAAATATCCGTGGAAGAAGAACTAGAGCTATAAGAATTCCGACCTATGAAATTCCCGAACCTTTCCGGTTATGCAATCAGGTGTTGGGGATACATGGGAAGCATAATATCTCACCCAAATCTAGCAAATCCTACATCCAGTTGTATCCATCCTTCAACACATAACCAAGAAACCTTCGGAAATCATCTACCTCAACCTTCGAAAAGCATCCGTTATACGAGTTATGGCGATACTCCCGAACTCCCGCCCCAGTACTGGGTGGCGTCGAGGTTATCTCACCAACGAACTACATAAAAGAGATTTTCGATGTCGGCGTACTAAACTCAGGTATTCCAGAATTGCAACAATAAAATCATGACGACAACACCTCGGAGATCAACTCCCTGGGACACTTCCACAAAACCCCTGACAGGAGGCACCAAGACAATGTTCTCGTCACAAAACCATCGGAATGATTCCAAGATACCCGCGTGATCCTAAATTTTTTTTAGTGAAATTTGAGAAGAGAAGAGTCAAAACTCTACGTCAGGATGCCTTACCAGAGCGATGAGGAGACTGGGAAGTAAAAAGAATTCCTAAACTCTCCGATATATAATTCCTAAATGACTCAAAACATTTTTTTCAAGACACAACTCGGCTGCTAAAAACGATCAATCAGTGGGGGCTCCTAAGGTCGGGGAAGGCTCTGATACCAACTTGTAACACCCTCGATGCGACTATAGCTCCCACGTGTCGAGGCATGACTTAGAGACATAATCGCAGTGAAGGCATATGTCAGAAGTTAGGCAATCTTCACAACATCCCATGTAATATAGATAATAAAAGGGGAGATAACATAGTTGGCTTACACTCGCCACGTCAATCAAGTACATAAATAGCATTACAACATTTAAAAACTCATGGCCCGTCTACGGCACCAAAATAAAAGACAACCCAACATGCGACATGGTCCCGATCACCCAAACTGGGCACCACTATTGATCATCAGGAAAAGAAACATAGTATCGTTGAGAGTCCTCGTCGAACTCCCACTTGAGCTCAAGCGCGTCACCTGGAGCGGAATCATCAGGCCCTGCATCTGGTTTAACAGTAATCTGTGAGCCACGGGGACTCAGCAATCTCGCACCCTCGCGATCAAGACTATTTAAGCTAAATAGGTAAGGCAAGGTAAATATAAGTGGAGCTACAGCAAGCGACTAGCATATATGGTGGCTATCCTGTTCGCAAAAGAGAGCGAGAAGAGGAGGCAAAGCGCGAGCGAGAAACTAGAGAACAACCTGCGCAAGCATTACTCCAACACCGTGTTCACTTCCCGGACTCCGCCGAGAAGAGACCATCACGGTAACTCACACTGTTGATACATTTTGATTAAGTTAAGGTTCAAGTTATCTACAACCGGACATTAACAAATTCCCATATGCCCATAACCGCGGGCACGGCTTTCGAAAGTTCAAAACCCTGCAGGGGAGTCCCAACTTAGCCCATGACAAGCTCTCACGGTCAACGAAGGAATAGACCTACTCCCGAGACGTTCCGATCAGACTCAGCATCCCGGTTCTTCAGGACACTTCGACAGGTTAAAACAAAACTAGCAACACCACCCGAATGTGCCGACAAATCCCGATAGGAGCTGCACATATCTCATTCTCAGGGCACACTCGGATGAGCTCTCCATACAACTAAAACCAAACTTCGAGTTTCCCCGAGGGGGCGCTGCACAGGACTCTAGTTCGGACCAACACTCAGAGGAGCACTGGCCCGGGGGGGTTTAAAA
Organism: Triticum monococcum; assembly: GCA_034509565.1. Lineage (NCBI taxonomy): Eukaryota > Viridiplantae > Streptophyta > Magnoliopsida > Poales > Poaceae > Triticum > Triticum monococcum. Next base: position 549,875,768 of record CM067843.1, on the reverse strand, counting down.
TAAGATGACCCTCGGGCTCCGGAAACCCAAGGGAAAAAGAGGCTAGGTGGCAAATGGCAAAACCAAGGTTGGGCATTGCTGGAAAAGCTTTAATCAAGGCGAACTATCAAGGGGTTCCCATTATAACCCAACCGCGTAAGGAACGCAAAATCCGGGAACATAACACCGATATGACGGAAACTAGGGAGGCAAGAGTGGAACAAAACACTAGGCGAGAGGAGCCTTCCACCCTTTACCAAGTATATAGATGCATTAAGATAACATGGCAATATAATGATATCCCAACAAGTAAATAATTTCCCAACAAGGAACGGTCTCCAATCTTCACCTGCAACTAGCAACGCTATAAGAGGGCTGAGCAAAGCGGTAACATAGCCAATCAACGGTTTGCTAGGACATGGTGGGTTAGAGGTTTGACATGGCAATTTGGGAGGCTTGAAAGCAAGTGGTAGGCATCGTAGCATTGTCATAGCAAAAGAGCGAGCATCTAGCAAAGCAAAGATAGTAGTGATTTCGAGGGTATGATCATCTTGCCTGCAAAGTTGTCAGAGTTGACTGGATCCTTGAAAGCAAACTCAATGGGCTCCTCATTAGCGAACTCATCTCCCGGCTCTACCCAAACAAGACAAACAAGCAAACGGAGCACAATCAACCACGTGCAAACTCGAACAACATGATACAAAGATGGTATGCTATGCGGGATGCAATATGTGATGCATATGCAAGAGTTGACAAGGAATGCATGACCTTGGCCTCAACCTGTAAATCCAAGTGTGCCACTGGAAAGATGAGATGAAATTGCTTGAAAATGATATAAAGAACACCGGAATCGGAGTTACGGTTTGGAAATGGCAAGCGATTCAAATATGACACCGGTCTGCGATTTACAGCAAGTAGCCATCTAAATGCAATGAGATGAACATGCTACAGCACCCAAACATGGCATAAAAATACATGGCAGGGATGAATTCATGATGTTTAACAAAAGTCTAGCACTGAGCTACGGCCAATTCATCCATTAACATGTTGAAACAAGCATGGGAAAAATGCATATGGTAAACAGATTTCAGACTTAGTGAAATTAACACTTGTCTGGAATTCCAGATCAGATAGCATTCTTTGGAGCAACAAAACTACATGCTACAGCACCTGAACATAAAGTAAAACATGGCATGGAGCTACTCAAAAAGCTTAACAAAAGTCCCTTAGTGACCTTGAGCCAAAAGAGATCAGAAAACACATTTGCAAGCATGTGAACATGGCAAAACATAATCAGTTCTCAGACTTAGTGAAAACTGGAGCATGCTGAAAACAGATATCAAGTAGGCATGTTTACGAGCTTGATGCACTCACTACAGAGCATGACATGATAATCTAAGCATACACCCATCAAGAATACACAAAATACAAGCTAGACATGGCAAGAACAATAACATAGCATGCACGGATCAACTACAACATCCGCGGCAAAATCGCTAACAAGTAGACAATCTATCCGGATTCACGAAATAGCAAAAGTAGAGCTCGATTGACTCACGCTAGGGTGCTCCATAATTGCAAACAAAGACATGGATGGATATAGCACTACAAGATTAATAAAACATCCTTACTGATCATCCTCAAAAGAGGTACAGATCACTAGGAATCAACATGAACATATGGCATAATGAGATAAACAGGCCAAGGACTTAGTGGAAATGCTAAGTCCCTGAAATCAGCATTACCAAGTGCCTCACTTTGCAAGCTTGTGCTAGTCACCACACACATCACAAAAATACATGGGTTGCGCCTCTAGAAAGATGGCAAAACCCTTAACAAAACATATGTAGAGCTCACGGGCATATCATGCACACATTAATCATGTCAAAAATGACAAATATCTAAATGGAGTAGCAGATCTGACAATTATCTCAACTAGCACTCTTCTAACAGCATTTCGGGCATCAAGATGAACTCAAATGAAAATGATGCAATGAAATGATTTACTCTCTGAGACGAACATTTTGATATGCTATATGTCCAAAACAGAGTTACGGATGCAAAGTTACGGCACGATGAACATGGGCATATGAACTAGGGTTTCAGGAGAAAGTCAACTGTCAGGATCCAGATCCAGACCAGATCACACGCGTTTCGAGATGCTCGTCAGAGAGTCGCCGGAGTCGGACTTGGGGGCGCCGGTGTTGACGAGGAAGAGGCGGGGTGGCCGGATCCGGGCGGAGAGGACGACGGAGGAGCGCGGTGGAGGTCGGCGCCGGCTCGGGCGGCGAGGGGGCTCGCCGGAGTCGGAGCTCTCCTCCGGCCGGCGAGGAACGCGGCGGCCGGCCGGGGCGAAGTGCGGCGGCACGCGAGCGGTGAGGAGACGCGGGGCGCGCGGTAGCTGGCGGCGGGCGACGTGGGCCGCGGGGGCCGGTTCCGGGCTCGGCGGGCCGCGGCGGTGGGAGGTGGCCGACGTGCCATGTGTCGCGTCCTGGCTGGCTGGGCGCGGTTGTCCGGCGCGGCCCGGATGTTGTCCGGCGCGCGGAGAGGACAGGGGCTAGGTTAGGGTGCGGAATGGCCCAGGATTTTCGGAGGGGAGGCTATATTTATGGGTAGAGGGAGCTAGGAGAGTCCAAATTAGGTGCAGTTTTCGGCCACGCGATCGTGATCGAACGCTCTAGATGATGCAGAGGGTTTTGGTGGGTTTTGGGCCAAAATGGAGGGGTGTTGGGCTGCAACACACACGAGGCCTTTTCGGTCCCTCGGTTAACCGTTGGAGCATCAAACGAAGTCCAAATGGTACGAAACTTGACAGGCGGTCTACCGGTAGTAAACCAAGGCCGCTTGGCAAGTCTCGGTCCAATCCGGAAATGTTTAATCCCCACACATGAAAGAAAGGTAGAAATGACCACCGGAGGAGAACGAAGCGCCGGAATGCAAAATGGACAACGGGGAAAATGCTCGAATGCATGAGATGAACACGTATGCAAATGCAATGCACATGATGACATGATATGAGATGCATGACAACGACAACAACACACGGAGACAAAACCCGAACCCGAGAAAATAAAATAACTTAAGGCCGGAAATGGCAAGAGTTGGATTATATATTGGGTAAATCATGTCCGGGGTGTTACAGTGGGTGAATACAATCCCGGGCTCAATGTTTCCGATTATTCTGTTCGAGTTACATGGAAGAGTCAACAAGAGGACAAACCTAAATATTTGGACAAAATGGTTTGGTATGTGTTGAATAACTATCTTGAGATACTACCTTATATCGAGTAAGTGCTAAGTACTGCAGCTTATGCATCGTACTCGACTAAACTTGCAGCACATTCTTATATATTTAGATGTTTGACGCGATCACTATGTTGTGCAGCATCTACAAAAAGGAGTTACTGCCGCAAAATCCGAGAAACAATGACAAACTGGTTATGGCAGGATTTGCGAAATGGTTCAAGAGCCATGTAAGCTTTTGAATTGCACTGTCGGTTTTTTTAATATATTGAGTACATAAGATGATCAGCTTGTCTATTTTCTAACCATAGGTTAAGAAGATGCGGGTGGATGGGCAGGCAGTTGATGATGCCCTTTACGCACTAGCAATGGGTCCTGATACTCAGGTAAGACATTATGAATCTTTCGTTGTTGGAGATGTGCACTACAACACCCTTGCACGTGACGAAGGCAGGAAGACACAAAACAGTGCCATCATGAGCACGAATACGTCTGACAGAGAGACAACTAAAATGTATGCTAACATAACAGACATTGTTCAGTTGTAGTATATCTCTAGTTTCGAGGATCATTGGTGTGTGGTGTTGCTATGTTGTCGTTGCTATAACATGTTTTCCAGGATCGCAAAACCAGAGCTGATGATTATTTCAAATCCATCAATGTCAAGGCGGCGTACCAAACCAACGAGCCTTTTATTTTGGCAAATCAAGCAACACATATATTTTTCTTGGAAGACACATTTGCACGTAGCGATGACTGGACAGTATTGCAAAGGTTTGAGCAGAGGAATTCATTTAATGAAGTTGCACAACAAGATGATGCTTACATTGCTTCTGATGTACAAGATTCCATAGATGTTCCTAATATCTTTGAGAACCATCACGTCAATGACGTTGGCGAAAAGATTGTCTATCGTGCTGTGGAAATACAAGAGTTGATCAAGAAGAAGCCAATGTTCAAGGACATTGAGGATGAAGAAGAAGATGACACTGTGGGGAATTAAGATGAAGAAGAAGATGACACACATGGTGAAGAAGTTGACACTGTTGCCGCGAATGATGATTAGATTGCTTTTGTCGTATTTGCCTGTCAGAAGACGTTTTTTATCTACTATGTGAAATTGTGTTTGCTATGACAATTGAAACCTGATGAACATGTTGTTTGGTGTTTTGTTGTGAGAACATCACTTGTTATGTATGTTGATTTGTGTTTAGTGATTGTATGACGACTAAAACATGATGACACTGTTGTTTAGTTGTACTCATATTTGGCTATGAAACTTGAATTTGATGACATAGTTTGATGTTGGACTGCAATTTTCTCGACGTCTTCGAATGGGAACAAAGCTGAACCGACAGGGCCTCTGCTAATTTATTTATTTATTTATTACCAAAAGGGCCTCTGCTATTTATTTATTTATGAGCAAAAGGGGATACCACCCGATTTCCGTTAATTGAAATCATTAGATGTTCACAACACTACGCCCAGCCTGCTACACAGGTTTCATTCATTACTAGTTTCAGCAAAGTGCTCATGTCATAGCCACTGAATACATCACGAGTGCTACATACACTGCAAATAAAGAGACAATCATGCTACAGAGCACATCGATTTTGCCCATTATCTTCACAAGCTCCTTTATCTCCTCATTCCTGTCAAGGCCGTTCACCAGCTGTTGCTTGGCCATGATCAGAGAAACTGCATCTTTAACCTTCTGCTCGCATTTTCCTCTTCTGCCGTTCCTTCAGTTACTTGTCCAACACCCCAAACTGCTGGTATTGGGATTCCTCGGCTATCCAAATAATTAGCGTAGTTGCATTCCCCCACATCAGCAACTTCCAAGAAATACAAATCACACGAATCGTCCCTTTTCTGCACGAATCAAATTGGAAGATCATCAACCAAACTATTAAAAAAATCAGCAACTAAAAGCAGCAGAACAACACTTAAAAATATTATTACCCCATGATTTGGGCATTTGTAGAAGACTCGGCCAGGGTTGAGGATTGTGGTTGAGACGCGACGGGTGACTCTGCGTGATTTGCAGCAGTGGCACCACACCAATGGCAGCGGGTTGCGATGAGCAACCGGCTGCGGTGCGTGTGCCGGCGGGGGTGTGATGAGACCCATAGGCGATGGTATGGGTGGCGACTTGGCGCATATCTCGTTGTTGCCTACTGAAGAGCAGGTAGACGAGAAGCCAATGGACATGGTTGCTGCGGCCAGAGCTTCTGATGCTAGGCAGAGTAAGTAGAGAAGAGGAGAAGCGAACGTTGGATATGTCAGTTTCATTACTTGCAGAGTAGCATAGCAGCATATATAGTCATAGTCTAGGTTTGGATTCGAACCAGCTACAGGAGCACGTCCCTCTTTTTCTAAAACTCAGCAACGTCTCTTTACTGGTACACTAGCTTGTTCTGTACGCCTTCTCAAGTCTTCGATTTTCTTTCTTTTTTGCGAGGAAGGAGGACAAAATTGAGAGTTCCTGGGACTCAAACCCAAGCCCTCTCGGTTGAAAACCAAGGGTGCTAGTCACTTATGTGGCGACTGTTCCCTGGGAGGAGGACGGCAGACGAACGCATTTTCCTTGCAGTTTTAGTTGCGATGCAAGATCAAACAGTCATAGTTTCGGGAATGTTATCAGGCGAACAAGCCCAGTTTTTCTTTTCTTCCTATATATGAAAAGTATGCTACTTGGTGCCGGCTTATTCAACAAACGATTGTGCCAACCTTGACCGTTGCATTCACATTCAATGTCTATCATGTTTCTTCAGTCTCTTCTTCCTCCAGCCGCCAAAGCCAAACCAACGCCGGCAGGACCGCCTGCTCCCGCCTCCCATAGCTGGCTGTGCTGCCGCGCACACATCATGGCCACATCGCACCCTAAAACTCTGCGCATCTTCCCCGGCTCCTATTTGTTCCCGTCCGAGGCCTCACCGTCGTCCTCCGCCTTGGTTCACTCGCCACGGCGCCGCCCTCTGATGTTGTCAACATGGTCAAAAACCGAGTGGAATAAGGATATGACTGTACATGGTGAGGATGACAGTAGGGACCCAGCAGTGCGCGTAGTAATTTTGTTTTTCGGGATGGAGAAGGGTATCAATGAAGGAAATATGCCCTAGAGGCAATAATAAAGTTATTATTTATTTCCTTATTTCATGATAAATGTTTATTATTCATGCTAGAATTGTATTAACCGGATACATAATACATGTGTGAATACATAGACAAACAGAGTGTCAATAGTATGCCTCTACTTGACTAGCTCGTTTATCAAACATGGTTAAGTTTCCTAACCATAGACATGAGTTGTCATTTGATTAACGGGATCACATCATTAGGAGAATGATGTGATTGACTTGACCCATTCCGTTAGCTTAGCGCTTGATCGTTTAGTTTGTTGCTATTGCTTTCTTCATGACTTATACATGTTCCTATGACTATGAGATTATGTAATTCCCGTTTACTGGAGGAACACTTTGTGTGCCACCAAACGTCACAACATAACTGGGTGATTATAAAGGTGTTCTACAGGTGTCTCCAAAGGTACTTGTTGGGTTGGCGTATTTCGAGATTAGGATTTGTCACTCCGATTGTCGGAGAGGTATCTCTGGGCCCACTCGATAATGCACATCACTATAAGCCTTGCAAGCATTGCAACTAATGAGTTAGTTGCGGGATGATGTATTATAGAACGAGTAAAGAGACTTGCCGGTAACGAGAATGAACTAGGTATTGAGATATCGATGATCGAATCTCGGGCGAGTAACATACTGATGACAAAGGGAACAATGTATGTTGTTATGCGGTCTGACCGATAAAGATCTTCGTAGAATATGTAGGAGCCAATATGGGCATCCAGGTCCCGCTATTGGCTATTGACCAGAGAGGTGTCTCGGTCATGTCTACATAGTTCTCAAACCCGTAGGGTCCGCACGCTTAACGTTCATTGACGATATAGTACTATATGAGTTATGTATGTTGGTGACCGAATGTTGGTCGGAGTCGGGGATGAGATCATGGACATGACGAGGAACTCTGGAATGGTCCGGAGATAAATTTTGATATATGGGATAATAGTGTTTGGTCACCGGAAGGGTTCCAGAATTCACCGGAAGGGGTTCCGGATGTTTCCCGAAATGTTTGGGTACGAGAACACTTTATTTGGGCCAAAGGGGAAAGCCCACAAGGTTTTTGGAAAGCATAAAAGGAAGTTTTATGGAGTCCAGGGGCCAGACGCCAGGGTCCCTGGCGTCTGGGTCCAGACACCGGGAACCCTGGCGTCTGGCCCTGGAGTCCGAGAAGGACTCTTGCCTTTCGGGTGAAACCGACTTTGTGGAGGCTTTTAATCCAAGTTTCGACCCCAAGGCTCAACATATAAATAGAGGGGTAGGGCTAGCACCCAAGAGACATCAAGAAACACCAAGCCGTCTGCCGACAACCCCGTCCCCTCTAGTTTATCCTCCGTCCTAGTTTTCGTAGTGCTTAGGCGAAGCCCTGCGAAGATCGTTCTTCACCAACACTGTCACCACGCCGTCGTGCTGCCGGAACTCATCTACTACTTCACCCCTCTTGATGGATCGAGAAGGCAAGGACATCACCGAGCCGAACATGTGCAGAACTCGGAGGTGCCGTGCTTTCGGTACTTGGATCGGTCGGATCGTCAAGACATACAACTACATCAACCGCGGTGATATAACGCTTCCGCGAACGGTCTACGAGGGTACGTAGACAACACTCTCCCCTCTCGTTGCTATGCATCACCATGATCTGGCGTGTGCATGAGAAAATTTTGAAATTACTACGTTCCCCAACAGTGGCATCTGAGCCAGGGTTTATGCGTAGATGTCATATGCACGAGTAGAACACAAGTGAGTTGTGGGTGATATAAGTCATACTGCTTACCAACATGTCATACTTTGGTTCGGCGGTATTGTTGGATGAAGCGGCCCGGACCGACATTACGCGTACGCTTACGCGAGACTGGTTCTACCGACGTGCTTTGCACACAGGTGGCTGGCGGGTGTCAGTTTCTCCAACTTTAGTTGAACCGAGTGTGGCTACACCCGGTCCTTGCGAAGGTTAAAACAACACCAACTTGACAAACTATCGTTGTGGTTTTGATTCGTAGGTAAGAACAGTTCTTGCTAAGCCCGTAGCAGCCACGTAAAATTTGCAACAACAAAGTAGAGGACGTCTAACTTGTTTTTGCAGGGCATGTTGTGATGTGATATGGTATGGTTGTCGCTTTATTGTATGCAATGCAATCGCCCTGTAATGCTTTACTTTATCACTAAGCGGTAGCGATAGTCGTGGAAGCATAAGATTGGCGAGACGACAACGATGCTACGATGGAGATCAAGGTGTCGTGCCGGTGACGATGGTGATCATGAAGGTTCTTCGGAGACGGAGATCACAAGCACAAGATGATGATGGCCATATCATATCACTTATATTGATTGCATGTGATGTTTATCTTTTAGGCATCTTATCTTACTTTGATTGACGGTAGCATTATAAGATGATCCCACACTAAATTATCAAAGTATAAGTGTTCCCCTGAGTATGCACCATTGCGAAAGTTCTTCGTGCTGAGACACCACGTGATGATCAGGTGTGATAGGCTTTACGTTCAAATACAACGGGTGCAAAATAGTTGCACACGCGGAATACTCAGGTTAAACTTGACGAGCCTAGCATATAACAGATATGGCCTCGGAACCGGAGACCGAAAGGTCGAGCGTGAATCATATAGTAGATATGATCAACATAGTGATGTTCATCGTTGATACTACTCGATCTCACGTGATGATCGAACATGGTTTAGTTGATATGGATCACATGATCACTTAGAGGATTAGAGGGATGTCTATCTAAGTGGGAGTTCTTAAATAATATGATTAAATTGAACTTCAATTTATCATGAACTTAGTACCTGATAGTACCTTGCTTGTCTATGTTGATTGTAGATAGATGGCCCATGTTGTTGTTCCGTTGAATTTTAATGCGTTCCTTGAGAAAGCAAAGTTGAAAGATGATGGTAGCAATTACATGGACTGGGTCCGTAACTTGAGGATTATCCTCATTGTTGCACAGAAGAATTACGTCCTGGAAGCACCGCTGGGTGCCAGGCCTGCTGCTGGAGCAACACCAGATGTTATGAACGTCTGGCAGAGCAAAGCTGATGACTACTGGATAGTTCAGTGTGCCATGCTTTACGGCTTAGAATCGGGACTTCAACGATGTTTTAAACGTCATGGAGCATATGGGACTTCCGATATCCAAATATAGGCTTCCAATATATCAATCTTTATGTCTCGACCATTTCGAGACTCCTCGTCATGTCCGTGATCACATCCGGGACTCCGAACTAACTTCGGTACATCAAAACTCATAAACTCATAATATAACTGTCATCGAAACCTTAAGCGTGCGGACCCTTCGGGTTCGAGAACAATGTAGACATGACCGAGATACTTCTCCGGTGAATAACCAATCGCGGAACTTGGATGCTCATATTGGCTCCTACATATTCTACGAAGATCTTTATCAGTCAGACCGCATAACAACATACGTTGTTCCCTTTGTCATCGGTATGTTACTTGCCCGAGATTCGATCGTCGGTATCTCAATACCTAGTTCAATCTCGTTACTGGCAAGTCTCTTTACTCATTTCATAATACATCATATTGCAACTAACTCATTAGTTGTAATGCTTGCAAGGCTTATGTGATGTGCATCACCGAGAGGGCCCAGAGATACCTCTCTGACAATCGGAGTCACAAATCCTAATCTCAAAATACGCCAACCCAACATTTACCTTTGGAGACACCTGTAGAGCTCCTTTATAATCACCCAGTTACGTTGTGACGTTTGGTAGCACACAAAGTGTTCCTCCGATAAACGGGAGTTGCATAATCTCATAGTCATAGGAACATGTATAAGTCATGAAGAAAGCAATAGCAACATACTAAACCATCGGGTGCTAAGCTAATGGAATGGGTCATGTCAATCACATCATTCTCCTAATGATGTGATCCCATTAATCAAATGACAACACATGTCTATGGTTAGGAAACATAACCATCTTCGATTAACGAGCTAGTCAAGTAGAGGCATACTAGTGACGTTTGGTTTGTCTATGTAATCACACAAGTATTATGTTTCCGGATAATACAATTCTAGCATGAATAATAAACATTTATCATGATATAAGGAAATAAAATAATAACATTATTATTGCCTCTAGGGCATATTTCCTTCAGTCTCCCACTTGCACTAGAGTCAATAATCTAGATTACACAGTAATGATTCTAACACCCATGGAGCTTTGGTGCTGATCATGTTTTGCTCGTGGAAGAGGCTTAGTCAACGGGTCTGCTATATTCAGATCCGTATGTATCTTGCAAATCTCTATGTCTCCCACCTGGACTAGATCCCGGATGGAATTGAAGCGTCTTTTGATGTGCTTGGTTCTCTTGTGAAATCTGGATTCCTTTGCCAAGGCAATTGCACCAGTATTGTCACAAAAGATTTTCATTGGACCCGATGCACTAGGTATGACACCTAGATCGGATATGAACTCCTTCATCCAGACTCCTTCGTTTGCTGCTTCCGAAGCAGCTATGTACTCCGCTTCACATGTAGATCCCGCCACAATGCTTTGTTTAGAACTGCACCAACTGACAGCTCCACCATTTAATGTAAACACGTATCCGGTTTGTGATTTAGAATCGTCTGGATCAATGTCAAAGCTTGCATCAACGTAACCATTTACGATGAGCTCTTTGTCACCTCCATATATGAGAAACATATCCTTAGTCCTTTTCAGTTATTTTAGGATGTTCTTGACCGCTGTCCAGTGATCCACTCCTGGATTACTTTGGTACCTCCCTGCTAGACTTATAGCAAGACACACATCAGGTCTGGTACATGGCATTGCATACATGATAGAGCCCATGGCTGAAGCATAGGGAACATCTTTCATTTTCTCTCTATCTTCTGCATTGGTTGGGGATTGAGTCTTACTCAATTTCACACCTTGTTACACAGGCAAGAATCCTTTCTTTGTTTGATCCATTTTCAACTTCTTCAAAACTTTGTCAAGGTATGTGCTTTGTGAAAGTCCAATTAAGGGTCTTGATCTATCTCTATAGATCTTAATGCCCAATGTGTAAGCAGCTTCACCGAGGTCTTTCATTGAAAAACTCTTATTCAAGTATCCTTTTATGCTATCCAGAAATTCTATATCATTTCCGATTAGCAATATGTCATCTACATATAATATCAGAAATGCTACAGAGCTCCCACTCACTTTCTTGTAAATACAGGCTTCTCCAAAAGTCTGTACAAAACCAAATGCTTTGATCACACTATCAAAGCGTTTATTCCAACTCCGAGAGGCTTGCACCAGTCCATAAATGGATCGCTGGAGCTTGCACACTTTGTTAGCTCCCTTTGGATCGACAAAACCTTCTGGTTGCATCATATACAACTCTTCTTCCAGAAATCCACTTAGGAATGCAGTTTTGACATCCATTTGCCAAATTTCATAATCATAAAATGCGGCAATTGCTAACATGATTCGGACAGACTTAAGCATCGCTACGGGTGAGAAGGTCTCATCGTAGTCAATCCCTTGAACTTGCCGAAAACCTTTTGCGACAAGTCGAGCTTTGTAGATAGTAATATTACTATCAGCGTCAGTCTTCTTCTTGAAGATCCATTTATTCTCAATTGCTTGCCGATCATTGGACAAGTCAACCAAAGTCCATACTTTGTTCTCATACATGGATCCCATCTCAGATTTCATGGCTTCAAGCCATTTTGCGGAATCTGGGCTCACCATCGCTTCTTCATTGTTCGTAGGTTTATCATGATCTAGTAGCATGACTTCCAGAACAGGATTACCGTACCACTCTAGCGCGGATCTTACTCTGGTTGATCTACGAGGTTCAGTAGTATCTTGTTCTGAAGTTTCATGATCATTATCATTAGCTTCCTCACTAATTGGTGTAGGTGTCACAGAAATAGGTTTCTGTGATGTACTACTTTCCAATAAGGGAGCAGGTACAGTTACCTCGTCAAGTTCTACTTTCCTCCCACTCACTTCTTTCGAGAGAAACTCCTTCTCCAGAAAGTTTCTGAATTTAGCAACAAAAGTCTTGCCTTCGGATCTGTGATAGAAGTTGTATCCAATAGTTTCCTTTGGATATCCTATGAAGACACATTTCTCTGATTTGGGTTCAAGCTTATCAGGTTGAAGCTTTTTCACATAAGCATCGCAGCCCCAAACTTTCAGAAACGACAACTTTGGTTTCTTGCCAAACCACAGTTCATAAGGCGTCGTCTCAACGGATTTTGATGGTGCCCTATTTAACGTGAATGTGGCCGTCTCTAGAGCATATCCCCAAAACGATAGCGGTAAATCAGTAAGAGACATCATAGATCGCACCATATCTAGTAAAGTACGATTACGACATTCAGACACACCATTACACTGTGGTGTTCCAGGTGGCGTGAGTTGCGAAACTATTCCACATTGTTTCAAATGTACACCAAACTCGTAACTCAAATATTCTCCTCCACGATCAGATCGTAGGAATTTTATTTTCTTGTTACGATGATTTTCAACCTCACTCTGAAATTCTTTGAACTTTTCAAACGTTTCAGACTTATGTTTCATTAAGTAGATATACCCATATCTGCTTAAGTCATCTGTGAAGGTGAGAAAATAACGATATCCGCCACAAGCCTCAACATTCATCGGACCGCATACATCTGTACGTATGATTTCCAATAAATCTGTTGCTCTCTCCATAGTACCGCAGAACGGTGTTTTTGTCATCTTACCCATAAGGCACGGTTCGCAAGTGCCAAGTGATTCATAATCAAGTGGTTCTAAAAGCCCATCAGTATGGAGTTTCTTCATGCGCTTTATACCGATATGACCCAAACGGCAGTGCCACAAATAAGTTGCACTATCATTATCAACTCTGCATCTTTTGGCTTCAACACTATGAATATGTGTGTCACTACTATCGAGATTTAATAAGAATAGACCACTCTTTAAGGGTGCATGACCATAAAAGATATTACTCATGTAAATAGAACAACCATTACTCTCTGATTTAAATGAATAACCGTCTCGCATCAAACAAGATCCAGATATAATGTGCATGCTTAACGCTGGCACCAAATAACAATTATTTAGGTCTAATACTAATCCCGAAGGTAGATGTAGAGGTAGCGTGCCGACTGCGATCACATCGACTTTGGAACCATTTCCCACGCGCATCGTCACCTCGTCCTTAGCCAATCTTTGCTTAATCCGTAGTCCCTGTTTCGAGTTGCAAATATTAGCAACAGAACCAGTATCAAATACCCAGGTGCTACTGCGAGCATTAGTAAGGTACACATCAATAACATGTATATCACATATACCTTTGTTCACCTTGCCATCCTTCTTATCTGCCAAATACTTGGGGCAGTTCCGCTTCCAGTGACCAGTCTGCTTGCAGTAGAAGCACTCAGTTTCAGGCTTAGGTCCAGGTTTGGGTTTCTTCTCTTGAGTAGCAACTTGCTTGCTGTTCTTTTTGAAGTTCCCCTTCTTCTTCCCTTTACCCTTTTTCTTGAAACTAGTGGTCTTGTTGACCATCAACACTTGATGCTCCTTCTTGATTTCTACCTCCGCAGCTTTCAGCATTGCGAAGAGCTCGGGAATAGTCTTATTCATCCCTTGCATATTATAGTTCATCACGAAGCTCTTGTAGCTTGGTGACAGTGATTGGAGAATTCTGTCAATGACGCAATCATCTAGAAGATTAACTCCCAATTGAATCAAGTGATTATTATACCCAGACATTTTGAGTATATGCTCACTGACAGAACTGTTCTCCTCCATCTTGCAGCTATAGAACTTATTGGAGACTTCATATCTCTCAATTCGGGCATTTGCTTGAAATATTAACTTCAACTCCTGGAACATCTCATATGCTCCATGACGTCTAAAACATCGTTGAAGTCCCGATTCTAAGCCATAAAGCATGGCACACTGAACTATCTAGTAGTCATCAGCTTTGCTCTGCCAGACATTCATAACATCTGGTGTTGCTCCAGCAGCAGGCCTGGCACCCAGCGGTGCTTCCAGGACGTAATTCTTCTGTGCAGCAATGAGGATAATCCTTAAGTTACGGACCCAGTCCGTGTAATTGCTATCATCATCTTTCAACTTTCCTTTCTCAAGGAACGCATTAAAATTCAACGGAACAACAGCACGGGCCATCTATCTACAATAAAACATAAACAAGCAAGATACTATCAGGTACTAAGTTCATGATAAATTTAGGTTCAATTAATCATATTACTTAAATAACTCCCACTTAGATAGACATCCCTCTAATCCTCTAAGTAATTACGTGATCCAAATCAACTAAACCATGTCCGATCATCACGTGAGATGGAGTAGTTTCATTGGTGAACATCACTATGTTGATCATATCTACTATATGATTCACACTCGACCTTTCGGTCCCCGTGTTCCGAGGCCATATCTGTATATGCTCGGCTCGTCAAGTATAACCTGAGTATTCCGCGTGTGCAACTGTTTTGCACCCGTTGTATTTGAATGTAGAGCCTATCACACCCGATCATCACGTGGTGTCTCAGCACGAAGAACTTTCGCAACGGTGCATACTCAGGGAGAACACTTCTTGATAATTTAGTGAGAGATCATCTTATAATGCTACGGTCAATCAAAGCAAGATAAGATGCATAAAAGATAAACATCACATGCAATCAATATAAGTGATATGATATGGCCATCATCATCTTGTGCTTGTGATCTCCATCTTCGAAGCACCGTCGTGATCACCATCGTCACCGGCGTGACACCTTGATCCCCATCATAGCATCGTTGTCATCTCGCCAATCTTATGCTTCCACGACTATCGCTACCGCTTAGTGATAAAGTAAAGCATTATAGCGCGATTGCATTGCATACAATAAAGCGACAACCATATGGCTCCTGCCAGTTGCCAATAACTCGGTTACAAAACATGATCATCTCATACAATAAAATTTAGCATCATGTCTTGACCATATCACATCACAACATGCCCTGCAAAAACAAGTTAGACGTCCTCTACTTTGTTGTTGCAAGTTTTACGTGGCTGCTACGGGCTTAAGCAAGAACCAATCTTACCTATGCATCAAAACCACAATGATATTTTGTCAACTTGGTGCTGTTTTAACCGTCGCAAGGACCGGGCGTAGCCACACTCGGTTCAACTAAAGTTGGAGAAACTGTCACCCGCTAGCCACCCTTGTGCAAAGAATGTCGGGAGAACCGGTCTCGCGTAAGCGTACGCGTAATGTCGGTCTGGGACGCTTCGTCCAACAATACCGCCGAACCAAAGTATGACATGCTGGTAAGCAGTATGACTTATATCACCCACAACTCACTTGTGTTCTAGTCGTGCATATAACATCAACACATAAAACCTAGGCTCTGATACCACTGTTGGTGAACGTAGTAATTTCAAAAAAATTCCTACGCAGACGCAAGATCATGGTGATGCATAGCAATGAGAGGGGAGAGTATGATCTACGTACCCTTGTAGACCGACAGCAGAAGTGTTGGCACAACGCGGTTGATGTAGTCGTACGTCTTCACGGCCCGACCGATCAAGCACCGAAACTACGGCACCTCCGAGTTCTAGCACACGTTCAGCTCGATGATGATCCCCGGACTCCGATCCAGCAAAGTGTCGGGGAAGAGTTCCGTCAGCACGATGGCGTGGTGACGATCTTGATGTACTACCGTCGCAGGGCTTTGCCTAAGCACTGCTACAATATTATCGAGGATTATGGTGGAAGGGGGCACCGCACATGGCTAAGAATATGATCACGTGGATCAACTTGTGTGTCTAGGGGTGCCCCCTGCCCCCGTATATAAAGGAGCAAGGGGAGGTGTGGCCGTCCAGGAGGAGGACGCGCCAGGAGGAGTCCTACTCCCACCGGGAGTAGGATTCCCCCCTTTTCCTAGTTGGAATAGGATTCGGGAGGGGGAAAGAGGAGAGAGAGAAGGAAGGGGGGCGTCGCCCCCCTCTCCTTGTCCTATTCGGACTAGGGGGAGGGGCGCGCGGCCCAGCCCTGGCCACCTCTCCTCTCTTCCACTAAATCCCACTAAGGCCCATATACCTTCCGGGGGGTTCCGGTAACCTCCCGGTACTCCGGTAAAATCCCGATTTCACCCGGAACACTTCCGATATCCAAATATAGGCTTCCAATAAATCAATCTTTATGTCTCGACCATTTCGAGACTCCTCGTCATGTCCGTGATCACATCCGGGACTCCGAACTAACTTCGGTACATCAAAACTCATAAACTCATAATATAATTGTCATCGAAACCTTAAGCGTGCGGACCCTACGGGTTCGGGAACAATGTAGACATGACCGAGATACTTCTCCGGTCAATAACCAATAGCGGAACCTGGATGCTCATATTGGCTCCTACATATTCTACGAAGATCTTTATCGGTCAGACCGCATAACAACATACGTTGTTCCCTTTGTCATCGGTATGTTACTTGCCCGAGATTCGATCGTCGGTATCTCAATACCTAGTTCAATCTCATTATCGGCAAGTCTCTTTACTCGTTTCGTAATACATCATCTTGCAACTAACTCATTAGTTGTAATGCTTGCAAGGCTTATGTGATGTGCATCACCGAGAGGGCCCAGAGATACCTCTCCGACAATCGGAGTGACAAATCCTAATCTCGAAATACGCCAACCCAACATTTACCTTTGGAGACACCTGTAGAGCTCCTTTATAATCACCCAGTTACATTGCGATGTTTGGTAGCACACAAAGTGTTCCTCCGGTAAACGGGAGTTGCATAATCTCATAGTCATAGGAACATGTGTAAGTCATGAAGAAAGCAATAGCAACATACTAAACGATCGGGTTCTAAGCTAATGGAATGGGTCATGTCAATCACATCATTCTCCTAATGATGTGATCCCATTAATCAAATGACAACACATGTCTATGGTTAGGAAACATAACCATCTTCGATTAACGAGCTAGTCAAGTAGAGGCATACTAGTGACGTTTGGTTTGTCTATATATTCACACAAGTATTATGTTTCCGGATAATACAATTCTAGCATGAATAATAAACATTTATCATGATATAAGGAAATAAAATAATAACATTATTATTGCCTCTAGGGCATATTACCTTCACATGGAGCATATGAGATGTTCCAGGAGTTAAAGTTAATATTTCAAGCAAATGCCCGGATTGAGAGATATGTAGTCTCCAATAAGTTCTATAGCTGCAAGATGGAGGAGATTAGTTCTGCCAGTGAACATATACTCAAAATGTATGGGTATCATAATCACTTGACTCAACTGGGAGTTAATCTTCCTGTTGATAGTGTCATTGACAGAGTTCTTCAATCACTGCCACCAAGCTACAAAAGCTTCGTGATGAACTATAATATGCAAGGGATGAATAAGACTGTTCCCGAGCTCTTCGTGATGCTAAAAGCCGCGGAGGTAGAAATCAAGAAGGAGCATCAAGTGTTGATGGTCAATAAGACCACCAGTTTCAAGAAAAAGGGCAAAGGGAAGAAGAAGGGGAACTTCAAGATGAACAACAAACAAGTTGCTGCTCAGGAGAAGAAACCCAAGTCTGGACCTAAGCCTGAGACTGAGTGCTTCTACTGCAAGCAGACTGGTCACTGGAAGCGGAACTGCCCCAGGTATTTGGCGGATAAGAAGGATGGAAAAGTGAACAAAGGTATATGTGATATACATGTTATTGATGTGTACCTTACTATTGCTCGCAGTAGCACCTGGATATTTGATACTGGTTCTGTTGCTAACATTTGCAACTCGAAACAGGGGCTACGGATTAAGCGAAGATTGGCTAAGGACGAGGTGACGGTGCGCGTGGGAAATGGTTCCAAAGTTGATGTGATCGCGGTCGGCACGCTACCTCTACATCTACCTTCGGGATTAGTATTAGACCTAAATAATTGTTATTTGGTGCCAGCGTTGAGCATGAACATTATATCTGGATCTTGTTTGATGCGAGATGGTTATTCATTTAAATCAGAAAATAATGGTTGTTCTATTTATATGAGTAATATCTTTTATGGTCATGCACCCTTGAAGAGTGGTCTATTTTTGTTAAATCTCGATAGTGGTGATACACATATTCATAATATTGAGGCCAAAAGATGCAGAGTTGATAATGATAGTGCAACTTATTTGTGGCACTGCCGTTTAGGTCATATCGGAGTAAAGCGCATGAAGAAACTCCATACTGATGGACTTTTGGAACCACTTGATTATGAATCACTTGGTACTTGTGAACCGTGCCTCATGGGCAAGATGACTAAAACGCCATTCTCCGGAACTATGGAGAGAGCAACAGATTTGTTGGAGATCATACATACAGATGTATGTGGTGCAATGAATGTTGAGGCTCGTGGCGGATATCGTTATTTTCTCACCTTCATAGATGATTTAAGCAGATATGGGTATATCTACTTAATGAAACATAAGTCTGAAACATTTGAAAAGTTCAAAGAATTTCAGAGTGAAGTTGAAAATCATCGTAACAAGAAAATAAAGTATCTACGATCTGATCGTGGAGGAGATATTTGAGTTATGAGTTTGGTCTTCATTTGAAACAATGCAGAATAGTTTCGCAACTCACGTCACCCGGAACACCACAGCGTAATGGTGTGTTCGAACGTCGTAATCATACTTTACTAGATATGGTGTGATCAATGATGTCTCTTACTGATTTACCGCTATCGTTTTGGGGATATGCTTTAGAGACGGCCGCATTCACCTTAAATAGGGCACCATCAAAATCCATTGAGACGGCGCCTTATGAACTATGGTTTGTTAATAAACCAAAGTTGTCGTTTCTGAAAGTTTGGGGCTGCGATGCTTATGTGAAAAAGCTTCAACCTAATAAGCTCGAACCCAAATCGGAGAAATGTGTCTTCATAGGATACCCAAAGGAGACTGTTGGGTACACCTTCTATCACAGATCCGAAGGCAAGACTTTTGTTGCTAAATTCGGAGTTTTTCTAGAGAAGGAGTTTCTCTCGAAAGAAGTGAGTGGGAGGAAAGTAGAACTTGATGAGGTAACCGTACCTGCTCCCTTATTAGAAAGTGGTTCATCACAGAAAACGGTTTCTGCGATACCTACACCAATTAGTGAAGAAGTTAATGATGATGATCATGAAACTTTAGATCAAGTTGTTACTGAACCTCGTAGGTCAACCAGAGTAAGATCTGCACTAGAGTGGTACGGTAATCCTGTTCTGGAAGTTATGTTACCAGACCATGACGAACCTACGAACTATGAAGAAGCGATGGTGAGCCCAGATTCCGCAAAATGGCTTGAGGCCATGAAATCTGAGATGGGATCCATGTATGAAACAAAGTGTGGACTTTGGTTGACTTGCCCGTTGATCGGCAAGCAATTGAGAATAAATGGATCTTCAAGAAGAAGACTGACGCTGACGGTAATGTTACTGTCTATAAAGCTCGACTTGTTGCAAAAGGTTTTCGACAAGTTCAAGGGATTGACTATGATGAGACCTTCTCACCCGTAGCGATGCTTAAGTCTGTCCGAATCATGTTACCAATTGCCGCATTTTATGATTATGAAATTTGCAAAATGGATGTCAAAACTGCATTCCTAAATGGATTTCTGGAAGAAGAGTTGTATATGATGCAACCAGAAGGTTTTGTCGATCCAAAGGGAGCTAACAAAGTGTGCAAGCTCCAGCGATCCATTTATGGACTGGTGCAAGCCTCTCGGAGTTGGAATAAACGCTTTGATAGTGTGATCAAAGTATTTGGTTTTATACATACTTTTGGAGAAGCCTGTATTTACAAGAAAGTGAGTGGGAGCTCTGAAGCATTTCGGATATTATATGTGGATGACATATTGCTTTTTGGAAATGATATAGAATTTCTGGATAGCATAAAGGGATACTTGAATAAAAGTTTTTCTATGAAAGACCTCGGTGAAGCTGCTTACATATTGGGCATCAAGATCTATAGAGATAGATCAAGACGCTTAATTGGACTTTCACAAAGCACATAACTTGACAAAGTTTTCAAAAGTTCAAAATGGATCAAGCAAAGAAAGGGTTCTTGCCTGTGTTACAAGGTGTGAAGTTGAGTAAGACTCAATGCCCGACCACTGCAGAAGATAGAGAGAATATGAAAGATGTTCCCTATCCTTCAGCTATAGGCTCTATCATGTATGCAATGCTGTGTACCGGACCTGATGTGTGCCTTGCTATAAGTCTAGCAGGGAGGTACCAAAGTAATCCAGGAGTGGATCACTGGACAGCGGTCAAGAACATCCTAAAAACCTGAAAAGGACTAAGGATATGTTTCTTGTTTATGGAGGTGAAAAAGAGCTCATTGTAAATGGTTACTTTGACGCAAGCTTTGACACTGATCCGGACGATTCTAAATCGCAAACCGGATATGTGTTTATATTAAACAGTGGAGCTGTCAGTTGATGCAGTTCTAAACGAAGCGTCGTGGCGGGATCTACGTGTGAAGCGGAGTACATAGCTGCTTCGGAAGCAGCAAATGAAGGAGTCTGGATGAAGGAGTTCATATCCGATCTAGGTGTCATACCTAGTGCATCGGGTCCAATGAAAATCGTTTGTGACAATACTGGTGCAATTGCATTGGCGAAGGAATCCAGATTGCACAAGAGAACCAAGAACATTAAGAGACGCTTCAATTCCATCCAGGATTTAGTCCAGGTGGGAGACATAGAAATTTGCAAGATACATACGGATCTGAATGTTGCAGACCCGTTGACTAAGCCTCTTCCACGAGCAAAACATGATCAACACCAAGGCTCCATGGGTGTTAGAATCATTACTGTTTAATCTAGATTATTGACTCTAGTGCAAGTGGGAGACTGATGGAATTATGCCCTAGAGGCAATAATAAAGTTATTATTTATTTCCTTATTTCATGATAAATGTTTATTATTCATGCTAGAATTGTATTAACCGGAAACATAATACATGTGTGAGTACATAGACAAACAAAGTGTCACCAGTATGCCTCTACTTGACTAGCTCGTTGATCAAAGATGGTTAAGTTTCCTAACCATAGACATGAGTTGTCATTTGATTAACGGGATCACATCATTAGGAGAATGATGTGATTGACTTGACCCATTCCGTTAGCTTAGCACTTGATCGTTTAGTTTGTTGCCATTGCTTTCTTCATGACTTATACATGTTCCTATGACTATGAGATTATGCAACTCCCGTTTACCGGAGGAACACTAAGTGTGCCACCAAATGTCACAACATAAGTGGCTGATTATAAAGGTGCTCTACAGGTGTCTCCAAAGGTACTTGTTGGGTTGGCGTATTTCGAGATTAGGATTTGTCACTCCAATTGTCGGAGAGGTATCTCTGGGCCCACTCGATAATGCACATCACTATAAGCCTTGCAAGCATTGCAACTAATGAGTTAGTTGCGGGATGATGTATTACGGAACGAGTAAAGAGACTTGCCGATAACGACAATGAACTAGGTATTGAGATACCGACGATCGAATCTCGGGCAAGTAACATACCGATGACAAAGGGAACAACGTATGTTGTTATGCGGTCTGACCGATAAAGATCTTCATAGAATATGTAGGAGCCAATATGGGCATCCAGGTCCCGCTATTGGTTATTGACCAGAGAGGTGTCTCGGTCATGTCTACATAGTTCTCGAACCCGTAGGGTCCACACGCTTAACATTCATTGACGATATAGTACTATATGAGTTATGTATGTTGGTGACCGAATGTTGTTCTGAGTCCGGGATGAGATCACGGACATGACGAGGAACTCCGAAATGGTCCGGAGATAAAGTTTGATATATGGGATAATAGTGTTTGGTCACCGGAAGGGTTTCGAAATTCACCGGAAGGGGTTCCGGATGTTTCCCGAAATGGTTGGGTACGAGAACACTTTATTTGGGCCAAAGGGGAAAGCCCACAAGGTTTTTGGGAAGCGCAAATGGAAGTTTTGCGGAGTCCAGGGGCCAGCCGCTAGGGTCCCTGGCGTCTGGGTCCAGACGCCGGGAACCCTGGTGTCTGGCCTTGGAGTCCGAGAAGGACTCTTGCCTTTCGGGTGAAACCGACTTTGTGGAGGCTTTTACTCCAAGTTTCGACCCCAAGGCTCAACATATAAATAGAGGGGTAGGGCTAGCACCCAAGAGACATCTAGAAACACCAAGCCGTGTGCCGGCAACCCCGTCCCCTCTAGTTTGTCCTCCGTCCTAGTTTTCGTAGTGCTTAGGCGAAGCCCTGCGGAGATTGTTCTTCACCAACACCGTCACCACGCCGTCGTGCTGCCGGAACTCATCTACTACTTCGCCCCTCTTGCTGGATCAAGAAGGCGAGGACGTCACCGAGCCGAACGTGTGCAGAACTCGGAGGTGCCGTGCTTTTGGTACTTGGATCGGTCGGATCATGAAGACATACGACTACATCAACCGCGTTGATATAACGCTTCCGCGAACGGTCTAGGAGGGTACGTAGACAACAGTCTCCCCTCTCATTGCTATGCATCACCATGATCTTGCGTGTGCGTAGGAAATTTTTGAAATTACTACGTCCCCCAACAATCAACTGGGTTTTGGGGGAGCTACGGCCCGTCTAGCCCAGGATTTTATTTCATATGTTTAGCACATGACCAGCCCAATTTGTTTTTTTCCTTTCTGAAAATGGCTAGCCCGGCTATTTTGTTTTTTGCAGAATAACCAGCGTAGGCCTACTTGCTTTTCTACGCCCTGCTGGGCCAGAAATCTTTCAAGACGAGGAGGGATGCATTTTTCCCAGAAAATGGGCTATAAGTAATAAGAAATGGGCTATATGTAATAATAAATGGGATGTAATATGAAAGAATACAACAAACATGCAATTAGTTCCAAAATACTTTTTCTTTCGGATTTTGATATTTTAAATTTCATTGTTTTTGTGCGGGTAAAATTTCATTGGATTTAAATTAAGGTATGTTTAGTTTTTTTAATTATTTTGAATCTGGTTAGAAATTTTGGGATGTATGCTATTTGGGACAGATTTGGAGGCTGACTTGTGGGTCTACTAGGTTGACGTGTACGAAAGGCTTTGTCAACTTAGTCCACAAATGATTCTAGCAGCAGTGACCGTTGGATGTTAATACAACGGTCGTGCTGCTTCTTTAATATCTGATCTTCTTGCTCCAGTCGTCCAAACCAGCGCCGGTGGAATTGCCTGCTCCCGCCTCCCTGGCTGGCTATGCTGCCGCATAGGCCACACCACCCCACCCTACTCCATTGCTGGCCAGGACATTCCTCTACTGACCCACACCTTCTTTTATTTTCTAGCGATGGCAGCCGAACCAGTAAACCCTCGTACTGCCCACCGCGTGGGCAACCACTGCCGAGTCTTCCCCGGCTCCATGTCGTTCCCTTCCTAGGCCTCGTCGTCGTCCACCGCCCTGGTGCTCTTGGTGCGGCGTCGTCAATGAACGACATCCATCGAAAGTGGACTGTGCGTGGAGAGGCTGACAGCTGGGTGAAAGTGCGTTATATCGACTAGAGGGGGGGTGAATAGGCGTTTTTATGAAATTCTTCACTAAGGAATTTGCCGGTGAGGAAATTCCTTAGCGAAGAACTACTAGCAGCGGAATAAGTACTCAAAGGTAAACATAACAGAATACAAGCATAGTCATCATGATGAAATGAAGACAGGCACAGAGTACAGGAAGCGTAATCACAGGATAACACATGATGAAGACAAACAGATTGAAGAAATTGAACTGAGGAAATTGAGAAAGTCTTCAGTCAAAGTCTTCAAACACAGATATGAACAAACACACATCACAATTATGAGGAAGTGGAAGAGTTGAGGAAATAGAACCAGTAAGCTCGGTGAAGACAATGATTTGGTAGACCAGTTCCAACTGCTGTCTCAGTTGTACGTCTGGTTGGAGCGGATGAGTATTTAAACTCGAGGACACACAGTCCCGGACACCCAGTCAAGGACACTTAGTCCAAGACACCCAGTCCTCACCGTATTCTCCTTGAACTAAGGTCACACAGACCTCGTCCAATCACTCGTGGTAAATCTTCAGGCGACTTCCAAACCTTCACAAACTTGGTTACTCGGCGATCCATAATTCCTCTTGGATGCTCTAGACCATGACCCCTAACCGTCTAGAAGAAGCACAGTTTTCAAAGGTAACAAGTGTCGGATCCACTCAGGATCAATCTCTTCAGTGATGCTCAATCACTTGGGGTTTGTAGGTGTTTGGGTTTTGGGTTTTTGGTTTTTCCTCACTTGATGATTTTCGCCCAAAGTCCTCGGAGGATGGGTTGCTCTCAAATGACAAGTGTCAGTTTCTCTCGGAGCAGCCAACCAGCTAGTGGTTGTAGGGGGCGGCTATTTATAGCCTAGGGAGCAGCCCGACATGATAAGACATAAATGCCCTTCAATGATATGACCGTTAGGTGGATAGATATTTCGGGACAGCTGGCGCATAGCACAGCAATGGTCGGAATTTTGAGTAGCAAAATCCTCAGGGCTATCATGTTCCTCACTGTGTAGGCAATCCGCACTGGCGAATTCCTAACTCCTCAGTCAGGACAAATTCCTCAGAGACCAGAAGAACTTCGTCTTTGTCACTTAAGAAATTGACTGAACTGTATGAGATTTCCAATGGCTTCACTCGAAGGGATTGGTAGGTGTAGGATTTGAGTTGAGCATCACATGGAAATTTTTCCTTAGTATTTCCTCGACCCCCTTTAACAGTACGGTGTTTCCTATGACTCAAGAAAGAGAAAAACAAAACTATGAAAACGAAAGTCTTCAAGCTTCATATTTCTCGCGTGAATATCAAGTCTTCACGGACACACCAATTTCTTCACTTTCAAAGTCTTCATGAAAGTCTTCAAAAATACCAAAATCTTCAGTCAAAGATATTCATTTTTAGGGGTCGACTTTTCCTGTAAATATCAAACTCCTCATATACTTATAGACCTGTGTACACTCACACATACATTAGTCCCTTAACCTATAAGTCTTCAATACACCAAAATCACTAAGGGGCACTAGATGCACTTACAATCTCCCCCTTTTTGGTGATTGATGACAATATAGGTTAAGTTTTCAACGGGGATAAACATATGAAGTATAAATACTGATATTGAGGAATTTGATTGCAAGATATAGAAGACATCCCCCTGAAGATGTGCATAGTGAGGAATTTGCTTTTGAAGCAATGAACACTTGAAGAGTTGAATCATGGAGATCTCCCTCTATATCTTGTAATTCATACACGCATTTAACATATAATATAGAATTTGAAATGCATGATGAAATATGGTGCCTGATGAAATTCAGCATGCGTGCAATAATATTAACAAGGAATAAGCATGCAGAATAGTGCATCAAAAGTATCAGAGCACCATCGGGTTTAAGATTACAACTTGATCCAATAAAGTTTCAGAAGAACGAGAGTTGTGTTGTAACTTAGCAAAAAAACGCCCATATAGTAGACCCGCTTGAAGACTAACTCATATTTCTCCCCCTTTGTCATCGAATGACCAAAAGGATCGAAAATGAGGACTAACGCCCCTGAAGATAATCATGTTGATGAAGGAGCGCCAGCGTTATTGGGGTCGTTTGTTGATGTAGGGCCTGCCGCAGTGTCGTCCAAATCTTCATGTTCATCAGTGTTGCGCGATGAAGAATATGACCTGGCCACCAGAGAAGGAACCTTGACCTTCTTGAATTTCTTCGGTGGAGGTGCAGACCAGTCAAAATCTTCATTAAGACCCATGTTCTTCAGATCTTCTTCACCATACAGATGTGACAGGATTGCCCAGGTGCAACCGAAGACTTGATGGAGGTAGTAGTGGTTTTTCTTCACTACATTGTGTGTGGCAGTCATGTTGTGAAGAAGTGAACCAAACTGACGCTTAACCCATTTGTGATTTCGATCCACCTTCTGGTGAAGACTAAGCAGAAGTTCACGCTCAGTCATCACGCGTGGAGCAGTGGCTTGAGGATTGGACTTAGGTGCATTGGCAGAGTCATGTGTGGCAGAGTCATCATTGGTGGAATAAGATGCAGCTTTGCGAAACTGACCATCCAATGGACGAATGCCTTCATCAATTACAGCTGGTGCCTAGCCCTTTCCATCAACTGAGGAATATGTCTGCTTGAGGACTTCAATTGGGGGCAAGTAGCTGAGATGATTCTGGAAATCAGCTTTGTAGTTGAGTGAAGACCTTGTCCTGAGGAATCTCATGATCCAAGGTGCATAAGGCTTCAGCTCAAACGGAGACACTGCAACATTGGCCATAGTCCTCATGAAGAAATCGTGATAATTGACAGGAATGCCATGAACGATGATGGATACCAGATTCTTCATGATGCCAACAATTTCCTCATCAGATGAGTCGTGGCCTTTGATAGGTCTGATTGTCCTTGTAAGAATACGATAGATAGTTCTGGGCACGTACATCAATTCCTTCACGAGGAATTTGGTTCTTGGTGCTTGACCTGGCTTCAAAGGTTTCATCAGCACCTGCATGTAATGATGTGTGAGCTCAGATTCATTGTAGATGCAGCGAGCTTCTTCAAGGGGAGGGCTGAGTGGTAGAGCACGAAGCAATTCAGAGGCTGGTGCAGTGTAGTGAGTGTTTTCAGACATCCAGTCCAGCACCCATGAATTCACATCTTCAGCATCTCCGGTGATGTGCAGCGTTGCTTAGAATTGAAGAATCAGTTCCTCATTCCAATCACAGATGTCAAAGCAAAAGTTGAGCAGCCCAGCATCGTGAAGAACACTGAGGACTGGTGCGAAGCACGGCAGAGATTCCATATCCATGTGAGGAATATGCTCATGGTAGAAAATCTTCTCCTTGTTGAACAACACTGAGGAATAGAAATTTGCTTGACTGGCAGTCTAGAAACACCTCCTCCTAATGCGAGCAGAGTCATATGGGTTGTAATCTTCGAAGAATACATGCTCGCCGAAGAAATCATTAGCCTTGAACTTTTGCTTGCGTGAGAATGGATCCTTTGGCTTTAGCAGAGGAGTGTCTGTGAGTTGCATCACGACTTCAGGAATCTCAATCGTAGTTTCTTCAGGCTGAGGAATTTCTGGTTCCTCCTTAGTGGCAGTCTACGTAGTTGGTTGTGCAGCAGTAGCAGTTTCATCACCGCTAGTGGCTAGAATTTCCTCATGGACAGATGCAGTGGGATGAGTTTCTTCAGAGCCCATGTGAACAGTTTGTGTGGGGGACTGAGGAATTTGTTGTAGAGGAGTGAACATTGGAGAGTTTGGATGCTGACTTTTCCAGAATTCATCACTGATGACGGGTGTGGAGCAGCCAATGTCCACATCATCATCTTCCATTTCTTCAACGCCAGCCTCTTCAACTGTGAACTGAGGCATAGGCGAGGAGATGATAGGTGTTGAAGGGATCGCATCTACTTCAATTTCTTCATCCAATGGTTCAGACGAGGCAGCAGAATGAGTTTCTTCATCAGATCCGCTGGGGATCACATATTCTTCATCAAAAGGAACAAGGTCCTTTGATGTCCTGGTTGAGATGGGAACAACATCAATCGGATGTGCAAATGAACTTGTCATAGGCTTCATTTTCTTCGGAGCTGAAGAATCTGAAACAACTGATGCTTTCCTTTTCTTCACTGCAGCACACTCTGTAGCCTTGGTCTTCTTCACATCTGATGCAGATGGAAGGATTGGAGTTGAAGTTGGTGCAGGAGCAGCTGAGGAATCTGGTTGATTTTCTTCAGGCACAACTAATGCAGTTGCCCTGATTTCTTCAGTTTCTTCAGGCACACCACAAGTGGATGCCCTGGCAATTTTTTCAGCGGCTAGAGTGCAGTCATCAGCCTTGGAACTCACATTTTCTTCAGCAGCCTGATTTTCATCAGCGGTGCTGGCATGTTCTTCAGTCGGTTGAGCAGACGCTTTAGCCTGAGGAATTTCCTGTTGCGTTGGGGCAGCATCATTTGAAGTGAACTATTCAGTTATCTTTACAAATCTAACTTTGGCTCCTTGCCAATCAGAATAGTAGGCTTTGAAGTCATCGCTGAGGGTTTTGATTTCAGATTGGATTTTTACAAGTTCATCAGTTGTCATAGTGACAACGTTGTTCTTCAGAAATTTCTCCTTCTTGTACTGTGCTTTCTTGATCTGCCTGGCCTTCTCAAATTTCCATTTTTCTTCTTGAATGAAGTGGGTCAGCATGTGACTTTGGCCAGGAGTCAGCTTGAAGTCAGGCAAGGGAGTGTTGGGGTCCTTGTGCCAATCATCAATGTAGTCGAGGATCAGCTTGGGATCCAAAAGCAGTGGCACCTCTGATCCTTTGGCTCTAGCGGCCCTGACTTGCCTACCTCTGATGATTTCTGCAAGTTCATCATCATCAGCTTCGTCTTCATCAGATGGCACTTGGAAAGCGACTTGCTTCTCTTGAGGACTTGGGCGTGGACCTCGTCCAGCAGTGGCCTTTCTCTTCAGTAGTGAGGGGCCAGCTGAGGAACTTGGTGCAGCTAAGGAACTAGCTGAGACACCTGAGGCAATGGAGATGCCGGCAGTCCTTTGGCACGAAGCGAGATGCACAGGTGCTGAGGATTTGGTCGGAACAGCTGAAGGCTTCGGCGGAGGAGCTGAGGACTTTGGAGGAATAGGAGCAGCATGAGGAATTGGAAGAGAGGGCTTTGATGATTCTGGCCGTGAGGGCATTGCTGAGGAACTTGGCCTTGAGGGCATTGTTGGTGAAGCACTTGGCTTGCGCGCAGGCTTCTTTGACATAGCCTTCTTTGGCTTGACAGCAAAGGCCTCAGCAGAGGCAGCAGCAGCAGCAGAGTCTTCATTAAATTTCCTCACTGCTTCTCTGGCTTGCTTAGCCAGCTTGGCTTGGTGCTTGGCCCATGTGCGAGTTTCTTCATATACTTAGGAGTGACATATCTGTACTCCCTCCATTCTCTTGCCCATCTCCTCTCTATTTTCTGAATGCACACTTTGCGCTCATTCTTGGTTTCCTCAGTAGGTGTGCAGTACCCAGCATATATGTCATCAGGGATCTCAAACACTATATTTACCTCAGGCCTCTTTCCTCCCTTCTGTGGCCTTTTACCATCAGCCATTTTCTTCAGTTGAGGAACTTGAACAATCGAATTCTCTGAAGAAGTATGCAACTTTTCTTCGAGGAACTCTGCAAATGAGTTAAGTTGATGAGAACCTAGTGATTCAGCAGCTGACATGTGTACCTATGAACAGAGTATAGTCGCGAGGAATTTGGAGATGTCATATGCGTTCTCAGAAGGTTTTTCAAAATGAACAGGTTTGAGGAATTTGACCAGATGAGTCTTGAAGATTTTCACTAAGCGTTCTTTGTCTTAGGTTCCAGAGTTGTATAGATCAAAGATCCACACAATTGAGGAATCTTGAAGAAAAATGATGCTTAGAGAAACGAATCAAGAACAGATGACTTGTGAGGTGTTTAGTGTGTGAGGATATGAAGAAAAACACCTTTGAAGATTTTGTAGATAATCATTCGAATCAACGAGGGCAGTAAAAGTAACTTTTATTTACCCTCGATGAAGAACACGATGAACTGGAGTGAGGAGATGTGAAGTTCGCCTGTGCAGATCTTCCACGCCCTAACTTGGCGGAGGAAGACAGCTACAGCGGCGGCGGAGTGAAGATGTCCGCGGTCGGCGCGAGTACATCGGCGACGAGGTCGAGGCAGTGAAGCTCTTCCTCACCGGCGGTGATGAAGTAGCGGTGGCGCTAGGGTTTGAGAAGCTCGAGCTGGAGAGAGAGGTCAAGCGGAGTAAAAGAAGTGAGGAAGGGAAGGAGGGGTATTTATAGCCATGGTGAAAAACTGCTCGCCCGAAGAAATTGGACGAACGTGCCCCTGACCCTTCTCATTCGCATGACATGTGTCACCCATGTAGTGAGAGGTGGGGATCATGTTAGATCATGGGTGAGTGGATAAGTGTATCGAGGGATGCGGAACGGTTTGAGCGGCAAAACCAAAATTTTCGATAAGATAGGTTTTAAAGTTCCGTTCGCCATTTCTTCAGCTGACAAGGACACAGTGAAGATTTTGAACGAGTTTCAAATAGAACGCACATGAAGAATTTGTGAACAGATTGGGTTGAGTATAGCATAGAGGGGAAGGGTCCGATCACATTCACTTAGCAGAAAACCAACTTGAAGAAATAGCAATAAGTGAATGCTGTAGAGGACATAAACTCATATATATATATATCCAATGAAGAAAAACGACGGAACCAGTGAAGACTATGCAAATTTGAAGAATATGAATAATTTGAGGAATTTCAACTTTTGGTGGTGGCGTGACTCACCGTATAAGAATGATGATTTCAGACACCGCGTACAATTATCGTAGGGTTTTGAGAATCAAATTCTTCATTAATTTCTTCACACTAAGAGTGTTATTCTTCATTGATTGAAGAAAAACTTTTCTTCATGTGTTGCACATCTAAGTCATCAATTTTGCATAAGTGTTAGGATGAGTGTCCTTTTCAAAGAACATTCAAAGATTCTAGGATATTTAGCTCACACCGCAACTTGCTAAATCTCTTCTCATCCAAGGGCTTTGTGAAGATATCGGCTAGCTGTTCTTCAGTCTTCACATGCTCAATAGAAATGTCACCCTTCAACACATGATCACGAAGAAAATGATGACGAATCTGAATGTGCTTTGTCTTCGAGTGCTGAACTGGGTTGTGTGCAATCTTGATGGCACTCTCATTGTCACAGAAGAGAGGTACATTCTTCATGTTGACACCATAGTCCTTGAGAGTTTGCTTCATCCATAGCAATTGGGCACAGCAAGAACCAGCGGCAATGTACTCAGCTTCAGCAGTAGATAGTGATACATAGTTCTATTTCTTCGAGGACCAACAGACCAAAGATCGTCCGAGTAAATGACATGTACCAGATGTTGACTTGCGATCCACACGATCACCAGCATAGTCAGAGTCAGAATATCCAACAAGATTAAAAGCCGAGCCCTTGGGGTACCATAATCCAAGTGTTGGTGTGTGAGCTAGATATCGAAAAATATGCTTCACAACCTTATGGTGTGATTCCTTCGGTGCAACTTGAAATCGGGCACACATGCAAACACTAAGCATTATATCTGGCCTAGATGCACATAAGTATAATAAGGAACCTATCATGGAGCGGTATACCTTATGATCGAAGTCAATACCATTTTCATCAGTGCACAGATGGCCATTTGTGGGGATAGGAATTTTGACGCCTTTGCAATCTTGCATGCCGAATTTCCTCAGTACATCCTTGAGGTATTTCTCCTGAGATATGAATATGCCATTGTGTTGTTGACGAATTTGAAGACCTAAGACGAATTTCAACTCTCCCATCCTAGACATTTGATATTCTTCACTCATCATATAGCCAAATTCATCACTATAACATTGGTCAGTACAGCCAAAGATAATATCATAAACATATACTTGGCACACAAACAATTCACCATCATAAGATTTAGTGAAAAGAGTAGGGTTGAGTGAATCGAGTTTGAAGCCTTTCTTCATGAAGAGTTCCTTCAAAGTATCATACCAAGCCCATGGGGCCTGCTTGAGGCCATAGAGGGCCTTGTTGAGTCTGAAGACTTTGTCAGGATTCTTTGGATCTTCAAAACCTGGGGGTTGAGCAACATACATTTCTTCCTCAAGCTTACCATTGAGGAATGCACTTTTCACATCCATTTGATATAGAGTGATATCATGATGGTTAGCATAAGCAAGTAATATGCGAATAGCCTCAAGTCTAGCAACAGGTGCAAAAGTTTCATCGAAATCAATTCCTTCAACCTGTGTGTAGCCTTGAGCTACAAGTCGTGCCTTATTCCTCACCACAAGGCCATTTTCATCTTGCTTGTTGCGGTAGATCCACTTTGTGCCAATGATATTGTGCTTGCGAGGATCTGGACGTTTGACCAGTTCCCAGACATTATTAAGCTCGAACTAATGTAATTCTTCTTGCATGGTCTGAATCCACTCAGGCTCCAGAAATGCTTCATCTAACTTAGTGGGCTCTGTAATAGAGACAAAAGCATACTGCCCACAAAAGTTAGACAAATGTGAAGCTTTTGAGCGTGTGAGAGGACCTGGTGCTTTGATGTCATTGATGATCTTTTCAACTTGCACTTCTTTTGCAATGCGAGGATGAGCTGGTTGTCGTTGAAGAATTTGATCAGTGTATTCTTCAGCACCATTTTCTTTAGCATTTTCTTCAGGTGCATTAGCTCGATGTTCTTCATGTTCTGGAGTGAATTTTTCAGCAGATTCTTCAGTAGGAATGACATCCTCAGTAGGCTTGAACTTGATAGTTTCCTTAGGTGCTGGTTCATCTATCACAGTAGGTAGGTGCTCTCTTTGCGAGCCATTAGTTTCATCGAACCACACATCTACATTTTCAACAACTTTGTGAAGAACGTTGTTGAAGACTCTGTAGGTGTGCGAGTCCTTTCCGTAACCAAGCATAAAACCTTCATGTGCTTTCGGTGCAAATTTTGAGTTGTGATGAGGATCTCTAATCCAACATTTAGCACCGAAGACTTTGAAATAACTTACATTGGGTTTCTTATCAGTGAGGAGTTCATAGGCAGCCTTTTTGAAGAATTTGTGAAGATATACTCTGTTGATGATGTGGCACGCAGTATCAATTGCCTCAGTCCAGAAACGAAGAGGTGTTTTGTATTCATCAAGCATAGTGCGAGCCATCTCAGCAAGAGTCCTGTTCTTGCGCTCCATGACGCCATTCTTCTGAGGAGTGTAAGGAGCAAATAACTCATGAGTGATACCAAGTTCATCAAGATAGTCATCGAGACCAGAATTCTTGAACTCAGTGCCATTGTCACTTCTGATGTGCTTGATCTTCACACCAAAGTTGGTTGAAGCCCTCGAGGAAAATCGTTTGAAGACTTCCTGCACTTCATGTTTGTAAGTAACAAGGTGTACCCATGTGTAACGAGAATAATCATCAACAATAACGAAGCCATATTGAGATGCTTCATTTGAGATAGCAGAATAATGATTAGGACCAAAGAGATCCATGTGAAGCAATTCAAATGGGCGAGTGGTGGTCATGATAGTCTTTGCTAGATGCTTGGCCTTGGTCATCTTCCCGGCTTCACAGGATCAGCATAGGTGATCCTTGAGGAATTTGACATTCTCGATGCTAATGACATGCTTCTTGTTCGCAAGCGTGTGCAAATTCCTCATGCCTGCATGGCCAAGTCGTCGATGCCAGAGCTAGCCTTCTGAAGCTTTTGCAAGTAAGCACATGGCTGGTTGTGGTCCTATAGAGAAATCAACAATATACAGGTCTCCTCTCCTAAAGCCTTCGAAGACTTTGGAATTGTCAGCTTCCATAACCACAACACAACGGTACTTGCCAAAGACAACAACCATATCAAGATCACAAAGCATTGAGACAGACATAAGGTTGTATCCTAAGGACTCAACAAGCATGACTTTGTCCATGTGTCGATCCTTTGTAATCGCAACCTTACCTAGACCCAATACCTGAGTTTTTCCTTTGTCAGCAAAGATGATATGCTTTAGATGCGACGGAGATAATGGAGCATCCATCAATAGATTCTTGTCACCAGTCATGTGGTTTGTACATCCACTATCAAGGACCCACTCAGTGGCTTTGGGTTGATCATCCTGCAGATGAATTAGTTCAGCTTACAAACTCATATACTTCATCAGTGAAGAATATGACATCAATTCATCAGATCAATTTCATCAAGTAAAAGAACTGATAAAGCAATATGAGGACGTGAGAAATGAAAGTTCATTTCTTCATGATTAGCCTGCGTCCTATCAGGCATGCTCAGGTCTCCAGCAAATTCTTCAGACGATTACGTGCGTGGAGACCTGACCCTGCAGAAGAGATTAGTTCTTTTTCTTCACCACCCACATCTGAAGGGGTGGCAAAGAGTTCATCATTCTGCGAGCTCCATACGAGAAGGATGGCATAGAAGCCAATCCATTTCGTTTCACATAAGATGGGTTAGAGTAAGCATATGAGTAAGAAGAGAAATTCTTCGATGACTTATGGACATAATGATTTGAAGAATAATGCACATATCCATAATCCTTAGATCTTCCCTGCGAAACAGACGGATTAGCATGATGATGTTCATATGAGGACTTTGATCCATATGAGGAATTTGGTCCGTATGAGGAATTTGATCTGGGATTCCTATTCTTCACAGGTGGCGTCATGATGACATTCACCTGAAGATTTTCAAGGCATCTTTTGGGAACCCAGATTTTCTGCATAGGGGAGCCGTTCCTGCAATTAGTCCCAACATATCTCGCAAATACTTCACCATTCTGATTTTTGAATAGCTTATAGTTGGAGTCAATTGACTCATCATCAGAATGAGGAGATTCACATGCAAATCCAGATAAGTTAGATGGATCAACTGGAGGTCCCTTTGCAGCAACCCATGTAGTTTTGGGGTAATGCATGTTTCCTCTCAAAGGCGATACCCTCTTTCCCAGGGTTCCTGTTGAGGATCTACTTTTTAAGCACATCACAAAGAGCCTGATGCCCTTTGAGGCTTTTGTACATGCCTGTCGTGTACAATTCCTTCAGCCCTGCATTGTCAGTTATACTAGCAATGTCCTCAGATGAGGAATTAGTGATGGCAGAGGCATGTGAAGAATTTGAAACATTAGCAGCATTTGAACATTCAGGTGAAGAATTAGCAGATTCACGTTCAATGCACTTCAAGCATGGAGGAACACATTCTTCCTGAGATGCACTGATTTGTTGAGCAAGTAATGAATCACGCTCCTTCTGAAGATCTTCATACCTCACTCTTAGCTTCTCAAGGTCTTGCTTTCCTTGAAGAAATTCATAAGAAAGCTTCTCATGACCCGATAAGAGAGTGTTATGATGACTTTGAAGTTTGTCAAGCTTGGACTGAAGATTTTCAGTCAAAGTTTCAGTGCGATCCATTTCTTCACCCAACATATCATCACTTTTATTTAGCATGTTTTGAACCTTTTCTAAAGCCCTTTGTTGTTTTATAGCAATCTTAGCAAGTTTAGAATAGCTGGGCTTAAGGTTTTCATCAGATTCATTCTCACTTGATTCAGAGGAGGTATATTTGAGTACCTTGGCACCCTTTGCCATGAAGCAATAGGTGGGAGCATAGTCATCATCGCCTTCATCAACCTTGTTGGTGAGGTCATTTTCTTCAGTGTTGAAGATAGACTTGTTGACGAATGCAGTAGCAAGAGCTAGGCTCACCACTCCGGATTCAGACTCCTCAGATGACTCCTCTTCCTCATTTCTTCAGATTCAGCCTCAGAGTCCATTTCCTTGCCAATGAATGCCCTGACCTTCTTGGAGCTGCTCTTCTTGTGATATGAAGGCTTTGAGGATTTTGATGATGAGGATTTTGTGGATTTGTTCTTTTTCTTTGCATCATCAGAACTGTAATCCTTGTATTTCTTCTTCTTTGATTCCTTTTCCCACTGAGGACAATCTTGAATGAAATGTTCAGGTTTTTTGCACTTGTGACAGAGCCTCTTCTTGTAGTCACTGGATGAGGAATCATTGCTCCTTGAGGATCATCCAAGGCGACCACGTCTTGAGAACTTTTGGAACTTCTTCACGAGCAGAGCCAGATCATGGCTCAGTTCTTCAGGATCACCAAGGCTGCTACCAGAGTTTTCATCTTCAGACTCAGATACTGCCTTGGCCTTTAGTGCACGTGTTCTGCCATAGCTTGAACCATAGAGATTTCTCTTTTCAGCAAGTTGGAACTCATGAGTATTTAGCCTCTCAAGAATATCAGCGAGATCACGTGACTTGTAATCAGCATGTTCTTGTATCATCAATGCCAGAGTGCCAAATGAGGAATCAAGCGATCTCAACAATTTCTTCACCACCTCATGGTCGGTGATGTTAGTGGCACCAAGTGCTTGAAGCTCATTTGAGATGTCAGTGAGGCGATCGAAGGTTTGTTGAACATTTTCATTGTTGAGTCTTTTGAAGCGGTTGAAGAGATTGCGAAGAACATCAACTCGAGAGTCATGCTGAGTTGAGACTCCTTCATTCACTTTGGACAACCTGTCCCAGATAAGCTTCGCTGTTTCCAAATCACTCACTCTGACATACTGTCCTTTGCTCAGATGGCCACATATGATATTCTTCGCTTGAGAGTCGAGTTGCTTGAATCTCTTCACATCGGCAGCATTCACAGAAGGTGTGACTAAGAGAACACCATTTTCCACAACATACCAGAGATCGTTATCAATTGCTTCAAGATGCATTCGCATCTTATTCTTCCAGTAGGGGTAGTCCGTCCCATCGAAGGTAGGACACCCAGCAGAGACCTTGATCATACCTGCGGTCGACATAACTAAAACTCCAGGCGGTTAAACCAAAATCACACAGAACAAGGGAGTACCTTGCTCTGATACCAATTGAAAGTGCGTTATATCGACTAGAGGGGGGTGAATAGGCGATTTTTATGAAATTCTTCATTGAGGAATTTGCCGGTGAGGAAATTCCTTAGCGAAGAACTACTAGCAGCGGAATAAGTACTCAAAGGTAAACATAACAGAATACAAGCATAGTCATCATGATGAAATGAAGACAGGCATAGAGTACAGGAAGCGTAATCACAGGATAACACAGGATGAAGACAAACAGACTCAAGAAATTGAACTGAGGAAATTGAGAAAGTCTTCAGTCAAAGTCTTCAAACACAGATATGAACAAACACACATCACAGTTATGAGGAAGTGGAAGAGATGAGGAAATAGAACCAGTAAGCTCGGTGAATATAATGATTTGGTAGAGCAGTTCCAACTGCTGTCTCAGTTGTACGTCTGGTTGGAGCGGCTGAGTATTTAAACTCGAGGACACACAGTCCCGGACACCCAGTCAAGGACACTTAGTCCAAGACACCCAGTCCTCACCGTATTCTCCTTGAACTAAGGTCACACAGACCTCGTCCAATCACTCGTGGTAAGTCTCCAGGCGACTTCCAAACCTTCACAAACTTGGTCACTCGGCGATTCACAATTCCTCTTGGATGCTCTAGACCATGACGCCTAACCGTCTGGAAGAAGCACAGTCTTCAAAGGTAACAAGCGTCGAATCCACTCAGAATCAATCTCTTCAGTGATGCTCAAACACTTGGGGTTCGTAGGTGTTTGGGTTTTTGGTTTTTCCTCACTTGATGATTTTTGCTCAAAGTCCTCGGAGGATGGGTTGCTCTCAAATGACAAGTGTCAGTTTCTCTCGGAGCAGCCAACCAGCTAGTGGTTGTAGGGGGCGGCTATTTATAGCCTAGGGAGCAGCCCGACATGATAAGACGTAAATGCCCTTCAATGATATGACCGTTAGGTGGATAGATATTTTGGGACAGCTGGCGCATAGCACAGCAATGGTCGGAATTTTGAGTAGCAAAATCCTCAGGGCTATCATGTTCCTCATTGTGTAGGCAATCCACACTGGCGAATTCCTAACTCCTCAGTCAGGACAAATTCCTTAGAGACCAGAAGAACTTCGTCTCTATCACTGAAGAAATTGACTGAACTGTATGAGATTTCCAATGGCTTCACTCGAAGGGATTGGTAGGTGTAGGATTTGAGTTGAGCATCACATGGAAATTTTTCCTTAGTATTTCCTCAACCCCCTTTAACAGTACGGTGTTTCCTATGACTCAAGAAAGAGAAAAACAAAACTATGAAAATGAAAGTCTTCAAGCTTCATATTTTTCGCATGAATATCAAGTCTTCACGGACACACCAATTTCTTCACTTTCAAAGTCTTCATGAAAGTCTTCAGAAATACCAAAATCTTCAGTCGAAGATATTCATTTTTAGGGGTCGACTTTTCCTGTAAATATCAAACTCCTCGTAGACTTATAGACCTGTGTACACTCACACACGCATTAGTCCCTTAACCTATAAGTCTTCAATACACCAAAATCACTAAGGGGCACTAGATGCACTTACACTGGGTCCACGGCCGCACACAAGGAAATGCCTCCTATTACACGCAAAATAATAATTCCTCCACCTGACATCTGGGACCCACCGGAAGGGCATCTGTATTTCGCAAAAAAACGCCCCCCCCCCCGCTGACAGGTCGGACCCACTAGCTATATCTTCGCATGCAAGGAAGTTCCTCCTTATTACGCACAAAAAAATGAATACTCCCCCTGCTAGCTGGTACCCAGCATAGTGGGAGGCTGACTTGTGGGCCTACTAAGTTGACGGGGATGGAGGGCTTTGTCAACTTAGTCAATATGAATGATTCTAGCTCTAGTGACCGTACGATGTCCATCCAACGGTCGTAATGCTTCTTCAACCTCTGGTCTTCTTGCTCCAGCCGCCCAAAGCAGCGCCGGTCCTGCCGCCTGCTCCTGCCTCCCGTGGCCAGTTGTGCTGCCGCGGAGGCCTCACCGCCCCTACTACTCTCACCGCTGGCCAAGCCCTACGACGACGGCAGCCTCACGCTGAAGCTGAACTAGTGAGCCCTCGTACTCCTCTCCGCATGG
This sequence comes from Triticum monococcum, assembly GCA_034509565.1. Classification (NCBI taxonomy): domain Eukaryota; kingdom Viridiplantae; phylum Streptophyta; class Magnoliopsida; order Poales; family Poaceae; genus Triticum; species Triticum monococcum. The sequence continues at coordinate 549,836,851 of CM067843.1, read as the reverse complement.
GCATCCACTACCGCATCTTCCCAGCTCCATGTCGTCCCCTTCCTAGGTATCGCTGTCGTCCACCGCCTTGGTGCTCTCAGCGTGGCGGGGTCAATGTGGTCAACGAACGACTTCCACTGGAAGAGTATTGTACATGGAGAGGCTGACAGTTTGGTCCATAGCTGCAGCAAGGAAGTGCCTCCTTATTATGCGCAAAATAATGATTCCTCCACCTGACAGCAGGGGCCCATCGGATGGCCACCGTATTTCATGGAAAAAATGTTTCCCCCTAACTGTTGGGGCCCACCAACTACATCTTTGCACGCAAGGAAGTGCCTGACAGGCGAGACCCACCTGGTCGAAGCTTACGCAACATTGTCATTCTGGTCGCGAACGTGTATGTACATACTGGTCGATCGGTCTGTGTACATGCCGCAACGATGAACCGTGGCCGTGTAAGTAAGGGCACGTGTCGTAGTAGAGGCGCGCACGTGTCGTAGTAGAGGCGTGCACGTAGCATGTCACACAGCCCTGTTAATATCGTGTACACATATGTACAGCGGCCAGGGTGCAAGAAAGTAAATACAGCCACGTGCGTACATACGGGCGCGGTCTCGAACGCCTACTCGCGCATACATACGGCCAGGGCTCATGTACATGGCTGGGTCCGAACGGAGAATCTGCGTCGTCATCATGTTCATCGGGAGCCAACCGGCTTGGACGGAACAACCGATCGAAATGAGGCCTGGCATACCATAGAACGGAGGAAACGGCCTTGTGTTCGACCGGCCACGGTCGAAATAGGATCTTGTTCATCGGAAGGGGTCTGGTGTACTGCAAAACGGAGGAAATGGACTTTTGTTGGACCTCCTACGGTCGAAAAGGGGTCCTGTTATCGGGAGGGGTGTGGCGTACCGCAAAATAGAGGAAACGGACTTGTGTTGGAGCGCTACGGTCGAAATGGGGGTCCTGTTCACAGGGAGGGGTGTGGCGTACCACACAACGGGACTCCACGGGATACTATTCATCTCCATTGTCGACTGCCTCCACGGGCTACTGTTCATCCACCGTCAACCTCCTCCAGGCTCCACCTACGACTGTTCATCCACGGGCTCTTGTTCATCCAGCCTCCACCGCTCCTCCACCGACTACTGTTCAACCAGCCCTCTCCACGGGGTCCTGTTCAACCACCCCTCCATGGGCTACTGTTCATCGAGCCCTCCACCGGCTACTGTTCAACCAGCCCTCCACGGGGTCATCCTGTTCATCTAGCCCTCCACGGGGTCCTGTTCATCCACCCCCAACCGGCTCGATCAGGGTCCTGTTCATCCAGCGGCAACGACCTCTACTACCACGGGGTCCTGTTCATCCAACCCCCCAACAACACTCACTGTTCATCCAGAGGCAGCATCGATCGGCTTCAGTTAGCAGCAGTAGCGAAGGAATCGCTCGATCGAGTTTAGTTAACAACCATCGGTCGGGTTCAGTAACGCGTATCATGCAGTGCAATCGCTCGAGTTCGGTAGGCGAATGCCTCGCTCGGGTTCAGTTAGAGCCCAACGCCTCGCACCCACATGCGTACATGTATGAGAGAGACACGCATCGCTCGGCCCCGACCACCCACCATAACTGGGAACTCCCCATTATTTTCCTCGCCCTCGCTTCTACCAGGGTTTTTTCATCATGGACGGCCCAAAGAATGTCATGCAGCTGCGTCTCCGGCCCGCCCAGGATGAAAAGCCCATTTTTTGTCATGATTTTTTGTCATAGAAGTAGGAGCCCACCACATCTATGATGATACTAGGTTTTGTCACAATTATCGTCACAGAAGTGTCATAAGCATGACAGAAAAAAATTCGTTCGGCCCAAAATGTCATAGATGTGTCTTTTTTTAGTGCTCATGGGCAAGATGACTAAGACTCCGTTCACTAGAACAATAGAGCGAGCTAATGACTTATTGGAAATAATACATACTGATGTATGCGGTTCAATGAGTGTTGAGGCTCACGGCGGGTATCGTTATTTTCTGACCTTCACACATGATTTGAGCAGATATGGGTATATCAACGTAATGAAACACAAGGCTGAAACATTTGAAAAGTTCAAAGAATTTCATAGTGAAGTGGAGAATCATCATAAGAAGAAAAAATAAAGTTTCTATGATCTGATTGCGGAGGCAAATATTTGAAGTTACGAGTTTGGCCTTCATTTAAAACAATGTGGAATAGTTTCACAACTCACGCCACCTGGAACACCACAGCGTAATGGTGTGTCCAAACGTCGTAACCATACTTTATTAGATATGGTGCAATCTGTGATGTCTCTAGTCGATTTACCACTATCATTTTGGGGTTATGCATTAGAGACAACTACATTCACATTAAATAGGGCACCATCTAAATCCGTTGAGACAACACCGTATGAACTTTGCTTTGGCAAGAAACCTAAGATGTCATTTCTTAAAGTTTGGGGTTGCGATGCTTATGTGAAAAAGCTTCAGCCTGATAAGCTCGAACCCAAATCGGAGTAGTGTGTCTTCATAGGATACCCAAAAGAAATTGTTGGGTACACCTTCTACCACAGATCCAAAGGCAAGATCTTTGTTGCTAAGAATGGATCCTTTCTAGAGAAGGAGTTTCTCTCAAAAGAAGTGAGTGGGAGGAAAGTAGAACTTGATGAGGTAATTGTACCTTCTCTTGAATTGGATAGTAGCTCATCATAGAAAACCGTTCCCGTGATGCCTACACCACCTAGAGAGGAAGCTAATGATAATGATCATGAAACTTCAGATCAAGTTACTACCGAACCTCGTAGGTTAACCAGAGCACGTTCCGCACCAGAGTGGTACGATAATCCTGTTCTGGAAGTCATGTTACTATACCATGATGAACCTACAAACTATGAGGAAGCGATGATGAGCCCAGATTCTGACAAATGGCTTGAGGCCATAAAATCTGAGGTAGGATCCATGTATGAGAACAAAGTGTGGACTTTGGTGGACTTGCCCGATGATCAGCAAGCCATTGATAATAAATGGATCTTCAAGAAGAAGACGGGTGTTGATGGTAGTGTTACTATCTACAAAGCTCGACTTGTCGCAAAAGGTTTTTGACAAGTTCAAGGTATTGACTACGATGAGATTTTCTCACTTGTAGCGATGCTTAAAGTCTGTCTGAATCATGTTAGCAATTGCCGCATTTTATGAAACTGGCAAATGGATGTAAAAACTGCATTCCTTAATGGATTTCTTAAAAAAGAGTTGTATATGATGCAACCAAAAGGTTTTGTCGGTCCTAAAGGTGCTAACAAAGTGTGCAAACTCCAGCGATCCATCTATGGACTGGTGCAAGCATCTCGGAGTTGCAATATACGCTTTGATAAGGTGATCAAAGCACATGGTTTTATACAGACTTATGGTGAAGCCTGTATTTACAAGAAACTGACTGGGAGCTCTATAACATTTCTGATATTATATGTGGATGACATATTGTTGATTGGAAATGATGTAGAATTTCTGGATAGGATAAAAGGATATTTGAATAAGAATTTTTCAATGAAAGACCTCGGTGAAGCTGCTTACATATTGGGCATCAAGATCTATAGAGATAGATCAAGACGCTTGATAAGACTTTCAATGAGTACATACCTTGACAATATCTTGAAGGAGTTCAAAATGGATCAGTTAAAGAAGGAGTTCTTGCCCGTATTGTAAGGTGTGAAGTTGAGTAAAGACTCAAAACCCAACTACCGCAGAAGATAGAGAGAGAATGAAAGTCATTGCCTATGCCTCAGCCATAGCTTCTATAAAGTATGCCATTCTGTGTACCAAACCTAGTGTATACCATGCCATGAGTTTGGCAAGTGGTTACAATAGTGATCTAGGAGTAGATCACTGGACAGTGGTCAAAATTATCCTTAGTTACCTTAAAGAGTACTAAGGAAATGTTTCTTGGTTATGGAGGTGATGAAGAGTTCATCGTAAAGAGTTACGTCGATGCAAGCTTTGACACTGATCTAGATGACTCTAAGTCTCAATCTAGATACGTATTGAACGTGGGAGCAATTAGCTAGAGTAGCTCCATGTAGAGCATTGTAGACATAGAAATTTGCAAGATACATATGGATCTAAATGTGTAAGACCCGTTGACTAAACTTCTCTCACAAGCAAAACATGATCACACATTAGTACTCTTTGGGTGTTAATCACATAGCGATGTGGACTAGATTATTGACTCTAGTAAACCCTTTGGGTGTTGGTCACATGGTGTCGGGGATATACCCCATGGTGTAACCCGACCGGATGTATGACCCAGCCGAACTTGGGGACTCACTGGTGACCTGCCCTAACCCGGCGATTGACTAGTAACCCGCCCAGAGTTGGCGGCTCATTGGTGACCCGGTAGGTAGGTCAGAAGAGCGACAAGACCCAGTGGCCCAAAAGGCGGCTCATGGAAGGCCGGCTCATGTTATGGCGGGTCGGTTTAAGGCATAAGTAATATTCTCTTACAAAGGAAGGAAGACTAGGATTCCACTTGTAATAGAGTAGTCCTAGTCCTACTAGGACTCCACATGTAACCCACCCCTCCAACTTATATAAGGAGGGACAGGGCACCCCAAGAGGGAGAAGTTTTTACGAGTCGAACAAGTTAGGGTTAGACAAACAAGTCTATAGCTCTCGAGATAGAGCACCCTGGTAATGGTGATCATCATCATCAATATCAATGAAGCAGGATGTAGGCTTTTACCTCCACCGTGAGGGGCCGAACCTGGGTGAAACCTCGCGTCTCTCATCCCGTTCAACCCCTCTCAAGCTACCAATTAGATGCGTTGGCCTCACGACTAAGTCCTTTCAACGAGGACATATGCCGTGACAAATCCACGATAGTTGGCGCCGACAGTGGGGTGTGCATACGGTGGTGTTGAGTTCTTGGAGGGATCTCATTTCAGGGATCGAGGAGCTCGTGATTGGTCAGATCAGGAAAAGATGGTTTGATGGTCAAAATCATGATTAACATTGGGGTTTACAACACAAAGGTTTGAAATCAAGAGGTTAGGGTTCCGTCGTCTGCGCCACCAGACGTGATGAGGCGATCCGCCGAAACCGCTTCTACGTTGAGTCTGACGTTGACAAGGAGTTGATCTGCTGCACGGTATGCGTACAAATCATTCTGGGTTAGACCTCCTCCAATGCAAAGGTGTTTAGATGAGGTGCTAAGTATATTAAATGCCTTAGCAACTCAAGTCCCCAATGCAAAGGTGCTAAGCTTTTGGGTGCTAAGCTTCATGCATTTAGTTAGTTGTAGATTCAGAATTGTGCTTCCACCTAGGTACACATGCTTAGCACCGTTTCTTCCTGGAGTCACCATACTACTCTCTCTCTTCTTAACTAGCATGCCACATCATATTTTTTCTTAGTTGGTAACCTTCGCACCTGTACAAGGTGGAGCATTGGGAGGGGCCTTATGGTCGGGTCTGCCGAGTTCCCCTGCCGCTGGTTTCAAGTCCCAAGAAGGCAACCTAATTTTCAATGAACTGGAACAGCTACTACTGCCGTGACATTACAAGGTCATGCCGCTGCTGCTGCTGCTTCCCATCAGGCCATCATCAATCGAAAAAGTAGTACTCCTCCTCACGTAGTTGTTAAAGCTGGTCTGTAAGATTAGATCTTTTGTCTCCTATTGCACTGTACAGGATGCTAGCGCTAATTCAGTACGAATCAGATTTTTTGGTCTTCAATCATTACCCACTGTTGGAAACATCAATACAAGACTCCAGCTTGCAACGATTAATTGAGCGAGTGAGTCAAACCAACAACGACCCGGAGGGGGTTTGGAGGTAGTCGCAGACTCATGTCGCCTTCGAGCCAGGTTCGCCTCTGAGCTGCCATGTTCGCTGCTGCGTGTCGAAGTTGCCAATGTCCGTCGTCGCTTCCAAGCCGGCCACCACTACGTCAAGTCGCCGTCAAAGCCTCGTTGTTTTTGCCACTTTGCCTATGCTGACAAGTCGCTGCTGCGGCTGCCTATTTCCAAGCTGCCACGCGACTTCGCTTTGATGCTGCTGTACTACTATTCCGACCGTCCCAGTGACTCCACCGTGACTCCACCGCGGCTGCCGCTTCAGGCCGCCCCGGCCATGAGCCGCCGCCTCCTCCTATGAGCCGGTCGGCTGCCGTGGCTCACCCGTTGGCTCCTCACCTCGTCGCCTCTGTCCGCGCCGGCACGCATCTGCTGCGCTCCAACCATGACCAACCGCGAGTCGCCGCGTCTATGCTTGTCTCGGTCTCGCAGCCACGGGCTCACCCAGCCGCCTCTGCCACCGGGTTGAGCCGGCCTTGCCACCACAAGTCGTCATTGGTCTCAGGCCGCCCCTCGCTCGGTTTCATGTCGAGCCGCAGGTCCCGTTGTCGCGTCTGCTGCCGTGGTCTCACGTTGCCCTCGCCTCCACAGCGCCAAGACACTTGCTTTGAGTCGCCGCCCCCACCGGTGCGGCCACGAGTCGCCCGCTGCTGCGGCTCGCCTCCGCCTTGCCTCAACGGGCGCCTCTACTGTCGCGCGTTGCGCCGCCTTGCACGTGCTGTTCCGAGCTGCCTGGAGAATGATATTCTTGTTGAGAAGATGAAAGTCGTTGTTGCAGTTGTTCAGGAACATGAGAAAACCAAAATCACTCTTGCCGAATGTTGACACCAGATTTTGGCATGGCCAAGAACTTAATCAAGATGTCCTCAAATGGAGAAGTGCTCAGAGTGAGAAAGTTATGTGTCGTCAAAAGGTGAAACTTTGATATTTCGGCCATAGCCATCCTGTCTCATCTCTAAGGCCGAAATTGTGTTCGAAGTACTCAAATTTTGTATTCAGAACACTATTTGGCTGATTACGCCCCAAGATGGCCTCATATGAGAAAAATTTCTGGACGGATTGTCTTCGTCTCGTTGAAACGATTGATTTCGATATAAAAACGTCTAAATTAGAGTTCATATGCATAAGTTAGACGCAAAACGGTGTGCTGCATAAGTCTGTCCCCGAAGTTCCGGGCAAAACTTCCGGGGAGGTTCCAGGCTAAACAGAAACATTGCACGCGGTGCGCCCCGAAAACTGGAATTTCAATATTATTTGCATATTTGCGGGCCTGAATCCAACCTCAAGATGACCTTGCATGAAAAGGTGATCAACTGAAGAGTTTTTCTCCATTGCAAGATCTACAACTTTGTTTTTGGGACCATCGCGATCTGAAGCCATATGCGACGTGCAGGAGCTGTGCAAGAGGGCTACTTGATGGAATTTTAGCCCAAAAGTTCCAGGCTGACCGAAAGTTCCGGCTTTCGTAGTCCGAGTTAGGTTATCTTTTGATGTTTTGGTCAGGATTTGAGTCCTTTTCTTGTACAGAAAGTCTAGCCGCCTCATATATATGTAAGAGGTGGCGGCCGATTGAATAACAACACACAATCGATCTATCAATATATCACTTTTTACCTTTACCTTTATCTCTCTCCCTTGTTCTTCTTCTTCCTTGTTCTTCGTTCGTTCTTCTTCATTGCAGGGCGGTGAACCTCGAGGCCGTAGGGGCGGTCAGGCTGACCTAGGGCAGCCCATAGCCGCCGTGCGCCCTGACGGGGTCCCTCCCGGGCGTGTGGGGTTTCGGGTCCTCAAAAGCGCCCGCCGGATTGCTTGCGTATCACGCTTCCGGACGGGTCTCCTTCGATGTGAGCTGCAGTGCATCACCCTTGGCATTGAAGGTACATGGTGACATGTTTTGAACGGTCTCCGGCCCATTCTTGCTATGAAGAGATCGTCATCTAGCGTTTGCAATCTACGAAGGTAATATGAATACCCAATTCACTTATGTAGATGGAAATAATGCATATGTTGTTGCTAGATCGTCTAATGAGCATATTGTATCGGCTAGCCTTAGTTTTATCAATCATGCATCTAATTATGTGCAACAGCCGATTCAGAATAATCTTCATGCTTCAACTTCATATAATTTTAGCAATATGCAACATATCTATCCCAACTCCCGTGCATCGGCAACCCCACAAATCTATATGCCGATGACCAACATGATGAGTTCGGTTAATCAAGTTGAAACACCCCATGTAGGAACTTTCAATGACATGCAACATAGTGTTTCATATTTTTATCCATCGGCAACTAATTTGCAACATTTTAATCCAAACATGCTGGTGGATAGGGGAATTGGCCATAGTACTACTAGTTATTCGGCCAATTACCCTCAAAAATTGTATGCTACACCTCATGCTACTAATTTTTCGGCACAATATGCAACTATATGTATTCATAATTCGGCTTCACACCTTCATGCTAATAGCCGAATAAGTGAAAATTCTATAGGATCACATGTGTCTTCACCTAGTATCGTAGCATACAATGTTTTCCCTACACAATTACAGAATTTTGGTGACATCTCGTTACCGAAAGAGTCTCAAAGTATTGGGGGGCAATCGGATGAAGATTGGGTTGAAATTGGGCGAAAAAATCTTAAAGATAGCCTAGCTGCAATGTTTGCTGAATTTAGACAAGAACAAGCAACCTTGCGAATCAAAGAAATAAAGAGTGGTGATTCGGATAAGAAAGCTAATTCGGTTATTGAAAAGGCCGAATCAAATATTATGTATGCCGAATCTGTTCTAGAAAAAGTGGGCGACAAGGTGTTGGGGAGCTATTCGAAAGAGGAACAAGATATTGTTCAAGTAAAGCAACCACCATGCTCTCCTAATGTATTTGAAGAGGTATGTCTAGCAAGTGATTTACCTATCTTACGATTTGGTCACAACTTTATTGTTGATGCTTCTATAAGAAAAATTCTCATAAGTAATTTTGAAAGACCAATGATGAAGGGTAATTTACTTGTTAGCAATAAAATTGTTATAAAGCATATCGGTCGATACATTGTACCATTCAAAGAGACCGATAGCAATAAAATTGTTACAAAGCATACCGTTCAATGTATTGTACCATTCAAAGAGATCGATAGTGACTTCTTATTGAAGCCAAAGCTTTTCTCATTACTTTATATAAAGCTCATATCTAATTGGATAGCTTTGCTTGCTTCATACTTGGCTTACACGTGGTCTCAATTGACACATGTATGTTCTAACTACTTTGATTTTAGAAGTTTAAAGCCAAGGTTAAATTCTTTTGAGAAACCCGATGCAAATATTATATCGTATCCAAAGACATTGGAGATAGAGTGCAAAACACAATGCATAGCCGAATGGGGAGATTCTAAATCTGAAACATTCGTTTGCTTACCTCCAAAGCCGTTCGCACACCAAGATCGGCTAGAAAACAAAATGTATACCTTCGATTCAAACATGTGTGATCAAATCTTTGATTTGTTGTTGAAAAATAATTACATTAGAATTCTTGATCACCATGTGAAGCCATCTATCCAAGGACGAATTTATTGTAAGTTGCATGATTCGTTCAAGCATAGTATTGAGGATTGCAACATGTTTTGTCAAATAGTTAAATCGGCCATTGATAAAGGACGATTGAAATTTGTTGAGACACCAAGAGATGACGAGTCTATTCCAATTGGTCTCGATGGTAAAAGGGTTTTGCATTGGCTGCTTCAAGCCGATCCATTTAAAGAGAAGGTAAAAACTGCAGATGGTGGGATCATGCTTTCAAGTAAAGAAATTGTTGAAGAGCATAATGAACATAATCTTGAGGGTGAGAATTCCATGGAAGCTACAATGGAGACGCCGAGGACTGGGGCAACAAGAAAATCCAAAGATCGGTGCAAGCACAACGAAAGAAAACAAAGGCCGATGTATGCACAAAGGTAAAAAGTCGAAAGTCACTTTCACGCAACTATTAGAAAAATATCAGAAAATAAGTGAGGAGAACAGTGCTTATCGGCCAACTAATGCAAAGGCATCAAGATCACCCCATAGGCGCAAATTGAAGGATCGATATTGGCAAGAAGAGAATTTGAATGCAACTTGTTCATATCCTTATTTTGTGCTGCCAATGCCAATGCCATGGATACCTTCCTATGATCATGTAAATCCATATCCGTTGTGGGACAGGTATGATACAAGGGCGTATTCTTCATCTTATTTTAGACCATCTCACAAACATTATGCAGCTCCAAGAAGACCAGCGTTCAATGAGCAGTCAGATGTTCAAGACCGTTTCAATAAAAAAGAATCGGTCCGGAGCACAAGGAAGAATAAGGAGGTGGTTGAGCAAGTCTACCGTGTCAAAAGAGATGGTCGTAAGAGTGCCACTTCAGATATGATCTCAAATGAAAAAGAGCGAATTAAGGTGTCGACATTGGCTACAAAAGGAAATGAGGCAAGTTAATCAAGTGCCAAATCTGAAGGGAAGAAGTTGAGAGTGCACAAGGTAAAACAAGAATTGCCATTACTTCAAACAAAATCGCAGCCGGGGTGCCCACTCGGCTTATCGTATTGGCAAAATAAGAAGTCCCAAAAGCGCAGTGCACAAGAACTTGAAAAGAGAAACATGGCATGGGTTCCCAAAGGAAGTATTCAAAATAAGAATTATGTGCAAGCTTCCTTTACAACGAGTGCGACGAAGGTGAAGAAGGAAAGGAGTGAAAACTATGAAGGACCAAGCCGAAGGTTTCAACATCTTCGGTACACACATTATCCATTTTCTTCAACAATGTTGTTGATGCCTATGCCATGGAATTTCTCATCAGGTGTGATTGGTTTCCCTTAATGGGCTTATTTTAATCCACGGATGCAATATAATTTCTTACATCATGAAAGGGTATTACCAAATCATCATATGTTTGATTAGCTTCACTTTTGTTGCTAATCTAAATGGACGATATATACTTATCGTCCTAAGCACATAAAATGGCCGATGGAGTGTTGACATCGTCCTTAGAAAAAGCATTGTGCAAGTTATTTTTCGGCACACAAGTTTGCCGAAAAATAGGGGGGCATGTGTTCACACCAGATTTTGGCACGGCCAAGAACTTAATTAGGATGTCCTCAAATGGAGAAGTGCTCATAGTGAGAAAGTTATGTATCGTCAAAAGGAGAAACTTTGATATTTGGGCCATAGTCATCCGGTCTCATCTCTAAGGCCGAAATTGTGTTCGAAGTACTCAGATTTTCAGAACACTATTCGGCTGATTACGCCCCCAAGATGGCTCATATGAGAAAAGTTTCTACACGGATTGTCTTCGTCTCGTCGAAATGATTGATTTTTATATAAAAAATGTCTAAATCGGAGTTCGTATGCATAAGTTAGAGGCACTGCATAAGTCTGCCCCGGAAGTTCCGGGCAAAACTTCCGGGGAGGTTCCGGGCTAAACAGAAACTTTGCACGCCGTGCGCCCCGAAAACTGGAATTTCAATATTATTTGCAGATTTGCAGGCCCGATTCCAACCTCAAGATGAACTTGGATGAAAAGGTGATCAACTGAAGAGTTTTTCTCCATTGCAAGATCTACAACTTTGCTTTTGGGACCATCGCGATTCGAAGCCATATGCGACCTGCAGGAGCTATGCAAGAGGGATACTTGATGCAATTTTAGCCCAGAAGTTTCGGGATGACAGGAAGTTTCGGCCCTCATAGTCTAAGTTAGGTTATCTTTTGATGTTTTGGATGGGATTTGAGTCCTTTTCTTGTATGGAAAGTCCAGCCGCCTCATATATATGTAAGAGGTGACGGCCAATTGAATAACAACACACAATCGTCCTGTCAATATATCACTTTTTACCTTTACCTTTATCTCTCTCCCTTGTTCTTCTTCTTCCTCATTCTTCGTTCGTTCTTCTTCATTGCAGGGCAGCAAACCTCGAGGCCGTAGGGGCGATCAGGCCGACCTAGGATAGCCCATAGCCACCATGCACCTTGACGGGGTCCCTCCCGGGCGTGTGGGATTTCGGGTCCTCAAAAGCGCCTGCTAGATTGCTTGCGTACCGCGCTTCCGAACAGGTCTCCTTCGACGTGAGCTATAGTGCATCACCCTAGGCGTTGAAGGTACATGGTGACGTGTTCATGTGCGAACACCGAATCTGATGAAGAGGTTCGCAAAATTTTCTGAGTTACACCAAGGGAAATTTGCTAAGAGAAAAGAGAACGAGGGAAAATCTTAAAGTTGCCCTCACAAGTCTTACATCTCAACTTAGTGAGAAAGATCAGGTCCTGCTAATGAGGACAAAATAGTTATTTTCATCTAAGGGACCAGATTTTGGACATGAGTAAAGAAACAGTTTGATGCAAGATGCTCTTTAAATAAGTGAGCAAATTCTGGCAAGGCCCTTGAGGGAGTTAAATGCAAAAATTCGTTGTATGAGAATCAAAAGGAATATAGCGACAAGTACTGAAAAGTGATGTCCCATATGAAGAGACCACTAATTGTTAGATATTTTCATTGGGTGGGTCATACCACCACGAGATTGTCTAAGAGAGTTACACACGGACCATCTGATGTCCGAACAAATCAGGTGATATTCATCTAACTCTATTTTAATTAACACATTATTTTCATCGAGCAACAATTACTCTGGCTTGTGATAGTTTTTGATGCAGGGCAATTTTTCACTACAAGGGCGACGGACGTGTCATGAATATATAGCTCGCGCCACCATTATTATGAGCTAGCATTTGACCGTGCCATAATGCTCAATGAATATATGTGCAAGCTGCGGCTTCTGTGATTCAGTCTGCATCAACATGACACGGCTAACCCACCCGTCCATGCTGCTTGCCATGCCTGCGATTGACTCGTCCGTCCGTGTCGGCTTACAGTGTCGTGGCCGACTTGTCTGTCTGTGCTGCCTCTGATGTTGCAGTCGTCTTTACCGTCCATCTCTCATGGGCTGGTCTACATCAACACACCGGGTCGCATCTGTCTACATGAGTTGTTTATTGAGTGCAAGCAAGTCACTGCTCGGGTTGCCCGGTTCTTTCTTCCAACAATTTGGAGGCAAATTATTATATATTGTCAGTCGCCGTCTGCACCGGATTGCTCAATGGGTAGGCGCACAAGTTGCCATCATTATAGTTTAGTTAACTTAAAACAGCGAGTTGGGATGAACCATTGGCCGAGTTACTGATACAGCTCATACGGGATCATTTATAACCCGACGCAGTCGACCACAACCTTCTATGGATTCACATTGCATTATCAACGCCAAGGATATACAATGAGTATTACGAGGGTCATCAACTTGCCACCTTGCTTCCAACTTCAACATATTCCAGCGTTCCGCTGTTCAACTATATGTCGGTTTATATCACGGCCAAACATGGAGAATCTCGAGACAACTCCTCGTGTCGTCTTAATACTCTGGGGCTACAATGACATGGCTAGGCAAAATTGGCCGATTTTAGTGAATTCAAGAACTCCGGGTCATTGGAGGGAAAATAACCCGGTCCCGGAGGCTACTGCCATATTGGTGCAAATTTAACAGCCGTCAGAGAAATTTCTGGTTCAAGTGGAAAAATCCCGATTCAAAATCTGGCTCAAGGGAAATTTGTCTCTCAGAAAGCTTTGAAAGCTCTCAATATCCGGTTTAAAATTCCGGTTCAAAAAGAATCCATCTCTCGCAAGTTTGAGTTCTCAGGAAAAAATTAAAGGTTGCCAAAGAGAACTTACTGCCATGATCCGCAGTTCAAACATGGGCATCCTGCCTTATTGGCTTATCATACTATTGATACTTGGGGGCTTCCTGCTCATTGGGCATAGCTATGACTACCCTTTGATCCGGCTTATAGGCTGGGCTGTAAAGATCACTTGGGGGCTTCTTGTTCAAACATAGGTGTATTCACCAAAGAGAACGTAGCATTACTACCCTCTTGACTGGCTTGGGACACCAGGTGTATCCACCAAAGTTTCCGGGTTATCTTGTTCAAACATAGGTGTATTCACCAAAGAGGACATAACCTTTTAATTGGTTTGGAATGCCAGGTGTATTCACCAAAAATTTCTGAGTTATCCTGCATGTATGCAAGATGCTTCTCCACCAGGTAATCCTGAATGACCCGCCGTACTCTTAATAATCAATCTTTTAAATAAGATCCCGAACTCGTTACGGTTAAAACGGTGGTTTGGCATGCAAGGGCTGGCTTACGGATAGTGAGGATGGCCCAAGGCTATTAAGCCGCCTTCATTGAAACTTGGTTAAACCTGCCTGTTTGCATGATGCTACTCCGAACCCCGTGTACTCTCGATAAGTCAATCCATATGGACCCTGAACTTATCCAGGTTAAAACATCGATTGGGTCAAGTGAGATCCGGCTTACGGAAAGCAAGGATACTCCAGTGGCTATCATGCTAGTTTCATTGAAGTAAGACTCAAGCTTCAAAAGCTGAAATTTTTTATCCTCTGTTATCATACAGATACATCATCATACATTACATCATCATAGCATTCATCATATGTGCATGGATATACTGGTTTATATGGTAGGAATCAGTTTTCAAGTCGGGTATATTATTCAAATCTTTAATAGCCAACATGGCTGGATTTTTATTATGGTTATCAATAACCAGTATTATGATTGAGGTTTTCAAAGCTGCTCCAGAGTAATGGCTATTATTTCTTCATTCAAGAATACCAGCTCACAACAGAGAGCAAGGTTCAATATTGATATGCAGAGCATTCAGCAATATCATCCAGACAGAGGATGTGATTTATTCTACAATGGAAGTAATAGTCTCAAGTCGCTGTAGGCATACGACCCGGCACTTGGGGGCTACATTATTCAGATTGAGATTACATCAAATATGCAAGTCCCATGTCACTGCCAGCATGCACCATGTTACTTGGGGGCTAATGCAAGGTCATTTTTTACTAGCCTTATTGAAGAACCGACTCATCACATTGTAATGAGCCAGCACTTGGGGGCTACCAATTGCTCCTACCAAAAATTCAAGGTACAGAAGCCTTAATCCATTATATTGAAGGGTCCACTACTCAGTTGGTGGAGTAGAAAGCTCTTAAACCTTATGGACATGGGTTTGAGCCTCATGGTGGGGGTTACATCATATGATGTTATTTTCAAAGAAGTATATATAAAGTCCCAGCTCGGTATTATCTTACTGAGCCGGCCCTTGGAGGCTACACGTCGCTGATCAAGTCTACATAATCATATTTACAAAGTCTCTGCTCATTATTGCATAATTGCCCGACCCTTGGGGGCTACACTGGTTGAAGTTTTTATGAGCATAAGGCAATTACAAGTCCCAGCTTGCTGCAAGCATGACAACCCGACACTTGGGGGCTACATATGTGGAATATTCAGTTTATGACTATTGACTGAGATGAACAACCCGGATTTCTTCAAGGTTGTGACATTTATATTGAAGCAAGTCTTAAGCTCTTGCTACGCTCCCTTCTTAAGACTTGGGGGCTATAAGTGATATGCATATAAGGGAGGTACATTTTCAAGCTTGATGTTAGCAACAATTATGACCCGGTGCCATCAATATTTACAAACCAACAGTTTTGGCAATGATAAACCAACAAGTTCTACAAGCGGGCTAAAAATCAGATGAGTATTTTAGGACCAATATTTTTATTGGAAGTTGAGTCAAATGGATTATGCTTTACAATATTTTTCTGTAACAAGCAAATGTCAGAAAATTGATTATGAAGCTGGTCTATTGACTCGGATTTTTTAGAAGAAGTATCTGGATTTTTTGCATTGGTAAAATTTGAACATATCCGCTAAAGGAGATTTGCTATGAGGTCATGGACACGTATCAAGAAGGAAATGACAAGGACATAAGGATGAGCGGGTGTCGGTTCAGAAAAACTTTTTACCCGGAGCACAACCTGTCAAATTTGTTCTTGTGTTTATTTTGCAGGATGAGTTTAACATGGATAAATCCAAATTAAACTGGGGGGCTAATGTCGGGGATATACCATGCGGTGTAACCTGGCCGGATGTATGACCTAGCCGGACTTGGCGACTCACTGGTGACCTGCCCTGACCCGGTGACTAACTAGTAACCCGCCCAGAGTTGGTGGCTCATTGGTGACCCGGCAGGCAGGTTAGAACAACGACAAGACCCGGTGGCCAGAAGGCGGCTCATGGAAGGCCGGATCATGTTATGGCGGGTCAGTTTAAGGAATAAGGAATATTCTCTTACAAAGGAAGCAAGACTAGGATTCCACTTGTAATAGAGTAGTCCTAGTCCTACTAGGACTCCACATGTATCCCACCCCTCCAACTTATATAAGGAGGGATAGGGCACCCCAAGAGGGAGAATTTTTTACGAGTCAGACAAGTTAGGGTTAGACAAACAAGTCTATAGCTCACGAGATAGAGCACCCTGGTAATGGTGATCATCATCATCAATATCAATGAAGCAGGATGTAGGCTTTTACCTCCACCGTGAGGGGCCAAACCTGCGTAAAACCTCGTGTCTCTCGTCCCGTTCAGCCCCTCTCAAGCTACCAATTAGATGTGTTGGCCTCACGACTAAGTCCTTTCAACGAGGACATCTGACATGACAAATCCACGAAACATGGTGATGTGAACTATGGGTGTTAAATCACATGGCGATGTGAACTAGATTATTGACTCTGGTGCAGGTGGGAGACTGAAGGAAATATGCCCTAGAGACAATAATAAAGTTGTTATTTTATATTTCCTTATATCATGATAAATGTTTATTATTCATGCTAGAATTGTATTAACTGGAAACTTGATATACATGTGTGGATACATAGACAAGACAACATGTCCATCGTAAGCCTCTACTAGACTAGCTCGTTAACCAAAGATGGTTAAGTTTCCTAACCATATACATGTGTTGTCATTTGATGAACGGGATCACATCATTAGGAGAATGATGTGATGGACAAGACCCATCCATTAGCTTAGCTTGTTGATCATTCAGTTTTATTGCTATTGCTTTCTTCATGTCAAATACATATTACTTCGACTATGAGATTATGCAACTCCCGGATACCAGAGGAATACCTTGTGTGCTATCAAACGTTAGAACATAACTAGGTGATTATAAAAATGCTCTACAGGTATCTCCGAAGGTGTTTGTTGGGTTGGCATAGATCGAGATTAGGATTTGTCACTCCGAGTATCGGAGAGGTATCTCTGGGCCCTCTCGGTAATGCACATCATGATAAGCCTTGCAAGCAATGTGACTAATGAGTTAGTTGCGGGATGATGTATTACGGAACGAGTAAAGAGACTTGCCAGTAACAAGACTGAACTAGGTATGAAGATACCGACGATCGAATCTCGGGCAAGTAACATACCGATGACAAAGGGAATAATCTATGTTGTCATTACGGTACGACCGACAAAGATCTTCGTGGAATATGTGGGAACCAATATGAGCATCCATGTTCTATTGTTGGTTATTGACTGGAGAGGTGTCTCGGTCATGTCTACATACTTCTCGAACCCGTAGGGTCCGCACGCTTAACGTTTCGATGACGATTTTGTATTATATGAGTTATGTGATTTGGTGTCTGAATGTTGTTCGGAGTCCCGAATGACATCATGGACATGACGAGGAGTCTCGAAATGGTCAAGAGGTAAAGATTCATATATTGGATGATGATATTCAGACACCGGAAGTGTTCCGGGGGTACCCGGTGCATATCGGGTCACCCGAAGGGGTTCCGGGCATCCCCCCGTCAACTACATGGGCCTAATGGGCCAAGAAGGTGACAGACCAGCCCCTAGGGTGCTGGTGCGCCCCATGTAGGCCGAAATAAAGGGGGAAGGTGAAAGTGCAATCATGCCCGTACAACATGTTTTGATGTTGATGACAATATACATGTAGGGTACTAACAATGTGCATCAAGTGAATCTCAAGTGTTAGTCCCCGGCTCATCTAAAGTGTGTGGATCGTGAGCAGACGAAGTGGATTGTACTCAAGGAAGACGTGTCAAAATGAATACATATTTGTTTTCTTGAGTATTGGATCCCACACTATTAAGAGGGGATCGATAGGGTTAGTTAAATACTTGCTCTTGCCACAAATCTCCTTCCCACAATTCAATAAAATCTATCACTATACTCTTTGGCTCATTCTTCCTATGGCCATCTCAGATGTCCGGGCTGCCAGCCGGATGTCCAGCTCACATGCCGGATATCCGGACCTTGCTATCCAGAGAACAACATATGGAGGTGTTCTCTTCTGGATGTCCGGGCTGCCTGCCAGATATCTGGCCCGCATGCTGGATATCTGGTCCCTGCTATCCAGACTATTGGGGATCGTAGCAGAAATTTAAAATTTTCTACGCATCACCAAGATCAATCTATGGAGTAATCTAGGAACGAGGGGAAGGAGAGTGCATCTACATACCCTTGTAGATCGCTAAGCGGAAGCGTTCAAGTGAACGGGGTTGATGGAGTCGTACTCGTCGTGATCCAAATCACCAATGATCCTAGCGCCGAACGGACAGCACCTCCGCATTCAACACATGTACGGAATAGAGATGTCTCCTCCTTCTTGATCCAGTAAGGTGAGAGGAGAAGTTGAGGGAAAACTCCGACAGCACGATGGCGTGGTGGTGATGGAGCTCGTGGTTCTCCGGCAGGGCTTCGCCAAGCACTACGGAGGAGGATGAGGTGTTGGAGGAGGAAGAGGGCTGCGCCAGGGGAAGGGTGTGGCTGCCCTCTCTCTCCCTCACTATATATAGGGGGAAGGGAGGAGGGGGAGGCGCCCTAGGGGAGGGGCGGCGGCCACAGGGGAAACCCTAGATGGGTTTGGGCGCCCCCACCCCCTAGGAAACTTGCCCCCCAAGCCGGGAGGGGCGGCTGCCCTAGGGGTGGCGCCCCCACCTCTCCTGGTTACATGAGATGGGGTGGGAGGGGTGCTCAGCCCCTTAGTGGGCTGATGTGCCCTCTCCCCTTGGCCCATAATGCCCCCCAACGCTTGCCGGGGCCTCCGAAACCCCATTCGGACATGCTGGTCATCACCTGGTACCCCCGGAACAATTCCAGACTCCAATACCCTTCGTCCAATATACCAATCTTCACCTCCAGACCATTCTGGAGCTCCTCGTCATGTCCGGGATCTCATCCGGGACTCCGAACAACCTTCGGTAACCACATACTATTTCCCATAACAACTCTAGCGTTACCGAAACTTAAGTGTGTAGACCCTACGGGTTCGGGAACCATGCAGACATGACCGAGACAACTCTCCGGCCAATAGCCAACAGCGGGATCTAGATACCCATGTTGGCTCCCACATGTTCCACGATGATCTCATCGAATGAACCACGATGTCGAGGATTCAATCAATCCCGTATACAATTCCCTTTGTCCAGCGGTATTGTACTTGCCCGAGATTCGATCGTCGGTATCCCGATACCTTGTTCAATCTCGTTACCGGCAAGTCTCTTTACTCGTTCCTTAACACATCATCCCGTGATCAACTCCTTGGTCACATTGTGCACATTATGATGATGTCCTACCGAGTGGGCCCAGAGATACCTCTCCGTTTACACGGAGTTACAAATCCCAGTCTCGATTCGTGCCAACCCAACAAACACTTTCGGAGATACCTGTAGTGTACCTTTATAGCCACCCAGTTACGTTGTGACGTTTGGCACACCCAAAGCACTCCTACGGTATCCGGGAGTTGCACAATCTCATGGTCTAAGGAAATGATACTTGACATTAGAAAAGCTTTAGCAAACGAACTACACGGTCTTGTGCTAGGCTTAGGATTGGGTCTTGTCCATCACATCATTCTCCTAATGATGTGATCCCGTTATCAACGACATCCAATGTCCATGGCCAGGAAACCGTAGCCATCTATTGATCAACGAGCTAGTCAACTAGAGGCTTACTAGGGACATGGTGTTGTCTATGTATCCACACATGTATCTGAGTTTCCTATCAATACAATTCTAGCATGGATAATAAACGATTATCATGAACAAGGAAATATAATAATAACCAATTTATTATTGCCTCTAGGGCATATTTCCAACAGTCTCCCACTTGCACTAGAGTCAATAATCTAGTTCACATCGCCATGTGATTAACACTCACAGGTCACATCGCCATGTGACCAACATCCAAGAGTCTACTAGACTCAATGATCTAGTTCACATCACTATGTGATAAACACTCAAACAGTTCTGGGTTTGATCATGTTATGCTTGTGAGAGAGGTTGTAGTCAACGGGTCTTGCCATATTCAGATCCCTATGTATTTCGCGAAACTTTATGTCATATTGTAGATGCTGCTACCATGTTCCACTTGGAGCTATTCCAAATTTTTGCTCCATTATACATATCCGGTATCTCTACTCAGAGCTATTCGGATAGGTGTTAAACTTGCATGGACGTAACTCTTTACGTCTAACTCTTTATCACCTCCATAACCGAGAAACATTTCCTTATTCCTCTAAGGATAATTTTGACCGCTATCTGGTGATCCACTCCTAGATCACCTTTGTACCCTCTTGCCAGACATGTGGCAAGGCACACATCAGGTGCGGCACTCAGCATGGCATACTGTATAGATACTATGACAAAAGCATAGGGGACGACCTTCGTCGTTCCTCTTTCTTCTGCCGTGGTCAATCTTCGAGTCTTACTCAACTTCACACCATACAACTCAGGTAAGAACCCCTTCTTTGACTGATCTATTTTGAACTCCTTCAAAAACATGTCAAGGTGTGCGTTCTTTGAAAGTATCATCGGGCGTCTTGATCTATCTCTATAGATCTTGATGCCCAATATGTAAGCAGCTTTATCCAGGTCTTCCTTTGAAAAACACTCTTCAAACAACCGTTTATGCTTTCCAGAAATTCTACATTATTTCGGATCAACAATATGTCATCCACATATACTTATCATAAATGTTGTAGTGCTCCCACTCACTTTCTTGTAAATACAAGTTTCTAGCAAATATTGTATAAACCTAAAAGCTTTGATCACTCTATCAAAGCATGCATTCTGACTCCGAGATGCTTGCTCTAGTCCATAGAAGGATTGCTGGAGCTAGCATACCTTTTAGCATCCTTAGGATTGACAAAACCTTTTATTGTATCACATACAACTTTTTCTTACAAAAACTGGTAAGAAAACTTGTTTTGTCATCCATCTATCAGATTTCATAATCGAAAAATAGAGCTAATGCTAACATGATTCCGACGGACTTGAGCATCGCTACGGGTGAGAAATTCTCATTGTAGTCAACTCCTTCAACTTGTGAAAAGACTCTTTCCCACAAGTCGAGCTTCATAGACGGTAACATTACCGCCCACGTCCATCTTCTTCTTAAAGATCCATTTATCTCAATGGCTTGCCGATCATCGGGCAAGTCCACCAAAGTCCATACTTTGTTCTGATACATGGATCCTATCTCGGATTTCATGGCTTCCCACCATTTGTCGGAATACGGCCCACCATCGCTTCTCCATAGCTCGTAGGTTCATTGTTGTCCAACAACATGATATCTAAGACATGATTACCGTACCACTCAGGAGTAGTACATATCCTTGTCTACCTACGAGGTTTGATAGCAACTTGATCCCAAGCTTCATGATCACTATCATTAACTTCCTATTCAACAGATGTAGGCGCCACAGAAAACATCTTTCTGTGTTGCATCACTCTCTTGTTGAAGTAAAGGTTCGACAACCTCATCAAGTTCTATATTCCTCCCACTCAATTCTTTCGAGAGAAACTCCTTCTCAAGAAAGGACCCGTTCTTAGCGACAAACATTTTCCCTCGGATCTGAGATAGAAGGTATACCCAACTGTTACCTTTGGGTATCCTATGAAGATGTATTTGTCCGCTTTGGGTTCGAGCTTCTCCGGCTGAAGCCTTAAGCATCGCAGCCCCAAACATTAAGAAACGACAACTTTGGTTTCTTGCCAAACCAATGTTCATACGACGTCGTCTCAACGGACTTAGCTGGTGTCCTATCTAAAGTGAATGCAGTTGTCTCTAACGCATAACCTCAAAATGAAAATGGTAGATTGATAAGAGACATCATAGATCGCACCATATCTCATAGTGTTCGATTACGACGTCCGGACACACCATTACCTTGTGGTGTTCCAGGTGGTTTCAACTGTGAAACAATTCCACAATGTCTTAAGTGATTGCCAAACTCATAACTCAGAAAATCCCCTTTTGATCAGATCGTAGGAACATGATCTTATTGTTATGATGATTCTTAACTTCACTCTAAAATCGCTTGAACTTTTCAAACGTTTCAGACTTGTGCTTCATTAAGTAGATATACCTATATCTACCCAAATCGTCAGTGAAGATGAGAAAATAGCGATATCCACCGCACGCTTCAATTCTCATTGGATCACACGCATCAGCATGCATGATTTCCAACAAGTCACTTGCCCATTTCATTGTACCTGAAAACGGGGTCTTAGTCATCCTGCCCATGAGGCATGGCTCGCATGTGTCAAGTGATTCAAAATCAAGTGACTCCAAACATCCATCAACATGGAGTTTCTTCGTGCATCTTACGCCAATATGATCTAAGCGGCAGTGCCACGAGAAAGTGGTACTATCATTATTAACTCTACATCTTTTGGCGTGAACGTGTGTATTACCACGACCGAGATTGAATGAACCATTCACATAGGGTGCATGACCATGAAAGGTATCATTCATGTAAACAGAATAACCATTATTCTCTAACTTAAATGAATGACCGTATTGCAATGAACATGATCTAATCATATTCATGCTCAACGTAGACACCTGATAACATTTATCTAGGTTCAATACTAATCCCGAAGGTAGATGGAGCATGCAATGGTGATCTCATCAACTTTGGAAACACTTCCAACACACAACGTCACCTCGCCCTTAGCTAGTCTCCGTTTAGTCCGTAGCTTTTGCTTCAAGTCACCAATAATAGTAACTGAACCGGTATCCAATACCCAGGTGCTACCAGGAGTACTAGTGAGGTAGACATTAATAACATGTATAAATTTTGTTGAAGTTGCCAGCCTTCTTATCTACCATGCATTTGGGGTAATTCTGCTACCAGTGACCGTTCCCCTTACAATAGAAGCACTTAGTCTCGGGTTTGGGTTCAACCTTCAGTTCCTTCACTGGAGCGGCAACTGGTTTGCCATCCATGAAGTTTCCCTTCTAGCCCTTGCCCTTCTTGAAACCAGTGGTCTTGTTAAACCATCAACACTTGATGCTCCTTCTTGATTTCTACCTTTTGCGGTCTTAAGCACCGCGAACAGCTCTGGGATCAACTCCATCCCTTGCATGTCATAGTTCATCATGAAGATCTAGTAGCTTAGTGATGTTGTCTAGAGAACTCTATCAATCACTATCTTATCTGGAAGTTTAACTCCCACTTGATTTAAGTGATTGTAGCACCCAGACATTCTGAGCACATGCTCACTAGCTGAGCTATTCTCCTCCATCTTGTTGGCAAAAGAACTTGTCAGAGGTCTCATACCTCTCAACACGGGCATGAGCCTGAAATCCCAATTTCAGCTCTTGGAACATCTCATATGTTCTATGGCGTTCAAAACGTCATTGGAATCCCGATTCTAAGCCGTAAAGTATGGTGCACTAAACTATCAAGTAGTCATCAGGATGTGTCTGTCAGGTGTTCACAACATCCACAAACAATGTTGTAGGGGTTTGCACATCGAGCGGTGTATCAAAGACGTAAGCCTTCTATGTAGCAGTGAGGACACTCCTCGGACTACGGACATAGTCCGCATCATTGCTTACAATATCTTTCAACTTAATCTTTCTCTAGGAACGTATTGAAACAGGGAGCTACAACGTGAGCTATTTATCTACAACATATTTGCAAAGACAATTTAGACTATGTTCATGATAATTGAGTTCATCTAATCAAATTATTTAATGAACTCCCACTCAGACAACATCCCTCTAGTCATCTAAGTGAAACATGATCCGAATCGACTAGGCCGTGTCCGATCATCACGTGAGATGGACTAGTCATCAACGGTGAACATCTCATGTTGATCGTATCTTCTATACGACTCATGTTCGACCTTTCGGTCTTCCCTGTTCCGAGGCCATGTCTGTACATGCTAGGCTCGTCAAGTCAACCTAACTGTATTGCTATGTGTAAATCTGGCTTACACCCGTTGTATTCGAACGTTAGAATCTATCACACCCGATCATCACGTGGTGCTTCGAAACAACGAACCTTAGCAATGGTGCACAGTTAGGGGAACACTTTCCTTGAAATTATTGTGAGGGATCATCTTATTTAAGCTACCGTCGTTCTAAGCAAATAAGATGTAAAACATGATAAACATCACATGCAATCAAATAGTGACATGATATGGCCAATATCATTTTGCTCCTTTTGATCTCCATCTTCGGGGCTCCATGATCATCGTTGTCACCGGCATGACACCGTGATCTCCATCATCATGATCTCCATCATCGTGTCTTCTTGAAGTTGTCTCGTCATCTATTACTTGTACTACTATGGCTAACGCTTTAGCAATAAAGTAAAGTAATTACATGATGTTTATGTTGACACGCAGGTCATAAATAAATTAAGACAACTCCTATGGCTCCTGCCGGTTGTCATACTCATCGACATGCAAGTCGTGATTCCTATTACAAGAACATGATCAATCTCATACATCACATATATCATTCATCACATCCTTTTGGCCATATCACATCACAAGGCATATGCTGCAAAAATAAGTTAGACGTCCTCTAATTGTTGTTGCAAGTTTTTACGTGGCTGCTATAGGTTTCTAGCAAGAACGTTTGTTACCTACGCCAAAACCACAACGTGATATGCCAATTTCTATTTACCCTTCATAAGGACCCTTTTCATCGAATCCGGTCCGACTAAAGTGGGAGAGACAGACACCCGCTAGCCACCTTATGCAACTAGTGCATGTCAGTCGGTGGAACCAGTCTCACATAAGAGTACGTGTAAGGTTGGTCCGGGCCGCTTCATCCCACGATGCCGCCGAATCAAGATAAGACTAGTAACGACAAGTAAATTTACAATATCGACGCCCACAACTGTTTTGTGTTCTACTCATGCATAGAAACTACACATAAACCTGGCTCTGATACCACTGTTGGGGATCGTAGCAGAAATTTAAAATTTTCTACATATCACCAAGATCAATCTGTGGAGTAATCTAGCAATGAGGGGAAGGAGAGTGCATCTACATAACCTTGTAGATTGCTAAGCGGAAGCGTTCAAGTGAACGGGGTTGATGGAGTCGTACTCGTCGTGATCCAAATCACCGATGATCCTAGCACCGAACGGACGACACCTCCATGTTCAACACACGTACGGAACGGAGACGTCTCCTCCTTCTTGATCCAGCAAGGTGAGAGGAGAAGTTGAGGGAAAACTCCGATAGCACGACGGCGTGGTGGTGATGGAGCTCGTGGTTCTCCGGCAGGGCTTCGCCAAGCACTACGGAGGAGGATGAGGTGTTGGAGGAGGAAGAGGGCTGCGCCAGGGGAAGGGTGTGGCTGCCCTCTCTCTCCCTCACTATATATAGGGGGAAGGGAGGAGGGGGAGGCGCCCTAGGGTTCCCTAGGGGAGGGGCGGCGGCCACAGGGGAAACCCTAGATGGGTTTGGGCGCCCCCACCCCCTAGGAAACTTGCCCCCCCCCCAAGCCGGGAGGGGCGGCTGCCCTAGGGGTGGCGCCCCCACCTCTCTTGGTTACATGAGATGGGGTGGGAGGGGCGCTCAGCCCCTTAGTGGGCTGATGTGCCCTCTCCCCTTGGCCCATAATGCCCCCCAACGCTTGCCGGGGCCTCCGAAACCCCATTCGGACATGCTGGTCATCACCTGGTACCCCGAAACAATTCCGGACTCCAATACCCTTCGTCCAATATACCGATCTTCACCTCCAGACCATTCCGGAGCTCCTCGTCATGTCCGGGATCTCAGCCGGGACTCTGAACAACCTTCGGTAACCACATACTATTTCCCATAACAACTCTAGCGTTACCGAAACTTAAGTGTGTAGACCCTACAGGTTCGGGAACCATGCAGACATGACCGAGACAACTCTCCGGCCAATAGCCAACAGCGGGATCTGGATACCCATGTTGGCTCCCACATGTTCCACGATGATCTCATCGGATGAACCACAATGTCGAGGATTCAATCAATCCCGTATACAATTCCCTTTGTCCAGCGGTATTGTACTTGCCCGAGATTCGATCGTCGGTATCCCGATACCTTGGTCAATCTCGTTACCGGCAAGTCTCTTTACTCGTTCCGTAACACATCATCCCGTGATCAACTCCTTGGTCACATTGTGCACATTATGATGATGTCCTATCGAGTGGGCCCAGAGATACCTCTCCGTTTACAAGGAGTGACAAATCCCAGTCTCGATTCGTGCCAACCCAACAGACACTTACGGAGATACCTGTAGTGTACCTTTATAGCCACCCAGTTACGTTGTGACGTTTGGCACACCCAAAGCACTCCTACGGTATCCGAGAGTTGCACAATCTCATGGTCTAAGGAAATGATACTTGACATTAGAAAAGCTTTAACAAAGGAAGTACACGATCTTGTGCTAGGCTTAGGATTGGGTCTTGTCCATCACATCATTCTCCTAATGATGTGATCCCGTTATCAACGACATCCAATGTCCATGGTCAGGAAACCGTAACCATCTATTGATCAACGAGCTAGTCAACTAGAGGCTTACTAGGGACATGGTGTTGTCTATGTATCCACACATGTATCTGAGTTTCCTATCAATACAATTCTAGCATGGATAATAAACGATTATCATGAAAAAGGAAATATAATAATAACCAATTTATTATTGCCTCTAGGGCATATTTCCAACAGTCTCCCACTTGCACTAGAGTCAATAATCTAGTTCACATCGCCATGTGATTAACACTCACAGGTCACATCGCCATGTGACCAACATCCAAGAGTCTACTAGACTCAATGATCTAGTTCACATCACTATGTGATAAACACTCAAACAGTTCTGGGTTCGATCATGTTATGCTTGTGAGAGAGGTTGTAGTCAACGGGTCTTGCCATATTCAGATCCCTATGCATTTCGCAAAACTTTATGTCATATTGTAGATGCTGCTACCACGTTCCACTTGGAGCTATTCCAAATTGTTGCTCCATTATACGTATCCGGTATCTCTACTCAGAGCTATCCGGATAGGTGTTAAGCTTGCGCCCCAGACATCCGGGCCCTATGTTCTGTTCTATGCTTTCTACCTCTGTCTACACATACTGAACTAGGCTGGATGTCCGGTCCCTGTCCTGGATGTCCGGCCTACCCTGTCACTTACACTACAATGGCCATATTTTCTCACACACTATATATAGCCCTCTTCCCCAGCGGGAGAGGGTTGACCATTCACTTTGAACAAATCCTAGAACACATTTCTCTCTCTCTCTCACTCTTCCACACCAAATCTTAGATCCCTAAGGGATTTGAGAGCATTTGGGAGAAGTTGTCCGACCAAGTGATAGATCCACTCTTTCCCCTTCATTGCACCAAAGGAATTCGTGATTTGAGAAAGTCTTGAGCTTTTCCCCATCGTTCTTGTTAATCTTGGAGGTTGGAGACTCCTGGCGGTAGGAGTCTTTCGGAGAGGAATCAACCATTGTGATTACCCCCGGAAAAGTTTGTGAGGGTTTGGAGACCACCCCGAGGTCTACCACTAGTGGTTGAGGAACGCCTTCGTGGTGTTGTCTCAAAGGGAGAATAGGGTGAGCCTTCGTGGCGTTGGTGTGCCTTCATGGTAACATCCACCTCTCTAACGGTGACGTAGCTTCCCTCCAAGGAAGTGAACATCGACATACATCCTCGTCTCCCGGAGTTGCGGTTATTCCTAACCCTAACTCTCTACTTGTGGTTACTTGTCTCTTAGCACTTAATTATATCATATTGTGCTTGCTTACTCACATATTTGTGTTACTTGTTTATCTTGCTTAGCTCTTAGCATCATACTTGCAATTGTTAAGCTCACTTTCATATTCCGCATTATTGCCTAAAATTGCTTAGTAATAATTAAAATTTGTAATTGTACCTATTCACCCCCCTCTAGGTCCATCTCGATCCCTTCAATTGGTATCAGAGCCTCGTGCTCTATTCTTGTGGCTTAACCACCCTAGAATGAGATGAACCCCGATGGGACTCCCCTTGTTGCGGATTCGAAGAATATAGACGTGGCTTTCACGGAAGTCAAGTCCTTCACTTCTGTGGATCTGGAATGGGCGCTTGCTAAGCAAAAGGAGGACCATGATGCTTCTGTCTGATTTCGGGTTCCGGCAGACCCTTAAGGTTTGAACACTGGGGTGCGTGCAGAAATCTCGCCTTCAACCTCTCTGTCTCGAGGGGATCTAAACTACTAAAAGAACTGCATGAAAGACACAAGATTTATACTGGTTCGGGCCACCGATGTGGTGTAATACCCTACACCAGTGTGTGGTGGATGGATTGCCTCCTGGGCTGGTGTGGATGAACAATACAAGGAAGAACAGCCTTGCGAGGGTCTGTTCTTGGCTGTGGTGATGAACTACTATGAAGAGTTCAGTCACCCTCTCTCTCTCTCTCTCTCTCTCTCTACTTGCGAACCGAACGAACAGGAATCGATCCCAACCGAACCGACCCCCTTGCTATGTGGGTGGCTAGTCCTATTTATAAAGGCCCTGGTCCTCTCCCCAAATATTGAGCGGGAAGGGATCCAACAATGGCGGGCTAATTTGAAGGGGGACAGTGAGTACATCTATCCTGACAAAAGCAGTCTTCGCCTACCAAAGGCTCTGGTGATGACGCCGCGCTGGGCTCCATGGTGACCTCCGTCTCGTAGTCCTCCTGGTCTTGGTCTCGTTGCACCGAAGTGGCAACCTTTGCCTGATGCCTCAGTACTCCGCGGATACGCTTGCCCCCTTTGCACCAAAGAGGAAAGAGTGACGCTGCGCGCGCTGGCACCCGCCTGGTGCCCCGTGTCGTCATGGCTTGCATCATGGGCACCTCGCGAGGTACCCCGCCTTGAACTCTCCACCTCCTCGCGAGCCAGCCTGACGAGGCTGCGCCTGAGGATGCGCTGTGTCGTCTGCCTCACGAGGCTTGGCCCCTCGCGAGGGTCTTGAGCCTCGTGTTGATGAAGATGGGTCGCGCTGGGCCCTCGCTTGAGCCACGCCGCAGGCTGCAGGTAGGCAAGTCTGGGGACCCCCATTCCCAGAACGCCGACAGTAGCCCCCGGGCCCAAGGCGCGCATGGACTTGGCCATGCCGAGAGGCGAAAGGGCAAGGGCAAAGCGCCGCGGGCCCTAACAGCCTGCGGCCTTGGACGCCCCGTGGCGGTTGATTGGACGTGGGTGGCACCGTTCCCCCACGCTTCCTTATTGTGCGCCCTGCTAGGCGGACTGGTAGTCGTACACAACCGTCCCCTTTCCTGTTGCTCGGGTGTCCTCTGTTCTTCCTTCTTTCGAGTGCCTCCCCCTACCTTCAATCCAATCTCGAATCCCCCCCTCCTTCCCATCGCCATGGCTCCGACGGGGAAGGAGAGAGCAGAAGAAACCCATGCCTTCGTCTTGTGCGCCGCCAACGGTGGCCCCCCTCGTCGGTCGGGCGACTGTGCTCAACCAAGAGTGCCTGGGCAGGGACAGCTTGGCCCTGGCCACCATCTTCAACGAGTGCGGAAGGACGACTGCCTGGCCCGCGTCCCACTTCTCCATTGACAGGACAGCCACTGAGGTCCCATGTTTTACCGATGCCTTGTGGGTGGGTCTGGTTCCCCCTTTCTCCGATTTCTTCAATGCCGTGCTTTCGCATTATCAGATCCACTTCATGCATCTAAGTCCTGAGTCCATCACCCTCCTTTCGGTCTTTGCCTTCGTTTGCGAAGCCATGGTGGGCATCCCTCCTTTGGTCACCCTGCTGCGCCACTTCTTCTCACTGCGTCTTGTCGATCCTTCCCAGCGCTGGGCATGCGCGAGCTTTGCTTCCGAGCCTGTGTCCGAGGCATCTGGAATTGACTCCCAACTCCCCCAGCCCGCGGCCGGGTTCCACGAGCGATGGTTGTATGTGGACGCAGGGGTGCCCAGCCCCCTGCTATCGGAGCCGACCTCGCCTGCCGTCCCCAATTCGGGTTGGGGCCAGGAGACGCTGAAGAGCCCTCTGCTTGTCTTCGTCTGGCCCCGCTTCGCGCTCCTGAGGAAACTCGGCATGACAGCGCCCAAAGTGGTGAAGGAGTTTCTGTTGTGCCGTGTCGCTCCCCTGCAGCGGCACTCTCGCCGAATGTGGGCCTTCCGGGGGCGCGAGGACGACATGAGGCTCCAGGAAGAAGACCTGGCTCCCGCGGCGCTGAAGTCGATGCTCCTGACTTTCACCGGGGACCCCAATCCTGGCAACATCCGGCAAGGCGGGGCCTTGTTATATCTCTGTCAGAGCAAGGCTGACTTCGTGAAGCAGATGCCCGCCTACGATGAGTGGGGGCTGCGCCCCGCCGGTCTCCAAGGGCCTCGCGAGAACCCTGTAGTGGTGACTGCCCTCCCAATCGGCCAAGGCGACTCCTCCTCAAGCGACGGAGAAGGGAGACAGGAGGCGCCTGAGGCCGAGGAGGCTCCAGAGGAGGGGGCAGCGTTGTGCGCCGCTCGTGATGGGACGGCTCCAGAGGAGGGTGCGGCGCCCGAGGCTGCTCGCGCGAGGGCAGCTCCGGAGGAGGGTGCAGCGCCCGATGCCGCTCGTGAGGAGACAGCTCCTGAGGCCCGTACTGCTGCGGCTGAAGGTGGTAGGCAGCCGCTCCCAGCGCCCGGGGCTGGGGCCTTGGAGGCCCTGGTCCCAGCTTCTGACAAGGTGATTGGTGGCACGCGCCGGGCGGGCGCTCCCGACGCGGGCCGTCCTGGTGCCTCGTCCTCGCGGTAGGTTGATCCTTGCACTTTTCTCTTGGGCCGCTTCCGCGTGGACTTCGAGGCCCTCCGGAGGAAGAGGGAGGCTCTGGATGTTGACTCCCCTTGTCGCGTGCTGAAGCGCAGGAAGTACTTCGCCATTGACGAGTAAGTCTTTTTCCTCTCTGACTCCCGATCCTCTTGTTGCTTTCGCTGATTCTTGCTCCGCAGGCCCCTTCCAACTGAGATCGCGGGAGTCACCGAGGCACCACCTCCCTCGGCTTCGCCTCCTCCACCATCCTCAAGTGCTCCGAGCAGCTCTGCCCTCGTGGTGAGGGCGTCTGACAGGGCGGATCGTCCCGAGGTGCGCCGCGGCCCTTCTTTCCCCACGCTTCTCCTTCGCGGGCTTTCTCAGGGGATAGCCAGTCTGTCGGGTACCTCCCATCTGGCCTTGGGCTGCGACTGGTTGAGGCGCCACCTACGCCCCTCATCTGGAGGCGGGCTGGCCCTTGGTCGGGCTTCTGATGTGGTGCGTCCGGCCGTTGCGAGGTCGCCAGCCCCCAGCCCCCTGCCCGGAGGGGGAACGATGACCCGCAGCCCCCGGCGCCTGCTTGGGGCGGATGATGACGTGGAAGATGTGCTCGAGCGCGCTTGGGAGCGCCGCTCTCGCCGCTAAGGGTTCCTTCGACAAGCGGCCGACGCGGTGGACCTGCTTGGGGAAGAGCTTGCCGCTGAAGATGCTCGCCTGGAGACCGAGGGCCTGCACCTAGCTGCAGGGAGGCGTGAGCTGGAGGCCGCCGTCGCCCTTGCGCGCCGCCAACGCGACCTTGATGATGAAGAAGCGAAGGCGTCGCTGGAGGCCTCCCGAGTGGCCCGCTCCCAGGCCATCGAGGAGGCCCAGAGAGCTGGCGGATGGCGAGAGGCGGCGGAGGAGCGAGCTCGCGAGCTCCTGGCCTGATGCCACTCGTTGGAGGAGCAAGCGGAGCTGCGCGAGGCAGCCCTCGCGTCGATGGAGGTGGCCTCCGGTGACCCAGCTGAGCTTCAGAAGTGCGAGGAAGCGTTGGTGCTGGAGGCCGCCGAACGCTCCCGTGAGTGCGAGAGGCTGGAGACGAGGGAGCGCCTAGTGACGCGGGCGGAGGACGATGTCGCTGCGCGGGAGGCGCGTGTCCTGGAGGAGGTTTGTCGTCGGGTGGCGATGGCGCGCCAAGGCCTCGAACGTGAGTTCGAGGGGAAGCTGGGGATGATCCGGGTCAAAGCCGAAGGCAGAAC
This sequence comes from Triticum monococcum, assembly GCA_034509565.1. NCBI lineage: Eukaryota > Viridiplantae > Streptophyta > Magnoliopsida > Poales > Poaceae > Triticum > Triticum monococcum. The sequence goes on along the minus strand of CM067843.1, from coordinate 549,804,802 downwards.
CGCAGCCTTGAGGACCCAACGGGACGAGGCGATGCGGCTGGCCGATGCCTCCCGGGCCGCCCTTGAGGCAGCGCAGAAAGAGCTGGCCGCCTCTGAAGCCGAGGTGCTCCGCCTTCGCCAACGGGTGGAAGAGGCCGAGGCCGTCGAGCGCCAGAACACCGACGAAATACGCCAGCGGCGGCTCCTGGAGCACGCGCATGGCCCAATGTTCACCACGCTCAGGGAGAGGGCCAACTCGGCCTTGGGCAACATCTGCGAGGTGTCCGTCGGTGAGCCACACACGATCAACTCCGCCGGTAACCTGCAGTTCTTCACCGCCGTGGTGGCGCAGTTGGAGGCGCGGTCGGTTAGGGCCGACAGGTTGGTGGAGGAGAGGAGCCACGCCTTGCTCAAGCGCGCCTTCTCCCGTGTCTTCAGCCATCTTCAGAACATGAATCCCCGCTTTGACTTTGACGCCATCATCGCCCCAGTCCCCCAGGCCGTCCGGGACGACCTGTCACGCTGGGTGGAGGATAACGTGGACGCCCTCGTCAGGGCCTTTGCTTCGGACGACAGTGACGTGGTCGTGGGTGCTGACGAGGATGGCGCGGCGAGCGGCCCTGACGCCGCCGGCAGCGACGCATGCGTCGATGGCGAGCTCGGCGACTCCGGCGAGGGCTCAGGAGGTGCTTCCGGGGACGCATTGGGGGATTGGTCCGACTGAGAGCGTATCACTCCTGTCTTTTTCACTCTGCATGAATAGAACTCAGGCTTTGGACCTGGTGGTGTGTGAGAGCATTTTGGGAGGGGAAGCCCCTCATGTAAAAACCTGTGTCTATCATATCAGTAGTAACCAAATTGCGCTTGCGCCCGACGGTGGGCTGGTTTACCTTTGTCCCACGCTGGTTCCGAGGCGGCCTGCAGGAGGGCGCGACGCCTTGGGCGCTTTCTAGCTGGGTCCTCAGGTCGTGAGGTTGTCGCTGATGAGAAACTCCTCATGCGTTGGCCTTCTCCACGGGCCCTAGGCCTTCTCCCGAACGCGATGACTCCACAAGCACTCGCCTTGCTTCGCAAGCTCCGGGCCTTTCCCTCGAGCGCGAGAGCCTCACAGGCACTCGCCTTGCTTCACAGGCTCTGGGCCTTTTCCTCGAGCGCGAGAACTTCACAGGCACTCGCCTTGCTTCACAGCCTCTGGGCCTTTTCCTCGAGCGCGAGAGCTTCACAAGCACTCGCCTTGCTTCACAGGCTCTGGGCCTTTTCCTCGAGCGCGAGAGCTTCACGGGCACTTGCCTTGCTTCACAAGCTCTGGGCCTTTTCCTCGAGCGCGAGAGCTTCATAGGCACTCGCCCTGCTTCACAGGCTCTAGGCCTTTTCCTCAAGCGCGAGAGCTTCACATACACTCGCCTTGCTTCACAGGCTCTGGGCCTTTTCCTCGAGCGCGAGATCTTCACAGGCACTCGCCTTGCTTCACAGGCTCTGGGCCTTTTCCGGATAGGACAACCTCCGCAGGCACCCGAAAATCCTCCCGAGAGGGAGCAACCGAGGCAGCCTGGGCATCGCACTAGCCTGGCCTGACCCGGCTCGCGAGGGGCTCGCGAGGGGAGGCAGATGTGACGAAGCAGCAACCAGAACGCGAGAACAGCTCGAGAGAGAACAAGCACCCCTCCCCCAAACACACGCAAATCTCAAATTCGAATCCAACTTAAATCCAGCGAGAGAAAAGCTACAACCAAAGGGAAGGGCAACAAAAAGGCAGACAAAAGGCCGCGTTCGGCACCTAATCTAGTCTTGGACGTCTTCTCACCAGCGCGGAGCTAAGTGATGTCCACTGGGCGTGGGAGGGAGCCCCAGGGCCTGAGGCCGGCACCCCTGAGACTCCGGGGCGTGTACAGCCCCACTCATTATTACGTGAGAGTGTCACGGGGCGGCGAGCTTCACATGCACTGGGCCTTCTTCACAGGTACTGGCCTTGCTTCATATCGCCAGACAAGGGCCCCGCCTTGCGCCACACTCTAGTGCCATCAGCAACGACCGGAACCCAGGACGCCGCCCGATGGGGTAGAGCGGCCGCCAGCGGTTCCCCCAACGACCACGGGTCCTCTGCCAGGGGCAGGCCCTGAGGCACCTCCCCAGCAGAGGGCCTACTTCCTGAGAACGCCTTGCTCCGAACGCCGCGGTGGTGATGTCGGATCCCGGCCCCTCCCCTGCAGCCCCCTGCACCCTCCTCCCGAGGGGTGAGGGACTGTAGGAGAGGGGCAGCCGCTCGCCGCGGTGACCTGCACCTCCTGCGATCCACGGTTAGCATATACCTGCCCTTGAAGAGTTAGCGGCGCCCGGTGATCGCTGCCTCCAGCGTGGCCAGCGGGCTCGTCCTGGAGCGCCTGGAAGGGCCCAGCCTCCATCACCTCGTCCCCTCAGCTGGGGCCGAGGAGTGAGCCCTGCCCGTCCTCGTGAGGGTGTCCTGGGTCCATCATGAGGGGCACGTACTCTTCCGTCACCGTCATCCCGTACGCCATGCCGTGGCACCCCGCATGCCATGCGGCCCCACCTGTCACGCCTGCCACTGGGTGGCAAGGCGGCCGCCCTCTGGGGCCGCGGGTCGCGTCGAGTCCTTCTCCTTCGCGAGCCGGGGGCGGGGGCAGCTCCGCCACCGGTCCGGTGCTGACAGCTTCGCTGGCGCCGGAGTAGCCTTGAAGCCCGCGGGCGCGCGTGGAGCCCCTGTGCGGGTCGCTCTGGGCTTGAGATGGGAGCTGGGTGGAGAAGGGGTGAGCCCCCGAGGCGGCGAAGCCCAGGAGCTCCGCCACTCACTCTAGCAGCACATCGTGGCCGCCCTCCAGCAACCTGCACCGCAGCAGCTCTCGGGGCACCATGAGCGCGGCCCTCAAATTCGCCTGCTCCCGGCGGGTGTATGGTGTCATTGTCGTAGCGTGATTGGAGGCCCTTGCTGCCGACCGAGCCTGCCGCGGCGTAATTGTTGCCGAAGTCTGTCCGCATCGCCCGCGGCCTGCAGCGCCCTGCGGACCGCGAGCTGCCTGGGGCGCGTGGTCGCCCGAGGCGAGCGGTTCCGCGCGTTTGGGCCATGCAGCCCATGGGTCGGGGTTGACCTCCTGGTCGCCGGGCATGGCGGCGAAGACGCGATGGGGCATGGAGCGGTGGAAGACGAATTCCGGCGCACCCCTACCTGGCGCGCCAAATGTCAGATTTCGGGTTCCGGCAGACCCTTAAGGTTCGAACACTGGGGTGCGCGCGGAAATCTCGCCTTCAACCTCTCCGTCTCGAGGGGATCTAAACTACTAAAAGAACTGCACGAAAGACACAAGATTTATACTGGTTCAGGCCACCGATGTGGTGTAATACCCTACTCCATTGTGTGATGGATGGATTGCCTCCTGGGGCTGGTGTGGATGGACAATACAAGGAAGAACAGCCTCGCGAGGGTCTGTTCTTGGCTGTGGTGATGAACTACTATGAAGAGTCTAGTCACCCTCTCTCTCTCTCTACTTGCGAACCGAACAAACAGGAATCGATCCCAACCGAACCGACCCCCTTGCTATGTGGGTGGCCAGTCCTATTTATAGAGGCCCTGGTCCTCTCCCCAAATATTGAGCGGGAAGGGATCCAACAATGGCGGGCTAATTTGAAGGGGGACAGCGAGTACATCTATCCTGACAAAAGCAGTCTTCGCCTGCCAAAGGCTCTGGTGATGACGCCGCGCTGGGCTCCATGGTGACCTCCCTCTTGTAGTCCTCCTGGTCTTGGTCTCGTTGCACCGAAGTGGCCACCTTTGCCTGATGCCTCGATACTCCGCGGATACGCCTGCCCCCTTTGCACCAAAGAGGAAAGAGTGACGCTGCGCGCGCTGGCACCCGCCTGGTGCCCCGTGTCGTCATGGCTTGCATCATGGGCACCTCGCGAGGTACCCCGCCTTGAACTCTCCGCCTCCTCGCGAGCCAGCCTGATGAGGCTGCGCCTAAGGATGCGCCGTGTTGTCCGCCTCGCGAGACTTGGCCCCTCGCAAGGGTCTTGAGCCTCGTGTTGATGAAGATGGGCCATGCTGGGCCCCCGCTTGAGCCACACCGCAGGCCGCAGGCAGGCAAGTCTGGGGACCCCCGTTCCCAGAACACCGACAGCTTCTCTTGAGGCCTTGGTACAAATGAGACTAGCCACACTAACCACGATGCTTGCACCACTTTCTGGTGGTGCAGCCTCGAGGCCAGTTGTGCCTACTCCTTCACTTGGCCAACAACCTCCCAGTAATGAACACTCCAATGTTCCTTGGCTTTATGCAAGACCCCAAATAGAGAAACCAAAGTATAGCCCTCAAGGCAAACCTCCTTTACTTGATGACACTACCGATGTTGCTTTGTGGAGAGTTGCTATGCAGGATCATCTTCGTTATGGAAATGATGAGATGTTGGAGATCTTGGAGTATGGCTACCAAGCGGTTGACCCAAAGAATCTTACTCCAAGAGAGGTATATGACAAGAATCTCAATGACACAGCAACCATGTGCATAAGGAGAGGTATGACTGACAAGCAAAGGAGACCATACATACATATCACAAGTGCCAAAGAATTATGGGATAGCATTGTGAGGACCAAGATCGGTACCTCCACTCTCCGGCTTGCTCAATATGAAATTGCCAAGGGACAATTGAAAAAAAATGTATGTAGAAAGGTGAATCTCCCAAGCAACTCCTTGAGCGTCTCATTACTCTCACCGCTGACATCGAGTCATGTGAGTGTGACAAGACACAAGATGGGTTCAACTTGACTAAGCGATTTCTTGTGGATAAGTTGCTCCATGCTCTTGCTCCGTATCATCACCAAATGGTGTGGGACATAAGACAACACCATGGATTCAAGGAAATGACTCCAGATTACATCATATCCACTTTCCAACTATTTGAAGAGTCAAAGGCAAATGCTACAAATCATCTTGCCATGCATGGTACCTCAACATCAAAAATCAATCTTGCTTTGAAGTCCAAGCATGTATATGAAGAAGAGCAAAGTGAATAAGAATAAGAAGAAGATGATGAGGATGAATATGGTGATGAGATTGACTCCGATGAGAGTCCTTCATATGAATACATTGCCCTCTTTGTCAAGAAGTTTAGCGCGGGAAAATTCAAGGGAAGATTCCAGAAGAAGAAAGTGAGAAAATGTTACAACTGTGAAGAAGCCAACCATTTCTCCAACGATTGCCCCTATGAGAAGAGAGAAGATAAACCAAGGTTTCCCAAGACCTTTCCCAAGAAGAAGTTGCCAAACCCCTTTAACTCAAAGCTCAAGAAGAGAGATGGGAAAGCAATGGTTGCTCATGAAGAATCCAATCCAGACGATGTTAGTGGTGTTGCCGGAGTTGCTCAAGATTCTGGAAACACCTTGAGGCTAGTCAACAAGAGTGGTGATGTGGTCACCTACAACTATATGAAATACTACAAGGGCAACGCTCACAAGTTCCTAATGGCAAAGGCCATGGTAGAAGATGGAGAGGACCAAAACTCTCCTGACAAGGTCAAGGTAACTCCATGATCAAATCCTCATCTCTTCACACCTCCTACTCCTAGTGATGAGTACCTTGATGCACAGGATAATTATGATGATAATGATATAGATGACCCCATGTTTGGTAAATTAAATAAGGTCATGTGCTCCCTCAAAGGAAAGAAGCTCACTATGTTTTGTATGCTTATGGAGATGGTGGGTAAGCACACCGTCACCATTAAGGAACTCGAAACCCTCGTAACCAAGGAAAAGGAAAATTATGAAATCCTTGAGCGTAAAGTCCAATATGAGGAAGCACGAAATGATGAACTATGCTTGAAAATTGGTGCAAACATTGATGTTCATGCTAAAGATCTTGCCTCCTTGAAAAAGGGTAAGGACTCTTGCGAAGAGTTGATGAATGATAAAAGTAAGCTTGCAAGGTCTCATGCTTCTCTCTCTAAGGATTGTGAGCTCCTTTCCGTGTCTCTCAGGACTAAGGAAGAAGAGCCCACCCTTCTTACAAAGAATTTTGAGACCATCAACCTTACTTATCTTGAAACTCTAGCCAAGGCTTACTCTTCTCCTATTATTAATGTTGATGATTGTACTACCAACTCTAGTAGTGACCTAGCATCAATTCTTGAGGAGAATCGCTTTCTCAAGGCTCAAATCGAGAAAGGTCTCATGACATGTGCTCAAGGACAAAAGAACCTAAATGAGGTATTGAGCTAACACATTGAAGTATTTGCCAAAGAGGGGTTCGGGTTTGACCCAAGCACAAGCAAGAAGAAGATGTCTTCTCATAAGTGCACCACTCCTCTAAGATAAACATTTGTAAGAGAAGGGCACATGGAGAAAGGTAAGGTTGTTAGTGGGAAGGCCACAAGGGGCATGCCCACTATCAACAAGCCAAAAGAGTTCATGCCTCCATCCTATGTACTCCGTAAAACTAAGGATGGAGAAGTTTATGCAAAGTTTGTTGGTCCTCGAAATGCATTCTAGTTTTATGTTATTTGGGTCCCTAAGACCCTTGTGACTAACTTGAGAGGTCCCATTGCAAAATGGGCCCCTCTAACCAAGTCATAATTGTGCATAGGTTGCTTTCTCGGGTGCAGTAAAATGGGTGATCAATAGTGGACGTACCAATCATATGACCGGAGATAGCAAATTGCTCTACGATTTCATGGAAGCTATTCAACCATTTATGAGCATTATGTTTGGTGGAGGATCAAAAGGACAGGTACTCAGGTTGGGCAACACTGGCGCGCGTCGGTCCTAAACAAACGGTTTTTTACCCCTTTCCGCGACGGCATTTGGAACCGTAGCCAAGTGAGTGTGTGCGATAGGGTGTCCTTCCCACACGACCCAGAAATCGTCGGGGATAGTGATAACCCACAAGTATAGGGGATCGCAACAGTTTTCGAGGGTAGAGTATTCAACCCAAATTTATTGATTCGACACAAGGGGAGCCAAAGAATATTCTCAAGTATTAGCAGCTAACTTGTCAATTCAACCACACCTGGAAACTTAATATCTGCAGCAAAGTGTTTAGTAGCAAAGTAATATGATAGTAGTGATAACGGTAGCAAAAGGTAACAGCAGTAAAAGTAATGTTTTTGGTATTTTGTAGTGATGATAGCAATAGCAACGGAAAAGTAAATAAGCGAACAACAATATATGGAAAGCTCATAGGCAATGGATCAGTGATGGAGAATTATGCCGGATGCGGTTCATCATGTAACCGTCATAACCTAGGGTGACACGGAACTAGCTCCAGTTCATTGATATAATGTAGGCATGTATTCCGAATATAGTCATACGTGCTTATGGAAAAGAACTTGCATGACATCTTTTGTCCTACCCTCCCATGGCAGCGGGGTCCTTACGGAAACTAAGGGATATTAAGGCCTCCTTTTAATAGAGAACCGGAACAAAGCATTAACACATAGTGAATACATGAACTCCTCAAACTTCGGTCATCACAAGTCAAGTCACTTAAATCATTCAGAGGAGGATACCACCCTATCATACCACATCATAACCATTTTAATAGCATGTTGGCACGCAAGGTAAACCATTATAACGCATGGCTAATCAAGCATGGCACAAGCAACTATGATCTCTAGTTGTCATTGCAAACATGTTTATTCATAATAGGTTCAATCAGGAACGATGAACTAATCATGTTTACAAAAACAAAAGAGGACGAGTTCATACCAGCTTTTCTCATCTCAGCCAGTCCATCATATATTATCATAATTGCCCTTCACTTGCACGACCGAACGATGTGAATAATAATAATAGTGCATGTGCATTGGACTAAGCTGGAATCTACAGGCATTCAATAAACATGAGAAGACAAGGCAATATGGGCTCTTTTGTCAGATCAACAATAATGCATATAAGAGCCACTTCAACAATTTAATTGTGGTCTTCTCCTATCGACCACCAAAGAAAAGAAAAGAAATAAAACTATTTACATGGGAAAGCTCCCAACAAGCAAAAGAAGAACATGAAATATTTTTGGGTTTTCTTTTTAATTACTACTACAAGCATGGAAAGTAAACTAATTAAAAGGTAAAACTAATTTTTTTAGGTTTTTCTTAAGGTTTATTAAACACACAAGAAGAAAGCATAAAAAGGAAAATAAACTAGCATGGATGATACAATGAAAAAGTATGAGCACCGACATCTAGCAATGAGTGTGTGAGCATAAATGTAATGTCGGTGAGAAATACGTACTCCCCCAAACTTAGGCTTTTGGCCTAAGTTGGTCTATGGCCATGGCTGGCCTGGCGGATATCCATAATAATAGTTGTTGGGGTCGTACTGTGATGTAGATGAGGAATGCTCCGATTGCCACTGGCTGACAATCATCTCCGGATCCCACTGATAATTAGACTGTCGTGAAGGATCAAATTGTGGTTCCGGCTCTGGCTTCTTGGCTGGTGCAGGGTTCCGGTAGGCGTGGATAGCCGTCAACGGAACAAGGTACGTGCCTACAGTCAAATCAAAGAAAGAAGGAGCAGGCAAGGTAATAGTCTCAGGATGATGTTTATTAAAGAACAATTGATATTTAAGCTCTCCTTCCCTATTCTTAACAATAAAATCATGTGCCACCATACTTTTACAATCTATATAAACACGAGGCAGTAGTTTTTCTTCCTTCTCAGCATGCCTAATAGGTATGTTAAAATGTGCAGCTAGGCGTGTAGCATAGATGCCTCCAAATATGGGGCCCTTGGTACGGTTCAGACTTAACCGTTTGGCAATAATGCCGCCCATACTAAAAGAGTTATCACCATATAAACCGTGGTGCAAAATAATAATATCAGGGATACTCAGGTTTCCACGGTTTCCGCGACCAATTAAGCAACGACTAGCAAATAATGCGAAATAACGTAAAACATGAAAGTGTATGCTAGTGATTCATGCACCGGAAACCTTCCTTGTTTCCCCTACAGTGATAGTGTCAATAAATCCATCCACATCATCACGATGTGGTTCTTCTGTGTTGCCCTCAAAAGGGACTAAAAAAATCCGACAAAAATCATAAAGTGACATCTCCTTATGCTCATCATATAAATAAAATTCCACCATAGGTGGTGAGCTCCTAGAATGGAAATGAAAGTTTTGCACAAAGGTATTTGTGAGCAAGAGATACTGATCGCATTGATCATGGAGGAAAGCGGTAAGGCCTGCAGTTTGAGCCAATTCATGAAAATTTTCATAAATCCCGGCTGCTCTTAAGAAATCCTCGGAAGGCCATTCACACGCCCAAACCTCCGCGGTGCGAGACAGATTATACTTAGGCTTCGGTGCCTTTTCCTTCGAGCTTTGGCTCGATGAGCCCCTCAAAAGTCTCCTCATCATTTTCTGAAAAATTCTGAAATTTTTAGTAACTTCAAAATAAAAGTAAACCAAACTCAATAATATTGATAGCAACCACTCCTACAAGTGCCTAGGGCCTATATCGTGCATCAAAACTAGTTTTGACCATATAATTTTGACATGCAAGCTCAAGAACAGGGTCACCTAAGAAGCAAAAATTTGTAATGAATAAAGCACTAGAACAAAAACTAATTGGACCAATGGAGGAGTCACATACCAAGGAACAATCTCCCCAAGCAATTTTGTGAGAGGTGCTTCGAGCAAGGAGATCGAAAATGGCAGCAAAACGAGCTTGGACTCGGGTTTGAGCTGGTTATTCGTGTTTGGGGGAGGAAGATGAAGTGTGTGGGTGCTAGAATAAGTGGAGGAGGGCCATAGTGGGCCCACGAGGTAGGGGGCGCGCCCTAGAGGGGTAGGCGCGCCCTCCACCCTCATGGCAAGGTGGTTGGCCCCCTGGTGTGTTCTCAGTTCCATAAATCCTCAAATATTCTAGAAAAATCATATTTAATTTTCAGGGCATTTGGAGAACTTTTATTTTTGAGGTATTTTTATACTGCACAGATAATCAGATAACAGACAGAGAAATATTTATTTTTATTTTATTTAATATAAATAACAGAAAGTAAAAGTGGGGTACAGAAGGTTGTGCCTTCTAGTTTCATCCATCTCATGATCATCAAAAGGAATCCACTAACAAGGTTGATCAAGTCTTGTTAACGAACTCATTCTGAATAACATGGAACCGGAGAAATTTCGAATAACACTATGTTACCTCAATGGGGATATGCACATCCCAAGAATAAGAATATCATATTTCTTCTTGACAGTAGGAAGAGGAAATTCAAAACCTCCAAATATAATCGATGGAATTTTTCTGATAGAGTTGATACTATGAACTTGAGGTTGTTTCCTCGGAAAGTGTACTGTGTGCTCATTACCATTAACATGAAAAGTGACATTGCCCTTAGTGCAATCAATAACAGCCCCTGCAGTATTCAAAAAGGGTCTTCCAAGAATAATATACATACTATCGTCCTCGGGAATATCAAGAATAACAAAGTCCGTTAAAATAGTAACGTTTGCAACTACAACAGGTACATCCTCACAAATGCCGATAGGTATAACAGTTGATTTATCAGCCATTTGCAAAGATATTTCATTAGGTGTCAACTTATTCAAATCAAGTCTGCGATATAAAGAGAGAGGCATAACACTAACACCGGCTCCAAGATCACATAAAGCAGTTTTAACACAATTTCTTTTAATGGAGCATGGTATAGTTGGTATTCCTAGATCTCCAAGTTTCTTTGGTATTCCACCCTTAAAAGTATAATTAGCAAGCATGGTGGAAATTTCGGCTTCCCGTATCTTTCTTTTATTTGTAATAATATCTTTCATATACTTAGCATAAGGATTGGTTTTAAGCATATCAGTTAATCGCATATGCAAAAAGATAGGTCTAATCATTTCAGCAAAGCGCTCAAAATCCTCATCATCCTTTTTCTTGGATTGTTTGGGAGGAAAAGGCATGGGTTTCTGAACCCATGGTTCTCTTTCTTTACCATGTTTCCTAGCAACAAAGTCTTTCTTATCGTAACGTTGATTCTTTGATTATGGGTTATCAAGATCAACAGCAGGTTCAATTTCTATGTCATTATCATTAATAGGTTGAGCATCATCATGAACATTATTATTATCATTATCAATAGTTTTGGTTTCATTACTAGATTGAGTTTCAGCATCAGAAATAGAAATATCATTTGGATTCTCAGGTGTTTCAACAATAGGATCACTAGAAGCATGCAAAGTCCTATCATTTTTCTTTTTCTTCTTTTTAGAAGAACTAGGTGCATCTAAATTATTTCTCTGAGAATCTTGCTCAATTCTCTTAGGATGGCCTTCAGGATACAAAGGTTCCCGGGTCATTCTACCAGTTCTAGTAGCCACTCTAACAGCATAATCATTATCTTTACTATTCAATTCCTTGAGCAAATCATTTTGAGCTTTAAGTACTTGTTCTACTTGAGTGGTAACCATAGAAGCATGTTTACTAATAAGTTTAAGTTCACCTTTGACATTAGCCATATAATCACCCAAGTGTCCAAGCATATTTGAATTGTATTTCAATTGTCTACCAAAATAAGCATTAAAATCTTCTTGCTTAGCCATAAATTTATCAAACTCATCTAAGCATGGGCTAGCAATTTTAGTGAATGGGATTACAGCTTTATCATATCTATAGAGAGAATTTACCTTTACTACCTGTGTCGGGTTATCAAGACCATGAGTTTCTCCAATAGGTAAAGAATTTGGATTATATGTTTCTTCAATAGGCGGTAAATTAAGACCATGTATTTCTTCAATAGGAGGTAAATTCTTAACATCTTTAGCTTTAATACCTTTTTCTTTCATAGATTTCTTTGCCTCTTGCATATCTTCAGGGCTAAGAAATAGAATACCCCTCTTCTTCGGAGTTGGTTTAGGAATAGGTTCAGGAATTGGCTCCGGAGGTGTCCAATTATTTTAATTTATCAACATATTGTTCGATAGAATTTCAGCTTCATCCAGTGTTCTTTCCCTGAAAACAGAACTAGCACAACTATCCAGGTAATCTCTAGAGGCATCGGTTAGTCCATTATAAAAGATATCTAGTATTTCATTTTTCTTAAGAGGATGATTAGGCAAAGCATTAAGTAATTGGAGAAGCCTCCCCCCAAGCTTGTGGGAGACTCTCTTCTTCAGTTTGCACAAAATTATATATATCCCTTAAAGCAGCTTGTTTCTTATGAGCAGGGAAATATTTAGCAGAGAAGTAATAAATCATATCCTAGGGACTACGCACACAACCAGGATCAAGAGAATTAAACCATATCTTAGCATCACCTTTTAATGAGAATTGAAATATTTTAAGGATGTAAAATTAACGAGTTCTCTCATCATTAGTGAACAAGGTAGCTATATCATTCAGTTTAGTAAGATGTGCCACAACAGTTTCAGATTCATAACCATGAAAAGGATCAGATTCAACCAGAGTAATTATATCAGGATCAACAGAGAATTCATAATCCTTATCTGTAACAAAGATAGGTGAAGTAGCAAAAGAAGAGTCAGGTTTCATTCTATCATTTAGAGATTACTTACTCCATTTAGCTAATAATTTTTTAAGTTCACTTCTATTTCTGCAAGCTAAAATGGCTAAAGAAGCATCTTGATCAAACACATAACCCTTAGGAATGGCAAGTGGTTCTTCATCATCACTTTCATCAGTATCATCAGATTCAATATTTTCAATTTCTCTAGCCCTAGCAAGTTGTTCATCAAGAAAATCACTAAGTGGCATAGTAGTATCAGGCATAGAGGTAGTTTCATCATAAGTATCATGCATAGTAGAAGTGGCATCAGCAATAACATGCGACATATCAGAACGAATAGCAGAAGCAGGTGTAGGTGTCGCAAACTTACTCATAACAGAAGGTTAATCAAGTGCAGAGCTAGATGGCAGTTCCTTACCTCCCCTCGTAGTTGAGGGATAGATCTTGGTTTTTGGATCTCTCAAGTTCTTCATAATGACAAGCAGATATATATCCCAAGTGACTCAAAGAATAGAGCTATGCTCCTCGGCAATGGCGCCAGAAAATAGTCTTGATAACCCACAAGTATAGGGGATCGCAATAGTTTTCGAGGGTAGAGTATTCAACCCAAATTTATTGGTTCGACACAAGGGGAGCCAAAGAATATTCTCAAGTATTAGCAGCTGAGTTGTCAATTCAACCACACATGGAAACTTAATATCTACAGCAAAATGTTTAGTAGCAAAGTAATATGATAGTAGTGATAACGGTAGCAAAAGGTAACAGCAGTAAAAGTAATGTTTTTGGTATTTTGTAGTGATGATAGCAATAGCAACGGAAAAGTAAATAAGCGAAGAACAATATATGGAAAGCTCGTAGGCAATGGATCGGTGATTGAGAATTATGCCAGATGCGGTTCATCATGTAACAGTCATAACCTAGGGTGACACAGAACTAGCTCCAGTTCATTGATATAATGTAGGCATGTATTCCGAATATAGTCATACGTGCTTATGGAAAAGAACTTGCATGACATCTTTTGTCCTACCCTCCCGTGGTAGCGGGGTCCTTACGAAAACTAAGGGATATTAAGGCCTCCTTTTAATAGAAAACCGGAACAAAGCATTAACACATAGTGAATACATGAACTCCTCAAACTACGGTCATCACCGGTAAGTATCCCAATTATTGTCTCTTCGGGTTAACAGATCATAACACATAATAGGTGACTATAGACTTGCAAGATAGGATCAAGAGCACTCATATATTGATGAAAACATAATAGGTTCAGATCTGAAATCATGGCACTCGGGCCCTAGTGACAAGCATTAAGCATAGCAAAGTCATAGCAACATCAATCTCAGAACATAGTGGATACTAGGGATCAAACCCTAACAAAACTAACTCGATTACATGATAGATCCCATCCAATCCATCACCGTCCAGCAAGCCTACGATGGAATTACTCATGCATGGCGGTGAGCATCATGAAATTGGTGATGGAGGATGGTTGATGATGACGATGGCGACGGATTCCCCTCTCCGAAGCCCCGAACAGACTCTAGATCAGCCCTCCCGAGAGGTTTTAGGGCTTGGCGGCGGCTCCGTATCGTAAAACGAGATGATTTCTTCTCTCTGATTTTTTTTCTCCCCGAAACTCAATATATGGAGGTGGAGTTGGAGTCGGAGAGGCAACAGGGGGCCCACAAGGTAGGGGCACGCCCCCACCCTCGTGGCAAGATGGTGGGCCCCCTGGCCTTCATCTTTGGTAGGTATTTTTCTTATTTTCTGAAAAGTGTCTCCGTGAAGTTTCAGGTCATTCCGAGAACGTTTGCTCCTGCACATAAATAACACCATGGTAATTCTGGCGAAAACAGCGTCAGTCCGGGTTAGTTCCATTCAAACCATGCAAGTTAGAGTCCAAAACAAGGGCAAAAGTGTTCGGAAAAGTAGATACGTTGGAGACGTATCAGGTAGGCCCTCCTAGGACCCAGGCTGCGTGTAACGCCCCGGACACACCCGCTGGTGGTCGTTACTCCTGGCAGGATCTAGACTGGCCCCACAGATCAATACTAGTCTTTTCTGTGCACTTTGTCCTCACTTGTGCGCACCCGGGAGCAACTTCCCGGTTGGTCACCCATCCTAACACTACTCCAAGCTGAGCACGCTTAACTTTGGAGTTCTGTCTGAATGGGCTCCCGGAAAAGAAGGAATTCCTTATTGATATGAGTAGTATATCATCCCTAATAAGCCAGGCTATCACATACACCCCCACTCAGAGGAACCGACGTCCTCGTCGGGCCACAGGAACGTTCCCTCTTGGCACATACGTTTGTGCATCCAGTCCGGTACATGTGCCATGCCGGGTGCCACGACGGGTCACAAACGTCATGAACAACATGACCGCACACTTGTCCGCAACCATCCGTGTAACCGCGAGGGTCGGCTCTGATACCAAATTGTAACGCCCCGGACACACCCGCCGGTGGTCGTTACTCCTGGCAGGATCTAGACTGGCCCCACAGATCAATACTAGTCTTTTCTGCGCACTTTTTCCTCACTCGTGCGCACCCGGGAGCAACTTCCCGGTCGGTCACCCATCCTGACACTACTCCAAGCTGAGCACGCTTAACTTTGGAGTTCTGTCTGAATGGGCTCCCGGAAAAGAAGGAATTCCTTATTGATATGAGTAGTCTATCATCCCTAATAAGCCAGGCTATCACACTACGGCCGTGTGCGATCGGGCGAGGCATCAAACCCAATCATTTCCGTAGATATGTACATCCCACACGGTAATCCGAGAAAATCATTTCCGTAGGTATGTACATCCCACACGGTAATCCGAGAAAATCATTTCCGTAGGTATGTACATCCCACAAGGTGAATCCCAGAAAAACATTTCCGTTCGTCTGTATATCACACACAGTCAATCCAAGGAATACGTTTTCGTTCTTATGTACATCCCACACAGTCAATCCAGGGAAAACGTTTTCGTTCGGATGTACATCCCACACGGTTTTATGTACATGCTCGTGTGTGAAAGGTGTAACTATCACACACGCTCTGCCTTGGTTAACTGTTTTCTTTCATTAACTACATCACACACGATTTGATGTAGAAAACTATGTGGCATTGGGCTATCCCTCGCAAGCGCTTTTAATACTAGAACCGTTTGCAAAGGTCCATGACCGTCTGTTCCATTCTCATTTTTGCCTATAATTTATTATTCTAATTGGAAATTTTGAAATACAAAACGTGCAATTCAAATTCACAATGGTTCAACAATGAATCCATAAATAAAATTGCTAGTACAATATGTTCAGTAATTACAGGATTAGGCAGCAATTAACTATGATGAACCGCAGTATTTAAAGGCGGTAAAGGTGAAGAGACAAGTGTAAATCATTTTGACTGCCGATGGTGTTGAAGAAGCGGAATGCCCATAATTTGCCTTCCTGCATGCCATAGGCACGAAGCACTTTTGTTCAACCCCTTGTGACGATCGCCCGCCCATCCTTCATCGCCTTCAGGAAGACTTCTAGAGCATTATCATGGTAGCATGAATTATATATTTTAACCTTAGTTGCCTCCACTCCGGTCATGTAGTTTGCAAGGTAATCATCAGTAAATAGCTTCGGAAACCACTGAAAAGAGAAAAATATCAGATACTAAGGTCTAATAGAGTAACTTGTTGTGGGCAGGGGGAAAAGGCAACACATTACTTACCATCCTAAAGTTCATTGTTGTCTTCGACAAAGTGTAAATAAAGAGCTTAATTCCAATCACCTGTTTCTTTCGCCTAACAATCTTTCTTAGTTTCCTCACTTGACGCTTGTTCATGAATATCTCATTGCCCCATACGCAAAAGGGATCGAAGCGTGGATCAGTACCCCTCATATATGTACCTACAAGCAACTAGTAAATGTTAGAAGCTAAACTTAGATTGCACAATGATGTAACATACAACTACCTTTGTTCCTAAGTACAAGTATTTTTTTTTGAGATTTCAATATGAACTACATACGGATGTATATAGAATTATAGATATAGTTTAGATTAGAATCTAGATTCACTCATTTTACTCCTTATGTAGTCTATATTGGAATCTCTAAAAATACTTATATTTAGGAATAGATGGTGTATAAGACATGGGATGCACCTAACCTCAACGGCAAATAACAACATCGCCCATTATAGCCCTCTGTAAGTACATGGAAAGTCAATGTTAACTACAACAGGGTTAACATCCACCAAAAATAGCAAATGGTAATAAAACGGCAGCATCTGTAGTGATTTCTTCATTTTGAAAGAGTAGCACGGTAGCAAAGGGACAGATTAAAAAATGAATACAACTGTTACTTGCAACAGGCTTAACATCCTAATTCATGTTTTGTAAGTTTGTAGCCATTGAAATACAACTCTTTAAAAATGGATACAACTGTTAATTGCAACAGGCCTAATGGCCATTGAAACCGGTATTGATAAAAATGCAATTGGCAGAGCTAAACACCACAGGGCAGGTGTTGCGAGAGCAGATAATGGCCCAGTTGTCTATAAAAAGGTAGGGAAAATAGCTCAAATGTGTTAGGCATGTTTACTACAACATCTTAATACATCGACAGTACAAAACATAGCCATTAATTGCAATTAGTATTGGTAAGATTGAACTCATGGGTACATACTTGGTAAGTCCTGAGAGGTAGTTGCTGGGGCACTTCATCTTGGCCAAAGCCTGCCCAAAGTCAGCGGCGGCGCATGCGAGCTGTTCCTCCGGGTCGAAGCATGGATCAATGCCACTGACATGTGTACCTACAGGCAACCAGTAAATGGTAGAAGTTAAACTGCAATTGCACCAATGATGTGAAATACTGTAAGACATGGGATGCAACTAACCTTGACGGCAAACAATAGCATCGGCCGTTATGACCCTGCATAAGTACATGGACAAGCACGTTAAGTACAACAGGGTTAGCGTCGACCAAAAATAGCTAATGGGGCAGCATCTCTAGTATATCTTCATTGCGGGGAGTACCATGGTAGCAAATGGACAGATTAAAAAATGGATACAACTATTAATTGCAACAGGCTTAACAACATCCTAAGTCATGTTTTGTAAGTTTGTAGTCATTGAAATGCAACTGTTCAAAAATGGATTCGACTGTTAATTGCAACAGGCTTAATAGACATTGAAACCGGTATTGATAAAAATGCAATTGGCATAGTTAAACATCACAAGGCAGGTGCTGCCAGAGCAAAGAATGGCCCAGATGTCTATAAAAAGGTAGGGAAAGTAGCAAAAACGTGTTAGGCATGTTTACTAGAACATGCTTAATACATCGACCATACAGAACATAGCCATTAATTGCAACTGGTATTGGTAAGATTGAACTGGTGAGTACATGCTTGGTAAGTCCTGAGAGGTAGTTGTTGGGGCACTTCATCTTGGCCAGAGCTCGCCCAAAGTCAGCGACGGCGGAGGCGAGCTGTTCCTCCAGGTCGAAGCATGGATCAGTGCCACTGACATGTGTACCTATAGGCAACCAGTAAATGGGTAGAAGTTAAACTGCCATTTCACAAATTATGTGAAATACTGTAAGACATGGGATGCAGCTCACCTCGATGGCAAACGAAAGCATCGGCCATTATGACCTTGTGTAAGTACATGGACAGGCATGTTAAGTGCAACAGGGTTAGCATCCACTAAAAATAGCAAATGGGTAGCATCTCTAGTGATATTCTAAGTCATGTATTGCAAGTTTGTTGCTGGTATTGGTGAAATTGAGCTGGACACGGTAATATTTGAACATCACATAGTGTGTAGTATTGAAATAAACCAGACATGAACATGCTTAATACATCAACCGTACAAATCATAGCCGTTGCAAGTGGTATTAGTAAGATTTAGCTGGTCAGATCTTACCTATTAAGTCCCGGGGGGTAGTCGCTGGGGGACTTCATCTGGGCCATAGCCTGCACCATGTCGTCGGCGGCGGCGGAGGCGATGTGTTCCTCCGGGTCAACACGCACATCCGCCATCGCGCCATGGACCGCCATCAGCTCCTGGTGGGGGGGGGTTGGAGGCATGAGGATGTTTCGCAGGCGCCATTTAAGCAGTTAGGCTGGGGATGTGATTGAGATCGGTGGGTTACCTGACTGGATCCGAGCAGAATGTAGATGTGGTTGAAGTTGTGGTTGCGGCGGCGGTTTGAGATGCCGGTAGGGGGAGGCGCGAGGGAGGGGGATACTGAGGGGAAGGGTATGTGGTTGGAGGAATAAATTCTAAAATCGCGCGCCTAATGAAAATTTCGGTGCGAAATTTGAAACTTGGGCGGGGGAAACACACAATGCAGACGAAGCGCGTAAAATACTCGTGTGTGAGAAAAAAGAAAGTTGGTAGATCCCATCTCCAAAAAAATGTACACGTGTACTTGATTTTTTCGGTCAATGGTATGCCTGGTTTATTAGGAAATATCGCACAAGTAACTGACTTATGTGTCACTAACGCAAAAAACGCAGATGGGTATGGCATAGAAACCATGTGTTTTGTGATCTTCTAATGATTAACGCAAAAAATGCACACGGGCACACATGCTAATCAACGCTCAAAGCCCTCAAAGGATGCTCTTACCGACATTGTACGTTAATACTACAAACTTAAAGTACTACTGGTAATTTGCTCTAATACTAAAAACTTAAACTACTTCTCACATGTTGCCATCAGGGCATGCTGGCTAGATGCCAGCGTTCTCCTTCCTGGCCTTGTAGGTGGCAGCCCACAGTGCTTTGATCTCTGCCAAGCTCTCCTCACCACAGCGTGCGGCCTCTTTTTTCTTGCGGCAGCGGGACTCTCTTTTCTTGATTGCTTTCTGCCTTTTCCGCTACTTCTGTGCGGCTTTGGCCGCCTCTAGATCCACCACCCATTCGGCCATGGCAGCCTCAAAGTCTGCCCATGTAACTGTCTGGCCGCCGCCGGCGATGAACTCGGTGCAGCGAGATGCCATCGCTTCCTTACCATGTGTGCGGTTGCGGGCAGCGAGGAACGTGGCACCGCGGGATGCCATCGCTTCCTTACCAGTTACTGTGCACCGCGGTGCCATGGACGGCGCCTGAAGAGAGCTCTGGGACGGAGGGGCCGGGCAGCCGTACAGTGTGGTGGTGTTCAAGAGCTCAACCACAAACGATAACAGAAATTTGGCTTCCCTTACAATTTTGCTCGTTCATTATCGCACACGGTTCATCTCCGTCGCTTCCAAAAATAGTGTGCATTGAGCCTATTGTGTGTTGCATTATGATTTGCTGGAACCCCAGCCATGCGGATCGCGCATGTGCACCGTTGGATGCGCCGCGATCGTAACGGCAATCCACGTCCCTCACATCACACCCGTGCACCTGTAGCTAGATTGGATTTATATGCGATCGAAAGTATGTCTAGAGGGGGGGTGATTAGACTACTTGACCAAATAAAAACTTAACCTTTTCCCAATTTTAGTTCTTGGCAGATTTTAGGTATTTTAGGACAAGTCAAGCAATCATCACACAATTCAAGCAAGCATGCAAAGAGTATATTGGCAGCGGAAAGTAAAGCATGCAACTTGCAAGAATGTAAAGGGAAGGGTTTGGAGAATTCAAACGCAATTGGAGACACGGATGTTTTTCCCATGGTTCAGATAGGTGGTGCTATCCTACATCCATGTTGATGGAGACTTCAACCCACAAAGGGTAACGGTTGTGCGAGTCCATGGAGGGCTCCACCCACAAAGGGTCCACGAAGAAGCAACCTTGTCTATCCCACCATGGCCATCGCCCACGAAGGACTTGCCTCACTAGCAGTAGATCTTCACGAAGTAGGCGATCTCCTTGCCCTTACAAACTCCTTGGTTCAACTCCACAATCTTGTCGGAGGCTCCCAAGTGACACCTAGCCAATCTAGGAGACACCACTCTCCAAGAAGTAACAAATGGTGTGTTGATGATGAACTCCTTGCTCTTGTGCTTCAAATGATAGTCTCCCCAACACTCAACTCTCTCTCATAGGATTTGGATATGGTGGAAAGAAGATTTGAGTGGAAAGCAACTTGGGGAAGGCTAGAGATCAAGATTCATATGGTAGGAATGGAATATCTTGGTCTCAACACATGAGTAGGTGGTTCTCTCTCAGAACATATGAGTTGGAAGTGTAGATGTGTTCTGATGGCTCTCTCCGTGAGTGAAGAGGAGGTGGAGGGGTATATATAGCCTCCACACAAAATCCAACCATTACACACAATTTACCAATCTCGGTGGGACCGAATCAACAAACTCGGTCAGACCAAAATAGTAAACCTAGTGACCGT
The DNA here is from genome assembly GCA_034509565.1 of Triticum monococcum. NCBI lineage: Eukaryota > Viridiplantae > Streptophyta > Magnoliopsida > Poales > Poaceae > Triticum > Triticum monococcum. The sequence goes on along the minus strand of CM067843.1, from coordinate 549,784,036 downwards.
TAGAGATTTTCGGTGGGACTGACATGCAACTCGGTAGGACCGATTTTGTTAGGGTTAGGGCATAACGTAATCTCGGTGAGACCGATTACACAAACTCGGTGAGACCGATTTTGGTAATTAGCTAACCAGAGAGTTGGTCAGGCAAACTCGGTGGGACCGATTTGCTCTTTCGGTGAGACCAAAAAGTTACAAAAAGGAAACACTGAATTTACATTGCAATCTCGATGGGACCGATCCGCTCTTTCGGTGAGACCGAAAAGTTACGAAAGGGAAACAGAGAGTTTGCAATCCCATCTCGGTGAGACCGAGATCCCTATCGGTAGAACCGAATTGCTAGGGTTTGGCAGTGGCTTATGACAAGTGAAACTCGGTGGCGCCGGATAGGAAGAATCGGTAGGACCGAGTTTGGCTTAGGGTTTAGGTCATATGTGGATATGGGAAAGTAGTTGAGGGTTTTGGAGCATATCACTAAGCACATGAAGCAAGAGGCTCATTAAGCAACACCTCATCCCTGCTTGATAGTATTGGCGTTTCCTAAAGACTCAATGTGATCTTGGATCACTAAAATATATAAAATGAAGAGTCTTGAGCTTTTGAGCTTGAGCCAATCCTTTATCCTTAGCATTTTGAGGGTTCCACTTTCACCATCCATGCCATGCCAATCATTGAGCTTTCCTAAAATAATCATCTTGGAATAGCATTAGCTCAATGAGCTATATGTTGTTATGAATTACCAAAACCACCTAGGGATAGTTGCACTTTCAATCTCCCCCTTTTTGGTAATTGATGACAACATATAGATCAAAGCTTCGACAAATGATAGTAAGAATGAATTACATCGTCGCTTTGAGAAGTATGTGATAAGTAAGAGCTCCCCCTAAATTTGTGCATATTTAAGATTTGCTTTGGACTGCAAATGCACAAAGAGTTAGAATCATGGGTTACTCTTCCATGTCACATACATCTTGGTGGAGCGCTTAAAATGATAAGAATGAAATACATGCACTCATCACCAAGAAAAGTGAATGATCACATAAGATAGATAAGATAATAGCATTCACCAAGCATTAAGTGTAGCTTATGATCAAACACATGATCATCAATGTCTCACAAGCATATCAAAGTATCTCGACCAAAAGAAAACAATGTTCAAAAAACCACCAAATAAAGCAAGAGAGAAAAGCAACACTCTCTCTCGAAGCCTATGATCTATACATTTTCTCCCCCTTTGGCAACAAGTTACCAAAAAGTTCCTAGAAAATGCATAGTGCTAAATCGACACTCAGGCTTGATCTTTAGGTGGTGGTGGAGTCCGGATCACTCCAAGGACGAAGGCTTCCGTTGACGTGGTTGGAGTTGGAGCTGAAGTAGATGCTGGAGCAGGTTGGGCTGGTGCTGCGGTTGGAGCTGAGGCGGTTGCTCTTGTGTCAGGAACTGGCACTGCAGACGACCTCGGACCTCGTGGCACTCTGGCAAATGCATCAGTGGTTGTCTTCCCTTTCCTCTCCTGCATGTCATCTTGGAGTTGCTCCACTGCAGTCTGAATCTCTGTCACCTTGATATCCAAGTCATAAGACTTTTGTTCTACGATTCTCTCTAGGCTTGCCTGGTTCTGAGTTAGGGTGGCCAGTCCTTTCTCAATCCGCGGGGTGGATGCAATCAAGTAACTAAGCTGCTCTTGCTTGTTCTTCAAGAAGTACTCAGATGCCTCCTCTTGAGTTGGCATCTTGGCAGCTTTCTCCTTTATTGCCTTCTCCTTCTTGGCTTGTGCATGGGCTGAAGATGGTTCATCGTTGGTCATCACAACTTGGTTGTCCTCGAAATCTGGATAGATAGGCAAATGTTCCTTGTCCAACAAGTATGTGTCTGTGCCCATTCTTGAGTTAATCAACATCTGGATCTGAGGGGCATATCCACAGCTCCTCATTCCACTTTGTGAGCTTCTGCCCAACAAAGTCTGCTACTCCACATGCCTTGAAGCTGTCCTGCACTCCAGGGTAGTGCTCTTCATTCTCCTTGATATATTCCTAGTTGACCCATCTCATATCACATACAATTGGCTTCTTGTCTAACAAGACTGTCTCATAGAAGTCCTGATGTTCCTTAGTGTGGAACCTGTAGTCAACAGCAGCAACCTCTTCTTCTTCCTCTTCTTCCATGATGGAAGCCTTTGCAAGCACTTTGGCTACGGTCTTCTTGACCCTTTCCTTCCTTTTCTTTCCTTCAGCAGCAACTGGCTCTATGGGAGTGGGCTTCTCAGGAATCTTGGTTGAAGCTTTGGCCTTTGGCATAGGCTGCCTGCCTGCTGGCCTTTTGACCTTTAAGCCTGGCTTGGTGCTCCGTCTTGAGCCATGCTCCTTTTCAAGTGCAACTCTCTTTGATGTGGCTTCCTCTTCCTCTGCCACATAATCTTCATCCTCTGATTCTGAGGTTCTCTTCTTTCTTTGTCTTGTGGCAGCTTTTGGCAGGTTGCTAGGGGTGCTCCTGCTACCATCATCCGAAGAACTGGAGGGACTAGTGCCCTCACTCATTTGCACTGGCTGCTCTGACAGATTCTGGCTATCACTTCGGTCTGACATGATGAACAAGCTGACTGCTGACCCTGTGAATAGTTTATAGATGAGGTAGAGTGGATGAGCATCACAAAATACAGAGGTTTTTGCAAAAGAATGATTCAAAAACTTAGTTTTAATTTCCCACAGAAATCATTTCGGCTCTACCGATTTTTAAACTCAGTAATACCGAAGCAGTTTTTGGAACCTAAACTAGTGAACTCGGTCAGACTGAGTCACATTTCGGTGGCACCAAGACTGCTAGGGTTTCACAAAGTTCCAAAATCGGTCACACCGATTAGTAATACTAGGTCAGACTGAGTCTTACTTGTGCAATGGCATGAGCCAAATCGGTGGGACCGAGTTTTTCAACTCGGTGGGTCGGAGATGGTTTCGGCGGAAACCTAACCCTAAAATTTTCGAATCAAACCTAATCTACGAGTTCATTGACTGGATAGAAGTTTATCAAACGTGGCAAGAATCATTATGATCACAATGTGCTAGGAATCAGATTGGGGAATAGCACAAAGATCGAGTCCATACCCTAGTTCGGCGGAGACTCGCTACGGCGGCAACGGCGGGGTTGATTCCCGTTGACGGCGACGGAGACCAGCGACTGGAGGCGGCTGGCAGCGAGGAGACGATCCGGAGACCATGTTGGCAGAGCGAGCTATCGCGCGGGCTAAGGGGTTCGGAGAAATTTCCAAATTTTTGCCCGTGACTATATATAGCCCGACCCTGTCGGTGTGACTGAGTGGAACAACTCGGTGGCACCGAGATGCAAAACTGTATACAGTTGTTGCAACTCGGTGTGACCGAATGGTTCAAATCGGTTGCACTGAGATCAAAAGTACAGATCAACTTAATGATCTCGGTAGGACTGAAAGTAGGATATCGGTCAGACCAAGAATCACAAAGAGGTTTTGGAAGTTTAAGTCTATGACGAATCGGGGACTCCGAGTGCTCCTCACACAGAGTGGTTCGAATCTGACTTGATCAAATTTTGTGATGTAGCATGAATAGAGTTTGAGACGAGAAAAGCATAGATAGCTAGAGGAGGTTCTTAGGCATTCTTGTCCATCCACTTGGCAAAAGAAAATAAAACCAAACAATCAAAACAACAAGTGGATGTCCTCGAATGAGTAAAATATGCAACCAACATGCTCACACAATAAGATGGCAATTGAAATATGTGAAAAAGCATGCACAACCAATTCTAGCATCTATCAAGCAATTCGCGATGACTAGGTCATCTATATATGAGTATACTGACTTAGGAGTCAAGTGAGAACACTTGATCATAGGTCATACTCATCGTTTAAGCTCAAGTGGGGTTACCACTTTTACATAAAGCATCGTTGTGTTCACATCTTTAGAGTTGCTTTAGCTCAAGTCTTAGAGTAAAGCTCCCCCTAGATGTGATATCCCCCCTAAGAGGGATGAACTAACCTTGGGTTTTGTCGATGATGACTTCATGTAGATGTTGAAGATGTGGATGCTCAATGTTGATGTAGATCACTTGGAGCTATCCATTTGAGTGAATTGCACTTTCAATACCTACATGGGTTAGTCCCACAAGGAACAAACAAGGATATCCATAGACATAGAGTGACGCACACACAAGATGATGTCCATGAAAACTTTTAGATTACCTTGTCCCTTGTCTTACCAACAAGAGGGTTTGTGACTCCTTGAACTAGTGCAAGATGTGGAAGTTGATTGCACTTGCTCTTGCCAAAATGATAAGAGTGAAGTATGTTGGCGGAGTCACCCTCAAGAACTCTCTAGTTCTTCTTCTTTTGGATCCACACCATCTTGATGGGAATCCTTGGAGTTGTAGTCATACTTGATGAAGTGGAACTTGAAGTGGTCTTGGGAATCCACTTGACTAAGGTCTTAGGAGCTTCTTCAAATGCATCAATTTCCTCTTGAAGCTTGTCCTTGCCTTTTTGCTTGTAGTCTTGTGGTGGAAGATCATCTTGAGCTTGTGTCCCCTTGAAGGAAGTATCATACTTCTCTTGTTGAGGAACAAAATTTTTCTTGGGGTATTGATCTTCTTCCCACTCAACTCCATTGGCATTGAACTTTCGTTCAAAACCAACACCTTGATTCTTCCGGTGCATTCCTTGCTTGCGCACAATTTCCTCGAATTGCTTACTCCCGGGAAGGCTTTTGTACACTCCTTTCTCTATAATTCCCTTCAATAAGCTATTTTCTTGCTCAAGTGTAACTTGGCTAAGAGAATCATTAGTGGAATCAAGAGAACTACTAGAAGCAACAATATTGGATTTAGCATGATCATTGTTACTACTAGAGGAAGAATCTTTCTTGTTCTTGTTACTAGACTTGACTTGAGGCATGTAAGTGGATAAGAGTAAACGCTTGGCAATGTAAGAAGAACTTTTCTTGCAGAGATCATCATTGATTGCCTTTAAAAACTCATGCTCTTGCTCAAGATTGAGCTTTTCAAAGCGTAACTTCTCATGAGCTCTTAAAAGTTCTCGATGATCTTCGAAGATAGTTTCATGAGCTAACTTAAGAGTGTTTAGTTCTTTAGTTAGAGCCTCAATCTTCTCCATATCATTGTCATTCATTTTATCTTGATTAGCATGATTAATTGACGTTTCATCATAGTATTCATCACTAGAGTTGTCAACAAGTAAATCATCATCACCTAACAAGTCATCTTCATCACTATTAAAATCAACATACTCGGGGTGTGTTACCTTAGGACCTTTGGCCATGAAGCATCTTCCAATTCCTTCATTTGGTGAGTCAAATATGTCGTAGGAGTTGGTTGACACAAGTGCTAGACCGGCAACACCTTCATCTTGAGTATATTCGGAATCGGAGTGATAACTTCTCTCGGAGTGGTCGTCGGAGTCGGAGCCGGATACCCATTCACCAACATGAGCTTGATGTCTTCGTTTTGTGTAGCTCCTTGATGATTTTTCCTTCCTTTCCAAATCCTTGCTTCTCCGTGAGTATCTTCGTTCATAACGATCATCTCTACTCCTTCTCTCTCTTGGTGGTGATTCTTCTCTTTTGCTTCTTCTTTTTGGAGAGTCTTCTCTTCTCTTGTTGGGAGCCGTACACTCATTGGAATAGTGTCCGGGTCTTCCACAATTGTAGCAGTTTCGCTCTCGACTAGAAGATCTTTTGTCATTGTAGGACCTTGACTTGGAGCTTCTATCTTTGCTTCTACTCTTGTAGAACTTGTTGAAGTTCTTCACCATTAAGCTCAATTCTTCATTGAAGCTTTGTTTCTCACTTGATGATGTAGGGGCTTCACATGAGGCTTTGTAGGCACCACTTGATTTGTTGTGAAGTTCCTCTTTATCCTTAAGTGACATCTCATGAGCAACAATTCTTCCAATTACCTCCGTTGGCTTGAGATCTTTGTAATTGGGCATCATTTGGATCAATGTGCACACGGTATCATATTTTCCATCTAAGGCTCTTAGAATCTTCTTGATGATGAATCTATCGGTCATCTCTTCACTTCCTAAGCCGGCAATCTCATTTGTGATGAGAGCAAGCCTAGAGTACATTTCAGCGACACCTTCACCATCCTTCATTTTGAACTTGTCAAGTTGACTTTGAAGCACATCCAATTTGGATTCCTTGACGGAGTCGGTACCTTCGTGCATATCAATCAAAGTGTCCCAAATTTCCTTTGCATTCTCAAGACGGCTGATTTTGTTGAATTCTTCGGGGCACAATCCGTTGAAGAGAATATCACAAGCTTGAGCATTGTATTGCAACATCTTCAACTCATCCGTGGTAGCTTCACGGTTTGGTTCTCTCCCATCAAAGAAGTCACCTTGCAAACCAACACACACAATAGCCCAAATGGCGGGGTTATGTCCAAGAATATGCATTTTCATTTTATGCTTCCAACTAGCAAAATTAGTACCATCAAAGTAAGGACCTCTACGATGATAATTTCCCTCGCTAGACGCCATACTCTCCTAGGTTGTGAAACCAAGGCTATGACCACCAAAAGCTATGGAAATCAAAGCAAATGGAGACCAAGGCTTTGATACCACTTGTAGGATCGAAAGTATGTCTAGAGGGGGGTGATTAGACTACTTGACCAAATAAAAACTTAACCTTTTCCCAATTTTAGTTCTTGGCAGATTTTAGCTATTTTAGGACAAGTCAAGCAATCATCACACAATTCAAGCAAGCATGCAAAGAGTATATTGGCAGCGGAAAGTAAAGCATGCAACTTGCAAGAATGTAAAGGGAAGGGTTTGGAGAATTCAAACGCAATTTGAGACACGGATGTTTTTCCCGTGGTTCGGATAGGTGGTGCTATCCTCCATCCACGTTGATGGAGACTTCAACCCACGAAGGGTAACGGTTGCGCGAGTCCACGGAGGGCTCCACCCATGAAGGGTCCACGAAGAAGCAACCTTGTCTATCCCACCATGGCCATCGCCCACGAAGGACTTGCCTCACTAGCGGTAGATCTTCACGAAGTAGGCGATCTCCTTGCCCTTACAAACTCCTTGGTTCAACTCCACAATCTTGTCGGAGGCTCCCAAGTGACACCTAGCCAATCTAGGAGACACCACTCTCCAAGAAGTAACAAATGGTGTGTTGATGATGAACTCCTTTCTCTTGTGCTTCAAATGATAGTCTCCCCAACACTCAACTCTCTGTCATAGGATTTGGATCTAGTGGAAAGAAGATTTGAGTGGAAAGCAACTTGGGGAAGGCTAGAGATCAAGATTCATATGGTAGGAATGGAATATCTTGGTCTCAACACATGAGTAGGTGGTTCTCTCTCAGAACATATGAGTTGGAAGTGTAGATGTGTTCTGATGGCTCTCTCCACGAGTGAAGAGGAGGTGGAGGGGTATATATAGCCTCCACACAAAATCCAACCGTTACACACAATTTACCAATCTCGGTGGGACCGAATCAACAAACTCGGTCAGACCAAAATAGTAAACCTAGTGACCGTTAGAGATTTTCGGTGGGACTGACATGCAACTCGGTAGGACCGATTTTGTTAGGGTTAGGGCATAACGTAATATCGGTGAGACCGATTACACAAACTCGGTGAGACCGATTTTGGTAATTAGCTAACCAGAGAGTTGGTCAGGCAAACTCGGTGGGACCGATTTTCTCTTTCGGTGAGACCAAAAAGTTACAAAAAGGAAACACTGAATTTACATTGCAATCTCGGTGGGACCGATCCGCTCTTTCGGTGAGACCGAAAAGTTACGAAAGGGAAATAGAGAGTTTGCAATCCCATCTCGGTGAGACCGAGATCCCTATCGGTAGAACCAAATTGCTAGGGTTTGGCAGTGGCTTATGACAACTGAAACTCGGTGGCGCCGGATAGGAAGAATCGGTAGGACCGAGTTTGGCTTAGGGTTTAGGTCATATGTGGATATGGGAAAGTAGTTGAGGGTTTTGGAGCATATCACTAAGCACATGAAGCAAGAGGCTCATTAAGCAACACCTCATCCCTCCTTGATAGTATTGGCTTTTCCTAAAGACTCAATGTGATCTTGGGTCACTAAAATATATAAAATGAAGAGTCTTGAGCTTTTGAGCTTGAGCCAATCCTTTTTCCTTAGCATTTTGAGGGTTCCACTTTCACCATCCATACCATGCCAATCATTGAGCTTTCCTGAAATAATCATCTTGGAATACCATTAGCTCAATGAGCTATATGTTGTTATGAATTACCAAAACCACCTAGGGATAGTTGCACTTTCAAATACCCTACTCCAGTGTGGTGTGGTGGATTGCCTCTTGGGCTGTGGATGAACAGTTACAAGGGAAGAGCAGCCTCCTGAGGAGAGGTGTTCTTGTGCTTGGCAAACTTGTGTGAGGCTATGGATGGAATGGCTTCGATCAAATCTGTCCTCTCCTCCTACGGTGGTGGCTAGTCTTATTTATAGAGGCCTTGGTCCTCTCCCCAAATATTAAGCGGGAAGGGATCCCACAACGGCCAAATTCAAAGGGAGACAAGTAGTACAAGTTATCTTGACAAAAGTAGTCTTCGTGTAACGCCCTCAATGCGGCTATATCTCCTACGTGTTGAAGCACGACTTAGAGGCATAACCGCATTGAAAGCAATGTCGCAAGTAAGGCAATCTTCACAACAACCCATGTAAATAGATAAAAGGGGAAAGGATACATAGTTGGCTTACACTCGCCACGTCACACAAATACATGAATAATATTACAATCATCCAATACACTCATGGTCCGACTATGGTACCAAAATAAAGATCAACCCCCACATGCGACAAAGTCCCCGATCGCCCCAACTGGGCACCACTACTGATCATCTGGGAAAGACACATAGTAATGGCGAGAGTCTTCATCGAACCCCCACTTGAGCTCAAGCGCATCGTCTGGAATGGTATCATCGGTCCCTGCATCTGGTTTGAAAGTAATCTATGAGTCACGGGGACTCAACAATCTCGCACCCTCGCGATCAAGACTATTTAAGCTTATAGGTAAGGCAAGGTATGATGTGGAGCTGCAGCAAGCGACTAGCATATATGGTGGCTAACAAACGCAAAAGAGAGCGAGAAGAGAAGGCAAAAGCACGGTTGAACAACTATGATCAAGAAGTGATCCTAGAACAACCTACGACAAACATTACTCCAACACCGTGTTCACTTCCCATACTCCACCGAGAAGAGACCATCACGGTTACACACGTGGTTGATTCATTTTAATTAAGTTAAGTTTCATGTTATCTACAATCGGACATTAACAAATTCCCATTTGACCATAACCGCGGGCACGGCTTTCGAAAGTTCAAATCCCTGCAGGGGAGTCCCAACTTAGCCCATCACAAGCTCTCACGGTCAAGGAAGGATATTCCTTCTCCCGAGACATTCCGATCAGGCTCGGCATCCCGGTTACAAGACATCCTCGACGATGGTAAAACTAAACCAGCAACACCACCCGAATGTGCCAACAAATCCTGATAGGAGCTGCACATATCTCGTTCTTAGGGCACTCTCAGATGAGCCAGACGTCGGGTAGGCCAGCCCAGAGTTGCCCCTGGTAGCCCCGTACATCGCTCAGTTGGACCAACACTTAGAGAAGCACTGGCCCGGGGGAGTTAAAAATAAAGATGACCCTTGGGTCCGCGAAACCCAAGGGAAAAAGGCTAGGTGGCAAAAGGTAAAACCAAAGTTGGGCATTGCTGGAAGAGTTTTATTCAAGGCGAACTGTCAAGGGGTTCCCATTATCACCCAACCGCGTAAGGAACGCAAAATCCGGGAACATAACACCGATATGACAGAAACTAGGGCGGCAAGAGTGGAACAAAACACTAGGAAAAAGGCCGAGCCTTCCACCCTTTACCAAGTATATAGGTGCATTAAGATAACAAGATAATATAGTGATACCCCAACAATAAACAATGTTCCAACAAGGAACGATCTCCAATCTTCACCTGCAGCTAGCAATGCTATAAGAGGGGCTGAGCAAAGCGGTAACATAGCCAAACAGCGGTTTGCTAGGACATGGTGGGTTAGAGGTTTGACATGGCAATTTGGGAGGCATGATAAGCAAGTGGTAGGCATCGTAGCATAGGCATAGCAAAAGAGCGAGCATCTAGCAAGCAAAGATAGAAGTGATTTCGAGGGTATGATCATCTTGCCTGCAAAGTTGTCAGAGTTGACTTGATCCTCGTAAGCGAACTCAACGGGCTCCTTGTTCACGAACTCGTCTCCCGGCTCTACCCAAACAAGAACAACAAGCAAACGGAACACAATCAACCACGTCAACTTGGAATGCGATGCATATGCAAGATTTGACAAGGAATGATTAAACCTGGCCTCAACATGGAAATCCAAGAGTGCCACTGGAAAGGTGAGGTGATTTTGGTTGAAATCGATATAAAGATCACCGGAATCGGATGCACGGTTTGGAAATGGCAAGCGAAACAAATATGGCACCGGTCTGCGATAATCAGCAAGTGACCAACTAAATGCATCAAGATAAATATGCTACGGCACTCAAACATGAAAACAAAATACATGGCAGAGATCCACTCATGAAGCTTGACAAAAGATGAACACTGAGCTACGGCTAATTAATCCATTAACAGGTTCAAACAAGCATGGCAAAAGTGCAAATGATAACAGGTTTCAGACAGTGAAATTAACACAAGTCTGGAATTTATCATCAGGAAGCACAATTTAGAGCATGAAAACTACATGCTACAAGAACTTAACATGGCAAAGCAAGGCATGGAATGAAGCTACTCAAAGAACTTAACAAAAGTCCCTTAGTGACCTTGAGCCAAAAGGGATCAGAAAATACAATTGCAAGCATGTGAACATGGCAAAAACATAAACAGATCTCAGACTTAGTGAAAAACTGGAGCATGCAAATCAGTTAACGAGTAGGCATGTTTACGAGCTCGATGCACTCACTACAGAGCATGGCATGACAAACTAAGCATACACTCATCAATAATACATAGCATAGAATCTAGACATGGCAAGAACAACAACATAGCATGCACGGATCAATAGCAACATCCTCGGCAAAATCGCTAATCATGTCAACAATCTGACAGGATTCACTTTATAGCAAACGTAGAGCTCGATTGACTCAAGCTAGGTTGCTCCATAATTGCAAACAAAGACATGGATGGATAGAGCACCACAATGTTAACAAATCATTCTTACTGATCATCCTCAAAAGAGGCATGGATCACTAGGAAACAACATGAACATATGGCATACCAACAAAATCAGGACAAGGACTTGGTGAAATTCTAAGTCCCTGAAATCAGCATTACCGATTACGCTACTTTGCAAGCTTGTGCTAGTCACCACAAATATCACAAAAATACATGGCAAGCACCTCTCTAAAGATGGCATGGCATTTAACAAAACACATGTAGAGCTCAGGATCATATCATGCACACATTAACCATGGCAAAAATGACAAATAGCTATTTGATGAAACAGATCTGACAAATTCACCACATAGCCCTCTTCCAACAGCATTTCGGGCATCAAGATGAGCTCAAATGAAAATGATGCAATGATATGAAATGATGTACTCGTCGAGGCGAACATTTTGATATGCTACACGCACAAATCGGAGCTACAGATGCAGAGTTACGACATGATGAAAATTGCCAAAAAAATTAGGGTTACGGGATAAAAGTCAACCGAGTGCAAAGATCCCAGAGGTCGGATCTGGCGCGTGACACTGTTCATCGGAGCACGGATTTTGAGGAACCGCCGGAGGTCGCCGGACTTGGCGGGCTCGCTGGCCGGAGGAGGTCGATGGGACTTGCCGGAGTTGCTCTCGCCAGAGCATGGGACGACGGGCGCAGCGTCGGGGAGGCAGGGGCGGCGCGGCCGCGGGCGACGTGGGTGATGGCCGAGGTGGCGGGCGCGGCTTCCGTCGCCGGCGAAGACGAACCGCGGCGGCGCGACGAACTGAAGGTGGCAGCGGGCGCGTCGCCGGCGCGCGGGCGGAGGAGAGAGAGACCGGGCGCGCTGGGTGGCTCGGCCCGGGAGGCGCGTGGGAGGGCCGGCGCTGGGCCTAGCGGGCCTGCGTCGGTGGGGAGGTGGCGATGCGGTCCCTGGGACAGGTGGCAGCATCTGACTAGTGCGGCGGGGTGGAGCGGACGTGTCCGGCCATCTGGATTTCGTCCGGCGGCTGGAGGAGAAGGGAGGCTAGGGTTTCATCCGTGAATTGAAAGGGGGGGGGGTTCTTTATATAGGCGTAGAGGGAGCTAGGAAGCTCCAAATGGAGTGCGGTTTTCGGCCATGCGATCGTGATCGAACGATCGAGACGATGGAGAGGGTTTTGGTGGGTTTTGGGCCAAATTGGGAGGGTGTTGGGCTGCAACACAAACGAGGCCTTCTCGGTCCCTCAGTTAACCGTTGGAGTATCAAACGAAGTCCAAATGGCACGAAACTTGACAGGTGGTCTACCGATAGTAAACCAAGGCCGCTTGGCAAGTCTCGGTCCGATCCGGAAATGTTTAACCCCCACACATGAAAAGAGGTAGAAAGGACCACCGGAGGAGATAGGAGCGCCAGAATGCAAAACGGACAACGAGGAAACTGCTCAGATGCATGAAACGAACACGTATGCAAATGCAATGCACATGATGACATGATATGAGATGCATGACAAAGGCAACAACACACGGAGACAAAAACCCGACACCGAGGAAAATAAAATAACTTAGGCCGGAAACGGCAAGAGTTGGAGTACAGATAAGGTAAATTACATCCGGGGTGTTACACTTCGTCTGCCAAAGGCTCTGGTGCTGACGCCGTCTTGGGCTCCAAGGTGACCTTCGTCCTGCCCTCCTGCTGGTCTTCGTATTGTTGCACCGATATGGAAACCTTTGCCTGATGCCTCGGGACTCCTCGCCTGCGCTTTCCTATTTAGCACCAAAGAGGAAACGAGGACACTGCGCGCGCTGGCGCCCGCCTAGCTCCAGTCGTCATGGCTTGCGTCACAGAAACCTCGTGAGGTGTCCCTTGCCTTGATCTCTCCACCCCTCGCGAGCCAGCCTGGTGAGGCCGCCCCTGAGGAGGTATTGCGTTGTTCGCCTCACGAGGCTTGGCCCCTCGCGAGGGTCTTGAGTGTTTGCTGGTGAAGATGGGCCGTACAGGGCCGCTGGTGGAGCCATGCTACGGGCAGGCAAGTCTGGGGACCCCCGTTCTCAGGACGCCGACAACATGTCATAAACTTTGTTGATAATCTAACAGAGATAGCATAGCGTATGAACGTTGTATTTTGGATGGGACTAATTAGACCTATGGTGCACACACTCAACAAAACCAATTGTGTGCATAAAGCACTAGTAAAAAGTCTTATTTTAATGTTGATGCTCATAAACTATATATATCTTCAACGATATGTTACAATTGTTTTTTATTCTACATGTCAACAAAAATTGCCCCCTGTAGCCGTTCCTGGATCGATTTCCCGGCGTGGTCAAATTACACTTGTGCCTGCTAATAACGCCAAAGTGATTGCAAGGTACTGCATTTCCCGCAAAATGGAACCATTCAAAATAACAAGTTCTCGCTTCTCGTGGCAATGCATCCATATTGGAAAATTGGAAACACTGTTCTACTCCTGCTCTACCAAGGCACAGGAGGGCTCTTCCTTTTCATCGATGAGATGTCGAGTCGCCGTGATCAAGCTGCTTCTAGTGGATAGTTGTGGTTGTTGGCTCTCAGCCTCTTAAAATATGCTAGTTGTTACTATATATGTTAAGTATGTAGATATGGACCATATGGTTGTTGGCCCTTAGCCTCTTAAAATGTGATAGTTGTTACTATGTCAAGTATGTAGATATGGACCATATGGTTGTCAAAACTGTGTTATGAAGATCCTCTTTTTGTCGAATAGTGTAACCACTATATATGTTACTCAAATGTTGTTACCCAAGTTCATAAATTTTCATGGAAAGTATTAGTGTAGTAAACAGTTCATTGAGTTCAAGCGTGTGCCCGATGTCCAGAAGGCATTTGCATATTAATTGTCCATATTGCAAATTCACACACATGTTCACATAAGGAAACGTATGTGTAACATACTAATCATCGCACACGAGTACTCGCAGACGCATCATGTGCGATACTCCTAGCCACCGCAAGCAACTAGTTTGCATTTTTCAAAGTTTCTTGTACACACAGAATCACACACGAAGTAATTGTATTTACCGTCTGTGTTGTAATTTCTCATCGCAAACAGTTTATCTGAGTCGGCTGTTTGCCACGTATCACACACATCTTGTTTACACGACTCGTTTGTGTTATTTTGGCTCATCGCAAACAGTTCATCCATGTGAACTGTATGCTGCATATCACACACATCTTGTTAAGTTGAACCATTTCTGTTGTGTTCCCTAATCGAAAACAGTCCATCCGAGTTAACCGTATGCCGTATATCACACACACATTGATATGGCTGCCCGTTTCTGTTGTTCTACCTCATTGCAAACAGTTCGAATGGATTAACCGTGTGTCCTGCATCGCACACGCATTGTTATGGCTGCCTGTTTCTGTTGGTCTGCCTCATCGCAGACAGTTTGAATGGATTAACCGTATGCCCTGCATCGCACACGCAACTAAAATCTTAACCGTGTTTGATGCATCCATCATCGCAAACATTTTGCACCTTTTTTGGTGCTTTTTACACCACTGTTTGCGATTATTGCACCGCACACAGTTTCGGCAAAGGTTCTCTGATCGTAGTGTCGCGTTAGGAGTCTCCTGCAGTAGTGCAAGGTGGCTATCACAAATGACATGTCTCTTGCAAATGTCATACTTTCCAATCCCTTAAATACCATTTGCTTTATGTTCGCCAATTGTCTTCTGTTGGTAATGATACACTCTTTGGACTAACAGATGTGAAAGTCTTTAAGAGAGATACTCTCGAAGTGGCTTTTGTTGGAGAGTTGGATGGCAACCTTTACACGGTTGATTTCTTGAAAGAGAGCACATTCCATGCAACTTGTCTAATGGCCAAGGCCGACAAGGGGTGGCTTTGGCATCGCCGGCTAGCCCATGTCGGCATGAGAAAACTTCAAGATCTCTTAAAGGGTAATCACATCCTTGGACTAACCAATGTATATTTTGAGAAAGATCGTGTGTGTAGTGCATGCATAGCCGGGAAGCAACATCAATCAAAGAAACCACCCAAGAATATTGTGTCTACTTCAAGGCCTTTGGAGCTCCTTCATGTGGATCTTTTTGGGCCTCCTTCATGGGATAGTCTTGGTGGAAAAGTATGGGCTTGTCATTGTTGATGATTACTCAAGATATACATGGGTGTTCTTCCTCAAGTCCAAGGACGAGATGAAGATCACCTTCATTGATTTTGCCAAGCAAGCACAACGCAAGTTTGACAAAGAAATCTTGGCAATAAGAAGTGGTAATGGCTCTGAGTTCAAGAATTACACCTTGGAAGAAGTTCTTAGTGATGAAGGGGTTGAGCATCAATATTCATCTCCATACACTCCTCAACAAAATGGTGTAGCCGAAAGGAAGAACCGTACACTTGTGGAGATGGCAAGGTCCATGTTGGATGAATACAAGTCGCCACATAGTTTTTGGGCCAAGGCTGCCAACACCGCATGACATGCATCAAACCGGCTCTTCCTCCGCACAATATTGGAAAAGACTCCATATGAGCTCCTAACTGGGAACAAGCCAAATGTCAAGTACTTTCGTGTATTTGGGTGCAAATGTTTCATCCTCAACAAAAGAAAACGGTTAGGAAAATTTCAATCTAAAACAATTGAGGGCATATTTGTTGGCTATGGATCAAACTCTCATGCCTATAGAGTCTACAACAAATCCAATGGATGTGTTGTAGAAACTTGTGACGTAGTGTTTGATGAATTTAGTGGCTCCCATGGGGAGCAAGTTGATCTAAGTGATGTAGGTGAAGAAGATTATTATCAAGATATTTTGACCATGGGTGTTGGTGCACTTCTTCCAATGGAACAAGAACCTCATGATGATGATGAAGAAGATGGAAGCTTCACACATCATCAAACTACTTCAACACCTATACCATCACAAGATCCTGTTGCTCGACCAATGCCCTTAGTTCAAGTACAAGAAGATGATCAAGTTCCTCTTCATGATAATTTTCAAGAACAAGATCATCATCAAGGGCAAGAAGAAGAAAGTGCAATCATTGATGATGAACCTCAACAAATGCAATATGAAGAAGAAGATCTTCCACCACACATTAATGATCCATATGTTGAGGACGCGGATGATGGACATGAAGTTGAACCTCGCGAAACCCTAACCTCCATCATGCCTCGAGTGGCTGGTTGTGTTGATGTTGACAAAATTCTCACCGGCATATCGGAAGGTAGAGTCACTCGTAAACATTTGACAAACTTTTGTGCTCACTTCTTGTTTGTGTCTAGTGTTGAGCCTCTCAAGGGACAAGATGCATTGATGGACAATGATTGGCTCGTTGCTATGCAAGAAGAATTAAACAGTTTTGAACGCAACCAAGTGTGGTCATTAGTCAAGAGGCCAACTACGGAACACAATGTCATTGGAACAAAATGGATTTTCAATAACAAGCAAGATGAGAATGGTGTAATCATCCGCAACAAGGCAAGGTTAGTGGCATAATGGTACTCACAAGTTGAAGGTTTGGACTTTGGTGAGACCTTTACTCCTGTTGCCCGTCTTGAATCTATTCGCATCTTACTTTATTATGCTGCTTTCAATGGTTTTACATTACATGAAATGGATGTGAAGATTGCTTTCCTTAACGGTCCTCTACAAGAAGAAGTATATGTATCACAACCACCTGGGTTCGTTGATCCCTATCACAAAGACTATGTGTATAAACTTCATAAGGCTTTGTATGGCCTCAAACAAGCACCTCGTGCTTGGTATGATGATCTTAAGAAGTTTTTACTCAATTATGGTTTTGTGAGAGGGGTAATCGATCCCACTCTTTTTACAAAGAGGGACAAAGGTGATTTGATCTTATGCCAAATCTATGTAGATAATATCATTTTTGGTTCTCCTAACATTCATTTGTGCAAGAAGTTTGCGGTCTCCATGACCAAGAACTTTGGGATGTCACTCAATGCAGATTTGGAGTTCTTTCTCGGTTTCCAAATTCAACAATTTCAAGAAGGGATTTTCTTGTCTCAAGCAAAGCATCTCAAGGATATTCTAGAGAAGTTTGGAATGTCTGATGCTAGTCCATGTAAGACACCCATGCCTACAAAAATTGTACTCACTGAAGACACAAACGGTATTCCTTTCGACCCATCTACTTACCGCTCTATGATTGGTTCATTGCTTTACCTTTTTGCATCTAGACCAGACATCATGTTCAGTGTATGCATGTGTGCTAGATTTCAAGCTTCCCCTAGGGAGATTCATCGTAAGGACGTTAAGCATATTCTTAGATACCTTGTTCACAAACCAAAGTTGGGTCTATGGTACCCCAAGGATGCCAAGTTTGATCTCATTAGGTACACGGATGCATATTGGGCTGGAGACAAAGTGGATCATAAGTCCACCTCCAGTGCATGTCAATTTCTTGGACGCTCCTTGGTAAGTTGGTCCTCGAAGAAACAAAATTGTGTTGCCCTCTCTATCGTCGAAGCCAAATACACTGCAACCGCCAGTTGTGCAAATCAATTACTATGGATGAGGCAAACTTTGAAGGATTACAGTATCACCTATAGAAATGTGCCTCTTCTATGTGATAATGAAAGTTCCATCAATATTGCTGAGAATCCTAAAGATCGTACCCGCACCAAGAACATTGATATTAGGTATCATTTCTTGAGAGATCATGTGGGAAAAGGTGGCATTGATATTGCTCATGTTGGCACAGATATGCAACTTGCAGACATTTTCACCAAGCCATTGGATGAAGCAAGGTTTTGTCAACTTAGGCGTGAACTTGGTATCTTGGAGCTTGACAACATTATGTGAAATCTAGTACCCATCCATGTGTGTACTTAATGTCTTGTCTTGATGTAGGCATATATTTAGGGGGAGACATTCAATTCATGAGTACTCTCACCCTACATAATGCATAAATAGAACAAACACTCTCAAAGTTATCATGGTTTTTGAACTATGGTGCTTTAAATAATGGAGTTGTGACTATGTGCCCAAAAGTGACAATCTTTGCAGTACTATGTCCCATATGCTCAAACAAGGTGACCTCGGTCACCGCTCGTGGATTGCGTATATGAACCTTTCTTTACTTCATATTGTTGGGTTATTATTGCACATCTTAGTATGGCCATAGATTACTCAAGTTTTCATCTCTACAAACTCTAAATCTCCTTGGCGGAGTCTATATCAATATATCTTAGTTAACCCCTTACAAAATCTTCCCCTGCTTGGGCTCTCTGTCTAGTTGTCGGACATCCGGGCCCTGGCAGAATTCTGCTATTAAACTTTCCCATCGAGCACCACTAATGGTCGGACATCCGGGCCTTAGTCAGATATCCGGGCCCTGGACTTCGCTCTCGGACTTCTACTCGCCGGATATCCGGGCCTGGACCCTGGATGTCTGGCCCGTCGCCCGCAAACACACAAAATGGGGGAGGGCTCGGGATTTGGGGGCAGCTCTCCATTCTCTCATGTGCTCTCCCCATCTATTCTGAACCGCTGCCGCCGCCGGGCTGTGCTCCAGCACTGCCCCGGCCATCTCCTCCGTCCTCCGGCCCCGATCTCCTGCCCACGCCTTCATCTCCTCCCGATCTACGTTTCCATCCAATCCATTCCTTGGGTTGCAGTGTGAATCACTCAGGAGGCACCGGTTCGGGTGTTGACTTGTGGATCGTCCGTCGGAGTTCTTCATGGCGCGTACCAAGCAATGCGGGCCCCTTCGTCTTCCCGGGGTATGGCTGCTATCTACTCTTGCCTCTTTTGTGTTTGGCCCAACCATCCTAGGTTTTTATTTTCTCTCATGACTATCTTGGTGTACATATCTCTCTATACATTTGATGTCTCTTGCCTAGCCTAAAATCCTCTCTATGTACTTGGCTAAACAACTTAATCATGGGCATGTCAATATTTTGATCTACCACTTGGACTTGTCCAATAGTCATGTTCGGAAATGTTCATCCCAATGTTTAATTTGCTTTATCCTTGTTCATACTTTTTGACTCCTTCTCATTGGTACCCTTATCGTGTATCCCTTTCAGTCGATCGTCGGCAAGGTTCCACCGACTTCGATGAACATGCTCGACCTAAGAAGAAGATGAAGAAGACCACCACCGGTCCTAAGAAGAATCGTCAGGCACCATCCCCAAGTCCGACGACCTCTGATCCGAATGATGAGGACTATGTTCGGGAGGAAGAGGATGACATTGAGCCCAGACACTCTGTTGGTCAGTCCAAGCATGGCACTAGGAGGGCCCCTGTGCCTCAAGTCCGTGGTGTTGCAATGCCCGTGGTCCATGGTCGTCGCATCTCAATGGAGCTTCCTTCAGGGACCGCCTCACACATGACTTCACCACCGTAGGGGCTGGTCCATACCTTGAGTTCCGACGGGATGCCAACCAATATGAGATGGTGGCTGATGCCGAGGATCCTCATTTCCATACCCGCATGCGGCAAGATCTTTACTCAAGTTTCGTCCACGGTTGTGGACTTGCTCCTCATAAATACCTAGATCTTCAGTTCATGCGTGATCATCCTGCCATGTTCCCTGAAAATGCGGTCAAGATCATTGATGATATGACTCTAGGTCAAGCAATGACCTTCAAGTGTGATTGGAATGAAGCCGCCATCCTTCAGTTCTATGCCACCTGCTTCTTTGGGTCAGACAACACTATCACATGGATGACTGATGAAACTGTGCTGAGCATCACCTATGACTGTTTTGTTCAGATTTTGGGCTTGTGCGGTGTTGGTCATCACATCCACAATACGGATCCTCACTATATGCCCAAAGGGATTGATGCTTGCATGTATCTTCTTAAGCCTATCTCTGAGCTAACTCCAGAGGAACGTGCATATCCACCCAATGAGACATCCATTTTCCAATCTCCCTGCTACATTCTCTATCAGTGTGCTTCGCACTCTCTATCCTAAGAAGGGAGATCGCTCAAGGGCTCACAGCTACTGCATTGATTTGATGATCCGTATGCATGATGCACCTATTGAGCCTCTTTACATAGCCCACTATATTTGGCATGAGATCCATCTCTCTAGTTTTCTTCAGACGCGCCAATTCCCTCATGCTCCATTCATTTAGGCAATAATTGATCACACTGCTCCATTTGAGGTTGCTAAGACCATTGTGCATTCCATTTGGAAGCCTCCTGTTCATATGCGCATGGCCGCTCCTGCACCGGCTACTGCACCTCGATCGCCTAGGAAGTCTGTTGGTGGGTCTTAGCCCACAGGTTCCTCCATGCCTTCCTCCTCGACTGCTCCTCGTGGACGTCTTGCCTCGTTCTTGGGCAAGGCTCAGTCTGCTATCATGAAGGCAATCACTTTCAACTGTCAGCAAAACCATGATGTTCAGAAGCGCCTCATCATCTCCAAGAATCAGCTCAAGCAGCGCCTTTGCGACCGTGGGAGTCCCGTGAGTGATGACGATCCGATTCCCGTGGCTCCGTCCTCTTCCACCTTTGGTTTCCCGTCTCATGACGAGTTCGCCGAGTTCTTTGATGATAATGATGACATCCGCCAGGAGTGACAGAGTTCTTCTAGTTCTTTGCCCCTTTTTACTTGCTGATGTCAAAGGGGGAGAAGTAGTATCTTAGTGTGGTCATGCTATACGTTGGCTATTTGTGTTAGCTATTATTCAAACTTTTTATGTATGCTACATATGGTACTTGATCGTTTGAGACTATGTTGTTATCTTATGGCTATGAAATATTGTTATGGGTGTTTCACATGTGTTAATCATCTCATGCTCACAATGAGGGGGGGCTAAAGCAAATAGGAACATATATTGTATTATTTTTTGTTTTGCTCTCATGATTTACAATGCTAAATTTATTCATTGCATCTATGATACTACATGTATGATTGTCATCAACAAACAAAAAGGGGGAGACTGAAAGTACAATCATGCCCTTACATCATGTTTTGATGTTGATGACAATATACATGTAGTGGACTAAGAATGCTCGTCAAGTGAATCTCAGGTGTTAGTCCCCGGTTCATCTAAAGTGTGTGGATCGTGAGCAGACGAAGTGGATTGTACTCAAGGAAGACATGTCAAAATGAATACATATTTGTTTTCTTGAGTATAGGATCCCGCACATTAAGAGGGGATTGATAGGGTTAGTAAAAGACTTGCTCTTGCCACAAATCTCCTTCCTAAAATTCATTAAGATCTATCACTATACTCTTTGGCTCATTCTACCTATGGCCATGCCGGATGTATGGGCTGCCATCCGGATGTCCGGGCCTCCTGCCAGATGTCCGGCCCGCATGCCGGATATCCGGACCTTGCTATCCATAGAACAACATATGGAGGTGTTCTCTTCCGGATGTCCGGGCTGCCTGCTGGATGTCCGGGTCACCTGCCGGATATCCGACCCGCATGCCGGATATCCGGTTTCTGCTATCCAGAATACAATATATAGTGGTGTTTCCTTCCGGATGTCCGGCCCTCCATGCTGGATGTCCGGGCTCTCCATTCACCTCGGATTTCCGGGCCTCCATGCCAGATGTCTGGCCCAAGCTATCCAGAGAGCATCTTCAGTTGCTTGGCCCAGCCGGATGTTAGGCCACCTTGCCAGATGTCCGGGCCTTCCAGTATCGCCGGATGTTCGGGCTGCACCCTGGACGTCTGTGCCCTTTGTTCTGTTCTCTACTTTCTGCCTCTGTCTACACATACTGCACTAGGCCGGATGTCCGGGCCCTGTCCCGGATGTCTGGCCTACCCTGTCACTTACACTACAACGACCATATTTTCTCACACACTATATATAGCCCTCTCCCCCCGCGGGAGAGGGTTGACCATTCACTTTGAACAAACCCTAGAACACATTTCACTCTCTCTCTCTCTCTCACCAAATCTTAGATCCCTAAGGGATTTGAGAGCATTTGAGAGAAGTTGTCCGACCAAGTGATAGATCCACTCTTTCCCCTTCTTTGCACCAAAGGAATTCGTGATTTGAGCAAGTCTTGAGCTTTCCCACATCGTTCTTGTTACTCTTGGAGGTTGGAGACTCCTAGGCTGTAGTAGTCTTTCGGAGAGGAATCGAGCATTGTGATTACCCCCAGAAAAGTTTGTGAGGGTTTGGAGACCACCCCAAGGTCTACCACTAGTGGTTGAGAAACGCCTTCATGGTGTTGTCTCAAAGGGAGAATAGGGTGAGCCTTCGTGGTGTTGGTGTGCCTTCGTGGTAACATCCACCTCTCTAACGGTGACGTAGCTTCCCTCCGAGGAAGTGAACATCGGCATACATCCTCGTCTCCCGGAGTTGCGGTTATTCCTAACTCTAACTCTCTACTTGTGGTTATTTGTCTTTTAGCACTTACTTTTTTTGACTATGTACTGCAAGGCAACAGCCTCACAGTCTTTTATTAAACCACAGAGCCAAAGTGTACAAAGTTACAAAGTTAAGAGAGAGGAGGAGAGAGTAATACTTACAAAAGAAATGATGAGGGTAAGGAAGCTATCCAAGAGATTAGACTATTCCTATATTTACATTTGATTCTATGTGCTAAAAGAGAAATGTCATGCAAAAAATTCCTCCTCCATGCCCTGAAAGAAGGTGATTCATTCCTGAAGATCTTCCCATTTCTTTGTGTCCAAATATTCCAAGTGGCAGTGAACACTATCTTAGAGAAAAAAAGGATGTCCAAAATCCCTCCTATCATCAGAAGCCATGTCATAAGTGGTCTGGTTTGGTTGAGGATTCCATGAAATACCCAGGTAGTTCCAGATACACTGGCTAAAATTGCAAGCGAAGAAGAGATGGGTTCTGTCCTCATGTGATGCCAAGTGACATAGAACACAAGTGTCATCCTGGATAATCCAATGCCACCGCTGCATCATGTCTCTAGTGTTTAGGCGATCCATCAAAAGGAGCCACCCAAAAACCTTAAACTTTAGAGTACAAGAACATTTCCAAATCCACCTGAATATGGGATCAACCACTGTGTCCGAAAAGCATGACAAGTAATAAATCCTGGACTGGTAGTCCCCAGACTTGGAAGGCCATTTCCAGACATCATTTTGCCCATCTTGAAGATTAACCATAGTAAGCAACGCCTGAAGTTGATTAAACTCCTCAAAGGCCTGAGCAGACAGTGGCAGATGGAGATTGTCAGTTGGGTCTGGTAGCTCCAGAATATCCTTGACTGTTAGAGTGTCGTCGACCACAAAGGAGTGGAGCCTCGGAAACTGATGTTGCATGCTAACCGTATTGTTGCCAAGTTGCCAACGGTCAAGCCAGAAGATCACCGTATCCCCCGATCGAACTAGTGGAACTGCCAACTTGCAATACTTATCATACAGCTTGAAAACATCTCTCCACCAGAAAGAACCGCAGCTTTGCGTGACTTGGGGGGCGCAGAGGCGTAATAAGTGTCCCAAATAAGAGATACCCATGGTACGTCCATCTTATTGAAGAACTTAAAAAGATGTTTTATGAGAAATGCATCGTTTTGAACGCTCAAGTCCATAACTCCCAGACCACCAAAAGATTTTGGATGACATACCAAGTCCCAAGCCGCCAAAGATTGCCGGGGTGTATCAGTGTTCCCTCTCCACAAGCATTGCCGCATAATCCGCTCAATCTTCTTCAAGATACCATGTGGTAGCGAAAGGGTGCACAAGAAATATATCGGCATAGAACTAAGGATAGACTGTAATAGTTGGAGCCGGCTTCCTTGATTCAAGAGACAAGAGGATGCAGATAATCGTCTCTCAATACGATCCACCAAAGGCAACAGATCATAAATTGTTGGCCGGGAAGTACCCATTGGTAGGCCCAGGTAAGTGAATGGCATGGAACCAACATCACATCCAAGCAAGGCAGCAACACGCGTGCCCTCGTCATTAGTCATATTGATGGGTATCAAAGAGGACTTACTGAAATTCACCCTTAGTCCGGTTCATTTGGCAAAGACTTCAAGCATTTCTTTGAATGCAATGAGTTGGCTATCAATAGCAGGAAGAACAATGAGTGTATCATCAGCATACTATATGATCGGATAGTCCATCGATGTAGTTGGGATTGGCAAGGTGAGAATATTCCTGGAGCACATCTCATTTACAACCAATTGAAGTAAGTCCACCGCGATCACAAAGAGTAAGGGAGATAGTGGATCACCTTGGCGAACACCTGATCGACAAACAAAGTGGTTACCAGGCACTCCATTCAAAAGAACCGAAGAGGAGCCTGTGGACAGAATTCTGTCAATCCAACTTGTCCAACGATCATCAAATCCCTTACATTTCAAAATCCTAAGAATCAGCTCATGCTCAATGGTGTCAAACACCTTTGTGAAGTCAAGTTTAAGAAGAATGATAGGCCTCTTGGAAGCTTTGCATTGGTGAATGTATTCAAAACACCACGCCAGACAGTCCTGTATGGATCGACACCGTAGAAACCCATATTGGTTGCGGTGGATACATTTCAGGATCACACCCTGAAGACGATTTGCCAAAAGCTTGGTTAAGAACTTTAAACAAGTATTAGTCAAAGATATGGGCCTAAAATGACCAACATATTCAGGGCTTAGCTTCTTTAGAATGAGGGTGATAAGAGATGTGTTGAGACACTCCAAATTACATTTTCCCTCATAGAATTCTTGCACAAGTTTCATAAAGTCCTCCTTCAAAATAGGCCAGCATTTCTTTAAGAAAAGCCCAGTAAAGCCGTCTGGTCCGGGAGCACGACCAGTAGGCATATTCTTAATTACCGTATCCACCTCAGAATCAGTGAATGGTAAAGACAACTCCTCTAGCCCATCAATTCGGGTAATTAATGTGTCTAGATCAAAACCCATCTGAATGCCTCTTGATTGGCCCATTCGTTCATTAAAATCAGCCCAGAACATTCCCGCCAACTGTGATGGTCCGTGACCACATCCCCCTCCACAGACTTGATCGAGGAGATAGTATTCCTACGGAATCTTTCCGTAGCCATGGCATGAAAAAAAATTGAATTCTCTTCTCCAACTTTTATGTTTCTGATCGTGCAATGCTGCTTCCAATAGATAAATTGGCAATGTAAGATATCCTCAAGATGCAATTTAACAATTCTATGAAAACTGAACTCCGGCCAACTCAAAGGCCTAATTTCCTCTAGATTATCCAGGAAAATAATCACTTTATTACAATCAGCAATTAAAGCTTTGACTGTGGACAGGTTTAAATGCCATTTCTTGAGAGCATATCGGAGGTACTTAAACTTAGCTGAAATTGTTAATGCAATCGATGATTTAACCACTGGCCTATTCCAAACTTCAGCAACACAGTCAGCAAACCCGGGTAAATCCACCCAATAATACTTAAATCGGAAAACCTTTGCCTTGGGGATACAAGTGGCAATCGAGACCACGCACGGCACATGGTCGGAGGCAGTGCGTGCAAGTGGAAAAACCATTGTGTTGGGGTGGTCTGATGTCCAAGTAACCGAAGTGAAAAACCAATCTATATGTTCTAGAAGAGGTGAGGTTTGCATATTCGACCAAGTATATTGACGCCCCTTGATTGGCAACTCAACAAGTCCCAAATAACCAATTATCTCATTAAACAAGAAGATATCGTTAACATCACCTCCCAGAAGATTGCGGTTCTCCAACGATCTCATGAAGTTGAAATCACCCAAAAGCAGCCAGTTCTGACCAAACCGAATATCAAGATTATATAACCATTGAACAAATTCATCACGGGCAGGGCCTTGACACGGGCCATAAACAGAGACTAGAGACCAAGTTTCTGAGGTATGTTTGGATTTAAACTCCACAGTTATCCCATAGGATTTGGACTTGATTAAAGAACCTATGAAAAAGGATGAATTCCAAACGACCACCATCCCAGCCGACGCACCAGCCGAAGGTACGTAAACAAAATTATCAAAACGCCTCGGGCAAAACTTCCTAATGAATCGCTGATCCATTTGCATGCAATTAGTTTGTTCTGTTGTCTGTCTTTTAGCACTTACTTATATCATATTGTGCTTGCTTACTCACATATTTGTGTTACTTGTTTATCTTGCTTACCTCTGAGCATCATACTTGCAATTGTTAGGCTCACTTTCATATTCCGCATTATTGTCTAAAATTGCTTAGTAATAATTAAAATTTGTAATTGTACCTATTTACCCCCTCTAGATCCATCTCGATCCTTTGAGAAGGAAAGAGGGGAAGAGAGAAAGGAAGGGGAGCAATTCGGCCTCCCCTTCCTTCTCTCCCCCTCCTCCTTCCTTCCCCCTCCGAATGTGTAACATCCCAAAATTCTAAATGTTGGAATGTTATAATAAATAGATATATAGATTGATTGATTGTTTGATTGTTGTGCGATTGATTGAGTGAAATTCGAAACTTTTTGAAAGTTAAATGAGAGAGAATAAAAGGACTTTCCCAAACTTTCACCTTTTGCATTTTGATCTCCGTGAATTCAAATTCTTTTCAAATACAAAACTCTCGAGAGAAGATGACGTGACTTCTTCCATTTAAATAACTGAAATGGGTTTTGAAAAGATTTGAATTTTATTTGGAAATATTTCAAATTCAGAAATTTTAAGCAACTCAATGATTTTCACGAGAGGAGATAAAATGACTTCTTCAAATTATGAAATATGAGTTGGGAGTTTCAAGGATCAAACTCAAAGTCCTTTTGAAATTATTTTAAATTTGGAATTGTTTGAGTTTTATTCAAATTAGTTTTCTCCAAAAATAAAATATATGGAAAATAGGGTAACATGATTCCCTACATTAGAAAATTGGAGAAAAATTAATTTGAAATCATTTTGGTATTTTTAAAATGATTTTATTGGATTTTAATAGACCAGTAGCACTCTTTGCTTTATCTGAATTTGTATGAATTTTATTTGACTCTAGAAAAATGTTCATCTTGTAGGAAAACTCTTTCTGAAAATTTTGATATATTATATGCCTATAGTTTATTTTATTTTATATCATTTTACTATTTCTTTTGTCTGCTGAACGTTTTATTAAAAAAAGAGAAACCCTTCCCTCCTACTGGGCGGGCCCAGCTCCCAAGCCAGGGCACGGCACAGCCCAGCCAGCGCCCCGTCCGCCTCGTCCCCGACGCGGGATGACTCCCGCCGCCGCACGCCGGCGAGTCCGCCTCGGCTACGCCACCGCCGTCGCCTTACCCCGCCCCCTCCTCCACGTCTCGCCTTCCCCTTAAATACCGGAGCCCCGGGCCCCATTTCCCTTCTCCTCCCCCGTCCCGCAGCTCTGCAGAGCCGCCGCCACCAGATCTGGCCACCGCCGCCGCAGGTCCGCCTCCCCGCCCCGCGCCTCGCCGCCGCGCCACCGCCACTGCTCGCGTGTGCCGCACCCCGCCGGAGCCCCGCGCCGCCTCGCCGGAATTCGCCCATTCTGCCGCTGCCGTCGGAAACTGCCGCCGCCCGTTTTGTCAAAAAACCGCCCGAACCGGTAATAAACCGCCCTTGGTTCGGTTTTATTCTTTTAGGGTTTCTTCGGCTTTCTTTTTAGCCGGTTTTCTTTTTAGTTAGATTTATTTAGTGGACACTCACTTGTTTAGCCTCTGTAGTGAACGGTTTTCGTCATGTATGCTTCTATAGCGAACGTTCGTTCGATAGGAATTTTCTTTTTATTTTAGTTTTCCTTTGGGGACCCATTTGTGAATAGTTTCTTCATAGATTAGTCCATGTACTTCAAACAACCACATCTTTTTACCCGTTTATCCAAATTCAATGAAACCAACGCCCACTTCTTCGTTATGATCCCCTCTATCCAGTAAAACAACTTAAACATGTTTTTGAAAGTTTTAAAATTTGAATTAGATCAGATTTGATTTCAAACTTTGTTTGATCGTAACTTGAGTTTCGTAGCTCCGTTTGAGTTGATTCTTTTTGCTAATCGAAGTTCTTGACCTAAACTTTCTGATAAGCCCAAATTCACTTAATTTTGGTACTGTTAGAAATTGTTTTATGTTGCAATAGTTATTTGCTTGGTTTTGACGTTTTCCGAATTCTTTTCTTTGTTCTCTCCGATCTTTGAGTGATTGCTTATGTGTGGTTATTATTGCTTGCTTACGATAGATTGACCCGAGTGTGACGAGTAGAACTATCAAGAGTTTTGAGTGCGAATCATCTTCATCAACATTGCAGGCAAGTTCACACTTTGATCATATCCCTTTCATACCCAGTTTTTATGCATTAGTTTCACCCTCAAACATTGCATGAGTAGGATTGATAACATGTGGGTATTGGGAAGTAGTTGATGAGGTAGGAACCTATTGCCCTGCATTCAAACCTTGGGAGTTACTATTACGTTGCTTATATTGCTATGCTATGCTCGTAGACGTGGATTGGGTTTGAGAGTATTCATGACAGATGTGAGATTGTTAATTAATGGTTTACTTAAGGTGGCAACTTTAACACACATCTGGGTGGATTGAGGCACCTGGGTATTCCAGCAATTGCCTGTTTAGGCACCTGGGTATTCCAGTGATTGCCTCTTTTTCTTTATGGACCGCCACCCAGGCTCAAAGGGATCATGAGATTATTCATGCTAGAAACTTCCATGTGCAGCCACAAGCTACTATGGGCTCTAGCATAGTTGATTAAGTAGTGCAAACTCTTATAGTGGTAGACTAGCAGATGTAGGGGAAAGTAGGTGTAACGGTCTACCCGATCATAAGGTGCTAGCACTTCTGAAAGACTATGTCTCGGTCATCCGTTTCTCAAACACCATGTAGTGCGAGAATCCCAACGGAGGAGATCGAGTCTTGTGGGGAAAAGTGCGCAAACCTCTGCAGAGTGTATAAACTAATCATGGTTAGCCGTGTCCCCGGTTATGGACAACTTGAGTTTCTAGTACTTGGATTATCATGTGAATCTCATCATGTGACTTTAATTAATTTTGTTGGGTTTTAATAATGATGTTTAATTGGGATTGAGAGGGTGTCTACACTCTCAATGTTTAACAACCACCATAATAGTTAAATAAAATTACACTCCTTTGCAGTAGGGAAAATTTGGCTTTTCGCAAAAACCTTATAACCATAGAGCGTTTCCACCAGCCATATATGCATGTAGTGATAGCCATTATTTCACCATTGTTCTACAGTGTGAATTTGCCAGTACATTCAGTGTACTGACCCTTTGTGGCTGCAATGTCTCATGTTGCAGGATTTTCTTATGACGAGTAAGTGATACGTTAGGGTTACGATTTCTATACTCAACTTTGTCATTGGTGTTGATGGGAATCCACAACCTTGTTACTTCCGCTATTTGGATTGAGGTAATAGTATTTACGTTATTGTATACATGTGATTTACCTCTGTTATAAATCCTCGAGTACTGTGTGTGTCAGCATACCGATCCAGGGATGACACTTAAGCATAGAGACTTGACCATGTGAGGTCGGGTCGCTACAAGATGGTATTAGAGCACATGTTGACTGTAGGACGTGACCCTAGAAACTGGCAAGCCCATAGCAAAGATTTTTCTCTACAACTTTCCCTTTCAAAAAGATCTTTCTCTTCTCTTTTGAGCTTATTCAAATATCCCCTTTTAGTGAGACCATACCCCTTTCCCTTTTTGACCACTCGAAGATTCGACTAATGAGACCACGCCAAGAAGTACAAGATATCGGACAACCGAGACCATTCGGAATGAAGAGGATTTTACCATACATTATGATAATGGAAACTAAAACTATTGAAAACTCTGAAGACTAGGAGAATTGGAGGCTCCGAAGAATTTCCAGATTTGTGTGACCTAGGAAGGATACCCTTATGGAACTTGGCAGACTATGGAAGTTGTCAATATCCGAGATCAAGGTGTATCAGAGAAAGACCGGAGCATGGAGAGTTAAAAACTCAAAGTTCTGTCAAGGAAAACCCTAAGGCAGGAGATATCAACTATGGAGAGGTAGCTCATGGAAATGAAAAGAGCAGAACCACGGCTATCCATGAGGTTATCGCCCGCTTATGATATTTTCACCGTGCTGAGTTAAGCATGCATATGCATGGAAGGATTGGATGGTAGAAGGCTGATGGAGCACCTATCAGCAAGAGGTGAAGTTTTAACCTTAGCTGATGT
This sequence comes from Triticum monococcum, assembly GCA_034509565.1. Lineage (NCBI taxonomy): Eukaryota > Viridiplantae > Streptophyta > Magnoliopsida > Poales > Poaceae > Triticum > Triticum monococcum. Next base: position 549,753,754 of record CM067843.1, on the reverse strand, counting down.
AACATCGGGATCTGGAGTATTACATGAAGGATTTTAAGATGGACCTTTAGGAGGCTATATTTGACAAGGAGCATTTCGCGAAGAACTCGGGATCCAGAAGCTGAAAGTAGCCAAGCTAGAGGAGTAAAACCTTGAGATACAGGAGATTTGTCAGGAACTGAAGGACAGTAGGACCATGTTTCATGCCAAGGATGTTGAAACCTAGAAGTTAGGAATGCATCTCCAGAATACTAAAGGACGTCTCAAGAGACCTCGCGTCAACAGAGTTGATCTGGCAAAAGAACTTGAGAAAGACAAGCATGATCGGAAGAAGCCATTGGAGGCATGACAAGGCTTGAAGAGTTTGGAGACATTGAAGATTTATTTACCTTTAGAAGACCAAACCCCTGTTATATACCTACGTTAGATGCGATGATTGTGAGCTGTCATTTGTTTGATGTTTTCCGACAGCCACAATAAAATCTGTCTTTTTAAAACGGTTGTTTACATTGTGTGTATCCCTCTCTATCTCTCTTATCTCACCCCAAACCCATGGACCCAATAGAGGATGAATGGAGATGAGCTTGTATTTTCTGGACCGATAAGTCAGTTGGAGACGGACCGATGGATTCAGAACATGGAGGATCACATGAAGAATAACCGTATAGTCAGAAAGGATAGGACCCAACATGCTCTTCAGTGCTTTGAAAGAGGTGTTGCTACTTGGTGGAGGATGTACCAAACCATCAATGGATGGCAAGGAGTAACCACTTGGAAAGAATTTAAGTTGACTTTGCCAAAGTCTCGGTTTGTGTCCCAGAAGTTGAAGCCTTATGGAAAGGATATGAAGAAACCTTGTGCATGCAAGATTTGCGGAGAAATAGGACACACCCATAAAGAACACAAGGATGAATGCCCTAATTGTGATGGAAGTCACCCAGTTGAAGAATGCCCAACTAGGTAGATTACTTGTTTCTTGTGTGAAGGGACTACCCACTATCCTGCTCAGTGTCACATTTACCCCATGGTACAATGAACCATCCAGCAGAAGAAAGAAGTAATGAAAGGAGCCCTCATGGAAATTTTAGAAAAGGATGTGATGAAGGAAGAGATGGAGGACACATCTAAAGAAGACCCGAGTAAACCCTGCACTAAGTCTTGCTATTCATGTGGAGAAGAAGGACACATCTCCCAAAATTGTTTGAATGGGGATCTGGTAGAATTCCCGACAGAGGAAGCAGAATACGACCCATAGGAAATAGAAGCCCTGATTGGAATGGAAAAGTCCAGGAAGAGAAATTGATTGGAGCCCAGGAGGAACCTGAGTCATATCACCTGTTACAGGTGCAAGGAGTCAGGGCACTACCTCAACAGTTGCCCAAAAAGGAAACCTCGAGACTTGTCAGAAGTAATATGTTTTAGTTGTAATGGAGCAGGGCACTTTGCCAGAGAATGCCCCAAGGAGAAGGAAACTTGTGCTAGATAGTTGAGTTTGCAACAAAAGAAATGGAGTAGTAGAAGTGAGAAGATTTTCTTTTATATTGAGGTGCTGAGTTGAGACATGTAATGGAAAAGCGAGAGATTGTAATCATTTGAGAATGAATAAAGTTAGCATTGTTGGTACTGATATGGATTTTATGGGTTGTTACTCTATGAAGAAGAATTTTGGCCATTTTGAGGATATGAGAAATATGGTCTATGGAAGATTTGTGCATTTTAAGGGTGGTAGTACCATATAAGAACCATTGACCCCTGGAAAAGATAAGGATACTCCACTGAGTGGATTTCAGACAAAATGAATACGAGTTTTGTCTCGATATGTGTGATACCCCAAGAGTGTGTGTCGGGGGTAGCTGATCCCACGTACACCTATGGGCATCGGCGGACCGAGCCCCTTTCGGTTCGGCAGGGGGCGGTGGATGCACAAAGAGCAGATCGAGGCGAACGCACGAGCGACGCGGTCGGTTTACCCAGGTTCGGGCCGCACAGATGCGTAAAACCCTACTCCTGCTTTGGTGGTTGTATTGAGTTCTTGCTCGGGAGCGATGAGTGCTACAGTACACTCAAGCAGCTGGCGAGACCGAGCGTGAGAATGGCCGTCCTCCCCCCTCTGTTGCGCATGGGCCTCCTTTTATATGTCTAAGGGGTCACCGACAGGTGGCAACAGAGGTGGGGGTAAAAATGTAAAAGAGGTGGTAGTTGGCTCCACCGCCTACAACTGTCGTATCATACCTAACCCTGACGGCAGGGGACAAGAGCATTAAATGCCTGTCTGTGTCACCTAGACGGTACAGAGCGGGACCGCTAGGAACGCCACCATTTGCCACGATGACTATCTTGTCAGCGCTTGCTTGCCACCGCATGCCCCCGGCTGCACAGCCTCCCGCCACGTACGCCCGGAGCAGTCCCAGAGCGACACGTTGGTGGGTGAGCTGGAGCACGGGCTGCGGAGTAGTAGCTTGCCGCGGCAAGCGCCTTGCCACGGATGTTGCCTTGCCGTGCCCGGGAGCTTGTCGCTCACCGGGCCTTGTCGGGGCGCGCAGTGCGCCGCAGCGAGCTTCTTGAGATGCTTTGGTTGGTCTTCCTGGCAAGCTCCTCTTGGTGGTCTTCCCGACAAGCTCCTCTTGCCGGGGTCTCGTCTCCTTCCCGGCAAGCTCCTCTTGCCGGGGTCTTGTCTCCTTCCCGGCAAGCTCCTCTGGCCGGGGTCTTGTCTCCTTCCCGGCAAGCTCCTCTTGCCAGGGTCTCTGTGCTTCGAGTAGCCTTCCCGGCAAGCTCCTCTTGCCGGGGCCTTAGATACTTTGTTCTTGAATGGCTCCTAAAGGAACCATGGAGGGTCTTGGCGGTCACCCGGCAAGCCTTGCCGCGGGTCGCTGCGACTGCCCGTGCACAAGTTCGGGATACTAAGGTACCCCTACTTTAGTACACCGACAGGAGCCCCCGGGCCTGGGCCATACACGGTGCCGAGCGCTGTTGGGCCAGGCCCAAAACAGTGCACGGGCGCGCGTGGCCTAGGTCACGCCATAACTCACTCCGCATCCACCGCGCCCTCCCCGCACGGCACGCATCAAACGCGGCATCGTGGGAGAGATCGTGGGCGGTTTTCGAGGTGCCCACTCCCCACGATCACGGGGTGGGGAGAGGCCGCCCCATCCATCACCTTAGTTCTGCACGCCTGCCACGCGGCTCCCATGCACTTGGGGTCGCGGACGGCGGAGGCGGGAAACGGGGCCGTCGTGGGTCGAGGCAGCAGGTCGGCCCCAGCTCCCTGCCTTCCCGCGTCTTGATTCGCTGAGCGGGGCGGCCGAGCCCCTACCTCGCTCCTTTATAAAGAGCGGGAGGGGAGGACGGAAGCCCGCACTCTCTCATCTTCTCCTTCCTTCAGCTTCTGCTCCCCTTTCTCTCATTCGCCATGGAGAAAGGGAACCCTGGTCCTTCATCAGTGGCGGCGAGGGTCGCCGCCAGACAGCGCATCCCTCCCTCTCCCGCACCCGTGGTGGCGGAGCCAGCCGTAAGGGGAAGAGGGAGGGGGCGAGGTCGTGGACGAGGTCGAGGACGAGGCCGTGGCGCTCGGGGAAGAGGTGGACGAGGCGGCGCGTCGGCTTCGCCTCCGCCGGCAGCTCTTCTTCCTGCGGTGGCCCATGCTGGGGACGACCCTTGCGAGTTCTTCGTCAGGCTACGCCGGGCGCCTCGTCGTCGCCTCCGACTCCCAGCTCTGTTTGTGGACGCGGTGGGGTTGGACCCGCCCGAGACACTGAGACTGCACATGAGGGGCTGCGGGATCAGCGGCACGCGAGTCCGCGCCGAATTCCCAGCCCCTGGTGTGATGTATCTCGGTCGAGGGTGGAAGACGTTCGCCCGCATCCACAGCTTGACGGCGGGGCTCACCCTCCATTTTAAGTTGGTGGAGGGCGATCTCCTCTCCGTCAAGGTCTTCGGGTGCTTCGGCATCCGGGCACGGTGCTGCGTGGACAGCTCCTCCGATAGCGAAGGCTCCTCCTCGAGCGAGAGTGATGAGGAGGGGAGCGACAGCGACGACGAGGGGAGCGGGCGGCAGGATGGTGGGTCCGACTAGGTGTCGGGCACCGCTCCGTGCGGCACCGGCAACCCCATCATCAGTGTCGCCGGCTCCTTGAACTTCCCGGGGTCGTCTCCTTGGGCGGCTGGCGTAGGAAGGCTGCGGAAGAGGAAGAGGGCCGGCGGCAAGGCCGTCAGGTCGGAGTATGAGGGCGTAGCGCCCTCGACAGCATGCTGACGTCCTGCCGCCTCGTCTTCGAGCCCCGCTTCTGGCGCCGCCATCACCGTCCAGCCTTGACGGCCCCCGGGATGTTCTCTTGGTGTCTTCTGGCACCCGTAGTTCGCCTGGGCACTCCTTTTGCCCCTTTTCGCCTCCTTGACCTACCTCCTGAAGAGAGGGACAGGAAAAGGATTACGGGCATCTTATCTTTTTAATTTGTAAGCCCTCGGGCCTTAGTTGCATTTAAAGCTTGTAATCCTCTCTTTCATGTTTTTCATCCTCTATGGACTGTACCTGAGTGAAATGTCTTTTTAATGCAAAGGGGATGTTTGTTGGGTCATTTGTCTCGCGGGTAGAACCCACGCCAAGGAGCAAATCCTTGGTATCTTTCAGATAGACACTCCTTCCCCGGCAACAGGCCCTGCCGTCTTCCCACGCCGCTCGACCTTTCTCACGCTTTTGACGGAGGCAGGGACGAGGCGGGTGCGGCCCCTCGTTTCATCCCTTTGCTGCCGTGACTACGACCAAAACTTGGCCCCAGGAACGAGCCCCAGGCCTAGAGCTAAGGGAGCACGGTAGTTTTCGGGAAGAAACGAGGTTTCGTATTCCTCAGTCCATAAGAGAATGGATGAAGAGGGATGAAAGACTTATCTGAGATTGCAGCCCCCGGCAACTCCGGCTTGCCGTGGGTGAATCTTGGTACTTGCAGCCCCCGGCAATACTGGCTTGCCGGGGCCCAGATGCCGGCACGTCCTTCTTCTCCTTTTCATCCCCAGGAGGTCCGGCAAGGATATGCGAGCCCTGCGAACCAAAGGAAACGAAAGAAAGGCAAAGGGACGCACACTCGACCTCTAAGTTAGGGGTTAGCCGCTGTTAAGCACTATCAACCCTAACCGAGGACCCGACTCGACCTAGCATGCATGCTATAACTCTGGGCGCCAGCGCTTCATTTACTTGTGCTCAGGGTCTGCGCCTGGCTTTGTACAAAGGATTACATGCAACAGCGGCAAGACTTGTACAAAAGGGTGGTTGCCGGACAGGGTCCGACAACCGCGCCTTACGGGTAAAACTTACGAAGATGCTCGATATTCCAGGAGTTGCTCACTGGTACGCCATCTTCGGTCTCCAGGCGGACAGCGCCAGGACTGGTGACTCGTTTCACCCGGTAAGGGCCTTCCCACTTCGGCGTCAACTTGTTGGAATTCTTGGCGGACTGAACGCGCCGAAGAACAAGGTCGCCTTCCTCAAGACTTCTGGCGTTAACTTTGCGGCTATGATAGCGGCGCAAAGCTTGCTGGTAGCGAGCGGCTCGCACAGCAGCCTGAAGACGATCTTCCTCAAGGAGCAGCGCGTCATCTTGCCGTAGCTGCTCTTGCTCAAGCTCATCATAAGCGAGCACTCGAGGTGACCCGTATACGAGTTCCGTGGGGATAACTGCCTCCGCTCCATAGACTAGAGCGAAGGGTGTCTGTCCAGTGGCTCGATTTGGCGTCGTCCTGATCGACCAAAGAACCACCGGCAGCTCCTCGATCCAGTTGCGTCCGCACTTGTGCAGCCTGTCAAAAGTTCTGGTCTTGAGCCCGCGTAGCACTTCAGCATTTGCCCTCTCAGCTTGACCGTTGCTTCTCGGGTGAGCAACAGAAGCGAAGCAGACCTTGGCGCCAAGGTCTTGGACGTACTGCATGAAGGTGCGGCTCGTAAATTGTGTACCGTTGTCGGTAATTATCCTGTTAGGGATCCTGAAACGGCAAACAATCGACCTGAAGAACTTGACTGCTGACTGTGCTGTCACCTTCCTCACTGGTTCCACTTCCAGCCACTTTGTGAACTTGTCGATTGCAACGTACAAGTACTCAAAGCCCCCGACAGCTCGGGGAAAGGGGCCGAGGATATCGAGCCCCCAGACCGAAAATGGCCAGGATAAAGGGATCGTCTGGAGGGCTTGAGCTGGCTGGTGTATCTGCTAGGAATGGAACTGGCACGCTTCACACTTGGTTACTTGTGTAGTTGCATCCTAGAGGGCTGTCGGCCAGAAGAAGCCTTGCCGGAATGCTTTTCCGACAAGAGCTCTTGTGCCAATGTGGTGACCACATATGCCTCCGTGTATCTCTGCCAACAGCTTATGTCCATCTTCCCGGGGAATACACTTCAATTTCACACCATTGAGTCTTCTTCTGTACAGCGTGCCGTCAACAAACTGGTACATACTTGACTGCCGGGCTACTCTTTCCGCTTCTTCTGGCTCTTCGGGAAGTTCTCCTGTCTGGAGGAAACGGACAATCTGCTGCGCCCATGTTGGAGCCTGTGGCTCGACAACAAGGACTAAAGGCACATCTGCTGCTGCGGGAACGTCCGCTTCTACGGCAAGAGCCTGCGACTCTACCGGAGCTTGACGTTCCCCGACAAGCTTGCCGGAGCAGAGCTTGCCGGGAGTGTTTGCTGCGACGGAACAAACCCTGGGGTTTGCCGGAGTAGACTGCTCCTCAGCACTCTTGGCGTCGATCTTGGGGACCTTCTTGGCGGCGGCTTCGGGAAGCTCTGCCGGAAGATAGTCACCAGAAATCAACTTCCTCTTCTTGCTCTGTCCAGTTGATGGTGTTACGGACGACTGAGTCAGCTTGAGCACAAAAACCCCTGGTTCCACAGGTAATTTAAGTGCAGCGCACTTCGACAGGCCATCAGCAATGTCGTTTTCAACTCTTGGAACATGTTCCATTTGCAGGCCGTCAAAGCGCTCTTCTAGTTTCCTCACTTCATCAACGTAAGCTTCCATCAACGGACTCTGGTAAACCTTGTTCACTTGGCGGACGACAAGCTGCGAGTCACCCCTGACAGTGAGCTTCTTAATCCCAAGTTCTGCCGCGATCCTGAGACCGGCAAGCAAGCCTTCATACTCTGCAGTATTGTTTGTCGCTTGCTCCTTGGGAAAGTGCATCTGGACTATGTACTTGAGGTGCTCTCCGGTGGGTGCGACAAGCAGTGCACCAGCACCGGCGCCTTGCAGCGAGAAGGCACCGTCAAAGTACATGAGCCACTCTTTGCTTGCTTCCTTGGCGGGGATGCTCGTCTCCGGAATTTCTTCGTCTGGAGTTGGCGTCCACTCTGCTATGAACTCTGCCAATGCTCTACTCTGGATTGTTGATGTACTCTCAAACTTGAGGCCAAAGCTTGACGGTTCCAGTGCCCACTCGACAATCCTGCCCGTTGCTTCTGGATTCTGCAATATCCTCTTCAGCGGAAAGCGAGTGACAACTGTGATCTCGTGTGCTTGGAAGTAATGGCGCAGCTTTCTCGAGGCCATGAGAAGGCCGAAAAGCAGCTTCTGCACACCAGAGTACCTTGACCTAGCCCCTGTAAAAGGGAGCTGACAAAGTAAACTGGGCGCTGCACCATCTTCTTCTGTATCTCCTCTTGCATCTGTGCAGACCCTTGCTTGTCGGGACCAGAGCTTGTCGAGGAAGCCCCTTGCTTGTCGCTGGATGTGCTTGCCGCGGTCGCTGGCTCGTCATCTGCCTCCCTCTCCACTACTAATGCAGCACTAACCACTTGATTGGTTGCCGCTATGTACAGCAGCAACTTCTCTTGTGGTTTAGGTGCGACAAGTGTTGGAGTGGAGGACAGGTATCTCTTCAAGTCTTGCAGCGTAGCCTCTGCTTCCGGAGTCCATTTCATTGGACCTGCCCTTTTCAAAATTTTGAAGAATGGCAGGGCGCGCTCAGCAGACCGAGAGATAAACCTGCTGAGAGCAGCCACGCAGCCGGCAAGCTTCCGTACATCCTTGACGCGCTTTGGTGCTTCGATCTGCTCAATGGCCTTGATCTTGTCGGGATTAGCTTCGATTCCCCGCTGAGACACAAAGAACCCGAGAAGTTTGCCGGAAGGGACTCCGAACACACACTTCTCGGGGTTGAGCTTGAGGTTGACCTTGCGCAGATTTGCAAAAGTCTCTTCTAAGTCTTGGACTAGAGTCGCCCTGTCTTTGCTTTTGACCACTATATCATCCATGTAAGCTTCTACATTTCTGTGTATCTGTGGCTTCAAAGCGATATGGACTACTCTGGCAAATGTTGAACCAGCATTCTTTAACCCGAAAGGCATCCGTACGAAACAGTACGTGCCACATGGAGTAATGAATGTGGTTTTCTCCTCATCCTCTTCTGCTATGAAGATCTGATGGTATCCTGAATATGCGTCAAGAAATGAAAGCAGATCACATCCGGCTATGGAGTCAACAATCTGGTCAATGCGCGGCAAGGGAAATGGATCTTTGGGACAAGCTTTATTAACATCAGTGAAGTCAATACAAAGCCTCCACTTCCCGTTTGCCTTGCGCACTACAACCGGATTGGCCAACCACGTAGGATGGAGCACTCCTCTGACAAGGCCTGCTGCTTCCAACTTCTTGATCTCTTCTGCTATGAACTCTTGGCGCTCCACCGCCTGTTTCCTGACCTTCTGCTTGACGGGCCGCGCATGAGGACAAACGGCAAGGTGGTGCTCAATTACCTTCCTGGGAACACCGGGGATGTCAGACGGTTGCCATGCAAACACGTCAACATTCGCCCGCAGGAAAGTAACGAGCGCGCTTTCCTATTTAGGATCAAGTGTGGCACTGATGGTGAAGGTACCACTAGTGCTGTCCTCCTTGGCGGGCACCTTCTTGGTAAGTGGTGGAGCTGCCATCGTCTTCTTACTCTTGCCGGTGGAGCTCGATGGTGCGTCCTCGACGGCAGCGCAGCACTCCGAGGAGGCGCGCTTGCCGGAGTGGGCATCAGAGCTCTTGCCGGACTTAGTCTTCTTCTCCCCGGGAGCTTCAGCGGCAAGTGTCTCGCGGTCTGTCGCGGCAGCAGCTTCCCGGTAGATCTTGTCGGCACAGATAAGGGCATCCTTCTTGTCGCCAGGGAAAGAGATGACGCTTATCGGGCCGGGCATCTTGAGCATGTTGTATGCATAGTGAGAGGCCGCCATGAACTTGGCGAGTGCAGGACGGCCAAGTATCCCATTGTAAGGCAATGGGAAATCAGCAACGTCAAAAGTGACCCTCTCCGTTCTGAAATTCAGCTCGCTGCCAAATGTCACCGGCAACGTGACCTTCCCTTTCGGCTGGCTCCTTCCCGGGTTAATTCCTTGGAATGTACCGGTTTCTTCGAGCTCGTTGTCCGGGATCTGGAGTTTCTGGAGCACAGCGGAGGAGATCAGATTCAGGCCAGCCCCGCCGTCAACTAGCATCTTAGTGACTTTGAGGTTGCGGATTGTTGGCGAAACCAACAACGGCAGGCGCCCGACTGCAGTTGTGCGATCAGGGTGGTCCTCAATGTCAAAGACGATAGGCGTGCTGGACCACTTCAGAAGCTTGCGTGATTCGACAGGTGGCTCTGCCGCATTAACTTCTTGGAGCCACTGTTTGAGTTGGCGGTGGGAAGTATGCAGAGAAGCGCCACCGTCAACACACAAGACTTCTGTAGCCTTCTGAAACTCCTGCTCGCTGTTCTCAACATCATCCATGTCTTCGTCGTCGTCTTCGTCTTCGTCCTTGTCGCGACCGCGGGGAGGTCTGTCTCCTTGCCGCTGCTTGGCCTTGCCGCGGCTTCCTCCCTGGCCAGCGTGCTTCTTGCCGGCTTCTCCACCGCCTCCTTGGGCTCTCTCCTTGTCGCGCCTCTCGTACTCAGCTTTTTGTTGCTGGACAAGCTGCTCGACCCTCTTGCAGTTCTGGAGATCATGGCCCTTGGTGTGGTGAATCTTGCAGTACTGCTTGCCGGAGCCGTCCTGCTTGTCGGCGGCCGCCACAGCCTGGCAGTTGGTGCACGCGGCAACCTCCTTGCTGGAGCTGCCAACTTTGGCTTGCTTGGCGGGGCCGTCATCGCCGGACTGCTCAACGACTAGTACATCTTTGCCGCTCTTCTTCCTGTTGCGCCTCCGGTTTTTCCTTGCCGGGGCGGCATCCTCGCTGTCAGATCCCCCTGCTCCAGCATCTTCTCCGGGGAGTTTCCTCCCTTCTTCGGCGCGAGCACACTTGTCGGCCAGGGCGTATAGCTCACTGACGTCTCTGATCCTGCTCATCGCCATCTCCTCCCGCATCCTGCGATTACGCACGTTCTGATGGAACGCGCTGATAACCGCGGCAGGGTGGATGTCTGGGATGTTGCGCTGCACGCGGCTGAATCTCTGGATATACTTGCGTAGGGGTTCTCCTTCCTTTTGGGAAAGTAGGTGGAGGTCACTCTCTTGGCCATGTGGTTTGTGGCCGCCCGTAAAGGCGCCAACAAACTGATGGCACAAATCTGCCCAAGAGGATATGGAGTTGTCCGGCAAGTGCATGAGCCAGGATCTGACTTCGGGCTTGAGCACGAGCGGGAATTAGTTGGCAAGGACCTTGTCGTCTCGCCCCCCGGCAGCTTGCACCGCAATGGTGTAGATGTTGAGGAACTCAGCAGGGTGCGACTTGCCATCGTACTTCTCCGGTACGTCTGGCTTGAAGTGCTTCTGGTTGGGCCACTGGACTTGCCGCAGCTCACGGGTAAACGCAGGACAACCTGCCGTGTATGGCAAGTTACCTGGCTCTCCGGGTGCATGCATGTCAACAGAGGGCCCAGCACGCAGGTCTGATTGACGCCGCGCTTCTCTTCGGCGCTCGATGCGTGTTCGAGCATCTTCTTGCTGCCTCTCATGAAGGACTTGGCGTTGATCGCGACAAGCTCGCGGATCTGACGACGCGGTGGAGTAGCTGTCGAGGTGGATCCGGCGAGTCGGCGATCTTGGCCTTCGGGGCGGAGAGTGCACAGTGGTTGCACCTTCGCCGGTCTTGTCGCCACCGGCTCGCGCCTGCTGACTTGCCGCGGTAGCGATGCGCTTGGCTGTCGTGGGTTGTCACCGTTGGCGAAGCCGATGGGGCTCTGGATAGTGGCCCTCCAGTCATCGATCTTCTCTGGTGCTGGAGGGTAGTCTAGGAGCAGCTGGGCACGTGCCAACGCTTCCGCTGGAGTGGTGGGTGGCGGCAGCGAACGGTGCGAGGAGCGAGATATGCTCGGACTTCTAACCGCGTTAGAAGGAGCAACATCTCGTCCAAGCGACCGCGCCACGCTCGCGCCAGCATGTTGGCGTGCATGTTGGTCCTGAGCACTCCAGGATCCGCCAGCTTGATCTTGGCCCAGCAGACGTATGGTACCGTGGGTACCATGACGCTGCTGGTCCCGCGCCTCCTGGGACGGGCGCGGAGCGTGAACGGACGCCGAGGTCTTGGAGTGCGCGCGGTCGTTGTGGGAGGCGACCGCGCCACCGACGTGCGGCGCAACCTGGTCCTTGGACCTGGCGGCGCCATGGGTCTCCCCGTCGTCGCCCGCTCTTCTGCCGGTGCCTACCCCACCAGCCGTTCGCTCTGGCGATGGTGGGATCGGCGCAGACGGAGCGGCTACCTCCGAAGCCTTCTTCTTCGGCGGCATGTTGATGATGAGGATGAAGATCTCGCTCGTGCGAACGCCGGATCAGGTTCGTGCAACCTCGACGCACCTCCTACCTGGCGCGCCAAAGATGTCGGGGGTAGCTGATCCCACGTACACCTATGGGGATCGGCGGACCGAGCCCCTTTCGGTTCGGCAGGGGGCGGTGGATGCACAAAGAGCAGATCGAGGCGAACGCATGAGCGACGCGGTCGGTTTACCCAGGTTTGGGCCGCACGGATGCATAAAACCCTACTCCTGCTTTGGTGGTTGTATTGAGTTCTTGCTCGGGAGCGATGAGTGCTACAGTACACTCAAGCAGCTGGCGAGACCGAGCGTGAGAATGGCCGTCCTCCCCCCTCTGTTGCGCATGGGCCTCCTTTTATATGTCTAAGGGGTCACCGACAGGTGGCAACAGAGGTGGGGGTAAAAATGTAAAAGAGGTGGTAGTTGGCTCCACCGCCTACAACTGTCGTATCATACCTAACCCTGACGGCAGGGGACAAGAGCATTAAATGCCTGTCTGTGTCACCTAGACGGTACAGAGAGGGACCGCTAGGAATGCCACCGTTTTCCACGATGGCTATCTTGTCAGCGCTTGCTTGCCACCACATGCCCCCGGCTGCACAGCCTCCCGCCACGTACGCCCGGAGCGGTCCCAGAGCGACACGTTGGTGGGTGAGCTGGAGCGCGGGCTGCGGAGTAGTAGCTTGCCGCGGCAAGCGCCTTGCCGCGGATGTTGCCTTGTCGCGCCCGGGAGCTTGTCGCTCACCGGGCCTTGTCGGGGCGCGCAGTGCGCCGCAGCGAGCTTCTTGAGATGCTTTGGTTGGTCTTCTCGGCAAGCTCCTCTTGCTGGTCTTCCCGGCAAGCTCCTCTTGCCGGGGTCTCGTCTCCTTCCCGGCAAGCTCCTCTTGCCGGGGTCTTGTCTCCTTCCCGGCAAGCTCCTCTGGCCGGGGTCTTGTCTCCTTCCCGGCAAGCTCCTCTTGCCGGGGCCTTGGATACTTTGTTCTTGAATGGCTCCTAAAGGAACCATGGAGGGTCTTGGCGGTCACCCGGCAAGCCTTGCCGCGGGTCGCTGCGACTGCCCGTGCACAAGTTCGGGATACTAAGGTACCCCTACTTTAGTACACCGACAGTGTGTGGGATGAAGTTGGAGACTGTCAGTTGTTTGGACCAAATGTGATCAAGGAGTCAGAAGAGAACGTTAAGTTTATTCGAGATAGACTGAAGGTAGCTCAGTCCAGGCAGAAGAGTTATGCAGACTCAAAAACTCAAGGAGGTGGTCTATGAAATTGGAGACAGAGCATGTCTTCGTGTGTCCCCTCTACGAGGAGTTAAACGATTTGGAGTTAAGGGAAAGTTAGCCCCGAGATTTGTAGGACCATACCGAGTTTGGAGCGTATGGGAGAAGTGGCCAACAAGTTGGAGTCACCGGAAGGACTGTCAGGAGTTCATGATGTGTTTCACGTTTCCCAGTTGAAGAAGTGCCATGCAGAGATGGCCAATATTCCCCTGTAAGGACGCTTGACCCTGGAAAGGATAATGATGTTCCACGAAGTGGAGTATGGACTTCATGAGTATAAATTTTATCTCGGTATGTGGGATATCCCACGAGGATGAAGAGATGAATTACTATTGGATACAAAGGAGGTACGATGTTAGAAATATGGATCAATGGAAATTCCATGATGAGTCTGAGTAATCGTGCATCTCCTAGTTTGGTGCCAATAGAAGGAAGGAAGACAGCACAATTGGATGGATTTAAGAATACTAAGAAGTTGGAATCACTACAAAAAAATACACTTCCGTGATGATACGTGTTTGTCACAGTAGGTCGCGTTTTCTGTCATGCATGTACATCCATGACAAATTTATGACAGAATCAAGATAGTCATACCTGTGTTGTTGTAGAAGTGTTCCATAACATTGCCAAAATTATCATCATGGAAGTGTCCACTTCCATGATGATAAATCACGCGTCACAGAAGTGCTTTCGTCAAGGGTGACCGACACGTGGCATCCACCATAACGGAATGCCGTTAAGCTATCGGGTCGGATTTTGGATCCGATAACCCGTTAACAGCCATGACCAATGCCGATTTTCCACATGTAAAATTCTCATTGGCTAACGGATCCACGCGTCAGCTCCGCGTTGGCACAGGTGTCGCTCATCCAACGGTCAAGATGGGCCTATGATATGTTGACACGTGGACCAGCCCAAAAGTGGCCCACAAAGATTAAATGGGACGGCCCAACCGAAGGCCCATAAGATTTAGCGGACCATAATGGGCCGGCCCAGCTAAAGTCCCACAAAATTTAGCATACCATAATGGGCTGGCCCAGCTAAAGGCCCACACGATTTTGCAGACCATAATGGGCCGGCCCAGCTAAAGGCCCACAAGATTTTGTGGACCACAATGGGTCGGCCCAGCTAAAGGCCCACTAGATTCTGTCGACCATAATGGGCTGGTCCAGCTAAAGGCCCAACATTCTCTGTCAAATTGGCCCGTTAACGGCCTATCCTTAACTTGTCATCAACGCGGCCCATGGTCACTTCTGGCCCGTTAACAGTCCGCTAAGTAATTGGGATGAATTACGGCCCGGTGTATTTCCGGCCTGTTAAAGGTCCGGCTTCATTTGGGCCCATTTACAGGCCATCAAAACTTTCGGCCCATAAACAACCGTGAAGGATTTGGGTCATATTCGGCCATGTCTGACATTCGGCCTGTTAGAGGCCCACTATAGCTTTGGGCCACTTTCGGCATGTTGTCATTTTCGGCCTGTTAACGCCGGACGTAAACCATGGGCCATATGTGGCCCAACGTCATATCGGGCCCATTAACGGCCTATATAAAAATGATGATAATCTAGAGCGACCGAAGTTCTGGCCTATTAAAGGCCCGTGTATTAGGTCGGCGCATTTACGGCCCGTCCGAATTTCGGCCTGTTAAAGTCCAATGGGTTATTTGGCACAATCATGGCCCAATCTCACTTTCGGTCTATTAAAGGCCCATGTATTTTATGGGCTCGAGATATTTACACCTGTAAATGACCTATTTTTACTGAGGGCCCAAATTATGTTTGGGCCTGTTAAAGGCCCACTATGGGCACAGGCCTACCAGAAAAATATGAAAGCTTATGCTGATTTAGGCCCAGATATTTTTAGTGGGCTACATGCCAATTTTGGCCCGTAATCGTTTTTAGCCCAATTGGAATGGGCCTGACGAATGTTGGCATGTTGGGCTCATACGAAGGTTTCGGCCGAATACATTACTAAGATAAACCTACACTATACAAAAATAGCATCGTAATTACTACAGCCTGAGGCAGCATCATAAATGTTGTATCACAACAAAATAAATTCCAACCATACAACAAAAGGCCTGTTGGCAAAAAGTTTACAATCCTTCCAGATAAAAGCACCATCAGATGTATAGAAGCACGGATCATTTGACCTGAGTGCTAATGTTTCGGGCTGTAGAATCTGATGGAGCAGCACGATCTCCACCTTTTTCCGCCATTGCTCTTGAACAACGAAGCGAATGTCTGATAGTCTGGTTTCAAAACCATTCATATCTTGACGACATTTCTCAACCACTATTCTTGTTTCCGAAACAACGTCCATTAGGGATTGGACTTGTGTCTGGAGCACAGATATATCACTCTGTCTAGCAGGAAGATTTTGTTCAGTAGGCGATTTGGACGAGGTTACCTTGACAACCAACCCAGAATTACGCAGGAAGGTGCTTTTTGCACTGTTAGTGGAGAGATACTGATGCACTACAGCAAGAGGTGACATTGTGCATGTAGTAGCCTCGTCACCTTCAGGTGGTTGTGGTTGTTCAATCATTTTTTCCATAGCTTCCTGAAAGTTTGAACTTGTAGATTAGTGTACCAGATAAGTATAAAACTCTCGTGTCCCCTTGTCCGGTTTAACCCCTTCAAGCTAACCCATAGCGATGGCTCCACGACTAAGTCCTTTCCTGAGGACATCTGTCGTGACAATTCCACGACAGTTGGCGCCCACCGTGGGGCTGTCGCACGGCGGTTTGGAGTTCTTGAAGGGCAGCTTCGATGGACTCAAGGGATACGCCGTGGGCCGGATGACGAAAAGTCGCCGTGGAAAGCTCTACATCGACAATGCAGGATGGGGTCCTGAGGCCGATTCAATCGAATACGGGTACCGGGTCCCCTTTGGTGGGATTCACGTCTTCATCGGCAAGATCGGTGAACCGGCCCCCGAGCCGGGCACCTGCACCGACATCATCAAAACGACTCGGTATGCAAGTTCTTCACCGGTTCAGCCTGAGGCAAGGCATGTTTTCGTAGGTGTCATCCAAGGTTCAGGGTACGAGGAGGAACCGGTCTCCGACGGAGAAACCATAGTCCGCAGCGGTGATGAGTCTTCCGGAGAAACCGAATCGCTTTACCAGTTGCAGGACGGCCGGATTAAGGGGGGATCCGAGGGCAACAGTATTCCGGATTCCCCTGGTCTACCAACCCGGGCCGCCGTCTTCATGGCCAGCACACGACCAATGCCTCATTCATCTACCGTCGCAGCAATGCTCTCCGGTTCAACAATGGCCACGCCAGTAGGGGCAGGAAGCTCGGCGCCGCCTCCGGCCCAAGTCTTGTCTGATTTGTTTGACGCTCTAGCGGCACTGATGTCCGCGGAGGTAGACGCGGCAGCCAGGGATCAGCATGATGCGGAGATTCTAAAGGTGAAAGATCAGATAGCCCAGGCTAAAGCGGACCTGGCAGCAGAGAACGCTAGGATGGCCACAGAGCGGGCCGAGTTGGAAGCACATGCTTATCGGATTAGACTGGATCAGAATGCTTCAGAAGAGGTCATGATAAGAAGGTACCGATCACGTCTTCCGTTGGTTTATGAGCCGCGGAATCTTTTCAACACGCTAGGTGCAGGAGCTGTTAACCAACCCGCGCCAAACCGGGTGGGGGCACCAGAAGCAGGAGCGCCGGTTCAGCCACGTGCAACAGACCTACCTTGCCAGAACAATGTTGTATCATCAATGCCGCCCGGGCATTATTCCAACATGTTGGATAATATTGTGGCCGCCGCTTTGCGCCTAGCGGCTCTCCCAACCAACGGCGAATCACCAGTTGCAGTGGAAGCGCGTCGGGCCAGGGATCTCCTTCAGACAACACTCGATCAACGGCAAGCGTATTCACATAGCCGTGAGAGGATTCATTCCACTCCCCGTCCAAGCCGGAGTTACAGCAGACATGTGGAAGACGAACCGGTCGTGTCCAGTAGTGCGCGCCATCGAGATTCGCCATGGGGGAACAACTCGGCCGGGGGAGGTGCTAATGCGCAAGATGTTGTGGACCACGGCCGCGCACAATGGGAGGCCGAGTTGACAGCTCGACACGAAGCACGACAACATACTCCGGTTCACCCCACTGCCTCTGTGGAGCCAGGGGTAATGTTCGGTTCCCTAGGGGTACCATGTTTAACTCCCACATTGCATAATGTGCGATTGCCCAAGGATTTCAAGGGACCTCGTAAGGTACCAAATTACATCGCCGATTTGCAGCCAGAGGCGTGGGTGGAGAGCTATGAGATGGCAATGGAGATGTTAGATGTGGATGAGGCCCCTTCCACACATCTTTGGAAGGATTGTCACATAATGAGGGAGTTCAAAAATTCTGATTTATACCAGTATGATTAGGATCCATCGGGCGGTTCAAGCCCAGGTTTCCATGGGGGCAGCGGTTCAAGCTCTGGATTTCAGAACAACCAGGGCCATCAGAACAACCATGGTAATAACCAGTAGAATAACCAAGGGAATCAGCAACAGTCAGGTTACCAGAGTCACCCCAAACAGTTGAACAGCGGACAGTATCATGTGTTCACTACTAGCCTGTGCAAGAAGGATTAGAAACTTCACAAGAGGGCAGTCAATACTGTTGAACCGACCGTACCACATTATCTACGATGGTCGGAGCAACCCATTGTCTGGAGCTGAGAGGATCACCCACCCCGGGTTGACAATTCGGGTCAACTAGCTTTGGTGGTAGCCCCTCAGGTGGGGGGCTATAAGTTTACCAAGGTTCTGATGGATGGAGGGAGCAGTATCAACATCCTGTACTATGAGACTTTCCGTCGCATGGGATTGACAGATAAGAGTCTTAAACCGTCAAACACTATTTTTCATGGTGTAGTACCAGGTAAATCGGCATACCCTGTGGGAAAGATCGCTTTGGAAGTTGTGTTTGGAGATGAGCTTGATTCTAGGTCTGAGACGTTGACCTTTGAGGTGGTGAAAATCCAGAGTCCATATCACGCGCTATTTGGACGGCCGGCATACGCGAAGTTCATGGCGAGACCCTGTTATGTTTATCTACAGCTCAAAATGTCGGGTTATAAGGGGACGATCACAGTACATGGGAGTCGAAAGATTGCCTTGGATTGCGAGGAAGGTGAAGCGGCCTATGCTGAATCGGTTTGTGCAACAGAGGAGCTGAAATTCTATAAAGACAATGTTGATCCGGCGGACATGACCCCTTTGAAGAAACCTACGACTAAGCATGACCCGGCCCTGACGTTCAAACCGGCTAATGAGACTAAACTCGTTGACTTCGTCCCTGGCAATTCATCCAAGCAGTTTAGTATCAGTGCAAATCTGGATCTGAAATAGGAAAGTGCGCTCATCGAGTTCATCCGTGAGAACCGGGACATCTTTGCATGGAAACCTTCTGATATGCCAGGTGTACCGAGGGAACTCGCTGAGCACACTCTAAATATTGATCCTAAGTTTAAACCGGTCAAGCAGTACCTTCGTCGTTTTAACAAAGAAAGATGCAAGGCCATCGGCGAAGAGGTAGCCCGGCTACTGGCAGCTAGGTTTATTGTCGAAGTGTTTCATCCCGAATGGTTGGCTAATCTGGTGCTTGTTCTTAAGAAAAATGGCACTTGGCGTATGTGTGTGGACTACACTGATTTGAATAAAGCTTGCTCGGCAGATCCTATTGCTCTCCCGCGTATTGATCAGATCATTGATGCAACTGCGGGTTGTGAGCGCCTGTGTTTCCTGGATGCTTATTCAGGTTATCATCAGATTAAAATGGCAGTTAAGGACCAGGAGAAGACAGCCTTCATCACCCCCTTTGGAGCCTTCTACTATGTTTCTATGCCCTTTGGGCTCAAGAGTGCCCAAGCAACCTACCAGCGTTGTGTGCAAAATTGTCTTCACAAGCAGATCGGGCATAATGTTCATGCTTATGTGGATGATATTGTGGTGAAGTCCAGGAAGTAGGAAACCCTGATAAATGATCTCAAGGAAACGTTCGACAATCTTCAGGTTTATAAAATGATGCTCAACCCGGACAAATGTGTTTTTGGTGTTCCAGCAGGCAAACTCTTGGGTTTTCTTGTGTCTAACAGAGGTATTGAGGCAAATCCGGAAAAGATCAAAGCAATCACATCCTTGGCTAAACCGGCGTGTATCAATGATGTTCAGCGTCTGGCGGGCCGGATTGCAGCCCTCAGCCGATTTATCAGCCGTTTGGGAGAGAAGGCGATTCCCCTGTATCAGATGTTGAAGAAAACAGATAAATTCGTCTGGAGTGATGCCGCCAATGCGGCTGTCGGCGTTCTGGGAACGGGGGTCCCCAGACTTGCCTGCCTGCGGCCTGCGGCGTGACTCAAATGGGGGCCCAACATGGCCCATCTTCATCAACACAAGACTCAAGACCCTCGCGAGGGGCCAAGCCTCGCGAGGCGGACGACACGGTGCATCCTCAAGCGCAGCCTCCTCAGGTGGCTCACGAGGAGACGGAGATATCAAGGCGGGGTACCTCGCGAGGTGCCCGTGACGCAAGCCATGACGATCGAGGGTGCCAGGCGGGCGCCAGTGCGCGCAGCGTCCTTCTTTCCTCTTTGGTGCAAAGGGGGCAAGCGCAGCCGCGGAGTACCGAGGCATCAGGCAAAGGTTGCCATTTCGGTGCAACGAGACCAGGACCAAGCGGACTATGAGACGGAGGTCACCTTGGAGCCCAGCACGGCGTCACCACAGAGTTTTTCGCAGGCAAAGACCAACTTTAGTCAGGATAAGAGTACTTGTTGTCCCCCTTCAAATTAGCCCGCCATTGTTGGCTCCCTTCCCGCTCGATATTTGGGAAGAGGACCAGGGCCTCTATAAATAGGGACCGGCCACCCACGTAGCAAGGGGTTCGGTCGATCGGTCGATCAGTTGGTAGATTGGAGGATAGGGTTTGGTTTTTGTGAGGAGGCACACAGAGTAGAGGGTTCGGTTCATCGTGTGGATCCGGCTAGCAAGTAGAGAGAGAGAGAAAGAGAGAGAGAAGGCGACTGAACTCCTCCCAGTAGTTCGTCGCCCCAGCCAAGAACAGACCCTCGCGAGGCTGTTCTTCCTTGTATTGTTCATCATCATCAGCCCCAAGAGGCAATCCATCCACCACACACTGGAGTAGGGTATTACACCACAATGGTGGCCCGAATCAGTATAAATCTTGTGTCTCTTGTGTGATTCTTTTAGTAGTTTAGATCTTTGTGAGACGGGGAGGTAGAAGGCGTGATCTCCGCGTGCACCCCAGTGTTCGAACCTTAAGGGTCTGCCGGAACCTGAAATCCGACATTTGGCGCGCCAGGTAGGGGTGCGCCGGAATCCGTCTTCCACCGCTCCGCCCTCCAGCGACCGTCGCATCCATGTACGACGCTCGTTGGGCCCGCGCCGAGCGCCGGGCCGCCATCGCTTCTCGCATCGCCTAGACGGCCCCCGTCGGTGGGCGTCCTCGTCGTTCCCCGTCGCCCGCCGTCAACGCCGCCACCGGCCCGGCGGGGGGCGAGCAGCAGGAATCGTCTCAGCACCCGTCCGTGCGGCAAGACGGCCGCACCGCTACTCCATCACTCGCTCCAGTCGGTTCTTCGTCCCGTGTGCTCCGCGCACCCTTGGAGGCTCGAGCTGTGCTCCTCGCGGCAAGCGAGCTCCTGCGCTACCGTCCCGTCGACGACGTCTACGAAGAGTGGCTCGACCGCGTCGCCGAGCTTGTCTGTGCCGCAGGGGGCTCTTCCGCGCCGTCCGTTCCTCTGCGCCACACTCCGCCCCGCGCAGGCAACGAAGCTCCAGGGGCGCACCGGCCGCGTCCCCTCCAAGAAGACTCCATGGCTCCAAGGCGCTTGGTCCCTGGGCGGAACCCACTCCGTCAGGCGCCAGCGCAGCAAGAACGGAGCTGCCAAGAAGTCCCTCGCCCGCAAGGGGCTTCCAGGGCGCTCCCTGCTCCGGCACGCCACAACCCTGCTCCAGCTCCGGCGCGCCAAGACCCCGCTCTGCCCCTAGCTGCAGCGCGTGGGGACCCTCAGGACCAAGCTCTCCACCAACCGAAGCCTTTCATGGCCACCGCGGGCTGCCACACCTACACCACTGAGCTGCGCAGCGTCGTGTGGCCCGGCAAGTTCAAGCCTGACCGGCCTCCTCGCTACGACGGCACAACTGATCCCGCAGAGTTCCTCCAGCTCTATGAGCTGGGCATTGAGGCTACCGGCGGGGATGAAAAGGTCATGGCGAACTGGTTCCCCATGGCGCTCAAGGAAGGAGCTCGAACCTGGCTCCTGAATCTGGCTCCAGGCACGATCTCCTCCTGGGACCAGATGCGCGCCCGCTTCATCGCCAACTTCCAAGGTACTCGCGACCGGCCGCCCGCCGTGAGTGACATGCGCCGCATCAAGCAACAACTCGGAGAGACCCTACAAAAGTACATCCAGCGCTTCAACAGCGCGTGCCTCAAGATCCCCAAGGTGTCCGAGGAGGCCATCATCTCGGCCTTCTCCCATGGCGTGCGCGACATCAAGATGAAGGAGGAGCTGGCGATGCATGAAGACCTCTGCACCTCCCTGGAGCTATTCAACTTGGCGAACAAGTGCGTCAGGGCTGAGGAGGGACGTCTCTCCATCCTCGAGCTGCCTGCCGCGGACCCAGAAGAGAAGAAGCCCAAGGCCAAGGACGTGAAGCGCAAGGGGGCTGCCGTACTCGCGGCAGAACCAGACACAAAGCGGGGCAAGGATCTGCCCGAACCCTCCAGAGGCAGCCGGTACTGTGTGTACCATGACCTCCACACCCACAACACCAACGAATGTCAAGAGCTCCGCGCCGTGCGAGAAGGAAGGATCGGCCGTCGCCCTGACCATGCTGACCGGGGCTACAGCCGAGGAGGAGGAAGAAACCCAGGATGCTGGGAAGATCGCGGCCCACGCCCGGGGTGGCGCGACCAACCTCGTGAGGACCGCTGGCGGGACCTGCCTCGCGAGGGAGACTGGAGGGATCAGCCTCGTGAGGATCGCCCTCATGGCAATGCAGGCCTACCTCCGTTGCCGCCTCAGCCAAGGAGGAACGAAGACCGCCATCAAGACGAGGGGGCTAGGGGCTTCCAGGAGCCGCGCGCAATCGCCTGCATCCTGGGCGGAGCTCAATCCCCAACCTCCCAACGTATCTTCAAGCAGTTTTCCCGCGAAGTGAATGCAGTTCTCCCCAAGCTCGAAGCAACGCGCCCCCTCAGGTGGTCGGCGTGCGCCATCATGTTCATCTCGGCAGACCAGCTCAAGTGCGCAGCCACGGCCGGAGTCCTCCCGATGCTCTGCTCCTCGGTCATCAGCAACGTGTTGGTCACAAAGACCCTCATCGATGGTGGGGCAGGGCTCAACGTCCTGTCCGTGGAAACATTCAACAACCTCCAAGTGCCCTATGACCAGCTTCAGCCGACCAGGCCCTTCTCCAGAATCACCGACGGTTCCACAGTCCCGATCGGGCAGGTCCGCCTCCCTGTCACCTTCGGGGCCCGCAGCAACTACCGCACCGAGCTCATCGACTTCGACGTCGCCCACATCCGCCTGCCGTACAACGCCATCCTTGGATACCCAGCGCTGGCCAAGTTCATGGCCGTGACTCACCACGGCTACAACGTCCTCAAGATGCCAGGAAGTGGCGGCGTCATCACGGTGCCCTGTGAAGAGAAGGATGCAGTGTGTTCCCTGGAGAGAGCCTATTAGGCCGCGTCGCTAGAAGACCCAGATCGCGGAAGCAGGAGGCTTCCTGAGACCACCCCCAAGAAGAAGAAGACGTCGTCAGGCTCGGCCCCTCAGGAGGCAGGCCCTTCAGGGCCCGTGTCTACCCAGGGGGACCCTCCTTCCATCGCATAGGGAAGCGCGCTCAGCGCCCTCCTCAGGCAGGGCTCGGGGGCTCTCACCTGGAGGGCCACTGACCTAGCCAGGGTCATGAGGGAGGCGCTTGGGCACCATGTGGAAGCGTGCTTCGTGGCACGTTTCCCTCGGGAAGGAGCCGCGCCAGGAAGGTCAGACCAGCAAGAGTTCGTTAATAAGGCCACTCAAGAACTACATGAGACAAGGATCATGAAGGATGCCGCCGTCTACCAGCCGTGGCCCCACATCTAGGCGAGGATGGTGGGTTGCGTGTCTGCGTCGACATACCCGGGCTCAACCAGATCGCCACGATGGAGCGTCTCTGGCCCTCACAAGTGGGGCGCTGCGGGGGTCCACCCCACAGCTATGTTCGCATGCCTTACGGCCTGCCGAGCATGGCTGCGGCGCACCAGCGCCTCATGGGGGCATCATGGAGGCTCAGGAAGATAGGCGTTCCGCGGCCTTGGCGGAGATGAAGGCAGCTCGCGAGGAGTCACCAGTGCCTCCGGAGCCTCCCGAGGCCCCAGGGCCTGGGGGCTCGTGAGGATCAGCTTCTGCAGCCCATCAAGCCTGCTGCACCAACGCCACTACGCCGACGACATCCTCAGGTGACATCTTCCAAGTTCCATTCCCAGCTGGGAGCGTCCTCCCAGGGTTGCATCACTCCCAGGCCGCATGGGTCCGTCCTTGCGGCATGTATCCCCTTTTACCTTTTGGTCATTAGTTTGCCTTGTTGGGGGCGCCCTTCGGGCTGCACCATCCCCAAGCCGCTCGAGCCAGACCCAGCGGCGTGTATCTCCCTCGCGTTTATTTCCAACTATGCATTGCCTATCACGCTTAACTGCATGATGCCTGTCCGCGGCATCCTTTCTTCTCCATGTCGGCCACTTGCACGTTAAAGGGGGGGTGCCTGAGCATCACGACTCAGGGCTCTTACTGGCTCTCCAGCCCTCACCCTCTGGCCTTGTCCATGGCATCGCGACCTGGCATACCAGCGACGGCTGACACAAGCTCGAGGGCCGGGACCCGAGGACATAGAGTACCGGCATCTAACCAAATTTTGCAGGAACACATCTCAAGATACGGCCCAGTGCCAGGCGCAACCCGCCTAGAGGTAGGGCCTCGTGAGTCCCGCGCTGGCTCACGAGTGCCCAGATACACCTCACCTAGCCCTACCGTGCCAGCCACGTGTCAGGGCGGGGCTGTACACGCCCCGGGGGCTCCTCTCGGAGGGGAGCCCCCTCCCACGTACCAGTGGAAGCACCATGCTCCGCGCTGGCTGACGACACTGCCGAGGCGCGGCTATGCCCGTACACATACGGAAGCGCTATGCTCCGCGCTGGTGATAAACAACTGGGGGTGGCCTCCAGGCCGCATTAACCTCAGGGAGCCCAGAGCTTAGTGGCTGGCCTCGTCGCAACGCCTCCCCTCGGGAGTGCCACGCGAGGGGGCTAGGCACGGGGGCTACGACCGGGCCACGCCCAGGCGTACGCCGCCCAACCAGGCCCCTCGGGCCTGGTTCGCCGCGCGTCTCTCCCCGAGCGGAGCCAAGGTATGAAGGCCGTTTCTGCGTCAAGGGGGACCCCTGAGCATCGCAACTCAGGGGCCTAACTGGTCCCGTAGCCCCTCACTCCTTAGTTCCGAAAGGCTATGCTGGGTGAGGTACGCGCGGGGCCGGGCTCTGCAGACGTAGAACGGTAGCCCCGCTTACATCGCACCTCATCACCCGCTGTTTGCGCGTCAAGGGGGACTCCTGAGCATCATGACTCAGGAGCCTAACTGGCTCCGTAGCCCCTCACTCCTTAGTTCTAAAAGGCTATGCTGGGTGAGGTACGCGCGGAGTCGGGCTCTGCAGACGTAGAACAGAAGATACACCTACATCGCGCCTCCCTACTTGCTATTCGCGCGCCAAGGGGGACTCCTGAGCATCGCGACTCAGGAGCCTAACTTGTCACGTAGCCCCTCACTCCTTTGGTCCCGTCCTGGTTTCCGGTCGGGGCTAATGCTGGGTGAGGCACGCGCGGGGCCGGGCTCTGCCGGCGCAGAACACAAGCAAGTAGGGAAGAAAAGCATAAAATTCAAGGAACTTAAAAGAAAATATTACAGTCCATACTGCCGTCTCAGTACCAAACGCAAGTTTAAATGCCTCCCCGAGGCGTGATGCATGTGCAGGAATTGAAGGGAGAACAGGGATGGAACGGAGTCACTTGTCAGCGGTGAAGCTGTGCGGAGCGGCTTCGCCTCATGGAGCAGCGGGCCGGCAGCGCCTTGCCTTGGCTTGGTGCTGAAGGCCCGGAACTTCCTCAGCAGCGCCTCCGCGCGCCCCTTCACGGCTTCGACAGCGGCGGCAGCACCCTCGCCGCTCACCGGTTCCAGCAGGCCGTCGAGGTAGGCGTTGGGATCATGAAGGTAGACGTGGGCGAAGACCCACGTCAGCGCAGCAGAAGACAAGACGTGCGCCTCGGCCTCGGCCGCAGGGCCGATGCCAAGGGCGACATCCCCAAGGGCCTTAACCAGGAAGGGAAGCAGCTTGGCAGGGCCGTCCCCGTCACCGGCCAGCGGGCTGTCCAGGCCGCTCTCGTAAAGCATCTTCAGCGAAACACGGGCATCTTTCTCCATGTCCGCGAAGGCCACGCGATCCTTGGCAAGAACACGGGCCTTAGCGTCCAGCTCGGCCTTCGTCACCTCCAGCTCCTTCTTCAACGCGCCTAGGTGGTCGCGACGCTTCTTGAGCTTGGCCTCCTGGTCCTCGAGCGCCGCCTCGCGCGCCTTCGCCCCCTTCTCCAGCTCTTGGCGCAGGAGGACCTCCTCCGCAAGCTGGCCCCGCGGGCCTTGCAGCTCGTCCTCCAGCGCCTTGCAACGGCCGCGGACTTCAACCACCTCTCCCAGGGCCGCGTCTTGAGCAACCTTCGCCTCGAGGGTGGCCTCCCTCTCTCCGTCGCAGGCCGTTGAGGCCTGAACCAACGCCGCCCGAATCGAAGCGTCAGAACGAATCCACCCCGAAGCCAGTTCCAGACGCCCGGCCACCAGGCGAGGGTCGGCGCCGAGAAGATCCTGCCGCAGCCGGTCCAGTTTGGCGACGGCACGCTCCAAGATGGAAGAAGGAGGCGGAGAAACATCGGTGCGCCCCAAGACAACAGGAGGAGCCGGGGAAGCAGCGGTCAGTGGAATTGGAGGAGAAAGTAGCGGCGGGGAGGCCGCAGTGTCCTGAAGCGGAGTCCGCTGCGCCTCCACAGCCGTAGCAGCGGCGCCAGACAAGGGCACCTCCGGAGTCACTTGGGACATGGGGGCTGAGCTCGCCCCAGCCAGCTCAACCAAGCCTCGCAAGGATGAATAGGCAGGAAAGGCCCGCGCAGCACGATCTCCCTCCCCTGCAGGCGAAGGCATCGCCGCAGGTGGGACCTCAGGAGCCCCCTTCGGTTTCTTTGCCACTGGCACCAGCCTATCCAAGAGGAGCAATCATCAAGCCTCGTCGGCAGAACGAGAAACAAAAGATCAAGGATCAAGCACTTACGGGTCTTCGCCAGTGAGCTCAGGCAGCCTCCGGCCTAACTTGAAGCCTGACAGCCGGCTGGAAGGGTCGACCTCAGAAGCAGAAGGCGCGTCCACGGTTCGCCCCGGAGTCAGGACGGACCCGCGGGAGATCAGCCCGGTCCTGTCCTTCTTCGGGATTGTGGGCGAGCTCCCGCTACCCAGAACATCATCATCATCATCATCATCATCATCATTGTCATCGCTCGGCGAAAGGCGGAGAGTGCGGGACACGCGCCGGGAGAGGGGAGCCCTCGACTCTCTGTCAGTCGCCCCAGAGTTGGGCTCCTCTTCCTCCTCCTCATCGCTGGAGTCGCCGGAGGGCACATCCACCGGTCCTTCAGAAGCCACCACGGGCACGAGCCCGACCCCGTTAAAAACAGGCATGGACTTCACCACCCGCTTCCAGTCGTCACGAAGGAACAAGGGCTTGGGAGCGCCCTTCGGCCTTGCCACCTCGCCCCCGACCAGAGATTGGAGAACCGCGGTCACATCCTCTTCGTCCACAGCCTCGGGGCACGGATGAGGCCTCCACATTGGAGGAGTGTACTCCCGGAGCAGGGCCAGCTGGTGCTCCAGGAATTCCTTCAGCAGCGACGCACCGGTCAACTTCGCCGCCGCCATGTTGGCCGGCCTCAGGTCCGCGTCCATCTTCTCCAACACAAGTTTCGCGCGGGGGTCGGTGAGCTCCGCTCAGCACCAGTCGCTGGTGCTCACGGGTTGCTCCGTGGGCAAGATCAGCCGAGGGTGGATGCGCCCGACATCTGCCAAGACCCACTTGCTCCTGAAGCCCTCAATCATGTTCCCGGGATTCGAGATGGCAATGGTGCCGCCATACGCGACGAAGCCCGCGCACGCAGAAGGAGAGTTGCCGGAGACCCGGAGGGAGAAGTAGTGGCGCATCAGGGCCACCGAAGGCTGCACCCCTACGTGGGCCTCGCAGTAGTAAGCGAAGATCGCCAGAAGGAGGACAGAGTTGGGGTGGAGATGCAGAGCCTGCAAGTCGTAATGGCGGAGGACGGAGAAGAAGAACTCGGAAAAGGGAGGCACCAAGCCCGCAGCAATGGAGCTTACAAAGAGAGGGTAAAAGGTGCTCCCTCGGCCCTCGGGGGTGGCGGAGCCGGCCTTGAACACCTCCGTCCCGTTGACGCCCTGCGTTGTTGCCATCCGGCACAGCCGGGCAAGGCTCGCCTTGGACACATTCGGCGGATCCAGAGTAGGGGAATAGCAAGCTTTGGCCGGAGGCTGGCAAGGCGCCATGGCTTCCTAGGTCGCGCAGCTGGAGTAGATCTGGAAGTTTAGAGGAAGAAAGGGAAGGCGCAAGAAAGGGGATCTGAGCAGCAACCGGAGAGAGCAAAAGGCAAAGTCTGGGCAGATGCCGCTCCTTTACCAACCTGCGTGGTTGCTGAAGCACCCACGTCCCGTCAACCGCCACGCGGCGCCCAAGGCCGCAGGCTGTTAGGGCCCATGGCGCTTCGCCCTTGCCCTTTCGCCTCTCGGCACGGCCAAGCCCATGCGCACCTCGGGCCCGGGGGCTATTGTCGGTGTTCTGGGAACGGGGGTCCCCAGACTTGCCTGCCTGCAGCCTGCGGCGTGGCTCAAATGGGGGCCCAACATGGCCCATCTTCATCAGCACAAGACTCAAGACCCTCGCGAGGGGCCAAGCCTCGCGAGGCGGACGACACGGCGCATCCTCAGGCGCAGCCTCCTTAGGTGGCTCACGAGGAGACGGAGATATCAAGGCGGGGTACCTCGCGAGGTGCCCGTGACGCAAGCCATGACGATCGAGGGTGCCAGGCGGGCGCCAGTGCGCGCAGCGTCCTTCTTTCCTCTTTCGTGCAAAGGGGGCAAGCGCAGCCGCGGAGTACCGAGGCATCAGGCAAAGGTTGCCATTTAGGTGCAACGAGACCAGGACCAAGCAGACTACGAGACGGAGGTCACCATGGAGCCCAGCACGGCGTCACCGCAGAGTCTTTCGCAGGAGAAGACCAACTTTAGTCAGGATAAGAGTACTTGTTGTCCCCCTTCAAATTAGCCCGCCATTGTTGGATCCCTTCCCGCTCGATATTTGGGAAGAGGACCAGGGCCTCTATAAATAGGGACCGGCCACCCACGTAGCAAGGGGTTCGCTCGATCGCTCGATCAGTTGGTAGATTGGAGGATAGGGTTCGGTTTTCGTGAGGAGGCACACAGAGTAGAGGGTTCGGTTCGTCGTGTGGATCCGGCTAGCAAGAAGAGAGAGAGAGAGAAAGAGAGAGAGAAGGCGACTGAACTCCTCCCAGTAGTTCGTCGCCCCAGCTAAGAACAGACCCTCGCAAGGCTGTTCTTCCTTGTATTGTTCATCATCATCAGCCCCAAGAGGCAATCCATCCACCACACACTGGAGTAGGGTATTACACCACAATGGTGGCCCGAACCAGTATAAATCTTGTGTCTCTTGTGTGATTCTTTTAGTAGTTTAGATCTTTGTGAGACGGGGAGGTAGAAGGCGTGATCTCCGCGCGCACCCCAGTGTTCGAACCTTAAGGGTCTGCCGGAACCCAAAATCTGACAGCGGCATTCGAGGAATTGAAGCGGCAGCTAGCTGAACCGCCAGTCCTTGCTACTCTAGTTGATAATGAACCTCTATTGTTGTACGTGGCTGCCAATGCCCGAGCGATTAGTGTGGCGATTGTGTTTGAGCGTAAGGAGGCCGGAAAAGAATATCCGGTTCAACGACCAGTCTATTATATCAGTGGAGTATTGATCGAATCAAAGCAAAGATATCCGCATTGGCAGAAGCTAGTGTATGGAGTTTTTATGGCAAGTAGGAAACTCAAGCAATATTTTCAAGGCCATCCTATTACAGTGGTTAGTTCTGCTCCCTTGGGCGATATAATCCATAATAAAGAGGCAACTGGCCGGGTTGCGAAGTGGGCGATCGAGCTTGGTCCCCATGGTTTGAAGTATACACCCCGAACAGCCATCAAATCTCAAGCGCTTGTGGACTTCATCAATGTTTGGACCGAGTTACAGGCACCAGAAGACAAACCGGATAATACATACTGGACCATGCACTTTGATGGATCCAGGCAGCTGGAAGGCTCGGGGGCTAGAGTTGTCCTCACTTCCCCTCGAGGAGATAAGATTTTTTATGTTCTCCGCTTAATGTTTCCTTGTACTAACAATGCAGCGGAGTACGAGGCCTTGCTCCACGACCTTCATGTAGCTAAGGAAATGAACTTAAGCCGGGTTCGATGCTTTGAGATTCTGATCTGGTGGCTCAGCAAGTTTCTGGCACTTAGGATTCTAAGGACCCGCTCATGGCAGCTTATAGGCGCGATGTGGATATTGTGGCAGGTCACTTTAAGGGTTATCAGGTGGAGCACATCGACCGGCGCAAGAATGAAGCAGTAGATGCTCTAAGCCGGCTGGGATCTCAGCGTAAGCCGGTACCACCTAATACCTTTCTAGATATCTTGCATAACACATCTGTAAAGTTGCCTATAGAGGAGGATTTAGCTGTTCCTGATCCGGAGGCCCAGTTGGTAGCCATTTTGCGTGCCACTCCGGATTGGACGGTTCCATATTTGGCGTATCTGAACCGGGGCGAATTACTAGAAGACGAACTTTTCGCCAGGCAGATAGTCCGGCGGTCCAAGTCTATGGTTGTTCGCAATGGTGAGTTGCACCGTTCTAGCGTTTCAGGCATATTCCAACGTTGTGTTTCTCCTGAAGAAGGACAAGAGATTCTACAAGAAATCCATGAAGGAGATTGCAGTCACCATGCCGGCTCAAAGTCCTTGGTTGCTAAGGCTTTCCGACACGGGTTCTACTGGTTGACAGCTCATTCTGATGTGGAAGACTTGGTAAAGCGGTGTGACGCTTGTCAGAAATTTTCACGTCGAGCTCATGTTCCTGCTCAAGAGTTACGCATGATCCCCATCACTTGGCCGTTTGCTACTTGGGGGCTTGATATGGTTGGACCCTTTAAGCGTTCTAAGGACAAGAAGACCCACCTGTTGGTGGCGGTTGACAAGTTCACCAAATGGGTTGAAGCGGAGCCCGTCAGTAAATGTGATGCAGCCACGGCGGTTCAATTTCTCAAAAAGATTATTTTCCATTTCGGCTTTCCACATAGCATCATCATAGATAATGGTACGAAGCTTTATAAAGGTGAGATGGAGGAGTTCTGCCAACGAGAGCACATCCGGCTTGATGTAGCGTCTGTGGCTCACCCCCAGTCTAATGGTCAAGCTGAGAGGGCGAATCAAGAAATCCTGAAGGGTATCAAGCCTCGGCTCATGGTCCCTTTGAAGCGGACGCCAGGTTGTTGGGTGGAAGAATTACCATCTGTGTTATGGAGCATAAATACCACCCCAAACCGATCTACGGGATATACACCCTTTTCCTAGTCTACGGGGCTGAGGCTGTCCTCCCAAGTGATATTCGTCACGACTCACCCCGGGTCACGAATTATGTTGAAGCGGACAACAAGCAAGCACGCCAAGAGGCGTTGGACCTGTCAGATGAGAAGCGAGACATGGCTTTGGCTCGGTCGGCGGTTTATCAACAAGACTTGCGGCGTTATCACAGCCGCCGGGTTAAGACAAGAACCTTTCAAGAAGGCGATTTGGTACTTTGGCTCACTCAAGACCAGACTGATATGCACAAGTTATCCCCACCTTGGGAAGGGCCTTTTGTGGTCAGCAAAAATCTGCATAACAGATCATACTACCTCATTGACATTCGAGAAGACTCATGTAGCTCTGAGGAGGAGACCCGGCGGCCATGGAACATAGCTCTCCTACGGCCTTATTACACTTGAAGCCACAGGCTTTTCATATGTACATATTTCAACAATGTATATATTATGATCAATATAATAAACCGGCATCCTTGCTATCAAGCAGGGTCTCTGCCGTTTTTTTCCTTCAAATATCTGTTAGCTTGGGGGCTTCAGCTAATAACACGAAGTACTACCTGTTAGCCCGGCTACCATGCCACCATCTAGTTGGGGAGCTTCACACCCAAGGGGCCAAAGAGGGATTGATTGCGCAAAGCACGACTCAAACATAGGCACCCATTGAGCATAGCTCACAAAGTTACTTGGGGGCTCTTTGTATCAAATACCAAAGAGTTTGAAAGGACCCTTGTAGCTGGGTATCGACCCACGGCTTAGAAGCCTGGTGTATTCACCTAAAACCCCGGGTTAACCTGCCTTCATCAAGTAAACCACTCCTATCCAGGTAATCCTGGCATGACCCGTCGAATGTTTGACAGTTACTCTCATTGAGACCCTGAACTTGTCAAAGTTAAAACGATGATTGGTTACTTGGAGGGCCATCTTAAAAGGCTTTGTCAAAATGGTTTAACTTAGTGGCCTGGCAGCCCATGAAAAGCCTCGATTTGGGCCTGGCAGCCCTTGAAAAGCCTCGACTACGGTTTTTTGTTTGCTTTTTTGCCAAGTTTTTGTTTTTCATAAGGTCTACATTAAACCGAAGTTTTTTTTACCCGGCATGGCTTACAGATCTTGTGTTAAAGTATACAATTAAAGGTAATCTGGCATCCTTCAAAACCGGTCTGGCTTTGACACTTTGTCTCCAGCAATCGGCCGGTGTTCATCACAACCCAGTTCTATATCATGTATATATACCAACATGGCATGGTGGAAGTTGGGTTTTCACCCCTCTTCAAATCACCATTGGTAAACCAACAACAATGTTTTATATCACAGGTATGATTTATTTGTTAGGAATAAGCAACTTGTATTCCCATGAGGCCATAGGCCGATATATATATACATGTACAGGTGTGGAACATATGCAGAAAACCCCTTATACAACGAGATAAATACAAAGGGGTACATGACTTATATTATAACTCTAACACCCCCCCTCAAACTCATGGTGGATGAACAACACTGAGTGTGGAGAGATAAAAGCCATGTTGTGCTCTAGTCTGAGCCTTCGTCAGGAAGTCCGCCAACTGTAACTCGGAAGGCACATACTGAAGAGCAATAACCTGATCCTGCACACCAGCGCGCACATAGAAAGCATCAACACCAATATGCTTGGTGAGCTCATGCTTCACAGGATCGCGTGCAATGCTGATAGCACCTGTACTGTCTGATAAGAGCAAAGTCGGTGTAGTGACAGAAACACCAAAATCCTGAAGTAACCACCGTAACCAAGTCACCTCTGCCGTCAAAAGAGCCATTGCTCGCAACTCAGCCTCGGCACTCGAACGGGAAACTGCAAGCTGTTTCTTCGTCTTCCAGGCAATGAGAGAACCACCAAGAAAAACACAATAAGCAGAAAGTGAACGGCGATCTGAAGGATCACTAGCCCACGTAGCATCCGAATAGGCCTGAAGCTGTAAAGAACTAGAGCGAGGAAAGAATAGACGATGAGAGATCGTGCCTCGAAGATAGCGAAGAACACGAAGGAGATGAGTATAGTGAACCGAGGTGGGAGCAGAGACAAACTGACTGAGAATATGAACCGGATAAGAGATGTCCGGACGAGTGACAGCTAGATAGACAAGACTGCCAACAAGATGACGATAACGCGTCGGGTCAGTTAGAGGATCACAATCAGTGGCACGGAGGCGAACATTGAGCTCCATAGGAGTCTCAACAACACGCTCATCAGTAATAGCAGCACGAGCAAGAAGATCCTGGATATACTTTTCCTGGGATATAAAAAAGCCATCAGAGGTAGAAGAGACTTCAATCCCAAGAAAATAGCGAAGAGGTCCAAGATCAGACATAAGAAACTGCTCACTAAGACGGGCCTTTACAAAGGCAATATATTCGGGGTCATCCCCCGTAATAATCATGTCATCAACATAAAGAAGAAGAAGAGTCCGACCACGAGGAGAAAGGTGAATAAACAATGCTGGATCATGAGCACTTGCTAAAAAACCAGCAGCAGTGATCACGGAGGCAAAGCGCTCAAACCAGGCGCGAGGGGCTTGCTTAAGGCCATAGAGAGAGCGACGAAGACGACAGACCATGCCATCAGGAACAGAATACCCAGGTGGTGGCTGCATGTACACCTCCTCACGCAACTCACCATTAAGAAAGGCATTCTTATCATCAAGCTGAGATATAGACCAGTGGCGCGCAGAGGCAACGGCAAGAAGTGTACGAACAGTGGTCATATGGGCCACAGGAGCAAAAGTCTCGTCATAATCACGGCCATGCTCCTGCTGAAAACCACGAGCCACAAGACGAGCTTTGTGACGCTCAAGAGAACCATCGGAGCGAGTCTTAACCTTGTAGACCCACTTGCAAGTGATCGGACGGACTCCGGGAGGAAGAGAAACAAGATCCCAGGTACCAGTGCGTTCAAGAGCAGCAATCTCCTCTGCCATCGCAAACTGCCATTCAGGATGAACAACAGCCTGATGGTAAGAAGTCGGCTCAAGAACAGCAGCACCAGCGGCGGGAAAACCAAAGCGATCAACAGGCGGACGAGGACGAGTACGCAAGCCATAAGTAGGCTGAGAGGAAGATGACGACTCATCCACAGAGGCATCGACTGGTCGTGGACGATGAGTGTAATGCTGAGGAAAGGATGGAATAATAGAAGAAGGAATCGTCAAGGTAGAATCGGGGGGTGGCGACGAAGAAGTCACCGGAGATGAAGGTGTAGAAGCCGGTGACAGGCTAGGAGAGGAGACCGGGGAGGAAGTCACCGGAGATGAAGGTGGAGAATGAGAGGAAGTGGAACGGAGAGGTACAGTCTCGACGGGGGTGATAGGTGAGTCAGGAAAAGTGAGGAAAGAGATATCCTGCACTGAAAAAGTCGAGGGAGATGGGCGTGGGTAGAAGGGACGAGACTCATCAAAAGTCACGTCTCGAGAGATACGCATCCGACGACTAATAGGATCCCAACAACGATAGCCCTTATGCTCATCACTGTAGCCTAAGAAGACACACTCAACAGACTGAGCGGTCAGTTTTGTGCGTTCGCGAGGGGCAAGAAGAACATAGCAAACACAACCAAACAAGCGAAGCAGCGAATAATCGGGAGAACGATCAAAAAGTCGCTCGAAAGGAACACCACCCTGTAGAGCAGCGGAAGGCTGTATATTGATAAGATAGGTAGATGTGGAGACGGCCTCAGCCCAAAAGTGAGGCGGGAGAGAGGCAGCAATCATCAATGCACGAGCCGTCTCAAGAAGATGTCGATGCTTTCGCTCAGCCACACCATTCTGAGCATGAGCACCAGGACAAGAGAATTGAGAGAGACTCCCGTGCTCAGCAAGAACACCACGCAACATCTTAGAGATATACTCGCCAGCAGAGTCAGCACGAAAAACACGAATGGGTGAAGAGAACTGAGTATGAACCATGGCAGCAAAACGCTTATAAATAGACAACACCTCAGAACGAGAAGTCATGAAATAAAGCCAGGTGTAACGAGAGAAATCATCTATGAAAATAATATAGTATTTATGACCACCTTTCGAAGCAAAAGGGGTCGGACCCCATACATCAGAATGGACTAAATCGAAAGGACGCTTGGACACTGACTCACTATGTGAATATGGTAACTGAATTTGCTTGCCAAGACGACAACCCTGACACTCTAAAGAGACATCTCCTGAGACAGACCCCAGAAGACCTTGACGAACTAAAGAAGACAACCGAGAACCACACAGATGACCAAGTCGATGATGCCACTGCTGGAAGGAACCAGTAACGGAGGCGGCAGAAGCGGAAGAACTGGCGATGGTGGTGGCAGCGGAAGGAACATGAAGCCAGTCCAACTCCCAAAGACCCTGAGAATCATGGCGACGAGGGCCAGCCCCAACCAGAGTGTGCGTGCGACGATCCTGGACAGAACAAGAGTCAACGTCAAGGATGACGCGACAACCAGACTCAGTAAGTTGACCAGCAGAAAACAGATTCATGGTAAGTCGAGGAACATGAGCAACATCAGGAACAGAAAAAGAAGGAGTGGTAAGATTGCCTCTACTAGCAACAGAAAGTGGAGTACCATCAGCAGTAAAGACATGAACAGGAGAATCGAGGGATCGAAGAGAGGACAAAGTGGAAGAATGAGAAGACATATGAAAAGAAGCTCCAGAGTCCAGAACCCATGGGGATGTACCTGACTGTGTAGAGGGTGATTGCTCAGTGCGGGAAGCATCAGTCACAGAACCAGCAGTACCCGTCGAGGAAGAACCTGAAGCTGCGAGCGGACGCTTAAGTCTCAGAATATCCTGCTCAGTCAAAGCAATGGCTGAAGCTGTCGAGGTAGATGACGAAGTCCCTGAAGATGATGATCGCGCCTTGCGCAGGTGTTTCTTCTTCGTGTAGCACTGAGACTCAAGATGACCATCATGGTTGCAATAGTCGCAATGTGGACGGGGGCGACCTGAGCCTCCAGAAGGAGTGGGCAAGAGCGGCGGAGCACTCGAGCGAGAAGGGGTCGGTGCAGCAGGTGACGTAGGAGCACGAGTAGCAAGCACAGAAGGAACCTCCAGCAAACCAGCACTACGTAAGTGAGTCTCCTCAGAACGAATCTCAGAAAGCGCCTCCATGAGAGAAATACGGCCACGAGCAAACAACTGAGCACGCCAGGGCTCAAACTCCTTACGGAGCCGAGACAGGAACTCATAGACGCGATGAAACTCCAAATTGGCCTAGACAGCCTGGCAACAGGGGCAGGTAAGACACCCAGCACTGCAGAGAGAATCAAGCTGGCGCCAGATAGCAGAACTCTGTGCATAGAAGTCATCGACAGTAGAGTCACCCTGCTGAAGACCATGCTCCTGACGGACCACAGAGAGGTATAAGGCATCACCAGAGGGCTGATAGCGCTGACGAAGACGGGTCCACATCTCAAAGACAGTAGGGAGACCCAGAAACTCAGAAGCAAACTAAGGCAAAACACTAGCAATGAGAACTGCGGCAGCACGAGCATCATCATCAAGCCACTGGGTGTAAGCAGACAAAGCACCATGATAAATCTGAAGAGCCTCCTCATAAGCCAAAACCTTCTCATCATACGCACGATCAGCAGCCTCATCAGCAAGCTTAGCCGCATCCTTGGCGGCCTGATTAGCATCCGGAGCAAGAACCAGTGGAGTCGGCGGAGTAGGGGCCACCAGAGGAACCGGACATGGCGGACAGCAGACCTCGCCAGAAAGAACACCCCAGAGACGGATGCCACGCATGTGAATGCGCATGAAGCCAACGAACTCGGTGTAGTTAGAGCCATCAAAAATCACCGGGCAACGAGGAACAGCAACATAACCTGATCCAGCAGACATTTTTTTTGGAATCTGACGAGAACGACCAGATCGGGAGCAGGCGCTGGCTTGGGGCGGGAGCAGCGGCGAGCGAGATAGCAGGGCGATCGGGCGAGGCAGCTGCGGGAGATCGGGACCGATCTGAACGGGATGGGCCCTGCCAGAAGCAGTTCGGCGTGGGCACCTCGTGGGCCGCTACCTGCCCCTGGATCGATGGCGGCTGCCTCTCAGATCGGGACCAGCGCCTCCTGTGCGCTCGGCTGGAAGCCCCTCTAGGAAGACTCCGCTCCACGGGCAGGGGACTCGGGACGGGCCGGTAGCGGGAGGCCTGCAAGCAGCCGGCTGGAGAGGAGATCAGGACGAGCCCCCTGCTTCGATCGAGCAGAGATCGAGCGAGGTTGGAGATCGAGCAGATGGATCAGACGCATGAGTTGCAGCGTGCAAAAAATTGACCTAGCTCTAATACCATGTTAGGAATAAGCAACTTGTATTCCCATGAGGCCATAGGCCGATATATATATATACATGTACAGGTGTGGAACATATGCAGAAAACCCCTTATACATTGAGATAAATACAAAGGGGTACATGACTTATATTATAACTCTAACATTATTATTGCTGCAATCGTAGTTGCTTACCAAGTTGTGTTGGGTATTTTGACCCATCCGGTGGTAAACCGCCTGGACAAATTTTCCTTATGCAGGCACAGGGATTGCATAATATTGTAAAAATACATAAGCCAGTACTAAAATTCTCATGAAAAATCAACGCAAAGTGTATCCCGGTGCACGAGGGCAACGGATCAAAGTATTTTCACTAGCTTATTACAAGGCACTTGAAGGCCCAAAATATGGTGTTTCCAGCAGAACAAGGTTTATGGAGCATCACTCTGATTGCCAGATCAAGTATCATTACCATGTTGATGCGAAGTTGATGGGTCATCTGGCGTCGGCTCAGCCTCCTCCTCCCCACCTAGTGACTGGAAGTTTGTAGTAGTCCAGTCAATCCGGGTTAAGGCCTGAAAGATAGCTTCTTCAGTAATAAGTTCTGACGGATCAATGTCAGGGGCATAAGTGTGCTTACGGATTCCTGGAATAAGATTTTGCGCCTCTGGAATGATAGGGTTAATCCGTTTGTTGTTGGCATCATAATAAGACCGGTGAACCGTCAAGTTAGCATCTTCTGTCAGCTGACTCGCCAGAGGACGCATTTCCCTTGTCACTCTTTTAAGGGCTGCATCATCAAAATATGTTCCGTTTTCTTGTGTGCTTGGAAAGCCTTTGGCAAGGTCAACCGGATCCAAGTCATATATCCACGCTTTGGCTCGGGTAAGTGCCAACAAAGCGCCGGCCCTGGCAGCAGATCGCTTCACCTCTTCTAGTTGTGCTGGTACCATGGATAGCCTTGCCAGAGTGTCCTTTATCAGTGTTGGGGCCGGATTGTCATAGGATGTTGCGCAGATAACCCGTTGAGCACCGGTGTATAGTTGTTCAAGAAGAGTATATGCTGCTTTCAGCTTCATCCGTACATCTGAGCCCAGATGAGTAATGCGGCTACCTACAACAGTTTAAGAATTTCATATTTCAACCGGCACCTTACAAGATGGATATTTCAGATACCTTGCCAGGAGTACTTACCAAATACTGCAGAAGTCATGGCGTTCACTTGACGCTTCAACCCAGAAAGTTCTTCTGCCACCGGTTTAAGAGCAGATTCACATCTTCAGCCCGTTTCAGCAATGTGCCCTTCTCAGTGTCCCAATTGGCACGTTCCGTCTTGAATTCTTCCTTCAGTCGTTCTATGGAAGTTAAATCGGCTCGAAGTTCATCTTTGGCTTTAGACGATTCTTCTTGATGAGATTTGATACTCTCTTGAAGATCAGCAATCTGCGTCCGTTGATGGTTTATGTCAGCCTACCAACATCAGAGGAGCACATCAATATTTTATCAAAAGTCGCAAGCATACAACTGGTTCTACACTTGGCACTTGGGGGCTAATGCGGATTGCTTCTTTCTTACTGCTTATTCAAAGTCCCAAGGATTCATACAAGTTTCAATCCTGGCACTTGGGGGCTAATGCGGATTACTTCTTTCTTACTGCTTATTCAAAGTCCCAAGGATTTATACAAGTTTCAATCCTGGCACTTGGGGGCTAATGTGTATTTGTTTCACACTGCTTAAAAGTCAACAATGTGCAATTTGGAAATTCAAAGTCCCGGTTTGTTTTTACAAGCTAAACCGACCCTTGGGGGCTACAGGATACAAGGCAGTTAAAATACAAAGATAGGGAGGAAAATGTTTACCTCATAACGTTCCTTCATCAGATTTACCAAGTCAGCCTCATTGTCTCGGCTTGTATAAAGCCGGTTCAAGAATCCAGAATGAAGATCCTGAGCAGAAAGATTAGCATATTTTGACATATCAGTTTCCGTCTTCCTCTTGCCCATTGAAATAAACTCATCCTTGGCGGTATGTTTTGCCAAGATAACTGGATCGCCCGGAGCGGTATAAGCAGTGCCAGTAACAATAACGTCATCGTCTTTGGCTGGGCTTGGCGGATTAGCACTTGACTTCAGTGGATCAGCAACCGGACTTGCAGGCATAGCATGTGGACTTGAGGTATCCTCATGTATGGCCGGATCAGCTTCCGGCGGATTAGCATTGATAGTTGGCTCTGGCGAGACAAAATCATCCATGAGATTATCAAGATTTTTATCAAGATTCTCAGGAGCTTTCTCTGGTTCAACTTCACCGGTAGGGGCACTGGTCTTGGCCTTCTTACTCAAATGAGCTTGAGCACTAATATTAAAACAAAGATTAGCATGATCAACTGAGTTATGAAAGAGAAGGGAAGACTACACACTTACCCAGGGATGGTTTTCAGTGGAGGCAGCTGAGTGGTTGATGAACTGCCAGACGAATTAGAAGATGCCTGATAATTTGAATCATATGAATTGAGAGGGCATCAGAAGAAACCTTTCAAAAGATAACGTTTTTCAGGAGAACAAGCAACCTCTGGACGATGTTTCCGGTTTGGGGTATGAGGTAAACCGGAAGAAGTGACCTGTTGACCACTGTGCCGGGTTGTGCGACGCCCTTCGGTTTGCTGTGTCTTCGAAGAAAGTTTTTGATACAAATGAGCAACAGGGTGAGAGCATTTCACTTTCCGAACTACACGGCAAAATCGTTGAATCGACACAAGTTCTGAGTCAGAAAGACAAATTACCTCAACATGATCTGCATGGCTAGCCTCCGCATCATCCTGGGAGTAATCATTATTAGTAAAATATATAAATAGAAGTCAAGGGAGTCAAATTTTACCTCTTCAGCCGAGTCACTGACATCTTCTGGTGGTCCCGAAGACTCAGCAGTTTTCTTTTTGGCAGCTCTCTTGATGACCTTGGTCTTACCACGAGGAGCCTTAGCTACTTTGTCTTGAGATTTCCTTTTCCAAAAGGAGCTACTGGCCTATGAGATTGCACAAAAGGATTATTATAGTAGTGTCAAAGCGAAGAAGGATCAGGAAAAGTATAAGGTTAAAGTCTTTACCACTGGCGGTTTGTT
The DNA here is from genome assembly GCA_034509565.1 of Triticum monococcum. NCBI lineage: Eukaryota > Viridiplantae > Streptophyta > Magnoliopsida > Poales > Poaceae > Triticum > Triticum monococcum. The sequence continues at coordinate 549,713,587 of CM067843.1, read as the reverse complement.
GGAGGTGTAAAAAGGACGCGGACCAATTTGAGTACATACGGTGAGCGGTTCGTCAAGTATTTTCTTTACACTTTCACTGACTTCATCATCAGTCAGTTCTATTTCATTAAACCTTTGTGGATCATTGGTGTTGCCGGTATATTCAAACATCAATTCAGGCCAGCGGCTTAAAGGAAGAATGCACCATGAAATCCAGCACCGGACGAGATCAACACCAGTTAAACCGTTGGCAAGGAGAGCCCGGAGTTTGGCGAGTTGAGGTGCATAGGCTTGTCGGTCTTTGGCAGGCAATCGCTGAGGTAAAGGGTGATTATTGCTGAGTCGGTGCGGACGGTAGCCCAGTAAGGGATTCTCTTCAGCAGGGGCAGTATTCTGACAGTAGAACCTCTTTCCTCTTTTGGATTGACACACCGCCAAGTTCAGTATTAGGTCCATTAGAAAATTCTATCCGGCGGTTTAAGTGAAAGAGATCTTGAAAGAGGTCGACAGTTGGTTCTTCTTGCAGATAAACCTCGCAGAATACTTGGAAAATGCATATGTTGGACACAGAATTTGGTCCAATATCTTGAGGATGAAGTTGGAACCTGGCAAGAACATCCCGGAATTTTTTTGATCCGGGAGGACTGAAACCTCGAGCTAAATGTTGCAAGAATACAATCACTTCTCCGTCTTGAGGTTCAGGGGGGCAGTCAGGGCCAGGAACTCGCCAATGGAGGACATTTTTTGAAGCTAAAGCGCCGGTGGTGACATATTCATTGATTTGCGTCTCGGTGATCCGAGACGGAACCCAGTTGCAAGCAGCAAATTGTTTCGTCATCTTACAAAGTCTATAAAAGGAAATGGACGGTTTACGATTGGCGGTTCGTACATGTTTGTCAAATATTAAACCAGCAATTCAAGGTATACATATAAGGTGAACCGGGCATGGCTGTTCAAAATCTAGATGGCGTTTAAGAGAGGGCTAATGACATACGACGGATTATCAACACTAAAGGATAAACCGCCGTTTGGAGGCAGAACCCCAAACTGAGAATTTGTTAAGTATTGCGGAAACAGGTTTCATAAGATGGTGATATAATTTTGGATCTACCTTTGTTCAAGAGACAAATTTTTCTGAGCTGTACAATGGTGTATAACAGAACAGAGAAGATTCAGATAAGGATTTATACAGGAATAGTAAGATGCTATAGTACGGCAGATTAAAGCTACAGATCCGGCCGCAAGGGGAAATTATCAGGTTTATCTAGATTCAATATGATGCTAAAGGAAAAGCAGAGGAAGGACCGATGAACATTGACGAACACTGAAGAAGTCTCGAAACCCTAACGCAGATTCAACAAAAAGCAGGGAAGGAGTATGTACCAGGGACACGCAGCGGCGGAGTATTTTTAGAGATCTGGTACGAACAGGGTGATGCAGCGGCCTGGTTGGTGCGGATTGGAAGATCAACGACGGCGGTGGCAGCGATACTTGAGGTCTTTAGGTCGCGAGGAGGAAGACGATGCGGTTTGGAAAGGGGGGAAATGGAAGGCGCCCCGGTCTTATTTATAAGGGAAGTAGGATAAAATAGCAGGTGTGAAAATTGAGGAGTCGGAAGCGGCAAAAGAGGATGCAGCTGTCGCCTCGATCTTCGAGAATTAATTAAAGAGAAGGGAATCTTTATAAAAAATTTATATACAGGGATGACATCACAATGATTTACTACAGTAACAGAAGATGACGTCATGGCGATTCATCAAAGTTCACAGGGAGAAGACAATATGGCGGTTTACAAGAATTGACAGAAATTCAAGGATTGAAGATTGACATGAACAGGTTCAAATCAATCTGGGGCCTAATGTTGAGGATATAACCACTAAGGGTAAACCGCCCAGGAGGGGCCGGTTCACCTTCACCTATACTGAAGCCCAAGGGAACCCAGAAGATGGCGCTTTATGGATGAGACTTAGAGGCCCAGAGCCCGCGGGCGATTTAGGGCCCATGATAGTAAACCGCCATGATTGTATAAACTTGCATTGTAAGATAGGAAAGAAGAGACCGAGTCAGACACTTGTATAAGCTAGCCTCGGGACTCTGTAGACCGGCCGGGGTCCTCCTGAGTATATAAAGGGGTGACCCGGCGGCGGTTTATGGACAGAGAACAACAGCTCGAGAGCCAGACAAAGCGGATTCGCTCCCTGGCCTTCGAAACCCTAGCAATACCAATCACAACTAGACGTAGGCTTTTACCTTCATCGAAGGGGCCGAACTAGTATAAAACTCTCGTGTCCCCTTGTCCAGTTTAACCCCTTCAAGCTAACCCGTAGCGATGGCTCCACGACTAAGTCCTTTCCTGAGGACATCTGCTGTGACAATTCCACGACAAATGAGACAAAAACAAACAAAGTAGGTTAAACGTTTATACATAACTTATTTTGGTGAACTACTGTAATACATTAGCATGTATTGTAGTGCCAACTACATAATAAAATCACTTTCGGAACATATGTCCATGTAGCATGCCTACTGTATTGTTTATTTCCTCACATTCGTTGACATCTAAGGATAAAGAGACATGGTTTAAGTAGGATGAACATAGTATGACATCATTCATATCATGGGCAAACAGATATAAAACAAACAAGCTATTTTATCATTGTGTGCGCACGTGAACATAACAACTAGATTACAGATCAAGACCAAAAGAATATCCTTCATCTCTTTTAAACCATGTAAGGTGAAATGATACGTTAAGACAACTGTGAATAAAAGTAAACAGAGTAACTGACATTGGCTGCAAACCAAGTAGTTAAATGAACACATCACAGTACAAATCAGTTCAAGGCAGGAGGAGTAAGGACTTACAACAGCGGCTTGAACTGGTGTGCTCATGCCCTTCATCTTGCTGGTGTGGCAATCCTTGAAGATTTGCACTGCATTCGGTTCAGGTTCTTTTTGGTCCGCATGGGATTTCCTCTGCATTTGGAACAAGTCAATATAGATACGATAATATGGCACAAAAAAGAAGGAAGTAGCAGCTATTTACAAGAGCCTTGCAGTGTGAAATATAGCTACGAGATCATGTGGTCTGTTGGAATTTCACTTCAGAACGGTTGGTTTTGTTCTTCAAACAGTTAGCCTAGAAGAAGATACACTTGTAAGGCACATACATAAATACAAGTTCAATATGTGGTCTGATCAAATACATATAGCCTACCTGATACTTTGGATCAGACCAGTGTTTAACGAGGGATGTCCAGTCTTCATCTGTAATATATTCCACTGGAGATGTTTGGGCGATTTCATTGTTAGCCTTGCCTTCAAAGTAAGATTTTCTAAGGTGGTACCGATACTGTCGCAAAGCAGACTGAAAAACATGAGTGCATGCTTGTCTAGTTGCATCATCTTTCGGATCCAACTTGAACCTCATCTGTTGAAAAAAGAATGTGAGTCTTATTAGGAGGAAGCTAGAAAGTATGGGACAGAGCAAGACAATATTACTAATTGCGATGAATAACATTACTTACGGATAAATGGTCGAGGAAGGTGTTAAACTAGGTCTTGTCTTTCTCATTCCTGTACTAGATCCACGTTGGGAGGATACGTGCATGACACCTAACGGCAACGGCTGCCTCTGATACTAACTTGGTTGACGCTGTAGCATCACGTGGCCTTTTTAAACCTGCCTCAAAATGGATCTCCATTCTTCCTCCTTTAGATTTTGTTAATCTGTCAAGCATTATCCCTGATGTATGTTTCCGCTTGCGCCATGGTGCTAGTTCAACAACGAATATGGAAAGTGTTAGTGTACATCAAACTGTGAGAGTACATATAAAGGAGCATGCAACTGCAACTTGACTCGGTCAGGTACCGTCTTGGTGTTGATGCTCATGAGGTTCATCTGATCTTGCCAAGTCCTGTTGTGTCAGCAGTGCTTCGGAAGTAGTGTTAGGTGTGAAGGCAGCTTGGGAACTAGCCAGTTCCGGAGCAAACGAACGAGTAACTGGTTGAGATGCTGGTACAGTTGAAGCGGATGTTGCAGCTGGTGGAGCAGGTGATACTGTGTTTGTAGATTTAGCCGGTGGACTTGGACCTTCTACTGCACTATAAGTACCAGCAGAATCTCGATGGCAGAACCTTTTCCGTTTCACCCGACGAGTAATAGCACTCCCTACTATATTATTTTCCTTGCTCTTTTTGACTTTGCCATGTCAAGCTGTACCCACAACACAAAAGAATAAAATCACTCTTCACAACTCATTGATGCATGATATAGATAAGCAATACTTTGATGTAAGACAACCGTATGGAATATGTAAGAAAAACAGGATGGCATGACATATTCACAGCTACGATGTGCAAACTAAGCAGAAGGATTTTCAAGAAAATAGAAGTAATGCAAGCTAGACACCATATGAAAGATGCAACCAATATTACTCTGCCAAGTTAAAAATGTCTTGTCATAAGTGGCAATTTGAAAAATTAGAAGCAGTACAACGTAGAAATCAATGCAAGATGCAACCACTATCAAACTGCCATGTTAAAAGCGTCCAATCATGAGTGACTGATGCGGGATACACAACAGCAGTACTTTGATGTAAGAACATGGTATGATAGATAGATGCAGTGTATTCTAAACACAGAAAGCCATGTCATATGCACATGTATAACGTATAAACTCAGCAGGTGCAATTTAATCAAAATAGAAGAAATACGGGCTAGACAACATATGCAACATGAAACCAATTATCACACTGTCAACTTAGAGCAAGCACCTGTGATGGTGGAGTACGGGAGATGAACTCATCATGTAGACTTGGGACTTCAACTTCATTAGCAGTAGCAGTGGCAAATCTAGAGAGTCTCTGTTTGCATCGATGCGGAGGACCACCAACATCCCCTAACTTACTCTTTTCCTTCCTATTTTCTGATATTGCCTTATGAAGTCAAAACCACAATAAGATGAATAAAATTAGCTCTACATAACTGGTTGATGCATGATACAGACGAGCACTACTTTGATGTAAGGCAAGCGCATGATAGGAGGATGGAATATATACAAAAAAAAGATAGCGTTTCATATTCACACGTACGATAGGAGGATGGAATATGTATGAAAAAACAGTAAGCGGAAGGCATTTCAACAAAATTAGAAGAAATGAAAGCTAGGCACCATATGAACATGCAACCAATATCACTCTATCAGGTAAAAAGTGTCTCGTCGTAAGTGCCATTTCAAGAAATTAGAAGCAGTACAAGCTAGAAGACAATGCAAGATGCAACCTACATCACAGTCCCAAGTTAAATGTGTCTTATGGGTAAGTGATCATTGCAGGTATAAGTTGTAAGCTACGCAGATGCAATTCAACATAATCAGAAGCAATACAAACTAGACATCATACGGAAAACGCAACCACGTATAACAGTTCCAAGTAAGAGCAAGCACCTGTGATGGTGGAGTAGGGGAGATGTGCTCATCATGTACACGTATGTTCTAGAAACAAGAACACGTGTCATATTCATAGGCATTATGTGTAAAGTAAGCAGATGCAATTCAAGTTAGAAGCAATACAAGCTAGACATCATACGCAACATGCAACCACATATAATAGTGTCAAGTTAGATCAAGCACCTGTGATGGTGGAGTAGGGGAGATGTGCTCATCATCTACACAGCTACGTTGACTGTCCAGCCTTGTGTTGTCTTGCGAATCTTGTTGGGAGGATGGCGGAGTAGAATCTGTAGAGACCCCCTGTTTGAGTTGCTCCGAAGGACCACCATCATCCACTGCCGGACTAATTTCCTTCAGCTGTAATGATTTTGCATTGTGAAGTCAAACCGATAAGAAAAAGGAATAAAATTCGCTCTTCAGAACTCATTCATGCATGATACTGACGAACACTACTCAGATGAAAGGCAAACACATGATGCGAGGATGGAATATGTATGAAAAACAGGATGGTGTGACATATTCACTCCTATGATGTGGTAACTAAGCAGAAGGCATTTCAACAAATTAGAAGCACTACAAGCTAGACACTGTCAGTGTTCTAGGAACGGGGGTCCCCAGACTTGCCTGCCTGCGGCCTGCGGCATGGCTCAAAAGGGGGGCCCAGCGTGTCCCATCTTCACCAACACAAACCCAAGACCCTCGCGAGGGGCCAAGCCTCGCGGGGCGGACGACACGGAGCTTCCTCAGGCACGGTCTCGTCAGGCTGGCTCACGAGGAGGCGGAGAGATCAAGGCAGGGTACCTCACGAGGTGCCCGTGACGCAAGCCATGACGACCGAGGGTGCCAGGCGGGTGCCAGCCCGTGCAGTGTCCTCCCTTCCTCTTTGGTGCAAAGGGGGCAAGCGCAGCCATGGAGTACCGAGGCATCAGGCAAAGGTTGCCATTCTGGTGCAACGAGACCAAGACCAGGAGGACTACGAGACGAAGGTCACCGTGGAGCCCAAGACGGCGTCATCACCAGAGCTTTGCGCAGGCGAAGACTACTTTTGTCAGGGTAGCTAGTACTAGATGTCCCCCTTCAAATTAGCCCGCCATTGTTGGCTCCCTTCCCGCTTGATATTTGGGAAGAGGACCAGGGCATCTATAAATAGGATCAGCCACCCGCAAGACAGACGGAGACAGACAGACGGAGAGCTGAGGGGTTTGGAGAAGGAGGCTCTTGAGAGAGGGGTTTAGATCAGATAGAGAGAGAGAGAGAGAGAAGGGTGACTGAGCTCCTCCCGGCAGTTCATCACCCCAGCCAAGAACAGACCCTCGCGAGGCTGTCCTTCCTTGTATTGTTCATCATCATCAGCCCAAGAGGCAATCCACCACGGCACACACTGGAGTAGGGTATTACACCACAACGGTGGACCGAACCAGTATAAACCCTGTGTCTCTTGTGTTGTTCTTTCCTCAGTTTAGATCCTAGCAAGGCGGAGGGGTGCAGGTAGGTAGGAAGCGAAATCTCTGGGCGCACCCCAGTGTTCAAACCTCAAGGGTCTGCCGGAACCCGAAATCCGACATTTGGCGCGCCAGGTAGGGGTGCGCCGGAATCCACCTTCTACCGCTTCGCGCCCCGCCGCGTCGTCATCACCATGTCCGGCGACCAGGCGGGCAACCCAGATCCGTGGGCGGCGTGGCCCGCCTGCGCAGAGCCGCTTGCCTCGGGCGACCTTGTGCCCCAGGCAGCTCGCGGTCCGCAGGGCGTTGCAGGCCGCGGGCGACGCGGACAGGCTTCGACAGCTCTCACACCGCGGCAGGCGTGGTCGGCAGCAAGGGCCTCCAATCATGCCGCGACCACGACGCCGTACACCCGCAGGGAGCAGGCGAATTCGAGGGTCGCGCTCATAGTGGCCCGAGAGCTGCTGCAGTGCAGGCTGCTAGAGGGCGGCCACGACGTGCTGCTAGAGCGAGTGGCAGAGCTCCTGGGCTTCGCCGCCTCGGGGGCTCACCCCTTCTCCACCCAGCTCCCATCTCAAGCCCAGGGCGGCCCGCGTGGGGGCTCCGCGCGCGCCCGCGGGCTCCAAGGCTACTCCAACGCCAGCGAAGCTGTCAGCGCCGGACCGGCGGCGGCGCTGCCCCCGCTCCCGGTCCGTGAAGAAGGAGTCGACGCGACCCGCGGCCCCAGTGGGCAGCCGCACTGCCACCCCACAGTGGGCGCGTCAGGCAGGACCGCGTGGCATGCGGGGCATTACGGCGTGGCATTCGGGATGACGGCGCCGGAGGAATACGTGCCCCTCATGATGGACCAAGGACACCCACACGAGAGCGAACAAGGCTCGCTCCTCAGCCCAAGCTGGGGGGACGAGGCGCCAGAAGTTGAGCCTTTTCGGGAGCCCCGGGATGGTCCTACTGGCCACGCTGGGGGCAACGATTATCGGGTACCGCTAATTCTTTAGGAGCAAGTATACGCTAACCATGGATCACAGGAGGTGCAGATCGCCACAGCGAGCAGCTGCCCCGCTCCCATAGTCTCCTGCCCCTCGGGAGGAGGGCGCAGGGGGCTGCAGGAGAGGGGCCGGATCCGACATCACCACCGCGGCGTTCGGAGCAAGGTGTTCTCAGGAGGTAGGCCCTCCGCTGGGGAGGTGCCTCAGAGCCTGCCCCCGACGGAGGACCCGTGGTCGTCGGGGGAACCGCTGGCGACCGCTCTACCCCATCGGCGGCGTCCTGGTTTCCGGTCGTTGATGGCACTAGAGTGTGGCGCAAGGCGGGGCCCTCATCTGGCGATATGAAGCAAGGCCAGTACCTGTGAAGAAGGCCCAGTGCCTGTGAACCTCGCCGCCCCGTGACACTCTCACGTAATAATGAGTGGGGCTGTACACACCCCGGAGTCTCAGGGGTGCCGGCCTCAGGCCCTGGGGCTCCCTCCCACGCCCAGTGGCAGCACTTAGCTCCGCGCTGGTGAGAAGACGTCCAAGACTAGACTAGGTGCCGGACGCGGCCTTTTGTTTGCTTTCATTGCTCTTCCCTTTGGTTGTCGCTTTCCCCCGCTGGATTCAAGTTGGATTCGAATTTGAGATTTGCGTGTGTTCAGGGAAGGGGTGCTTAGTCTCGTTCGAGCAATTTCTCACATTTTGGTTACCGCTTCGCCTCAGCTGCCTCCCCTCGCGAGCCCCTCGCGAGCCAGGTCAGGACTATCTTGCGTGCAGCCCAGACTGCCGCCGACGTGACCTCTCAGGAGGGTGTTTTACTGCAGATCCTACGAACCCAGTCAGGGAACACTCGAGACACCACAACCTCCCACGGGCTGCCTCAGGGCCAGCACGGGACAAAGGTAAACCAGCGCATCGCTTGGGCCAACCACTTGGCGTGGACGCATGGGCAATGTAGCGTCTACTAATACGATGAACACAAGTTTTACATAAGGGGCTCCCCCTCCAAAATGCTCTCACTGCAATCAGGCCCAAAACCTGAGTTCTATTCATGCAGGGTAAGGAAGTAGGAGCGATGCACAATCAGTCGGATGAATCCCCCAATGCGTTCTCAGGAGCACCACCCGAGCCGTTGCTGGCGTCACTGAACCCGCCATCGCTGTCCGCGTCGCCGCCAGCGGCATCAGGGCCGTTCACCATGCCACCCTCGACAGTCGCCACGATCACGTCGTCGTTGTCTAAAGCGAAGGCCCTGATAAGAGCCTCCACATTGTCTTCCACCCAGTGCGCCAGGTCGCCTCGGACGGCCTGGGGGACTGGGGCGATGGCGGCATCAAAATCAAAGTGGGGATCCATGTCCCGGAGGTGGCTGAAGACGCGAGAGAAGGTGCGCCCAAGCAGGGCGCGGCTCCTCTCCTCCACCAACCTGTCAGCCCTGACCGACCGCGCCTCCAGCTGCGTCACCACATCAGTGAAGAACTGAAGATTGTCAGCATAGTTGACTGCGTGTGGCTCGCCAACAGCCGCCTCGCGAATGTTGCCCAAGGCTGCGTTGGCTCTCTCCCGGAGCGTGGTGAGCATGGGGCCGTGCTCATGCTCCAGGATTCGCCGTTGACGTATCTCGTCTGCGTTCTGGCCCGCGACGACCTCGGCCTCCTCCACCCACTGGCGGAGAAGGAGCACCTCGGCCTGGGAGGCGGTTAGCTCACCTTGCGCCACCTCAAGAGCGGCCCGGAAAGCGTCGGCCCACCGCGTCGCCTCCTCCAGCTTGGCCCTCAGGGCAGCAGTCCTGCCTTCAGCTTCGGCCCGGATCAACCCCAGCTTCTCTTCGAACTCGTGCTCGAGGTTCAAACGCGCCATCGCCACTCGACGTCCGACCTCCTCCAGGACGCGGGCTTCCTGTGCAGCAACATCATCCTCCGCCTGCGTCACCAAGCGCTCCCTCGTCTCCAGACGCTCATACTCTCAGGTACGTTTGGCGGCTTCCAGCGTCAGCGCCTCCTCATGCTTCTGGAGCTCTGCTGAGTCGCCGGAGGCCACCTTCATCGACGCGAGGGCTGCCTCGCGCAGCCCCACCTGCTCCTCCAGCGAGTGGCACCAGGCCAGGAGCTCCCGAGCCCGCTCCTCCGCCGTCGTTCGCCACCGGTCAGCTTCCCGAGCCTCCTCAAAGGCCCGAGATTGGGCCTCCCGAGAGGCCACCAGCGACGCCTTGGCCTCTGCATCGTCAAGATCGCGTTGACGGCGCGCAAGGGCAATGGTGCCCTCCAGCTCGCGCCTCTCTGTAGCCAGGCACAGGCCCTCGGCCTCAAGGCGCGCGTCTTCATCGGCAAGCTCCTCTCCAAGCAGGCTTACCGCGTCAGCCGCCCTTCGAAGGAATCCTTGGCGAAGAGCGTGATGCTCCTGAGCGCGCTCGAGCACGTCTTCCACACCATCATCTACCCCAAGCAAGCGCCGGGGCCGCGAGTCAGCACTCCCCCTCCGGGCTAGGGGCTGGGGGCTGGCACCCTCACGACGGCCGGGCACGCCGCATCAGAAGCCCGGCCAGGGGCCAGCCCGTCCCCAGGTGAAGAGCGCAGGAAGCGCCTCAGCCAATCGCAGTCCACGACCAGGCGAGAAGCCCACGGCAGGCTGGCCATGCCACGAGAAGGCTCGCGAAGGATCACGAGGTGCACGGGTCCATGATACGCCTCGGGACGGTTCGCCTCGTCGATCGCCCTCACCACAAGGGCTCCACCGCTTGGAGCGCTTGAAGACGATAGAGGGGCGAAGCCAAGGGGGACGGCTCCTTAGCCGTCTCCGCAAGCTCGGCTGGAAGGGGCCTGTGGAGCAATGGTCAGTAAGAGCAATAGAAGGATTGAGAGCTGAGAAAGGAGAAGGCTTACTCGTCAGTGGCGAAGTACTTCCTATGCTTCAGCATGCGACAAGGTTAATCGTCGCCCAGGGCCTCCCTTCTCTTCCGAAGGGCCTCAAAATCCACGCGAAAGCGGCCTAAGAGTTGGGCGCACGGATCAAGCTGTGACGAAGATGGAGCGTCAAGGCGATGTGCATCAGGGGCGCCTGCCTGACGTGCGCCGCCAGTCGCCTCGCCAAGAGAAGCCACCGGAGCCTCAGTGGCCTCGGTCATAGGTGCAAAGGGCAGCTGCTTGTCACCCTCAGCCTCGGCGGCATGGGCCCCGATAACTGCTTCCTCATGAGCCTCGCCCGGCGCTGTCACCCCACCGGGAGCCCCCTCGGCCTCTGGCGCCTCATGCCTCCCTGCTCCGCCACTTGAGGAAGAGTCGCCTTGGCCGACTGGAAGGGCAGTCACCACCACTGGGTTCTCGCGAGGCCCCTGAAGGCCGGCGGGGCGCGGCCCCCACTCATCGAAGATAGGCATCTGCCTCACAAAATCGCCCCTGCTCTGGCAGAGGTACAACAAGGCCCCTCCCTGCTGGATACTGCCAGGGTTGGGGTCCCCCGTCAGGGTTAGGAGTGCCGTCCTCAGCACTTCAGGCGTCAGGTCCTCTTCTTGGGGCCTCATACGATCATCGCGCCCGCTGAAGGCCCACATCCGGCGAGAGTGGCGCTGGAGAGGAGCAACGCGGCGTAGCAGGAACTCCTTCACCACCTTGGGCGCTGTCGCGCCAAGCGACCTCAAGAACGCGAAGCGGTGCCAAACGAAGACGAGCTGGGGGCTCTCAAGCGTCTCCTGGCCCCGGCTCGAATTGGGGACAGCAGGCGAAGTTGGCTTCGACAGCAGGGGGCTGGGCACCCCAACATCCACATACAGCCACCGCTCGTGAAACCCAGCCGCGGGCGGAGGGAGCTTGAAGTCAATCCCAGAGGCTGTCGTCTCAGGCACGGCAACGAATCTCACACACACCCAGCATTGGGTAGGGTCAACAAGGCACAGCGAGAAGAAGTGGCGCAGCAAAGCGACCGAAGGAAGGATACCCATCATGGCCTCGCAAACAAAGGCGAAGACCGAAAGGAGAGTGATGGATTCAGGACCCAGATGCATCATGTGGATCTGATAGTGGGAAAGCACGGCATTGAAGAAATCAGAAAAGGGAGGAACCAGACCCGCCCACAGGGCATCGGCAAAATACGGGACCTCGGTGGCTATCCTGTCGATGGAGAAGTGGGACGCGGGCCAGGCCGTCGTCCTCCCGCATTCATTGAAGATGGTGGCTAGGGCCAAGCTGACCTTGCCCAAACCCTCGGCGGGGGCCGCCAACGGCGGCGGGCAAGGCGGAGACACGGGTTTCTTCCCTCTTCTCTTCTTCGTCGGAGCCATGGCGATGGGAAGGGGGGAGGTTCAAGATTGAGTTGAGAATAAAAACCAGAGTTCGAGCGGAGGAAGGACAGAGGGCGCTCAAGCAACCAAAAGGGGAACGGTTGTGTACAACTACGGGTCCACCTAGCATGGCGCAAAACAAGAAGGGCGTGGAGGAACAGTGCCGCCCACGTCCAATCAGCCGCCATGCGGCGCCCAAGGCCGCATGCTATTAGGGCCCACGGCGCTTCGCTCTTGCCCTTCCGCCTCCCTGCACGGCCAAGCCCGGGCGCGCCTCGGGCCCGGGGGCTACTGTCGGTGTTCTGGGAATGGGGGTCCCCAGACTTGCCTGCCTGCAGCCTGCGGCGTGGCTCAAAAGGGGGGCCCAGCGCGGCCCATCTTCACCAACACAAACCCAAGACCCTCGCAAGGGGCCAAGCCTCGCGAGGCAGACGATGCGGAGCTTCCTCAGGCACGGCCTCATCAGGTTGGCTCAAGAGGAGGCGGAGAGATCAAGGCGGGGTACCTCATGAGGTGCCCGTGACGCAAGCCATGACGACTGAGGGCGCCAGGCGGGTGCCAGACCGCGCAGTGTCCTCCCTTCCTCTTTGGTGCAAAGGGGGCAAGCGCAGCCGCGGAGTACCAAGGCATCAGGCAAAGGTTGCCATTCCGGTGCAACGAGACCAAGACCAGGAGGACTACGAGATAGAGGTCACCATGGAGCCCAAGACGGTGTCATCACCAGAGCTTTGCGCAGGCAAAGACTACTTTTGTCAGGGTAGCTAGTACTAGCTGTCCCCCTTCAAATTAGCCCGCCATTCTTGGCTCCCTTCCCGCTCGATATTTGGGAAGAGGACCAGGGCATCTATAAATAGGATCAGCCACCCGCAAGACAGACGGAGACAGACAAATGGAGAGCTGAGGGGTTTGGAGAAGGAGGCTCTTTAGAGAGGGGTTTAGATCAGATAGAGAGAGAGAGAGAGAGAGAGAGAGAGAGAGAGAGAAGGGTGACTGAGCTCCTCCCAGCAGTTCATCGCCCCAGCCAAGAACAGACCCTCGCGAGGCTGTCCTTCCTTGTATTGTTCATCATCATCAGCCCAAGAGGCAATCCACCATGCCACACACTAGAGTAGGGTATTACACCACAACGGTGGCCTGAACCAGTATAAACCCTGTGTCTCTTGTGTTGTTATTTCCTCAGTTTAGATCCTAGCAAGGCGGAGGGGTGCAGGTAGGTAGGAGGCAAAATCTCCGCGTGCACCCCAGTGTTCGAACCTCAAGGGTCTGCCGGAACCCGAAATCTGACAGACACCATATGAAAGATGCAACCAATATAACTCTACCAAGTTCAAACTGTGTGGCGTTTCAACAAATTAGAAGCAGTACATGCTACAAATCATATGCAAGACACAACCAATATCATAGTGGCGACTTAAAGGTGCCTTATCATAAGATATAGTATGTACCAAAAACAGGAAAGCGTGTCATATTCACATGTATCATGTGTAAGCTAAGCAGATGCAGTTTACACTAATTAGGAGCAATACGAGCTAGACACCATATGCAACATGCAACCAGATATCACACTGCCAAGTTAGAGCAAGCACCTTGGATGGTGGAGTAGGGGAGCGGAGACTTGGACCTTGTAATGCACTATCAGTACAAGGAGAATCGGTACAGATGCTCCGTTTATGTTGCTGCAAAGGACCACCATCATCGCCTTCCTTACTCTTTTCCTTCCTCTTTCTTGATTTTTCCTTGTCAAGTCAAACCCACAAGAAAAAGGAATAAAATTTGCTCTTCAGAACTCATTGATGCATGATACTGACGAACACTACTTTCATGTAAGACGCACACTACATATCACACTGCCAAGTAAGAGCAAGCACCTGCGATGGTGGTGTGGGGGGATTGCGGTGATCAACTAGAGAGCTACGTTGAATATCTTCATTTAGCCTTGCTGTTTCTTGAGAATCATGTGGGGAGGATGACACTGCACTCTTTAAACGAGTATGGCGTCTCACAGAAACCCACCCGGGTGACTGTCTCATCATAAGTGATTGACGAGGGATACAAAAGAGCATTAGTTTGATGTAGGAACATGGTTAATAGACATATGTAGTATGTATCAAAAATAGGAAGGCATGTCATTATCAAAGGTATAATGTGTAATGTAAGCAGATGCAATTTAACCAAATTGGAAGCAATACAAGCTAGACACCATATGCAACATGCAACCACATTTGACAGCGCGAAGTTAAAGCAAGCACCTGGGATGGTTGTGTGTGGCAATTGAGATCATCAACTGCAGAGCTAAGTTTACTGTCTCCAACTGCTGACACTGCACCCGTTAGAGCGTTGGAACGCTTAGTGCTTATCTTCAAATTACACTGGAGCGACTTCTGTCTTTTCTTTTCTGCATTCATCAACACTGTGTCAGAGTCTGAAATACCCATGCATAAAAAAACAATAGTGTGAGTATGGGTGAAGTGTGTGCACAATTAGTACAGTGTAAAGCTGGCAGATAGCAGGTCGGTGAGAAATAAATGACGGGAGACATATGATAGCTCTACAACATGCATGGCACACTAAATTACTACAAGATTCTATGAAAATAACAGTCGACTGAAAGCAAATAGGTCAGTCCATTTTTTCTGCACCGTCCGATGTACAAAGAACGGGCAGATAGCCTTCATCTACCTCCAGCGAGTCAGTGTTGACGATCTTCCTCGAAACGCCAGCGACCACCGGCCCAGTATTCCTCCCCTGCCTGCACCATCCCCTCGACCTCACCGCACCGCCGTCCTTGGCACTGCCACCCCCCCCCCCCCCACCCCCCGGCCATCCATTCAAGCCCCGCTGACCTCCAGATCAGGTGCAAGCAGCTCCTGCACCCCACACCCCTATGATAGACACCGATGCGCCGCGTCCCCGGGGAACAGGCGGACTAGGTGCTCCGTGTGCCTAAGCGGGTGCTGCTTCTTTTAATTGCGGTTCGACTGACCCTGAATTGAAATCCAGGTGGGCTACTGACCTCTAGCAAAGGTGAAATAGTAAAAGGGAGGAAACCTTGTGCATTTAGTATCACGAAGAAGATGCAGTAAGAAGCACTCAACTAGTTTCTTTCGTGGGATGAATACGGTGTGAGCGGAGACGTAAGATTTGCATGAATAAGGGAAGAGGAGTACCTCTTTCTGCTGGCAGTGTTGTGTCCTCCTTCTGTTTTTCCGACGATCTTCTTGTTGTTTGCCGGAAACCAAAAGTTGTGCAGGACGGTGCAGCCTTGGACGAACCCATGGCCAAGTTGTCGAGTGTGGTGTGGTGGCCGTCTGTCGGCGGCGGGGAAGCAGATCCGAGGCGGCGAACGACGGCGTAGCGGGAACAGCTTCGGTGCGGTGGACGGTTGCGACAGTGGAGCCGCAGCTGTGAGGCGCAGGATGGCATGGTCGGAGTGGTTCTGGTACGGCGCACGTCAGCGTCGGCATCGTGGAGGCAGCTCTGCCTCGGCTTCAGCTGCTAAGTCCTTGAGGGCGTTGCAGTTGCGGTTGCGGTTGCGTTGGGCGACAACGTCGGGGTACCGGCTCCGGCGTGATGGAGGAGGGCGGTGGTGGATTGGCCGCTATGGGGTGGAGGACGGAGGAGGCTGGGGTTTCGCGGCTGGTGGAGAGGGCGTTTTCGCGCCCACGGAGTATGAATGGGGAAACGGAGGGAAGCGGGGAACTAAGGGGGAACAATGTTTCGGTTTGAGACGCGCTTGTTTGAAATTTGGGGAAAGTTACAAACTTTCCCCCCATCTAAAATTTCGGACATATTGCGGGTTGGGGGTAGGACAGTCATGTCAGGTGTCCCAAATGTGGGCGGGATAGATTTCGGCCGAGCGCATGGGTAGGTGCCCACGGTGTATGAATGCTTCTTTGGCGTCTTGGTGAAGTTAAAAACCTACCCCGGTTTAGACCTTTGGACATCGGGACGATAGGCTACACGGGCCAGAGTCAGGACAGTAATTTCCTACCACCAAAACATTAGTCTCACGCGGTTTCGGGTGACCAGAGGCCTATTTGGCGCTTCGTTCAATATTTGGGAGCAGAAGCATTGGCCTTCTTTGGTTCATAGGATAGGAATTTTATAGGAATAGGAAAATCACAGGAAGTGAGATCACATGCATGTCAATTCCTATAGAGAAAGAGATGTCATTTGGTGCATAGGATAGGATTTTTCCATTGAGTCTAGGCTAATGTTTTTTCCTCCAAAACATGAAGGATTGATTCCTATCCTACATAGGAACAGGAATCCATTCCTACAAACCAAAGGGATTCAAAGGAATTTTTCCTTTGCAAATCCTATCCTATAGAATTCCTACAAAAATCCTACAAACCAAAGGAGGCCTAAACATTTTCGGTTCTCTTGAATTGAACTTTCAGGATTTGTCAAACTTCACAAATCTTTACTCTTGAAAATCCTAAAGCTACGATTATTTTGGAATGGATGGGGTACATTTGAATATACATTGTACATGAGTATATATTAAAAAATATGCAACTTACCTCAGTTCATGCATGGTTCTAGATATAATCTCCTTGGTTGCAAAAAAAGTTAGATATGCGTGTGGATATATATATAGCATGTTCAAACTCACAACAAAGATTGATGCCCCCTTTTACATCTGATTTACAAATGCCATTATCTCGGGTTCAAATAGATGAATGCACTTCCTATGAATTCAAATCTTCGAAACCCCCTTTATGTTGAATTCGACATGTATTCTATTTCGTAGCTAGCAATTTGGAATGTATCCATGCAAGTGACAAATGTATAAAGTGCTTCACACTAACAACATGGAGTGCACTAATTAATGTTTATATATGAATTGCAAAAGCATCCATTGCCTGTATTTCAAACCGCTCTCACTCTATGGATCGATAATATGAAATAAACACATGCACATGCTAGAATTCAATTGCAGTTGAAGAAAGAGCCTACTCCTGGTACTGTATATTAGTGATAGGTGTGTGTACAAAGTACACGTGAATACCAGGCATTGTGCATGTGTGTATACTATCGGCGAACTAGCCCCCAAGCTTGTATAACATACTAAGGGCCTAGGGTTACGAATCATATATAGTCGGCTTATCACCAGTGGGGATAGAGTCCTCCGCGACTCTGGTAGCTTCGTGTTGTACGTCGAGTCCTCCACATGGGTCTTCGTATAACACGTCTCGGTCCAACCTATATGTGGCGCAGGATGGAACCGACCCATGAGTCTTCGTGTTGACCCACCACAACTAGAAATGATGTGCCCACCACACCACACACGCAATCGGCCACTAAGAAAATAAGCATATACAATAGTACAACGGTATCTAGCTCACGATACGTCTCCATATTTTGTTGATGACACTGACAGACTTTGCATTTGATGCGTGCTCCGTATTTTGTTGACGACACTTACGGTCATTGTATTTGAAGCGAAAGCATGATATGGTCACTGGACTTTAGAATAAGCTCATCACGGTCACCACATACATTTTGGCGTGCTAACCAACATGTGGTTGGATGGTTAGAGGACAGTGGTTTCTCGAGCCCACCAAGGTTAAAGTCCCGGTGCTCGCATTTATCTTGAGTTAATTTCAATATTTTCCGGCGACGTACGTTCTGTGGGAGGAGACGTTCCACTCGACTACGAGGCACCTATGGTGACTTCGTAAAATCTCAAGATCATATATGCTGGCCCACTCTCTTGAAGGTGCTCATAGGGGTAGGGTTCGCGTGTGTGCGCTTATAGCGGTGAGTGCTTGCACGTATATATGAGCCCTTGCGTCTGTACCGTGTTAAACAAATACATATCATGATTATACGGTCACTGGCTCACCCGTACAACTCGTATTTTGTTGATGACACAATCAATTGACCAGTCAAATGTTCCACGCGGTGCAACTAGTGTTGCACCATCGGGGTGCGTAACCGTGGGGCCCACCTGTCAGCCCGTATATGAAAGAAAGAAATGGTAGTTTGAGTCTGTACTGTGTTAATAAAATAGGAGTACATTTTAGGGTGATCATACCGTCACTGGCTCACCATACAGCTCTGTAATTTGTTGATAACACGATCAATTGACCAGTCAAATGGTCCACAATCAGCAGCGCACATTACCATAGGGCCCACCCATTAGCGCGTATATGAAGGACAGAAATGGTAATAAATTAGTGGTCGGTGGGTATTCGAAGTCGTGAGACCTCTGGTTGGCAGTCACTGGCGGTTGGGGGCGTTCATTGGGTGGTGGGGTGGGGATCCCTGGAGAAAAAAGCTCGGCGGGGGGGGGGGGGGGGCTTGAGGGATGACCGGTGCGGCGGCGGACCGGCGGTGGGGAGTGGTTTCGGGGAGGGCAGCCGGCCGCGGGCGGCGGGGGCTGGCGGTTCGACCGGTGGTGGCTAGCGGCTCAGGGGGGGTGGAGTTTGATGATAAACTGGAGGCCCTTGATTTCGTATCCAACGGCTGGAAAATCTAATGACCAGAGATGAAAAAGTCAGTCAACTAACGTGTAGCCTCACCCCGCACGTACCCATGCACGCACGCAAGACACGCACGCATGTAGGCGTGCAACACTGACATGTACACACGCACGCATGCTGGGGTGCAACACTGACACGTACACATGCACTCACGAACACACGCACGTATGCACCCATGCATGCAACACTAAAATGTACCCTTGCACGCATGCAACACTCGCACGCCTGCATGCACACATCACATGACGCAAGACACACGTTCAACCTATACGTGCATGCACCCTTTGTTAAGGACATGGATTGTTACGGGTATTAATCAATCTTATCTGTGATAAGCAGAACATTGATGTTTGCAGCGGTCTTTATGAATCACAACGTATCGAACGGGCTATCAACATAATAGGCTTATCTACATGAAAAAGATGACGGCACACTCAATGAACAATCATCAGTTTATGAAATGCCCGCTTCTGACCGCCCTGGCCCACCAAAGGTTCCTCTGCTGTGAGCTGCCTGCGTTGGGTCACTGACATGCATGCCATGCACCCAAAGAGCCCACATGTCAGTGGAAGAACGGTGCGGTGTCCTAGACAGAGTCGAGGGTGCCACTCGCGGCACGCCCGGCTGAACACGCCTCCGTGCCGCATTCAAACGCCTCCATGAAACCCGCCCGTGTGGAAGCCAAGAAACCCACTCTGGACACCCGTATGTTCATGACCGGGCCGCTCCCCTATCTCCTCCACCATTTTGTCCACTCTTACAATGGCTTACGTAGAGTAGTTATTCCGCATCCAAGCCGGCTGGGTAGCCCGCCGGATACGAGCTATGCAGCTCGCTGATCCACCTCCCTCCCCTCGCCCGACGGAGCCAGTTGCCGCCCCAAGCCGGCGCGCGGTTCAGCAACTCGCCGCTCCAGGCCAGCTTGACGAGGAGCGGTGCACGGGCATTGTTGCTGCCGTCCACGCCGCCGCCTCATACCGCCTCTCCCGTTTCTGTGGTCAAGACTCCCATGCCGGCGGCTGCGCCATGCAAGCAGCGACAGAAGCCGGGTGCGCGGAGAGCGACGAGTCGGTGGCCAGCACCTCCGCGTCCGCCGCCATCATCAAGGAGAAGTAGAACACGGGAGGCCGCAGCCGCTTGGATCCCATGAAGGCCACCACGGAGGCGATGCCGACGTACACAGCAGGTGTCTTGCCAGATCCTTTTTTGCGAGGACCTTCGTCGACCCCGCATGGGCTCCACGGAAGAGGGGAATGTTAGGATGAACTCGAGCCGGTGTCGGCCATGGCGAAGTAGTGGCCGGTGATGAACTCGAACCGGTGCCGGCCACCATCATCTTCGGTACCAGCCAATGATATCAGTTGGGCAGTGGGGAAGCGAGTCGTCCTTTGCGCTGAAGCATATACCTCCGGGGCTCCCGGCAGTCCGGTGATCGTGCTGCTAGACATGAGGAACACAAATCGATCGGCAGGCGACCATTTAGGCCAGGTATTATATACTTGTGCTGTCCAGAACTAGCACTACGTAGTTCATTTGAATGTAATGAAATCCGTCATGTATGTATGAAAATCTGGTATTTTATATGATTTCTGTTGTTGTTTATATGAAATATCAATTTGTCTATGTGTTTGCGTGAATTTCATCCGGTTGGTTGAGTTGCTGTCATAATGTGTGCGGCTACGGTTGGATGGCATAATTTGCGGGTTGCCGGTCGGTCTGCGGGCGGCTCGGGCGGTGTTGTGGGACAAAAAAACACAGCTCGTGCGAGCTCGTCTCCAACGTGCGCGCTGGAGGATGCATGATAGCATGAGCACCCGAGCCATTCATCGTTCATCGGTGGCAAAGGCACCGGTGGACAAAAGGGTCGCCAATATTTTGGCTACCCCGGGCAAGATCCAAACAGCCCCTCCCAATAGATTCAAATCCCTCGTTCGCCGTGGAATTTTGCCATGTGTTGATTTCATGGACTAGCAAGATGCCCGTGCATTGCACGGAACATCAAGATGCATTTAAAAAAAACTCCCGGATGCATGCAAGGGAGAATTAATGTCCTCCTTTGCTAGTACCATGAGGCAAACATCATTAATATTGCATCGATTAGTGTTAGTGGCCTTGTATATCTGCAAATTGTAATTTTGATAGTGGCCCCTTGTATATAAAAATGGAGGGAGAAAGATGAGAGATAAGGTGAGGACGAGTGGGGCGTGGTGGTGACTGGTGGTCGGACTGGGCGGAGGCATGGGGATGGACGACGCATTATGTCTAGGTTTGTATCTCCCTCACACACACCCACGTAGGTGGGGGACGTGCACGAAGAGAAGAGGTGCATGCACGGCGCACGTACTCCCGTATCTTTCCCAACCACACCCGCGTGGGTACACGGTGGAGCTCATTTCTGTATGAAAAAGGCAGCCCACATGGTAATTTGGCACGTGTACTGGTTGTCCACTTGGTGGAGGGAGGATCGTCTACCACGGGTGAACAAACAAATTGCGACTTGAAGTATTATGTTAAATTAGAAAAGAGGCAAACCATGTGGGGCCTACCTTAGAGGCAAGGCTCTATACACTGGAGTACTTTTGATGTGTCTCGTCAACTCGCAGAACGAGAAGAAGCTTGCTTAGTACGCCGTCTCCCCCGCCCACGGGCGCGGTGGCTCGCAGGATGAGGTGAAGCTTACTTACTACACCTTACGCCCGCTCCCTCGCCCACGCGCGCGGTGGCTCGCAGCACGAGGAGAAAATTTTACTACTCCCTCCGTTTACTCCTCGTCCCTACTACGTACTTTGGTTAGTACTCCCTCCATTTACTTATATAAGGCCACTATAAAAAAATACAATTTTGCATCTATACAAGGCCACAAATAGTAATCGAGACAAAAGTTACTACTCCCTCCTTTCCAGTTTATGGCTCAATTTCAAAATCTCTCCAACCAAGGTAGACGGTGAGTGGTCGAATTAATTTCGTATTTTGCACAAGTAATTAGTACGCTCGTTTTTCTCAAGAAGTTATGTTTACTGAGGCATTAATTAGAACAAATGCATGAATGATCACTAAATTTCCATAGACTTGTACATGCATTGGTTAGTTTCCTCTTGACACTGCTTGCGTCGGGTGATCTAACGCACCTCGAAATCCAACATGTAATGGTACTACTACTAGTATAGTAGAATTGAGACTTATCAAACAGAAAAACGAATGTTTTTTAGATGAGCCCTATAAACCCTAGTGGGTACGTACTCCGTAAAAACAGATTTTTTTCAAAACTAAGTCGCTCCCTTTCATGAATTCTGTAGTATACTCCTCCGTCGACGCTCCCTTTCATGAATTATGTACTTCCTGTCGCCGACATGTGGGACATATAGCAACCGGGTCGACATGTCAAGCACCAAATAACAGTGCAGAACAGCAGGGGGCGCACCCCACTCGTACCGGCCCAGTAGTAGTAATGAGCAATGAGACGTCAAATCACAATGTCGCACTTCCCCAGACGGACGAAGCAACCATTATTTCACACTTCGGTTCACCATCATCGCAAACCACGTACTAGTATTGCTTCTGCCTCAAGAGGGACACGGCATCGCCTTGGTACATCATGACACATGGGACCGCATGACAGGCCATGCTCCCCCGCCGATCGCTCAGTAAAATCACCTCATTTTTACTATACTTCCTCCGTATCGGTTTACTACATGGCATGCACATCGTTCTAGGTTGAGAATTTAACTGGCTATATATGTGATGAACAGTACTCTAGCCTTTTAAAAATGTATACTTTTGTACAGTAGTACTATCGATTGATTGCGCCATGGAGAAAAAATTGAAATTAAAAAAAGTTGGTACATATAGAGAGCGCTCGTCACCAAATTATGCATATAGTACTATTAAAAAAAGCTAGTCACAATAATGGTGTCCAGCACAACCCACCCCTCAAATAAAACTAAGAGGGTGCTTGGATACGTTTTAGTCCCATGACTAAAAGTAGTGGGACTAAAACATGCTAGCCTCACCCATGCTTGGATCCAAATACTAAAAAGTCTAAAATCAAGTTAATGAGCATTTATTATCCTCCAAACCCTCCAATCCAGAACTCGTCTGTGTTAAAGGAGAGGAGTTAAATGAGTAGAGAGAGGACTAATCCACATTTTAGTAGGGGTACCCCTGACTAAAAAATTTTAGTCTCAAGACTAGTTTTAGCCCCTCTTTAGTCAGGGGTGCTTGGAACTTTAGCCTCTTAAAGAGACTATTTTTAGTCAGACTAAATAAGTCCCTTGGATCCAAGCACCCTCTAAGCATCCTGGAATTCTTTGACAAAACTAAGCACCCTGAAATCCTTTGACAACTAAACTGCTGGCTATATGATGTTGGCCATATATATTGTACGTATATAATGTGAAGAAATGAGTGGTAGTACTATACCAACTAAAAGATGAAATGTAAGAAATACTAGTATGTACGTACTGAAGAGTTAAAGTAACGAGAAGAAACATAACATAATTCTGCTGGGGGCTCAACACAACACCCCCCTCAAATTAAATTAAGCACACCTGAAATTAAACTTTGCAACTATTCCGATAGACACTGCATTAGAACCACCATGAGCAACGACACTGCCACCTTACTCAGAGTCCTCGTCCACGTCCTCGACTTCGTCCTTGTCCCTCTTCCTCTTGGCCGATACTTCTTTGCTTGAACCGCACACTTGGCTGTTGCTCTTCATCCAACCCTTGTAGATATTGAAGCAAAGGTAGCCATCCATTGCACGTAGTGGATGTGGTCTATATCTAGTACATTCCGCTGCCATGCATGACGATGAAACGTGTAATGAGGTTTCTCCAGTTTACCGTACGAAGGATGAACCATGGCTCCTGCCAGGGTCGGCATTGAAGGCTGACGAGAGGACACCAGCCGATTCTTCTGGAGGTCGAAGGTGTTGCCTACAACGAGGCCTATCCGACGCAGGACTTCTTTGTCGTTACCAAAGTCTATAGTAACGAATTTCACTATTTTGTCCTTGAGGAAGTTCTTCAAATCCTGGTACTCAACATCGGCATGGCATATGTGGTAGACCAAGCAAACGTTATGTACACAAACCTGGATCACGGCGGGCTTCTTCCTCTCTTCGTCCTTTAGATCCTTCTCTCGTCCCAGGACTATGGTGTACTCAACATCTAGCCCAGCGACCCACTCATCATCTGAGTTTTTGAACATGCGGCTGAAGCGAGAAAGGCATCCTTTCACCGTCGCGGAAGAACGGGTGTACATGACGTCGAACTCATCGCCGGTGATGGTTCTAACCTTGTACTCACCGCCGATCGTGGAGATTTGGGACGCCATGGATTTGGGAGGAGGGTTAGGATTAGTGGAACTGCCATAATGTGAATGGACGGGACGACTAGGAGCGAACCGCTGTAGTATTGAAGGACGTGCGGGGACGAGTAGGAGCGAACTGCCAGCGTGCGAACGGCAGGGTAGTGGCTTTCCATTCTCCCATGATACGGGCTTTCGAGAGCCCTTGGATCTGAGATCGAACGGTTGCATGGCGTGATTCTAGACCTATGGGTGAATATCCTATCCTGGAGGGTTATTCTGCAAATTTTCAGCAACTTAGCATGCGACCATTTGATCTCAGATCCCAGGGCTGCCAGCAGCCCGTATCATGGTCGCGCCTACCACGACCATCGCGTCGCTCGTGCAGTCGCGCCCTTGGAGATTTAACATGGTGCGTTAGGCTATCTGATGTTGGCATGTCATACATAGTCATCACTTAGTCACTCATACTATAACAAGGTTGGCTATAAGTGTATTTTTTACTCCTCTCTATCTCTTTCTTCATACTCAAGGAAGAAATGGTGCTAAGCGCGTGTATTTATTGCATTTGCCAAGGAGTGACCTCTTCCAATGAAATGTGTTGCTAAGTTTGCTTCATTTAATTAGCTATAGACTCAAAATTGTCTTTTCACCTAGGTACACGCGCTTAGCACCGTTTCTTCCTTGGGTCACCAAACTAGTCTCTCTCTTCTTGATTAACTTGCCACACCAGACTTTATGCCTATGTGGCAAGCTTAAGCACCTGTAGGAGCAAGTAAAAGTAAGTACAATAGGTAGCTTTACATGGCATTTTTGCATATGTGGAGGAAAGAGAGGCAAGGAAAAAGTGGAGAAGTGGGCTCTCATGCAAGAGTCAGCCTCTACTACATGGTGGAGCATTGGGAGAGGCACCTGTATGGAGGTGGTCAGGAATCTGGGAGACTCACGCCGGTCGTAGCGCCGCAGTTAAAATGATAATGGCAAATCAAATCATGGGGCCCCACCTGTCCAGCAGTAACTCGCTGTCAAATCACACAGCCCTACGTTTGCAGCAGCCTACTCCCTCGTCTTCTCGCGTCTCTATCGAACTGACTACGCGGAACTGCCCCGCCGCCTACCATGCAGGAAAAGCCCCGCCCTCAACTTTTAAATACAACTACATCCGCTTAAGAATCCAATGATATACTTTTTGTGACATAGTAACTCATATTTAGTTAGTCAAAATGGATGACCTAGAACTACGTGCAGGCCCTATAAACCGAGACGCCTAAAAATAAAAAACTGAGATGGAGAGGGTAGTTCAGCACGTATCTTTTTAGATCAATATAGTCAGGATTCACCAAGGAGCAAAACCAAGTGGTAGGCTGCTCCTGTCGTGTTGGCGTAGCAACTCAAGCAGGGTCAGTCCGCACATGAAATGGCGACACACTTAACAGGACCCCTTTGGCCGACATGTGGCTCATCCACCATCTTGTTCCACGTGTGATGCACCAAATTACAGTTCGGAGCAACGGTTGGAATTGGAGGCACCCTGGTCGTAGCACCGCAGTAGTATAAAATGAGCGATGAGGGGTCAAATCACAAAGCCCCACCTTTCCCGCATTAAGCTGGACGGACGAAGCAACCATCATTTCACTCTAGGGCGCAAGAGCATAAAGAAAAGAGAAAACAATGATGCGTGCGGCAGCTACCTAGGGCACCCTAGGGTAGGGGTCTCCACTATAGATCCTTTTTTTAAAGCGCCTCCACTACAAATCGGCTTCTCCCTCGTCCTCTTGAAAAAAAACCGATGATGAGTGTGGCGGTAGGGTTTGTAGGAGTAATACGGCGTGCGGGGCCACATTGTAGTAATCGGGTTCGAGCCGACGCCTTAAATATGTGTGGGCCGTTTGGTTTTACGGGAACGAGGCAGCATTTTGGGTTCGGGGACCAGTGGAGATATAGTACGTACAAAAAATTGTGGACGTAGGTTCGACCGAAAGGCAATGATGCATGGGCCCTGCATTTTGATATACCCGGGGCCGCGTGAAATTTGCTACTCTACTCAAAACTAGTAAGGTACACATGTATTGAACGCATGAGATTTTGAAACCAAAATATGAATAAATACACACTATAGGATGTAAAGCTCTGAGTCATGTATGCATAATGTAGATGTTCGTTTAGTTCTTATAGTTCATCTCATTCAAAATCAATAAGTTTTATAAAAATGTTAAGATTCATGGGGTTGTGCATTGTACTCCCTCCGTTCCAAAATAGATGAGCCAACTTTGCACTAACTTTGTACAAAGTTAGTGCAAAGTTGGGTCATCTATTTTGGAACGGAGGGAGTAAATCATAAAGTAAAAAACAAATAATGGCAATTCATTTAGGAAAAAATAATCAATTATGATACAAAAGATTCTAGAACAAAGGAGAAGTGCTTGTGTTTTGAGGTTTGTGCATTATACTTAAGTTCAACCATGGAGTCTTCTAAATTGTACATGTGGCAGATCTGGTGGAATGTTGATGATATCCAACGGCCAGTAGTGCTCGGATTTGCCTATCTCTGCACTGTCGGGTTAGCTTCATCCAGCGACCATCTTTCAAAGTTATTGGCACACTATATAGTTCTTGTGCCATAGTTGCATGTTTTGGAAAAAAGCTACTAGTGGGTTGTACTATCTATTTAGGAATAGAATATGTATACATGGAAGTTGTAGGGAAAGAGATGACATGGAGCATCTCAATTCCTATGAGTAGGGATTGCAAAAGAGATGTCATTTGGTTCACATCATAGGAACTTTTCTATTGAATATAGAGATGACATGTTTCTCAATTCCTATGAGGAGGGATTGGAAAAGAGATGTAATTTGGTTCATATCATAGGAACTTTTCTATTGAATATACGCTAATGTTTATTTTCCTTTGAAATTAAGGGAGTATAGGAATCCATTCATATGAACCAAGTAGCTCTAAAGCTATAGAAATGATATCATGTTTATTTCCTTTGAAATGTGGAGTATATGAATCTATTCCTATGAACCAATTGGCTCTAAAGGAAAAAAAATCCTATAAAAATCATATCATATAGAGTTCCTATGATATTCCTTGACACTAAAGGATGCTTGAAATTGTTGCGGGTGATACGATGGTCTTTCTTTGTAGACTCCTCACCCAACTTTATAGTTACCTCTTGAAGATGAATGAAATGATATATACATGGTATTCTATATGTGCAATTTGGTACACGAAAACTCGGTAAAAGTTTGCGAGATTCGAATTTTCAATAAAGCTATATGCACTACATTTCATAACGGAGTGAGTATACGGCAGTTGCTAACACTCACGTGGAAGATTTGTGTGTAGGAGGAGTGGTTGTTCTGTTAAATGACATGGCAAAACTGACACTGTCGGATGCCGATCTAACGGTCCTTACGGCGTTCGTCAGGAAAAGGCTTGTGGCGAACGCTTGTCGGATAATGATTTACGAACACATGAATTGCGTTGATATGTGCCCCCCTCTCTCTCACGCACACGCACCCTCACGAGTCACGACTCTCCCGAGTCCTCTCGCAGACTCGCACGTCGCACCCACCGTCTATCTGTAGGTAGACGTCACACACATATGTGCTCTTCACACCCTGCCCTCAGAACTTCTAAAAAACAAAAGACGGTGCACACATTTTATTTTAGCTCACACGTCACACACTTGTACTATTACTCTTGCGGCGAACGTTCTTTGGGCATAGTATATTGTACTCTCATGAAGAGAAGCGGTGCACGCACGCACTAGTTCTCTCACACCCACTCGCGGGTACATGTAGGAGCGCATTTTTTTGAAGCTGGTACAACAAAATCACTCCACTATATATAAAAGCAAGAGCCTTAGCGCTTGCTTTACTAGGGTTCCTCTCGTTCACTCTCTCATGCTCTCCAGATCTAAGCAACACATAGGTGGCCACACTCTCTCTCAGCTCACGGCTTGTCACAAATCCGGCCGGACAACCTCAACCGGGGCAGGGGTCTAGGTGCATCGTTCACACTGTCATCGACGGCGAGGGAGGAGACCAATAGCTGCCCGCGCGTCCCGATCGGCGGCCGTGTCGTTCTCTCCGAGAGAGCATCGGCTCGGGAGGGCCTCCGACCCCTTCTTCCTCCCTGTGGTATTGTGGCCAAGATGCGGCCTCCCGACGCCGTCTTTGCAACATGCCGACGACCCTTAGGTATATATTCCTTCGAAACCTGCCTTGCTCTACTGCCCCAGCTCCCTTCATGTGGATCATTTTCTACTTCCGTCCGCTGTTCCAAAGCCACCTAGACTTCTACTAAGGCACGTGCTTTGCACGTATGTTCTGTATGATAGATACTCATATACCTTCTTTTTAGAGAGAGAAATGGGTACTCGTATCTTGAGTAGATATCATAGTGTGTTTGTTTGCATGATCTAAGGACTATTCTGAAATAAGAAGCAAATCACTTGCACAAATCAAACTGAGTTCCAAGTAAGAATTTGATTACAAGATAAAAGTTGTAGTTTTATTATATGTCGTTTCCTGGGTTCCACTGATGTATAGTTCCAGAGTTGTTTGACGGTTTACATGCATGTTTATGGACTATTTTGTGCAACTAAATAAGTCATTTAGGTCTGACAGGCACTCATGTCATGTATTAGCTTGAGGTATAGCTTATGTATGACTGAAATAAAATATTACACTTTTTCTACGAATAATAAAAATATTACATTTCTCGATGAAGCAGAATAAAACTTTAGCTAGCATCAGCCATGCAATGTTATGTTATGTGAACAGTGTAAACTTTGTAGTATAGCGGCATCTAAAAAATCCATTTTTACAGTAATCTCAAAAATAAGTTAGTAGTAGAGTGTTTATTTCCCAGGTGACAACGGGGAACCAAAATGTGCTAGCTATTTGCCAACTTGTCGTACTTGCATGTGAGGAGGTGGCAGCAGTTTCTAGGCATTTCTCAACTTCAATAGGTGCAATCCAGATTCAACGGGGACTTCTTTATTTGTTTACTTGGAGAGCAGAGTCGGCCATGTGCACAAGGAGCGGGAGCGAATCCGGTAGCTCTTAGCCGTCAGATCATGTCATCCTTTGTTTGATGGACGGCAGTGATATGCATGAGAGGGGAAATGAACGGTGGATTTTGAGCCAATGCTTGTTTGGGCGGGAGAACCAAAGATGGAGTGGTAAATCCAATTTCAAAACTGCCGCATTATAGTAATAGTAGATTAGAAGTAAAGCTATTCATACAGTCGACTCAAAGCGTTGGTTCAAACAGGGAAGAAAGTGGGAAAGCTGTAGCATGAATCTAGGACTTGGTTCTAAGAGGAAACGGGGGAAAGTAGTAATATCTGTCACTGTTTAAATAACCATATATCGTATTTGCGCAAACAGGGATGTCTGTCTCCATATCATTTCGGGATGTCTGTCTCCGTATCGTTTCTATCCACGCAATCAAAAGCACACACCTCAGTTTTAGTACAACTGTGCAAAATGAGATGGCTATCCCTCGCTGCCGTCGTCTAACCTCCCGTCTTCAAGATATCCCTACATTGGTAGTAACTAAGGTAGAATGACCAACGCAATCTAAAAGAAGTTGATTCGTACGTTTTACTTCCTGATTGCAGTGCAGGGACGAGTGAAAACAACTGCATCCTAGTCCTGAATGCACTTTCTACCAGTTCATTCATGGACCAAGGACTAGCTGGCACGGCTGCACGGCGGTTTTTTGGACAGGTACGCGGACAAGAGGCATTGTGGTCTGCTTATTTCTGCAAATAATGGTGCTTAAATTTAGTGGAATGCACAAGCATTTCAGCTGGTCAGTACACTGCATGGTTCAGTTCAGCATTCCAGCTGATACCATAATTATAATTGGTTATTCTGGAATGAGAGAACCTAACCCTGAATGGTGACAACAAGAAAAAACCAGAGTGAACTCCAGGAAATTTAAGCCTGCCGGGAGGCCCTTTGCTCAGAGAGAAGCCTTGCTTGTTTTTTTCCTGATTTGTAAACCTTCTCACAACTTTGTCTTTTGCTGTGAACTAGTATATGTTTGTTATGTTCTATGAATCATTGAGATGTATAAAATTGCTTAACTTATGCTTTTAAAGTTTTTTATGAAGACGAGTTTAATGTGAGTGTTCCACATGAGTGCTGGACTAGCGTGTGAACGTTTGGAATTTATTACATTGTGGCCTCAATTAACTGCATGAACCACTGTAACAAGATACATAGTTGCTTATATGTCAGACAGCAGATTGTTGATTGTTAGCTGGTCGATAGCCTAGTGTTGAAGCGAGCTGAGCCAATGTGTCGTGTTTTGCACAACTGCTTACAAGTGGGGTAGCACCAACAGTGTTTACAAGTGCTTATGTATACATCGGCGCACGGTTCTCGAACGAGTGCTCTATTTCATCAAAACACACACTACTCGTATGATAAACCATGACAACTTATGTCTTACCATGCCATATTCATGAAAAAACTAGCGAGGACGCATCTGTTTCGGCAACAATTACGATGGTTCTCACATGATTCACGGGCACACAGAAGTAGCAGCAGTTCCCATAGACGGATTCAAACAGAGTACTAGCCCCAGAGGGGTCGATAACAGGCAAGGTTCAGATAATTAGACACAATCCAAACTACTATTAAACACTAGCTGGGGCAACTATTTCATGCCTCGATCTAATTTGGGCTGGACACAAGACGGACCTTGCCATGAACATCATCGAGGACGTCCCACAACAGCTCAATCCTGTGAACCTTCATGAAGACAACCTTGTGGCCTTGCCACTGATAAACTTGTTTGTGGAGGCATGCCATGCCATCTTCCTACGTAAGCTTGACAAGAACAATATTCCTCACAAACGAAGGAGTAGCTTTGAATTTCTTGTGCTTCAGTACACCCTGGACAACACGCCTGACAATAGTGAGGCTCGAATACAACTCTTCATTGGTATAACCACAAATGGCTTCCAGGATCCAACAGCCTAAGAACTCTATTTTCCCAGTGCGTATATTCAGGTCGTCCGCCTCATAGCGAGTGACATGTACAACCACACAATCCTTGTCTGCATCAAGGCTCTAATTGAAACAGAAACAAATTCTGAATTACTTTTCAGTATAAGAAACACAAGTTATTTAAACCACTACGTATACCATGGCATCGAAGCTAATAAAATTTTGCATTATTAATCACCACATACTTCCTTTTCTAAAAAAAATCACCACATACTTAGATGAAAAACCACAATCGAGATTGGCAAAGAAGGAAATCACCTTGGGCAGCTCAGCGGGGGGGGGGGGGGGGACACATCCTCGAAGGGGGAAAACTGCTCCTGCAGTGCCACGGGGGCTGTAACCTCAAACGGGGTGTTGACCATCTTAGTATCTGGGGTCGCCTTGGTGGTTGCTTCCATCTTCTTGGAGCTCTCTGTCTCGTGGGGATCAGCCTCCCGCATCTGCTCCAATATCGGCAGATCTTTGCCTGGTTCTCCTTGGTCCATCATGAAACTGACGAATACTAGGAGTCCACTGAAAGGAAAACACAATCGCAATGACAATGAAACAAAAAAGAGAGTGAGGACCGTTTACTGCTTTGCAAAAGTTCTTTTTTTCCTCTGAACGAAAATATACCAACATCACAAATCTGCTTACCTTCCCTTCGTTCGGAGAGAAGAACAGTGGCAGATGCAAGTGTTGCCTTTCTTGAAGACAGTGAGGGAGAAGGGGATTCAGCGAAGAGTGAAATGATGGTTGCTTCGTCCGTCAAACTTAGACTGCGGGGAGGTGAGGTTTTGTGATACGACGGCTCGTTACTGCCGCGCTACGACCGGGGTGACTCTTCGCCTGCATACTGCCTTCTAATTTGGTGGATGGCATTTGGGCCCGCGCGCTGCATGGCCCACATGTCAGTGAACAAAAGTATAACGGCATTCAGTAGAGGGAGACTTTTCAATGACCTAGGAGGAGCCAGAAGCGGTAGAGTGTCTCCACTGTACTAGTAGTAATTGTTTTTCTGGGTAGCTGTAGAGTGTCTCCACTGTACTAGTAGTAATTGTTTCTCGGGTCCCAAGACAAAACAGCCCATCCACACTAGTAAATAGTAAAATCAATTCAAAAACATGGGTGCTCTTCTTCCTCCTCGCTCCCACCCACCTCATGTCAGCTCGCTCCACTCGTACCCCCAAATTCCTCACCTCACTCCTACAGAAAACCCGAGCTCCCCTTCTTCCTCACTCCTACAGAAAACCCCCAGCTCCCCTTCTTCTTCGCTCGCACTACAGCTAGGCTCGTCATTCGTTACTCTGCTCAAATCCGTGAGCGCGACGCGACGCCCTCGAGGAAAATGGAGTCGGCTGACCCCAGCGCCAAGAAGATGAGGCTCCCGCCAGCGCCGACGCCTGTTGTAGATCCCGCACCCGGCAGCGCGGGGAGAAGCGGCGACCCCGCCCCCACCGGATCCTAGGGACCCATAGAATCTCGGGTGGACCGCATCAGCGATCTCCCGGACGCCATCCTTGGGGAGATCATCTCGCTTCTCCCCACCAAGGATTGCTGCCGCACCCAAGTCCTCTCAATTCAGTGGCGCCCTCTATGGCGCGCCGTTCCCCTTAATCTTGACTGTCGTCAGCTATCTCTCTTCAATGATTTTGAAATCCCTAGAGCCATCATCTCCTCCCAGCAGGGCTCCGTTCAAAGCCTCTGCATCCTGTCATGCTACCTGAGCAAGCATACCATGCCCTGCACGGTGGACGCCTGGCTGGAATCCCCTGAATTCACAGAACTACAGCTACTTGAGTTCTACTATTCCCCTGGAAATCACATACCACATACCGAACGCCAGAACTTGTGCCCTCAGCACCAATGTCCATCTCGGGGTTTTCGTCCTCTCTCCACACCGCCACCTTTGCGTAGTGCTACCTACCAGACAATCTGGTACTAAACCTTCGACTCCCATTTCTCAAGAAACTTTCACTTGTGCGGGTTCGTATATCGGAGGCCTCATTGCACAGCATCATCCACTCCAGTTGCCCTGCGCTGGAGTGCTTGGTGCTTGTTTTCACAGTTAGAATCGGTTGTCTCCAAATAAAGTCGCCTAACCTTGTAAGAATTGGAATTTCTTTTGACGGAAGGCAGCTCATCATCCAAGATGCCCCTTCACTTCAAAGGTTGATCCTTGATTCTAGTTATTCACCGTTGCAAATAACCATCCTCTCTGCACCTAAACTGGAGACCTTGGGTGTAATACATGATCTCTGTGCTCATTTCAATATGGTGTTTGGCTCCACAGTTCTTCAGGTACTTTATATTATCATCTACACTTGTAACCATAAGCTGCATTTTAAATTTCTGCGCATAATTTATATATCATCTTGGAGTACACATTTTGTACTAATATTATGTTCTATGCTCAATGAAGAGTTTCTCCATGGATGGCCTATCAATGGTGCTAGATTCTGTCAAGATCTTATATATCCAAATGAATAGTTTTGATCTGAACAAGATTATTGGCTTGCTGCAATGCTTTCCATGTCTGGAGAAGTTGTATATAAAGGTGATAATTTCACGCACATTGGAAGCCTGCATATAGTGTACTAGAATTAATCGTTCAGCTGTTGCTCTTTCGACACTCTTCTTTTAGACCTTAACTGTTTTCAATCTTCATGTCTATTTAGGCAACAAGACGGGGTAAGAAAGTTATAACCAATCGGTGGATTCGTAAGCATCGGGATTTTCTCACTTCTCATGAGATTCGATTGAAGACAATAACGCTAGAATGATATGTAGCCAACCATGCAAACACAAGATTTTTCACATTCTTCCTGCTGAATGCGAGGTTACTATTGTCCATCAGGCTTAAGTTTATCAGCAGCATGGTTTTGACGGATCGGTATGTCGAAGAGCAAAAAAGGAGTTTCAGGTGGGCAAAAGATCTTCTGAACGTGTCGGGCTTCTATTTACAACATATTGTGGTCATAATCCAGTAAATTTTACGACCCGGGATGTTCATTCTATGGACCTGACCGATCCATTTGACCGTGACTGCCGAAAACAGTGCTGGAGTTAGATGTTGTTGCCCTTTTCAATCTGTTTTTTTTGTAAACCTGATGAACAATTAACCCTCGTGCTTTTGTACAGTTTGTAAGCTGGAGTTAGATGTTCCTGCCCTTTTCAACTCGGCTGTGACTGTCATATTTTCTTTGAAACAAGGCAAATGGCTTGCCATTCGTTTAATTTAGAGTGAAATATTGTAACAAATCCAAACCAAGGGAAATAACATCACTCTCGCCGGCTGCTTGAGCTCACTGTGCATTACAGAAGCCAAGTGATTAGCCCCCACCCGCACCCACAAACTTATTTTGAACTAGCACATCAAATGGGCTGTAAATTTTCATAGGAAAGCCTGCATGACCGTGACGGATTTGGATTCTGACATTTGGGACCTGCGAGGAAATAGCCTATCCAAGTTGGTGTCGACTTACTAGCCAGTCAACAAACGATTCTACCTACCAGCCATTGGATTGACATCCAACATCTGCCGTGTATCTTCTATCTCTTGTCTTCTTCTTCCTCCAATCGCCCAAACCAAACCACCCCGTCGGCTCCGCCTGCTCCCGCCTCCCATGGCTGGCCGCGCCTCTGCCGCCCTATCGTATGTACCCTCCAACGTTGGCCAGTCCCTCCCTCTATTCCCCCACACGTCCTGTTATTTTCCGGCGACGTCAGCCCCAACACGCACCCGTGCCCGAACAAGTCAACCCTCATACTCCCCTCCGCCTGCGACTAGACCGGCGCATCTTCAACGGCTCCTATTCGTTCCGTCCGAGGCCTTGCCATCGTCCTCCGCCTTGCGGCCTTTGTTCGCTCGCCGTGCGCGGTGCGCCGCCCTCTGATGACAGTAGGGACCCACCAGCGTCATGGCAGTACGCAAGCAAGTGCCTCTATAGTACAAGCCCAAAAATATGGTTCCTCCTAATGGTTGGACATCTGGGGCTCACGCCATTGTCAACGTAGTCAATAAACGAGAGAATTACACTACGAGCGGCTGACACCAGGGACCCAGCAAGTCGCGTAGTTTTTTTTAGGAACAAGCAGTTGTTATTTATACTAGTTTTAGCGACGGATCAGGGTAACAACGGGGCTGTGCGGGGGCTGTGGCCCGTCTAGCCAGGGTTTTATTTATGTTTACCACGTCATGAGCCCAGTTGTGTTTTTTTCTTGCTGAAAGTGGCTAGCCTAGTTCTATTTTTTAAAGAAATACCCAAACAAGGCCTACTTGCTTTATCGGCCCTGCTGGGCTGCAAATCTTTTAAGACAAGGAGAGTTTCATTCGGTTTGCCCAGAAATGGGCTGTACATTTTTAAAACACATCAAACCGGGAATTAGTTCCAATTTTTTTTCATTACAAGATCTTAAATTCTATTGATTTTTATGCGTGGACAATTATTTGGATTTTATATTTATATAAATTATTTTTCAAAATAGTTTGAATGTGAATCGATATTTCTGGATTAAAAATAGTTGACCGCACTAAAATATGCAAAATTTCGTATACTTTTTAACTGTGGCCACAATATGGGGTGTGATGCTAACAAAAAGAAGATGGGATCTAAAAAAATTCTTAAGAATTAGCAAATGGGATGTACATTATTAGAAATAATGGCAGATGGGTTGTATGATGTTTTCCACAGATTTGAGGCTGACTTGTGTGCCTACTATAGGTTAATGCGTATGCTTTCATAAAAAAAAGGTTGACGGACACGCAACACCCTATCAACTTAGTCAACACACGAGATCAGTGACTGTTGGATGTCCATCCAATGGCTGTCGTGCTTCTTCAATCTCTGCTCTTCATGCTCAAGCCGCTCAAACAAGCACCGGCGGGACTGCCTGCTCCCTCCTCCCGCGGCCGGCTATGCTGCCGCGCAGGCCTCACGGCCCCACCATACTCCCATCACTGGCCTAGCCATCCCTCTACTCACCCACACATGTTGTTATTCTCCGGCAACGGCAGACGAACCAGTAAACCCTCGTACTCCTCCGCGTGGGAAATAGCTGCCGAGTATTCCCTGGCTCCGTGTTGTAAACCTTCCTAGGCCTCGTCGTCGTCCACCGCCATGGTGCTCTCGGCACGGCCTGGTCAACGTGGTCAATGAACGACATCCATCGGAAGTGGACTATACGTGGAGAGGGTGACAGCTGGGTCCACGGCCGCACGCAAGGAAATGCCTCCTTATTACGCGCAAAATAATGATTCCTCCACCTGATAGCTAGGACCCACATGAAGGGCCTCTGTATTTCGCGAAAAAACGTTCCCCCCGCTGACAGGTCGGACCCACCAGCTATATCTTCGCACACAAGGAAGTGCCTCCTTATTACGCCCAAAAAATGAATACCCCCCTGCTAGCTGGGACCCACCATATTGTTGGGCTGACTTGTGGGCCTACTAAGTTGACAGGGACGGAGAGCTTTGTCAACTTAGTCAATACTCCAGTGACCGTATGATGTCCATCCAACGGCCATAGTGCTTCTTCAACCTCTGGTCTTCTTACTCCAGCCGCCCAAAGCAGCGCCGGTCGTGCCGCCTGCTCCTGCCTCCCGTGGCCGGCTGTGCTACCGCGGAGGCCTCACCGCCCCCATACTACTCCGACCACTGGCCAGGCCATCCCTCCACTCACCCACACCCCCTGTTATTCTGCGGCGACGGCAGCCTCATACCGTAGCCGAACCAGTGAACGCTCATACTCCTCTCTGCGTGGGCATCCACTGCCGCGTCTTGCACGGCTCCGCGTCGTCCCCTTCCTAGGCCTCGCCGACGTCCACCTCCGTGGTGCTCTCGGCGCGGCGTGGTCAATGTGGTCAACGACCGACTTCTATCGGAAGAGTACTGTACGTGGAGAGGCTGACAGCTGGGTCCACGGCAGCCGCAAGGAAGTGCCTCCTTATTACGCGGAAAATAATTATTCCCCCACCTGACAGCGGGGACCCACCGGACGGGCCACCAGTATTTTGCGAAAAAAATCATTTCCCCCTGACTGCTGGGACCCATCGGACGGGTCACCGTATTTCACGAAAAAAACGTTCCCCCGCTGTCAGCTCGGACCCACCAGAAGTGCCTCCTTATTACGCACAAAAAAATAAATACTCCCCGGCTAGCTGGGACCCACCTTGCTGGGAGGCTGACTTGTGGGCCTACTAAGTTGACGGGGATGAAGGGCTTTGTGAACTTAGTCAATATGAACGATTCTAGCTCCAGTGACCGTACGATGTCCATCCAACGGTCGTAGTGCTTCTTCAACCTCTGGTCTTCTTGCTCCAGCCGCCCAAAGCAGCGCCGGTCATGCCGCATGCTCCTGCCTCTCGTGGCCGGCTGTGCTGCCGCAGAGGCCTCACCGTCCCCTACTATTCCCACCGCTGGCCAGGCCCTACGGCGACGGCAGCCTCACACCGCAGCCAAACCAGTGAACCCTCGTAGTCCTCTCCACGCGGGCTTTCACTGCCGCGTCGTCCCCTTCCTAGGCCTCGCCGTCGTCCACCGCCGTGGTGCTCTCCGCGCGGCGTGGTCAACATGGTCAAGGAACGACTTCCATCGGAAGAGTATTGTACGTGGAGAGGCTGACAGCTGGGTCCACGGCCACAGCCAAGTTTTTTTGTGATTTGCCAAGTAAGTCACTTTGTCTGCCAAGTAAGTCGCTTTGTCAGGCCTGTTGGGCTGCAAATCTTTCAAGACGAGGAGAGCTTTCATTCGGGAGGCCGAGAAAATGGACCATCAGTAATGAGAAATGGGTTGTACATTTTTAAAACACATCAAACCGGCAATTAGTTTCAAATATCTTTTTTTTATTTCAAGATTTTAAATTACATTAATTTTTATGTGTGGAGAATTTGTTGGATTTTGTATTGTTATACATTTATTTTTAAAATTAGTTTGAATGTGAGTCGAAATTTCAGGATTAAAAACAGTTCGAACCGCACCGAAATATGAAAATTTTCGTATAATTTTTTAACCGTTGCCACAATATGGGCTGTAATGCTAACAAAAAGAATATGGGCTCCAAAAAAACCTTAAGAATTAGCAAATGGGTTGTAAATTATAAGAAATAATGGCAGATGGATTGTATGCTGTTTTCCACAAATTTGAGGCTTTCCTAAAAAAAGGTTGGCGCACAAGCACTGACTGTTGGATGTCCATCCAACGGCCGCCGTGCTTCTTCAATCTCTGCTCTTCCTGCTCCAGCCGCTCAAATAAGCGTCGACGGGACTGCCTGCTCCATCCTCCTCACGGCCGGCTGTGCTGCCGCGCAGGCCTCACTGCCCGACCGTACTCCCATCGCTGTCCTAGCCATCCCTCTACTCACCCACACCTGCTGTTATTCTCCGGCGACGGCAGACGAACCAGTAAACCCTCGTACAGTCGTACTCCCCTCCGCATGGGAAACAACTGTCGAGTCTTCCCTGCCTCCGTGTCATCCCCTTCCTAGGCCTCGCCGTCGTCCACCGCCCTGGTGCTCTCGGCGCGGCCTGGTCAACATGGTCAACGACCGACATGCATCTGAAGTGGACTTTACATGGAGAGGCCGACAACTGGGTCCACGACCGCACGCAAGGAAATGCCTTCTTATTACGCGCAAAATAATGATTCCTCCACCTGACATCAGGGACCCACCGAAAGGGCCTCTATATTTCGCGAAAAAAACGTTACCGCTGCTGACAGCTCGGACCCACCAGCTATATCTTTGCACGCAAGGAAGTGCCTCCTTATTACGCATAAAAAAATGAATACTCCCCTTGTTAGCTGGGACCCAGTATAGTGGCAGGCTGACTTGTGGGCCTACTAAGTTGACGGGGACGGAGGGCTTTGTCAACTTAGTCAATATGCACGATTCTAGCTCCAGTGACCGTACGATGTCCATCCAACGGCCGTAGTGCTTCTTCAACCTCTGGTCTTCTTGCTCCAGCCGCCCAAACCAGCGTCGGTCGTGCCTCGTGCTCCTGCCTCCCGTGGCCGGCTGCGATGCGGCGGAGGCCTCACCGCCCCCTACTACTCCCACCGCTGGCCAGGCCATCCCTCTACTCACCCACACCCCCTGTTATTCTGCGACGACGGCAGCCTCACACCGCAGCGAACCAGTGAACCCTCGTACTCCTCTACGTGTGGGCATCCACTGTCGCGTCTTCCCCGGCTCCGCGTCGTCCCCTTCCTAGGCCTCGCCTTCGTCCACCGCCCTGGTGCTCTTGGTGCGACGTGGTCAACGTGGTCAAGGAACGGCTTCCATCGGACGTGGACTGTATGTGGAGAGGCTGACAGCTGGGTCCACGACCGCAGCAAGGAAGTGCCTCCTTATTACGTGCAAAATAATTATTCCTCCACCTGACAGCGGGACCCACCGAACGGGCCATCGTATTTCGCCCCCTGACTGCTGGGACCCACCAGCTACATCTTCGCACGCGAGGAAGTGTCTGATAGTCGGGACCCACCTGGTCGAAGCGTACGTAGCGTTGTCATTCTGGTCACGAACGTGTACGTACATATATACTGGTCGATGTAGAGGCGCGCGCGTGTCGTAGTAGAGGCGGCCAGGGTGCAAGAAAGAAAATACGGCCACATATGTGTACATACGAGCGGGGCATCGAATGCCTACTCACGCATACGTACGGCCAGGGCTCGTGTACATGGCTGGGTCGGAACGGAGAAACAACGTCGTCGTCGTGTTCATGGGGAGGCAACGGAATGCGTCGTGTTCATGGGGAGGCAACAGAATGCGTCGTGTACATGGGGAGGCAATGGAATGCGTCGTGTTCATCGGGAGGGCTTGGACGGAACATGCGATGGAAACGAGGCCAGGCGTACCGCAGAACGGAGGAAACGGCCTTGTGTTCGACCGGCCATGTTCGAAACGGGATCCTGTTCATCGGGAGGGGTCTGGCATACCGCAAAACGGAGGAAACGGACCTCCTACGGTCAAAACGGGGGTCCTGTTGATCGGGAGGGGTGTGGCATACCGCAAAACGGGCAAAACGGACTTGTGTTAGAGCGCTAAGGTCGAAACGGGGGTCCTGTTCATCGGGAGGGGTGTGGCGTACCGCAAAACGGGACTCCACGGGATACTGTTCATCTCCACCGTCGACCCCCTCCAGCCTCCACGAGATACTGTTCATCCACCGTCGACCTCCTCCAGCCTCCACCTGCGACTGTTCATCCACGGGCTCCTGTTCATCCAGCCTCCACCGCGTGCTACTCCACCGGCTACTGTTCAACCAGCCCTCTCCACGGGCTCCTGTTCAACCACCCCTCCACGGGCTACTGTTCATCCTGCCCTCCACCGTCTACTGTTCATCCAGCCCTCCACGGGGTGGTCCTATTCATCCAGCCCTCCACGGGGTCCTGTTCATCCAGCCCCAACTGGCTCGATCGATCGGGGTCCTGTTCATCTAGAGGCAACACCACGGCGTCCTGTTCATCCACTCCCACCAGGAACTGTTCACCCCCCCCCCCAACGCTCATTGTTCATCCAGAGGCAGCATCGATCGGCTTCAGTTAGCAGCAGTAGCGAAGGAATCGCTCGATCGGGTTCAGTTAACATCCATCGATTGATCGCTCGGGTTCAGTAACGCGTAGCCTGCAGTGCAATCGCTCGGGTTCAGTTAGAGCCCAACGCCTCGCTCGGGTTCAGTTAGAGCCAATGCTTCACACACACACGCGCGTACGTGTACGAGAGAAACGCGCATCGCTCGGCCCCCGACCTCCCACCGTAACCGGGAACTCCCCGAAATTTTCCTCCCCCTCGCTTCTACCACGGTTTTTTCCGTCATGGACGGCCCAAAGAATGTCATGCAACTGCGTCTCCGGCCCGCCCAGGACAAAAAGCCCATTTTCTGTCATGATTTTTTATCATAGAAGTAGGAGCCCACCACATCATGATGATACCGGGTTTTGTCATAATTATCGTCATAGAAGTGTCATATGTATGACAGAAAAACATTTCGTTCGGCCCAAAATGTCACGGATGTGTCTTTTTTTGTAGTGAATAATGATCAGTTGCCCCTAGGATGAGCGCAAGGATTACAATTAATGGGATGGGCCATAACCCACAGGCCCCAGGACCTGCCAAGGAGCATGCACACTCTTGCTGAAGGAAAAACCCTGGAAGAGATTGCGACCTTACCCACAGACGATTTTATAGGAGTAACGCAAAACCCAAGAGTTGTGAAGAAACGATAGATGTTTGTTCGGCTTGCAGAATCTATGGATATATCCGAACTTGGTTCGTCGACAAGAGAAATTCTGCAATGCTTGTGAGGATGAACGAGTGTTAAAATGCGAGATTCGCTAAACCGTACACAGGGTAATGATTTGGGTGCGGGATGGATTGATCATCATACCGACTTACTCTTATTATTCGCCTTGCTATATGGGATGGTAAATCTGAGTGACTTACCTACAGTAGAGAGACGACGACATTAAACCTTTTTTAAACCTTAGAATGGAATAGCAATTTTTTCCTTTTACAAGGCAGCTTTTGCCAACCGTAGGTGATACGGTGAGGATCAAGCAGACCCATTTCCTGCAGTAGAAACATAATTGGATGACCGCCATGAGATATCATAGTTGTTTAGTATTGGCTCCAGACCCGTCAGCTAAGAAGACCCAGTCATGGAAGAACCTTACCAAGATGAAAGGACAGATGAATTGTGGTAAATGTTATGCCACTACCGGAAGAGCCCGGATAAGGAATTATCCCGAAGATCTAAGAAGACCGACACTGTTAACAATATGGATGAAGTATATGAGTTTTGATGGAACCGTAACCATGCTTCTAAGGGTGGTAACACCCCAGACCCCTGTGATGATCGATGGATTTTGAGAAGACCCCCAAACCCTAACCTTTTTCTTGCTAGCCTCTCCGAATCTCGAGGACGAGATTCATTTTAAGGGTGGTAGGTTTGTAACATCCCAAAATTCTAAATTTTGGAACGTTATAATAAATAGATAGATAGATTGATTGTTTGATTGTTGTGTGATTGATTGAGTGAAATTCGAAACTTTTTGAAAGTTAAATGAGAGGCAATAAAAGTACTTTCCCAAACTTTCACCTTTTGCATTTTGATCTCCGTGAATTCAAATTCTTTTCAAATACAAAACCCTCGAGAGAAGATGACGTGACTTCTTCCATTTAAATAAATGAAAAGGGTTTTGAAAAGATTTGAATTTTATTTGGAAATATTTCAAATTCAGAAACTTTAAGCAACTCAATGATTTTCACGAGAAGAGATAAAATGACTTCTTCAAATTATGAAATATGAGTTGGGAGTTTCAAGGATCAAATTCAAAGTCCTTTTGAAATTATTTTCAATTTTGAATTGTTTGAGTTTTATTCAAATTATTTTTCTCCAAAAATAAAATATATGGAAAATAGGGTAACATGATTCCCTACATTAGAAAATTGGAGAAAAATTAATTTGAAATCATTTTGGTATTTTTTAAATGATTTTTATTGGATTATAATAGACTAGTAGCACTCTTTGCTTTATCTGAATTTGTATGAATTTTATTTGACTCTAGAAAAATGTTCATCTTGTAGGAAAACTTTTTCTGAAAATTTTGATATATTATATGCCTATAGGTTATTTTATTTTATATCGTTTTACTATTTCTTTTGTCTGCTAAACATTTTATAAGAAAAAGAGAAACCCTTCCCTCCTACTGGGTCGGCCCAGCTCCCAGGCCAGGCCATGGCCCAGCCCGGCCAGGGCCCCGTCCGCCTCGTCCCCGACGCGGGACGACTCCCGCCGCCGCACGCCGGCGAGTCCGCCTCGGCTACGCCACCGCCGCCGCCTTACCCCGCACCCTCCTCCACATCTCGCCTTCCCCTTAAATACCGGAGCCCCAGGCCCCGTTTCCCTTCTCCTCCCCAGTCCCGTAGCTCCGCAGAGCCACCGCCGCCGCCGGATCTCGCCACCGCCGCCGCAGCTCCGCCTCCCCGCCCCGCGCCTCGCCGCCGCGATGCCGAGTCGCCGAGCCGCCGCGCCGCCGCCACTGCTTGCGTGCACCGCACCCCGCCGGAGCCCCGCGTCGCCTCGCCGGAGTTCGCTCGTTCCGTCGCTGCTGCCAGAAACTGTCGCCGCCGGTTTTGTCAAAAAACCGCCCGAACCGGTAATAAACCGCCCTTGGTTCGGTTTTATTCTTTTAGGGTTTCTTCGGTTTTCTTTTTAGCCGGTTTTCCTTTTAGTTAGATTTATTTAATGGACGCTCACTGGTTTAGCCTCTGTAGTGAACGGTTTTCGTCGTGTATGCTTATGTAGCGAACGTTCGTTTGATAGGAATTTCCTTTTTATTTTAGTTTTCCTCGAGGGACCCGTTTGTGAATAGTTTCTTCATAGATTAGTCCCTGTACTTCAAACAACCACATCTTTTTACCCGTTTATCCAAATTCAACGAAATCAACGCCCACTTCTTCGTTATGATCCCCTCTATCCAGTAAAACAACTTAAACATGTTTTTGAAAGCTTTAAAATTTGAATTAGATCAGATTTGATTTCAAACTTCGTTTGATCGTAACTTGAGTTTCGTAGCTCCGTTTGAGTTGATTCTTTTTGCTAATAGAAGCTCTTGACCTAACTT
Source organism: Triticum monococcum (assembly GCA_034509565.1). Taxonomy (NCBI): domain Eukaryota; kingdom Viridiplantae; phylum Streptophyta; class Magnoliopsida; order Poales; family Poaceae; genus Triticum; species Triticum monococcum. The sequence continues at coordinate 549,670,031 of CM067843.1, read as the reverse complement.
TCTGATAAGGCCAAATTCACTTAATTTTGGTACTGTTAGAAATTGTTTTATGTTGCAAGAGTTATTTGCTTGGTTTTGACGTTTTCCGAATTGTTTTCTTTGTTCTCTCCGATCTTTGAGTGATTGCTTATGTGTGGTTATTATTGCTTTCTTACGATAGATTGACCGGAGTGTGACGAGTACAACTATTAAGAATTTTGAGTGTGAATCATCTTCATCAACATTGCATGCAAGTTCACACTTTGATCATATCCCTTTCATACCTAGTTTTTATGCATTAGTTTCACCCTCAAACATTGCATGAGTAGGATTGATAACATGTGGGTATTGGGAAGTAGTTGATGAGGTAGGAACCTATTGCCCTGCATTCAAACCTTCGAAGTTACTATTACGTTGCTTATATTGCTATGCTATGCTCATAGACGTGGATTGGGTTTGAGAATATTCATGACAGATGTGAGATTGTTAATTAATGGTTTACTTAAGGTGGCAACTTTAACACACATCTGGGTGGATTGAGGCGCCTGGGTATTTCAGCGATTGCCTGTTTAGGCACCTGGTTATTTCAGCAATTGCCTGTTTTTCTTTATGGACCGCCACCCAGGCTCAAAGGGATCATGAGATTATTCATGCTAGAAACTTTCGTGTGCAAACTATGGGCTCTAGCATAGTTGATTAAGTAGTGCAAACTCTTACAGTGGTAGACTAGCAGATGTAGGGGAAAGTAGGTGTAACAGTCTACCCGATCGTAAGATGCTAGCACTTCTGAAAGATTATGTTTCGGTCATCCGTTTCTCAAACACCATGTAGTGTGAGAATCCCAACGGAGGAGATCGAGTCTTGTGGGGAAAAGTGCGCAACCCTCTGCATAGTGTATAAACTAATCATGGTTAGCCGTGTCCCCGATTATGGACAACTTGAGTATCTAGTACTTGGATTATCATATGAATCTCATCATGTGACTTTAATTAATTTTGTTGGTTTTTAATAATGATGTTTAATTGGGATTGAGAGGGTGTCTACGCTCTTAATGTTTAACAACCACCATGATAGTTAAATAAAATTGTATTCCTTTGCAGTAGGGAAAAATTGGCTTTTCAGAAAAACCTTATAACCATAGAGCGTTTCCACCAACCATATATGCATGTAGTGATAGCCATTATTTCACCATTGTTCTATAGTGTGAATTTGCCAGTACATTCAATGTACTGACCCTTTGTGGCTGCAATGTCTCATGTTACAGGATTTTCTTACGACGAGTAAGTGATACGTTAGGGTTACGATTTCTGTACTCAACTTTGCCGTTGGTGTTGATGGAAATCCACAACCTTGTTACTTCCGCTATTTGGATTGAGGTAATAATATTTATGTTATTTTATACATGTAATTTACCTCTGTTATAAATCCTCGAGTACTGTGTGTGTCAGCATACCGATTCAGGGATGACACTTAAGCACAGAGACTTGACCGTCTCAGGTCGGGTCGCTACAGGATGAATATGGAAAGGGGGAGGCCTAATTGGGAGGCGCCCAAGTAGGATTCCTCCTACTTGGGGCGCCCCTGTCGTGTCTCCTCCCCTCCAACCTATATATATATATATATATATATATATATATATATATATATATATATATGAAGGGAGGCATCGCTAGAACACACACCAACAATTTTTAGCCGTGTGCGGCACCCCCCCCCTCTCCACAGTTTACGCGTCCGGTCATATTCACGTAGTGCTTAGGCGAAGCCCTGCGTGGATCACTTCACCATCACCGTCACCACACCATCGTGCTGATAGAACTCTCCCTCGACACTTTGCTGGATCAAGAGTTTGAGAGACGTCATCGAGCTAAACGTGTGCAAAACTCGAAGGTGCCGTACATTCGGTGCTTGATCGGTCGGAACGAGAAGAAGTTCGACTACATCAACCGCGTTGTCAAACGCTTCCGCTTTCGGTCTACGAGTGTACGTGGACACACTCTCTCCCTCTCGTTGCTATGCATCTCCTAAATACATCTTGCGTGAACGTAGAATTTTTTTGAAATTGCATGCTACGTTCCCAACATGTTTATTAAATATTATGAAGCATTTGGGGGTAGTTATAAACACTAAAGTTTTTTATGTCATCGGAAAAAGGAAATTGGCTTGGGGTTTATATCAATCATGGCTTCATTGGTGTGGGGTTCCAAAGGTGCCCTTAGAGAAACGCTAATAATATAGCTGAGTAACTCGTGAGAGCGGCATTTCGGCACCTAGGAGCATATGCTCGTGGTTCTTAAAATGTGTTTTAAACGTATTTTGAAATGTCGCAAAATTTCGGAAAAATGTTTTCGGCGTACATCTCGACATTCTACATACTCACAAAGTTGTTTCGTGAAAAAGGGATAAATTTTGTGTCGCGTGTGAAAGAAGATAAAATTTGGTGTTAAAAATGGCTTTTCACTAGACATTATTTTGTCTTTTTTCACAAACCACAAAAGTTGACGGTTTTCTCTAAAACTTAGTGTGCCCATATAGAATATCGAGATGTACACGCCAAATTTTTGTTTGGATTTTTTTGACATTTTGAAATGTTTATCCAATAGTAGGAGCATATGCTCCCATGTGCCAAAGTGCATTTCCCGTAACTCGCTTATAAAACTATCATGCTATTAAAAACTAATATTTTTAATCATTCATACAATAGTGTTGGCTATAAGATCACTATTATCTTAATTTTTTCACGCTTTCTCTCTTTCTCTTTACTCTTGTTTTTTTTACCTAGAAGCATGTGTGTAGAGGTTGATTTTTGCACGAGAGTCCACTATTTTGTTCTTCATGTAGATAAAAATATCATATGAAGTGTATTATAAGCCCTTGATTATACCCGCTTTTAATAACACTAGCTAAATACCCGTGTGTTGCAATGGTGAAACTTCATTCTAGTTGTTCAACGTAATAAAAAATTATTGATTGGGTTGAGATTAACATATGCTATGGGAAGGGTCAATATAGTTTTTTCTGTTGGGTTGAGATTTTTTTAACATAGTACAATCACACATGCCCCACATACACTCACCCCTATGAACGCATGCACACACGCACACCCTACCTTTATGAGCACCTCTGAGATACTGACCCGAAATCACATCTTGAGATTGATGAAGTCGCCACAGACGTCTCATAGTCGACGAAAACATCTCCTCCCACTGAACAAATATCGCCGAAAAGTCTGAAATAAATGCAGGAAAAATAAGAGCATCAATGCCAAGTCTAGGACTTGAACCCTGATGGCCTGGTTACACCACAAGAAACCTAACCATGTGTACGCTCAATTCGCTATTGGGTTGAGATTGAGATAATGTTGTGGGAAGGGTCAACATAGCATTTTTTTATTGGGTTGAGATTGCAATATGTTGTGGGAAGAGAATTCATAAGCAAATATAAGGAAGACATTATGTGATTGTGTATATACAACCACAAAAGGATTTCTTACTATTAGCAATTTATTTGGTTTTATTTTGATTGCTTTGCAGCTTTGCGAGCGATTTATTTTCTAAGAACCGAAGAGATGGAGTCGGTTGAGAAAATAATATCAATAGGAATTGTGGAAGCGAAACCAACAAAAATTAATAAGAATTATGGAAGGAAAACCAACAAACTTTAGTTCCGTTTAGAGCAAGTATAATAGAAAGTTTATAGCCTGCTTACATGGCAATTTTACCCACATGAAGAAGAGAGACATGAAAAAGTGAAAGGAGTAGGCTGTTATGCAAGAGTCTGGCCATATCTGTGCTCCTAACAGATAAAATAAATATTAAGAAACACATAGAGAGAAGGTGAAAAAATACTACTCCCTTCTATCCATATTACTTGTCTTAGATTTGTCTAGATACAAATTGAGCATGGTTAATAGTATCTGAAAAGGATTTCGCCCCGCTTTATATACAAAGCAACAACCATCAATAAGATGATAAAAACACACGCCACCCTAACACACGCACAGACCCAAGGTTAGATACATAGGCACTGGTCGCGGCAACACCATCCCCTACCACTACAAGAGCTATCAGGGGCCTCAACCGTAAACATGCCACTGCGAATAGATGAAGTTGCATACGATGAACCGTGATCTCCAAGGTGGTGCCTTCAGGAAGGTTATGACACCAGAGCACTGCCACCGCCCGATTCGAGGATCAGGGATTCCCCTAAAGCAACACGACGGGCAATGAGGACCGTGACGACGCCTTCAAGAAAGGAACGAACATCGCAACCACAAGTTTAATAGTACAGTAAACTGCTAGCTATACGATGTTACCTTGTCATATACAGTCACCACTCATACAACAATCTTAGTTATAAAGTTACCTCTAATAGTATTCTCTCCGATCCATATTACTTGTCTTGAATTTGTCTGGATACAGATGTATCTAACACTAAAATATGATAGGTAGTTAATAAGAAAAGGTGTGTTTGTGGTAACTTAACATGGTACCATCACATAGCACTTCTCAAAAAAAAATGAGTCTAGAAGCTAACAAATAAAACAACCTATGACACTACCTTTATGATACTTCCCACTATGAAGATAGTAACATAGACAAGTGTCATATGCATGACACTAATGTAAAGTTAGGGGTTGTTTGGTTCTAGGCCCAGGAGTGCCACACTTTGCCATACAATGTTGCCAAACTTGTCTAACGTTAGTTTTTCAAAATGAAAGCCACAAGTTGGCAATCCTAAGAGAATCCTTTCATACTTTTTGAGTGTATGTGTTGTGGAACCCTAGTATGGCATGCTTAAGATATCGCTTGAACCAAACACACACCTAAGTTGGTCAAACTTGCCTAACTTTATAGTCTGTTTGGTAACCTTTGGGAAGAGGAAAGGGAGTTCATCGAGGGAGTAGGCGTGTGAAGTAGAATTTTACTCCCATTCTCTTGTTTGGTATATGATGGGAATTAGTTTGGGATGAAAGTCTGCCCACAAATTAACAGAGTCCCCTATGGAAAGAAATTGATGGGAATTGGCACCCTCAACTCTCATTTCCCTTTCCACTTAAACTCCCATTCCCTCCAAACAATCAGTGGACTTTTATACTTCTTGCCCTTCTACTCCCATTTCCCATCTTTAATTCCCACGAAACAAACACGTTGTTAGGTGTGGCAACCTTTGGCAAACTTAGTCTCAAACCAAACAACTCCTTACTCCCCACTATGACTAGTCTAAGGGGGTCTTTAGTTCGCATGATTCTAAAAACGCGGGAATAGGAAAAATATATGATTGGAGTGGCATACAGGAGTATTGATGCTGCATAAAAAATAAAGGAATTGTAAAAAGAAGTTGAACTAGATGTTAGATTTTCTATGGAAAATAGTACAAAAGATTTTTCATAGAAAAAATCCTGCAACATCTAATACTATGAATCAAAGGACCAACGTTGGAAAATCTCTAAGAATTTTAATCCTTGGAAATCCTATATAGAATGGTCAATGAGGACCGTAACGACAGGCAATGAGAACCGGGACGACGCCTTCAAGAAGGGGATGAACATCACCACTGCATGGTTAATAGTACAGTAAAGTGCTGGCTATATGACGTTACCTTCATATATAGTCATCACTCATACAACAATCTTAGTTATAAAGTCGCCTATAATAATACTCCCTCCGATCCATATTACTTGTCTTGAATTTGTCTAGATACGGATGTATCTAACATTAAAATATGGTAGGTAGTTAATGAGAAAAGATGCGTTCGTGGTAACTTAATATGTTACCATCACATAGCGTTTTTCATGACAAAATGAGTCTAGAAGCTAATAAATACAACACCTTATGACAATGTATATGATACTTCTCATCTTGAAGATAGTAACATAGACTAGTGTCATATGCATGACACTATTATAAGTTATTCTTCACTATGACTAGCCTAAGTGCGTCTTTGATTCGCAGGATTATGAAAACGGAATAGGAAAAGTATATGATTGGGGTGACATGCAGGAGTGTTGATGCCGCAGAAAAATATAAAGAAAAAGAAGTAGACGTAGATGCTAGATTACCTAAGAAAAATAGTACAAAAGATTTTTCATAGGGAAAAAAATCCTAAAATAACTAATACTATGAATTTCAATCCTTGAAAATCCTATAAAATTTCTTTAAATCAAGGAGTCCTGATGATTTGGCTGGGTGGCTGGGAGCCTCGGACTGGTGGCAGCACCCGACAGGCTGGGAGATACTCCCTCCGGTCCTTTTTACTCTGCATATTAGGTTTGTCCGAAATTAATCTTATTCAACTTTGACCAAGTTTATATAAAAAATTATAGACATTCATATAAAAACATCAATATCATTAGATTCATCTTGGAATATATTTTCATATTATATTTATTAGATATTATAGATGCTAATAATTTTTAATATAAATTTGGTCAAACTTAGCAAAGTTTGATTTTCGGTAAATTTAATGTGCAGAGTAAAAAAGACCGAAGAGTTTATATACATACATTGAATAGTAGATTGGACAGAGTACGTGGCACCCATAAATATCGCCGGCATGGAGCCTCAGAAAAAGCGCAAAGCGCGCCGAGATATTTTGTTGACTGGCTGGATCCAAAAAAGAAATCATGCACCTGCCAGTGTTTACATGGCCGAGAAGCTGCTACGTCACCCCGGCTGCTCCACCGTCCTCCCCGCTCCACTCCTCTCCCCGCCATCCTACGCCTTTAATGGCGACAAGACGCGGCCGTATGTGTACCAACCAACCACAGTTTCTCCTCCCTAATCCTGCGCGAGGCGGAGAGGGAGAGGAATCATTCCCCGCCGGAAAGCCTCGCCGCGCGCCCACACGTTTTCATTCCGCGATTGTGACGGCGGCGCGCGGAGCGGGAAAGGAGTGGCGGGGCTGAGCGCTCGGCCGTGCTAGCCCTTGGCTGTGGCGCAAGTGGATTCACGGACAGGTGCCGCCGCCCGCCGCCGCTAGTTGCTAATTTGTGGTCTTTTAAGCCTTTCTGGGTAGTTCTGGACCATAGGAGCCCCGAGCGAACGGCTTAGGTTCTTGGCCGGACTGTTCTTGCCGGAGCTTGGCGGTTTCTGAAGTCGCGGCTGAGGCGCTCTGATCTGATTCTGTCGGAGAAAGGAGGCGAGCGGTCGCCCAGGTAATTCAGAATTTCCCTGTTCTCTCTTGAATGGCTACTTGTTCTTATTTGCTGTAGATTTCTTGTTTCATGTTACCAGTCTCAGCTTCGGGGTTCCTTGAAAGTTATACTAACAATTAACAAGCACCTCCATGCTTCCCCTTCCCTTGTGCCCTCCATAATTCTGCGAAGTGTGCATCTCACTGAGTTCTACCATGCCTTGTATTTTCGTGACGTCTATCCTGTGTTGTTTGCCACATTGTTGGATAGACCCCGCAAAAAATATTCTCTACTAGTAGTATTGTACTGTATTTATTTAGTCATAGATTCGTTCACTTACGCCGTTTCATGACAAGAGTCTGAGCGAGTTTCATGACATGACAGTCCAACTTCATAGAATGGGATTAAAACTTAAAAGAACCATCAGAATGACTTCATAGAATGGTCAAAGTTTACCATTTTAGTAGTCTTGTCCTTACTATTTGGTACTGTGACAATCTATAACATGTTGTAGAACAAGTTTCATGACCTGACAGTCCAACTTCATAGAATGGGATAAAAAGAATTATCAGAATGACTTTGGTAAGACCGTCAAAGTTTACTATTTTACTAATCTTGTCTTTGCTATTTGGTACCAATCTGTAACATGCTGTAGAACATGTCAAGTACAATCGAAGTTACTGTTATCTTAATAAAGTGGTGGTACTTTTCATAATTTGTGCTAAATGGGTGATTTGAAGTTTGAACTATCAACCCTATATTTCGCCTTTGTGCAAAATGTGCAAATTCACATTTACGTGTGTCAATTTGTGTAAATTTTAACAGCTATTGTTGTCCTCCAGCTCTTTCTTTCTTTTCTTCTATATACTGGTTTCATTTGGCATAGACAGGTATATCACACTACAAAATGACTTACTACCATTCTTTTCCTGTTTGCTGCAGAAGTTTCAGGCAATTTTCTTAAACTAAACTCATGTCAGGTGGTGCTTCCAAAAGATTTGGTGAGAATGAAGACTTTGAACTTCTGCTGAGCAAAAGTGATATCAGAGAATCATCTTACCGCAAGCACTCCCTGTGGATGGCACACTGGAAAAGAGATGGCCACAGTGCAGAACCTCAAAATAGCAAGAGCTGTAGTCCGTTTGAGGAAATCGATGATGTCGGATATTCAAAAGATTGTGGGAATTTACCTTTTGAGCTCATGAAAGCTAGGATGGCTGAAAGGTTGATGGTTGGAGTTAGCCATGGAGGTGCATCTTCCGGGAATACACAGCAATTCAGTTCTAATATGTGGGGTGTAGCACATGATGTTTGCCAAGAAGTTCAATGCAAGAATACTGATCAGTTTAATAGACCTTTCGAAAGATCTATGGTACAGAAAAATCTGAATGTATATGCTGCTAAGACAGTGATATCAGAAAGATTTTCTGTACATAAGCCTTCAGATTTATCTGTGGATTCTCATAAACTTTTGAGCTCTGACAATCTGAGTTCAGAATGGAGTCATTTTCCTATGTTTGCAATCAATAGGAAAATTGACAGTATACTCAACCCAAGACGGTCTGCTTTTTCTGCGTCATCTGATAAAATTTTTGTCCCACAATATAATTTGAAGGCGAATATATCTGCATCTAATACAATGGCATTTTCATCAAAGGAATATCAGTTCCACACACACCAAGTATCTGATGAAAATATGACTCACTGCAAATCTGCAGCAGTCATCCAACCTCATCAAGATGATTGTCTCGGTCTCAATTCCGACCATGCAGGAAGAAATCTGAAAGCACATTTGTCAGTTGAAGAATCGTGCTCTTGCAGTAAGGATGAAACTAACTCCCTCGGTAGCCCATCAAAAGGGTCACCTTATCAGTCTAGCAAGAATAATGACATATTTTCAGCAAGCAGAAAAGACGATGAAATTGTTGAACCTTTGTTGGAACATAAGTTAGGAACATCTGAAAGATGCCAAAAACAACAGGATTTGGAGGAAGTAGTATTTTATGAGCCAGCATTAGATAGAGAATACCAGATGAAATCAGTTGATGCTTCTTCCATTGGCAAGGGCATTGATGTGGACATTAATGGCCAAGGTGTGACATTTCCTAATTTGTTACAGGGTGAACAACAATATCGCAAAGTGGATTCTGCTGTGAATTTCACAGAGATCTCCAAGTTACTGGATAAAATTGAAAAGGCACCAGTAATGAAGAGCAAAGGTGAAGCACTGGCTTGTAGAAAACCACCAAGGCAAAAATTGACAAATAGCAAGCAAAAAGGGTCCTGCTTATTTGAAATGTTGACAGTACCATCCAAATCACATCTCACATGCTCCAAAGATCCAACATATTCGGTGAATTCTCGCAGTAACACAAGCAGATGTTCATTGGAAACACAGAAACAGTTCTCGACAAAAACAGATACATTGTACAGCGATACTCATGATGCATCAAAATCCATAGCAGGTGAGACGGTTATGAAATAATCTAGTATAACTTGACTTACCTTCTGAACTTCTGGTGCACCTGGATGACAGAACTTACGTATTTGTCAGGTTGTTTGTGTCAAAACATGCCATCTGATAATCTACATACATTCTTGCACTACCTCTGCTCACTGTAATGTTCATGACTTGTTTGTTCTGGTTTCTTTGCAGGGTTCGCTTCAACGTCAACACAAAAGGTACAATTCCACTTTGCTTTATGTTAATTTACTATATGCAACCAAAAGATAGTCTGGTTTTCCAAGAAACATGAAGGCATTTATGCAGTCATGAAAGATTATTTAGTAGTATATGACTTTATTCTTGTATTAGGAAAGAAAAAAAAGATCAAGGAAATCATGAAAAATCAGAAACATGTAAAAAAGGGAAAATACAAACATATCAATCAGACGGGAAAGAACTTAGAAAATCCATGTTTGCTTAATTTTTGTGTGTGTGCGTGCGTGTGTGTGGGGGGGGGGGGGGGGGGGGGGGGTTGAGGAAAATAAATTAAAATAAAAAAAGATGAAAACAGAATGTCTTATTTTATTTCAGAGGTCGGAAAAATATCAGGAAATGGGAGTGACATGCAAATAAATTTGGAAAACTTCAGGATTAGAAGAACTGGTTTCAGAATTCAAAGTTGAAAGGTGAAAAATGTATCTTCTTTTCTAAAAAAATCGCACTTTGCATGCTACTGTAAATCAACATGCTGCCAAAGATTCCTACCTTTCAAGAACATAACTCTGATTGCTTGAGTAGGGTCCGGGGAAGGGTCTGACCACTTTGGGCCTTTTGTATGCAGCCTTTACCTGCATTTCTGTAAGAGGCCTACGAACCTACACAAGCATTTCTAAAAAAGGGCACCCCGGTGCACGTAGCTCCCGCTTGTGTAGGGTTCGGGGAAGGGTCCGACCACTTTGGGTCTTTTTGGACGCAGCCTTTCCCTACATTTCTGTAACAGGCTATTTGCAGGACTCGAACCCGTGACATCATGGTCACAAGGCAACAGCTTTACACCTTTATTGCTGCGCCAAGGCTCCCCTTCCTACACATGCAGCGACAATTAATATGGATCGGAGGGAGTACTTACTTTCGGCTTGTCCGGATGGATTTATCCATCTCGGAGAGACGGAACCAAACCTAAGATCCACGCTACACAGTCTCAAAGGTTCTGAGTGTTGCTCACTCGGATACGCCAAACGCTAGCGGTTGGCCTCTGTAGCATCCTGGTATATCCGGACGCCTCGCTTGGAGGGTCCAAACGCACTGGTGCCACTCTCTCAACTCACTGAGGGACCGAATGACACACTCAGCAGCTCTGATCAGGGATCACTGAGAGGTTCTCAGGTTTTGTGGAAGATTTGGACCAAGTGCGTTTGAGTATTTAAGCAAAAAAACATTCTCCACACTTGGTTCAAGTTAAGATCTCGAAACCAACTCATGGTTCTGGCACGTGGATAGCTAACTTCCACGCACCCCTGCCTAATCATGTTGTCATAAATCATCAAAATTCACTACGGGGGCCTATGATGCACTTTCAGTCCGACCGGTCGTGATGGAGCTAGTGCTCCTTTGATGCACGTACTAACACCCACAACGTCTGCTCATTGAAGATCATAAAATTAGTTGTCTTTGGTGGAATCCTTTTCCTACTCCAGAATCTCGTTTGCCACATTATAACTTCATTGAAATATGACCATTTGTTAAATTTAGTATATTCATGTACATTTAACTTTCTGTTGCTCATAGTCTAACCAGCTTCAGGAACCCTAGAACTAAAGCATTTTATTTATATTGGAAAAGGTGCAACTTATTATGAATGTTGTCTAACTAACAATTGTTCCACAGGACTCTGGTTACCCAGACTCAGAAAAAACTGAACGGGTAGTCTCCTCCTCAACTAAAAGAGTATCAAGCTGCTGTGAAGGAAATGAAACAATCAACATGAGCTCGGAGCATCAAAACTCTTATTCCAAAGCAACTTGTGCTAGTAAGAAAGAATGGAGCATACCCAAAACGTCAAGCATGAATTTGGATCTAGTTCTTTTTCAAATGAGCAGAATGAGAAATCCGATTTCCAAGGCTCCAACTGAGTCACCAGTATGCTCAGATCCAAATGACAAGTGGCTGAAACGCCTGAAATGTGATAGTTCAGATCCACATGTTCCTTGTTCCAAGAAACCAAAGACTGGAGACATAGCAACTCCTGGAGGGGCATGTACCGTGTTTGGTCAAGTGCTTGATTATAAGAGGGACAGTGCTTGCATGATCAAACAGGTTGAGGACCAAGTGGTGCATGAAACATTGATGGACCAACAAAACCAAGATGCGTCTCCTATGTCAACAAAAAGTCTTAATCACTGGATAGGGAGGTGGTGCCAAGGTGGCACCCCTAGTTTTCATGGAGCTTCGAGTCCAGGAAAGCAATCGCGAAAGTCTAACACACCACCTGATTGTCTTGAAGGTCAGTTTCCAAGCATCGCAGCGATGGCTATGATGGGGCGTGTAATGAACAAGCTCCGCCCTTGTGAACTTGAGAAGAGGGGTCCTTCTGTAGTCTGGAAGACAGAGGGGTTATGAGTGCCTGTCCGGCTTTATTCAAGACCGGCCATCGGCTGTGGGTTAAAATTTGCATGCAGGAGAGAAACTGCACTGCTACGCTGATGGCAATGTGTATGATTGTTTCCTCACAGAAGAAGAGAAAAACATGGTAGTGTGAATATCATTCCAAGGAGAGAAAAATATGTGTGGTTTCTACCAATCACAGTGTGATAGATTGACGTGTTGATTGTGTAAGGTTCCTGGGATGGATATCTTTTTCCATCGTCTGAAGGGTGCCATATTTGTGTACCGTAACCAAACAGATATTCATAACTGTGGAGGTTGCATTCAGTTTATGTTTGCTCTACTTGAATTCGAGTTACATTTTTGTTGCTTCCAGAAAAAATGGAAAAGAAAAAGAGTTACATTGTCGCTGTGCTTTCCTTCGGAGCTCCTGGAAGGATAAAAGTTTAGACTCTAATGTTTTCTGGACCCAATCCTGATAAATATTTGAAGCGCAAACTCTAAATCTTATGAAGCAGAAGCCGTCTGGCGTAGCAATGGTGCTGGATCCAGCCCGCCGGGGCTCACCGGTGGTCCGGCTGTGGGTGAATATCCTGTGCTCCTGGAGCACGTGAGTTCAGGTGCTCCAGCGCGAGCTCGGATATAGATCGAATGATTGCTGGACTTGTGTGTAATGACGAGACTCGTTGTGGGTTTTCTGCAAATTCGTGCGAGCTCTCCATGTGACTGTGGGGTCTAGGGAACTTAGGTGCTCGAGGAGCATAAGATATTTTCCCGCCTGGCCGTTGGGGAGGTTGGTGGCTCCTGCGTGATGGCGGCGACACCATCACATTGGCTGGTGCCGACGTGCTGCCCGATCACGTGGGGTTGGACTGCTCCGAGCGAAAGGATTGGCAACACGGTGCTCGTGGGCGTTCGTTTCCTCCAATGTGTGTGTGAGGGGGAAAGGAGGTTGTGGAGTGTCTTCCTCACCCTCCACCCCCCGGGTCATGTTCTACAGGTGAAAGTCTAAGACTCCAGTGTAGGTCGGGCGAAGGGGTGTGTGTTCCCATGTCATCACCCCCCCCCCCCCCCCCCCCCTTTTTGAGGCGTCGCTTTGAAGGTCATCGACCCCTTCGACGTTCTCCTGGTGTTGGACGCACATGACATTGTTGTTGGTAAGTGGAACTGGCGTTGGCATGTTGGTGCGGTCCTTCAATCAGATGGAATTTGTCAGAGGTCCGTATTTCCGTCTGAACGAAACATGCCCTTCGTCTCCAATATGGTCAGCCCCATCTTGGGCACATTGTGCTTCGGGTGGGCGTGGACGAAATCACCTGCTACCAAGGTCTAGCAGGGGAAGATAATTTAGAGGAGACACGGTCCAGGCCGCAGCGGCAGAGATGTCGGTGCTTGTGGAGTTGATTGACCTTGCCGGTGGCCCGGAGATCTCGATGATGTGGACAAACCGCTCGCCCTCCATGGCCTTAAGCACGTACAAAGCACGATGATCATGGCGACAAGCGTGCGCACGTCGAAGCCAAGGGCCTAGTTGCCTTGGGGACGGTCCATGCTAGGGGGAGGCAGCAACGAGCGAGAGGTTGTCCTCCCAGACAGTGTGGTAAAACATAGCCAGTTCAGTCACGGCATGGTGGCTAGCTGTTGGTGAGCTGCCAAACATGAGAAGATGGGGGAGGTGGGGCTAGACCCATCAACAAACTGCTACTTCTTCGGTGGTAGTGATAGTGGTGGTTGCCGCCAATTTTTCTCACGCCATGAGAGCTTGCCCCCTCCATGAGCAAACTCGCCCCCTTTATATGTGAATCCTGGCTCTTCCCCTAAATGCATGTGATGCGTGTTTGTGCATGTTCTGTGCATCTGTTGCGCCGAGGGCACACACGTTGTTTAAAATTAGAACAAAAAGCAAGGCTGTAAAAATGGAAGAGATGATTTTCCGAAAGGTTTATGTTTCTTCAGTTGTCGAGGGGTCTATATTGTGGTGGTCGAAGTGGCATGCTATCTAGACAACGCAGGTTGGAGATCAAATAGAAACTGGTATGTGCATTTTAAAAGACTTAAGACCTAGGTTTCTTTGATTATCTTAACATGTGGAGAACAAAAAATTAGGACCTCCGGTGACTTAAGATAAAGCTGACATCATCTCATTTTATGTGCCTGATTTTTATCCGCATGAGACCTAGGTTTCTTTGATTAAAAGAATTTTCATGAATGTTGATTCATTAGAATAAGAACGTTGCTATAGACCCTGTTAATCAAGCCATTGGTGCGAGGAAGCAAACTGCAGGACATCATCCGATTTCACATCGTTCATAAATCAGCCACACACCCATTGTGCGCAAAGTAGTTTTGTTAGAATAATCCTTAAGAATTATTTCTATGTGAATTGTTTGATTGCATGATTGAGTCCTATAAGTTTTCTTGGGGAAATGATAATTGGTGAAAGTCAGATTTTTTGAGACCCAGTGAACGCCCTCAAATCCATCGGATCACGATCAAACGAATGACATTTTCTCTATGCAACGTGGCATGTTTTTTGTCTTTTTATGCTACATGGCAATTTTCGCCTCCACAAATCCTACAAAGTTATCATGGCAACTTAGTTGATTAGGCATGACAAGCTTGACAAGCTGAGGAAAACACTCTCAGATATTGCGGTCCTTTTTTTTTCTTTAGGTTTCTTTATATACCCTAAATTTTCTATCTGTTCATATATTTTGGGAAGAGTCATTTGTTGTAACTATATCCCCTATTTAATTGATAGGACTCTCAAGGCGCATAAATAAGAAAAATATAGGAAGCCAGTGTCATGCCCATTTAGAGCCCACTCTAAGTATACATGGTTAATTATAGTGTGACAATTCTTTTGACTGCATCCAGAAAAGCAAGAACTTTTTTCCATCTAAGAGTATATACAACTGGACCCATCAAGCTCCTCTCAAACGTTCGGGTGGACAACCCAGTCACTAACCAGTCCGGAAAAAGTCATTCAATTGGATCCCGCATAGCCAACCCAAGTGTCTGCGCTGACTAGCACTCCTTCAAACGCAGCCATATGTGGGGCGAGTATATGGACGCCCGGGCCGTCCTATCTCAAATCCGCTTCAAATTGACCGCCTCTCTCCCGCCTTAGTCCTCCCTTTCCCGCGTTTGAGCCATCTCCCTCCTCCACCCTTGCTCCCTGTTCGCGCCATCGTTCTTTATCCACTGCCTGATTCCACAATCCTAGATGTTGACACTGAGTACCCCATCCCCCATCACTGACATGGAAGATGCCTCGGCGGAGTCTATGAGCGCCCCAACTGTCCCAACTTGGAGAAGCAAGAGAAATATGCAAAAAGAGAGCATGGAAATGCGACGACAATGCAAGGAATCGAGCTCAAGAGAGAGAAGTTGATGCTTGCGAGGGAAACAGAGGAGTCAAGAATCATGTTGTAGGATCAGTGGCGGAGCTTGAACCAAAAAGCAGGGCGGGCTGGGCAGGCGAAGCTGAAGCAAGTTATCTCTCGGCTGGTGTTTCACATCCTGATATAGGTGAGCAGTAGAAGGAAATGCTGGTAAGTTGGGCGGGCCATGGCCGGGTTTTGCCCTAAGGTAGCTCCGCCAGTGTGTAGGATGCTAGCCTCTTGGACGAGAAAGATAAGAAGTGGTTCATTAACATGAAGAAGAGGATCAACGAGCGCAACGATGAAGATGTTTGATTCATTCGTGTATCGCCTATTTATATATAAAGAGGATCAACGAGTGCTAGAATGGAGACGTTTGATTCATTCATGTGTCGCTTATCTATGTATGAATTGTTGAATTTTTTTTGGCACGTGTTGAATTATGGTTATTTTGCTTTGTCAATTTGTTGAATTGATGACAAATTTGTGTTATATAATGGGCGTGCATGATTTTGCCAGAAAATGAGAGTTTTGATATCAAGGGTGTGGTTGTCCAGAAGAAGAAATGAGGGTCCGTCTGACACTATGAGCAAAAGTGTCTGAATGCTCCTGCGTACATTTAGGGAGCGGATTTGCCAAATTTGGTTGTAGATGGTCTAAGTAGTTGTATTTTTTTCTTTGAAACATAGTGCAAACAAAATCATTAAAAAGGAATTTATAATCCTACAAAGCAAATAGTCCACGTAGAAAAATCATAACAATCTATCCTCCAAAGCTCATAAGAAATCCTTTGAATCAAGGGAATCAAATAGATTAACATCTTTTTTTTTGGAACATAGACTAACATCTTTTATATATTAAATAGAGTTAAACAAATTGAATTCAATCTTGGCCCTCCAGTCTCCAATGAGAGCATGAGGATTTAGCGTCACCGTTTTCTGTTCCTTCGGCCCCAAATCCCTATCCCAAATTTCCAAGGAATCATGGCGCGCTGCTCCCCGCCGCTGCTGCGCCGCTTCTTCTGCTGCGCCGCCAAATCCGCCTCGGCCACATCCGCCGCCGCCGGCACCAAGAAGAAGAACATCGTCTTCTTGGGATCTCCCCAGGTACCACCTCCCGCAAACTCCCAGCGTCCAGTCCAGTGTCTCATTCGAGGATTCGGATCGCGCCTTAGGTCGCTGCCTCGGTCCTGGACACGTTGTTGGCCGCGTCCAGCTCCCCCGACTCCGCATTCCAGGTCGCTGCCGTCGTGACACAGCCGCCGGCCTCCAAGAACAGGGGGAGGAAGCTGTTGCCGTCGGCCGTCGCGCAGCTCGCGCTCGAGCGAGGGTTCCCTGGCGACCTCGTCTTCACCCCCGAGCGCGCTGGGGAGGTGCTTTCTTCAGAACCGTTCTCCTAGTCTTGTCCACATCGAGGCTATTGTGGTGCTGAATGCAAGAGGATGTGCAGCTCATAGTGGTTTGTCTTGCAATGCAGGAGTCCTTTCTGTCTGACTTGAAGGGGGTGAGACCAGAACTTTGCATCACTGCTGCTTACGGGAACATTTTGCCACAGAAGTTTCTTGACATCCCACCATGTGGTAAGTCCAGAAATCTGCCTATCAAATTGCCAGCATTGCCTTTGTTTTAGTTCAATTGCTGTGCTGCATGATAAACAATAGTTACCTCACGTACAAATAGTAATGCTAGTTCACTATACATGTTTGCTTGACTTTGGTAGTTTTGTTGCAGTGGCTCAAAACCAAATCAGGTCTTTTTGTGTCTATTTCATACGGTATTGGTACCGCACATTAACCATTTTTTTAATGGTTGCAATATTTATGGAATCCACCCATTCCCCAAATATCCACTCATATCAACTTATTGCATGCTAGCATCATCATTCATAGGACTAGGAGAACTAATGGTTACCAGAGAGTTGCTACCGATCACTCGATGTCCATACATCACCATTATTAGGCAATACATTTACAAATAATTTTAAATCAAGCTTTGTCGGATGATTCATGCTAGATCTGATTCTGCTCTGGTTTCCCACAAACCGAACTTCCAGCCAGTACCAGTCAAGCTTAGGGGAACCAGTGTTACTAACCATACCCTGCCAGGAAACAATATGTGGCACAATGAATTTTGCTACAAAAATGTTGTTTGGAAACTTTGAACCCTGATCATTTGTCATGTCTCCTTGTATACCAGGTACAGTTAATATACACCCAAGTTTGTTGCCTCTATATCGCGGTGCAGCTCCTGTGCAGAGGGCATTGCAGGTCTGTATGATGCACCTGTTACAATTCTGAGCCAGTCAAATTACAACATATACCAAGTTATCAACTATGTCTGTAGGATGGTGTTGCAGAAACAGGTGTTTCCCTTGCATATACTGTCCGTGCCTTGGATGCAGGTCCAGTGATTGCTTGCGAAAGGTTTTCTGTCGATGAATGCATCAAGGTAGATAATATTTGTTCTTGTGCCAGTTTGAGGGACCATCTTGACTGCTATGCAAAAGCAGTTATGCAAGTCTTTGACACTGTCATATGTTTACTGAAATCATTTTGTGCTGATGCTAATAGTTAGAAAAACTGAGGCTTCTCGCTTGCTATTCTTTATAAATTATAACCATCATTTCGGGATTCCTTTCTTGGTAAAGAAAATAGATGCTCGTTGAATGAAAATAGTTCGAATGCACTATCATACTTTTAGTGTGGTGTCTGTCTGTGTTCATGAGGACTGATTAACATTGGAAACTTTTCATGGAGCACCATATTTAAACTGGCATGATATGTTATTTGTTTGCTAATTTACTGGATGATGCTTCTGTGCAAGGGTTGGGTTAGTTCATGTTAGAAGCTGAAGATAATTTAAATTTCAGATGATGCTGTGCTGTTTGATTATCAGCTTTACATAGTGTCGCGTTTGATAAACTTTTATCATTTTGTTTGTAGGCACCAGAGCTGCTTGCTATACTATTCAATATAGGTATAAACTCAAACTGATCATATTCCATCACTAAAGATATGTATATATCTCTTCCATGGTCATTACATGGAGTTGGTCTTCCTACTGGCATACCTCTCCTAGATAGACTTGATTAATTGATTATGCTTTACAATTCACAGAGAAACAGGTTGAATATCTTAAGAACATTTTAGGATAATTTTGAGCTATTCAGACTTGGTAATTTTGAAGTTGTATTAATAGGGTCCAAGCTACTGCTGGATGAACTACCATCCGTTCTTGATGGTTCAGCTAAGCAAAAGGCAAAGCCACAAGATGACTCCAAAGCTACACTGGCGCCCAAGGTAGTAATGGACAGGAGTGGCTACAAAGATATTTTTCTTTTTTAATTGATGCAACTCAATTAAGTATTTTGATATGCAGATGGGTATAGAATTCCTCGGTACTAGTCTTTGTCAAAATTCACTAGGAAAAAAAATCTAACATCAAGCCTGATGCTATTTTTTTTAAGGAGGCAAAAGACTTGCCTCATTCATTAATTAAGAGGGGAAAGAGAGTTTAAATTTTGTGTTACAACACCACTACAAAAGGCCTACTCTCGTGGCATGATGGAACCCAATTTCTTTGCACCCGCGGTGACCCAAGTGTGAGCCTCAATCTTGATGTTAGCTAGTAGAACCGTCGGCGGGGCACTCTTGAGTTGGAAGATGCGAGCGTTTCTTTCATTTCAGATTGTCCAAGAGGTGAGCATGGAGAGGGTGGCCATGGCCTTCCTATTTGGTATGGTAGAGTCAGAGAGCCCGATCCACCACTCTTCGGTTGACTGTGCCAGGTGCCAAGTGGAAGTGTTGATGCTTTCGAGCTGAAGCCAATCTTTTATCATTTCCCAAAGTCTAGTAGTGTACCGGCATCTGAAGAGGAGGTGGTCGATGGATTCTTGCACACGCTTGCAAAGAGGACAAAGCCCGCAATTGGGCCACCCCCGGTTGGCCAAACGGTCAGCAGTCCAAACCCTATTTTGCATGGCCAACCACGCGAAAAATTTGACCATCATTGACCAAAATAAATAATAAACAAGTTGCATGAGCTTTTGTGAAATGTCCTGCTACAGTTTAGTTCATATGCGATGACTTGCTAAAATCCTTATCAAATTCACTGTTTGCTTCCAAGTGCAGCTATAAGCTTATGCGGGGGAATTGCAGCCCATTTGTTGCATTCACCTGATCATTACTCCGCCCTGTGTTTCTAAAGTTTATCTGTAACTCTGTACGATGTGTACTGAAGTTCTGTTAGGGCATATTTCTTCGTATATTAGTATTTATATGGTTGTAACTAGCATTCTTTTTAATTTGTTCCAGTAATGCACTTGCTGAGACTGAGAACCCTAATCTACTGGCACTTCAAGACAACTAATTTATCATGAAAACATCTGTTTCCAGATGAATTCGGACGAGTCCTGGCTGACATTTGACGAAGAAGCTAAAGTTCTCCATAACAAGGTGAGTTTTCTGATTCTTTAATGTACTCATGGAAGCTATTGCCAACCAACTCTGGTAGGTGCGAGCATTTGCAGGATGGCCAGGAACCCGAGCAAAATTGCAACTTATGAACCAAAATGGCGAACCCGATGTTCTAGACATCAAGGTTATCAGTACGAATGTTTCCACGTCCTGTGACAAAGTCGGAGACGAAAATGAAATACTATTCTCAGGGAACTCACTGCTCGTTCCTTGCTGTGGGTCAACTTGGCTCGAGGTATGAACTCCGTTTGGCATAACAATGACATTCTGCTTGTTTTGCTCATGGTCTTCTCAAATTTGTCTGTTATCATGTACATATTAGGTCTTGGAGCTTCAGCTACCTGGAAAGAAGGTAACCACGGCTCGGGACTTCTGGAATGGTTTGCGTGGTCAGAAGCTGTTAAAATCAACATAGAGGGAAATCTGCATTCATTTTGCAGCGTGCAAAAGATTCAAATGCCAAGACGGCCATATGCCATGCTCGGTTTAGATGAATCTTGCAGGTTAAAGGGCTGTTGACATTTATCCTTAGAGAAATTTGCAGGGGAGCAAAAAGATGGTCTTAACTTTTGTAAAGAATATTATTTAAATTGGCCTTAACTTTTTTCTTTTGACAAATCAATAATTTTACAGATTGTCATGCTCGTCTGTATTATTTCCAGTTCTAGTAAAAGGAATACAATGTTACCTTGAACGATGGTGACAGAATAACGTTGGTTTCATCATTCGAGAATTCAATCATGATTTTTTCTCTCTTTTTTTTGAACTTGGAACACTGCAGTTACACTGCTTAATCAGGCACAACAAGGTCGTTGCATACATTCAAGAAGCTGATAACAAGACAGTCTGACAGCTCCAAATGGCACTGTTATATTCGGTTCAATAAGTATGTTTTCTGGTAAAACTGCAATAACCATTCACCTATTTAGAATCACAACGAGGACAACTTTCAGCGGTTAGTTTGCTCAACAAATCTTACATTGAATTAGTATGCAAAGCATCGACCTTAACACAATGCTGCCAAATGTTACAACTGATACATACATACAATGTGTGTATGAGTAGAACAGCAGATGTGGAATATTCAACATTTTAGCAAGGACTAACTTCATGTATGTGAATTCTGCCGCAGCTTCTCCATCCTTTCTCTCCATGACATCTTTTGCATTGCCAGAACCTAGCAGAACATTGTTTCATTAGTATCTTTCGGCACATGCCGAAATAAACAAAATGCATGGAAGAGCTAGGGGGGATTACTTCATCGCTAATGAGCGAACTGCTAGGTTGAGCTTCAACATCTTCAACTTTCTTGCCTTCGCCATTGGTTTTAAGCTCATCCTCAGATGTTTCCGTATCAACATTCGAAGATATAGGTACACCAAACATAGCCTCATCATGTGCATCTCTGACTATGTTCTCATTCTTTGACTATGACATGCAAACAAGGCATATACAAAATACGGCTGGTTAGGAACAAGTTGGAAAATATATAATATAGCATTGTAAATTCACTATTTTATAGCATAAGTACCTCCACAGTAGAAAGTCGGAAGCTCTTCCCTATGTGCTTAACCAGTGTAGCGTCATCATTAGCAACTAAAAAAGGAGAGCAGGGACAGACAAATTATGGGTTATCAGACAAAAAAATTGACATGCCAAAACAAAGGGTTCAAACTTCTGTGTAGAATCATACACCAAAGCTTCTTACAAGCTCAAGGTACTAAATATCTTGCATGGTGTAGAACAAGAAATAGGCATTGCAATCCTTCAAAAGATGCATCCCAGTTCCAGTAGCCAAGGAAGAGCTCAATAAAGGTGTTAGTCGAATAGTTGACGTATTGCACTAGCTGTTGTAAATTATCGTTAATACAAACTACAGAGTAAAGACACCACAATATACTAGATTCTCATATTCTGGGTGCTCCAAATCTATATATTAACCAAGTGTAGTGGCATCAACTCTATAGCACACATACTATATTCTGGGTGTGATCCAAATCCATTCTTAACTTTACATCAATAAAACCATGATAGAACAATAGAACAAGAGCAACTAAGTACACCATTTGATCTTTTGACTGTGCATGGAAACTGTCACCAAAGATGGCAAACTATACACTTTCTCACATAGAATTATACACACTGACAATTAGCCATATTGCCTTCCTAGAGTGCATCTTCCAACACAGGTAATAAAAGGTACTCCCTCCGTCCCATAATATAAGATGTTTTTTGACACTACACTAGTGTCAAAAAACGTCTTACATTATGGGACGGAGGGAGTAATTCGGTAAGAACTTTATGTGCTGATGAGAAATTTGGCCTATGGTGTGTAAACATAATTAACTTTTGGTGTGTGAAATTTGCCTATATCCTAGGGATTTGCAAAGTGGGCTACACCCTAAACTGGGATTAGAAATCCTAGCAGAGCTTCATATCCAAGTACCCAGCCAATATGAACTTAAAAACCAATATTGGATCCGTAGGTGGGTGTCTAAAATAGAAATATGCAAGATCAAACTCCCAAGGAGTGAGGCCGTAGATTGTGTAGCATGGCATCGTGAGAAGTCGGGCATGTTCACTGTACGTAGTGCATACAAGCTTGGTACCCAATTGAAACAGCAAGACAATGTGCAGCGTTTGTCGCCCTGTAGAGATCCAGAAGAAGCGGAGCTAGCAGTTGTTTTGCATGGTCTATCTGAACTGAAGAAGTACTACAACGGACCACTATGCATAGAGACAGACTGCTCCAGTATACCAGCTATCCTGGGAAACAAATTGAGAAACCAGTCTTCGCACTCCCCCCTGGTCACGGACGCATGGTATCTCATGGAACAGTTCAGGGACATTTTCATCCAAGCCGTGAAAAGATCCAGCAACAAGATGGCGCATGAACTAGCAGCTCTAGCTAGAAGGAACAGTGACCACAGTACGATAGGAGATGTCCCTTCTCCCTTAAGGATGTTACTTAAGGAGGATTGTAAGAACTTTCTGTGGTAATGTAATGGCTTGCTGAGCCTTTTCTCAAAAAAAAAAAAATTGTATGAGAACTCAGTACATATAGAGGGGACAATCAATTCATTAAAAAAGACAGGAATCCTTATCGAATTCAAATGCAGCCATAAGAAGCCTGACCTTCAACATCATTGTCATCTTCATCAAGTGGAGCATCTTTGTTGAATTCAAACCTCCCCCAACCCACAGTGCCAGTTCCGAGGGTGGAATCCTTCGAAGCTGTCAAACATTGAAATAAACAATATAATCTTCAGAACAATGAAAAAAAAAACATAAGGCACGAAGATCATACACAACCTGCACAATAACTGTGTGTCCGCTGAACTACGAATTAGATGAATTTAAAAAGGGTTTTCCCTAATGTATTTGAATAGCATTTTACTCACGCATGCAATAGTTGATTTATTTCACAATCGACATATGAAGCACTACTGCAGAATCACGCACTGTACTCGCTCTATTGGACATAATCCATGGAGTGCTCATTAACAGAAAAAAAGAAGTGGCAATACCTGTCTCTGAAAGCTGAAGCTTCATTTTTGCTTTCACTCTCTCAGCAGGAGTCTGCAAGAACATCAACAGCTCATCACTCCGAAAATACCACAGGTAAACAACACTGCTGCACAATCGCACGGTAGTACTCCCTCCGTCCCAAATTAAGTGACTCGACTTTGCACTAACTTTAGTACAATGTTAGTACAAAGTTGAGTCTCTTATTTTGGGACGGAGGGAGTATTAAGTTACCAGGCAGTAATTGAAAGACGGAACCAACCATTCTATCGTATCCTTCAATGAGCCTTGAGTAGTCCACTTTACCGCCATCCGTACCGCCGCGCCCCTTCGAGCTATGACGGCTCTGGCCGCCGTCGTCGCGCCGCCGATCCCCATGCCTGTCACGCCGGCCTTCGGCATGTGAGCTCCTGCCACTCCGGCGAAACGGCGAGCGCGACCTCGACCTAGACCGGTGGTGCGACGCCCTGCGGTCCCCCCTCTCCCTCGACCTCGACCGGCGCCTCCGCTCCCTCGACCGGGACCTAGACCTTGACCGGCGCCGGCGCGAGCGAGACGGGGACCTCGACCGCGGCCGAGGACGGGATGGGGAGGGCGAGCGAGAGCGACGGCGCTGGCGGGGTGGGGCCTCGGGAGGCAGAGACGACCTGGTGGGGGTGGGGGTGGGGGTGGCGCCGGCACGGACGAAGCCGGAGAGGAACGAGGAGGAGGAGGTGGTGCTGGACTTGGACGGGAAGGAGGCAGGCTGGGGATCGTCGGAGGAGAAGCCGAGACCCTGCTTGAAGCGGCGGGCGCCCTCGCCCTTGCGGTTGAGCTCGTCGTAGTACGCCGCCGCCTTCTCTTCCTCCATCCCGCTGGTCGGGACGCCGGCGAGTGGGCTGGGTTTACTCTTTGTTCTTTTCTTCCTAGGGAGATGCTTGGGCTGGGCTCAAAACCAAACACGATAGGGCTTGGGCCCATACAGTGGGCTGGGTTTACTCTTTGCTTCGCGGCCGCGGCCCGCTCTCGTCTCCGAGTCGAACAGTCAGGGAGAAGGAGAGGAGTAGGATCGGGACACCGGACCAGGAATAAATCAGGTAGCCACCTCCCTTGTACTACACACGGCGTAAATAAGTTTTGTTATATCTTGCTGGTGGCATCGCCGGTGCAAGAGCGGATCGACACGAGAACACGCCGGTCGATCAGCCATGTCGTCGTGCTGGTCGTCGGTGCTGGCCGTCCTCGGCGGCGCGGTGTCGGAAGAGGAGGCGCAGATGCGGGGCAGGTTGCTGGCCGTCAAGGAGGCCGTGGCGTCGGAGGCGGAGGCGGTCGAGAACCTAGAGGAGGAGGTGAAGGCCCTGGAGCGTGGCCTGGCCGCGGCGGAGACGGAGAGGGAGGCGGCCGAGGCGAGGAGGCGGGAAGCCGAGGAGCGCACGGAAAAGGCCGTGGCCGAGCTGCGGGCCGCAGAGGAGGAGCACGAGGGCCGCGTGGAGGAGCTGCTGCTGACGGCGGAGCAGTCGGACGAGGCGGACGCGCGCATCCGCGACCGGGAGGAGATGATCAAGATTATCACCGGCATCACCAGCGATGAAAGGAAGCAGCGCTTGTTCTCTTAGCTTAATCAAGCTTGCTAAAGCAAGAGGAAGAGACATGGTATACTTTGAGGTGTTATTACATTAAAATACTCCTGTAATTCAAACAAAGTATTATCTCTGCTTGTAAGTATAAAACGTTTTAGGAGTTTAAATTGAACTGCCAAAACATCTTATATTTACCAACAAAGGGTGGACTTGTTGCTCAATGTGATTATGTGAATCATCATCTAGAAACTCTCGCTTTTGGAATGGATTATTAGAGGTTAAGGACATACTATTGCAACCGCAAAATGTTAAAATTTCATGTCACACATTATGTGTGCAAACTGTGTTACGTTTGGATTTGTAATTAGCATAGGGTTAGGTGTTTGAGTCAAACTCCCTCCTCGAGGCGACACGGGGGGAATCCAGATCCCAGCCACCGACCGACCTCCTTTCCTCCCTCCCCCCTTGCCGCCGCCAAGGGCTACTGTCGGGCAAAGCCCGGGCACGGCCGGCGGCAGCGGGGTCTCTCCTCGGCGTGGCACCCCACCCTCTGCCCATGGCGCGGTGCTCTGTTGGCGGCGGCGCTTGGCGGCGTGGTGCTGCGAGGGCGCGGCGGCGGCATGGCGCGGTGGCTGCGGGGGTGATGGAGCTCCGTCCCGTGATGTTGCCTGCGGCTGCGGCGACCGGAGGTCTCCGTTCTGTCCCGATGTAACGCCCCCGATATGACTTTCCCAATTTGTACTCCAACTCTTGCCGTTTCCGGCATTAAGTTATATTTATTCCTCGGGTTCGGGTCTTTGTCTCCGTGTGTTGTTTTCGTTTTCGTGCATCTCATATCATGTCATCACGTGCATTGCATTTGCATACATGTTCATCTCATGCATTCGAGCATTTTCCCCATTGTCCGTTTTGCATTCCGGCGCCTCGTTCTTCTCCGGTGGCCATATCTAGCTTTCTTTCGTGTGTGGGGATTAAACATTTCCGGATTGGACCGAGACTTGCCATGCGGCCTTGGTTTACTACCGGTAGACCGCCTGTCAAGTTTCGGGTCATTTGGACTTCGTTTGATACTCCAACGGTTAACCGAGGGACCGAAAAGGCCTCGTGTGTGTTGCAGCCCAACACCCCTCCAATTTGGCCCAAAACCCACCAAACTCTGCTCCATCGTCTCGGTCGTTCGATCACGATCGCGTGGGCGAAAACCGCACCTCATTTGGACTCCCCTAGCTCCCTCTATGCCTATATATACACCCCCTCCTCCAAATTCGCGGATCCCCTCTCCAAAACCCTAGCCTCTTTCGTCCTCCGCGCCGCCGGACAAAAACCGGACGGCCGGACGTGTCCGTCCGCCCCACCGCACCAGTCAGAAGCCGCCACCTGTCCCGGGGACCGCTTCGCCGCCTTCCCACCGACGTGGGCCCGCCAGGCCCAGCGCCGGCCCTCCTGGCCCGAAGGCTCCCCGCCGCCCCGCGCCGCCTCCCTCCTCGGCTCCGACGCCACCACGCCGCCGCCCGCCTCAGCCGTCGCCGCCGTCCTCAGCCGCCCGAGGCACCACCTCGCCCCACCGCCCGTGGCCGGCCCCGCGCCACCGGCGACTCACCGGCCCCGGCCGGCCCCGCCTCCTCCCTCCTCCACCGAGCTCCGGCCAACGTGCCACTCTTGCCAAGTCCGGCGACCCTCCGGCGATCCTCGGCATCCGTGCACGTGAACAGTGCCCGGATCCAGATCTGGATCGGATCCGATTGACTTCTCTCCCCCTAACCCTAATTTTTCGTGCCTACTTTGACTGCTCATAACTTTGCATCCGTGGCTCCGTTTTGGACATATGATATATCAAAATCTTCGTCTCGACGAGTACATCATTTCATTCCATTGCATCATTTTCATTTGAGGTCATCTTGGTGCCCAAAAATGCTGTTAGAAGGAGGCATCGTGAGTTAAATTGCAGATCCGTTAGCTCAACATTGACTTTTGTCATTTTTGCCATGATTATTGTGTGCATGATATGCCTGTGCCCCTTTGGGATGAATTGTTAAGCATTTTGTCTTCTTTCCAGAGGTTCCACCCATGCATTTTTAGGATGTGTGTGGTGTCTTTTGCAAGCTTGCAAAGAGGGGTACCTGAGATTGCTGATTTCACGGACTTGGTGAAAATCACTAAGTCTGGGATGTTTTAGTTCATGATGCTACAAGTCCAGCTTGTTTCCTAGTGATCCGTGCCTCTTTTGAGGATGATCAGTAAGAGTGGTTTGTTATGCTTGTTGTGCTCTATCCATCCATGTCTTTACTTGTTATGTTGGAGCACCCTAGGTTGACTCAATCGAGCTCAACTTTTGCATAGTTGTTAATTTGGGCAGATCGTGAACTCTTTTGCGATTTTGCCAGTGCTATTGCTAGTGATCCATGCATGCTATGCCATTGTTCTTGCCATGTCTAGCTAGTATTTTGTGCCTTCTTTATGGATATATGCTTGCCTTGCCATGACTTGCACCGTAGTGAGAGCATCGAGCTCGTTTACATGCCTCCGTGAGTTATAATTCCAGCATGTCCCAGTTTTCACTAAGTCTGAAAACTGATGGTGTTTCATCGATGTTCGTGTGCTTGTTAGAGTATTTTGTGAACCCTTTTGGCCCCAGGTCATTTTGGGTGTTTTGTTAAGCTTGTTGAGTAGCTCCATGCCATGCTCTTACTTGTCATGTTCAGATTATGTTTCATGTTGTTTTGCTGCTCCGAAGAGAGCATCGTGGTATGAAATTCCAGACTAGCGTTAATTTCGCTAAGTCTGAGATCTGTTTTTCTTATTCAGTTTTGCCATGCTTGTTTGAACCCCTTAATGGATGAATTTGCCTATGTCTCAGTCCTAGTGATTTGTTAAGCATCTTGTGTACATCCCTGCCATGCATTTTTTTTTCATGTTTGGTGGCTGTAGCATGTTCATTTCGTTGCATTTAGGAGCCTACTTGCTGTAAATCGCAGATCGGTTCGTTTCGTAAAACGCTTGCCATTTCCAAACCGTAGCTCCGATTCCTATGATCTTTATATCGTTTTCAGGGGATTTCTTCCCCTCTATCGAGTGGCACACTTGGTTTTCCAATTTGAGGCCAGGTTCATGCATTTCCTGTCACGTCTTGCATTTTGCATCCCGCATCGCATCCCGCATCGCATACCATCTTTGCATATTATTGTTTGCCCTTGCACGTGGTTGATTGTATCCTTGTTGCTTGTTTGTGTTGTTGGGTAGAGCCGGGAGACGAGTTCGCTAACGAGGAGCCCGTTGAGTTTGCTTTTGAGGATCCAGTCAACTCTGACAACTGTGCAGGCAAGATGATCATACCCTCGAAATCACTACTATCTTTGCTATGCTAGTTTGCTCGCTCTTTTGCTTTGCCAATGCTACGATGCCTACCACTTGCTTGTCAGCCTCCCAATTGCCATGATTGAGTCTCTAACCCACCTTTGTCCTAGCAAACCGTTGATTGGCTATGTTACCGCTTTGCTCAGCCCCTTCTTATAGCGTTGCTAGTTGCAGGTGAAGATTGGAGCCGTTCCTTGTTGGAACATTTATTTACTTGTTGGGATATCATTATATTGCTATGTTATTTTAATTCATCTATATACTTGGTAAAGGGTGGAAGGCTCGACCTCTCGCCTAGTGTTTTGTTCCACTCTTGCCGCCCTAGTTTCCGTCATATCGGTGTTATGTTCCCGGATTGTTGCGTCCCTTACGCGGTTGGGCTATAATGGGAACCCCTTGATAGTTCGCCTTGATTAAAGCTTTTCCAGCAATGCCCAACATTGGTTTTACCATTTGCCACCTAGCCTCTTTTTCCCTTGGGTTTCCGGAGCCCGAGGGTCATCTTTATTTTAGCCCCCCACGGGCCAGTGCTCCTCTGAGTGTTGGTCCAACCGAGTAGACTGCGGGGCCACCTCGGGGCAACTTGAGGGTTGGTTTTACTCGTAGGATGTCTCATCTGAGTGTGCCCTGAGTGAAGGAAATATGCCCTAGAGGCAATAATAAAGTTATTATTTATTTCCTTATATCATGATAAATGTTTATTATTCATGCTAGAATTGTATTAACCGGAAACATAATACATGTGTGAATACATAGACAAACAGAGTGTCACTAGTATGCCTCTACTTGACTAGCTCGTTAATCAAAGATGGTTATGTTTCCTAACCATGGACAAAGAGTTGTTATTTGATTAATAGGATCACATCATTAGATGAATGATCTGATTGACATGACCCATTCCATTAGCTTAGCACCCGATCGTTTAGTATGTTGCTATTGCTTTCTTCATGACTTATACATGTTCCTATGACTATGAGATTATGCAACTCCCGTTTACCAGAGGAACACTTTGGGTACTACCAAACGTCACAACATAACTGGGTGATCATAAAGGAGTACTACAGGTGTCTCCAAAGGTAGATGTTGGGTTGGCGTATTTCGAGATTAGGATTTGTCACTCTGATTGTCGGAGAGGTATCTCTGGGCCCTCTCGGTAATGCACATCACTTAAGCCTTGCAAGCATTGCAACTAATGAGTTAGTTGTGGGATGATGTATTACGGAACGAGTAAAGAGACTTGCCAGTAACGAGATTGAACTAGGTATTGGATACCGACGATCGAATCTCGGGCAAGTAACATACCGATGACAAAGGGAACAACATATGTTGTTATGCGGTCTGACCGATAAAGATCTTCGTAGAATATGTAGGAGCCAATATGGGCATCCAGGTCCCGCTATTGGTTATTGACTAGAGACGTGTCTCGGTCATGTCTACATTGTTCTCGAACCGTAGGGTCCGCACGCTTAAGGTTTCGATGACAGTTATATTATGAGTTTATGAGTTTTGATGTACCGAAGGAGTTCGGCGTGCCGGATGAGATCGGGTACATGACGAGGAGTCTCGAAATGGTCGAGACGTAAAGATCGATATATTGGACGACTATATTCGGACTTCGGAAAGGTTCCGAGTGATTCGGGTATTTTTCGGAGTACCGGAGAGTTACGGGAATTCGCCGGGGAGTATATGGGCCTTATTGGGCCATACGGGAATAGAGGAAAGAGTCCAAAAGGAAGGAGGCCTGCGCCCCCCCTCTGGTCCGAATTGGACAAGGGGCGCAGCCCCCTTTTCCTTATTCATCTCCCCCTCTTTCCCCTTCTCCTACTCCCAGTGGGAGTAGGACTCCCCTTGGCGCGCCTCCTCCTAGGCCGGCCGCCCCCTCCCCCTTGCTCCTTTATATACGGAGGCAGGGGGGCACCCCATGACACACAAGTTGATCATTGAGATCGTTCCTTAGCCGTGTGCGGTGCCCCCTGCCACCAAATTCCACCTTGATCATACCGTTGTAGTGCTTAGGCGAAGCCCTGCGTCGGTATTACATCAAGATCGTCACCACGCCGTCGTGCTGACGGAACTCTTCCTCGACGCTTTGCTGGATCGGAGCCCGAGGATCGTCATCGAGCTGAACGTGTGCTAAGAACTCGGAGGTGCCGGAGTAACGGTACTTGGATCGGTCGGATCAGGAAGAAGACGTACGACTACTTCCTCTACGTTGTGTCAACGCTTCCGTTGCGATCTACAAGGGTACGTAGATCAGACTCTCCCCCTCGTTGCTATGCATCACCATGATCTTGCGTGTGCGTAGGAATTTTTTTGAAATTACTACGTTCCCCAACAGTGGCATCCGAGCCTAGGTTTTATGGTTTGATGTTATTTGCATGAGTAGAACACAAGTGAGTTGTGGGCGATACAAGTCATACTGCCTACCAGCATGTCATACTTTGGTTCAGCGGTATTGTTGGACGAGACGACCCGGACCAACCTTACGTGTACGCTTACGCGAGACCGGTTCCCTCGACGTGCTTTGCACATAGATGGCTTGCGGGCGACTGTCTCTCCAACTTTAGTTGAACCAAGTGTGGCTACGCCCGGTCCTTGAGAAGGTTAAAACGGAGTCTATTTGACAAACTATCGTTGTGGTTTTGATGCGTAGGTGAGATGAGTTCTTGCTTAAGCCCGTAGCAGCCACGTAAAACTTGCAACAACAAAGTAGAGGACGTCTAACTTGTTTTTGCAGGGCATATTGTGATGTGATATGGTCAAGGCATGATGCTAAATTTTATTGTATGAGATGATCATGTTTTGTAACCAAGTTATCGGCAACTAGCAGGAGCCATATTGTTGTCGCTTTATTGTATGCAATGCAATCGCGATGTAATGCTTTACTTTATTACTAAGCGGTAGTGATAGTCGTGGAAGCATAAGATTGGCGAGATGACAACGATGCTACGATGGAGATCAAGGTGTCGCGCCGGTGACGATGGTGATCATGACGGTGCTTCGAAGATGGAGATCACAAGCACAAGATGATGATGGCCATATCATATCACTTATATTGATTGCATGTGATGTTTATCCTTTTATGCATCTTATCTTGCTTTGATTGACGGTAGCATTATAAGACGATCTCTCACTAAATTATCAAGAAGTGTTCTCCCTGAGTATGCACCGTTGCCAAAGTTTGTCGTGCCCAGACACCACGTGATGACCGGGTGTGATAAGCTCTACGTCCATCTACAACAGGTGCAAGCCAGTTTTGCACACGCAGAATACTCAGGTTAAACTTGACGAGCCTAGCATATGCAGATATGGCCTCGGAACACGGAGAGCGAAAGGTCGAGCGTGAATCATATAGTAGATATGATCAACATAACGATGTTCACCATTGAAAACTACTCCATCTCACGTGATGATCGGTTATGGTTTAGTTGATTTGGATCACGTGATCACTTAGAAGATAAGAGGGATGTCTTTCTAAGTGGGAGTTCTTAAGTAATATGATTAATTGAACTTTAATTTATCATGAACCTAGTCCTGGTAGTATTAGCATATCTATGTTGTAGATCAATAGCTCGCGTTGTTGCTTCCCTGTGTTTATTTTGATATGTTCCTAGAGAAAAACTATGTTGAAAGATGTTAGTAGCAATGATGCGGATTGGATCCGTGATATGAGGTTTATCCTCATTGCTGCACAGAAAAATTATGTCCTTGATGCACCGCTAGGTGACAGACCTATTGCAGGAGCAGATGCAGACGTTATGAACGTTTGGCTAGCTCAATATGATGATTACTTGATAGTTTAGTGCACCATGCTTAATGGCTTAGAATCGGGACTTCAAAGACGTTTTGAACGTCATGGACCATATGAGATGTTCCAGGAGTTGAAGTTAATATTTCAAGCAAATACCCAAGTTGAGAGATATGAAGTCTCCAACAAGTTCTATAGCTAAAAGATGGAGGAGAATCGCTCAACTAGTGAGCATGTGCCCAGATTGTCTGAGTACTACAATCGCTTGAATCAAGTGGGAGTTAATCTTCCAGATAAGATAGTGATTGACAGAATTCTCTAGTCACCATCACCAAGTTAGTAGAACTTCGTGATGAACAATAGTATGCAAGGGATGACGAAAACGAATCCCGAGCTTTTCATGATGATGAAATCAATGAAGGTAGAAATCAAGAAAGAGCATCAAGTGTTGATGGTTGACAAGATCACTAGTTTCAAGAAAAGGGCAAAGGGAAAAAGGGGAACTTCAAGAAGAACAGCAAGCAAGTTGCTGCTCAAGTGAAGAAGCCCAAGTCTGGTCCTAAGCCTGAGACTAAGTGCTTCTACTGCAAAGGGACTGGTCACTGGAAGCGGAACTACCCCAAGTGATTGGCGGATAAGAAGGATGGCAAAGTGAACATAAGTATATTTGATATACATGTTATTGATGTGTACTTTACTAATGTTTATAGCAACCCCTCAGTATTTGATGCTAGTTCAGTTGCTAAGAGTAGTAACTCGAAACAGGAGTTGCAGAATAAACAGAGACTAGTTAAGGGTAAAGTGACGATGTGTGTTGGAAGTAGTTCTAAGATTGATATGATCATCATCGCACACTCCCCTATACTTTCGGGATTAGTGTTGAACTTAAATAAGTGTTATTTGGTTTTTGCGTTGAGCATGAATATGATTTGATCATGTTTATTGCAATACGGTTATTCATTAAAGTCAGAGAATAATTGTTGTTCTGTTTACATGAATAAAACCTTCGATGGTCATACACCCAATGAAACAAGTTCGTTGGATCTCGATCGTAGTGATACACATATTCATAATATTGAAACCAAAAGATGCAAAGTTAATAATGATAGTGCAACTTATTTGTGGCACTGCCGTTTAGGTCATATTGGTATAAAGCGCATGAAGAAACTCCATGCTGATGGGCTTTCGGAATCACTTGATTATGAATCACTTGATGCTTGCGAACCATGCCTTTTGGGCAAGATGACTAAAACACCGTTCTCCGGAACTATGGAGCAAGCAACAGATTTGTTGGAAATCATACATACTGATGTATGTGGTCCGATGAATATTTAAGGCTTGCAGCGGGTATCATTATTTTCTGACCTTCACAGATGATTTGAGCAGATATGTGTATATCTACTTAATAAAATAGAAGTCTGATACATTTGAAAAGTTCATATAATTTCAGAGTGAAGTGGAAAATCATCGTAACAAGAAAATAAAGTTTCTATGATCTGATCGTGGAAAAGAGTATTTGAGTTACGAGTTTGGTCTTCAGTTAAAACAATGTGAAATAGTTTTACTACTCACGCCACCTGGAACACCACAGCATAATGGTGTGTCCGAACGTCATAACCGTACTTTATTGGATATAGTGCAATCTATGATGTTTCTTACCGATTTACCACTATCGTTTTTGGGGTCATGCATTAGAGACAACTGCATTCACGTTAAAAAGGGGCACCATCTATATCCGTCGAGACGACGCCTTATGAACTATGGTTTGGCAAGAAACCAAAGTTGTCGTTTCTTGAAGTTTGGGGTTGCGATGCTTATGAGAAAAAGTTTCATCCTGATAAGCTCAAACCCAAATCAGAGAAATATGTCTTCATAGGATACCCAAAGGAGACTGTTGGGTACACCTTCTATCACAGATCCTAAGGCAAGACATTCGTTGCTTATAATGGATCCTTTCTAGAGAAGGAGTTTCTCTTGAAAGAAGTAAGTGGGAGGAAAGTAGAAAACTTGATAAGGTAATTGTACCTTCTACCTTATTGGAAAGTAGTTCATCACAAAAATCTGTTCTTGTGACTACTACACCAATTAGTGAGGAAGCTAATGATGATGATCATGTAACTTCAGATCAAGTTACTACCGAATCTCGTAGGTAAACCAGAGTGAGATCCGCACCAGAGTGGTACGGTAATCCTGTTCTGGAGGTCATGTTACTTGACCATGACGAACCTACGAACTATGAGGAAGCGATGATGAGCCCAGATTCCGCGAAATGGTTTGAGACCATGAAATCTAAGATATGATCCATGTATGAGAACAAAGTTTGGACTTTGGTTGACTTGCCCGATGATCGGCAAGCAATTGAGAATAAATGAATCTTCAAGAGGAAGACGGACGCTGATAGTAGTGTTACTATCTACAAAGCTAGAATTGTCGCAAAAGGTTTTCGACAAGTTCAAGGTGTTGACTACGATGAGAGATTCTCACTCGTATCTATGCTTGAGTCTGTCCGAATCATGTTAGTAATTGCCGCATTTTATGAAATGTGGTAAATGGATAAACAAAACTGCATTCCTTAATGGATTTATTAAAGAAGAGTTGTATATGATGCAACAGAAGGTTTTGTCAATCCGAAAGATGCTAACAAAATGTGCAAGCTCCAGCGATCCATCTGTGGACTGTTGCAAGCATCTCGAAGTTGGAATATACGCTTTGATGAGTTGATCAAAGCATATAGTTTTATACAGACTTGCGGTGAAGCCTGTATTTACAAGAAAGTGAGTGGGAGCACTACAACATTTCTGAGAAGTATATGTGAATGACATATTGTTGATCGGAAATAATGTAGAATTATTCTGTAAAGCATAAAGGAGTGTTTGAAAGGAGTTTTTCAAAGAAAGACTTCGGTGAAGCTGCTTACATATTGAGCTTCAAGATCTATAGAGATAGATCAAGACGCTTGATAAGTTTTTTCAATTAGTACATACCTTGACAAGATTTTGATGTAGTTCAAAATGGAGTAGTCAAAGAAAGAGTTCTTGCCTGTATTATAAGGTGTGAAGTTGAGTAAGACTCAAAGCCCGACCACGGCAGAAGATAGAAAGAGAATGAAAGTCATTCCCTATGCCTTGGCCATAGGTTCTATAAAGTATGTCATGCTGTATACCAGATCTATTGTATACCCTGCACTGATTTGGCAAGGGAGTACAATAGTGATCTAGGAGTAGATCACTGGACAGCGGTCAGAATTATCCTTAGTGAAATAAGGATATGTTTCTCGATTATGGACGTGATAAAAAGGTTCGTCGTAAATGGTTACGCCGATGCAAGTTTTGACACTAATCTAGATGACTCTAAGTCTCGGTCTAGATACATATTGAAAGTGGGAGCAATTAGCTAGAGTAGCTCCATGCAGAGCATTGTTAACATAGAAATTTGCAAAATACATGTGGATCTGAATGTGGCAGACCCGTTGACTAAGATTCTCTCACAAGCAAAACATGATCACACCTTAGTACTCTTTGGGTGTTAATCACATAGCGATGTGAACTAGATTACTGAATCTAGTAAACCCTTTGGGTGTTGGTCACATGGCGATGTGAACTATGGGTGTTAATCACATGATGATGTGAACTATCGATGTTAATCACATGGTGATGTGATCTAGATTATTGACTCTAGTGCAAGTGGGAGACTGAAGGAAATATGCCCTAGAGGCAATAATAAAGTTATTATTTATTTCCTTATATCATGATAAATGTTTATTATTCATGCTAGAATTGTATTAACCGGAAACATAATACATGTGTGAATACATAGACAAACAGAGTGTCACTAGTATGCCTCTACTTGACTAGCTCGTTAATCAAAGATGGTTATGTTTCCTAACCATGGACAAAGAGTTGTTATTTTATTAACGGGATCACATCATTAGATGAATGATCTGATTGACATGACCCATTCCATTAGCTTAGCACCCGATCGTTTAGTATGTTGCTATTGCTTTCTTCATGACTTATACATGTTCCTATGACTATGAGATTATGCAACTCCCGTTTACCGGAGATGTGCATTACCGAGAGGGCCCAGAGATACCTCTCCGACAATCGGAGTGACAAATCCTAATCTCGAAATACGCCAACCCAACATCTACCTTTGGAGACACCTGTAGTACTCCTTTATGATCACCCAGTTACGTTGTGACGTTTGGTAGTACCCAAAGTGTTCCTCCGGTAAACGGGAGTTGCATAATCTCATAGTCATAGGAACATGTATAAGTCATGAAGAAAGCAATAGCAACATACTAAACGATCGGGTGCTAAGCTAATGGAATGGGTCATGTCAATCAGATCATTCATCTAATGATGTGATCCCGTTAATCAAATAACAACTCTTTGTCCATGGTTAGGAAACATAACCATCTTTGATTAACGAGCTAGTCAAATAGAGGCATACTAGTGACACTCTGTTTGTCTATGTATTCACACATGTATTATGTTTCCGGTTAATACAATTCTAGCATGAATAATAAACATTTATCATGATATAAGGAAATAAATAATAACTTTATTATTGCCTCTAGGGCATATTTCCTTCACCCAGGGCACACTCAGATGAGACATCCTACGAGTAAAACCAACCCTCAAGTTGCCCCGAGGTGGCCCCGCAGTCTACTCGGTCGGACAAACACTCAGAGGAGCACTGGCCCGTGGGGGGCTAAAATAAAGATGACCCTCGGGCTCCGGAAACCCAAGGGAAAAAGAGGCTAGGTGGCAAATGGTAAAACCAATGTTGGGCATTGCTGGAAAAGCTTTAATCAAGGCGAACTATCAAGGGGTTCCCATTATAGCCCAACCGCGTAAGGGACGCAACAATCCGGGAACATAACATCGATATGACGGAAACTAGGGCGGCAAGAGTGGAACAAAACACTAGGCGAGAGGTCGAGCCTTCCACCCTTTACCAAGTATATAGATGAATTAAAATAACATAGCAATATAATGATATCCCAACAAGTAAATAAATGTTCCAACAAGGAACGGCTCCAATCTTCACCTGCAACTAGCAACGCTATAAGAAGGGGCTGAGCAAAGCGGTAACATAGCCAATCAACGGTTTGCTAGGACAAAGGTGGGTTAGAGGCTCAATCATGGCAATTGGGAGGCTGACAAGCAAGTGGTAGGCATCGTAGCATTGGCAAAGCAAAAGAGCGAGCAAACTAGTATAGCAAAGATAGTAGTGATTTCGAGGGTATGATCATCTTGCCTGCACAGTTGTCAGAGTTGACTGGATCCTCAAAAGCAAACTCAATGGGCTCCTCGTTAGCGAACTCGTCTCCCGGCTCTACCCAACAACACAAACAAGCAACAAGGATACAATCAACCACGTGCAAGGGCAAACAATAATATGCAAAGATGGTATGCTATGCGGGATGCGATGCGGGATGCAAAATGCAAGACGTGACAGGAAATGCATGAACCTGGCCTCAACTTGGAAAACCAAGTGTGCCACTGGATAGAGGGGAAGAAATCCCCTGAAAACGATATAAAGATCATAGGAATCGGAGCTACGGTTTGGAAATGGCAAGCGTTTTACGAAACGAACCGATCTGCGATTTACAGCAAGTAGGCTCCTAAATGCAACGAAATGAACATGCTACAGCCACCAAACATGAAAACAAAATGCATGGCAGGGATGTACACAAGATTCTTAACAAATCACTAGGACTGATACATAGGCAAATTCATCCATTAGGGGGTTCAAACAAGCATGGCAAAACTGAATAAGCAAAACAGATCTCAGACTTAGCGAAATTAACGCTAGTCTGGAATTTCAGACCACGATGCTCTCTTCGGAGCAGCAAAACAACATGAAACATAACTTGAACATGACAAGTAGGAGCATGGCATGGAGCTACTCAACAAGCTTAACAAAACACCCAAAATGACCTGGGGCCAAAAGGGTTCACAAAATACTCTAACAAGCACACGAACATCGATGAAACACCATCAGTTTTCAGACTTAGTGAAAACTGGGACATGCTGGAATTATAACTCACGGAGGCATGTAAACGAGCTCGATGCTCTCACTACGGTGCAAGTCATGGCAAGGCAAGCATATATCCATAAAGAAGGCACAAAATGCTAGCTAGACATGGCAAGAACAATGGCATAGCATGCATGGATCACTAGCAATAGCTCCGGCAAAATCGCAAAAGAGTTCACGATCTGCCCAACTTAACAACTATGCAAAAGTTGAGCTCGATTGAGTCAACCTAGGGTGCTCCAACATAACAAGTAAAGACATGGATGGATAGAGCACAACAAGCATAACAAATCACTGTTACTGATTATCCTCAAAAGAGGCACGGATCACTAGGAAACAAGCTGGACATATAGCATCATGAACTAAAACATCCCTGACTTAGTGAAAATCACTAAGTCCCTGAAATCGGCAATCTCAGGTACCCCTCTTTGCAAGCTTGCACAAGACAACACACACATCCTAAAAATGCATGGGTGGCACCTCTGGAAAGAAGACAAAATTCTTAACAATTCATCCCAAAGGGGCACAGGCATATCATGCACACAATAATCATGGCAAAAATGACAAAAGTCAATGTTGAGCTAACGGATCTGCAATTTAACTCATGATGCCTCCTTCTAACAGCATTTTGGGCACCAAGATGACCTCAAATGCAAATGATGCAATGGAATGAAAAGATGTACTCGTCGAGACGAAGATTTTGATATATCATATGTCCAAAACGGAGCCACGGATGCGGAGATATGAGCGGTCAAAGATTGCATAAAAATTAAAGGGAGAGAGGGAAAGTCAACCGGGTGGATCCAGATCTAGGGTTCGGGCGCGGGTACTGTAGCAGGGCACGGTTCCCGATGTTCGTCGGAGGGTCGCCGGACTTGGCGCGAGGGCACACCGGCCGGAGCTCGGTGGAGGAGGGAGAAGGCGGCGCCGGGCGCGCGCGGTGGTGGCGCGGGCCGGGCGGCAGGGCGGCGAGGAGCGCGGCTCCGGTGGCGGCCGGGGCGGCCGGCGACGTCGAAGACCGGCGCCGGCGGCGAGCTCCTGTGGCGGAGGCGGCGGAGTGGCGGCTGGCTCGGGAGGAGAAGGGAGCGGGGCGCGCGGTGGCGGAGATGGGCCGCGGGGGCCGGCTCCAGGCTCCCCGGGCCGCGCGGCGGCGGGCGGCGGGATGCGCCACGTGGCGCTCTGCCAGTGGTCGCGGGTGGCGGCGGCGACTTTGTCCGGCCGGGGACGGACGTGTCCGGCCGGGCGCGGTGGATCTCTCTCTTTTTTTTAAGGTTTGGACGGGGGAGAAGAAGAGATCCGAATGGAGGGGGTATTTATAGGCATAAGTGGAGCTAGGAGAGTCCAAATAAGGTGTGGTTTTCGCCTACACGATCATGATCGAACGACCGAGACGATGGAGCAGAGTTTGGTGGGTTTTGGGCCAAATTGGAGGGGTGTTGGGCTGCAACACACACGAGGCCTTTTCGGTCCCTCGGTTAACCGTTGGAGTATCAAACGAAGTCCAAATGACCCGAAACTTGACAGGCGGTCTACCGGTAGTAAACCAAGGCCGCATGGCAAGTCTTGGTCCAATCCGGAAATGTTTAATCTCCACACACGAAAGAAAGCTAGAAATGGCCACCGGAGGAGAACGAAGCGCTGGAATGCAAAACGGACAACGGGGAAAATGCTCGAATGCATGAGATGAACATGTATGCAAATGCAATGCACGTGATGACATGATATGCGATGCATGAAAACGAAAACAACACACGGAGACAAAGACCCGAACCCGAGGAATAAATATAACTTAATGCCGGAAACGGCAAGAGTTGGAGTACAAATTGGGAAAGTCATATCGGGGGCGTTACAACACTCCACCACTACGAAAAGATCTCGTCCCGAGATCTAGGACTGAAAGAACTCCGGGTACTCAGAACGGAGGTGATCCTCGCATTCTCAGGTAGCTTCACGGTCGGAATGGTGTGACCACTTGACTTTGAGAAATTTGATTGACTTGTTGCGAGTCCTGCGTTCAGTCTCTTCAAGGATTGCAACTGGGTGCTCACGGTAGGAGAGATCTTCTTGGAGCTCAATGTCCTCGAAGTTGATTGTGCGCTCAGGCGTCTTGAAGCACTTTCGGAGTTGGGAGACATGGAACACATCATGAACATTGGCAAAGTTTGAAGGAAGCTCGAGTTGATAGGCGAGGTCGCCTCTCTTGCTGACAATCTTGAAAGGCCTGGCGTATCTGGGGGCAAGCTTCCCTTTGATACCGAAGCGACGAGTCCCTTTCATAGGAGAGACGCGGAGGTAAACATGATCTCCGATCTCGAAAGCCAAATCACGGTGCTTACTATCGTAGTAGCTCTTCTGGCGGGATTGGGCTGCTTTGAGGTTATCACAAATGACCTTGCACATTTCTTCTGCCTCTGTGATTAGGTCATTGCCCAACAGCTGACGTTCACCGGTTTCAGACCAGTTGAGAGGTGTACGGCATTTCCTACCATACAGAATTTCAAATGGGGCCTTGCCCGAACTTGCTTGAAAACTGTTGTTGTATGAGAATTCAGCATAAGGAAGACAATCCTCCCACTTCATGCCGAAGGAGATAACACATGCCCTGAGCATATCTTCAAGAATCTGGTTGACACGCTCGACTTGACCGCTTGTTTGAGGATGGAAAGCAGTGCTGAAGCGAATGTTGGTGCCCATGGCCTTCTGAAAAGAATCCCAAAACTTGGAGGTAAAGATGCTGCCACGGTCTGAAGATATCACTTGAGGAATACCGTGCAGAGAGACAATTCGAGAGGTGTAGAGTTCCGCCAATTGAGCTGCAGTGATTGACTCTTTGATAGGCAGGAAATGAGCCACTTTGGTGAGCTTGTCGATGACAACGAATATAGCATCATTGCCACGCTTGGACTTTGGAAACCCAGTCACGAAGTCCATTTCAATGTGGTCAAACTTCCATTCTGGAATGGCAAGAGGTTGGAGGAGACCTGCTGGCCTTTGGTGTTCTGCCTTCACTCTTCTGCAGACATCACATTCATTCACGAATTGAGCGATCTCGCGCTTCATTCGAGTCCACCAATAAGTTTGCTTCAGATCTTGATACATCTTCGTGCTCCCAGGGTGGATGGAGAGGAGAGAGTTGTGAGCCTCGTTCATGATCACTTTACGAAGTTCACCTTTGGGCACAACAATTCGATCCTCGAAGAAGAGAGTGTCCTTGTCATCAAGTCGGTAGCACTTGTACTTGGACTGACTCTTTGCAATACCAATCTTCACCTTTTTCACCATAGCATCAAGAACCTGGGCTTGGCGAATCTGGTCTTCTAAGGTAGGAGAAACTTGAAGGTTGGCGAGGAAACCTTGAGGAACAACTTGCAGATTAAGTTTGCGGAAAGCTTCACAAAGCTCGGGTTGATAAGGCTTGAGAATCAGACTGTTGCAATATGCTTTTCTGCTCAAAGCGTCAGCAATCACATTAGCCTTGCCTGGAGTATACTCGATACTCGGATTGTACTCTTGAATCATTTCGACCCATCGAGTTTGCCTGAGGTTGAGATTACGCTGAGTGAAGATGTACTTGAGACTCTTGTGATCAGTGAAAATGTCCACTTTTCTTCCCAAGAGAAGATGTCTCCAAGTCAACAACGCGTGCACAGCTGCCGCCAACTTGAGATCATGAGTGGGGTAGTTCTTCTCATTAGGCTTCAACTGGCGAGAGGTATAAGCAACAACTTTCTTCTCTTGCATCAGTACAGCACCGAGACCTTGGAGAGAGGCATCACAAAAGACCTCGTACGGCTTGGTTTCATCGGGCGGAGTCAGAACTGGAGCAGTGATCAATTTCTCTTTCAAAGCGTTGAAAGCAATATCACACTCCGGAGACCAAACGTACTTGACGTGCTTCTGAAGAAGATTTGAGAGAGGCTTCGCGATCTTGGAAAAGTTTTCAACGAATCTTCGGCAGTAGCTTGCGAGACCGAGGAAGCTACGGAGTTGCTTCACGTTCTGAGGAGGTTCCCAATTAACAATTGCAGACACCTTCTCAGGATCCACGGAAATGCCCTTGGTAGAGATAATATGGCCAAGATAAAGCACCTCATCGAGCCAAAATTCACACTTGGAGAACTTGGCGTAGAACTGATGTTCCCTGAGCTTGTCAAGAACCAAACGCAAGTGCTTGGCATGATCTTCCTTGTTCTTCGAGAAAACCAGAATGTCGTCGAGATAGACCAAAACGAAATCATTGGTGTAGGGGTTGAAGATGAAGTTCATCATGCGAGAGAACGTCGGAGGAGCGTTGGCGAGGCCAAAAGACATGACAGTGTATTCATATGATCCATAGCTTGTTCTGAACGCCGTCTTGGGAATATCTTGCTCACGAATGCGAATTTGGTGATAACCCATACGAAGGTCAAGCTTGGAGAATACTTGGGCACCCTTGAGTTGTTCGAACAGCTCATTGATGTTGGGAAGTGGGTATTTGTTCTTGATGGTCTTCTTGTTCAATGGACGATAATCAACACAAAGTCGGTCCGTTCCATCCTTCTTCTTCACAAAAAGAACACCACAACCCCACGGAGAAGTACTAGGCCGAATGAGACCCATTCTTTCTTGAACATCGAGTTGTTTCTTCAACTCCTTCAACTCTTCGGGACCGAGCTTGTAGGGACGTTTGCACACAGGTTCCGTACCGGGCTCAAGTTCAATAACAAATTCAACCGGCCGGTTTGGAGGCATGCCTGGGAGTTCTTCTGGGAAGACTTCTTGATACTCACAAACAACCGGAATCTGTGAAATAGCATCCAATTCACCCTTCTCATTGAGAGAAAACAACCGGATGGTATTATCCCGAGCAGCAAAGACAATTACATCCTCAGACGAATGAGTCAGTTGAATCTACCTGGCTGCACAATCGAGGTGAGCCTTGTGTTTAGAGAGCCAGTCCATCCCAAGAATAAGATCGATATCAGAATCACCAAGAACCGTTGGAGAAGCCAAGAACTTATAATCGCCCAAAGTGATTGTAACATCCGGAACAATGGAGTTAGCCTGCATACGCTTACCAGGAGAAACAACTGCTAATGGGCTAGGCAGAACTTGTGAAACCAATTCATGCCTAGATGTAAATGGCCTTGAGATGAAACAATGCGAAGCACCCGTATCAAAAAGAACTTTTGCAGGAATATCATTAACAAGAAGGTTACCCATGATCACATCTGACGAATCCTCTGCCTGAGCTGCGTTCATCAAGTTGACCTGGGCGGACTTGGGGTTATGCTTGACCACTCCTGTACTTGCCGATCTGACGGGAGGAGGAGGAGGAAGACGCCTCTGGTTGAAACACTTGTTGGCGTAGTGACCCTTCTGTTGGCACTTGTTGCAAGTGACCTTTGAGAGCGGACGGTGGTACGGAGCACTCGATCTTGGAGCTTGAGACGAAGTCTTGTTCTGAAAGCCTGGGTTGGGTGGGTGGGATGAACCACTGCCACCTTTGCTCTTCTGCTGATACGGCTGACGGAACGGAGGAGGAGGAAGCCAATACTTCTGCTGCTTGGCCACTTGAGTAGAGGAAGAAGGCGTAGTGTCTCTGACTCGCTTCCTGGAAGCATCACACCTTAACTGAGCAGCCTCTTGCTTCAGTGCCATGTTGTAGAACTCATCGTATCTCAGCGGCTCGAAGAGGACAAGAGCGAGCTGAATTTCTTCACGGAGACCACCCCTGAACTGATAGATCATGCTCTTCTCATCAGGAACATCCTGCTTGGCAAAACGGCCGAGCTTCTGGAACAACTTGTTGTAGTCATAGACAGACAAAGAGCCTTGCTTCAGATTGCGGAATTCTTC
Source organism: Triticum monococcum (assembly GCA_034509565.1). NCBI lineage: Eukaryota > Viridiplantae > Streptophyta > Magnoliopsida > Poales > Poaceae > Triticum > Triticum monococcum. The sequence goes on along the minus strand of CM067843.1, from coordinate 549,625,944 downwards.
ACGTTTGCTTTCAGTCACACTTTGAGGGATGTGATGAGCTCGGAAATCACGACGGAAATCATCCCAAGTGATCAAACGTCCACCTCTGGAATCCCTGTACTGCTGGAACCACTCTGCGGCTTGATCTTTGAGCTGGAAAGATGTGAACTTGACGAAATCTTCAGGTCTGACGTTGCTGCATTCAAAATGCTTACCCAGATCGACTAACCAATCATCAGCATCGGTAGCCTCAACGCAGTTGCTGAACATCTTCGGACCATTTGTGAGGAACTGGTTCAGAGTTGCAAAATGGTTCTGGTTGTTGCCTTGATTCCCTTGACTGCTTTGATTTCGCTCTTGGATGATTTGCATGATCAGCTGTGTATTTGCATTAGTAGCGGCCATCACCGCTTGCCATGCTTCCGGAGGAGGCGAAGGTGGCGGCGGATCTTGATTCTGGTTCTGACTGGTGCTCTTAGCGGGAGCCATCCTGAAGAGGTTGACCACCGTTAGCACATAGGCAGATAAATGAAGCTGAAACCAACGGAATGAAAATTGCAACATAAAGTCTTCACGTCCGAACAAAATGAACGAATGCACTTCTCTTGAAGTGGTCACATATTCCTAAATTGTGAAGCCACGAAGAATCAGGTAGAAGAGGTACATCAACGAGGGATGGAATCAACATATGACGTCGAAGCAGAACGAATACCACAACTCGAAATAAAACCAAGGGTTGGCTTGCGGAATAAGCCGGAACAAACATATGATAGAAATTTCGTCCGAAGTTTTCGTGGTGGGACCTACACAGGCTCGACCGTACAGCACCATCATGTACAAGGCAGTGCACATGACATACGAAGCGTCCCCGAGTCAGCATAGCCAAGGACTCTTTAAGACACAACGAGGCCACTGTAAAATCGACCGTGAATAGGCGAACCACTAGACGTCGAACCCCAATTTCATATCATACATCTGTTGGAAAGGTATCCTAAGAGCTACTTGAATTCCCACCTATGAAACTCCCGAAACTTTCCGGTTATGCAATCAGGTGTTGGGGATACAGGGGAAGCATAATATCTCACCCAAGCTAGCAAATCCTACATCCAGCTGCATCCATCCTTCAACACATAACCAAGAAACCTTCGGAAATCATCTATCTCAACCTTCGAAAAGCATCCGTTATACAAGTTATGGCGATACTCCTGAACTCCCGCCCCAGTACTGGGTGGCGTCGAGGTTATCTCACCAACGAACTGCATAAAGGAGATTTTCGATGTCGCGCACATATCTCAAGTATACCAGAATTGCAACGATAGAATTATGATGACAACACCTCAGAGCTCAACTCCCCGGGACACTTCCACTAAACCCCTGATAGGAGGCACCAAGATAGTATTCTCATCATAAGCCATCGGAACAAAACCAAGATACTCGCGTGATCCTAATTTTTTTTAGTGAAATTTGAGAAGAGAAGAGTCAAAACTCTACGTCAGGATGCCTTACCAGAGCGATGAGGAGACTGGGAAGTAAAAAGAATTCCTAAGCTCTCCGATATATAATTCCTAAGGACTCAAAACATTTTTCTAGACACAACTCGGCTGCTAAAAACGATCAAGCAATGGGGGCTCCTAAGGTCGGGGAAGGCTCTGATTACCAACTTGTAACGCCCTCGATGCGGCTATATCTCCCACGTGTCGAGGCACGACTTAGAGGCATAGCCGCATTGAAAGCAATGTCGCAAGTCGGGAAACCATCACACATCCCATGTACATAAATAATATAAAGGGGGAATAACATAGTTGGCTTACACTCGCCATGTCACATCAAAGTACATAAATAACATCCATCATACAATCACTCATGGCCCGACTACGGCGCCAAAATAGAAAAGACCCCCAACATGCGACAAGGCCCTGAATCTAACCCCGAATAGGCACCACTACTGATCATCAGGAAAAGACACATAGTAACGCTGAGAGTCCTCGTCGTACTCCCACTTCAGCTCGAGCGCGCCATCTGGAGCTGAATCGTCTGTCCCTGCATCTGGTGTAATAGTAATCTGTGAGCCACAGGGACTCAGCAATCTCGCACCCTCGCGATCAAGACTATTTAAGCTTAATAGGTAGGAAAGGGGTAGTGTATAAGTGGAGCTGCAGCAAGCGACTAGCATGTATGGCGGCTAACTTATTCGCAAAAGAGAGCGAGAAGAGGAGGCAAAGCACGAGCGGAAAACTAGAGAGCAACCTGCGCAAACATAACTCCAACGCCGTGTCCACTTCCCGGACTCCGTCGAGAAGAGGCCATCACGGCAACACACTCAGTTGATTCATTTTAATTAATTAAGGTTCAAGTTATCTACAACCGGACATTAACAAATTCCCATCTGCCCATAACCGCGGGCACGGCTTTCGAAAAATCAATCCCTGCAGGGGGGTCCCAACTTAGCCCATAACAAGCTCTCACGGTCAACGAAGGAATAGACCTCCACCCAAGACACACCGATCAGACTCGGTATCCCGGTACAACAAGATGATTCGACAGGTTAAAACAAGTCCAACAACACCGCCCGAATGTGCCGACAAATCCCGATAGGAGCTGCACATATCTCTTTCTCAGGGCACACTCAGATTGTCCTAGGTACGGGTAGGCCAGCCCAGAGTTGCCCCTGGTGGCCACCGGCCGCTGACAGTTGGACCAACACTCAGAGGAGCACTGGCCGAGGGGGGGGGGTTAAAATAAGGTGACCCTCGGGCTCCGGAAACCCAAGGGAAAAAGAGGCTAGGTGGCAAATGGTAAAACCAATGTTGGGCATTGCTGGAAAAGCTTTAATCAAGGCGAACTATCAAGGGGTTCCCATTATAGCCCAACCGCGTAAGGGACGCAACAATCTGGGAACATAACACCGATATGACGGAAACTAGGGGCGGCAAGAGTGGAACAAAACACTAGGCGAGAGGCCGAGCCTTCCACCCTTTACCAAGTATATAGATGAATTAAGATAGCATAGCAATATAATGATATCCCAACAAGTAAATAAGTGTTCCAACGAGGAACGGCTCCAATCTTCACCTGCAACTAACAACGCTATAAGAAGGGCTGAGCAAAGCGGTAACATAGCCAATCAACGGTTTGCTAGGACAAAGGTGGGTTAGAGGCTCAATCATGGCAATTGGGAGGCTGACAAGCAAGTGGTAGGCATCGTAGCATTGGCAAAGCAAAAGAGCGAGCAAACTAGCATAGCAAAGATAGTAGTGATTTCGAGGGTATGATCATCTTGCCTGCACAGTTGTCAGAGTTGACTGGATCCTCAAAAGCAAACTCAACGGGCTCCTCGTTAGCGAACTCGTCTCCCGGCTCTACCCAACAACACAAACAAGCAACAAGGATACAATCAACCACGTGCAAGGGCAACCAATAATATGCAAAGATGATATGCTATGCGGGATGCAAAATGCAAGACGTGACAGGAAATGCATGAATCTGGCCTCAACTTGGAAAACCAAGTGTGCCACTGGATAGAGGGGAAGAAATCCCCTGAAAACGATATAAAGATCAAAGGAAACGGAGCTACGGTTTGGAAATGGCAAGCGTTTTACGAAACGAACCGATCTGCGATTTACAGCAAGTAGGCTCCTAAATGCAACGAAATGAACATGCTACAGCCACCAAATATGAAAAAAAATTGTATGGCAGGGATATACACAAGAAGCTTAACAAAACACTAGGACTGAGACATAGGCAAATTCATCCATTAAGGGGTTCAAACAAGCATGGCAAAACTGAATAAGCAAAACAGATTTCAGACTTGGCGAAATTAACGCTAGTCTGAAATTTCAGACCACGATACTCTCTTCGGAGCAGCAAAACAACATGAAACATAACGTGAACATGAAAAGTAATAGCATGGCATGGAGCTACTCAACAAGCTTAACAAAACACCCAAAATGACCTGGGGTCAAAAGGGTTCACAAAATACTCTAACGAGCACACGAACATCGATGAAACACAATCAGTTTTCAGACTTAGTGAAAACTGAGACATGCTGAAATTATAACTCACGGAGGCATGTAAACGAGCTCGATGCACTCACTACGGTGCAAGTCATGGCAAGGCAAGCATATATCCATAAAGAAGGCACAAAATGCTAGCTAGACATGGCAAGAACAATGGCATAGCATGCATGTATCACTAGCAATAGCTCCGGCAAAATCGCAAAAGAGTTCACGATCTGCCCAACTTAACAACTATGCAAAAGTTGAGCTCGATTGAGTCAACCTAGAGTGCTCCAACATAACAAGTAAAGACATGGATGGATAGAGCACAACAAGCAAAACAAATCACTCTTACTGATCATCCTCAAAAGAGGCACGAATCACTAGGAAACAAGCTGGACATATAGCATCATGAACTAAAACATCCCAGACTTAGTGAAAATCACTAAGTCCCTGAAATCAGCAATCTCAGGTACCCCTCTTTGCAAGCTTGCACAAGACAACACACACATCCTAAAAATGCATGGGTGGCACCTCTGGAAAGAAGACAAAATGCTTAACAATTCATCCCAAAGGGGCACAGGCATATCATGCACACAATAATCATGGCAAAAATGACAAAAGTCAATGTTGAGCTAACGGATCTGCAATTTAACTCATGATGCCTCCTTCTAACAGCATTTTGGGCACCAAGATGACCTCAAATGCAAATGATGCAATGGAATGAAAATATGTACTCGTCGAGACGAAGATTTTGATATATAATATGTCCAAAACGGAGCCACGGATGCGGAGATATGAGCGGTCAAAGATTGCATAAAAATTAAAGGGAGAAAGGGAAAGTCAACCGGATGGATCCAGATCTAGGGTTCGGGCGCGGGTACTGTAGCAGGGCACGGTTCCCGATGTTCGTCGGAGGGTCGCCGGACTTGGCGCGAGGGCACGCCGGCCGGAGCTCGGTGGAGGAGGGAGAAGGCGGCGCCGGGCGCGCGCGGTGGTGGCGCGGGCCGGGCGGCAGGGCGGCGAGGAGCGCGGCTCCGGTGGCGGCCGGGGCGGCCGGCGACGTCGAAGACCGGCGCCGGCGGCGAGCTCCTGCGGCAGAGGCGGCGGAGTGGCGGCCGGCTCGGGAGGAGAAGGGCGCGGGGCGCGCGGTGGCGGAGATGGGCCGTGGGGGCCGGCTCCGGGCTCCCCGGGCCGCGCGGCGGCGGGCGGCGGGATGCGCCATGTGGCGCTCTGCCAGTGGTCGCGGGTGGCGGCGGCGACTTTGTCCGGCCGGGGACGGACGTGTCCGGCCGGGCGCGGTGGATCTCTCTCTTTTTTTTAGGGTTTGGACGGAGGAGAAGAAGAGATCCGAATGGGGGGTATTTATAGGCATAAGTGGAGCTAGGAGAGTCCAAATGAGGTGCGGTTTTCACCCACACGATCGTGATCGAACGACCGAGACGATGGAGCAGAGTTTGGTGGGTTTTGGGCCAAATTGGAGGGGTGTTGGGCTGCAACACACACGAGGCCTTTTCGGTCCCTCGGTTAACCGTTGGAGTATCAAACGAAGTCCAAATGACCTGAAACTTGACAGGCGGTCTACCGGTAGTAAACCAAGGCCGCATGGCAAGTCTCGGTCCAATCCGGAAATGTTTAATCCCCACACACGAAAGAAAGCTAGAAATAGCCACCGGAGGAGAACGAAGCGCCGGAATGCAAAACGGACAACGGGGAAAATGCTCGAATGCATGAGATGAACATGTATGCAAATGCAATGCACGTGATGACATGATATGCGATGCATGAAAACGAAAACAACACACGGAGACAAAGACCCGAACCCGAGGAATAAATATAACTTAATGCCGGAAACGGCAAGAGTTGGAGTACAAATTGGGAAAGTCATATCGGGGGCGTTACATTATATATCGGAGAGTTTAGGAATTCTTTTTACTTCCCAGTCTCCTCATCGCTCTGGTAAGGCATCCTGACGTAGAGTTTTGATTCTTCTCTTCTCAAATTTCACTAAAAAAAATTTAGGATCACGCGAGTATCTTGGTTTTGTTCCGATGGCTTATGATGAGAATACTGTCTTGGTGCCTCCTGTCAGGGGTTTAGTGGAAGTGTCCCGGGGAGTTGAGCTCTGAGGTGTTGTCATCATAATTCTATCGTTGCAATTCTGGTATACTTGAGATATGTGCGCGACATCGAAAATCTCCTTTATGCAGTTCATTGGTGAGATAACCTCGACGCCACCCAGTACTGGGGCGGGAGTTCGGGAGTATCGCCATAACTTGTATAACGGATGCTTTTTGAAGGTTGAGATAGATGGTTTCCGAAGGTTTCTTCGTTATGTGTTGAAGGATGGATGCAGCTGGATGTAGGATTTGCTAGCTTGGGTGAGATATTATGCTTCCCCTGTATCCCCAACACCTGATTGCATAACCGGAAAGTTTCGGGAGTTTCATAGGTGGGAATTCAAGTAGCTCTTAGGATATCTTTCCAACAGATGTATGATATGAAATTGGGGTTCGACGTCTAGTGGTTCGCCTATTCACGGTCGATTTTACAGTGGTCTCGTTGTGTCTTAAAGAGTCCTTGGCTATGCTGACTCGGGGACGCTTCGTATGTCATGTGCACTGCCTTGTACATGATGGTGCTGTACGGTCGAGCCCGTGTAGGTCCCACCACGAAAACTTCGGACGAAATTTCTATCATGTGTTTGTTCCGGCTTATTCCGCAAGCCAAACCTTGGTTTTTTTTATTTTCAGTTGTGGTATTCGAGTTCCTTCGGCGTCATATGTTGATTCCATCCCTCGTTGATGTACCCCTTCTACCTGATTCTTCGTGGCTTCGCAATTTAGGAATATGTGACCACTTCAAGAGAAGTGCATTCGTTCATTTTGTTCGGATGTGAAGACTTTATGTTGCAATTTTCATTCCATTGGTTTCAGCTTCATTTATCTGCCTATGTGCTAACGGTGGTCAACCTCTTCAGGATGGCTCCCGCTAAGAGCACCAGTCAGAACCAGAATCAAGATCCGCCACCACCTACGCCTCCTCCGGAAGCATGGCAAGCTGTGATGGCTGCTACTAATGCAAATACACAGTTGATCATGCAAATCATCCAAGAGCGGAATCAAGGCAGTCAAGGGAATCAAGGCAACAATCAAAACCATTATGCAACGCTGAACCAGTTCCTCGCAAATGGTCCAAAGACGTTCAGCAACTGTGTTGAGGCTACCGATGCTGATGATTGGTTAGTCGATCTGGGCAAACATTTTGAATGCAGCAACGTCAGACCTAAAGATTTCGTCAAGTTCGCGTCTTTCCAGCTCAAAGATCAGGCTGCAGAGTGGTTCCAGCAGTACCGGGATTCCAGAGGTGGACGTTTGATCACTTGGGATGATTTCCGTCGTGATTTCCGAGCTCATCACATTCCTCAAAGTGTGACTAAAAGCAAACGTGAAGAATTCCGCAATCTGAAGCAAGGCTCTTTGTCTGTCTATGACTACAACAAGTTGTTCTAGAAGCTCGCCCGTTTTGCCAAGCAGGATGTTCCTGATGAGAAGAGCATGATCTATCAGTTCAGGGGTGGTCTCCGTGAAGAAATTCAGCTCGCTCTTGTCCTCTTCGAGCCGCTGAGATATGATGAGTTCTAAAACATGGCACTGAAGCAAGAGGCTGCTCAGTTGAGGTGTGATGCTTCCAGGAAGCGAGTCAGAGACACTACGCCTTCTTCCTCTACTCAAGTGGCCAAGCAGCAGAAGTATTGGCTTCCTCCTCCTCCGTTCCGTCAGCCGTATCAGCAGAAGAGCAAAGGTGGCAGTGGTTCTTCCCACCCACCCAACCCAGGCTTTCAGAACAAGACTTCGTCTCAAGCTCCAAGATCAAGTGCTCCGTACCACCGTCCGCTCTCAGAGGTCACGTGCAACAAGTGCCAACAGAAGGGTCACTATGCCAACAAGTGTTTCAACCAGAGGCGTCTTCCTCCTCCTCCTCCTGTCAGATCGGCAAGTACGGCTGTGGTCAAGCATAACCCCAAGTCCGCCAAGGTCAACTTGATGAACGCAGCCCAGGCAGAGGATTCGTCAGATGTGATCATGGGTAACCTTCCTATTAACGATGTTCCCGCAAAAGTACTTTTTGATACTGGTGCATCGCATTCTTTCTTGTCATGCCCGTTTGCATCGAAGCACAATGTTGATACTGAGATTATGCCCAAACCCATGCAAGTTGTTTCTCCAGGCAAGCTTTTGACTTCAAGTTTGGTTGCTCCCGATATCTCTATCACATTTGGCGATTACAAGTTTCTCTCTTCTCCGGTGGTTCTTGGTAATTCTGATATCGATCTTATTCTTGGGATGGACTGGCTCTCTAAGCATAAAGCTCAGCTTGATTGTGCAGCCAGGCAGATTCAACTAACTCATTCGTCTAAGGATGTCATTGTCTTTGCCGCTCGGGATGATACAATCCGATTGTTCTCTCTCAATGAGAAGGGTGAATTGGATGCTATTTCGCAGATTCCGGTTATTTGTGAGTATCAAGACGTCTTCCCAGAAGAACTCCCAGGCATGCCTCCTAACCGGCCGGTTGAATTTGTTATTGAACTTGAGCCTGGTACGGAACCTGTGTGCAAATGTCCATACAAGCTCGGCCCCGAAGAGTTGAAGGAGTTGAAGAAACAACTCGATGTTCAAGAAAGAATGGGTCTCATTCGGCCTAGTACTTCTCCGTGGGGTTGTGGTGTTCTTTTTGTGAAGAAGAAGGATGGAACGGATCGACTTTGGGTTGATTATCGTCCATTGAACAAGAAGACCATCAAGAACAAATACCCACTTCCCAACATTAATGAGCTGTTTGAACAACTCAAGGGTGCCCAAGTATTCTCCAAGCTTGATCTTCGTATGGGTTATCATCAAATTCGCATTCGTGAGCAAGATATTCCCAAGACGGCGTTCAGGACAAGCTATGGGTCATATGAATACACCGTCATGTCTTTTGTCCTCGCCAATGCTCCTCCGACGTTCTCTCGCATGATGAACTTCATCTTCAACCCCTACACCAATGACTTCATTTTGGTCTATCTCGATGACATTCTGGTTTTCTCGAAGAACAAGGAAGATCATGCCAAGCACTTGTGTTTGGTTCTTGACAAGCTCAGGGAACATCAGTTCTATGCCAAGTTCTCCAAGTGTGAATTTTGGCTCGATGAGGTGCTTTATCTTGGCCATAACATCTCTGCCAAGGGCATTTCCGTGGATCCTGAGAAGGTGTCTGCAATTGTTAATTGGGAACCTCCTCAGAACGTGAAGCAACTCCGTAGCTTCCTCGGTCTCGCAAGCTACCGCCGAAGATTCGTTGAAAACTTTTCCAAGATCGCGAAGCCTCTCTCAAATCTTCTTCAGAAGCACGTCAAGTACGTTTGGTCTCCGGAGTGTGATATTGTTTTCAACGCTTTGAAAGAGAAATTGATCACTGCTCCAGTTCTGACTCCGCCTGATGAAACCAAGCCGTACGAGGTCTTTTGTGATGCCTCTCTCCAAGGTCTAGGTGCTGTACTGATGCAAGAGAAGAAAGTTGTTTCTTATACCTCTCGCCAATTGAAGCCTAATGAGAAGAACTACCCCACTCATGATCTCGAGTTGGCGGCAGTTGTGCACGCGTTGTTGACTTGGAGACATCTTCTCTTGGGAAGAAAAGTGGACATTTTCACTGATCACAAGAGTCTCAAGTACATCTTCACTCAGCCTAATCTCAACCTCAGGCAGATTCGATGGGTCGAAATGATTCAAGAGTACAATCCGAGTATCGAGTATACTCCAGGCAAGGCTAATGTGATTGCTGACGCTTTGAGTAGAAAAGCATATTGCAACAGTCTGATTCTCAAGCTTATCAACCCGAGCTTTGTGAAGCTTTCCGCAAACTTAATCTGCAAGTTGTTCCTCAAGGTTTCCTCGCCAACCTTCAAGTCTCTCCTACCTTGGAAGACCAGATTCGCCAAGCCCAGCTTCTTGATGCTATGGTCAAAAAGGTGAAGATTGGTATTGCAAAGAGTTAGTCCAAGTACAAGTGCTACCGACTTGATGACAAGGACACTCTCTTCTTCGAGGATCGAATTGTTGTGCCCAAAGGTGAACTTCGTAAAGTGATCATGAACGAGGCTCACAACTCTCTCCTCTCCATCCACCCTGGTAGCACGAAGATGTATCAGGATCTCAAGCAAACTTATTGGTGGACTCGAATGAAGCGCGAGATCGCTCAATTCGTGAATGAATGTGATGTCTGCAGAAGAGTGAAGGCAGAACACCAAAGGCCAGCAGGTCTCCTCCAACCTCTTGCCATTCCAGAATGGAAGTTTGACCACATTGAAATGGACTTCGTGACTGGGTTTCCAAAGTCCAAGCGTGGCAATGATGCTATATTCGTTGTCATCGACAAGCTCACCAAAGTGGCTCACTTTTTGCCTATCAAAGAGTCAATCACTGCAGCTCAATTGGCGGAACTCTACACCTCTTGAATTGTCTCTCTGCACAGTATTCCTCAAGTGATATCTTCAGACCGTGGCAGCATCTTTACCTCCAAGTTTTGGGATTCTTTTCAGAAGGCCATGGGCACCAACATTCGCTTCAGCACTGCTTTCCATCCTCAAACAAGCGGTCAAGTCGAGCGTGTCAACCAGATTCTTGAAGATATGCTCAGGGCTTGTGTTATCTCCTTCGGCATGAAGTGGGAGGATTGTCTTCCTTATGCTGAATTCTCATACAACAACAGTTTTCAAGCAAGTTCGGGCAAGGCCCCATTTGAAATTCTGTATGGTAGGAAATGCCGTACACCTCTCAACTGGTCTGAAACCGGTGAACGTCAGCTGCTGGGTAATGACCTGATCACAGAGGCAGAAGAAATGTGCAAAGTCATTCGTGATAACCTCAAAGCAGCCCAATCCCGCCAGAAGAGCTACTATGATAGTAAGCACCGTGATTTGGCTTTCGAGATCGGAGATCATGTTTACCTCCGCGTCTCTCATATGAAAGGGACTCGTCGCTTCGGTATCAAAGGGAAGCTTGCCCCCAGATACGTCGGGCCTTTCAAGATTGTCAGCAAGAGAGGCGACCTCGCCTATCAACTCGAGCTTCCTGCAAACTTTGCCAATGTTCATGATGTGTTCCATGTCTCCCAACTCCGAAAGTGCTTCAAGACGCCTGAGCGCACCGTCAACTTCGAGGACATTGAGCTCCAAGAAGATCTCTCCTACCGTGAGCACCCAGTTGCAATCCTTGAAGAGACTGAACGCAGGACTCGCAACAAGTCAATCAAATTTCTCAAAGTCAAGTGGTCACACCTTTCCGACCGTGAAGCTACCTGGGAACGCGAGGATCACCTCCGTTCTGAGTACCCGGAGTTCTTTCAGTCCTAGATCTCGGGACGAGATCTTTTCGTAGTGGTGGAGTGTTGTAACGCCCCCGATATGACTTTCCCAATTTGTACTCCAACTCTTGCCGTTTCCGGCATTAAGTTATATTTATTCCTTGGGTTCGGGTCTTTGTCTCCGTGTGTTGTTTCGTTTTCGTGCATCTCATATCATGTCATCACGTGCATTGCATTTGCATACATGTTCATCTCATGCATTCGAGCATTTTCCCTGTTGTCCGTTTTGCATTCCGGCGCCTCGTTCTCCTCCGGTGGCCATTTCTAGCTTTCTTTCATGTGTGGGGATTAAACATTTCCGGATTGGACCGAGACTTGCCATGCAGCCTTGGTTTACTACCGGTAGACCGCCCGTCAAGTTTCGGGTCATTTGGACTTCGTTTGATACTCCAACGGTTAACCGAGGGACCGAAAAGGCCTCGTGTGTGTTGCAGCCCAACACCCCTCCAATTTGGCCCAAAACCCACCAAACTCTGCTCCATCGTCTCGGTCGTTCGAACACGATTGCGTGGGCGAAAACCGCACCTCATTTGGACTCTCCTAGCTCCCTCTATGCCTATATATACACCCCCTCCTCCAAATTCGCGGATCCCCTCTCCAAAACCCTAGCCTCTTTCGTCCTCCGCGCCGTCGAACAAAAACCGGACGGCCGGACGTGTCCGTCCGCCCCGCCGCATCAGTCAGAAGCCGCCACCTGTCCCGGGGACCGCTTCGCCGCCTTCCCACCGACGCGGGCCCGCCAGGCCCGGAGCCGGCCCTCCTGGCCCGAAGGCTCCCCGCCGCTCGCTCCCGAGGCCGCCGCCCCGCGCCGCCTCCCTCCTTGGCTCCGACGCTACCACGCCGCCGCCCGCCTCAGCCGTCGCCGCCGTCCTCAGCCGCCCGAGGCGCCACCTCGCCCCACCGCCCGCGGCCGGCCCCGCGCCACCGGCGACTCACCGGCCCCGGCCACCACCGGGTCCGGCCGGCCCCGCCTCCTCCCTCCTCCACCGAGCTCCGGCCGGCGTGCCACTCTCGCCAAGTCCGGCGACCCTCCGGCGATCCTCGGCATCCATGCACGTGAATAGTGCCCGGATCCAGATCTGGATCGGATCCGGTTGACTTCTCTCCCCCTAACCCTAATTTTTCGTGCCTACTTTGACTGCTCATAACTTTGCATCCGTGGCTCCGTTTTGGACATATGATATATCAAAATCTTCGCCTCGACGAGTACATCATTTCATTCCGTTGCATCATTTTCATTTGAGGTCATCTTGGTGCCCAAAAATGCTGTTAGAAGGAGGCATCGTGAGTTAAATTGCAGATCCGTTAGCTCAACATTGACTTTTGTCATTTTTGCCATGATTATTGTGTGCATGATATGCCTGTGCCCCTTTGGGATGAATTGTTAAGCATTTTGTCTTCTTTCCAGAGGTGCCACCCATGCATTTTTAGGATGTGTGTGGTGTCTTGTGCAAGCTTGCAAAGAGGGGTACCTGAGATTGCTGATTTCAGGGACTTAGTGAAAATCACCAAGTCTGGGATGTTTTAGTTCATGATGCTACATGTCCAGCTTGTTTCCTAGTGATCCATGCCTCTTTTGAGGATGATCAGTAAGAGTGATTTGTTATGCTTGTTGTGATCTATCCATACATGTCTTTAATTGTTATGTTGGAGCACCCTAGGTTGACTCAATCGAGCTCAACTTTTGCATAGTTGTTAATTTGGGCAGATCGTGAACTCTTTTGCGATTTTGCCGGTGCTATTGCTAGTGATCCATGCATGCTATGCCATTGTTCTTGCCATGTCTAACTAGCATTTTGTTCCTTCTTTATGGATATATGCTTGCCTTGCCATGACTTGCACCGTAGTGAGAGTGTCGAGCTCGTTTACATGCCTCCGTGAGTTATAATTCCAGCATGTCCCAGTTTTCACTAAGTCTGAAAACTGATGGTGTTTCATCGATGTTCGTGTGCTTGTTAGAGTATTTTGTGAACCCTTTTGGCCCCAGGTCATTTTGGGTGTTTTGTTAAGCTTGTTGAGTAGCTCCATGCCATGCTCTTACTTGTCATGTTCAGGTTATGTTTCATGTTGTTTTGCTGCTCCGAAGAGAGCATCGTGGTCTGAAATTCCAGACTAGCGTTAATTTCGCTAAGTCTAAGATCTGTTTTGCTTATTCAGTTTTGCCATGCTTGTTTGAACCCCTTAATGGATGAATTTGCCTATGTCTCAATCCTAGTGATTTGTTAAGCATCTTGTGTACATCCCTGCCATGCATTTTGTTTTCATGTTTGGTGGCTGTAGCATGTTCATTTCGTTGCATTTAGGAGCCTACTTCCTGTAAATCGCAGATCGGTTCGTTTCGTAAAACGCTTGCCATTTCCAAACTGTAGCTCCGATTCCTATGATCTTTATATCGTTTTCAGGGGATTTCTTCCCCTCTATCCATTGGCACACTTGGTTTTCCAAGTTGAGGCCAAGTTCATGCATTTCCTGTCACGTCTTGCATTTTGCATCCCGCATCGCATCCCGCATAGCATACCATCTTTGCATATTATTGTTTGCCCTTGCACGTGGTTGATTGTATCCTTGTTGCTTGTTTGTGTTGTTGGGTAGAGCCGGGAGATGAGTTCGCTAACGAGGAGCCCGTTGAGTTTGCTTTTGAGGATCTAGTCAACTCTGACAACTGTGCAGGCAAGATGATCATACCCTCGAAATCACTACTATCTTTGCTATACTAGTTTGCTCGCTCTTTTGCTTTGCCAATGGTACGATGCCTACCACTTGCTTGTCAGCCTCCCAATTGCCATGATTAAGCCTCTAACCCACCTTTGTCCTAGCAAACCATTGATTGGCTATGTTACGCTTTGCTCAGCCCCTTCTTATAGCGTTGCTAGTTGCAGGTGAAGATTGGAGCCGTTCCTTGTTGGAACATTTATTTACTTGTTGGGATATCATTATATTGCTATGTTATTTTAATTCATCTATATACTTGGTAAAGGGTGGAAGGCTCGGCCTCTCGCCTAGTGTTTTGTTCCACTCTTGCCGCCCTAGTTTCCGTCATATCGGTGTTATGTTCCCGGATTGTTGCGTCCCTTACGCGGTTGGGCTATAATGGGAACCCCTTGATAGTTCGCCTTGATTAAAACTTTTCCAGCAATGCCCAACATTGGTTTTACCATTTGACACCTAGCCTCTTTTTCCCTTGGGTTTCCGGAGCCCGAGGGTCATCTTTATTTTAGCCCCCCACGGGCCAGTGCTCCTCTGAGTGTTGCTCCGACCGAGTAGACTGCGGGGCCACCTCGGGGCAACTTGAGGGTTGGTTTTACTCGTAGGATGTCTCATCTGAGTGTGCCCTGAGAACGAGATATGTGCAGCTCCTATCGGGATTTGTTGGCACATTCGGGCGGTGTTGCTGGACTTGTTTTGACCTGTCGAATCATCTTGTTGTACCGAGATACCGAGTCTGATCGGTGTGTCTTGGGTGGAGGTCTATTCCTTCGTTGACTGTGAGAGCTTGTTATGGGCTAAGTTGGGACCCCCCTGCAGGGATTGATCTTTCGAAAGTCGTGCCCGCGGTTATGGGCAGATGGGAATTTGTTAATGTCCGGTTGTAGACAACTTGAACCTTAATTAATTAAAATGAATCAACTGAGTGTGTTGCCGTGATGGCCTCTTCTCGGCGGAGTCCGGGAAGTGGACACGGTGTTGGAGTTATGTTTGCGCAGGTTGCTCTCTAGTTCCTCGCTCACGCTTTTGCCTCCTCTTCTCGCTCTCTTTTGCGAATAAGTTAGCTACCATATATGCTAGTCGCTTGCTGCAGCTCCACTTATACATTACCCATTTCCTACCTATTAAGCTTAAATAGTCTTGATCGCGAGGGTGCGAGATTGCTGAGTCCCTGTGGCTCACAAATTACTATTACACCAGATGCAGGGACAGATGATACCGCTCCAAATGGCGCGCTCGAGCTGAAGTGGGAGTACGACGAGGACTCTCAGCGTTACTATGTGTCTTTTCCTGATGATCAGTAGTAGTGCCTATTCGGGGTTAGATTCAGGGCCTTGTCGCATGTTGGGGGTCTTTTCTATTTTGGCGCCGTAGTCGGGCCATGAGTGATTGTATGATGGATGTTATTTATGTACTTTGATGTGACGTGGCGAGTGTAAGCCAACTATGTTATTCCCCTTTATATTATTTATGTACATGGGATGTGTGATGATTTCCCGACTTGCGACATTGCTTTCAATGCGGCTATGCCTCTAAGTCGTGCCTCGACACGTGGGAGATATAGCCGCATCGAGGGCGTTACACCCGATCCCCTTCTCCGGATCTGGATCTGGCCGGTCGAGACCCGGGTGTGGCTGCCGGCGGGCGTGGTGACGTCGGGCCTCCACGGCTGCTAGGCACGGTGGTCGTGCTGGCGGTTGCGTTGGGGCCCCGGTGTGGTGGTGGCGACGCGGCGGCGACCCGTGCACACGATGCTTGATGGAGGTTCCTTCAGCGGATCCGGGTGAAAACCTAGTTCTCGGCTTGATGCCAAGACCGGCGTTGGCGGCACTCTTTTGTGTCATTACCTTCTTGAAGGCATCGCCGTGGAGAAGCTTCAGACCTCTATCTGCTACCTCCGGGGGAAACCCTAGATCAGTAGATCAGATGACGGCGGCGCGTTCGTGTCGTTTCCTTCTTGGGGGCGTCATTCTTGGAGGCGTACACGGGTTTGAGGGACCAGTGAGCGGCCTTTTTTTTGGTGGAGCGGTGCTTCATCCTGCACATTGATGACGGCGGATCTCGGCGGCGTGGTGCAGTGGAGACTCGGCGCCCGATGCGCGGTGCTGGACTCGCGCAGGAGGGGTTTGCTGTCTGGCGTCATGGTGGCGTCGATGGCAGATAGGCCTAACAAGGTAGAAGTCTCAATATCTGCTCTGAAGACGGACCAGTGGAAGATGGCGGCGACGACACATGTGAGTGCGTCAGACCAGTTCTGCCCCAGACCCGGTATGTGGCTCGGCTGGGGCTTCTGGCTTTTGATGATAGGCTTGGGTGAGTGGACTGGGTATTTGGCCCAGCTAGCGCCCCTTCATCATATGGATAGGAGTAGAGGCATATGATGCCAAGATGGCGGGTTCAGGCGTATTGTTGTGATACTTTGTAAAGGACTCGAGAATAATTAATAAAGTGGCCGCATGTATCTACCAGATGCAGAGGCTAAGAGTCATCCTTTTTTTCTAAAAAAGGTGTTTGAGTCAAACATGTGTCATTCAAGACTAATATAAAAGCACCGCGGGTAGCCAAATAGACTAGACATAAATTGTAGACTAAGACAAATCATGAGAGGGACGATCTCGGCGCTTATGTCAAAGGTAGCCGGACTGGCCATGGCGGGTTGTCGGAGCGTTGACGGCATCGGCTTATCCTCGGTTGTACTATGTTGATTTAGTACATGAGGAGCATCCATGGTCATGCCCGAGAATAGTTCATTATGGTAAAAAAAACTAGGTTCCGGTGGGTATATATTTTTTCTTTTGAGTTCCCGAAGGATATATGGTTAACCGATAAACCTCTGTGTCAATTATCTCCAAAAATGAAAAGTTTCCTCGCAGACATCATGTTACTGTACCTAGAAATTTTAGGCAGAACTTTGATCTTGTTCATTTTCAGAGTATCGATTTTTTTACCACGCCTTTCAGGAATGTATTTCCATGATGAAAGTTTGTAAGCTCTTAGAACATTTGTCACAAATTCTTTTTTTTAAATAATAATTTTACTGTTCACCTGAGCTCAGGCTGAGAAACTCCACTTCCTGTTGACCCACACTATAAGGCCAGTACATGTACAACAGGCAAAGGCTCTGTTTGGTTCAGCTTTTATCGACGAATTCCGCTGCCGCGCAACAGAATCTGAATCAAAGGGTGAACCTAGCAGAATCCGATTCCAGAAATCCGATGCCAAAATCTGAACCAAAAGCGGAAGCAGCACATGACGTGCTTTCCAAAATCTGATTCCGCTGCGGGCCAAAAATATGAAAAAGCTGTATCAGCTAGTTTGCTAAATGACATACATTTTTTTAACATCAGATTTTCCACAACTGTTTTTCCACAGCAGATTTTTCACAGCTGCTTTTAAAAATCCACAGCCGAACCAAACAGGGCCAAAGAAACACAGGGATCACTTCATTCAAACCTTGAAAAAGGTGTCTGAATGAAAAAGGGGCCTGAATGATGAAAGTGGCTATTCTGAGGCCAAGCTCATCTACACCTGCTTATGAACAGTAAATTCATAAGAAAAACTGACTCCTTTTCGGCATCCAAGATGCTTATATGTGCGTAAAAGGTACATGCAAATTTTCATGGTGCTAGAACATTTGAGGAGGTCGTGACAAAAATACAAATTTTGGTTCTCAAAGAAACTTTGAAAAACACACATGAGCTTTTTTTTGGCATGAGCTCCTCAAATGTCATTTGAGCACATACTTTTGCATACTCCTAGAAAACTCGAGCAACTTGGATGAAAAAAAATTCAGTTTTTTGTTGCTATTTTTTTTTGAATTTATTGTTCATTGGGAGCATCTGGCCCGGACAGCGTTGCGGATCCCCCCTGAGTGACCCCTTTCATAAAAGGGATACTGTTTGTAATACCGACGAAGCCAAACCCGAAACTACACTCAAATAGTTGTTTCAGTTAGATTAGTATAAGACGATCAGGGCCGGTCCTGAGATTTTGGAGGCCCGGGGCGAAATTACAATTTGGGGCCCTTAATAAACACATCCTAGTAATAAAAATCATTATATGTATATATATAAAAAATATTAATAACACTACAATGCATTGAAAATCAGTATGTGTATCAATTAATTTATGCATGTTACCTTAAAATTTTCTTTTAACATTCCTCGATGCAAAGTCACTTTTGATGGAGTCAATGTCAATCTCATCCAATAATTTCTTCTCAATGCACAATGTAGCCAAATCATTTAACCTCTCTTGAGTCATTGTTGACCTCAAATAATTCTTCAACACTTTCAGCTTTCAAATACTTCTTTCAGCCGATACGACCATCACAAGGACAATAAACAAGATGCATAAACAATGGAGATATTTGGATTACAATCAACTTCTCTGACATGCCCAGAAATCTCCATAGCAGACATTCTGCCATCTCGCAAAGTGAATCTCATAATCTTCAATTCAGAAATAAAATCATATACCTCGACATCAGATGAACCATCAAGAGAGAATGTTTCCTTTTCCTTTTATTGCTATCTGATGCATACGTCTTGTTTCTTGGCGGCATCCTAACCGGCTAACCCACAATCCTGAAAAAGCTACGTTTGCATCAATTATTAAACGGTGCCACATACACATCAAGGAACGTCAAATCACAAATATAATATACCTGATTCTGATCTGATGGTTGAATCCATGAGAGCGTCAGTCGGTGTGCTGTTTGCAGCGCCTGAAGTCGGGGAGCGATTGACCAAGAGTGACGATGGGGCCCCCTGAACTGAAATCATCGGTGGACTAGCTTAGGAAGAAGATGGGAAGGGAATTAGGAATTAGCAACAGCCAGGCGGCAGACTTGCAGTACAGCGTGTCGGCGTGCGGCGTCGGCGGCCTAGGCTGGGAGCTTGAGAAATCACGATCGCCCTTTTTTTAGGTCAAGCCGTGAAGGGATAGCAGATCGTTTTTTTACCTGAATGATGAAGGAAGTGATCGCTAATCAAGGCGCGCCCTCGCTAATCCTGCCGCTGCTGCTCATTTGGTTTGCGATCCTGCGCGTGTGCGTGAAGGCTGAAAGGCCTCGCCTTTGACTGTTTTTTTCTGTCAGGGGCCTACCTAGCCTGCTATACCTAATACCTACATTACCTGGGTGGGGGCCCCTAACTTGTGGGGGCCCGGGGCGGCCGCCCCCCTGCCCCCCCTCAGGGCCGGCCCTGAAGACGATTACTATCCTGACAACAGAAAAGAATGGAACGTTGCTTCGCTCTGCTGGACGTATTGGATCTCATATAAGAAGCTCGCTCTTTCTTTTTGAGAAACTTCTAATTCATTTTCAATCATGGCAGTACAACGAACATCAGAAATAACAAAAAATTATATCCAGATTCATAGACCACCTAGCAATGACTACAAGCACTGAAACGAGCCTAAGGGGCATCACCGCCATCGCCCCTCCCTTACCGGAGTTGAGCACAACTTGTTGTAGTAGACAATCGGGAAGTCATCGTGGTAAGGCCCCATAGAACCAAC
Source organism: Triticum monococcum (assembly GCA_034509565.1). Classification (NCBI taxonomy): domain Eukaryota; kingdom Viridiplantae; phylum Streptophyta; class Magnoliopsida; order Poales; family Poaceae; genus Triticum; species Triticum monococcum. Next base: position 549,606,334 of record CM067843.1, on the reverse strand, counting down.
GCGCCAAAAAGCAACCGCCACCTATGAAGAGAAGTTTAGATCGGAAAGATCCAACCTGAAGACACATGAACAAAGACGAATAAAGACCGGATCCGAGTAGATCCACCAAAGACAACCACCGACCAAATTTCGCGAGATCCGCTGGAGACACACCGCCACACGCCCTCCGGCGATGCTAGACGCACCACCAGACGGGGGCTAGGCGGGAAGAACTTTATTCCATCTTCAAGAAGCTGCCGCCGTCTCGTCTTCCTCAGCAGGACACAAATCCAACAAAACTCGAAGAAGCACACAAAAACGGAGCTCTCCCGTCGACAAGGGCCGGAATCCACCGCGCACCTATGGCCCTAAGGCCACACGAGACGTGCAGATCGGCGCCGCTGCCGCCGGAAGGCAGAAATCCTTAGAAGATCGCTCTTTACCCGATCATTCAAATATTTTGTGGGCAGCGCAAGCTCTATTGTTGCGTAGCAATATAAGCCTGCTCATGCTGCTTTGGCGGCGCTTTCTCGCCTGGGGCAGGATAGTAAAGAGCTGATTCTAGGGAAGGCTAGTACGGGAAATACACTTTGAAACCTAGTTGTATATACACCCTATATGAAGAATTTTCTTTAATAATTAAACAAAAATTCAAAATAGTTTAGAAGTATTTTAAAAATAAACTTGACTTTCTTTTGCACTTGTATACAAATTTTCAGGAAAATAACCCAACGTTCACTTCAGGGCAAAAAAGACAAAAATTATTTGCTATTATAGGTCACTATCCACACTATTTTAGTCAAAAATTTGTCTTTTTTGAAAAGAAGTCAAAGGGCATTTTATTTTCATGGATTTTTTTTCTCACCAGTACAATAGAAGGTCAAGTTTATTTCAAAAATATTTTTAGAATTTTTTGACTTTTTATTGAATTACTAACAAATATATTCATATAAGGTGTACATACACCCAGGAACCAAACGTCCGCGTCCAGGCTAGTACTCCCTTCTATAGTGAAGAGCTGGCTGACGGCTCTGGCAAGGCCGAACAGCCATGGATTCGAGGTTAGGGTGTTCCAGCCTTCCAGAGAGCGGGAGCAGCAGCAGAGCAGGGTGCAATCGAGGTGTTTTGACCATGGTTTGCATCAAGACTCCAAAAAGCGCGCGTATTTTCACCGCAGAATGAGGGTGCCAATCAGAATAACATCAATCAGCCAAATGTACATAGAGACTTTGTGACAGAAAGAGCGATAGATGGTCCTTCGTGCTGCAGAATGCTAGGACACTGGTTCTCACCACTGCTATGATCTACTAAAATTCAAGGTCCATGAAAGAAAAGTTGTACATAAAACCGAACGCACTTACAGAGGAATACACATGACATAATTGTTATGCAATGGAACAGTTGTCAAATCACGCCTCCACGGCAGGCATAGATCATTGAGTTGTAACTTTAACCTTGTTAACAAGCTCTGCTGCTGCACGGGCGGCGGCGGAGGCACGGGTGGCTGCAGCAATGGCAGCTCGGGCCTTTTCTAGCACGTCCGACGAGCCTGGACCAGCATAGGATGATCTCTCCGCAGCAGGGGGCTGATGCTCTTGACTGCCCACATTACTCTTGGTGGCAGCATATGCTCTTGAACTCACAGCAGGTGACTTTGGGGACTCGGGAGTTTTGTTTTTGCTTGTGTCGTTGACAGGTAGAATCGATGGCTTATCTTTGCAAATGGAAGAGGCTGGAGAGCTCTCAGTTGTAGGTGTTTGGCCTTGGCGGACTGATGATCCTGAATCGTCCTGCAGACAAGCACATAACAAATGAAGTGAATTTCTAGTTTTTCAGATGAGCTAACTGTAGACATAAACAGAGGCTTGAAATAAGTTCTCTGATTTCTTTGTTGCTATTTTTGAGGCGTCTGTGACTTCTTTTTTTATTCTTCCTATAACTTTCCTTAATCAATTGCACCAAACAGTTCAAAATGTTGTCCCCCAGTCTTCCAGGTAAGCAACCGAAGAACTTTGTAGCATCAAGACATTATGTCCGTAAACCCTCAGCTGTCACCGTATAAGGATCAGAATCAACCTATACACTGTAGACTTCTACTCCCTCCGTTCCGAATTATTTGTCTTGGATTTGTCTAGCATACGGATGTATCTAGACTCATTTTAGTGCTAGATACCTCCGTATCTAGACAAATCTAAGACAAATAATTTGGAACGGAGGGAGTACATAGAAATAGACATCTTCTGTGAACAAGGACTACTGAGGCAAGGATGGGACCAAACAATGATACATGAAGGGAATAGTTTACAAGATATAGATAAAAATAGGTGCACACATAATGCACCCACCATGAAAAACATGAAAGTTAAATCGCAAAAAAAACATTAAAAAGGAACAAAAGGCTTCTTAGTATCTGCAATCATATGTCAGGAAGGGCACGTATGCAGATTCTTTAAAAAAAATCAACTGAAACACTAGTGAGTGGAGTTTTAAAATGTCAGTGTACCCATGTCAAGTCCATCGAGATGTTAAAATGAGCAGTTCTTCCAGCATGACAGTTTATCTCATTTTAGGAAGTAGTGATAGAACACATAATTTTAAAGCTCGCTTATGAAACAGTACACCCATTAGCATTATGTCTAATAATTAGGAAATAAACAAAAGGATAGCATATATTACCAGCAGATCTTCATACTTCTTATTAAATTCTGCTTCGGTATTAGATGAATCCCAATCAAGATTGTACTCGTGAGCAATAGCTTTCAAAACCTTCAACTTTGATTCCGCTGATGGAGCCTTAACTGAAAGCTTCTCAATTATCTGCATACACAATGCTCAAATAGTGAAATTGCACAAGATGCTTGATTCGCAAGCAACATAACGTGGATTTCTGAAGGAAAGATTATATCGGAGATCTTCTTACTGTGCGATTAACACCGCAATCAGGGCGCAATTCCATAGCAGCAGCAACAAACTCCTTCCCATACTTGGTGGTAAACAAATTACGGAGATGCATTAGCTCAGGCAAGTCTGAGCATCTTCCTGATGCAAAGATTATACTAGCTATTGCTTCTCGCAATTCTATGGGGCATTCCCTGTTCCAACATAAAACCAGTAGCTGTTAATCATATTCTATTAAGTGAGAGAAACAAAGAATCGTGATATCTACATAGTAACATGTATTTTAGTAAAATCAGATTTGATAAAACATGACCTACTTTTGGGCCTCAACGATAGGGACTCGTGCCAGAACAAATTCGCAGAAAAGCTCGACAATCTCATAGGCAGCCAATATATTTTGCTCCCGAATAATATGCTCCACCTATTATTATTAAATAATGACATGTTAGGAAACCGCATCAAGGAGAAGATCGGAGCAATGGGAAACACATATAGCTGTAAATCTAATTTACCCGAATCCTCGCAATAGACTCCTGGCCTGTCTGAAGATACTGAACCATCTCTTTGCGCATATTTATCAGTTGCATCTCCCTCCTATTGCGCAGCAGCTTGATCCTCGAAATGATCAAATTCAAGCATGTTTTGCTACACAAAGTTGGGAACTTCTGTTAATTATGGGCATAAATAAAGCAAGATTGTCTCTCCGGTAACAATGTAAGAGCGGTATGAAACATGAAATGGTTATTGTAAGAATTGACTAGTACTCCCTAAGATGTTTTGGATATTTCAATATAGACCACATACGGACTGAAATGAGTGAACAAACACACTAAAATGCGTCTACATCCGAATAAGAAAAAAGTTAGAACATCTTATAATAGTGAACAGGCTGATAGTCGATGGATTCTTTCATTACTCCTATAGTAACTGTAAATTGTTATGCAAAACCACCATGGGACCCAGTGGGGATAACACCCCGATACTTGTATTTGTTCAGTTTTGTTAGCTCAATCCAGTTCTGGTAACTCTTATACTCATATATGACATGTATAAAACGAAACTGTCATAAGATTTTTGCCATATTGAGCCTGATATATGGATCAAGTTACCACTTCAAAATTTTCCTACGAAGCTCTAATAAACCCCAACCAGCAACAGTAATTCACCGCCCAAGGATCCAGATGCCCTAGTGCTACCTTTTCCCCATCGCCACACAGGCCATCCGCCGAACATCTTCCTTAGCGGAATTCTAAATCTAGAACTCCTAATAATCACACCGAAACCCGCCGATCCTAGGATCGCTGACGAAAACCGATAATAGTAATAGGAACTGTAGGAAAAGCGGGTAGTGATGGATCTGAGAGGGAAGCGAACCATTTGGTGCCGAAGGGGGAGGAGCGGTTGAAGAGCGAGTTGAGGGACGACATCGTCAGTGCCGGCCGCTGATCCACCTGACCTGGCGAAGACGAAGACGAAGGGGAAAGAAGCTGTTCCGTGTATATTTGCAGGTGTGCCCCTTTACTTGATTATTTTTATAGTTTACACCATACGCCAGATCCTTTTTGCCCCATCTCTATCTCTATTATTAAAGCACAGTTGCTAGAGCAATAGAAGATGCAGATGCAAAAATAACTAACTTATACTCCCTCCGGTCCTTTTTACTCTGCATATTGGTTTTACCGAAAGTCAAACTTTGCTAAGTTTGACCAAATTTATATTAAAAATTATTAGCATCTATAATATATAATAAATATAATATGAAAATATATTCCAAGATGAATCTAAAGATATTGGTGTTGTTATGTGAATGTTTATAATTTTTTATATTAACTTGGTCAAAGTTGAATGAGATTGACTTCGGACAAACCTAATATGCAGAGTAAAAAGGACCGGAGGGAGTACATCTCTAAGACCCAGAAAAACGCTGCTCTAATAGATTATGCAGATGCTAAACACTGCCGCCGTCGCCCGTTCGTCCATCCCCGCCCCCGTCGCAACCCCGCCGCCAGTTGCGCCGCCCTAGCCGCCGACGACCCGCCGAGAAAAGAGTAGGACATGGGAGACAGTGAGGCCTCGACTACCGTGAGTAGGTGCATGGTCTAGCCTACTTTAGCCGCTGGTGGCCGGACTAACATTCGAAGAGGTAATTAGTGTCACAAATGTATAAATATGGGGTAAAAAATGGAATTCACTCAAATTTTTATGATGAAATGATATTCTTTGAGGCCTGAGAAAAAAAATAGTCTTTTTGGAGCTTCAACGCCCACACTTCTTCATGAAAATTTGCACATATCTAGAACAGTCAACAATGTTTGGTGGAAAAATTTCAGATTTTTTTAATTGCTTAATTTTTTTTTATGTTTACTGTTCACGAGTGTGCATTTGAGCACGGGAGCAAAAAGTCCACGCCCTAGATGGCTAACTTTCTTGGCCCGTATCGCTTCAAGAACACCAATCTTCATTGTCTCTTCCGTAGGAACAGCAGAATCCATGACGCAAGTTTACTTTTGTTCTCTCGATGCCCTGGAAATGCTAAATGAAAAACGGTGTTCACAATTAACAACTAAACACATCAAAGAACAAAAAGACAACAAATACAAAGCCCCTGCTAACGGCATCAAATAGCCGACTGCTAACAAATTAATGAAAACGTGAAACTGGAGTTCCAGAAAATGGGGGAGAAAATCTCTGTACACAATGTTCCTGAAACTAAGCAGCAGAGAATTCCATGCCCACCTAATTAAGTGAAGGCCTCAGACACTGAGTTTTTTTATTTGATTCATCCAATGTTAAGTGGATCAGAATGGTGCCGATCAACGAAACCATGCATTTCCCAAAAAAGAAGCGAGACAATGCACAATGGTATTCAACAGTGTGAATCCAGCCACGAAATGATGTCCTTGATGGCGGTTGAAATCCGGTCATCAGGCTCTCCCTCTAGGATAGAGTGGTAGGCACCTTCATAGAGCTTCAGGGTCTTGTCTTTCGTGTTGGCCTTCTCGTACAGAAATTGACTCACATGAGGGTCGGTTACCTGGTCTGCTGCTCCATGAAGAATCAACAATGGAGAACAAATCTGCAACATGTACAAAGTGTTCTACATTTTAGGTACTTCCAGAATAAGAAGAAATGACACTGGTTGCTTCTTGATTCAGGTGATGCTCAAATAACATTGAGAAGGAAATCAGGTACATGAGAAAAAGGTGCAAATGGTACTGACTTTTTCCAATTGGGATTCGATGTCCTTTGTAGCCTTCAAAAGTTCAACTGCTGTCCTCAACCTCATCTGGTCATTATATGATATCGCGTTGTACTCACACTGAGAAGTGAAAACAGAGATGATCATGATCTATAGCATTTCAGTATTTCAACCAGCCATGTTATACAATTCCTTTTAAAGAGGCTCATTGTTGCAATAAGTTATCTGATTACAACAAAAATGTGCACTAGAGGGGCAAATGTGCACTAGAGGAGCAATGGGACTTTCTCGGTTAAATCCTTTTATAAGCAAATCAATTTTAGTGGAATAGTTCCTACTATTAGTGATAAAATGTGGAAAATTTTATGTCCGCAGAACATCCATATTTTCCTTTGGCTATGTGTTCACAATAAGATACTTACCAGAGATAATCTTGCGAAAAGGAGGGGAGTTGAAGACCCTTCCTGTTTATTTTGCTCTGACTTTGAAACCGTACAACACCTGTTGTTTGACTGTGTGGTGGCCCAACAAGTTTGGGGATTTGTTGCAGAAGCTTTTGGTATCGATAGAATTTCTTGTTTTGGAAATATTGTGTCCTTCTGGCATATGCATAAGGAAAATGCTGTCTTAAATATGGTGACAACTGCTGCCTTGTGGAGCCTGTGGAGACTAAGAAATGAGTTTTGCTTTCAGGGGCGCAAATGGAGAAGTGTGAAGTGCATTCTTGCAAAACTAAGCTGCTTTTTACACCAATGGAAAGTTCTCTGCGACGATGGGCAGGCGACTCTACTGCTACGATGCATCCTTCTGCTGGACAAACAGCGTGGGGAACTCCTCCGGATCGCATGGAGATGATGCTGGGAGAGACCAACTGAAAAACTGGGCGCTGGAGATGATGGATCACTCCTGAAGATCTTCCTGTCGTTCTCCTTCGTTTCTCATTTCTGTTGGTGCTCTGTAATAAGTAAAAGACTTCGTTTTTGCTTCTAGCCTCTAAACTGTTATATTGGCTTTAGGCTTTTATCGTTGATTTAGCTGCTCTGTAGTAGCCGAATGTTACTATGTAAAACTGGTTGCTGTCTGCTTCGTTCTATAAAAATGGGGCAGGGGGGGCAACCCCCTTTCTTTCAAAAAAAAAAAGTAGAAAAACCAAGTACCTTGCCACAAATGAACCAACGAATGTGGAATATTATTAAGTACAAACAACTAAGACAGGTGCCACTACTTGGATAATGTGCGACATACTAGGTATTGCATTGCCTTGAAACAAACCAAGTTGAAGAATAAAAGGACATGGTCAAGGTACTTACTAATTTTCTTTTCACTGGATCCCTGAATCCCAAATCTCCTATGTCCTTTTGCGGAAATAACTTTGCTTCTGGAAGAAGGCATGATAATATGCTCAATGCCTTCAACACTAGCGCTGGTGGTGTTACATCTTCTGAAATCTTGCCAAATAGAAGTCAGAGCTTTCTAATAAAGATGGTGAATGCACCCAATGTCATTAGTTCAAATAGATGCAACAATAGTATAAAGGAGGTCCTCCATATAACTTTTTTGTTGACAAATACAGTACCACTTTATTCTGATTTTCTGTTCATGCGTGATCATAACTGGTTGTTATAACACGAAGTAAAGATGGATGTCTTGCAGATTGCTACTGTATATTCAAGTAAACTTTAAATTTACTTGACTAAGTTAGTATCATCAAGTGCTGACTCAACGCAATTAGATTAATACAGTTACAAAAGCATAAGTTGCCATCAGAAAGGTTGTAAACACTAAACAGTGGCTTAGCTCCAAACAAGAGAATGTAATGCGATGCTAGATTTGATGAGTTACATTTAGAGTTTTATAATGCAGCTTATCTCCAAACAAGAGAATGTAATGGGATGCTAGATTTGACGAGTTTCATCAAGAGTTCTTTATTTACCTTGCACATAGGCGCAACAAGAAGCACTCCATCCCATTCTTTTGGTTGCTTTAAGTGTACTTTCAGAGCAACCGCACCTCCCATTGACTGCCCCAAGAGAAAGTGTGGGAGCCCTTGCACGTCTTTCCTTCCTAAACATTAGAAATCATTGCATTATGATGAAAATATTATATTGTTCCACAGAAGATATATTCCTCATTTACAAGAAACATCCATCAGAAACCTCTTATTCTTGCATATTGTTCAATGACATGGTCGACCATTCCATCGAAGCTTGCGATGTAGCCATGAAGACCATAAGATAATCCGAAACCAGGATAATCCATGGCATATACTGCATATCCAGCAGCAGCTATTCTCTTAGCGACCCCTGATATTTCCAAGCTAGTAAGATATAGATAAAGAAAAAGGTGAAGCAAAGAGAACTCAACAGGGAACATAACAGAAGAGTAATCACCTTCAAAAAAGAAAGTGCAGGTATCTCCATACCCATGGCAGAAGAAAAGCGCTGCCTTGGTGGGAGTGCCCTCCCTAGGCAGCCAACTCTTCCAGAATATTTCAACCCCCTTTGAATTGGTCTCAAAATTCTACAGAAACGGGCACTACCACTTGTCACACAAAGGAAAAGAAGCTATAAAACAGTTCATAAAGATTCAAAGTGCCTGCTAATGTTAGTTTCGTTTTTAGGCTAGCTGCAAGTAACACAATCATGCCGCTCCTTGCAGTTCCTTAGTTTCTCAATACTCCATGGGCGTGTACCTGATATTACTGGCTTAAGATACCAGTCTTTTGATAGATTCCATCTTTCCAGCTTTACAATAGGAGAAGATGTTTGTGTCACTGTCTCACAGATATATTGCATTTCCGCCAGGGAACTACTTGAACCAAATACAAGCCGCCTGAATACAAGGGAAGGTCAATTCAGAATCCCCATCATGTGCTTACCTCCTCCATCTGGATTCCTTTGGGCGCCATCTACAGAATGAGAAGTAGGAGACAAAAGGTGAGAAAGTAAAGACCAACAGACATCGCATATCAATTGGAGATAATAGGGATTGAATATTCGGAGATCATATCAACAATACCGAAGAAATATGTTGCAACCCTCAGATGACATACATACGCTACAGAACCTATCACCTTCGGAACAAGATCGTGGCTCAAGCAACAGAGCAACTACATACAATGTGCATTCAAGTGTAGTGCTGCCCATTTGCTTATCGCAAACCTAGACACGAGTGGCGCAGACGCAGTACAACTATACAAAACAACACGCACGTTCCGAAATCATGAGTAATTTCAGATCAGAAATGGCACTGCGTGTGAGTTCTAGTCTCGAGTCTCGACTACTGGGCGGCTTGAAACATGTTTGACTACTTTTGACCATTCGGATCCTTCACTGAAGCAAGCACGTGGTGAGCTAGTGAAAGAGGATCAAACACAGCCGCCCCAAGCAAAGGGGGACAGGGAGCAGAGGCGGGACCTTGAACAGGCAGTGGTCGAGCGTGGGGAGCACGGGCGCGAAGGCGCCGCGCACGCGCCGGCGCGCTGGCGCCCAGTCGAGGCTCTGCGCCGCGGCGGCCCTCAGCTCCTCGCTGGCGCCCTCCAGCCGCGGCAACGGCGCCTTGCCCGCGGCGACCGCGACCGACGCGCGCCTCACTCTCCCCGGCCGCGGCGCCCCGGCATGGCGCGGCCCCGCGATGCGCTGCAACTGCGAGATCGCCGCCATGTGATGCTTGCTCGAGTCGAGCGGCGCGGTGGGCAGTAGGACACTTGAGTACCTACAGACTCTGAGAGAAGAGGGAGAGGGACAGGGGGGGGGGGGGGGGGGGGGGGGGGGGGGCAGGTTGGTGGCGTCGTCTCCTCTTGTCGAGACTGCCGGCTTGGAGCTGGAAGAGGGCTTTCCTTTTGTTCGACGATTTGACCACTCCGCCAGTCCGCCGTGCTCACGACGGTGAGCGTGTGATTGAATGGGCTTTGACCTGGACCGGGCCGTGTCCACGGTGCTTCTTAAAGGCCAGGCTGCTCGGTCGCTTTGTAGTAATGGGCTGACAGCCTCCCGCCTCTGGCACCCGGGGTCTTGGTCCGGCCCACATTGTTTTTTTCAGTTTTTTTATTTTCTTTTTTCCTTTTTTTTGTTTCATCACCGGTTTTTCGCGTTTTCTTCTGTCTAAACCGTTTTTTTCATGATTTCTTGGTTTTCCTTTGTCTCTTAAACAGTTTTTTTGGGTTTTATGCCAGTTTTTCACCGGTTTTCTCTGATTTTTTTTATTTTTTCTAGACATGTCTACTTCTACAAAATGTACATTTTTACTGTACATGTGGGACATTATTTTTTTTATCGCATTGACTATTTTTAAATACATGGTGTATATTTTTTTACAATACATGTTAAACCTTTTTCAAAAATATATTCAACATTTTTTAATAGCAGTAAACATTGTTTAAACTATACAACCACTTTTCCTTCTTTCCTTTTTTTCAACACATGTCTACATTTTCCCTATACATCAGGAATATTTTCTTGTACATTTTTAACATACATGACTCACATTTTTGCAAATAACTTTTATCTCTACTTTTCATACACATTGTACATTTTATACATATATACAACATTTTTATACACTTTCAACATTTTTCAAATACATTATTCCCATTTTTTTCAAACACTTGTTTTTCATCATTTTTTCGAATAGAACATCTTCCATATATATGTTGACTTTCCAAAAAAAAAGAATTTTTTAATATTGTATAAACATTCTTACAAAATTTCATGAACATAATTTTGAACGTGTGAACATTTTCTAAGATCTAACCTACTTTTTTTAATATCACTAAACATTTTTTATTTACACAAAAAAATATTGTACAAACATGTTTTGAAAATGTCATATACATTTATTTTAAACGCTTGAACATCTTTTAAATTTCACAAAAAATAGTGCTATCAACGTTTATTTTTTCATAGAATTCAAAATAGATTGATTAAAATAGTGCTATAAACGTTTTTTTAAATGTCACAAAAAATAGTGCTATGAACCTACTTTTTGCATTGCATTAACATTTTTCAAATAGATGGTCTCTTGTTTATTTACTTAGTTTTATGTTTTGGAATAAATGTATTTACAATATTTTAGAAAATAAGAAATAAAACATAAAACAAATGAATGAAAAAACAGGAAAAAATGAACTAACCTGCATGCTACCTGGGCCGGCTAAGTTATAGCAGTGCCTAACGCGAGCGCACGCTCGATCTTGCAATAAGCAAGGAGACGTCGTATTGACGCATAACGCGTCGAGCTGAAAGCAAAAATGCACATTTTTTTTATTGATGGGCAAACAAACGCGCACCTGCTCCCCAACGCCAACGTTAATCGGCCAGTCCAGTAACATGTTTAGACGTAGCCCTGACAACCTTGCACTATTTGTTGCTGAGATTTTTTTGTTGGTCTTTTTTACCAGGATTTACTTCGGTTGGTTTTCTACTAAAACACTCATAAAATTTTAGAAAAAGTTCACGCATGCAAAACATGTTTATGAATTTGAAAAAAAAATGCTCACATATTTAAAACATGTTCGCATTTAGCAAAACTGTTCTCGAATCCAAAATCATGTTCAAGGATTTGGAAAAATGTTTGGGAAATTCAGAAAATATGGAAATTTTGAAAAACGATTCAAAATAAGTTACTAATTTATGAGATGTTGATTATTTTAAATAAATTCTCAGGAAAATAAAAAATGTTCTCAACTTCCAAAAATTAGCTGTGATTTTAATATTTTTTGGCAAAATTGAAAAAATGGCTGCGAGATAAAACATTTCTCATAAAATTCAAAAACCCGTAGCAAATTTGAAAAATGATAATGAATTCAAAGAAAGTTCAGAAATTCAAATATGTTCATGAAATTCAAAAAATATTCATGAAATTGTCAAACTTTATTGCAATAAAATATATTCACGAATTCAAAATATGTTTACAAAATTGAAAAAAGTTACACCCTCCGATCCATAATAAGTGTCAGGTTTTAGTTTGAATTTGAACTAAAACTAAGTCACTTTTTATGGATAAGAGAGAGTAGTGATTTACGAAAATGTTCATGAATTTAAATATGCCAGAAAATTAAAAATAGTATTTGTGAGTTTTTAAATATTCATCAATTCAGAAACAATGTTAATTTTTTCGTTGTTTCTGAGAATGTTGAGAAATATAAAAAATATATGGGAATTAAAAAAATGCTTGTCAATTTAGAAAAAATATTAATTTTAAAAATATACATAAATTTGAAAAATATTCATGTATATAAAAATATTGATACTTTTAAAAATATATATCAATTTCGAAAAAAATCATGAATTTAAAGAGAACAATGAAAAGGACAAAATGTAAAATGTAAAATGAAATCCAAGAAAAAACTGAACAGATTAAACAAAAAAAATTGGATATGAGAGGTTCTAAAACTTACTCGAAACCAATGGAAAACACACACAAAAACGAACTAGGCCTGCCCAATACGGCTTGTGCTAAAGCGTGAGGGTGTGTGTTTGCTCACTAACTTTGGACCTATACGCGAAATCACTGATTAAGGAGTACCCATTTGCAAGGTGAAAGTGCTAGTTATCGACTGGAAGAGGGTGAATAGGCGATTTTTATGAAAGTTTTCAAAACACAGGGGCTTTGAAGACGTAGAAATTAACCTATTGACATGCAACGGAAGGTAGACTACACTAGACAAGCCATAGTCAAGTAAGCAATGAAGTGAAAGCACGAAGACTATCAGCAGCTAGGTAGTGTGGATCATGATGGAAGATAGTATGAAGCCAAACAGTAAACAGTCTTCACTCAGTGAAGTCAATCAGATCATACAGGCAAGCAATGACTTCACGAAGACAAACTGTAAAGTAAAGGAAAGTGACGGATAGAACCAGTAGCTTGGTGAAGACAAGGATTTGGTAGACCAGTTCCAGTTGCTGTGACAACTGCACATCTGGCTAGGGAGGCTGAGATTCAACTCAGAAGACCGCGTCTTCACCTTATTCCCCTTGAGCTAAGGACACGCAGTGCTCGCCCAATCACTCTGGTAAGTCTTCAAGGTAGACTTCCAAACCTTCACAAGCTTCGTTCACCGACGATCCACAATGACTCTTGGACCCTTAGAACGCGACGCCTAACCGGCTGGAGGATTCACAGTCCTCAAGTGTAACAAGTCTTCAGATCACACAGACAGAAAGACTTCAGTGATGCCTAACACTCTTTGGCTCTGGGTGTTTTGGGCTTTGTCCTAGCAAGGATCTCCCTCTCTCTCTCAAATGCTTGGGAGGTGGGTTGCTCTCAAACGACAAAAGCCGTGCACTAACTCTGAGCAGCCACCAATTTATGGTGTAGGGGTGGGCTATTTATAGCCAGGAGGCAACCCGACCTAATTTGTCCGAAATGACCCTGGGTTACTAAGGAACTGACACGTGTCCAACGGTCAGATTTCAAACACACGCGGCAGCTTGACTTGGGTGTAACGCCCTCGATGCGGCTATGTCTCCCACATGTCGAGGCACGACTTAGAGACATAGGCGCATTGAAAGCAATGTCGCAAGTCGGGAATCATTACACAACCCAAGTACATATATAATATAAAGGGGAAATAATAGCATAGTTGGCTTACACTCGCCACGTCACATCAAAGTACATAAATAACATCCATCATACAATCACTCATGGCCCAACTACGGCGCCAAAATAGAAAAGACCCCCAACAAGCGACTAGGTCCTGGATCTAACCCCGAATAGGCATCCCTACTGATCATCAGGAAACGACACATAGTAACGCTGAGAATCCTCGTCGTACTCCCACTTCAGCTCGAGCGCGCCATCCGGAGAAGTGTCATCGGTCCCTGCATCTGGTGTAATAGTAATCTGTGAGCCACAAAGGACTCAGCAATCTCGCACCCTCGCGATCAAGACTATTTAAGCTTAATAGGTAGGAAAGGGGGTAATGTAAAGTGGAGCTGCAGCAAGAGACTAGCATATATGGTGGCTAACTTATTCGCAAAGGAGAGCGAGAAGAGGGGGCAAAGCATGAGCGGAAAACTATATAGAGCAGCCTACGCAAACATAACTCCAACGCCGTGTCCACTTCCCGGACTCCGCCGAGAAGAGGCCATCACGGCAACATACTCAGTTGATTCGTTTTAATTATTTAAGGTTCAAGTTATCTACAACCGGACATTAACAAATTCCCATCTGCCCATAACCGCGGGCACGGCTTTCGAAAGATCAATCCCTGCAGGGGGGTCCCAACTTAGCCCATAACAAGCTCTCACGGTCAACGAAGGAATAGACCTCCACCCAGGACCCACCGATCAGACTCGGTATCCCGGTACAACAAGATGATTCGACAGGTCAAAACTAGTCCAGCAACACCGCCCGCTGTGCCGACAAATCCCGATAGGAGCTGCACATATCTTGTTCTCAGGGCACACCGGATAAGCTAAGCGTACGGGAGCCAACGTAACCCAAGTTGCCAAGGGACGACCCCACACGGTGCTCTAGGGTGGACCAACACTCAGAGGAGCACTGGCCCGGGGGGGGGGGCTAAAATAAGATGACCCTCGGGCTTCGGAAACCCAAGGGAAAAAGAGGCTAGGTGGCAAATGGTAAAACCAATGTTGGGCATTGCTGGAAAAGCTTTAATCAAGGCGAACTATCAAGGGGTTCCCATTATAGCCCAACCGCGTAAGGGACGCAACAATCCGGGAACATAACACCGATATGACGGAAACTAGGGCGGCAAGAGTGGAACAAAACACTAGGCGAGAGGCCGAGCCTTCCACCCTTTACCAAGTATATAGATGAGTAAAGATAACATAGAAATATAATGATATCCCAACAAGTAAATAAAGGTTCCAACAAGGAACGGCTCCAATCTTCACCTGCAACTAACAACGCTATAAGAAGGGCTGAGCAAAGCGGTAACATAGCCAATCAATGGTTTGCTAGGACAAAGGTGGGTTAGAGGCTCAATCATGGCAATTGGGAGGCTGACAAGCAAGTGGTAGGCATCGTAGCATTGGCAAAGCAAAAGGGCGAGCAAACTAGCATAGCAAAGATAGTAGTGATTTCGAGGGTATGATCATCTTGCCTGCATAGTTGTCAGAGTTGACTGGATCCTCAAAAGCAAACTCAACGGGCTCCTCGTTAGCAAACTCGTCTCCCGGCTCTACCCAACAACACAAACAAGCAACAAGGATACAATCAACCATGTGCAAGGGCAACCAATAATATGCAAAGACGATATGCTATGCGGGATGCGATGCGGGATGCAAAATGCAAGACGTGACAGGAAATGCATGAACCTGGCCTCAACTTGGAAAACCAAGTGTGCCACTGGATATAGGGGAAGAAATCCCCTGAAAACGATATAAAGAACATGGCAATCGGAGCTACGGTTTGGAAATGGCAAGCGTTTTACTAAACGAACCGATCTGCGATTTACAGCAAGTAGGCTCCTAAATGCAACGAAATGAACATGCTACAGCCACCGAACATGAAAACAAATGGCATGGCAGTGATGTACTCAAGAAGCTTAACAAATCACCAGGACTGAGGCATAGGCAAATTCATCCATTAAGGGCTTCAAACAAGCATGGCAAAACTGAATAAGCAAAACAGATTTCAGACTTAGCGAAATTAACGCTAGTCTGAAATTTCAGACCACGGTGCTCTCTTCGGAGCAGCAAAACAACATGATGCAAAACCTCAACATGGCAAGTAAGAGCATGGCATGGAGCTACTCAACAAGCTTAACAAAACACCCAAAATGACCTGGGGCCAAAAGGGTGCACAAAATACTCTACCGAGCACACGGACATCGATGAAACACAATCAGTTTTCAGACTTGGTGAAAACTGGGACATGCTGAAATTATAACTCACGGAGGCATGTAAACGAGCTCGATGCTCTCACTATGGTGAAAGTCATGGAAAGGCAGGCATATATCCATTAATAAGGCACAAAATTCTAGCTAGACATGGCAAGAACAATGGCATAGCATGCATGGATCACTAGCAATAGCTCCGGCAAAATCGCAAAAGAGTTCACGATCTGCCCAAAACAACAACTATGCAAAAGTTGAGCTCGATTGAGTCAACCTAGGTTGCTCCAATATAACAAGTAAAGACATGGATGGATTAAGCACAACAAGCATAACAAATCACTCTTACTGATCATCCTCAAAAGAGGCACGGATCACTAGGAAACAAGCTGGACATATAGCATCGTGAACTAAAACATCCCAGACTTAGTGATTTTCACTAAGTCCCTGAAATCAGTAAACTCAGGTACCCTACTTCGCAAGCTTGCACAAGACAACACACACATCCTAAAAATGCAAGGGAGGCACCTCTGGAAAGAAGACAACAAGCTTAACAATTCATCCCAAAGGGGCACAGGCATATCATGCACACAATAATCATGGCAAAAATGATAAAAGTCAATGTAGGGCTAACGGATCTGCAATTTAACTCATGATGCCTCCTTCTAACAGCATTTTGGGCACCAAGATGACCTCAAATGCAAATGATGCAATGGAATGAAATGATGTACTCGTCGAGACGAAGATTTTGATATATCATATGCCCAAATCGGAGCTACGGATGCAAAGATATGAGCGGTCAAAGTATGCATAAAAATACTGGGAATTAGGTCAAAAGTCAACCGAGGGGAATTCCCAGATCCAGATCCAGCGACCGGACACTGTTCACCGGCGCGGTTTACTGTAGCTCGCGCGTCGACGGCGGCGGGATCCGGCTTCGGCGAGGGGAGGCGAGGCCGGCGACGAGAGGAGGAGGCGGTGGCCGGGGGCGACGGCGCCCGGGGCGGCGGACGGCGGCGGGGAGCGGCCGGGCAGCGGGCGGCGAGGTGCCCGCGGCGGCGGCGACCTTTGGCTGGGGCGGCGGCGGCGGCGGCCGGCCGGGGAGAAGACGGCGGCGGGGCGCGGGACAAGGCGCGGCGACGGATCGGGCTCGCGGGGGCCCCTCCTGGGCCTCCCGGGCCGGCGATGTGGGGCGGAGCGGCGGGCGAGTGGCGCGGCGCCACGTGGCAGCGGCGGGGCGGAGCGGACGCGTCCGGCCGGGGCGGACACGTCCGGCCGGCGCGAGGGAGGATTTTAGGGTTTGGACGGGGGAGAGATCCGGATTTCGGGGAAGGGGTCTATTTATAGGCATAGAGGGAGCTAGGAGTGTCCAAATGAGGTGCGGTTTTCGCCCACACGATCGTGATCAAACGACCGAGACAATGGAGCAGAGTTTGGTGGGTTTTGGGCCAAAATGGAGGGGTGTTGGGCTGCAACACACACAAGGCCTTTTCGGTCCCTCGGTTAACCGTTGGAGTATCAAACGAAGTCCAAATGACCCGAAACTTGACAGGCGGTCTACCGGTAGTAAACCAAGGCCGCATGGCAAGTATCGGTCCAATCCGGAAATGTTTAATCCCCACACACGAAAGAAAGCTAGAAATGGCCACCGGAGGAGAACGAAGCGCCGGAATGCAAAACGGACAACGGGGAAGATGCTCGAATGCATGAGATGAACATGTATGCAAATGCAATGCACGTGATGACATGATATGAGATGCACGAAAACAAAAACAACACACGGAGACAAAGACCCGAACCCGAGAATTAAATATAACTTAATGCCGGAAACGACAAGAGTTGGAGTACAATTCGGGAAGGTTACATATGGGGCGTTACAACACTCCACCACTACGAAAAGATCTCGTCCCGAGATCTAGGACTGAAAGAACTCCGGGTACTTAGAACGGAGGTGATCCTCGCGTTCCCAGGTAGCTTCACGATCGGAATGGTGTGACCACTTGATTTTGAGAAATTTGATTGACTTGTTGCGAGTTTTGCGTTCAGTCTCTTCAAGGATTGCAACTTGGTGCTCACGGTGGGAGAGATCTTCTTGGAGCTCAATTTCCTCGAAGTTGACGGTGCGCTCAGGCGTCTTGAAGCACTTACGGAGTTGCGAGACGTGGAACACATCATGAACATTGGCAAAGTTTGCCGGAAGCTCGAGTTGATAGGCGAGGTCGCCTCTCTTGCTGACAATCTTGAAAGGCCCGACGTATCTAGGGGCAAGCTTCCCTTTGATACCGAAGCGACGAGTCCCTTTCATAGGAGAGACGCGGAGGTAGACATGATCTCCGATCTCGAAAGCCAAATCACGGTGCTTACTATCATAGTAGCTCTTCTGGTGAGATTGGGCTACTTTGAGGTTATCACGAATGACCTTGCACATTTCTTCTGCCTCTGTGATCAGGTCATTACCCAGCAGCTGACGTTCACCGGTTTCAGACCAGTTGAGAGGTGTACGACACTTCCTACCATACAGAATTTCAAATGGGGCCCTGCCAGAACTTGCTTGGAAACTATTGTTGTACGAGAATTCAGCATAAGGAAGACAATCCTCCCACTTCATGCCGAAGGAGATAACACAAGCCCTGAGCATATCTTCAAGAACATGGTTGACACGCTCGACTTGACCGCTTGTTTGAGGATGGAAAGCAGTGCTGAAGCGAATGTTGGTGCCCATGGCCTTCTGAAAAGAATCCCAAAACTTGGAGGTAAAGATGCTGCCACGGTCTGAAGATATCACTTGAGGAATACCGTGCAGAGAGACAATTCGAGAGGTGTAGAGTTCCGCCAATTGAGCTGCAGTGATTGACTCTTTGATAGGCAGGAAATGAGCCACTTGGGTGAGCTTGTCGATGACAACGAATATAGCATCATTGCCACGCTTGGACTTTGGAAACCCAGTCACGAAGTCCATTTCAATGTGGTCAAACTTCCATTCTGGAATGGCAAGAGGTTGGAGGAGACCTGCTGGCCTTTGGTGTTCTGCTTTCACTCTTCTGCAGACATCACATTCATTCACGAATTGAGCGATCTCGCGCTTCATTCGAGTCCACCAATAAGTTTGCTTCAGATCTTGATACATCTTCGTGCTCCCAGGGTGGATGGAGAGGAGAGAGTTTTGAGCCTCATTCATGATCACTTTATGAAGTTCACCTTTGGGCACAACAATTCGATCCTCGAAGAAGAGAGTGTCCTTGTCATCAAATCGGTAGCACTTGTACTTGGACTGACTCTTTGCAATACCAGCCTTCACCTTTTTCACCATAGCATCAAGAAGTTGGGCTTGGCGAATCTGGTCTTCCAAGGTAGGAGAAACTTGAAGGTTGACGAGGAAACCTTGAGGAACAACTTGCAGATTAAGTTTGCGGAAAGCTTCACAAAGCTCGGGTTGATAAGGCTTGAGAATTAGACTGTTGCAATATGCTTTTCTGCTCAAAGCGTCAACAATCACATTAGCCTTGCCTGGAGTATACTCGATACTCGGATTGTACTCTTGAATCATTTCGACCCATCGAGTCTGCCTGAGGTTGAGATTAGGCTAAGTGAAGATGTACTTGAGACTCTTGTGATCAGTGAAAATGTCCACTTTTCTTCCCAAGAGAAGATGTCTCCAAGTCAACAATGCGTGCACGACTGCCGCCAACTCGAGATCATGAGTGGGGTAGTTCTTCTCATTAGGCTTCAACTGGCAAGAGGTATAAGCAACAACTTTCTTCTCTTGCATCAGTACAGCACCTAGACCTTGGAGAGAGGCATCACAAAAGACCTCGTACGGCTTGATTTCATCAGGCGGAGTCAGAACTGGAGCAGTGATCAATTTCTCTTTCAAGGCATTGAAAGCGATATCACACTCCGGAGACCAAACGTACTTGACGTGCTTCTGAAGAAGATTTGAGAGAGGCTTCGCGATCTTGGAAAAGTTTTCAACGAATCTTCGGCAATAACTTGCAAGACCGAGGAAGCTACGGAGTTGCTTCACATTCTGAGGAGGTTCCCAATTAACAATTGCAGACACCTTCTCAGGATCCACGGAAATGCCCTTGGCAGAGATGATATGACCAAGATAAAGAACCTCATCGAGCCAAAATTCACACTTGGAGAACTTGGCGTAGAACTGATATTCCCTTAGCTTGTCAAGAACCAAACGCAAGTGTTTGGCATGATCTTCCTTGTTCTTCGAGAAAACCAGAATGTCGTCGAGATAGACCAAAATGAAGTCATTGGTGTAGGGGTTGAAGATGAAGTTCATCATGCGAGAGAACGTCGGAGGAGCATTGGCGAGGCCAAAAGACATGACAGTGTATTCATATGACCCATAGCTTGTTCTGAACGCCGTCTTGGGAATATCTTGCTCACGAATGCGAATTTGGTGATAACCCATACGGAGGTCAAGCTTGGAGAATACTTGGGCACCCTTGAGTTGTTCAAACAGCTCATTAATGTTGGGAAGTGGATATTTGTTCTTGATGGTCTTCTTGTTCAATGGACGGTAATCAACACAAAGTCGGTCCGTTCCATCCTTCTTCTTCACAAAAAGAACACCACAACCCCACGGAGAAGTACTAGGCCGAATGAGACCCATTCTTTCTTGAACATCGAGTTGTTTCTTCAACTCCTTCAACTCTTCGGGGCCGAGCTTGTAGGGACGTTTGCACACAGGTTCCGTACCGGGCTCAAGTTCAATAACAAATTCAACCGGCCGGTTTGGAGGCATGCCTGGGAGTTCTTCTAGGAAGACATCTTGATACTCACAAACAACCGGAATCTGCGAAATAGCATCCAATTCACCCTTCTCATTGAGAGAGAACAACCGGATGGTATTATCCCGAGCAGCAAAGACAATTACTTCCTCAGACGAATGAGTCAGTTGAATCTGCCTGGCTGCACAATCAAGCTGAGCTTTATGTTTAGAGAGCCAGTCCATCCCAAGAATAAGATCGATATCAGAATCACCAAGAACCATAGGAGAAGCCAAGAACTTGAAATCACCCAACATGATAGAAATATCCGGGACTATTGAAGTAGCCCTCATAGACTTAGCCGGAGAAACCACTCCCATAGGTCTAACCAACATCTTTGAAACAAAGTCATGCTTGGAAACAAAAGATCTTGACATGAAACAATGCGATGCACCCGTGTCAAAAAGAACTCTTGCAGGAATAGAATTAACTGGAAGGTTACCCATGATCACATCTGACGAATCCTCTGCCTGAGCTGCATTCACCATATTGACCTTGGCGTGCTTGGGATTATGCTTGACCACAGCTGTACTTGCCGATCTGACAGGAGGAGGAGGAGGAAGACGCCTCTGGTTGAAACACTTGTTGGCATAGTGACCCTTCTGTTGGCACTTGTTGCACGTGACCTCTGAGAGCGGACGGTGGTACGGAGCACTCGATCTTGAAGCTTGAGACGAAGTCTTGTTCTGAAAGCCTGGGTTGGGTGGGTGGGATGAACCACTGCCACTTTGCTCTTCTGCTGATACGGCTGACGGAACGGAGGAGGAGGAAGCCAATACTTCTGCTGCTTGGCCACTTGAGTAGAGGAAGAAGACGTAGTGTCTCTGACTCGCTTCCTGGAAGCATCACACCTTAGCTGAGCAGCCTCTTGCTTCAGTGCCATGTTGTAGAACTCATCATATCTCAGCGGCTCGAAGAGGACAAGAGAGAGCTGAATTTCTTGACGAAGACCACCCCTGAACTGATAGATCATGCTCTTCTCATCAGGAACATCCTGCTTGGCAAAACGGGCGAGCTTCTGGAACAACTTGTTGTAGTCATAGACAGACAAAGAGCCTTGCTTCAGATTGCGGAATTCTTCACGTTTGCTTTCAGTCACACTTTGAGGAATGTGATGAGCGCGGAAATCAGGACGGAAATCATCCCAAGTGATCAAACGTCCACCTCTGGAATCCTGGTACTGCTGAAACCACTCCGCGGCCTGATCCTTGAGCTGGAAAGACGCGAACTTGACAAAATCTTCAGGTCTGACGTTGTTGCATTCAAAATGCTTGCCCAGATCGACTAACCAATCATCAGCATCAGTAGCCTCAACGCAGTTGCTGAACGTCTTTGGACCATTTGCGAGGAACTGATTCAGAGTTGCAAATTGGTTCTGGTTGTTGCCTTGATTCGCTTGACTGCTTTGATTTCGCTCTTGGATGATTTGCATGATCAGCTGTGTATTTGCATTAGTAGCAGCCATCACAGCTTGCCATGCTTTCGGAGGAGGCGGAGGTGGTGGCGGATCTTGATTCTGGTTCTGACTGGTGCTCTTAGCGGGAGCCATCCTGAAGAGGTTGACCACCATTAGCACACAAATAGAGAAATATTGAAGGTGAAACCAACGGAATGAAAATTGCAACATAAAGTCTTCACATCCGAACAAAATGAACGAATGCACTTCTCTTGAAGTGGTCACATATTCCTAAATTGGGAAGCCACGAAGAATCAGGTAGAAGAGGTACATCAACGAGGGATGGAATCAACATATGACGTCGAAGCAGAACGAATACCACAACTCGAAATAAAACCAAGGGTTGGCTTGCGAAATAAGCCGGAACAAACACATGATAGAAATTTCGTCCGAAGTGTTCGTGGTAGGACCTACACAGGCTCTACCGTACAGCACCATCATGTACAAGGCAGTGCACATGACATACGAAGCGTCCCCGAGTCAGCATAGCCAAGGACTCTTTAAGACACAACGAGGCCACTGTAAAATCGACCGTGAATAGGCGAACCACTAGACGTCGAACCCCAATTTCACATCACACATCTGTTGGAAAGATATCCTAAGGCTACTTGAATTCCCACCTATGAAACTCCCGAAACTTTCCGGTTATGCAATCAGGTGTTGGGGATACAGGGGAAGCATAATATCTCACCCAAGCTAGCAATTCCTACATCCAGCTGCATCCATCCTTCAACACATAACCAAGAAACCTTCGGAAACCATCTATCTCAACCTTCGAAAAGCATCCGTTATACAAGTTATGGCGATACTCCCGAACTCCTGCCCCAGTACTGGGTGGCGTCAAGGTTATCTCACCAACGAACTGCATAAAGGAGATTTTCGATGTCGCGCACATATCTCAAGTGTGCCAGAATTGAAGGAAATATGCCCTAGAGGCAATAATAAAGTTATTATTTATTTCCTTATATCATGATAAATGTTTATTATTCATGCTAGAATTGTATTAACCGGAAACATAATACATGTGTGAATACATAGACCAACAGAGTGTCACTAGTATGCCTCTACTTGACTAGCTCGTTAATCAAAGATGGTTATGTTTCCTAACCATAAACAAAGAGTTGTTATTTGATTAACGAGGTCACATCATTAGTAGAATGATCTGATTGACATGACCCATTCCATTAGCTTAGCACCCGATCGTTTAGTATGTTGCTATTGCTTTCTTCATGACTTATACATGTTCCTATAACTATGAGATTATGCAACTCCCGTTTACCGGAGGAACACTTTGGGTACTACCAAATGTCACAACGTAAATGGGTGATTATAAAGGAGTACTACAGGTGTCTCCAATGGTAGATGTTGGGTTGGCGTATTTCGAGATTAGGGTTTGTCACTCCGATTGTCGGAGAGGTATCTCTGGGCCCTCTCGGTAATGCACATCACATAAGCCTTGCAAGCACTGCAACTAATATGTTAGTTGTGAGATGATGTATTACGGAACGAGTAAAGAGACTTGCCGGTAACGAGATTGAACTAGGTATTGGATACCGACGATCGAATCTCGGGCAAGTAACATACCGATGACAAAGGGAACAACGTATGTTGTTATGCGGTCTGACCGATAAAGATCTTCGTAGAATATGTAGGAGCCAATATGGGCATCCAGGTCCCGCTATTGGTTATTGACCGGAGACGTGTCTCGGTCATGTCTACATTGTTCTCGAACCGTAGGGTCTGCACGCTTAACGTTACGATGACAGTTATTATGAGTTTATGCGTTTTAATGTACCGAAGGTTGTTCGGAGTCCCGGATGAGATCACGGACATGACGAGGAGTCTCGAAATGGTCGAGACGTAAAGATTGATATATTGGAAGCCTATGTTTGGACATAGGAAGTGTTCCGGGTGAAATCGGGATTTTACCGGAATACCGGGAGGGTTACCGGAACCCCCCGGGAGACTAATGGGCCTATTGGGCCTTAGTGGAAAAGAGAAAAGGGGCAGCCCACAGCTGGCCGCGCGCCCCCCCTTCCCCAAGTCCTAGTAGGACTAGGAGAAGGGGCCGGCCCCCCTCTCTCTCCTTTCCCCCTTGAGAGTCCTAGTTGGAATAGGATTGGAGGGGGGAGTCCTACTCCCGGTAGGAATAGGACTCCCCCTGCGCCTCCCTCTCTCTGGCCGGCCAGCCCCCCTCCCTCCAACCTTTATATATGGGGGCAGGGGACACCCCAAGACACACAAGTTGATCCTTGAGATCGTTCCTTAGCCGTGTGCGGTGCCCCCTGCCACCAAATTCCACCTCGATCATACCGTTGTAGTGCTTAGGCGAAGCCCTGCGTCGGTAGTACATCAAGATCGTCACCACGCCGTCGTGCTGACGAAACTCTTCCTCGACGCTTTGCTGGATCGGAGCCCGAGGATCGTCATCGAGCTGAACGTGTGCTAAGAACTCGAAGGTGCCGGAGTAACGGTGCTTGGATCGGTCGGATCGGGAAGAAGACGTACGACTACTTCCTCTACGTTGTGTGATCGCTTCCGCAGTCGGTCTGCGTTGGTACGTAGACAACACTCTCCCCTCTCGTTGCTGTGCATCACCATGATCTTGCGTGTGCGTAGGAAAATTTTCGAAATTACTACGTTCCCCAACAGTGGCATCCGAGCCTAGGTTTTATGGTTTGATGTTATTTGCACGAGTAGAACACAAGTGAGTTGTGGGCGATACAAGTCATACTGCCTACCAGCATGTCATACTTTGGTTCGGCGGTATTGTTGGGTGAGACGATCCGGACCAACCTTATGCGTACTCTTACGCGAGACCGGTTCCCTCGACGTGCTTTGCACATAGATGGCTTGCGGAAGACTGTCTCTCCAACTTTAGTTGAACCAAGTGTGACTACGCCCGGTCCTTGAGAAGGTTAAAACGGAGTCTATTTGACGAACTATCGTTGTGGTTTTGATGCGTAGGTGAGATGAGTTCTTACTTAAGCCCGTAGCAGCCACGTAAAACTTGCAACAACAAAGTAGAGGACGTCTAACTTGTTTTTGCAGGGTATGTTGTGATGTGATATGGTCAAGGCATGATGCTGATTTTATTGTATGAGATGATCATGTTTTGTAACCGAGTTATCGGCAACTGGCAGGAGCCATATGGTTGTCGCTTTATTGTATGCAATGCAATCGCGATGTAATGCTTTACTTTATTACTAAGCGGTAGTGATAGTCGTGGAAGCATAAGATTGGCGAGACGACAACGATGCTACGATGGAGATCAAGGTGTCGCGCCGGTGACGATGGTGATCATGACGGTGCTTCGGAGATGGAGATCACAAGCACAAGATGATGATGGCCATATCATATCACTTATATTGATTGCATGTGATGTTTATCCTTTTATGCATCTTATCTTGCTTTGATTGATGGTAGCATTATAAGATGATCTCTCACTAAATTATCAAGAAGTGTTCTCCCTGAGTATGCACCGTTGCCAAAGTTCGTCGTGCCCAGACACCACGTGATGATCGGGTGTGATAAGCTCTACGTCCAAATACAACGGGTGCAAAACAGTTGCACACGCAGAATACTCAGGTTATACTTGACGAGCCAAGCATATACAGATATGGCCTCGGAACACGGAGGCCGAAAGGTCGAGCGTGAATCATATAGTAGATATGATCAACATAACGATGTTCACCATTGAAAACTACTCCATCTCACGTGATGATCGGTTATGGTTTAGTTGATTTGGATCACGTGATCACTTAGAGGATTAGAGGGATGTCTATCTAAGTGGGAGTTCTTAAGTAATTTGATTAACTGAACTTAAACTTATCATGAACTTAGTACCTGATAGTATCTTGCTTGTTTATTTTGATTGTAGATAGATGGCTCGTGCTGTTGTTCCGTTAAATTTTAATGCGTTCCTTGAGAAAGCAAAGTTGAAAGATGATGGTAGCAATTACACGGACTGGGTCCGTAACCTGAGGATTATCCTCATTGCTGCATAGAAGAATTACGTCCTGGAAGCACCGCTGGGTGACAGGCCTGCTGCTGGAGCAACGCCAGATGTTATGAACGTCTGGCAGAGCAAAGCTGATGACTACTCGATAGTTCAGTGTGCCATGCTTTACGGCTTAGAATCGGGACTTCAACGACGTTTTGAACATCATGGAGCATATGAGATGTTCCAGGAGTTGAAGTTGATATTTCAAGCAAATGCCCGAATTGAGAGATATGAAGTCTCCAATAAGTTCTATAGCTGCAAGATGGAGGAGAACAGTTCTGTCAGTGAGCATATACTCAAAATGTCTGGGTATAATAATCACTTGATTCAGATGGGAGTTAATCTTCCAGATGACTGCGTCATTGACAGAATTCTCCAATCACTGCCACCAAGCTACAAGAGCTTCGTGATGAACTATAATATGCAAGGGATGAACAAGACTATTCCCGAGCTCTTCGCAATGCTGAAAGCTGCGGAGGTAGAAATCAAGAAGGAGCATCAAGTGTTGATGGTTAGCAAAACCACTAGTTTCAAGAAAAAGGGCAAAGGGAAGAAGAAGGGAAACTTCAAGAAGAACAGCAAGCAAGTTGCTGCTCAGGAGAAGAAACCCAAGTCTGGACCTAAGCCTGAAACTGAGTGCTTCTACTGCAAGCAGACTGGTCACTGGAAGCGGAACTGCCCCAAGTATTTGGCGGATAAGAAGGATGGCAAAGTGAACAAAGGTATATGTGATATACATGTTATTGATGTGTACCTTACTAGAGCTCGCAGTAGCACCTGGGTATTTGATACTGGTTCTGTTGCTAATATTTGCAACTCGAAACAGGGACTACGGAATAAGCGGACGCTAGCAAAGGACGAGGTGACGATGCGCGTGGGAAACGGTTCCAAAGTCGATGTGATCGCGGTCGGCATGCTACCTCTACATCTACCTTCGGGATTAATATTAGACCTAAATAATTGTTATTTGGTGCCAGCGTTGAGCATGAACATTATATCTGGATCTTGTTTGATGCGAGACGGTTATTCATTTAAATCAGAGAATAATGGTTGTTCTATTTATATGAGTAATATCTTTTATGGTCATGCACCTTTGAAGAGTGGTCTATTCTTGTTGAATCTCGATGATAGTGATACACATATTCATAATGTAGAAGCCAAAAGATGCAAAGTTAATAATGATAGTGCAACTTATTTGTGGCACTGCCGTTTAGGTCATATCGGTGTAAAGCGCATGAAGAAACTCCATACTGATGGGCTTTTGGAACCACTTGATTATGAATCACTTGGTACTTGCGAACCGTGCCTCATAGGCAAGATGACTAAAGCACCGTTCTCCGGTACTATGGAGAGAGCAACAGATTTATTGGAAATCATACATACCGATGTATGTGGTCCGATGAATATTGAGGCTCGTGGCGGATATCGTTATTTTCTCACCTTCACAGATGATTTAAGCAGATATGGGTATATCTACTTAATGAAACACAAGTCTGAAACATTTGAAAAGTTCAAAGAATTTCAGAGTGAGGTTGAAAATCATCGTAACAAGAAAATAAAGTTTCTACGATCTGATCGTGGAGGAGAATATTTGAGTTACGAGTTTGGTGTACATTTGAAAAATTGTGGAATAGTTTCGCAACTCACGCCACCCGGAACACCACAGCGTAATGGTGTGTCCGAACGTCGTAATCGTACTTTACTAGATATGGTGCGATCTATGATGTCTCTTACTGATTTACCGCTATCGTTTTGGGGTTATGCTTTAGAGACGGCCGCATTCACGTTAAATAGGGCACCATCAAAATCCGTTGAGACGACACCTTATGAACTATGGTTTGGCAAGAAACCAAAGTTGTCGTTTCTTAAAGTTTGGGGCTGCGATGCTTATGTGAAAAAGCTTCAACCTGATAAGCTCGAACCCAAATCGGAGAAATGTGTCTTCATAGGATATCCAAAGGAAACTATTGGATACACCTTCTATCACAGATCCGAAGGCAAGACTTTTGTTGCTAAATTCGGAAACTTTCTAGAGAAGGAGTTTCTCTCGAAAGAAGTGAGTGGGAGGAAAGTAGAACTTGACGAGGTAACTGTACCTGCTCCCTTATTGGAAAATAGTACATCACAGAAAACTGTTTCTGCGACACCTATACCAATTAGTGAGGAAGCTAATGATGATGATCATGAAGCTTCAGGACAAGATACTACTGAACCACGTAGATCAACCAGAGTGAGATCCGCACCAGAGTGGTACGGTAATTCAGTTCTGGAAGTCATGCTACTAGATCATGATGAACCTACGAACTATGAAGAAGCGATGGTGAGCCCAGATTCCGCAAAGTGGCTTGAGGCCATGAAATCTGAGATGGGATCCATGTATGAAAACAAAGTATGGACTTTGGTTGACTTGCCCGATGATCGGCAAGCAATTGAGAATAAATGGATCTTCAAGAAAAAGACTGACGCTGACGGTAATATTACTGTCTATAAAGCTCGACTTGTCGCGAAAGGTTTTCGACAAGTTCAAGGGTTGACTACGATGAGACCTTCTCACCCGTAGCGATGCTTAAGTCCGTCAGAATTATGTTAGCAATTGCCGCATTTTATGATTATGAAATATGGCAGATGGATGTCAAAACTGCATTCCTGAATGGATTTCTGGAAGAAGAGTTATATATGATACAACCAGAAGGTTTTGTCGATCCAAAGGGAGCTAACAAAGTATGCAAACTCCAGCGATCCATTTATGGACTGGTGCAAGCATCTCGGAGTTGGAATAAACGCTTTGATAGTGTGATCAAAGCATTTGGCTTTATACAGACTTTTGGAGAAGCCTGTATTTACAAGAAAGTGAGTGGGAGCTCTGTAGCATTTCTGATATTATATGTGGATGACATATTGCTGATTGGAAATGATATAGAATTTCTGGATAGCATAAAGGGATACTTGAATAAAAGTTTTTCAATGAAAGACCTCGGGGAAGCTGCTTACATATTAGGCATAAAGATCTATAGAGATAGATCAAAACGCTTAATTGGACTTTCACAGAGCACATACCTTGACAAGATTTTGAAGAAGTTCAAAATGGATCAAGCAAAGAAAGGGTTCTTGCCTGTGTTACAAGGTGTGAAGTTGAGTCAGACTCAATGCCCGACCACTGCAGAAGATAGAGAGAAAATGAAAGATGTTCCCTATGCTTCAGCCATAGGCTCTATCATGTATGCAATGCTGTGTACCAGACCTGATGTGTACCTTGCTATAAGTTTAGCAGGGAGGTACCAAAGTAATCCAGGAATGGATCACTGGACAGCGGTCAAGAACATCCTGAAATACCTGAAAAGGACTAAGGATATGTTTCTCGTATATGGAGGTGACAAAGAGCTCACCGTAAGAGGTTACGTTGATGCAAGCTTTGACACTGATCCGGACGATTCTAAACCGCAAACCGGATACGTGTTTACTTTAAACGGTGGAGCTGTCAGTTGGTGCAGTTCTAAACAAAGCATCGTAGCGGGATCTACATGTGAAGCAGAGTACATAGCTGCTTCGGAAGCAGCAAACGAAGGAGTCTGGATGAAGGAGTTCATATCCGATCTAGGTGTCATACCTAGTGCATCGGGTCCAATGAAAATCTTTTGTGACAATACTGGTGCAATTGCTTTGGCAAAGGAATCCAGATTTCACAAAAGGACCAAACACATCAAGAGACGCTTCAACTCCATCCGGGATTTAGTCCAGGTGGGAGACATAGAGATTTGCAAGATACATACGGATCTGAATGTTGCAGACCCGTTGACTAAGCCTCTTCCACGAGCAAAACATGATCAGCACCAAGGCTCCATGGGTGTTAGAATCATTACTGTGTAATCTAGATTATTGACTCTAGTGCAAGTGGGAGACTGAAGGAAATATGCCCTAGAGGCAATAATAAAGTTATTATTTATTTCCTTATATCATGATAAATGTTTATTATTCATGCTAGAATTGTATTAACCGGAAACATAATACATGTGTGAATACATAGACCAACAGAGTGTCACTAGTATGCCTCTACTTGACTAGCTCGTTAATCAAAGATGGTTATGTTTCCTAACCATAAACAAAGAGTTGTTATTTGATTAACGAGGTCACATCATTAGTAGAATGATCTGATTGACATGACCCATTCCATTAGCTTAGCACCCGATCGTTTAGTATGTTGCTATTACTTTCTTCATGACTTATACATGTTCCTATAACTATGAGATTATGCAACTCCCGTTTACCGGAGGAACACTTTGGGTACTACCAAACGTCACAACGTAACTGGGTGATTATAAAGGAGTACTACAGGTGTCTCCAATGGTAGATGTTGGGTTGGCGTATTTCGAGATTAGGGTTTGTCACTCCGATTGTCGGAGAGGTATCTCTGGGCCCTCTCGGTAATGCACATCACATAAGCCTTGCAAGCACTGCAACTAATATGTTAGTTGTGAGATGATGTATTACGGAACGAGTAAAGAGACTTGCCGGTAACGAGATTGAACTAGGTATTGGATACCGACGATCGAATCTCGGGCAAGTAACATACCGATGACAAAGGGAACAACGTATGTTGTTATGCGGTCTGACCGATAAAGATCTTCGTAGAATATGTAGGAGCCAATATGGGCATCCAGGTCCCGCTATTGGTTATTGACCGGAGACGTGTCTCGGTCATGTCTACATTGTTCTCGAACCGTAGGGTCCGCACGCTTAACGTTACGATGACAGTTATTATGAGTTTATGCGTTTTGATGTACCGAAGGTTGTTCGGAGTCTCGGATGAGATCACGGACATGACGAGGAGTCTCGAAATGGTCGAGACGTAAAGATTGATATATTGGAAGCCTATGTTTGGACATAGGAAGTGTTCCGGGTGAAATCGGGATTTTACCGGAATACCGGGAGGGTTACCGGAACCCCCCGGGAGACTAATGGGCCTATTGGGCCTTAGTGGAAAAGAGAAAAGGGGCAGCCCACAGCTGGCCGCGCCCCCCCCCCTTCCCCAAGTCCTAGTAGGACTAGGAGAAGGGGCCGGGCCCCCTCTCTCTCCTTTCCCCCTTGAGAGTCCTAGTTGGAATAGGATTGGAGGGGGGAGTCCTACTCCCGGTAGGAGTAGGACTCCCCCTGCGCCTCCCTCTCTCTGGCCGGCCAGCCCCCCTCCCTCCAACCTTTATATACGGGGGCAGGGGACACCCCAAGACACACAAGTTGATCCTTGAGATCGTTCCTTAGCCGTGTGCGGTGCCCCCTGCCACCAAATTCCACCTCGATCATACCGTTGTAGTGCTTAGGCGAAGCCCTGCGTCGGTAGTACATCAAGATCGTCACCACGCCGTCGTGCTGACGAAACTCTTCCTCGACGCTTTGCTGGATCAGAGCCCGAGGATCGTCATCGAGCTGAACGTGTGCTAAGAACTCGGAGGTGCCGGAGTAACGGTGCTTGGATCGGTCGGATCGGGAAGAAGACGTACGACTACTTCCTCTATGTTGTGTGATCGCTTCCGCAGTCAGTCTGCGTTGGTACGTAGACAACACTCTCCCCTCTCGTTGCTGTGCATCACCATGATCTTGCGTGTGCGTAGGAAAATTTTTGAAATTACTACATTCCCCAACAAGAATTGCAACGATAGAATTATGATGACAACACCTCAGAGCTCAACTCCCCGGGACACTTCCACTAAACCCCTGACAGGAGGCACCAAGACAGTATTCTCATCATAAGCCATCGGAATAAAACCAAGATACTCGCGTGATCCTAAATTTTTTTTAGTGAAATTTGAGAAGAGAAGAGTCAAAACTCTATGTCAGGATGCCTTACCAGAGCGGTGAGGAGACTGGGAAGTAAAAAGAATTCCTAAGCTCTCCGATATATAATTCCTAAGGACTCAAAACATTTTTCTAGACACAACTCGGCTGCTAAAAATGATCAAGCAATGGGGCTCCTAAGGTCGGGGAAGGCTCTGATTACCAACTTATAACACCCTCGATGTGGCTATGTCTCCCACGTGTCGAGGCACGACTTAGAGACATAGGCGCATTGAAAGCAATGTCGCAAGTCGGGAATCATTACACAACCCAAGTACATATATAATATAAAGGGGAAATGATAGCATAGTTGGCTTACACTCGCCACATCACATCAAAGTACATAAATAACATGCATCATACAATCACTCATGGCCCGACTACGGCGCCAAAATAGAAAAGACCCCCAACAAGCGACTAGGTCCTGGATCTAACCCCGAATAGGCATCCCTACTGATCATCAGGAAATGACACATAGTAACGCTGAGAATCCTCGTCGTACTCCCACTTCAGCTCGAGCGCGCCATCCGGAGAAGTGTCATCGGTCCCTGCATCTGGTGTAATAGTAATCTGTGAGCCACAAAGGACTCAGCAATCTCGCACCCGCGCGATCAAGACTATTTAAGCTTAATAGGTAGGAAAGGGGGTAATGTAAAGTGGAGCTGCAGCAAGCGACTAGCATATATGGTGGCTAACTTATTCGCAAAGGAGAGCGAGAAGAGGGGGCAAAGCACGAGCGGAAAACTATATAGAGCAGCCTACGCAAACATAACTCCAACGCCGTGTCCACTTCCCGGACTCCGCCGAGAAGAGGCCATCACGGCAACACACTCAGTTGATTCGTTTTAATTATTTAAGGTTCAAGTTATCTACAACCGTACATTAACAAATTCCCATCCGCCCATAACCGCGGGCACGACTTTCGAAAGATCAATCCCTGCAGGGGGTCCCAACTTAGCCCATAACAAGCTCTCACGGTCAACGAAGGAATAGACCTCCACCCAGGACCCACCGATCAGACTCGGTATCCCGGTACAACAAGATGATTCGACAGGTCAAAACTAGTACAGCAACACCACCTGCTGTGCCGACAAATCCCGATAGGAGCTGCACATATATCGTTCTCAGGGCACACCGGATAAGCTAAGCGTACGGGAGCCAACGTAACCCAAGTTGCCAAGGGACGGCCCCGCACGGTGCTCTAGGGTGGACCAACACTCAGAGGAGCACTGGCCCGGGGGGGGGGGGGCTAAAATAAGATGACCCTCGGGCTCCGGAAACCCAAGGGAAAAAGAGGCTAGGTGGCAAATGGTAAAACCAATGTTGGGCATTGCTGGAAAAGCTTTAATCAAGGCGAACTATCAAGGGGTTCCCATTATAGCCCAACCGCGTAAGGGACGCAACAATCCGGGAACATAACACCGATATGACGGAAACTAGGGCGGCAAGAGTGGAACAAAACACTAGGCGAGAGGCCGAGCCTTCCACCCTTTACCAAGTATATAGATGAGTAAAGATAAAATAGCAATATAATGATATCCCAACAAGTAAATAAAGGTTCCAACAAGGAACGGCTCCAATCTTCACCTGCAACTAACAACGCTATAAGAAGGGCTGAGCAAAGCGGTAACATAGCCAATCAATGGTTTGCTAGGACAAAGGTGGGTTAGAGGCTCAATCATGGCAATTGGGAGGCTGACAAGCAAGTGGTAGGCATCGTAGCATTGGCAAAGCAAAAGAGCGAGCAAACTAGCATAGCAAAGATAGTAGTGATTTCGAGGGTATAATCATCTTGCCTGCACAGTTGTCAGAGTTGACTGGATCCTCAAAAGCAAACTCAACGGGCTCCTCGTTAGCGAACTCGTCTCCCGGATCTACCCAACAACACAAACAAGCAACAAGGATACAATCAACCACGTGCAAGGGCAACCAATAATATGCAAAGACGATATGCTATGCGGTATGCAAAATGCAAGACGTGAGAGGAAATGCATGAACCTGGCTTCAACTTGGAAAACCAAGTGTGCCACTGTATAGAGGGGAAGAAATCCCCTAAAAACGATATAAAGAACATGGCAATCGGAGCTACGGTTTGGAAATGGCAAGCGTTTTACTAAACGAACCGATCTGCGATTTACAGCAAGTAGGCTCCTAAATGCAACGAAATGAACATGCTAAAGCCACCGAACATGAAAACAAATGGCATGGCAGTGATGTACTCAAGAAGCTTAACAAATCACCAGGACTGAGGCATAGGCAAATTCATCCATTAAGGGCTTCAAACAAGCATGGCAAAACTGAATAAGCAAAACAGATTTCAGACTTAGCGAAATTAACGCTAGTCTGAAATTTCAGACCACGGTGCTCTCTTCGGAGCAGCAAAACAACATGATGCAAAACCTGAACATGGCAAGTAAGAGCATGGAATGGAGCTACTCAACAAGCTTAACAAAACACCCAAAATGACCTTGGGCCAAAAGGGTGCACAAAATACTCTACCGAGCACACGAACATCGATGAAACACAATCAGTTTTTAGACTTGGTGAAAACTGGGACATGCTGAAATTATAACTCACGGAGGCATGTAAACGAGCTCGACGCTCTCACTACGGTGCAAGTCATGGAAAGGCAGGCATATATCCAGTAAGAAGGCACAAAAGTCTAGCTAGACATGGTAAGAACAATGACATAGCATGCATGGATCACTAGCAATAGCTCCGGCAAAATCGCAAAAGAGTTCACGATCTGCCCAAAACAACAACTATGCAAAAGTTGAGCTCGATTGAGTCAACCTAGGTTGCTCCAACATAACAAGTAAAGACATGGATGGATTAAGCACAACAAGAATAACAAATCACTATTACTGATCATCCTCAAAAGAGGCACGGATCACTAGGAAACAAGCTGGACATATAGCATCGTGAATTAAAACATCCCAGACTTAGTGATTTTCACTAAGTCCCTGAAATCAGTAAACTCAGGTACCCTACTTCGCAAGCTTGCACAAGACAACACACACATCCTAAAAATGCAAGGGAGGCACCTCTGGAAAGAAGACAACATGCTTAACAATTCATCCCAAAGGGGCATAGGCATATCATGCACACAATAATCATGGCAAAAATGACAAAAGTCAATGTAGGGCTAACGGATCTGCAATTTAACTCATGATGCCTCTTTCTAACAGTATTTTGGGCACCAAGATGACCTCAAATGCAAATGATGCAATGGAATGAAATGATGTACTCGTCGAGACGAAGATTTTGATATATCATATGCCCAAATCGGAGCTACGGATGCAAAGATATGAGCGGTCAAAGTATGCATAAAAATACTGGGAATTAGGTCAAAAGTCAACCGAGGGGAATTCCCAGATCCAGATCCAGCGACCGGACACTGTTCACCGGCGCGGTTTACTGTAGCTCGCGCGTC
The DNA here is from genome assembly GCA_034509565.1 of Triticum monococcum. NCBI lineage: Eukaryota > Viridiplantae > Streptophyta > Magnoliopsida > Poales > Poaceae > Triticum > Triticum monococcum. The sequence goes on along the minus strand of CM067843.1, from coordinate 549,570,954 downwards.
GACGGCTGCGGGATCCGGCTCCGGCGAGGGGAGGCGAGGCCGGCGACGAGAGGAGGAGGCGGTGGCCGGGGGCGACGGCGCCCGGGGCGGCGGACGGCGGCGGGGAGCGGCCGGGCAGCGGGTGGCGAGGTGCCCGCGGCGCCGGCGACCTTCGGCTGGGGCGGCGGCGGCGGGCCGGGGAGAAGACGGCGGCGGGGCGCGGGACAAGGCGCGGCGACGGATCGGGCTCGCGGGGGCCCCTCCTGGGCCTCCCGGGCTGGCGATGTGGGGCGGAGCGGCGGGCGAGTGGCGCGGCGCCACGTGGCAGCGGCGGGGCGGAGCGGACGCGTCCGGCCGGGGCGGACACGTCCGGCCGGCGCGAGGGAGGATTTTAGGGTTTGGACGGGGGAGAGATCCGGATTTCGGGGAAGGGGTCTATTTATAGGCATAGAGGGAGCTAGGAGTGTCCAAATGAGGTGCGGTTTTCGCCCACACGATCGTGATCGAACGACCGAGATGATGGAGTAGAGTTTGGTGGGTTTTGGGCCAAATTGGAGGGGTGTTGGGCTGCAACACACACAAGGCCTTTTCGGTCCCTCGGTTAACCGTTGGAGTATCAAACGAAGTCCAAATGACCCGAAACTTGACAGGCGGTCTACCGGTAGTAAACCAAGGCCGCATGGCAAGTCTCGGTCCAATCCGGAAATGTTTAATCCCCACACACGAAAGAAAGCTAGAAATGGCCACCGGAGGAGAACGAAGCGCCGGAATGCAAAACGGACAACGGGGAAGATGCTCGAATGCATGAGATGAACATGTATGCAAATGCAATGCACGTGATGACATGATATGAGATGCACGAAAACAAAAACAACACACGGAGACAAAGACCCGAACCCGAGAATTAAATATAACTTAATGCCGGAAACGGCAAGAGTTGGAGTACAATTCGGGAAGGTTACATGTGGGTCGTTACATTGGGCTACAAGTAAAGCTGACTTATCTAGCTCTAGATAAGATTTTCTCTCATTGTCTTCGCTCGAAGACATAGGATTTGGTTGAGCATCACATCAGTCACTCTGACTTTGTTCACTTGGACCCCACTTAACAGTACGGTGGTTCCTATGACTCAACAAAGAAAAAAAGGAAACTACGAAACAACTATGTCTTCGCACTCCATAGTATTCATACGATGTCTTCTCATGCCATAGTCTTCAATGTGAATCTCTTCACAGACCACCATTATCTTCAATGTCTTCACACATTTTTAGGGGTCATCTTTGGTAGGTAAACCGAATCAACATGGGACTACTACCTATGTTATCCTGCAATTCTCATAAACACATTAGTCCTCAACCAAGTTTGTCGTCAATACTCCAAAACCAACTAGGGGTGGCACTAGATGCACTTACAATCTCCCCCTTTTTGGTGATTGATGACAAACTGGTTGAAGTTTTCAACGGGGATAAAAGTATGTGAAAGTTAAGAATTCAGGCTTTGTCTTCATAAGTAGCAAAAGGCTCCCCCTAAAGATGTGCATATAAGTAGTTTGCTTTTGAATGCAAATGCACATGGTAGGTTTTACTTTGTGGAGATCCTCTTCAACTTATGAAGGCAATTCATCATGCATAAAGATATAATGAAGATAATGACATGCATAATGAAAAATGGACGTCTGTGGAATGACTTCATGCGGAATTTATCATCGCATCACAGAGTAGCAGAAAAAGTAGCAGACGACCATCGAGTTTAAGTGTTACAACCCAAAAGGACCTAGTGTATCAAAAGACGAGAGTTGTAAACACTTGGCAAAAAAATAGTGCAACCACCCATAAGGACCCGCTTGAAGACTATCAACTCATATGCTTCTCCCCCTTTTGTCAGTAGTGACCAAAAAGATTTGAAGACATAGAGAATCTACTCATTCCCATCAGGAGTAGATGAAGGTGCGGGGTCGACGTTGGAGTTTGGTGGTGCAGAAGGTCCTGGTGTAGTGTTGAGATGCAGTGAAGCCATGGTTGGTGAAGTGGCACCGTCTTCTTCATCGACAACTCACGCAACAACAGTTGCAGCCGAAGATGAATACTCAGAATCTTCTATTGAGGGAGTGTGATGCCAGCTTGCATTGCATGGAGGTCTGGAATCAAATTTGAAGCCCTCAGCAAAGCCATCTTCGTGAAGATCTTCTTCAGGGCATAGTAGTGTGAGACTCTTCCAAGACCGCCGACAGGCTTCATGGGCTACAAACGAGTTCTTGGTGGCCAAGTTTCTGATGTGATTGACGTCCATCAAGATACTCTACATCTGATGCTTTAGCCAGTCGTGATGCTTGTCCTGCTTCTGGTGTAAGTCCACAAGAAGCTCTCGGTCATTGAGTGCATGAGAACGCTTCCGAGGCCTTTGTGCAATTGTACTGTCGGTGGCTTCGGTGTTTGCATGAGGGGCACATGTATATTGCCAGCCAGAGGATAAGTAGGAGGTGTAGCACTGGGGACATGAATGCCTTCTATTGGTTGCGTGAAGCTTTGATGATCAACATTATGAAGATATAGCGGCTCCTTGGTAGGCTCTAGGTAGATGGCTTCGACGGATAGATCAACCTCAGGCAGAAAGACAAGATGGTTGCACGTTGATGGCTGATAGTCAATAGTTGAATGGAGCTTCATTAGGCGCATCACCCATGGAGCATAGAACTTCAGGCCAAACAAATCAATCCCAGTTGCAGCAAGTTGTGTGATGAAGAAATCCTGGATGTTGAATCTGATGCCATTGATGATGTAAAATACCAAAGTCTTCATGGCTCCTTCAAGTTTGGCTTCAGCAGTATACCCCATGATTGGCCATAGAGCATGCCTCAGAATATGATAGACTGTGTGTGGCAAGTACTCGAGGTCTTTGACGAAGAATTCTTTGGGATAATCAACATCTTGGGGTAGTGGCTTCATCATGCTGAGCATCTCGCTCATGTTGGGTTCGGGCCTTTGGAAGACGCTCTGCAGTTCATCACGACGACGTTGACAACCAGGATCATAGAACTCGCCTGGAGTGGGCAGGGAAGTAATCTCAATTATGTCTTGAGCTTTGGCTTCACGATGTACATCTCCTGACATCCACTCAAGGACCCATGTCTTCGGATCCGTATTGTAGCCATGAATGTGAAGAGTGGCATAGAATTGTATCAGCAGTTCCTCATTCCAGTGTTCCTTGTCAGTAACAAATGGCAGAAGACCAACTTCCCTGAAATAGTCAAGGGCTTCTTCAAAGACAGGGCAGCCCTGCAATGGCTTCACAATCAAGGTGCATGTGTGGAAAGATTCGCCCCTGATTGTATAGAATGTAGGAGTAGTAGCTACACTGCTGATAGCTCCAAAATCGATCGGATGAGATCTTTGGCTTCGAGTATGGATTCTTGGCGCTATCGAAGAAGGTATTGTGTGCCCGGAAGCTGTTCACGTTGAATGATCCTGGGGATGTGGCAGCACCTGGAAGCCTTGGCAGCCTGGGCTTTGGCTTCTGAACTTGTGGCCTCTGCTCCACATGATAGTCATATTGAGGTCTGGGAGAAGTGGGAGGCACCATGATGGGGCATCGAACTGTGACAAGTTCACCACGATTATAGGCATGTTCAACAATGTGAAGCCTAGAAGGTGGAATAGTGGCTTCAGCATTCACCGTGACTTCAGGTTGTACTTGAGCTTCAGGCACCACATTAGCTTTAGGTTCCACATTGACTTCAGGCACCACATTGTCTTCAGCCATGACAGTGTCATTAGCTTCAACATCATTGTTTGTGGCAGCCTCAGTAGTTTCAACCTCCGTCTGTTCAATAACAGGAGGGTTGGGCACAGACTCATTCTCTTCGAGAATGACTGATGACCCACAAGTATAGGGGATCTATCGTAGTCCTTTCGATAAGTAAGAGTGTCGAACCCAACGAGGAGCAGAAGGAAATGATAAGCGGGTTTCAGCAAGGTATTCTCTGCAAGTACTGAAATAAGTAGTAACAGATAGTTTTGTGATAGGATAAATTGTAACGAGCAACAAGTAACAAAAGTAAATAAAGTGCAGCAAGATGGCCCAATCCTTTTGTAGCAAAGGACAAGCTGGAACAAACTCTTATAATAGGAAAAGCGCTCCCAAGGACACATGGGAATATCGTCAAGCTAGTTTTCATCACGTTCATATGATTCGCGTTCGATACTTTGATAATTTGATATGTGGGTGGACCGGTGCTTGGGTGCTGTTCTTACTTGAACAAGCATCCCACTTATGATTAACCTCTATTGCAAGCATCCGCAACTACAACAAAAGTATTAAGGTAAACCTAACCATAGCATGAAACATATGGATCCAAATCAGCCCCTTACGAAGCAACGCATAAACTAGGGTTTAAGCTTCTGTCACTCTAGCAACCCATCATCCACTTATTACTTCCCAATGCCTTCCTCTAGGCCCAAATAATGGTGAAGTGTTATGTAGTCGACGTTCACATAACACCACTAGAGGCTAGACAACATACATCTTATCAAAATATCAAACGAATACCAAATTCACATGACTACTCATAGCAAGACTTCTCCCTTGTCCTCAGGAACGAACATAATTACTCACAAAGCATATTCATGTTCATAATCAGAGGGGTAATAATATGCATATAGGATCTGAACATATGATCTTCCACCAATTAAACCAACTAGCATCAACTACAAGGAGTAATCAACACTACTAGCAACCTACTAGCACCAATCCCGGACTTTGAGACAAGAATTGGATACAAGAGATGAACTAGGGTTTGGAGATGAGATGGTTCTGGTGAAGATGTTGATGGAGATTGCCCTCTCCTGATGAGAGGAGCGTTGGTGATGATTTCCCCCTCCCGGAGGGAAGTTTCCCCGGCAGAACAGCTCTGCCGGAACTCTAGATTGTATCCGCCAAGGTTCCGCCTCGTGGCGGCGGAGTCTCGTCCTGAAAAGTTCCTTCTTATTTTTTTCTCATTGAAAGACTTCATATATGAGAAGATGGACGTCGGAGAGCCACCAGGGGGCCCACGAGGTAGGGGCGCACCCTAGGGGGGGCCCACCCTCATGAGCAGGGTGTGGGCCCCCTGGCCTTCATCTTTGGCGTGGATTTTTCTTTATTTATTTTAAGATGTTTCGTGGAGTTTCAGGACTTTTGGAGTTGCGCAGAATAGGTCTCTAATATTTGCTCCTTTTCCAGCCCAGAATTCCAGGTGCCGGCATTCTCCCTCCTTATGTAAACCTTGTAAAATAAGAGAGAATAGCCATAAGTGTTGTGACATAAAGTGAAATAACAATCCATAATGCAATAAATATCGATATAAAAGCATGATGCAAAATGGACGTATCAATGACTTGGTCAGTAGGAGGAGGTGTAGCAACTCTTTCTTCTTCTCTTGTTTCTTCATTTTCTTTATCGACTGATGCAGCCGAAATGTCTTTAGCAGCTTTAGCTTTAGACTCGGAGACATTCACAGGGGTGGCTTTAGGAAACACTTGACGTGCTACTGAGCTTTGTTGCACTTCTCCTTTTGGAATGCTCGACATGGTGACCTGGGGCCTAGGGCCTTTGCGAAGCCTGCGAAAAGCGGACGATGCCTGTGGTAACGGAGAGGTCTGTACCATGTAGCTATCATCGTCAAGCACCGGAGTGGTGACTTGAGGTGTTGGAGTTCTGGGTGTGTCTTCATGAATGGGGGTGTCTTGTTGAGGGCAATTGGCCCATGAATCATCCTGAGCAATTGGCGTCAAGGGACGACCAATGCTGATGAGTTCGCTGTTTGTAAGAACAGGCGATGATACCACTTGATGCTCGAGTTGGGGAAGGACTTCATCATTTTCAACATTGTCTTCACGACCAATGTCTTCAGTTGTGATGGGGTCAACAACTGGAACTTCTTCATCTTCACGAGCCTCTGTGAAAGCAGGCTCGTGAATCACTAGGCGACGCTCTTGGTTGGTGGAGGCTGGACAGGCAATAGAAATGGGCTCAACCACAAGGGGCTCAGAGGCTGCAGCACGCTCTTTCTTTGAAGACTTTGTCTTTAGCTTCTTCTTGGATGGGGCTTCATCAGAGGTGTTCTTGTGCTTGCGCTTCCTGGCATCAGCTTCAGCTGCCCTGGTCTTGTTCGGTTCTGAAGCTACTGAGGGGACCTTAGGCTTCGAGCTTATCATGCTGGCAGGGAAGACAGTGTGAGGTTCTTCCTGCCTTGGTGCTTTAGTTTGGGCCGCGGCAGACTTCTTTGTTGGCTTGGCAGCCATTCTTGGGTCGGTGCCAGGACACCCAAGAGCCTTGCGCTTCTCAGCCTCATTGTGAGCTTGAACACATTTCTGCGCAAAGTACTTCATGCGTTCTCTTGAACCTTTAGCTTCTTCACACTTCTTGTGAAACTACTCCTTGAGCTCATGTAACATCTTCTTGAAGATCTGAACATCTGCCATGCTAAGCTTGGCCATGTTCTTCTTGAAGTGAGCCTTCTCATAGTCAATTTTGTTCTTCAGCTCAACAATCTTCTGAGCCATGGCCAGCTCATTGGCAATAGCTCCGTGGAAGGTGACGTTGATATCCACAGGAAGCTGAAGATCATCGATGCTTATGCTCTGGTCATCGAACCACTCATCAATGAAGTTGTTCAGAATATCCACGTCAAAGAGGGGCAGACCGTTGAAGATCTCCGCCTCTTGCTTGCTCTTTATCAGCTGCTCAAGGGCATCATCACCAAGATCTTGGTCACTGGATAGATCAATGGTGTCTTCTTCATTCATGAGAATGGCAGCTGGAGTCAATTCATGCCTGGAAATCTTCTTGGGCTTCTTGGTTTTCTTTTTCTTCTCGGCCTTCTTGGAGACATGAGACAAGTCTTCGGACTGCACACTAGTTCCAGGAGGTGCAGTGGCCAATGGCTTCACACATGAAGCTTTTGGTGAGGCAGTGGGCTTTGAAGCCTTTGATTTATTCTTCTTATGCGGCTTAGGTGGTGTTGGCGCTTCTTCAGAGTCTGCATCATCAGCAGAGTGCTCCACCGTAGCCCCCTGGACATCTATGTGAGTGAGAGGCCGATCGAGGTTGTAGAAGGGGCCGATGGCATTTGGATTGGCATTACATGTGCCATCAGCCCTTGGAGCAGATGGGCCAAGATTGAAGTTGAGGCCAAACTCCTTCTTGTTTTTGAAAGTGGACTCCTTTGCAAACTGATAGTTGCCTTTGAAGAGATTGTCTTCATGACACCATATCATTGATGATGGGTCAGCATTCTCTGGCTTCGGTCCTCGGGCCATGCAAGGGTAGAAGCCTTGAGCAATGGCTTCAGACTTGGACTTGGGCTGAAGATTTCTGTATAGAATATCTCCCAAGGGCCCTTGACGGCGTTCTTCTCAGCATATTCAGCAGTCAAAAATCTGTACATGAACCATTCTTCCGCCCAATATCTTCGAATCCATTGGATTCGGGTCTTGCGCTGGTTGTAGCTTTCCTCAGGATCTGACTTGTATAGCTCAAACAGATCTGGAGGTAAATCCTTAGCTGTTGAAAGTGCGTTATATCGACTAGAGGGGGGGGTGAATAGGCGATTTTTATGAAAGTCTTCAAAACGTGGAAGTTTCGAAGGCAAACGATAGAATTAAACCTATTACCATGCAGCGGAAGGCAGACTACACTAGGTAAACCATAGTCATGTATTCAATCAAGTGAAAGCACAATGACTAATAGCAGCTAGGTAGTAAGGATCAGATAGGAAGAAATTAAGAAGCCAAACAGATCACACAGTCACTCAGTGAAGACAAAAGATAGTGCAAACATACAATGACTTCACAAGGAGTAACAGTAAGTAAAGGGAAGGGAAGGATGAAACCAGTGACTCGTTGAAGACAATGATTTGTTGGACCAGTTCCAGTTGCTGTGACAACTATACGTCTGGTTAGGGCGGCTAGGTATTTAAACCTGAGGACACACAGTCTCGGACACCCAGTCCTGAACACGCAGCTCAGGACACCCAGTCCTCACCGTATCCCCCTTGAGCTAAGGTCACACAGACCTCGCCCAATCACTCTGGTAAGTCTTCAAGGTAGACCCCCAAACCTTCACAGACTTCGTTCATCGGCGATCCACACTGTCTCTTGGATGCTCAGAACGCGATGCCTAACCGGCTGGAGGATTCACAGTCCTCAAGTGTAATAAGTCTTCAGATCACACAGACAAGAAGACTTAAGTGATGCATAATTCTCTTTGGCTCTGGGTGGTTAGGGCTTTATCCTCGCAAGGAATTCTCTCTCAAAGGCTTCGAGGTGGGTTGCTCTCAAACGACAAAAGCCGTATACTAACTCTGAGCAGCCAACCGTTTATGGTTGTAGGGGGTGGGCTATTTATAGCCACTAGGCAACCCGACCTGATTTGTCCGAAATGACCCTAGGTCACTAAGGAACTGACACGTGGTCCAACGGTTAGATTTCAAACTCACACGGCAACTTTACTTGGGCTACAAGCAAAGCTGACTTGTCCAACTCTGGAGAAGATTCGCTCTCATAGTCTTCACTCGAAGACATAGGTTTTGTTTAAGCATCACTTCAGTCATTTTGAATGGTTCTCTTGGACCCCACTTAACAGTACGGTGGTTCCTATGACTCAACAAAGAAGAAGAAAAAGAACTACGAAAGATCTAAGTCTTCGAGCTCCATAGGCTTCATGCGATGTCTTCTCTGGTCATAGTCTTCAATGTGAATATCTTCATATACCACCTTTGACATCAATGTCTTCATACATTTTTAGGGGTCATCTCTGGTAGGAAAACCGAATCAATGAGGGACTCCTACCTGTGTTATCCTGCAATTCTCACAAACACATTAGTCCCTCAACTAGGTTTGTCGTAAATACTCCAAAACCAACTAGGGGTGGCACTAGATGCACTTACAATCTCCCCCTTTTTGGTGATTCATGACAAACTAGTTGAAGTTTTCAATGGGGAATATAATATGTGAAATTGTAAAGGACAAGGGATTGTCTTCATAAGTTGCAAGGGCTCCCCCTGAAGATGTGCATATAAGTAATTTGCTTTTGGAATGCAAATGCACATGGCAGGTTGTGCTTGTGGAGATCCTCTTCAACTTATGATGACAATCCACTATGCATGTGAAGGTATGTGAAGATAATGACATGCATAATGGAAAATGGACGTCTGCAAAATGATCTAAGTGCAGAATTTATTGTCGCACATGCGGAATTTATCATCGCATCACAAGGTGGCAAATAAGTAGCAGACGACCATCGAGTTTAAGTGTTACAACTCGAAGAACCAAATGTATCAAAACGAGAGTTGTAAACACGAAGCAAAATATAAAGCACCCGCCCATATGGACCCGCTTGAAGACTATCAAACCCATATGCTTCTCCCCCTTTTGTCAGTAAGGACAAAAAAGGTTCGAAGACATAGAGCATCTACTCGTTCCCATGAAGAGTAGGTGAAGCAGCAGGGTCGTCAGTGGTGTTCGGCGGTGCAGAAGAACTTGGAGCAGTGTCGAAGCGTGCTGAATGAGGTGGCGGTGAAGTAGCATCGTCTTCATCCTCGATCACTCTGGCATTCACAGTTGCAGCAGAGGAAGAGAACTCAGAGTCTTTAAGAGATGGAGTTCATCGCAGCACTGCCCTTCGAGGAGGTGTGGAGTCAAACTTGAAGCACTCAGAGAAGCCATCCTCTTGAAGATCATCTTCAGAACACATCAGCGTCAGCCCTTTCCATGTGCGTCGAGAGGTTTCATGAGCAACAAAGGCATTCTTGGTGGCAAGATTGCGAATGCGATTAACATCCACCAAGAGGCTTTGCATTTGACGCTTCAGCCAGTCATGATGCCTATCCTGTTTCTGATGAAGAGCCACCAGAAGCTCTCGGTCATTGAGAACACGAGTGCGCTTCTTGGGTCGTTGGGCAATGGTGCTATCAGTGGCTTTAGTGAGAGCAGGATGCGTTGCACGTGTAGTGCCAGCCAAAGGATACACATGAGTGACGGCTTCAACTCCTTCAATGTTCTGAGAAAAACTTTGATGCTCTGCATTCTGAAGACTTAGAGGTTCCTTGGCAGGCTCAGGATAGATGGCTTCAATAGACATATCCACATCAGGCAAAAAGATCCGATGATTGCGGGCAGATGGCTGATATGAGATAGCAGAGTGAAGTTTGATCAGCCGCATTACCCATGGGGCGTAGAACTTCAAGCCAAACAGATCAGAGCCTGATGCAGCAAGTTGGCGAATGAAGAAGTCTTGTGCATTGAAGCATTTTCCATGAAGAATATAGAAGACCAAAGTCTTCATTGCACCTTCCAGCTTGGCATGTGGAGAGTGCCCTTTGATGGGCCAAAGAGTTCGCCTTATGATGTGATAAATAGTCCTAGGCAGATACTCTAGGTCTTCAACGAAGAACTCCGTGGGATATGCAGCATCTTGGGGCAATGGCTTCATCATACTGAGCATCTGACTCATGTTAGATTCAGGCTTCTGAAAGATGCTCTCAACAGCTTCACTATGAAGCTGACAGCCATGTTCGTAGAGATCGCTAGGAGTGGGCAAACCAGTGAGCTCAATGATGTCAAATGCTTTGGCTTCGTGATGAACGTTTCCTGTCATCCACTCCAGGACCCAAGTCTTCGGATCTCTGTTATACCCGCGGATGTGAAGTGTGGCATAGAATTGGAGCAGCAACTCTTCATTCCAATGCTCTTGGTCAGTGACGAACGGCAGTAATCCAACCTCTTTGAAGCAATCCAGAGCTTCTTCTAGACAAGGCAGGCCAACTATTGCTTCAATGTCAAGACGCTTGTGTGGGAAGATGCGACCTTGATTGTAAAGAATGCAGGAGTAATAGCTTCGCTGCGGATAGCTCCAGAACCGATCAGATGATATTCTTTCCCTTGAGTAGGGGTTCCTGGAGCTATTGAAGAATGTGTTGTCTGCTCTGAAGCCATTGATATTGAAGGATCCAGGTGCTGATGCAGGACCTGGGAACCTGGGCAATCTTGGGATTGGCTTCTGTACCTGAGGCCTGTGCTCAACATGATAGTCGAACTGGGGACCGGCAGCAGACGCAGGAACAGAAGCAGTGGGATCAGTGGCTTCGCTGACTTCAGGTGCTTTTGTTGGTGAGGGCTCCATATTAGCTTCAGCCATAACAGCGTCAGTGGCTTCAGTGGTGTTGGTGGTGGCAGCCTCAAGATTTCCAGCCTCCACTTGACGTGCCGGAGGGTCGGTCACAAGCACGTTCTCCTCGAGAACCGCTTCTTGGTGGGACAAGGGAGTAGCAGCTTGTGGGGCTTCTTCTTCATCGGCTGATGCAGCTGGAATGTCTTCAGCAGTTTTAGCTTCAGACACAGAGACTGGAGGCCTTGGACCTTTGTGAAGCCTGCGCAACGCGGGCGACGCCTGTGGAGTTGGTGTTGGCTGGGCCTCAAAGTCTTCTTCCTCTTGTGGGCGATCAGCCCATGAAGCATCCTGAGCAATTGGCGTTAGTGGACGACCAATGCTGATGAGTTTGCTGTGCGTTAGCACAGGTGATGATACCTGTTGATGCTCGAGCTGAGGAAGGACTGCATCATCTTCAACATGGTCATGGTGACCAATGTCTTCAGCAGCGATGGGATCAGCTGCTGGAATGTCTTCAGCTTCATGAGCCTCTGTGAAAGCAGGCTCATGGACAGTCAGTTGACGTTCTTGTGGTTCAGCGTCAGGGTGAACCATGGAAATGGGTTCAATAATCAAGGGCTCTGTGGGAGCAGCCCGTTCCTTCTTGGTCTTTCTCTTCTTCTTGGAGGGGGCAGTGGCAGAGGCTTCAGGATGTTTCCTCTTTCTGGCTTCAGCCTCAGCAGTCCTCGTCTTCTTTAGTTCTGAAGCAGTTGACCTGGCCTTTCGCTTCGGGCCAGTCATGCTAGTTGGGAAGACAATGGGATCTGCTTCCTGCCTTGGCGCGTCGGGGTCAGCCGTAGCGGGCTTCTTCTTCTTCTTTGCAGCCATCCTGGGGTCGATGCCAGGACGCCCAAGGGCCTTTCGCTTCTCAGCCTCATTGTAGGCTTGCACACACCTGTCAGCCAGAACCTTCATGCGCTCACGAGAACCCTGAGCTTTTGCATGTTTCTTGAGAAAGGCTTCCTTGAGCTCGTGCAACATAATCTTGAAGTTCTTCACGTCTTGCACGCTGAGCTTGGACATATGCTTCTTGAACTGAGATTTTTCAAAGTCAATCTTCTGCTTCAGTTCAACAATGCGCTGGGCGATAGCTAGCTCTGAAGCAATGGCGCCATGGAAGGCGACATTGAGGCCAATGGGTAGTTGCAGATCTTCGAAGCTGATGTTTGGCGTGTCAAACCACTCATCAATGAAGTTGTGGATGATTGATACATCAAAGAGAGGTAGATCATTGAAAATTTCTGCTTCTTCTTTGCTCTTGATGAGTTTCCCAAGAGCGTCATCTACAAGATCTTCATCACGTGACAGATCAATGGCATCATTGCGCAGAATGGCAGCAGCTGTTAGCTCTTGGCCGGTGTGTGGCAGAGGCATCTTGACCTTCTGGGGCTTGGAGATGCGTGACAAATCTTCAGACTGCACACTATCTTCAGGAGGTGCAGTTGCAGTGGCTTCGCCCGTGAGATTTTTGGTGCAGAGGCCGGCTTTGAAGCTTTTGGTTGCTTCAGCTTCTTTGGCTTCAGTGTTGCAGGCGCTTCATCTGATTCAGCATCATCTGCAGGCTCATTCACGGCTGTCCCTTGAACCAAGATATGGGTGATGAGACCTTCAAGGTTGTAGAAAGGACCGACGACATTGGGTTCTGCATCTCGTGTGCCGTCAGCCCATGGAGCAGAAGGACCAGGGTTGAAGTCTAGTCCCAATGTCTTCTTGTTCTGCTTTGCTGAGTTCTGGGCAAACTGAAAGTTGCGCTTGAACAGAATGTCGTCACGACACCAGAGCAGTGACGATGGGTCAACATCCGTAGGCTGTGGTCCATGGACCATGCAGGGATAGAAGCCTTGTTCAATGGCTTCATCTCTGGTCCTGGGTTGAAGATTTTTGTAGAGGATGTCTCCCCATGGTCGCTTGATGGCATTCTTTTCAGCATATTCCTTGGTCACAAATCTGTACTTGAACCACTATTTTGCCCAATAGCGTCGAATCCATTGGATTCGTGTCTTGCGCTGATTGTAATCCTCTTCAGGATCTGTCTTATACAGTTCTGAGAGGTCATCCGGCAGATCTCTTGATGTTTCTCCACGACGCTTTCTGCCACCCTTCCTTGCTGATTTCTCTGAAGCCATGAACTTTAAACTGAAAGGCTTCAATACGTTCAAAGGCTTCAAAGGCTTTCGCTTGCTGGACAAATAGGAACTGGCTTCGGGAGAATTTATGTGATGCTGTAAGAATTCTGCAAATGAATGCAGACTATGAGAACCAAGGGATTCTCCCACGGACATGTACCTGTGACAGCATTAAGGTGCGAGGGAAGGGGAAGAGGTCATATGCATTCTCAGAAGATTTTGAAGATAAATCAGTTTAGAAGACATTGACCTCATCGTGTGAAGACATTCACTCATAGATAAGGAGTTGGTTCCAGATTTGTACAAATCCACAGATCAGTACAAGTGAGGAATCTACTACTTTGTGAAGCATAAGTGAATATACTAGGCATGTAATGATATGCAGTATGAAAGAGATCCAACTTGTGTGAATAGAAACTGCTTGTGGTAGAAAGTGATAAAGCTATAGGATCAAAGGGGCCGTAAAAAGGAAGTTTTATTTACCACACGAAGAACTGCTAGACGGAGTGGAAGAGGAGGCCGAGCAGTTCAATCTTCCGTGCCCTAACTTGGCGACGGAGGACACCTACGGCGACGGCGGAGAGGACGATGTCCGCGGTCGGCGTGAAGACGGCGTCAGAGAGGTTGCGGCAGCGAAGCGCTTCGTCACCGGCGTCGTCGAGGGCTAGCGGTGGCGCTAGGGTTCGTGCGAGAGTGGAAGAAGAGATAATGACCGCTGTGAGGTGTGTATTTATAGGTACAGGGGCGGCACTATGTTATTACACAGGTGCCCCTGGCGATTCGCATCCGAGGAACACGTGGCCATCATGCAGCATATTGGGGTTTGTTCCACGTCCCACGCATGCCTGGATTGTCGGGTGGTCGTTCCCACTTCTCCGGGTTTCAGGTGAAGGAATGAGCATTGAAAACGGACTTAATGGTTGTCTCTGTATCTTCTGCTGACAAGGACGCAGAGAAGACAATCGACAGTTTCAATAGAATGCATATGATTTGGAGAGATAGAGTTTGAGATAGAAAGCATAGAGAGGTTAGGGTCCGATCACATCCACTTAGTTCAAAAGATTCAACAAGAAGACATAGCTATAAGTGAATGTTGTAGAGGACAGAACACTAGCATATATATATATAATCAACATAGTGAAGATAATCATGAAGACATGTTGAGATTGAAGCCAAATCAAATGTGAAGACATAGCAAATGTAACGCCATGAGTAAAACACTTCAAACAGAACATTTGGTGGTGGTGTTACCCACCGTATAGGAAGTATTAGACCTAGACACGATGCACAATTATCGTGGCGCTCCGAAGTCAAATTCCACATTAATGTATTCACACTTAGAATGTATGTCTTCATTGATTAAAGATATACTTTACTTCGTGTGTTGCACATCTAAGTCATCAATATGCATAAGTGTTAGGATGTGTGCCTGATCACAGGACATTTGAGGATTCCAAGATATTTAGCTCACACCGTAACTTGCAAAATCTCTTCTCATCCAAGGGCTTGGTGAAGATATCTGCCAATTGCTCTTCAGTGTTGACATGTATGATATCAATATCTTCCTTCACAACATGATCTCTGAGAAAGTGATGACGAATTTCAATGTGCTTTGTCTTCGAGTGCTGAACTGGGTTGTTGGCAATCTTGATGGCGCTTTCATTGTCGCAGTAGAGTGGCACTTGCTTCAGATGAATGCCATAGTCCTTGAGTGTTTGCTTCATCCACAGAAGCTGAGCGCAGCAAGATCCAGCAGCAATGTATTCAGATTCAGCAGTGGAGAGAGATACACAGTTCTGCTTCTTTGAAGACCAACATACAAGTGATCGTCCCAGAAAATGACATGTGCCTGATGTAGACTTGCGATCCACCTTGTCACCAGCATAATCAGCATCCGAGAATCCAACCAGATCAAACTCTGAGCCCTTTGGATACCATAATCCTAGAGTTGGGGTGTGAGCCAAATATCGAAGAATTCGCTTCACAGCTAAGTGATGCGACTCCTTTGGTGCCGCTTGAAATCGAGCACACATGCAAACACTAAGCATAATATCTGGCCTAGAGGCACATAGATAAAGCAAAGAACCAATCATGGAGCGGTATACCTTTTGATCAAACTCTTTACCATTGTCGTCAGGACCCAGATGATGCTTGGCTGGCATTGGCGTCGTGAAGCCTTTGCAGTCTTTCATGCCGAACTTCTTCAGGCAATCTTTGAGATACTTCTCTTGAGATATGAAGATGCCGTTGCATTGCTACCGTATTTGAAGACCGAGAAAGAACTTCAGCTCTCCCATCATGGACATATGATATTGCTCTTGCATCATGTATCCAAACTCTTCACTGTACTTCTGATTGGTGCAGCCGAAGATAATGTCATCCACATATATTTGGCACACAAACAGTTCACCATCATATGTCTTCGTGAAGAGAGTGGGGTCGAGCGAACCAGGTATGAAGCCTTTGCTCTTCAGGAAGTATTTGAGTGTGTCATACCAGGCCCGAGGGGCTTGTTTGAGGCCATACGGTGCCTTGTTGAGCTTGTATACCATGTCAGGATGTTTTGGATCTTCAAAGCCAGGCGGTTGTAGAACATACACTTCTTCTTCAATCTTGCCATTGAGAAAGGCGTTCTTCACATCCATTTGGTATAGAAGTATGTTATGATGATTTGCATAGGCCAGCAGTATGCGTATGGCTTCAAGTCTAGCCACAGGAGCAAATGTTTCATCGAAGTCAATGCCTTCCACTTGAGTATATCCTTGAGCAACGAGACGAGCTTTGTTTCTGACAACTTGACCATGCTCATCTTGCTTGTTGCGGTATATCCATTTGGTGCCTATTATGTTGTGCTTCCGAGGATCAGGACGCTTAACCAGTTCCCATACATTATTCAGCTCAAACTGTTGAAGCTCTTCTTGCATAGCTTGAATCCATTCAGGTTCCATGAAGGCTTCTTCAACTTTCTTGGGTTCTGTTATTGAGATGAATGCGAAGTGCCCATAGAAATTTGCTAGCTAAGTTGCCCTTGATCGAGTGAGCGGACCGGGTGCATTGATGCTGTCAATTATTCTCTCAATCTGCACTTCATTGGCAACACGAGGATGTACAGTGCGAAGATTTTGCTCTTGCTGATCATTGTCGTTGTTAGAGGAAATGTCTTCAGGCTGAGCATTGTCTTCAGGTTGATCAGGTGCGGAGATGATAAGTTCCTCTTCAGGTTGGGCTTCAGAAGGTATGATTTCTCCAGTTCCCATTAGCTTGATTGATTCGCTGGATGGAACTTCATCTAGCACATTTGGGAGGTGCTCTCTTTGTGAACCGTTAGTCTCATCAAACCGCACATCCACTGTTTGAACCACTTTATAATGAAAGAGATTGAAGACTCTGTAGGAGTGCGAATCCTTTCCATATCCAAGCATAAAACCCTCATGTGCTTTTGGTGCAAATTTTGAAGTGTGATGTGGATCCTTCATCCAGCACCTGGCGCCAAATACTTTGAAGTAACTGACATTTGGCTTCTTGCCAGTAAGGAGCTCATAAGATGTCTTGTTCAAAAGCTTGTGAAGATAAACACGATTGATTGTATGGCATGCAGTATCAATGGCTTAAGGCCAGAATTTTCTTGGAGTCTTGTATTCATCTAGCATCGTTTTGGCCATCTCAATGAGTGTTCTATTTTTGCGTTCGACGATGCCATTCTGCTGTGGCGTGTACGGGGCTGAGAATTCATGTGTGATGCCCAAGGTATCAAGATATGTATCAAGGCCAGTGTTCTTGAATTCAGTGCCATTGTCACTTCTGATGTGCTTTATCTTGGCGCCATAGTTGTTACTTGCTCGATTGGCGAAGCGTCTGAAGACATCCTGCACTTCAGTCTTGTAGAGGATTATGTGCACCCAAGTATATCTAGAATAATCATCAACAATGACAAAGCCATAGAGACAAGCAGTAGTAGTAAGAGTTGAGTAATGAGTGGGACCGAAAAGATCCATGTGGAGCAGTTCGAAGGGTCGAGTAGTTTTCATGATTGTCTTCGAGGGATGTTTGGCCCTCGTCATCTTTCCTGCTTCACAGGCACCACATAAGTGATCTTTCTTGAACTTGACGCCCTCGATGCCTATGACATGCTTCTTCTTTGCAAGGGTGTGAAGATTCCTCATGCCAGCATGCCCTAGCCTCCGATGCCAGAGCCAGCATTCTGAAGCTTTTGCTAGAAGACATACGGCAAGCTGTGGTCCTGCCGAAAAATCTACCACGTACAAATCATCTTTCCGATACCCTTCAAACACTATAGACTTGTCAGATTACATTAGAACAAGGCAACGATATTTTCCAAATATTACGATCATGTTCAAATCACAAAGCATTGAGACAGACATTAAGTTGAAGCCAAGGGATTCAACAAGCATGACTTTATCCATGTGTCAGCAAATGTGATGTGACTCTTGTCGGATGGACGTAAGGTTGAGTCCATAAGAAGGCTTCTTTTGCCAGTCATGTGGTTGGTACACCCACTATCAATAATCCATTCTGAAGACGCTGGTGCCGTACCCTACAGTGCAGTTAGGGGGATAGGCTTCACGAAGAGAATTGTGAAGCAAAAACATTTGACGAACTAGTGGGTTATGAAAGCTTAGATACAGATTAGGACTAATAGGGAGAGTAGCAAGTGATTCAGGAACGAAGTACATAGTAATGCCATTCGGGCATTTGATCTTGCGCCCTACAAGATGTTTAAGGTCCCCAGCAATAGCGTCAGACGATTTTGGTTTTCTGCTGGAGACCTTTCCCTGCAAAAGAGAGTTAAGCTTTCTTAGCCACCCACATCTTCAAGGGTGGCTTAGAAGCAATAAGTCTAAGTGCAGCGTCTGAGAACTTTGGCTTTGGAGCCCTAGCAAAAAGTCTTGCAGGCGGACAATAGTACTCATAAGAATAAGCAGAATAGTTCTTGGCCTTATGAACATGGTGGTTCGATGAACCGCGCTCATATTCATAGGCCTGAGTATGGTTTTCCTGCAAAACATTTGCGTTAGTGCGACTCAAGTGAGTCCTCTGTCTGTATGAAGCCTTTGGGACGTATGAAGCCTGTGGTCTGGGGTTAGTCTTCTTCATCTGTGGTGTCATGACGACATTCACAAGAAGATTTTCCAAACACCTTTTGGGCACCCAGATCTTCTTCATAGGCGGTCCATTCCTGCAGTTAGTACCAATGTACCTGGCAAACACTTCACCATTCTGATTCTTAAACAGTTTATAGTTTGCATCAAAGGATTCATCAATGACAATGGGGTTAGCACAAGTGAAGCTAGATAGATTGGATGGATCTGCTGAAGGTTCCTTTGCAGCAACCCATGTGGTTTTGGGGTACTGCTCAGGTTTCCAGTAAGAGCCATCGGCATTCATTTTCCTTACGAACCCAACACCCTCTTTCCTTGGGTTTCGGTTCAGAATCTTCCTTTTGAGGACATCGCATAGTGTCTGATGCCCTTTAAGGCTTTTGTACATCCCTGTTTCAAGCAATGTCTTCAACCTAGCATTCTCATCAGCAATAGCAGTGGTATCCTCAGCAGAGGGGTTAGTTACCACATCAACAGTTGAAGATATTGCAATAGTAGCAGCAGTAGAACATTCAGCAACAGAAGTAGCATTATCATGCTCAATGCATTTAAGACATGGTGGTTCAAATCCTTCCTGAGCGGAACTGATCTGTTCGGCGCGAAGTGACTCGTTTTCCTTTTGAAGATCTTCATGAGCCGCTCTCAATTTCTCAAGATCTTGCTTCCTTTGAAGATAATCATAGGAAATCTTTTCATGAGTTGTTGAGAGCGTTTCATGATGACTTTCAAGTTCCTCATACTTAACGTGAAGATTTTTTATGTCTTCAATTAAGGACTCAGATCGAGTCATTTCAGCGCCTAACAGATCATCGCTTTTGTCTAACAGTTCTTGAATATGTTCCATAGCTTTCTGTTGTTCAGTTGCAATTTTAGCAAGTGTTTTGTAGCTGGGTCTTGAACCACAATCAGAGTCATCTTCACTAGATGTTTGATAGTGAGTAGTGCATGTGTTTACCTTGGCACCGCGTGCCATGAAGAAGTAGGTAGGAGCAGAGTAGTCCTTGTCATTTGCATCGGTGGTGAAGTCATTGTCTTTAGTGTTGAAGATGGACTTGGCAACGTATGCTGTAGCCAGACTTGCAACGCCAGAATCGGACTCCTCCTCAGACTCCACCTCTGCCTCCTCAGAAGCGGACTCCTCCTCTGAATCCATTTCCTTGCCAACAAACGCACATGCCTTGCCAGATGAGCTCTTCTTATGTGATGAAGACTTTGAGGAAGACTTGGAAGAAGACTTTGAGTATTTCTTCTTCTTCTTCTTGTTGTCAGAGTCATATTCCTTGCTCTTCTTCTTCTTTCTGTTCTCATTGTCCCACTGCGGACACTCAGAGATGAAGTGGCGAGTTTTCTTGCACTTGTGGCATGTTTTCTTCTTGTAGTCATGAGCAGAAGCTTCATCATTCCTTGAGCTTGATCGTGAAGACTTTCTGAAGCCTTTCTTCTTGGTGAATTTTTGGAACTTCTTCACAAGCATAGCAAGTTCCTTTCCAATGTCTTCAGGATCATCAGAACTGCTGTCAGATTCTTCTTCAGATGAGGAGACAACTTTTGCCTTCAAGGCACGAGTTCGCCCATACTTTGTACCGTAGATATCTCTTTTCTCAGAAAGCAGAAACTCATGTGTGTTGAGCCTCTCAAGTATGTCAGACGGATCGAGTGTCTTGAAATCAGGACGTTCTTGAATCATCAAGGCTAGGGTGTCAAACGAGCTGTCAAGTGATCTCAGTAGTGTCTTGACGACTTCATGCTTGGTGATCTCAGTGGCGCCGAGGGCTTGAAGCTCATTTGTGATGTCAGTGAGTCGATCAAACGTGAGCTGAACATTCTCATTGTCATTTCGCTTGAAGCGGTTGAAGAGGTTGCGAAGGACACTGATTCTCTGATCTCTCTGGGTTGAGACGCCTTCGTTGACCTTGGAGAGCCAGTCCTAGACTAGCTTAGATGTTTCCAAAGCACTCACACGGCCATACTGTCCTTTGGTCAGATGACCACAGATGATATTCTTGGCAGTAGAGTCCAGTTGAACGAACTTCTTGACATCAGCAGCAGTGACACCTTCTCCAGCCTTGGGAACGCTGTTCTTGATGACATACCATAGGTCGACGTCGATGGCTTCAAGATGCATGCGCATCTTATTCTTCCAGTAGGTATATTCAGTTCCATCGAAGACGGGGCACGCAGCGGAGACTTTAATTATCCCTGCAGTCGCTAAAACTCTAGGTGGTTAAACCGAATCACATAGAACAAGTGATCACCTTGCTCTGATACCAATTGAAAGTGCGCTATATCGACTAGAGGGGGGTGAATAGGTGATTTTTATGAAAGTCTTCAAAACGTGGAAGTTTCGAAGACAAACGATAGAATTAAACCTATTACCATGCAGCGGAAGGTAGACTACACTAGGTAAACCATAGTCATGTATTCAATCAAGTGAAAGCACAATGACTAATGGCAGCTAGGTAGTAAGGATCAGGTAGGAAGAAATTAAGAAGCCAAACAGATCACACAGTCACTCAGTGAAGACAAAAGATAGTGCAAACATACAATGACTTCACAAGGAGTAACAGTAAGTAAAGGGAAGGGAAGGATGAAACCAGTGACTCGTTGAAGATAATGATTTGTTGGACCAGTTCCAGTTGCTGTGACAACTGTACGTATGGTTAGGGCGGCTAGGTATTTAAACCTGAGGACACACAGTCTCGGATACCCAGTCCTGAACACGCAGCTCAGGACACCCAGTCCTCACCGTATTCCCCTTGAGCTAAGGTCACACAGACCTCGCCCAATCACTCTGGTAAGTCTTAAAGGTAGACTCCCAAACCTTCACAGACTTTGTTCACCGGCGATCCACACTGTCTCTTGGATGCTCAGAACGCGACGCCTAACCGGCTGGAGGATCCACAGTCCTCAAGTGTAATAAGTCTTCAGATCACACACACAAGAGGACTTAAGTGATGCCTAATTCTCTTTGGCTCTGGGTGGTTAGGGATTTATCCTCGCAAGGAATTCTCTCTCAAAGGCTTCGGGGTGGGTTGCTCTCAAACGACAAAAGCCGTATACTAACTCTGAGCAGCCAACCGTTTATGGTTGTAGGGGTGGGCTATTTATAGCCACTAGGCAACCCGACCTGATTTGTCCGAAATGACCCTGGGTCACTAAGGAACTGACACGTGTTCCAACGGTCAGATTTCAAACTCACACGGCAACTTTACTTGGGCTACAAGCAAAGCTGACTTGTCCGACTCTGGACAAGATTCGCTCTCATAGTCTTCACTCGAAGACATAGGTTTTGTTTAAGCATCACTTCAGTCATTCTGAATGGTTCTCTTGGACCCCACTTAACAGTACGGTGGTTCCTATGACTCAACAAAGAAGAAGAAAAAGAACTACGAAAGATCTAAGTCTTCGAGCTCCATAGGCTTCATGCGATGTCTTCTCTGGTCATAGTCTTCAATGTGAATATCTTCATATACCACCTTTGACATCAATGTCTTCATACATTTTTAGGGGTCATCTCTGGTAGGAAAACCGAATCAATGAGGGACTCCTACCTGTGTTATCCTGCAATTCTCACAAACACATTAGTCCCTCAACTAGGTTTGTCGTCAATACTCCAAAACCAACTAGGTGTGGCACTAGATGCACTTACAGCTGTATTTCCACGGCACTGCCTGCCACCCTTTTCTAGCTGATTTCTCCGTTGCCATTGTATTCAGATTGAAAGGCTTCAAGATAGTGAATGGCTTACTTTTGCTGGTCAGACAGGAACTGGCTTCAGGTGAGTGAATACGACACTGTAAGAACTCTGCAAATGAATGCAGACTATGAGAACCAAGGGATTCTCCCACGGAGATGTACCTGTGACAGCATTAGAGATGCGAGGGAAGGGGAAGAGGTCATACGCATTCTCAGAAGATTTTGAAGATAAATCAGTTTGAAGACATTGACCTCATAGCGCAAAGACATTCACTTATTTGAAGAGAGTCGATTCCAGATTTGTACAAATCCATGAATAAGTACAAGTGAGGAATCTAACTAGTTATGAAGCATAAGTGAATATACTTGGCATGATATGAGATGCAGATAAGGATGGATCCATATTTGGAAGTGAAGAAACCACTTTTGGTTGAAGTGGATTGTTCTGACGGATCTAAAAGGCAATAAAAAGTAAGATTTAATTACCGCTTGATGAACTGCTAGACGAGGTGGATGGGGAGGCCGAGCAGTTCAATTTCCCGTGCCCTAACTTGGCGGCAGAAGACACCTACGGCGATGACGGAGAGGACGAGGTCCGCGGCCGGCGTGAGGACGATGTCGAAGAAGTTGCGGCAGCTAAGCTCTTCGTCTCCAGCGTCGACACGAGCTAGCAGAGGTGCTAGGGTTTGTGCGAGGTGGAGAGGTGGGAGAAGAGATAATGACCGCGGAGAGTTGTGTATTTGTAAGGACAGGGCCGGCACAACGCAATTACGCAGGTGCCCCTGGCGGTTCACATCTAAAGTACATGTGGCATGCATGCAACTTATTGAAAGTTGTTCCACGTTCCCACGCACACCTGGATTGTCCGGCGGTCGTTCCGGCTTCTCCGGTTTTCAAGCAAAAAGGATATGGCAATAAAAATAGATTTAAATGTTTGTCTCTTCCTCTTCTGCTGACAAGGACTCGGAGAAGACAAATGACAGGTTTCAATAGAATGCATATGATTTGGATAGATAGAATTTGAGGTAGAAGCACGGAAGGGGTTAGGGTCCGATCACATTCACTTATATAAAGAAAAATTCAATCATGAAGAGATAGCTATAAGTGAATGTTGTAGAGGACAGAACACGAGAATATCTATATATATATCAGACCAAACCAACCTTCTGAAGATAAACCTGAAATCAAATCAATGTTGAAGACAAATCAAATGTGAAGACCATGCAATTTTGACGCCACATAAAACACTTCAAAAGATTTTGGTGGTAGCGTTACCCACCGTATAGGAAGTATTAGACCCAGACACGCGCACAATTATCGTGGCACTCCAAAGTCAAATTCCGCGTTAATGTATTCACATTTAGAATGTATGTCTTCATTGATTGAAGATATACATTACTTTGTGTGTTGCACATCTAAGTCATCAACATGCATAAGCGTTAGGATGTGTGTCCAATTACAAGACATTTGAGGATTCTAAGATATTTAGCTCACACCACAACTTGCAAAACATTTTCTCATCCAAGGGCTTTATGAAGATATCTGCCAATTGCTCTTCAGTGTTGACGTGAATGATATCAATATCTTCCTTCATGACATGATCTCTGAGAAAATGATGACGGATCTGAATGTGCTTTGTCTTCGAGTGCTGAACTGAGTTATTGGCAATTTTGATGGCGCTTTCATTGCCGCAGTAGAGTGGCACATGCTTCAGGTGGATCCCATAGTCCTTGAGAGTTTGCTTCATCCACAGAAGCTGGGCGCAGGAAGATCCAGCAGCAATGTATTCAGATTCAGCAGTGGAGAGAGATACACAATTCTACTTCTTTGAAGACCAACAGACAAGAGATCGTCCAAGAAAATGACATGTGCCTGATGTGGACTTGTGATCAACCTTGTCACCAGCATAATCAGCATCTGAGAATCCAACTAGATCAAACTCTGAGCCCTTTGGATACCATAATCCTAGTGTTGGGGTGTAAGCCAAATATCGAAGAATTCGCTTCACAGCTAAGTGATGCGACTCCTTTGGTGCCACTTGGAATCGGGCACACATGCAAATGCTAAGCATTATATCTGGCCTAGATGCACATAGATAGAGTAAAGAACCAATCATGGAGCGGTATACCTTTTGATTGAACTCTTTACCATTGTCGTCGGGGCCCAGATGACTTTTGGTTGGCATTGGCGTCGTGTATCCTTTGCAGTCTTGCATTCCAAACTTCTTCAGGCAATCTTTGAGGTATTTTTCTTGTGATATGAAGATGTCGTTGCTCTGTTGACAGATTTGAAGACCGAGGAAGAATTCTAGCTCACCCATCATGGACATATGATATTGCTCTTGCATCATGTGTCCGAACTCATCACTGTATTTCTTGTCAGTGCAGCCGAAGATAATGTCATCTACATAGATTTGGCAGACAAACAATTCTCCATCATATGTATTTGTGAAGAGTGTGGGATCCAGGGAACCAGGTGTGAAGCCTTTGCTCTTCAGGAAGTCTTTGAGTGTGTCATACCAAGCACGAGGGGCTTGTTTGAGGCCATACAGTGCCTTGTTGAGCTTGTATACCATATCAGGACGTTTTGGGTCTTCAAAACCAGGTGGTTGTGCAACATACACTTCTTCTTCAATTTTTCCGTTCAGGAAGGCACTCTTCACATCCATTTGGTACAGAAGGATGTCATGATGGTTGGCATAGGCTAGCAGTATGCGAATGGCTTCAAGCCTAGCCACCGGAGAAAATGTTTCATCGAAGTCAATCCCTTCTACTTGAGTGTAACCTTGAGCAACGAGACGAGCCTTGTTTGTGACAACTTGACCATGCTCATCTTGTTTGTTGCGATAGATCCATTTGGTGCCAATTATATTGTGCTTGCGAGGATCAGGGCGCTTAACCAGTTCCCACACATTGTTCAGCTCAAACTGTTGAATCTCTTCTTGCATCGCTTGAATCATTCAGGTTCCATGAAGGCTTCAGTAACTTTCTTGGGTTCATATATAGATACAAACGAAAAGTGCCCACAGAAATTTGCTAGCTGTGTTGCTCTTGAACGAGTGAGTGGACCAGGTGCATTGATGCTATCGATTATCTTCTCAATCTGCACTTCATTTGCAACATGAGGATGAACTGGACGAAGACTTTCCTCTTGTTGATCATTGTCTTCATCATCAGTATTGACCTCGGGCTGAGCAGTGTCTTCGGGTCGATTAGGAGCAGAATGATGAGTTCTTCTTCAGCCTGAGCCTCTGAAGGTATGATTTCTCCAGTACCCATAAGCTTGATGGATTCACTTGGTGAGACTTCATCTAGCACATTTGGCAGGTGCTCTCTTTGCGAGCCGTTAGTTTCATCGAACCGCACATCCACAGTTTCAACCACTTTATAGTGAAAGAGGTTGAAGACTCTGTAGGAGTGTGAATCCTTTCCGTAACCAAGCATAAAACCTTCAAGTGCTTTCGGTGCAAATTTGGAAGTGTGATGTGGATCCTTGATCCAGCATCTAACACCAAATAATCTTAAGTAACTAACGTTTGGCTTCTTACCAGTTAGGAGCTCATAGGATGTCTTCTTTAGAAGCTTGTGAAGATAAACATGGTTGATGATGTGACATGCAGTGTCAATGGCTTCTGGCCGGAACTTCCTTGGTGTCTTGTACTCATCAAGCATCGTCTGTGCCATCTCAATGAGGGTTCTATTCTTGCGCTCCATGATGCCATTCTGCTGAGGTGTGTATGGAGATGAGAACTCATGAGTGATGCCCAATGTATCAAGATAAGTGTCTAGGCCGGTGTTCTTGAACTTTGTGCCGTTGTCACTTCTGCTGTTCTTGATCTTGATGCCATAGTTTGTCATGGCACGATTGGCGAATCGTCTAAAGACATCCTGCACTTCATTCTTGTAGAGAATTATATGCACCCATGTATATCTTGAGTAATCATCAACAATAACGAAGCCATAGAGGTAAGAAGTGGTAGTAAGAATAGAGTAGTGAGTAGGGCCAAATAAGTCCATGTGAAGTAGCTCGAAGGGACGGGAAGTCGTCATGATTGTCTTCGAGGGATGCTTGGCCCTTGTCATCTTTCCAGCTTCGCAGGCACCACACAGATGATCCTTCTTGAACTTGACTCCCTCGATGCCTACGCCATGCTTCTTCTTCGCGAGAGTGTACAAGTTCCTCATGCCAGCATGCCCTAGCCTCCGATGCCAGAGCCAACACTCTGAAGCTTTTGCTAGAAGACATACGGCCAACTGTGGTCCTACTGGGAAATCTACCATGTACAAATCATCTTTTTGACATCCTTCAAAGACTAGAGATTTGTCAGATTCCGTAAGCACAAGGCAATGATATTTACCAAATATCACAACCATGTTCAGATCACAAAGCATTGAGACAGGCATTAAGTTGAAATCAAGGGATTCAACAAGCACCACTTTATCCATGTGCTTATCCTTTGAGATTGCAACTCTACCTAGACCCAATACCTTGCTTTTACTAGTGTCAGCAAATGTGATGTGACTCTTGTCAGATGGACGTAAGGTTGAGTCCATGAGAAGACTTCGATCACCAGTCATGTGGTTAGTGCATCCATTGTCCATAATCCACTAAGAAGCCTTTAGTATCATACCCTACAGTGCAGTTAGGGGGATAGGCTTCACCATGGGAAATGTGAAGCATAAACATTTGACGAACAAGCATATCATCAAAGTTCAGATACTGGTTAGGGCAGATAGGATGATTGTCAAGGAATCCATGAACAAAATACATAGTAAGACCATTTGGGCATTTTATCTTGCGCCACACAAGATGTTTTAGGTCCCCAGCATAAGCATCCGACGCCTTTGATTTCTGGCTGGAGACATTTCCCTGCAAAAGAGAGTTAATTTTTCTTAACCACCCACATCCTCAGGGGTGGCTTTGAAGCAATGAGTCCAAGTGCAGCATCTAAGAACTTTGGCTTTGGAGCCCTAGCAAATAGCCTTGCAGAAGGTGAATAATACTCATAAGAATAAGCAGAATAGATCTTGGTCTTATGGACATAGCGGTTTGACAAAACACGCTCATATTCATAAGTCTGAGTATGGTTTCCCTGCAAAACATTGGCGTTAGGGTGACTCTTGTGAGTCCTCTTTCTGTATAAAGCCTTTGGACCATATGAAGCCTTTGGTATGGGGTTTGTCTTCTTCCCAGGTGGTGTCATGATGACATTCACCTAAAGATTCTCAAGAAAACTCTTGGGCACCCATATCTTCTTCAAAGGGGCCCCATTCCTGTAGTTAGTACCAATATACCTGGCAAACACTTCACCATTCTGATTCTTAAACAGTTTATAGTTTGCATCAAAGGATTCATCAATGATAATAGGGTTAGCACAAGTGAAGCCAGATAGGGTAGATGGATCCACTGAAGGTCCCTTTGCAGCAACCCATGTGGTTTTGGGGTACTGCTCAGGCTTCTAGTAGGAACTATCAACATTCATTTTCCTCTCGAACCCAACACCCTCTTTCCTAGGGTTTCAATTTAGAATCTGTCTCTTGAGGACATCGCACAGTGTTTGATGCCCTTTGAGGCTTTTGTACATCCCTATTTCAAGCAATGTCTTCAACCTGACATTCTCATTAGCAATAGTAGTGGTATCCTCAGAAGAGGGGTTAGTTTCCACATCAGCAGTTGAAGACATAGCAACAGTAGTAGCAGTAGAACATCCAGCAACATAAGTAGCATTATCACGCTCAAGACATTTTAAACATGGTGGCTCAAAGTCTTCCTGAGCGGAACTGATCTGTTGAGCGCCGAGCGACTCGTTTTCCTTTTGAAGATCTTCATGAGCCGATCTCAAGTTCTCAAGCTCTTGCTTCATTTGAAGATAATCATAGGAGAGCTTTTCATGAGTAGTTGATAGAATTTCATGACGACTTTCAAGTTCCTCGTACTTAACATGAAGACTTTTAGTGACTTCAATTAAGGACTGAGGTCGAGTCATTTCGCGTCCAACGGGTCATCACTTTTGTGTAGCAACTTTTGAATATGTTGCATAGCATTTTGTTGTTCTGTTGCAATTTTAGCAAGTGTTTTGTAGCTAGGTTTAGATTCACATTCAGAGTCATCTTCACTTGAAGTTTGAAAGTAAGCATCGCGTGAGTTTACCTTGGCACCACGTGCCATGAAGTAGTAGGTAGGAGAAGATGGCTTAGGTTCGGGAGTCATTGTTTTGAGAGACTCCTTGAATTCAAGGAACCATGGGTCCTGATATGTTCGACGACCTTCATAGACGTCAGAGATCCGGTCCCATATAAGCTTTGCATTACATAGATGCATGCCGTGCCTGAACTCATCTCTTGACAGACAGGAACATATAACAGCCTTCGCCTTTGTATCCAGAAAGGTGTACTTCTGAATATCGCCAACACGCGCCATCTTGCACAAATTGGTGAGACCAATCTCTGTGATAGTCCAAAGCTCATTGTCCATAGCTAGAAGGCGCTTCCTCATCATAGCCTTCCATCGGGGATAATCATGACCATAAAAAATGGGGCACGCAGCGGAGACCTTGATTGTCCGTGCAGTCGACATAGCTAAAACTCTAGGTGGTTAAACCGAATCACATAGAACAAGGGAGCACCTCGCTCTGATACCAATTGAAAGTGCTAGTTATCGACTAGAGGGGGTGAACAGGCGATTTTTATGTAAGTCTTCAAAACACGGGGGCTTTGAAGACAAACGATAGAAATGAACCTATTGATATGCAGCGGAAGGTAGACTACACTAGACAAGCCATAGTCAAGTAAGCAATGAAGTGAAAGCACAAAGACTATCAACAACTAGGTAGTATGGAACAGGATGGAAGATAGTATGAAGACAAACAGTAAACAGTCTTCACTCAGTGAAGTCAATCAGATCATACAGGCAAGCAATGACTTCACGAAGACAAACTGTAAAGTAAAGGGAAGTGAAGGATAAAACCAGTAGCTTGGTGAAGACAAGGATTTGGTAGATCAGTTCCAGTTACTGTGATAACTGTACGTCTGGTTAGGGAGGCTGGGATTCAACTCAGAAGACCGCGTCTTCACCTTATTCCCCTCGAGCTAAGGACACACAGTCCTCGCCCAATCACTCTGGTAAGTCTTCAAGGTAGACTTCCAAACCTTCACAGACTTCGTTCATCGGCGATCCACAATGACTCTGGGACGCTCAGAACGCGACGCATAACCGGCTGGAGGATTCACAGTCCTCAAGTGTAACAAGTCTTCAGATCACACAGACAGAAAGACTTCAATGATGCCTAACACTCTTTGGCTCTGGGTGTTTTGGGCTTTGTCCTCGCAAGGATCTCTCTCTCAAATGCTTCGGAGGTGGGTTGCTCTCAAACGACAAAAGTCGTGCACTAACTCTGAGCAGCCACCAATTTATGGTGTAGGGGGTGGGCTATTTATAGCCTGGAGGCAACCCGACCTGATTTGTCCGAAATGACCCTGGGTCACTACGGAACTGACACGTGTCCAACGGCTAGATTTCAAACACACGCGACATCTTGACTTGGGCTATAAGTAAAGCTGACTTATCTAGCTCTGGATAAGATTTTCTCTCATTGTCTTCGCTCGAAGACATAGGATTTGGTTGAGCATCACATTAGTCACTCTAACTTTGTTCACTTGGACCCCACTTAACAGTACGACCGTTCCTACGACTCAACAAAGAAGAAAAGGAAACTACGAAACAACTATGTCTTCGCACTCCATAGTCTTCATACGATGTCTTCTCATGTCATAGTCTTCAATGTGAATTTATTCACAGACCACCATTGTCTTCAATGTCTTCACACATTTTTAGGGGTCATCTCTGGTAGGTAAACTGAATCAACATGAGACTACTACCTCTGTTATCCTGCAATTCTCACAAACACATTAGTCCCTCAACCAAGTTTGTCGTCAATACTCCAAAACCAACTAAGGATGGCACTAGATGCACTTACACAATGGTTACCCCCATCTTCCCCCCCATCACTGTTTAAGTACCTATTCGTGTTTTTTAAATGTTTTATCTCTTTATCCTTGCATACAAATCACGAATAGTTTTCACTGCTGGATTCTCGCGTCGAGATTTTCGAAACTAGATCCTATGTTAATAAGGTTCGATGAATTTTTTCATGAAAAAACAAAAAGAACGAGAATTGGGAAAAAACTAAAAAACAAAAATTGGGCAAAAAAAAACCAGAACTCAGAAGCACGGTTTTGATTTTCACTTTTGGGGGATGCATAACTGTCCATTTCTATTTTTTGAAAGCACATTTGTGCTTCTCACGGAAGCACGAGCTATGCTTTTCCATTTCGAGAAGAACATATTGTTCTTTTTCCCGTTTTGGGGAATACAATTGTGGTTCTTGTGAATGTATAAACTATGATTTTCCCTTTTTTGAGAGGCACACCCGTGCTTTTCGCCAGAAAACACCGCTTCCAAAAAAACGAAAAAACGAAATCCGGATGGTGCGCCCAACGCACAACACGTGATGGCCGCTGGGCCCACCACTTGGCATGCTCCTGAGCCCAAGAAAGCGACCGTCGTGGGATCCCTTGACTATCTGCTCTCATGCGTGAAATTACCCATGCGGGGTTAGGAATTGCCATAAGGGAGACAAAGCGCAGCCCACTAGGCAGGGGTGGACCCAGGCCATACTTTTAGTGGGGGGCTAGTGAGTGGGGCCACACTTATCTTGCTAACTGAGGACCAAGTAGTAGAAAAACTAGCCTTCAAAGCCAGAAAACCAGGAATTGAGTGGGTGCCTAGGGCCCCACTAAGCCCAGCATGGGTTCACCCCAGCCACCGGGACCTCCGATGTGCCACTTATTACACCAATTTACCCATGTTTCGCACACAGGAGTCCCAGTTAGCCAGTGGAATCGATCATTGTTTGCGGCTAATATTCAGCATGAACATTTAAGAACTAACTGCAACGACATGCTCATTTTTTGAACATTTCTTGAAATGTAGAATATTTTTTTAAGTTTTGAATAGTTTTTGACAACACGATTTACTTTCCAAAAATGTGAACAAATTTGAAAAGAAGAAATAATCTTTGATTTCATAATGAAAATTTGAAAATAATTAACTTTTTAAAGAAATTACCAAACATTTGTTTCCAAAATGCAAACCTTATTTAGAATTGTGAATTTTTTTTCTGACAATACGAATATTTTTTGAATTATGACAAATTTTTAGAAAAACTTGACATTTTTATATGAAAATTTCAATAATTTTTGTAAACATGAACACTTTTGGACAAAATTGAAAACAAAAACATTTTTTTGAGACACGCAAACATTTTTAAATTCCTAATCATATTTTGAAAATGCAAATTTTTTTCGAAATTATGAACAAAATTTGATAACAGGAACTGTTTGAAATTTTGAACAATTTATGAAAAAAGAAAACATTTTTTGAAAATTCCATACATTTTTGGAAAAACATGAACATTGTAAAAAAGAAAAATAAACTTGAAAAGGGGAAAAAAGGAAAACATGACATGAATTTTTTTTTTGAAAAAACAAAAATGGGCCAGCCCATCTCCAATGCTTGGGTTAGCACCCTGTTCAAAGCTCATTCAAAAAAAATGCGGCACATAGTCGGATATTCGAACAGGGAGATGTGCCACTCACTGGAGCCCGAACGAAAGCACTGATCATGGAAAACCCTATGTGCCGATCATTGTGGCGACTATGTGCCACACATCGTTGGGGTTTCTCCGCTCAACAGGGTGCTAACCGGATGAAAGTGGGCTGGCCATCACTCCGTGCAGCCCGCCCACTCGGCTGTGTTTATGCCTATCAGGTCTGGGCCTGATGTATGGGCTGGGCTCTTTGCTCAACAAAACATGGACTAGACCGAATGGGAGTAAAGGCCATATGGTGCTCTCTTTTTTCTTTTCTCTGCTCCATTGTAGTGGTTGTACAAATCATGGGCAGGCAATCCTTGTCGTGTGGCGCATAATCTCTTCACATGCCCCCCTGTGACAAAGTTAATTGTGCGGGAAATTGAGGAATCACCGTTAAGGCTCACGGGAAAATCAAAGCCCGTGACGGGACGTGTTGTTGGTGGGCCCCTAGCCCACTCCTGCACGCTACCTTGACCGTTGATTCAGGGGTGACATGTGGTCTCGTGGGGCTACCTACTGAGACCAATCTGACTTGTCAAAGCTAGTCAAGCGGCCTTTGACCATGCCACACGGGAACTTAGCCTGTCGAGCGACGGACTACATGGGAAACCTTTCTTGTGCATAGGTCGGCCAAGGCCTTCTACATCTTTTAGACTGAGGTGGTCTACATCGCCTTAGAGGCTTCTCGGCGAAAGTGGCTGCAAAAAGACATTGTTTGGGGGACGTTCCATTAAACCACTTTCAAGCAGACGACTAAATACGGCGTACAGCTCGGATGACCCGAGTAGCAGTCGGGCTTGAAGATCGGTTCATGGCTATGTCAGTGTCCCAGTGGAGAGGGTCCTCGTCACGCCAGTTCCTGGCGTGGTGGGCCGTGCTGTGACCCCTTGGTCGGTTCTATCTGGGGCCACTTTGGGCGGCCCATAGCAGGTTATGTGTAGATCCCGGAAGACTTGGAACACAACCCAAAGATACCATAGTTGTGAAGGACTATACCTCTGCCAACGTCACCAACCTAGTTGTGTGGACCCTAGAAACCCCGGTATGTTATATAAGCCTAGGGCGGGCACATTGTAGGTCATATTCAATCCCTTTGATACTTTGCATGTACTTTGTATACACTCTGACGCAATAAAACGCAAACATGATGTAGGGTATTATCTTCTCCGAAGGGCATGAACATAGGTAAACCTTACATCATGTTACCACCGTGCCAAGTTGCCTAGTTAGGATACCCTACGAGGGGATCTGGCGGATTTAGCTCCACCCCCCCTCCCACTTAGCTTGATCATGTACGGGCCATCCCATATAAGGCGTTAATTGAGCGAGAAACTCGAGTGGGGACTGGTTTGGGAAGCTTCTAGTAGCTTCTGGTCGGTACTTTTGTTTTACCATTTTTTCTTTGATTTTATATGTTTGTTTGCACAAATTTTCTATGGTTTCCTCGTTTTTATTTTCTCTTTTCTTTTTTTCTTTTCTCAATTTTTCTCAATCACGAACTTTGTTCATATTCATATTTTTTTTCCAAATTAGTGAATTTTTTAAGATGGACAGACTTTTTTCAAATTCATGATTTTTTTTGAATTTATGAACTTTTCAAGTGCGCGAGCTTTTCTAATTCAGAATCAAGAACTTTTCCAAAATCATGTTTTGTTGAATTCATGGAATTTTCCAACTTTGTGAACTTTATTCAAGTTCAGAATCGTGAACTTGTTTCAATTCCGTGAACTTTTCCTTTAAAGTCAATGGTCAAATGGCCAACTGGACAATGGGTGAATGGTCAAATGGAAAGAAACGAATTCAGGCAAGGCATGCGAACGAGCGTGCCAACGCGCATTGGGCCGAGTTCCACAAAGGGGAGATGCAGGCGCTTGCCTGACGCTGAAGGTGGCAGATAGGAGGTCTCCTAGCTCTCTAGGAGGCCCCCTCTTTTCCCACGGGCGACCTTGGGCCGGCCCAGATGCGGGACAGGGCTCCCCTACTTTTTTGTTTTTTTTCTGTTTAAAAAAGTTTGGGATTAAACAAAACTAGAATTGCAAAGATCGTTCAGTAATGCAAAAGAATGTCCACACATTTTGAAAAATGTGCACGAATTAAAAACACAATTTTTAAAAATAGTTTTTAATTTTTTATGAACAAAATTTGAATTTTGGATTTTGGATAAACATATTTTGCATTTGATGAACACATTTTTACTTAAATGAATATTATTGAAATTAATGAACAAATTTGACTTCATAAACATTCTTTGAATATGATGAACATTTTAAAAATAAGATTATTTTTTAATTTTGTGAACATTCTTTACTCCGATGAACAAATTCTGAATTTGATGTTTTCAAAAAATGTTCACGGATTTGAAAAAATGTTCGATTTTTTTAGAATCAGCATTTTGGAAAAATGTCCCAGATTTCAGATTTTTTTTGTGAATTTGGAACGGGATAACAAAATTAGGAAAGCAAAATAAAGAAAAAGGAAAATAAAAAAAGAAGACAGAAACAGAAATTAAAAGGGAGAGGAAAAAACGAAAAATGAAAAGAGAGAAAAAGCTCGGCGTGGAAAGGGTGAAAGTGGGGGGGAGGGGGGGGGGGGGGTGGTTGCAGGATCTGCCGGAGCTATCCTTTTTTTTGAGGAAAAAATGTTCATGGAAACTATGTGGAAATCTCCAGGTTTTGACGACTTCTCCTCGACCTGTTTGAGTGCCATAGACCTGGGACTAATGTATGGCCTGGGGTCTCGAGAAGTGCATGGATGAATCCGGATACATATGAACCCACTTTGGAAAATAAATTTTGCAATGCCAAAAAATTCTGAAAAAGGATGCGCGCGGACATCTCCATATTCTATGTGTGTGCAGAAAGTTTCACAAAAAACAACTTTTTTATAGCCTGTGCAAAAAAGACAAAATTTTGTGCCATGAAACGCTATTTAGAAGTAGTAAATTTTGTCTTTTTTACTGAGACAAAACAAAAATACTTTTTTACACAAAACTTTGTGTCATGGATATACCTTTGCCAACATGTATGCATATTTTTTATAAAATTTTTGAACATTACAAAACGTGTCAAAAATACATTTTTGAAAAGCAGGTGCAAATGCCCTCGTGTGCAAATCGTCCACTCTCCTGGGGTCTCTGCTCGACAAAAGATGGCTAGACCAAATCGGATCTGGAAAGCGCGATCTTCCGTACTTCTTTTTTCTGCCCCGTTCCAAGTGGTTCGATTGAGCCGAGATTGCACGAGGAAAAGAAATGCAACACTATGGTACACGGGTCATCTGGCATTCGAACAACTGTTGCACGTCGAGACATTGACCCTGCTTCTTTAGTTAGCTCGTGCCGGTGTCCGGTGTATTAATGCTTGGTTTGTGATGAAATCATCGCTTGTTCGTATTTGTTGCACAGCTTGCAGCACCCTCAGCTGAGCAGATCTAGCTCAGAATCCCCGCGCGTGTAACTGATGCATCCATTCTTGTTAGGTACGATAGTGTTTAGTTCAGATTTCTACACAAGTTGTCACATAAAAATTATAAATGTGGAGGAAAGAGAAAAGGGGGAGAGAGAAATTCTGTGTAGATCCACAAACAGTCTGTAGGATCTTACCGACAGCTTGCAGGCGATGATTCTATTGTTGTATGAAATATCGTCTTTAGGATCTTACGAATTTTTTCTGGTTGAGGAATGTGCGGTTAGCACGCTGATAAATTAAGCAGGAGAAAATCAAATACAAACGTCTTAGTGTTACAAGGATATGGGTTGAAGGTGTCCCTCACCTACAGGAAGCAAAGCTAGTCAGGTTCGGGTAGGCTCTCAACATTGGATAACAATGGATGCGTAGGTTCTGCTGCATGATGTCCTGCTTGAGCTGAAAGACTGCCATCTCAGGGACAGGGATGTGCTGAAAGACCCAAAAATTGACATCTGAGCACAGGCACATGGTGCCTGGTTTTTTGAAGTTCAATTTTTTTTTTCAGATTTTATGGCTTGATTTTTTATTTTTTTTATGTGCATGCACGTATAGCAGTGTAGTATAATGGGCCAAATTCTCAGCAATATACGTGCTATAAAAGGTACAAAAAAGACAAAATATATGCAAATTAGGGGCCTTTTGTTGTTGTTTTTGGACCAAAATGTTGTCTTTTTTGCGCAGCACATAATACAACGTATTATCAAACAAAATTTCACGGGTACTTAGACCACATGCATGCATATTCATGTAAAAAAAAAATCATTTTTCCAAATCTTTTAAATACCTTTTGTTAGCAGTTCAAAATAATGTGCTCGGTTGCCCCTGTGCACCAAAAATCCGTTTTATGAAAGAGCCTCCTATCACACTCCGCCTAAATATTTCATGCAGTGTAGATTGCAACTGCAATAGTCGTCTTGCTCATGGTGCGTGTGCTCGTTCCACCAGTTGGTGGTAGCTGTAGGGCCAGTTCCTGCGTGCATGATTATGCAGAATCAAGATTCCGGAAAACTTCACACAAAATTCGCTTCTCATATAATCTGCCGTCCAGTTCTTTTCTGAGATTGTAGTATGAGATTGTGGGTTGAGTTGTGTGTTGAAATGTCTGTACCACCCTTTGACAGAAACTGTTTGCTGAATTGCTGACATTTTGTTGTTTCAAATAGTTTCTAGTTGCATATGAGCACAAAAGTGATTTACGGATATTATAAAGTGCTAAATATTACAATTAGAATAGTTTTAAAGTTTTGATCGTTACAATATAGCAGCATGTGTTGCGGTCATAGTACTACAAATAAAAGGAATAATCTCAAGGTACAAGACTGGCAGCAATAGCTTCATGTGTTGCAGTCATGGTACATCATTTTTTGGTGGTAAAGCGTTGACACCTCTAAACTACATGGAACAACATCATTAAAAAAAAATCATACAATGGCAACATCTAACATCATGTATCTGCTAACATCATTTCGCTCATCCGTCTAACAACATACACAAATCATACAGTATAATTTAGGCATCTAGTATTAGCATACAGTAGCAACATCCAACATCATCATTCATAAATATACATCCTTCTAACAGTATCATTCATACAACATGTTCATCTAAAAAATATGGGCATCAATCCAACCATCCATCCATTCTAATAGCATCCATCCATCTAGCATGTATTCAAATTAGCATACAAAAAAGAGAGGATAGAGAGATGCTCATTGTGGGCTGCTCAAAGGAGACCACCAGCGACTATTTCGCTTCAAGGAGAGGGATGGCAGGCCGTGTCGGCGTCCAACGGAGGCAGAGGGGTGGTGGGCGGCAGCAGCAAGGGCAAGGATGGGCCCAACGGCGGTGAGGACCGGGTCAACGAGGCGAGTCCGACATCGGCTCACCTAGCTCGTTTCCAGCGGGTCCGGCGGCGGTAACCCTAGCATTCATTTCCCTCGATGCGAACTGGGGGGATCGCGTGCGGACTTTATGTGTCATATTTTTCTGTAGGAGGTGTCGATGACAATCTGCTCATGAATACTTGGTACAATAGGGGCACTCTATTAATCGAAACACTTCCTTTTGAGGAACTCTCCAAAATCCTGAGATTGTGGAAAAATCCAAGTTTTTTGAGGATTTTGGGTTGCACTAGCATTCTCGAGAACCCTACCATGTTTTTCAAAGAGAAATCGAGTTCTATTGCTTGGTTGATTTTCCTGTTGGGGAACGTAGTAATTTCAAAAAAATTCCTACGCACACGCAAGATCATGGTGATGCATAGCAACGAGAGGGGAGAGTGTAGTCTACGTACCCTCGTAGACCAACAGCGGAAGCGTTATGACAACGCGGTTGATGTAGTCGTACGTGTTCACGGCCCGACCGATCAAGCACCGAAACTACGGCACCTCCGAGTTCTAGCACACGTTCAACTCGATGACGATCCCCGAACTCCGATCCAGCAAAGTGTCGGGGAAGAGTTCCGTCAGCACGACGGCGTGGTGACGATCTTGATGTTCTACCGTCGCAGGGCTTCGCCTAAGCACCGCTACAATATTATCGAGGAGTATGGTGGAGGGGGGCACCGCACACGGCTAAGAAAACGATCACGAGGATCAACTTGTGTGTCTATGGGGTGCCCCCTGCCCCCGTATATAAAGGAGTGGAGGAGGAGAGGGCCAGCCCTCTCTATGGCACGCCCTAGGGGAGTCCTACTCCCACCGGGAGTAGGATCCCCCCTTTCCTAGTCCAACTAGGAGTCCTTCCATGTAGTAGGAGTAGGAGACAAGGAAGGGGAAGAAGGAAGAGAAGGAAGGAGGGGGCGCAGCCCCTCCCCCTAGTCCAATTCGGACTAGGCCTTGGGGGGCGTGCGGCCTGCCTCTCCCTCTCCCCTAAAGCCCAATAAGGCCCATATACTTCTTCTCCCGTATTCCCGTAATTCCTCGGTACTCCGAAAAATACCCGAACCACTCGGAACCTCTCCGATGTCTGAATATAGTCGTCCAATATATCGATCTTTACGTCTCGACCATTTTGAGACTCCTCGTCATGTCCCCGATCTCATCCGGGACTCCGAACTCCTTCGGTACATCAAAAATCATAAACTCATAATATAACTGTCATCGAAACCTTAAGCGTGCAAACCCTATGGGTTCGAGAATAATGTAGACATGACCGAGACACGTCTCCGGTCAATAACCAATAGTGGAACCTGAATGCTCATATTTGAAAGTGCGTTATATCGACTAGAGGGGGGCGAATAGGCGATTTTTATGAAAGTCTTCAAAACGTGGAAGTTGTGAAGACAAACAGTAGAGATATGCCTATCACTAAGCAGCGGAAGTTAGATTACACTAGGCAAGCCATGATCAAGTATTCAATAGAGTGAAAGCACAGTGACAAGTTGCGGTAGTGTAATAAGGATCAGGTAGGAAGAAGTTATGAAACCGAACAAATCATACAGTTACGTTGTGAAGATAAAAGATAGAGCAAGCATGCAATGGCTTCACAATGAGCAACAGTAAGTAAAGGAAGTGAAGATGAAACCAGTGACTCGTTGAAGACAAAGATTTGTTGGACCAGTTACAGTTGTTGTGACAACTGTACGTCTGGTTAGGGCGGCTAGGTATTTAAACCAAGGACACACAGTCCCGCACACCCAGTCCTGAACACGCAGCTCAGGACACCCAGTCCTCACCGTATTCCCCTTGAGCTAAGGTCACACAGACCTCGCCCAATCACTCTGGTAAGTCTTCAAGGTAGACTCCCAAACCTTCACAGACTTCGTTCACCGGCAATCCACAATGTCTCTTGGATGCTCAGAACGCGACGCCTAACCGGCTGGAGGATGCACAG
Source organism: Triticum monococcum (assembly GCA_034509565.1). NCBI lineage: Eukaryota > Viridiplantae > Streptophyta > Magnoliopsida > Poales > Poaceae > Triticum > Triticum monococcum. The sequence continues at coordinate 549,531,896 of CM067843.1, read as the reverse complement.
TCCTCAAGTGTAATAAGTCTTCAAATCACTCAGACAAGAAGACTTAAGTGATGCCCAATTCTCTCTGGCTCTGGGTGGTTAGGGCTTTTCTCCTCGCTAGGAATTTTCTCTCAAAGGCTTCGAGGTGGGTTGCTCTCAAACGACAAAAGCCGTGCACTAAAATCTGAGCAGCCAACCGTTTATGGTTGTAGGGGGTGGACTATTTATAGCCACTGGGCAACCCGACCTGATTTGTCGAAATGACCCTGGGTCACTAAGGAACTGACACGTGTACCAACGGTCTGATTTCAAACTCACACGACAACTTTACTTGGGCTACAAGTAAAGCTGACTTGTCCGACTCTGGACAAGATTTGCTCTCATAGTCTTCACTCGAAGATATAGGTTTTGAATTTGGCATCACTTCAGTCGTTCTGAATGGTTCTCTTGGACCCCACTTAACAGTACGGTGGTTCCTATGACTCAACACAAATGAAAGAGAACTACGAAAGATCTAAGTCTTCGAGTTCCATAGGCTTCACGTGGTGTCTTCTCTTGTCATAGTCTTCAATGTGAATATCTTCATATACCACCATTGACTTCAATGTCTTCGTACATTTTTAGGGGTCATCTCTGGTAGTAAAACCGAATTATTGAGGGACTTCTACCTGTGTTATCCTGCAATTCTCACAAACACATTAGTCCCTCAACTAGGTTTGTCGTCAATACTCCAAAACCAACTAGGGGTGGCACTAGATGCACTTACAATCTCCCCCTTTTTGGTGATTGATGACAAACTAGTTGAAGTTTTCAACGGGGAATATAGTCTGTGAAATTTTTAAAGGATAAGGAATTGTCTTCATAAGTTGCAAGGGCTCCCCCTGAAGATGTGCATATAAGTAATTTGCTTTCGGAATGCAAATGCACATGGCAGGTTGTGCTCGTGGAGATTCACTTCAACTTATGATGACAATCCACTATGCATGTAAAAGTATATGAAGATAATGACATGCATAATGAAAAATGGACATCTGCAGAATGATCTAAGTGCGGGATTTATCGTCGCACATGCGGAATTTATCTTCGCAAAAACACGGTGGCAAACAAGTAGCAGACGACCATCAAGTTTAAGTGTTACAACTCAAGGAACCAAATGTAGCAAAACGAGAGTTGTAAACACGAAGCAAAATAAGCAAAATATAACAACACCCGCCCATATTGACCCGCTTGAAGACTATCAACATCATATGCTTCTCCCCCTTTTGTCAGTGAGGACCAAAAAGGTTTGAAGACATAGAGTTTTCTACTCGTTTCCAGGAGCAGCAGGGTCGTCGGCGGTGTGTGGCGGTGCTGAAGAGCTTGGTGCAGTGTCGACGCGTGCTGAAGGAGGTGGTGGTGATGTAGCATCGTCTTCTTCCTCAATAATCCTTGCAATCACTGTGGCAGCAGATGAAGAGAATTCTGAGTCTTCAAGTGATGGAGTGCCTCGCAGCACAGCCCGTCTGGGAGGTGTGGAGTCAAACTTGAATCGCTCTTTGAAGCCATCCTCTTGAAGATCAGCTTCAGAACACATCATGGTGAGTCCTTTCCAGGTGCGGCGACAGGTTTCATGTGCAACAAATGCATTCTCGGTGGCCAGATTTCGGATGCGATTTACATCCACCAAGAGGCTTTTCATCTGTCTTTTCAGCCAGTCATGATGCCTATCCTGCTTTTGATGAAGGGCCACAAGAAGCTCTCGGTCATTGAGAGCGTGAGCATGCTTCTTGGGTCTTGGAGCAGTGGCGCTGTCAGTGGCTTCAGTGGAAGCAGGGAGTGGTGCACGGGTAGTGCCAGCCAGTGTATACACCCGAGAGATAGCTTCATCACCTTCAACATTTTGAGTGAAGCTTTGGTGTTCTGCATTCTAAAGACTCAAAGGTTGCTTGGCAGGCTCAGGATATATGGCTTCAGCAGAGGTATCCACATCTGGCAAGAAGATCCGATGGTTGCGGGCTGAGGGCTGATACAAGATTGCAGAGTGAAGTTTGATCAGCCTCATTACCCAAGGGGCATAGAACTTCAAGCCAAACAGATCTGAGCCTGATGTAGCAAGTTGGCGTATGAAGAAGTCCTGTGCATTGAAGCATTTGCCATGAAGGATATAAAATATCAGAGTCTTCATTGCACCCTCGATCTTCGCATTTGGAGAGTGCCCTTTGATAGGCCAGAGAGTCCGCCTGATGATGTGATCGATGATTCTGGGCGGTACTCAAGGTCTTCAACGAAGAACTCTGAGGGATAAGGAGCATCTTGAGGCAATGGCTTCATCATGGAGAGCATTTGACTCATATTAGGTTCTGGTCGCTGAAAGATGCTCTCAGTAGCTTCAGCATGCAGTTGACAACCTTCTTCGAAGAATGCGCCAGGAGTGGGCAGACCAGTGAGCTCAATGATATCAAATGCATTGGCTTCGTGATGAACATTACCGGTCATCCACTCCAGGACCCAAGTCTTCGGATCTCTGTTGTATCCTTTGATGTGGAGGGTGGCATAGAATTGTAGCAGAAGCTCTTCATTCCAGTGCTCTTCATCAGTCACAAACTGCAGCAGACCCACTTGCTTGAAGCAATCCAACGCTTCCTCCAGACAGGGCAGACCAGCAATAGCTTCAACACCAAGGCGCTTGTGTGGGAAGATGTGACCTTGGTTGTACAGGATGCATGAATAGTAGCTGCGCTGTGGATAGCTCCAGAACCTATCTGATGAAATACTTTCCCTTGAATAGGGGTTCTTGGAGCGATCGAAGAACGTATTATCTGCCCTAAAGCTAGTGATGTTAAAGGAGCCAGGAGCTGATGCAGGACCTGGGAACCTTGGCAGTCTTGGGACTGGCTTCTGGACCTGAGGCATGTGCTCAACATGGTAATCGAATTGGGGACCAGCAACAGACTCAGGAACAGAAGTATCAGGGGCAGTAGCCTCACTGTCTTCTGATGCTTTCGGTGGGGAGGACTCCACATCAGCTTCAATGTTAGTTGTGGCAGCCTCAATATTTTCAGCCTCCACGTGACTAGCTGGAGGGTCAGGCACATGCACGTTCTCCTGGAGAACTGCGTCTTGGTGGAGCGGGGGAGTGGGATCTTGTGGTGCTTCTTCATCTTCTTCGGCTGATGCAGCCGGAATGTCGTCAGCAGAGTCCTGAGGCCTTGGACCTTTGCGAAGCCTGCGAAATGCAGACGACGCCTATGGAGTTGGAGTGGGCTGGACCTCAAATTCTTCTTCCACTTGTGGGCGATCCGCCCATGACGCATCCTGGGCCATTGGCGTCAATGGACGACCAATGCTGATTAGCTCATTATGGTCTTGCTGAGGAAGGACTGCATCATTTTCTACATTGTCATTATGACCAATGTCTTCAGCAGCGATGGGGTCGGCTGCTGGAATGTCGTCAGCTTCAGGAGCCTCTGTGGAAGCAGGCTCATGAACTGTGAGTTGGCGTTCTGCGTCAGGATAGACCACAGAAAGGGGTTCAACCATCAAGGGCTCTGTGGGAGCAGCCCGATCTTTCTTGGTCTTCCTCTTCTTCTTGGAGGGGGCAGTAGGAGAGGCTTCAGGGTATTTCCTTTTCCTTGCTTCAGCCTCAGCAGTCCTGGTCTTCTTGAGCTCTGAAGCTGTTGACCGGCTCTTTGGCTTCGAGCCAGTCGTTGCAGTTGGGAAGACTAGCGGAGCTGCTTCCTGTCGAGGTGCATCGGGTTCAGCCGTAGTAGGCTTCTTCTTTTTCTTCGCGGCCATCCTGGGGTCGATGCCAGGACGCCCAAGTGCCTTGCGCTTCTCAGCCTCGTTATAGGCTTGCACACATCTGTCGGCCAGAGTCTTCATGCGCTCGCGTGAACCTTGAGCTTCGGCGCACTTCTTCAGAAAGTTTTCCTTTAGCTCGTGCAGCATGATCTTGAAGTTCTTCACTTCCTGCACACTGAGCTTGGCCATATGCTTCTTGAACTGAGCCTTTTCAAAATCAATTTTCTGCTTCAGTTCAACAATGCGCTGGGCAATTGCAAGTTCTGAAGCAATAGCGCCTTGGAAGGCGATGCTGAGGCCAATGGGCAGCTGCAGATCTTCAAAGCTGACGTTTGGTATAGCAAACCACTCGTCAATGAAGTCGTGGATGATGGCGACATCAAAGAGAGGCAGATTATTGAAGATTTTTGCCTCCTCTTTGCTCTTGATGAGTTGCTCAAGAGCGTCATCTGCAAGGTCTTCATCGCTTGACAGATCAATGACGTCGTTGCGCAGAATGGCAGCAGCTGTGAGCTCTTGGCCGCTGTGTGGCTGAGGCATCTTGCTCTTCTGGGGCTTGGATATGCGGGATACGTCTTCAGACTGCACACTGACTTCAGGAGGTGCAGTTGCCAATGGATTCGCCCTTGAGATTTTTGGTGAAGAGGCCGGCTTTGAAGCTTTTGGCTTCTTTGATTGCTTTGGCTTCGGTGCAGCAGGCGCTTCTTCTGATTCAGAGTCAGCTGGTGGCTTATTCACTGCAGTCCCTTGAACCAAGATGCGGGTGATGAGGCCTTGAAGATTGGCGTAAGGGCCGATGACATTGGGTTCTGCCTCGCGTGTGCCATCTGCCCTTGGTGCGGAGGGACCAGGGTTGAAGTCTAACCCAAACTTCTTCTTGTTCTGCTTCGCTGAGTTCTGGGAAAACTGGAAGTTGCGCTTGAACATACTGTCGTCACGACACCAAAGTAGTGATGACGAATGTGCATCAGCAGGCTGTGGTCCACGGACCATGCATGGGTAGAGGCCTTGAGCAATGGCTTCATCTCTGGACCTGGGTATAAGATTCTTGTATAGGATGTCTCCCCATGGTCGTTTGATGGCACTTTTCTCAGCATACTCTTGAGTGACGAAGCGGTATTGGAACCATTGTTCTGCCCAATAGCGTCGAATCCATTGGATTCGGGTCTTGCGCTGACCATAATTCTCTTCAGGATCTGTTTTATACATTTCTGCCAGTTCATCAGGCAGATCTTTGGAGGTTCCGCCACGATGCTGTCTGCCCCCTTTCCTTGCTGCTGTCTATGAAGCCATAAACCTTAACTTGGAAGGCTTCAAGATGTTCAAAGGCTTCCTTTTGCTGGACCGACAGGAACTGGCTTCAGGAGAATTGATGTGATGCTGTAAGAACTCTGCAAATGAATGCAGACTATGAGAACCAAAAGATTCTCCCACGGACATGTACCTGTGACAGCATTAAGGTGCGAGGGAAGGGGAAGAGGTCATATGCATTCTCAGAAGATTTTGAAGATAAATCAGTTTAGAAGACATTGACCTCATCGTGCGAAGACATTCACTCATAGATAAGAAGTTGGTTCCAGATTTGTACGAACCCACAAATCAGTACAAGTGAGGAATCTAACTACTTCATGAAGCATAAGTGAATATACTAGGCATCTTATGAGATGCAGATTGAGGGAGATCTAACTTGTGTGAATAGAAACTTCTTATGGTAGAAAGTGACAGAACCATAGGATCAAAAGGGGCTGTAAAAAGAAGTTTTATTTACCACACTAAGAACTGCTAGACGGAGTGGGAGATGAGGCCGAGCAGTTCAATCTTCCGTGCCCTAGCTTGGCGACGGAAGACACCTACGGAGACGGCGGAGAGGACGATGTCCGCGATCGGCGTGAAGACGGCGTCGGGGTTGCGGCAGCGAAGCGCTTCGTCGCCGGCGTCGTTGAGGGCTAGAAGTGGTGCTAGGGTTCATGCGAGGGAGGAAGAAGGAGATACTGACTGTGGTGAGTGTGTATTTATAGCTACAAGGGCGGCACTGCGCTATTACACAGGTGCCCCTGGCGATTCGCATCTGAACAACACGTGGCCACCATGCGGAATCTCGGGGGAAGTTCCACAACCCACGCACGCCTGGATTGTCGGGTGGTCGTTCCTACTTCTTCGGATTTCTTGTGGATGAATGAGCATTGAAAACGGTTTTAAAGGTTGTCTCTGTGTCTTCTGCTGACAAGGACGCAGAGAAGACATTCGACAGTTTCAATAGAATGCATATGACTTGAGAGATAGAATTTGAGATAGAAAGCATAGAGAGATTAGGGTCCGATCACATTCACTTAGTTCAAAAGATTCAAAACAAGAAGACATAGCTATAAGTGAATGCTGTAGAGGACAGAACACTAGTATGTATATATCTATATAATCCACGTAGTGAAGATAATCATGAAGACATGTTGAGAATGAAACCAAACCAAATGTGAAGACATTGCAAGGTAACGCCATGAGTGAAACACTTCAAAATAGAACATTTGGTGGTGGCGTTACCCACCGTATAGGAAGTATTAGACCCAGATACGGCGCACAATTATCGTGGCGCTCCGAAGTCAATTTCCACATTAATATATTCACCCTTAGAATGTATGTCTTCATTAATTGAAGATATACGTTACTTCGTGTGTTGCACATCTAAGTCATCAATATGCATAAGTGTTAGGATGTGTGCCTGATCACAAGACATTTGAGGATTCCAAGATATTTAGCTCACACCGTAACTTGCAAAATCTCTTCTCATCCAAGGGCTTGGTGAAGATATCTGCCAATTGCTCTTCAGTGTTGACGTGTATGATATCAATATCTTCCTTCACAACATGATCTCTGAGAAAGTGATGACGAATTTCAATGTGCTTTGTCTTCGAGTGCTGAACTGGGTTGTTGGCAATCTTGATGGCGCTTTCATTGTCGCAGTAGAGTGGCACTTGCTTCAGATGAATGCCATAGTCCTTGAGAGTTTGCTTCATCCACAGAAGCTGAGCGCAGCAAGATCCAGCAGCAATGTATTCAGATTCAGCAGTGGAGAGAGATACACAGTTCTGCTTCTTAGAAGACCAACATACAAGTGATCGTCCCAGAAAATGACATGTGCCTGATGTAGACTTGCGATCCACCTTGTCACCAGCATAATCAACATCCGAGAATCCAACCAGATCAAACTCTGAGCCCTTTGGATACCATAACCCTAGAGTTGGGGTGTGAGCCAAATATCGCAGAATTCGCTTCATAGCTAAGTGATGTGACTCCTTTGGTGTCGCTTGAAATCGAGCACACATGCAAACACTAAGCATAATATCTGGCCTAGATGCACATAAATAAAGCAAAGAACCAATCATGGAGCGGTATACCTTTTGATCGAACTCTTTACCATTGTCGTCAGGACCCAGATGATGTTTGGCTGGCATTGGTGTTGTGAAGCCGTTGCAGTCTTGCATACCGAACTTCTTCAGGCAATCTTTGAGATACTTCTCTTGAAATATGAAGATGCCATTGCGTTGTTGCCGTATCTGAAGACCGAGGAAGAACTTCAGCTCCCCCATCATAGACATCTGATATTGCTCTTGCATCATATATCCAAACTCCTCACTGTACTTCTGATTGGTGCAGCCGAAGATAATGTCATCCACATATATTTGGCACACAAACAGTTCACCATCATATGTCTTCGTGAAGAGAGTGGGATCTAGGGAACCAGGTATGAAGCCTTTGCTCTTTAGGAAGTATTTGAGTGTATCATACAAGGCCCAAGGGGCTTGTTTGAGGCCATACAATGCCTTATTGAGCTTGTATACCATGTCAGGATGTTTTGGATCTTCAAACCCAGGTGGTTGTGCAACATACACTTCTTCTTCAATCTTGCCATTGAGAAAGGCACTCTTCACATCCATTTGATATAAAAGTATGTTATGATGATTTGCATAGGCCAGCAGTATACATATGGCTTCAAGTCTGGCCACAGGAGCAAATGTTTCATCGAAATCAATGCCTTCCACTTGAGTATATCCTTGAGCAACGAGACGAGCTTTGTTTCTGACAACTTGACCATGCTCATCTTGCTTGTTGCAGTATATCCATTTGGTTCCTATTATATTGTGCTTCCGTGGATCAGGACGCTTAACCAGTTCCCATACATTGTTCAGCTCAAACTGTTGAAGCTCTTCTTGCATAGCTTGAATCCATTCAGGTTCCATGAAGGCTTCTTCAACTTTCTTGGGTTCTATGATTGAAACGAATGCGAAGTGCCCGGAGAAATTGGCCAGTTGAGTTGCCCTTGAACGAGTCAGTGGACCAGGTGCATTGATGCTGTCAATTATTCTGTCAATCTGCACTTCATTGGCAACACGAGGATGTACAGGGCGAAGACTTTGCTCTTGCTGATCTGAGTTGTTGTTGTTGGGAGGAATGTCTTCAGGCTGAGCATTGTCTTCATGTGGATCAGGTGCTGAGATGATAAGTTCTTCTTCAGGATGAGCTTCAGAAGGTATAATTTCTCCAGTTCCCATTAGCTTGATTGATTCACTAGCTGGAACTTCATCTAGCACATCTGGCAGTTGCTCTCTTTGTGAACCATTGGTCTCATCGAACCGCACATCCACTGTTTCAACCACTTTGTAGTGAAAGAGATTGAAGACTCTGTAGGAGTGCGAATCCTTTCCATATCCAAGCATAAAACCCTCATGTGCTTTTGGTGCAAACTTTGAGGTGTGGTGTGGGTCCTTGATCCAGCATCTTGCGCCAAATACTCTGAAGTAACTGACATTTGGCTTCTTGCCAGTTAGGAGTTCATAAGATGTCTTGTTAAGAAGCTTGTGAAGATAAAAACGGTTGATTTTATGGCATGTAGTGTTAATGGCTTCAGGCCAGAATTTTCTTGGAGTCTTGTATTCATCTAGCATCGTTCTGGCCATCTCAATGAGTGTTCTGTTCTTGCGTTCGACGACGCCATTCTGCTGTGGCGTGTACGGAGCTGAGAATTCATGTGTGATGCCCAAGGTATCAAGATATGTGTCAAGGCCAGTGTTCTTGAATTCAGTGCCATTGTCACTTCTGATGTGCTTTATCTTGGCGCCATAATTGTTCATAGCTCGATTGGCGAAGCGTCTGAAGACATCCTGCACTGCAGTCTTATAAAGGATTATGTGCACCCAAGTATATCTAGAGTAATCATCAACAATGACAAAGCCATAGAGGCAAGCAGTAGTGGAAAAGGTTGAGTAGTGAGTGGGACCAAAAAGATCCATGTGAAGCAGTTCGAAGGGTCGAGTAGTGGTCATGATTGTCTTCGAGGGATGTTTTTCCCTCGTCATCTTCCCTGCTTCACAGGCACCACATAAGTGATCTTTCTTGAACTTGACGCCCTCGATGCCTATGACGTGCTTCTTCTTTGCAAGGGTGTGGAGGTTCCTCATGCCAGCATGTCCAAGCCTCCGATGCCAAAGCCAGCATTCGGAAGCCTTTGCCAGAAGGCATACTGCAAGCTGTGGCCCTGCTGAGAAATGTACCACATACAGATCATCTTTCCGATACCCTTCAAACACTAGAGACTTGTCAGATCCATTAGTACCAGGCAACGATATTTTCCAAATATTACGACCATGTTCAAATCGCAAAGCATTGAGACAGACATTAAGTTGAAGCCAAGGGATTCAACAAGCATGACTTTATCCATGTGTTGATCCTTTGAGATTGCAACTCTACCTAGACCCAATACCTTACTTTTACCAGTGTCAGCAAATGTGATGTGGCTCTTGTCGGATGGACGTAAGGTTGAGTCCATAAGAAGGCTTCTTTTGCCAGTCATGTGATTTGTACACCCACTGTCAATAATCCATTCTGAAGACACTGGTGTCGTACCCTACAGTGCAGTTAGGGGGATAGGCTTCACGAAGAGAATTGTGAAGCAAAAACATTTGCCGAACCAGTGGGTTATGAAAACTTAGATCCATATTAGGACTAATAGGGAGAGTAGCATGCGATTCAGGAACGAAATACATAGTGATGCCATTCGGGCATTTGATCTTGCGCCCTGCAAGATTTTTAAGGTCCCCAGCAATAGCGTCAGAAGATTTTGGATTTCTCCTGGAGACCTTTCCCTGCAAAAGAGAGTTAAGCTTTCTTAACCACCCACATATTCAAGGGTGGCTTAGAAGCAATAAGTCTAAGTGCAGCATGTGAGAATTTTGGCTTTGGAGCCCTAGCAAACAGTCTAGCAGGCGGACAATAGTACTCATAAGAATAGGTAGAGTAGTTCTTGGTCATATGAACATGATGGTTTGATGAACCGCTCTCATATTCATATGCCTGAGTATGGTTTCCCTGCAAAGCATTTGCGTTAGTGCGACTCAGGTGAGTCCTCTGTCTGTATGAAGCCTTTGGACCGTATGAAGTCTTTGGTCTGAGATTTGTCTTCTTCATGTGAGGTGTCATGAAGACATTCACAGGAAGATTCTCCAGACACGTTTTTGGAACCCAGATCTTCTTCATAGGCGGTCCATTCCTGCAGTTAGTACCAATGTACCTGGCAAACACTTCACCATTCTGATTTTTAAACAGTTTATAGTTTGCATCAAAGGATTCATCAATGATAATGGGGTTAGCACAAGTGAAGCCAGATAGATTGGATGGATCTGCTGAAGATTCCTTTGCAGCAACCCATATGGTTTTGGGGTACGGCTCAGGTTTCCAGTAAGAGCCATTTGCATTTATTTTCCTTACGAACCCAACACCCTCTTTCCTAGGGTTTCAGTTCAGAATCTGCTTCTTGAGGACATCACATAATGTCTAATGCCCTTTAAGACTTTTGTACATCCCTATTTCAAGCAATGTCTTCAACCTAGCATTCTCATCAGCAATAGCAGTGGTATCCTCAGCAGAGGGGTTAGTTACCACATCAACAGTTGAAGATATTGCAACAGCAGTAGCAGTGGAACATTCAGCAATAGAAGTAGAATTATCACGCTCAATGCATTTAAGACATGGTGGTTCAAATCCTTCCTGAGCGGAACTGATCTGTTCGGTGCAAAGTGATTCGTTTTCCTTCTGAAGATCTTCATGAGCCGCTCTCAATTTCTCAAGATCTTGCTTCCTTTGAAGATAATCATAGGAAAGCTTTTCATGAGTTGTTGAGAGAGTATCATGATGATCTTCAAGTTCCTGATACTTAACGTGAAGATTTTTTATGTCTTCAATTAAGGATTCAGATCGAGTCATTTTAGCACCCAACAGATCATCGCTTCTGTCTAACAGTTTTTGAATATGTTCCATGGCTTTCTGTTGTTCAGTTGCAATTTTAGCAAGTGTTTTGTAGCTGGGTTTTGAATCACAATCAGAGTCATCGTCACTTGATGTTTGATAGTGAGTGGTGCGTGAGTTTACCTTGGCACCCCGTGCCATGAAGCAATAGGTAGGATCGGAGTAGTCCTTGTCATTTGCATCGGTGTCGGTGATGGAGTCATTGTCTTCAGTGTTGAAGATGGACTTGGCAACGTATGCTGTAGCCAGACTTGCGATGCCAGAATCAGACTCTTCCTCAGACTCCACCACTGCCTTCTCAGAAGCGGACTCCTCCTCTGAATCCATTTCCTTGCCAACAAACGCACGTGCCTTGCCAGATGAGCTCTTCTTGTGTGATGAAGACTTTGAGGAAGACTTGGAAGAAGACTTTGAATATTTCTTCTTCTTCTTGTCGTCAGAATCATATTCCTTGCTCTTCTTCTTCTTTCTGTTCTCATTGTCCCACTGCGGACACTCAGAGATGAAGTGGCGAGTTTTCTTGCACTTGTGGCATGTTTTCTTCTTGTAGTCATGAGCACCGGCGACTATTTCGCTTCAAGGAGAGGGATGGCAGGCCGTGTCGGCATCCAACAGAGGCAGAGGGGTGGTGGGCGGCAGCAGCAAGGGCAAGGATGGGCCCAACGGCGGTGAGGATCGGGTCAGCGAGGCGAGTCCGACATCGGCTCACCTAGCTCGTTTCTAGCGGGTCCGGCGGCGGTAACCCTAGCATTCATTTCCCTCGATGCGAATTGGGGGGATCGCGTGCGGACTTTACGTGTCATATTTTTCTGTAGGAGGTGTCGATGACAATCTGCTCATGAATACTTGGTACAATAGGGGCACTCTATTAATCGAAACACTTCCTTTTGAGGAACTCTCCAAAATCCCGAGATTGTGGAAAAATCCAAGATTTTTGAGGATTTTGGGTTGCACTAGCATTCTCGAGAACCCTACCATGTTTTTCAAAGAGAAATCGAGTTCTTTTTCTTGGTTGATTTTCCTGTTGGGGAACGTAGTAATTTCAAAAAAAAATCCTACGCACACGCAAGATCATGGTGATGCATAGAAACGAGAGGGGAGAGTGTAGTCTACGTACCCTCGTAGACCAACAACGGAAGCGTTATGACAATGCGGTTGATGTAGTCGTACGTGTTCACGGCCCGACCGATCAAGCACCGAAACTACGGCACCTCCGAGTTCTAGCACACGTTCAACTCGATGATGATCCCCGGACTCCGATCCAGCAAAGTGTCGGGGAAGAGTTCCGTCAGCATGACGACGTGGTGACGATCTTGATGTTCTACCGTCGCAGGGCTTCGCCTAAGCACCGCTACAATATTATCGAGGAGTATGGTGGAGGGGGGCACCGCACACGGCTAAGAAAACGATCACGAGGATCAACTTGTGTGTCTATGGGGTGCCCCCTGCCCCCGTATATAAAGGAGTGGAGGAGGAGAGGGCCAGCCCTCTCTATGGCGCGCCCTAGGGGAGTCCTACTCCCATCGGGAGTAGGATTCCCCCTTTCCTAGTCCAACTAGGAGTCCTTCCATGTAGTAGGAGTAGGAGACAAGGAAGGGGAAGAAGGAAGAGAAGGAAGGAGGGGGCGCAGCCCCCCCCCCCCTAGTCCAATTCGGACTAGGCCTTGGGGGGCGTGCGGCCTGCCTCTCCCTCTCCCCTAAAGCCCAATAAGGCCCATATACTTCTTCTCCCGTATTCCTGTAATTCCCCGGTACTGTGAAAAATACCCGAACCACTCGGAACCTCTCCGATGTCTGAATATAGTCGTCCAATATATCGATCTTTACGTCTCGACCATTTTGAGACTCCTCGTCATGTCCCCGATCTCATCCAGGACTCCGAACTCCTTCGGTACATCAAAACTCATAAACTCATAATATAACTGTCATCGAAACCTTAAGCGTGCAGACCCTATGGGTTCGAGAACAATGTAGACATGACCAAGACACGTCTCCGGTCAATAACCAATAGTGGAACCTGGATGCTCATATTTGAAAGTGCGTTATATCGACTAGAGGGGGGGGGTGAATAGGCGATTTTTATGGAAGTCTTCAAAACATGGAAGTTGTGAAGACAAACAGTAGAGATATGCCTATCACTAAGCAGCGGAAGTTAGATTACACTAGGCAAGCCATGATCAAGTATTCAATAGAGTGAAAGCACAGTGACAAGTTGCGGCAGTGTAATAAGGATCAAGTAGGAAGAAGTTATGAAGCCAAACAAATCATACAGTTACGTTGTGAAGACAAAAGATAGAGCAAGCATGCAATGGCTTCACAATGAGCAACAGTAAGTAAAGGAAGTGAAGATGAAACCAGTGACTCGTTGAAGACAAAGATTTGTTGGACCAGTTCCAGTTGCTGTGACAACTGTACGTCTGGTTAGGGCGGCTGGGTATTTAAACCAAAGGACACACAGTCCCGGACACCCAGTCCTGAACACGCAGCTCAGGACACCCAGTCCTCACCGTATTCCCCTTGAGCTAAGGTCACACAAACCTCGCCCAATCACTCTGGTAAGTCTTCAAGGTAGACTCCCAAACCTTCACAGACTTTGTTCACCGGCAATCCACAATGTCTCTTGGATGCTCAGAACGCGACGCCTAACCGGCTGGAGGATGCACAGTCCTCAAGTGTAATAAGTCTTCAGATCACTCAGACAAGAAGACTTAAGTGATGCCCAATTCTCTCTGGCTCTGGGTGGTTAGGGCTTTTCTCCTCGCTAGGAATTTTCTCTCAAAGGCTTTGAGGTGGGTTGCTCTCAAACGACAAAAGCCGTGCACTGAAATCTGAGCAGCCAACCGTTTATGGTTGTAGGGGGTGGATTATTTATAGCCACTGGGCAACCCGACCTGATTTGTCCGAAATGACCCTGGGTCACTAAGGAGCTGACACGTGTACCAACGGTCAGATTTCAAACTCACACGGCAACTTTACTTGGGCTACAAGTAAAGCGGACTTGTCCGACTCTGGACAAGATTTGCTCTCATAGTCTTCACTCGAAGATATAGGTTTTGAATTTGGCATCACTTCAGTCGTTCTGAATGGTTCTCTTGGACCCCACTTAACAGTATGGTGGTTCCTATGACTCAACACAAATGAAAGAGAACTACGAAAGATCTAAGTCTTCGAGTTCCATAGGCTTCACGTGGTGTCTTCTCTTGTCATAGTCTTCAATGTGAATATCTTCATATACCACCCTTGACTTCAATGTCTTCATACATTTTTAGGGGTCATCTCTGGTAGTAAAACCGAATCAATGAGGGACTTCTACCTGTGTTATCCTGCAATTCTCACAAACACATTTGTCCCTCAACTAGGTTTGTCGTCAATACTCCAAAACCAACTAGGGGTGGCACTAGATGCACTTACAATATTGGCTCCTACATATTCTACGAAGATCTTTATCGGTCAGACCGCATAACAACATACGTTGTTCCCTTTGTCATCGGTATGTTACTTGCCCGAGATTCGATCGTCGGTATCTCAATACCTAGTTCAATCTCATTACCGGCAAGTCTCTTTACTCGTTCCGTAATACATCATCTCGCAACTAACTCATTAGTTGCAATGCTTGCAAGGCTTATTTGATGTGCATTACCGAGAGGGCCCAGAGATACCTCTCCGACAATCGGAGTGACAAATCCTAATCTCAAAATACGCCAACCCAACATGTACCTTTGGAGACACCTGTAGAGCTCCTTTATAATCACCCAGTTACGTTGTGACGTTTGGTAGCACACAAAGTGTTCCTCCGGCAAACGGGAGTTGCATAATCTCATAGTCACAGGAACATGTATAAGTCATGAAGAAAGCAATAGCAACATACTAAACGATCGGGTGCTAAGCTAATGGAGTGGGTCAAGTCAATCACATCATTCTCCTAATGATGTGATCCCGTTAATCAAATAACAAATCTTTGTCTATGGTTAGGAAACATAACCATCTTTGATTAATGAGCTTGTCAAATAGAGGCATACTAGTGACACTCTGTTTGTCTATGTATTCACACATGTATTATATTTCCGGTTAATACAATTCTAGCATGAATAATAAACATTTATCATGAAATAATGAAATAAATAATAACTTTATTATTGCTTCTAGGGCATATTTCCTTTAGTCTCCCACTTGCACTAGAGTCAATAATCTAGTTCACATTGCCATGTGATTCAACACTAATAGTTCACATCACCATGTGATTAACACCCATAGTTCACATCGTCATGTGACCTATACCCAAAGGGTTTACTAGAGTCGGTAATCTAGTTCACATCGTTTATGTGATTAACACCCAAAGAGTACCAAGGTGTGATCATGTTTTGCTTGTGAGATAATTTTAGTCAATGGGTCTGTCACATACAGATCCGTAAGTATTTTGTGAATTCTATGTCTACAATGCTCTGCACGGAGCTACTCTAGCTAATTGCTCCCACTTTCAATATGTATCTAGATCGAGACTTAGAGTCATCCAGATCTATGTCAAAACTTGCATTGACGTAAATTTTTACGACGAACCTTTTGTCACCTCCATAATTGAGAAATATTTCCTTATTCCACTAAGGATAATTTTTTGACCGCTGTCCAGTGATCTACTCCTAGATCACTATTGTACTCCCTTGCCAAAATCAGTGTAGGGTATACAATAGGTCTGGTACACAGCATGGCATACTTTATAGAACCTATGGCTGAGGCATAGGGAATGACTTTCATTCTCTTTCTATCTTCTGCCGTGGTCGGGCTTTGAGTCTTACTCAATTTCACACCTTGTAATACAGCCAAGAACTCTTTCTTTGACTGTTCCAATTTTTGAACTACTTCAAAATATTGTCAAGGTATGTACTCATTGAAAAAACTTATCAAGCGTCTTGATCTATCTCTATAGATCTTGATGCTTAATATGTAAGCAGCTTCACCGAGGTCTTTCTTTGAAAAACTTCTTTCAAAACACTCCTTTATGCTTTGCAGAATAATTCTACATTATTTCTGATCAACAATATGTCATTCACATATACTTATCAAAAATGTTGTAGTGCTCCCACTCACTTTCTTATAAATACAGGCTTCACCGCAAGTCTGTATAAAACTATATGCTTTGATCATCTCATCAAAGCGCATATTCCAACTCCGAGATGCTTGCACCAGTCCATAGATGGATCGTTGGAGCTTGCATATTTTGTTAGCACCTTTAGGATTGACAAAACCTTCTGGTTGCATCATATACAACTCTTCTTTAATAAATCCATTAAGGAATGTAGTTTTGTTTATCCATTTGCTAGATTTCATAAAATGCGGCAATTGCTAACATGATTCAGACAGGCTTAAGCATAGATATGAGTGAGTAACTTTCATCATAGTCGACACCTTGAACTTGTCGAAAACCTTTTGCGACAATTCTAGCTTTGTAGATAGTAACACTACTATCAGCGTCCGTCTTCCTCTTGAAGATCCATTTATTCTCAATTGCTTGCCGACCATCGGGCAAGTCAACCAAAGTCCATACTTTGTTCTTATACATGGATCCTATCTCAGATTTCATGGCTTCAAGCCATTTTGCGGAATCTGGGCTCATCATCGCTTCCTCATAGTTCGTAGGTTCGTCATGGTCAAGTAGAATGACCTCTAGAACAAGATTACCGTACCACTCTGGTGCAGATCTCGCGCTGGTTAACCTACGAGATTCGGTAGTAACTTGATCTGAAGTTACATGATCATTATCATTAGCTTCCTCACTAATTGGTGTAGTAGTCACAGGTACAGATTTCTATGATGAACTACTTTCCAATAAGGGAGAAGGTATAGTTACCTCATCAAGTTCTACTTTCCTCCCACTCACTTCTTTCGAGAGAAACTCCTTCTCTAGAAAGGATCCATTCTAAGCAACGAATATCTTGCCTTCGGATCTGTGGTAGAAGGTGTACCCAACTGTCTCCTTTGGGTATCCTATGAAGACACATTTCTCCGATTTGGGTTTGAGCTTATCAGGATGAAACCTTTTCACATAAGCATCACAACCCCAAACTTTAAGGAACAACAACTTTGGTTTCTTATTAAACCACAGTTCATATAGTGTCGTCTCAACGGATTTAGATGGTGCCCTATTTAATGTGAATGCAGCTGTCTCTAATGCATAACCCCAAAATGATAGTGGTAAATCGGTAAGAAACATCATAGATTGTACTATATCCAATAAAGTATGATTATGACGTTCGGACACACCATTATGCTGTGGTGTTCCAGGTGGCATGAGTTTGTGAAACTATTCCACATTGTTTTAATTGAAGACCAAACTCGTAACTCAAATATTCGTCTCTGCGATTAGATCATAGAAACTTTATTTTCTTGTCACAATGATTTTCCACTTCACTCTGAAATTCTTTGAACTTTTCAAATGTTTCAGACTTATGTTTCATCAAGTAGATATACCCATATCTGCTCAAATCATCTATGAAGGTTTACCCGCCGCGAGCCTTAACACTCATCGGATCGCATACATCAGTATGTATTATTTCCAATAAATCAGTTGCTCGCTCCATTGTTCTAGAGAACGGAGTCTTAGTCATCTTGCCCATGAGGCATGGTTCACAAGCATCAAGTGATTCATAATCAAGTGATTCCAAAATCCCATCAGCATGGAGTTTCTTCATGCGCTTTACACCAATATGACCTAAACGACAGTGCCAAAAATAAGTTGTACTATCATTATTAACTTTGCATCTTTTGGTTTCAATATTATGAATATGTGTATCACTACGATCGAGATCCAATGAACCATTTTCATTGGGTGTGTAACCATATAAGGTTTTATTCATGTAAACAGAACAACAATTTATTCTCTTACTTAAATGAATAACCGTATTACAATAAACATTATCAAATCATATTCATGCTCAACGGAAACACCAAATAACACTTATTTAGGTTCAACACTAATCCCGAAAGTATAGGGAGTGTGCGATGATGATCATATCAATCTTGGAACCACTTCCAACACACATCGTCACTTCACCCTTAACTAGTCTCTGTTTATTCTGCAACTCCCGTTTTGAGTTACTAATCTTAGCAACTGAACTAGTATCTAATATTGAGGGGTTGCTATAAACACTAGTAAAGCACACATCAATAACATGTATATCAAATATACTTATGTTCACTTTGCCATCCTTCTTATCCGCTAATCACTTGGGGTAGTTCCGCTTCCAGTGACCAGTCCCTTTGTAGTAGAAGCACTTAGTCTCAGGCTTAGGACCAGACTTGGGCTTCTTCACTTGAGCAGCAACTTGCTTGCTGTTTTTTTGAAGTTCCCCTTTTCCCCTTTGCCCTTTTCTTGAAACTAGTGATCTTGTCAACCATCAACACTTGATGCTCTTTCTTGATTTCCACCTTCATCGATTTCATCATCATGAAAAGCTCGGGAGTCGTTTTCGTCATCCCTTACATACTATAGTTCATCACGAAGTTCTACTAACTTGGTGATGGTGACTAGAGAATTCTGTCAATCACTATCTTATCTGGAAGATTAACTCCCACTTGATTCAAGCGATTGTAGTACCCAGACAATCTGAGCACATGCTCACTAGTTGAGCGACTCTCCTCCATCTTTTAGCTATAGAAGTTGTTGGAGACTTCATATCTCTCAACTCAGGTATTTTCTTGAAATATTATCTTCAACTCCTGGAACATCTCATATGGTCCATGACGTTCAAAACGTCTTTGAAGTCCTGATTCTAAGTCGTTAAGCATGGTGCACTAAACTATCAAGTAGTCATCA
Organism: Triticum monococcum; assembly: GCA_034509565.1. NCBI lineage: Eukaryota > Viridiplantae > Streptophyta > Magnoliopsida > Poales > Poaceae > Triticum > Triticum monococcum. Next base: position 549,513,032 of record CM067843.1, on the reverse strand, counting down.
TATTTAGCTAGCCAAACGTTCATAACGTCTGCATCTGCTCCTGTAATAGGTCTATCACCTAGCGGTGCATCAAGGACATAATTCTTCTGTGTAGCAATGAGGATAAACCTCAGATCACGGATCCAATCCGCATCATTGCTACTAACAGCTTTTCAACACAATTTTCTCTAGGAACATATCAAAATAAACACAAGGAAGCAACAACGCGAGCTCTTGATCTACAAAATGATTTGCAAAATACTACCAGGACTAAGTTCATGATAAATTTAAGTTCAATTAATCATATTACTTAAGAACTCCCACTTAGAAACACATCCCTCTAATCTTCTAAGTGATCACGTGATCCAAATCAACTAAACCATAACCGATCATCACATGAAATGGAGTAGCTTTCAATGGTGAACATCAATATGTTGATCATATCTACTATATGATTCACGCTCGACCTTTCGGTCTCAGTGTTCCGAGGCCATATCTGCATATGCTAGGCTTGTCAAGTTTAACCTGAGTATTCTGCGTGTGCAAAACTGGCTTGCACCCGTTGTAGATGGACGTAGAGCTTATCACACCCGATCATCACGTGGTGTCTGGGCACGACGAACTTTGGCAACGGTGCATACTCAGGGAGAACACTTTTATCTTGAAATTTAGTGAGAGATCATCTTATAATGCTACCATCATAACTAAGCAAAGTAAGATGTATATAAAATAAACATCACATGCAATCAAAATATGTGACATGATATGGCCATTATCATCTTGTGCCTTTGATCTCCATCTCCAAAGCATCGTCATAATTTCCATCATCACCGGCATGACACCATGATCTCCATCATCTTGATCTATATCAATGTGTCGTCACATGGTCGTCTCGCCAACTATTGCTCTTGCAACTATTGCTATCGCATAGCGATAAAGTAAAGCAATTATTTGGCGCTTGCATCTTATGCAATAAAGAGACAACCATAAGGCTTCTGCCAGTTGCCGATAACTTCAACAAAACATGATCATCTCATACAACAACTTATATCTCATCACGTCTTGACCATATCACATCACAACATGCCCTGCAAAAACAGTTTAGACGTCCTCTACTTTGTTGTTGCAAGTTTTACGTGGCTGCTACGGGCTTAGCAAGAACCGTTCTTACCTACGCATCAAAAACCACAACGGTAGTTTGTCAAGTTGGTGCTGTTTTAACCTTCGCAAGGACCGGTCGTAGCCACACTTGGTTCAACTAAAGTTGGAGAAACTGACACCCGCCAGCCACCTGTGTGCAAAGCATGTCGGTAGAACCAGTCTCGCATAAGCGTACGCGTAATGTCGGTCCGGGCCGCTTCATCCAACAATACCGCTGAACCAAAGTATGACATGCTGGTAAGCAGTATGACTTATATCGCCCACAACTCACTTGTGTTCTACTCGTGCACAACATCAACGCATAAAACCTAGGCTCGGATGCCACTGTTGGGGAATGTAGTAATTTCAAAAAATTTCCTACGCACACGCAAGATCATGGTGATGCATAGCAACGAGAGGGGAGAGTGTAGTCTACGTACCCTCGTAGACCGACAACGGAAGCATTATGACAACGCGGTTGATGTAGTCGTACGTCTTCACGGCCCGACCGATCAAGCACCGAAACTACGGCACCTCCAAGTTCTAGCACACGTTCAGCTCGATGACGATCCCCGGACTCCGATCCAGCAAAGTGTCGAGGAAGAGTTCCGTTAGCACCTCCGAGTTCTAGCACATGTTCAGCTTGATGATGTTCTACCGTAAAGCCCTAAAGCCCAATAAGGGGGGCTGCCTCTCCCTCTCCCCTAAAGCCCAATAAGGCCCATATACTTCTTCTCCCGTATTCCCGTAACTCCCCGGTACTCCGAAAAATACCCGAACCACTCGGAACCTTTCCGATGTCCGAATATAGTCATCCAATATATCGATATTTACGTCTCGACCATTTCGAGACTCCTCGTCATGTCCCCGATCTCATCCGGGACTCCGAACTCCTTCCGTACATCAAAACTCATAAACTCATAATATAACTGTCATCGAAACCTTAAGCGTGCGGACCCTACGGGTTCGAGAACAATGTAGACATGACCGAGACACGTCTCCGGTCAATAACCAATAGCGGAACCTGGATGTTCATATTGGCTCCTACATATTCTACGAAGATCTTTATCGGTCAGACCGCATAACAGCATACGTTGTTCCCTTTGTCATCGGTATGTTACTTGCCCGAGATTCGATCGTCGGTATCTCAATACCTAGTTCAATCTCGTTACCGGCAAGTCTCTTTACTCGTTCTGTAATACATCATCTCGCAACTAACTCATTAGTTGCAATGCTTGCGAGGCTTATGTGATGTGCATTACCGAGAGGGCCCAGAGATACCTCTCCGACAATCGGAGTGACAAATCCTAATCTCGAAATACGCCAACCCAACATGTACCTTTGGAGACACCTGTAGAGCTCCTTTATAATCACCCAGTTATGTTGTGACGTTTGGTAGCACACAAAGTGTTCCTCCGGCAAACAGGAGTTGCATAATCTCATAGTCATAGGAACATGTATAAGTCATGAAGAAAGCAATAGCAACATACTAAACGATCAGGTGCTAAGCTAATGGAATGCGTCCAGTCAATCACATCATTCTCCTAATGATGTGATCCCGTTAATCAAATAACAACTCTTTGTCTATGGTTAGGAAACATAACCATCTTTGATTAACGAGCTAGTCAAGTAGAGGCATAGTAGTGACACTCTGTTTGTGTATGTATTCACACATGTATTATGTTTCCGGTTAATACAATTCTAGCATGAATAATAAACATTTATCATGAAATAAGGAAATAAATAATAACTTTATTATTGCCTCTAGGGCATATTTCCTTCATTTCCACACCTGGATTCTTAGAATCTGCTCAAAAGAACTGGCCATAGCCTCTTGCGCATGGTCAGAAGAGCACGATTGTTCAACCAATATGCGATCTATAGTCAAATACATCCCACGTATGGGCAACAGAGAACAAGGTGCAGGAGAAATTCATCCACTTGGTCGCATAGGTCACAGATGCCGTTGTGAGGGATGCTAAACATAATATTTATGAAAAAACCATTGTCCAAATGTCTATATTACTATATGTTATAAATGATTTGGAGGAGTTTTAATATATATGTATGGTATATACTAGTATACATGCCCTTATTCAGTGAACCATATTAAATAATCAACGACTCAATAGGGGATTGGTGTGAAGTATATCGATTTTCTTAACTTCATCGGCCCGACAAGAAATGAATAATATTGAGTGGTTGACCACATAAACAGACATTATACCAGGTCCTCCAACCAACATGTGAAAATGTGAGTGAGTCTAATAGTTGTAATTAACTTTATATCTTACCTTATAAGAGTATCCCCAATTGGACCTGGCAAATTTGACCACATAAGCATCCAGACACGCGTCCATGGACAACATCGGACCGCCAAAATTTGTCGATCTGGGCAGTCACACCTCCCATATTCAACCCCTCATTTTCATGCAAAGACATACATGTAGATTATAAATCACATGATACGTCTCCGTCGTATCTACTTTTTCAAACACTTTTGCCCTTGTTTTGGACTCTAACTTGCATGATTTGAATGGAACTAACCGGACTGACGTTGTTTTCAGCAGAATTGTCATGGTGTTATTTTTGTGCAGAAATAAAAGTTCTCAGAATGACCTGAAAATCAACGGGGAATTATTTTAGGATATATAAAAAATACTAGAAGAATGATCCAGGTCAGGGGCCCACACCCTGTCCACGAGGGTGGGGGGCGCGCCCCCTGCCTCGTGGGCCCCCTGATGCTCCACCGACGTCCACCTTGACTCCATATATTCACTTCCAGGGAGAAAAATTCAGGGAGAAGGATTCATCGCGTTTTATGATACGGAGCCGCCGCCAAGCCCTAAACTCTCTCGGGAGGGCTGATCTGGAGTCTGTTCGGGGCTCCGGAGAGGGGAATCCATCGCCATCATCATCATCATCAACCTTCCTCCATCACCAATTTCATGATGCTCACCGCCGTGCATGAGTAATTCCATCGTAGGCTTGCTGGACGGTGATGGGATGATATTTATCATGTAATCGAGTTAGTTTTGTTAGGGTTTGATCCCTAGTATCCACTATGTTCTGAGATTGATGTTGCTATGACTTTGCTATGCTTAATGCTTGTCACTAGGGCCCGAGTGCCATGATTTCAGATTTGAACCTATTATATTTTCATCAATATATGAGAGTTCTTGATCCTATCTTGCAAGTCTATAGTCACCTATTATGTGTTATGATCCGTTAATCCCGAAGTGACAATAATTGGGGTACTTACCGGTGATGACTGTAGTTTGAGGAGTTCATGTATTCACCATGTGTTAATGCTTTGGTCCGGTACTCTATTAAAAGGAGGCATTAATATCCCTTAGTTTCCAATAGGACACCGCTCCCACGGGAGGGTAGGACAAAAGATGGCATGCAAGTTCTTTTCCATAAGCACGTATGACTATATTCGGAATACATGCCTACATTACATTGATGAACTGGAGCTAGTTCTTTGTCACCCTAGGTTATGACTGTTACATGATATTTCTATTTCTGATGCTGAAACACAATCTGGTAATGAACATGAACCTAGTGATAATGTTAATGATGATGTTCATGTTGATGCTCAACCTAGCAATAATGATGATGTAGAAATTGAACCTGCTGTTGATCTTGATAACCCACAATCAAAGAATCAACGTTATGATAAGAGAGACTTTGCTACTAGGAAGCACGATATAGAAACCCATGCCTTTTCCTCCCAAACCATCTAAGAAAAAGGATGATGAGGATTTTGAGCGCTTTGCTGAAATGATTAGACCTATCTTTTTGCGTATCCGTTTGACTGACATGCTTAAAATGAATCCTTATGCTAAATATATGAAGGAAATTGTTACTAATAAAAGAAAGATACCGGAAGCTGAAATTTCCACCATGCTTGCTAATTACACTTTTAAGGATGGAATACCAAAGAAACTTGGAGATCCAGGAGTACCAACTATACCATGATCCATTAAAAGAAACTATGTTAAAACTACTTTGTGTGATCTTGGAGCCGGTGTTAGTGTTATGCCTCTCTCTTTATATCGTAGACTTGATTTGAATAAGTTGACACCTACTGAAATATCTTTGCAAATGGCTGATAAATCAACTGCTATACCTGTCGGTATTTGTGAGGATGTGCCTGTTGTGGTTGCAAACGTTACTATTTTAACAGACTTTGTTATTCTTGATATTCCCGAGGACGACAGTATGTCTATTATTCTTGGAAGACCCTTTTTGAATACTGCATGGGCTGTTATTGATTGCACCAAAGGCAATGTCACTTTTCATGTTAATGGTAATGAGCATACGGTACACTTTCCGAGGAAACAACCTCAAGTCCACAGTATGAATTCTATTGGAAAAATTTCAACAATCACTATTGGAGGTTTTGAATTTCCTCTTGCTACTGTCAAGAAGAAATATGATATTCTTATTGTTGGGGACATGCATATCCCGGTTGAGGTAACCTAGTGTTATTCGAAAATTCTCTAGTTTCATGTTATTCGAAATGAGTTTGTTAACAAGACCTGATCAACCTTGTTAGTGGATTCCTTTTGATGAGCATGAGATGGATGAATTTAGAAAACACAACTCTCTGTACCCTCTTTTTACTTTCTGTTATTTATATTAAATAAAGCAAAAATAGTATTTTTCTGTCTGTTTTCTGAATTATCCATGCAATAAAAAATACCCCGAAAATAAAAGTTCTCCAAATGCCCTGAAAATTAAATATGATTTTTTTCTAGAATATTTGAGAATATCTGGCACTGAAAACACAACAGGGGGAGCAACCACGTGTCCACGAGGGTGGAGGGCGTGCCCTACCCCCTGGGCGCGCCCCCTTGCCTCGTGGGCCCATGGTGGCTCCCCTCCACTTATTCCAGCTACCACACACTCCTTCTTCCTCCCAAGAAAACCACTAACCAGTGGCAACCCGAGGCTCCTTGTCAGTACGACCCCAGCTACAACTTTGGATATCTGCCAGGCCAGCCGTGGCCATAGACCAACTTAGGCCAAAAGCCTAAGCTTGGGGGAGTACGTATCTCTCACCGACATTACATTCATGTTCACACACTCATGCTAGTTGTCGGTGCTCATACTTTTTCATTGTAATATCCATGCTAGTTTATTTCCCTTTTTATGTTTTATTCTTGTGTGTTTGATAAACCTTAAGAAAAACAAAAAAAATAGTTGTAGCTTTTAGCTAGTTTACTTTTCATGTAGTAGTAGTAATAATTAAAAAAGAAAACCCAAAAAGATTTCTCGTTCTTCTTTTGCTTGTTGGGAGCTTTCCCGTGTAAATAGTTTTATTTCTTTTCTTGTTCTTTGGGGGTCGAGAGGAGAAGACCATAATGAAAATGTTGAGTGGATCTTATATGCATTATTGTTGATCTAACAAAGAGCCCATATTACCTTGTCTTCTCTCTTTAATTGAATGCTTGAAGATTCCAGCTTAGTCCAATGCACGTGCACTATTATTATTATCCACACTATTCGGTCATGCAAGTGAAAGGCAATAATGATGATTATATGATGAACATATTGAGATGAGAAAAGCTGGTATGAACTCAACCTCTCTTGTTTTTGTAAATATGATTAGTTCATCGTTCCTGATTCAGCCTATTATGAATAAACATGTTTGCAATGACAATTAGAGATTGTAGTTGCTTATGCCATGCTTAATTAGCTAGGAGCTTATAATGGTTTACCTTGACTGCCAACATGCTATTAAAATGGTTGTGATGTGGTATGATAGGGTGGTATCCTCTTTTGAATGATTCGAGTGGCTTGACTTGGCACATGTTCACGCATGTAGTTGAAACAAAATCAACATAGCCACTATGATATTTATGTTCATGGTGCATTATATCCTACTCATGCTTGCCTCCGGTGTTGATTAATTTTAATGCATGTTCATGACTGTTGTCGCTCTCTAGCTGGTCGCTTCCCAGTCTTTTTCTAGCCTTCACTTGTACTAAGCGGGAATACTGCTTGTGCATCCAATTCCATAAACCCCAAAGTTGTTCCATATGAGTCCACCATACCTACCTATATACGGTATCTACCTGCCGTTCCAAGTAAATTTGTATGTGCCAAACTCTAAACCTTCAAATAAACATTCTATTTTGTATGCTCGAATAGCTCATGTATCAACTAGGGCTGTTGTATCTTCCATGCTAGGCGGGTTATTCTCAAGAGGAGTGGACTCCGCTCCTCACTCACGAGAAAATGGCTGATCACCAGGATGACCAGTCCCATGCTTTATGCAAATCAAATCAAAATAACTGCAAAACAAAACTCCCCGGGACTCTTGTTAGTTGGAGGCACTCGTTGTTTCGAGCAAGCCATGGATTGATGCTTGTTGGTGGAGGGGGAGTATAAACTTTACCATTCTGTTTGAGAACCGCCTATAATGTGTGTAGCATGGAAGATATCGAGATCTCTCGGTTGTTATGTTGACAATGAAAGTATACCGCTCAAAATATTATTCATATATGTTTCAAAACCGACCTCTGGCACCTCTACAAATCCCTGCTTCCCTCTGCGAAGGGCCTATCTATTTACTTTTATGTTGAGTCATCATCCTCTTATTAAAAAGCACCAGTTGGAGAGCACCGCTGTCATTTGCATCCATTACTATTAGTTTACATTGAGTATGACTTGACTGGATCTCTTTTACCATGAATTACAATGTCTAGTCAGTCCTTGATCTTCAAAGGTGCTCTGCATTTATGTTTTGCGGTCTTAGAAAGGGCTAGCGAGATACCATCATGTTATATCATATTGCTACCTCTTGAGCGCTGCGTTGGTTTTCCCTTGAAGAGGAAAGGGTGGTGCAGTAAAGCAGCGTAAGTATTTCCCTCAGTTTTTGAGAACCAAGGTATCAATCCAGTAGGAGACCACACACGAGTCACCTCGTACCTACACAAACAAATAAGAAGCTCACAACCAACGCGATAAAGGGGTTGTCAATACCTTCACGGCCACTTGCAAGAGTGAGATCTGATAGAGATGATAATAATAATATAAATATTTTTGGTATTTTTATGATATAGATTGAAAGTAAAGATTGCAAAGTAAAGTAGACTGGAAACTTGTATGATGGAAAATAGACCCGAGGGCCATAGGTTTCACTAGTGGCTTCTCTCAAGATAGCATAAATATTACAGTGGGCGAACAAATTACTGTCGAGCAATTGATAGAAAAGCGAATAATTATGAGAATATCTAGGCATGATCATGTATATAGGTATTACGTCCGTGAGAATAGACTGAAACAATTCTGCATCTACTACTATTACTCCACACATCGACCGCTATCCAGCATGCATCTAGAGTATTAAGTTCATAAGAACAGAGTAACCCCTTAAGTAAGATGACATGATGTAGAGGGATAAACTCATGCAATATGATGTAAACCCCATCTTTTTATCCTCGATGGCAACAATACAATATGTGTCGTTTCCCTTTCTGTCACTAGGATCGAGCGCCGCAAGATTGAACCCAAAGCTAAGCACTTCCCCCGTTGCAAGAAAGATCAATCCAGTAGGCCAAACCAAACTGATAATTCGAAGAGACTTGCAAAGATAAACCAATCATACATAAAAGAATTTAGAGAAGATTCAAATATTGTTCATAGATAAACTTGATCACAAACCCACAATTCATCGGATCCGACAAACACACCACAAAAAGAAGAGTTACATCGAATAGATCTCCAAGAGAATCGAGGAGAACTTTGTATTGAGATCCAAAGAGAGAGAACAAGCCATCTAGCTACTAGCTATGGACCCGAAGGTCTGAAGTAAACTACTCACACATCATCGGAGGGGCCATGGAGTTGATGTAGAGGCCCTCCGTGATTAATGCCCCTCCGGCGGAGCTCCGAAAAAGGCCCCAAGATGGGATCTCTTGGGTACAGAAGGTTGCGGCGGTGGAAATAGGGTTTCGTGGTGCTCCTGGATGTTTGCGGGGTACATGGATATTGCTACCTCTTGAGCACTGCGTTGGATTTCCTTGAAGAGGAAAGGATGATGCAGCAAAGTAGTGTAAGTATTTCTCTCAGTTTTTGAGAACCAAGGTATCAATCCAGTAGGAGGCCACGCGCGAGTCCCTAGTACCTGCACAAAACAAATAACTCCTCGCAACCAACGCGATAAGGGGTTGTCAATCCCTTCACGGTCACTTACGAGAGTGAGATCTGATAGATATGATAAGATAATATTTTTGGTATTTTTGTGATAAAGATGCAAAGCAAAGTAAAAAGAAAAAGAAATAACTAAGTATTGGAAGATTAATATGATTAAGATAGACCCCGGGGCCATAGGTTTCACTAGTGGCTTCTCTCAAGAGCATAAGTATTTTACGATGGGTGAACGAATTACTGTTGAGCAATTGACAGAATTGAGCATTGTTATGAGAATATCTAGGTATGATCATGTATATAGGCATCACGTCCGAGACAAGTAGACCGACTCCTGCCTGCATCTACTACTATTACTCCACTCATCGACCGCTATCTAGCATGCATCTAGAGTATTAAGTTCATGAAAACAGAGTAATGCCTTAAGCAAGATGACATGATGTAGAGGGATAAATTCATGCAATATGATAAAAAGACCATCTTGTTATCCTCGATGGCAACAATACAATACACGCCTTGCTGCCCCTACTATCAATAGGAAAGGACACCGCAAGATTGAACCCAAAGCTAAGCACTTCTCCCATTGCAAGAAAGATCAATCTAGTAGGCCAAACCAAACTGATAATTCGAAGAGACTTGCAAAGATAAGCAATCATACATAAAAGAATTCAGAGAAGATTCAAATATTGTTCATAGATAATCTTGATCATAAACCCACAATTCATCGGTCTCAACAAACACACCGCAAAAAGAAGATTACATCGAATAGATCTCCACAAGAGAGGGGGAGAACATTGTATTGAGATCCAAAAAGATAGAAGAAGCCATCTAGCTAATAACTATGGACCCGAAGGTGTGAGGTAAACTACTCACACTTCATCAGAGAGGCTATGGTGTTAATGTAGAAGCCCTGCGTGATGGACGCCCCCTCCGGCGGAGCTCCGGAACAGGCCCCAAGATGGGATCTCGTGGATACAGAAGGTTGCGGCAGTGGAATTAGGTTTTTGGCTCCGTCTCTGATCGTTTGGGGGTACGTAGGTATATATAGGAGGAAGGAGTACGCCGGTGGAGCAACAGGGGGCCCACGAGCGTGGAGGGTGCGCCTCGGGGGGGGGGGGTAGGCGCGCCCCTACCTCGTGGATTCCTCCTTTATTTCTTGACGTAGGGTCCAAGTCTCCTGGATCATGTTCATTCTGAAAATCACGTTCCCAAAGGTTTCATTCCGTTTGGACTCCGTTTGTTATTCCTTTTCTGCGAAACTCTGAAATAGGCAAAAAACAACAATTTTGGGCCGGGCCTCCGGTTAATAGGTTAGTCCCAAAAATAATATAAAAGTGGATAATAAAGCCCAATAATGTCCAAAATAGTAGATAATATAGCATGGAGCAATCAAAAATTATAGATACGTTGGAGACGTATCAAGCATCCCCAAGCTTAATTCCTGCTCGTCCTCAAGTAGGTAAATGATAAAAAAGATAATTTTGATGCGGACTACTACTTGGCATAATTTTAATGTAATTCTTCTTAATTGTGGTATGAATATTCAGATCCGAAAGATTCAAGATAAAAGTTCATATTGACATAAAAATAGTAATACTTCAAGCATACTAACTAAGCGATTATGTCTTCTCAAAATAACATGGCCAAAGAAAGTTCATCCCTACAAAATCATATAGTTTAGTCATGCTCCATTTTCGTCACACAAGAATGCTCTCATCATGCACAACCCCAATGACAAGCCAAGCAATTGTTTCATACTTTAGTAATCTCAAACCTATAAACTTTCATGCAATATATGAGCGCGAGCCATGGACATAGCTATATGGGTGGAATAGAATATGATGATGGGGGTTATGTGGAGGAGACAAAAAGGAGAAATTCTCACATCAATGGAGATGACCATTGATTGATGTTAATGCAAGGAGTGGGGATTGCCATGCAACAGATGCACTAGAGCTATAAATCTATGAAAGCTCAACAAAAGAAACTAAGTGAGTGTGCATCCAACTTGCTTGCTCACGAAGACCTAGGGCACTTGAGGAGGCCCATTGTTGGAATATACTTCCTCCATAAACTAATATAAGAGTGTTTAGATTACTAAAATAGTGATCTAAACGCTCTTATATTAGTTTACAGAGAGAGTACAAGCCAAGTTCTATGATGAAAATTCCCACTAGTATATGAAAGTGACAAAACAAAAGACTCTCTATCATGAAGATTATGGTGCTACTTTGAAGCACAAGTGTGGCAAAGGATAGTAGCATTGTCCCTTCTCTCTTTTTCTATTTTTTTGGGCCTTCTCTTATTTTTTATGGCCTTCCTCCCTTTTTTTAATTCCTCACTTGGGACAATGCTCTAGAAAATGATGATCATCACACTTCTATCTATTTACAACTCAATGATTACAACTCGATGCTAGAACAAAAGATGACTCTATATGAATGCCTCCGGCGGTGTACCGGGATATGCAACGAACCAAGAGTGACATGTATGAAAGAATTATGAACGGTGGCTTTGCCACAAATACTTTTTCAACTACATGATCATGCTAAGCAATATGACAATGATGAATGTGTCATGATAAACGGAATGGTGGAAAGTTGCATGGCAATATATCTCGGAATGGCTATGGAAATGCCATAATAGGTAGGTATGGTGGCTGTTTTGAGGAAGATATAAGGAGGTTTATGTGTGAAAGAGCGTATCATATCACGGGGTTTGGATGCACCGGCGAAGTTTGCACCAACTCTCAATGTGAGAAAGGGCAATGCACGGTACCGAAGAGGCTAGCAATGATGGAAGGGTGAGAGTGCATATAATCCATGGACTCAACATTAGTCATAAAGAAGTCACATACTTATTGCAAAAATCTACAAGTCATCAAAAACCAAGCACTACGCGCATGCTCCTAGGGGGATAGATTGGTAGGAAAAGACCATCGCTCGTCCCCGACCGCCACTCATAAGGAGGACAATCAAAGAACACCTCATGTTTCAAATTTGTTACATAACGTTTACCATACGTGCATGCTACGGGACTTGCAAACTTCAACACAAGCATTTCTCAAATTCACAACTACTCAACTAGCATGACTTTGATATTATTATCTCCATATCTCAAAACAATCAGCATCTACACATCCAGATGCTGGGAAAGAGGATGGACGCCCGCTGGCGTGTCACGTACGCCGCGGACCTGGTGGCCGCGCGACGGATCTCGCTCACCGACGGCGTGGTCTGGCTCCGATGCGAGGCACTCATGATCGTGTTGCTCGATGAACACGGTGTACGGTGGACGCGCGCTTCCTCCGCGAGGGTGAATCGATCGAAATCGGGGGGTATTCTCTCCTTCCCATGCCATTTTGCTAGGGTTCATGACAGGTTACCGGCGACGGCGGCGTTGGTCGGATCCAGCGCACCACCGTGCGGTGCTGCGGGGCCGGGGCACGCGGGTGGTGCCACATCGGCTGTGGTACACGAGAGGGCCGGGCACGCGAGGCGGGCTCACCGGGTTTTACCTGCCTCGACCGCTGGACCGGGAATCCTTGGGCGTGGACCAGCCCGCCATGGGGCTGATGGTCGACACGTGGTGGATGAGAGATCCGACCGCCATGATTCGGGCGACGCTAGGGTTTGCGAGAGCAAGGCAGGTATAAGAGGCACGGCCACTCCTACTTCGCCCATTTTAGATCTCGATGAGTGCTTCTCCCACTTCTGGGACGCGCCTCCTCCGGTCAGATCTAGGGTTCATCAGTCTTATGGTTGGTGGGAAGGAAAAATCCATGGTGATGTTCGTTCTTTTGCTCAAGTAGCTGCCTCCCCTCCCACTTTCCCTCCACCCAAGCAACCACAAACTAGTAGATCCACCGAGATGAGTGGAGACGGCTTTGGTGCGGGCCGCCATGGCTGGGGAGCTGGGCGCTTCGACCGTGGGCGGGGGCGTGGTTTTGATTCCAACGTCTAGAAGAGGAAAGTGGAGACGGGGAATTCGTCCTCCACTAGGGCTTCTGGATCTGGCGAGTCCGGATTCGACAGATGGGATGAAGCGGCTGACGGGAGGCAAATTGCCCCCACCCATCAGGAGGAGTGGTGTGGGGGTGAAGCGGATCTGGGATCATCACTCGGCGCTGCGGATGCGAGCGGGAAGCCTGCTGCTCCTGCTCGGCAAGAACGCCATGGGGGGGGGGGGGAACGGAGGTCACCGCGCTCCTGCGAAGAACCCTACCCCGCCGCGCACCCGTGATCCTGCTGCACAATCTGGTAATATCAATCCTCCCCGTGAGCCCTGCCAGATTTGCAACTTGTTGGGTCATGTTACTGCTAGATGTCCTCAAGCTGTCTGTGTTAGATGTAAGAAAAAGGGACACCTGGCCTTTGTTTGTTCTGAATTTCTTCCCTGGGAATATGCGCCTGTGATGTGTGCTTTTCAAGCCAGGGGACAGGGGTTCCATTACATTCTTGATTTTAGTGTGGATAGACAGGCCAGAGATAACATTTTCAATATTGTTGTGACAATTGTGGAGGGATCTGCTCTTACTAAGGATATTGAACATGAGCTTAGTGTGTATGTAGGGCAAGGGTGGCGTTGCTCTGCTAAGTTTTTTGCACCTCAGAAATTTGTGATGAGGATGCCTAACCCCAGGGAAGTAGATAGGGCTCTGTTTGTGGAGAATGTCAGACTGAAACAATGTAATGTCAGTGTCAGATTCTCTCCCTGGTCTGAGGACATTGATTCTGATGGATTATTGGAGATCACTTGGGTTAGGATTGGGAGAATCCCTCCTAACAAAAGATGTGATAAGACTGTTGCTTATGTTGGGGGCCTGGTGGGAATCACTTTGGAGGTTGATATGTCTACCATCAATCGCCCTTCTTCGGTTCGAGCCAAGATTGGTTGTAGGATGGTGGATAAAATACCCAGCTCAGCTGAGGGGGTGCTGGGGGGTCGTTTTTACAAATTTACTTATGAGGTTGAAGAGATTCTGGTCAAAAACCCTGTAGTGGAGGAGGCCAATGCTCCTATCCTTGGCTCTGAACCTGCTAAACTTGATTAGACTCCAAAAAGGAAAAGAGATGACCCGAAAGATAGTGATAGCCGTTCAGATTCTCCTGATCATGGTAAAGGTGGTACTTCTCATGGTGGTAAAACCTGCCGTTTGCTACCAGTTGAGAATGAGATGTTTGCCTCCTCTGAAAGTGAGGTAGACGGGTCCTTGCTCATTGAAACATTGGCCAGGGAGCAAGGGGGATATGACCTGGAGGATTCAAATGATGCCTCGAGCTGGTTGGTGCCAGTCGGCCCAACTATGATCCCAAAAATGGTGGTACCTGGGGCTGATCCCCACAAGGTGCAGGTAAATAATAAAACTGTGGTCAATCGTAGCCTATCATATGCTGCTGCTGTTACTAATATTACTCAGGTTGTGGAGGTTTATGGAGAGGTGGACCCAAAATTGAAGACTTCTGCTGAATATGTGGTACAACTCCCTTCACCTGATCGTAATGAGGAGATCATGCTCACTCCACCACTTGCTCCTGAGGGCATGCACAGATTCAGCAAGCGTAACACTCGAAGCATGCAGGAAAATGTGGAAGCTAGAGCTGTGAGGATGGCCAATGAGAAAGATGTGGCAAGTAACAAACCAAACCTGAATAAAAATTCTTTCGCAGCTCTTTTTGATAGTGAGTTGATGATTAGAACTGCTAAAATGGGGGTTTGTATCCCTGATAATGATTTTACTTATGTTGATGTGCTTTGAGAATTGGAAATAGTCAGAGGGAATTTAGAAGAAAAGAAAAGTATAGAGGACAATAGACAGGGTGATGAGGACGACATTATTGTCACTAATGGGCTGGGGAAGAAAGCTCATGTTAACCTTGACTGGTTAGAGCACAATGAAACTATAAACGATCAATGCTCTGCGGGCAGATCTAATAAGAAAAAACAATGTAGATCCATGGTTAAGCTCTCTAGGCCTGTGACTAGGAGCCAAAGAAAGAAGGACCCCATAGGGGATGATGTCTGTAACCCCACCCTGCCTCCTGGTAGGGTTATTAAGACGCAACACCATAAAAACGATCTAAATGAAAGGTATCATATGGAACTGCAGGGGGGTAGGCAAGAAAGGAATGGCCACCTGCCTCTTTGATATGATTAGTGACCATTCTGTGGATTTCCTGGGTTTGCAAGAGACCATGAAAAAGAAAATTACTCCTGGTTGTTTGAGGAAAATTGATCCCTTTAGCATTTTTAGTCGGAACTAGATTCCCTCTATTGGGAAATCCGGGGGTATCCTGTGTGGTGTTAAGAATGATAGCCTGGATATTTTCTCCTGTGACAAGGGAAAATATATCTTACAACTAGTGTTGTATGATAAGAAAAAGAAAACCAATTGAGGTTTGTTGATAGTTTATGGTTCTGCTCATGAGGAATTTAAGGAAGAATTCCTCAGAGGGCTTGCCGCAATGTGTGGCTGCATGCAAGTCCCATACATTGTTGGTGGGGACTTTAAAATCCTTAGGCATTCTGGTGAGAAAAATAAAAAGTTACATAATCACAAATCCTCTGATCTTTTCAACTCCATTATAAATACCCTGGCCCTTAGAGAGATACACACTAGTGGTGGCAAGTATACCTGGACTAATAATCAAACACACCCCACCCTGGAGAAGCTTGATCGCATACTGATGTCTGAAACCTGGGAGGATTTGTTTCCTCTGGTTTGTGTCAGGAAACTGGTTCGGGAAATCTCTGACCACAACCCCCTGTTGTTATCCACCGGGGAAGAGGGGCGAGAGGCCCCGAAACCTAGAGAATTTCGGTTCGATTTGGCATGGGTTAAAGATGACAGATTCCTTCCGCTGGTCCAGAAAATTTGGGCACGCAAAGTCTTTTCTTCTGACCCCATCGATGTCTTAAACATCAAACTTAAGAAGTTCAAGTCTTATTTTAAAGGGTGGGGTTCGGATAAATTTGGTCATGATAAGGAAAGAAAGGACGACCTCCGGATGGACCTGGAACTACTGGAAGAATTGGAAGAAGAGGCTCCTCTCTCCCCTGAGCTATACAGCAGGAAGATCGATGCCTGTTTCGAACTTCATGAACTGCTTGTTAATGAGGAAATTTTTTGGTTGCAACAATCACATGAGCGATGGTTGCTCAAAGGCGATTTAAATACAGACTACTTCCATCGCATAGCTAATGGGCGTAAAAGGAAAAACACGATCCACTCCCTTAAGGTGGGGGACACGGAGATAGAAGGTACTGATAAGCTGATCGCTCACGCCACAGAGTTCTATAAAGAACTTTTCGGGCCAGCTCCTGGAAACCAATTTCACATGGACCCTGACACATGGACCTTGGAGGAAAAACTTAGTGAGGAAGATAACGCTAACCTGTGTAGAGAGTTTTCTGAGGAGGAGGTCAAGGAGGCCCTTTTTGATATGGCTCCCAATAGAGCTCCTGGAGCTGACAATATCCTGGTTGAATTCTACCAAGTTTGCTGGGATATCGTCAAGGATGATATCATGGCCTTGTTTAGTCACTTTCATCGAGGGATGCTGGATGTTCAGAGATTGAACTATGGAATCATCACTTTACTCCCAAAGCTCTCTGGGCTGACAAAATCCAACAGTTCATACCTATTTTCCTACTTCGTTGTCCTTATAAACTCATCACAAAAGTCCTAGATCGCCGAGTCTCAGTCTATGCTAACAAGCTAATTAGCCCAGTCCAAAATGCCTTTGTCAAGGGTAGGAACATTATGGATGGGGTGCTTTCACTCCATGAAATCCTTAATTACACTCATGTGAAGAAAAAAGTTGGGGTGGTGTTGAAACTGGATTTTGAAAAAGCGTATGATAAGGTTAACTGGGAGTTCCTGTTAGAATGCCACAAGCTGCGGGGATTCAATGATACCTGGTGTGGATGGATTAATCAGATTCTTCGGAATGGCACGGTTAGCATCAAGTTAAATAACAGTGTGGGGCGGTACTTCCAAAGTGCGAAAGGGGTGAGACAAGGCGATCCTCACTCCCCATTCTTGTTTAACTTAGCTGCGGAATGCCTTACGAAGATGATTAAAAATGCTCAGCGTAATAAACTGCTGGTTGGCTTAGCTACAGATCTGATCCCTGATGGAGTTGCGGTACTTCAGTACGCGGATGACACAATTATCTGTCTTGAGCATGACATCGATAAAGTAGTCAACCTGAAGTTGCTGCTGTATATGTTCGAAATGATGTCCGGGTCGAAAGTTAATTTTCAAAAAAGTGAAATCCTGACTGTTGGGGGAGACGATGCTGTGATTAAGCAATATGCCGACCTCTTCGATTGTGATATAGGTAGTTTCCCCATTAAATATTTGGGCATGCCTGTCAGTTATACTACCTTGCGAAACTCCGATTAGGAGTTCATTGTTTGCAAATATTTGAAAAGATTTGATGCTTGGGTAGGTAATGCTGCATCCATAGGAGGGAGACACACTTTAGTTGACTCTGTTGTCACTCAGTTATCGTTGTACCATATGTCCATGTGGTTGTTGAACGAAACGTTCATTGAGAGATTGGATAAACATAGAAGAAGATTCTTCTGGCAAGGCTGTACCAAAAAAAAAGAGATACCATCTTGTGAGATGGAACAGGATCTGCAGATCCAAAGAAAAAGGGGGCATGGGTATTAAAGACCCGCGCAAACAAAACATTAGTCTGATGGTGAAATGGTGGTGGAAGCTCGAGACTCAAAGTGGGGTGTGGCAAGATATCGTTCGCGCTCGCTATTTGCGGAATAGAACAGTAGCTGATGTTGTCCCAAGGTTTTCTGACTCCCCCTA
The DNA here is from genome assembly GCA_034509565.1 of Triticum monococcum. Taxonomy (NCBI): domain Eukaryota; kingdom Viridiplantae; phylum Streptophyta; class Magnoliopsida; order Poales; family Poaceae; genus Triticum; species Triticum monococcum. Next base: position 549,494,923 of record CM067843.1, on the reverse strand, counting down.
TTGGAAAGCTTTGTTGAAAGTCAAGGAGGTTTACATGACTGGTAGAAAAATCAACATCGAATCTGGTAACATTGCCAGGGTGTGGAGTGACTCCATTAACGGACTGCTTCCGTTTAAGGAGAGTTACCCTCAACTCTTTGACATTTGCAACATCCCTGAATGTACTATCAAACAAGTGCTGAATGTAGATAGTGCTTCCTTCTTTAGAAGAAGGCTTACTCCTATGCTGTCTGAGCAATGGGGGGCTGTTTTGGATGCGGTTAATAAAATTCCCTGAACTGACAAGGAGGATCGAGTGGTTTGGAGTCTGAACCAGAACGGTAACTTTAGTACCAAATCTGTTTATAAGTTGCTGGAGAAACCCCTCAGTGGGTGCCATTATAAATGGACTTGGAAGGACAAAATCCCACTCAAGATTAAAATTTTCATGTGGCAACTTTCGCAAGATGCGGTGCTGACTAGACAGGTGATGCGTCACAGGAATTGGTCTGGGAACCCTGTTTGTTCATTCTATAACGAAATTGAGACTTCACAGCACTTATTCTTTACTTGTTTGGTCGCTAGGGTGGTGTGGCGATCTATTGGGGTGGCTATTGGTACTGATAAGTGCCCTGATAACTATTGGCAATTCTTCACTTGGTGCTATTCCTTTCTTCCAGGAGGAGACAAGTTTTATACTGTTGGTCTTGCTGCCACTTGCTGGGCGATCTGGCTTGCTCGCAATAAGGCTACCTTTGAGAAAAAGAAAATTAAGTCTCCCTTTGAAATTGTGTTCTCTATATGCTCTTTTCTTTTGTACTGGACAGGACTGCAGAAGGGCGATGACGCTGACAAGCTTCGCTCGGGCGCCGAGATGATCAGGACCAGCACGATGCAGCTGATGAGACTTTGCGGAGCCAATACCCAGCCAATTGGAGGAGCGTGAAAAGATCGTGGTGGAGGTTTTCTGCTTCAAGGGCGCGGCGATGGAGTCCTGTATGGAGGGCCATCTTCCTCATAGCAGTTTCCTCTCTCTTTTGTTTTCGTGGATACTTTTGGTGTGTTGGCTTGTTACCCTTTCTGGGTGTCGTGGGACTTAGGTCTCTGTTAACTGTAGGTGTTGCCAGGTTTTAGCCCCACAGCGCTCGGGTCGACGGCGACCTGAGTGGCAGTGGGTTTCCTGGTAATGCTTGAACTCGCCTTACCTCTTTCCCTCCCCCTGACTCTGTATTCGGAACTGGTTGTATTTCCGTTGTTTGCAATGGAAAGGGGTAACGCCCGGTTCAAAAAACAATATCTCAAAACAATCATCAAGCATCAAACTTCTCTTAGTATTCAAAACACTCATAAGATTTTTTTACTAATCTTGAATACCTAGAATATTAGGATTGTTTAAGCAAATTACCATGCTATTTAATACTCTCAAAATAATCTAAGTGAAGCATGAGAGATCAATAGTTTCTATAAAACAAATCCACCACCGTGCTCTAAAAGATATAAGTGAAGTACTAGAGCAAAACTATATAACTCAAAAGATATAAGTGAAGCACATAGAGTGTTCTAACAGATTCCAAATCATGTATGGCTCTCTCAAAAGGTGTGTACAACAAGGATGATTGTGGTAAACTAAAAAGCAAAGACTCAAATCATACAAGACGCTCCAAGCAAAACACATATCATGTGGTGAATAAAAATATAGCTCCAAGTAAAGTTACCGATGGAAGTAGACGAAAGAGGGATGCCTTCTGGGGCATCCCTGGCTTTGGCTTTTAGGTGTCCTTAGATTATATTGGGGGTGCCATGGGAATCCCCAAGCTTAGGCTCTTTCCACTCCTTGTTCCATAATCCATCAAATCTTTACCCAAAACTTGAAAACTTCACAACACAAAACTTAAAGTAGAAAATCTCGTGAGCTCCGTTAGCGAAAGAAAACAAAAGACCACTTCAAGATACTGTAATGAACTCATTCTTTATTTATATTTGTGTTAAACCTACTGTATTCCAACTTCTCTATGGTTTATAAACTATTTTACTAGCCATAGATTCATCAAAATAAGCAAACAACACACGAAAAACAGAATCTGTCAAAAACAGAACAGTCTGTAGTAATCTGTAACTAGCGCAAGATCTGGAACCCCAAAAATTCTAAAATAAATTTGCGTACGTGAGGAATTTATATATTAATCATCTGAAAAAAGAATTAACTAAATAGCACTTTCTAAATAAAGATGGCAGCAGTTCTCGTGAGCGCTAAAGGTTCTGTTTTTTACAGCAAGATAACAAGACTTTCCCCAAGTCTTCCCAACGGTTCTAATTGGCACAAACACTAATTAAACACGAAAAACACAACCAAAACAGAGTCTAGGTAAATTATTTATTACTAAACAGGAGAAAAAAGCAAGTAATAAAAATAAAATTGGGTTGCCTCCCAACAAGCGCTATCGTTTAACGCCCCTAGCTAGGCATAAAAAGCAAGGATAGATCTAGGTATTGCCATCTTTGGTAGGCAATCCATAAGTGGCTCTCATAATAGATTCATAAGGTAATTTAATTTTATTTCTAGTAAAGTGTTCCATGCCTTTCCTTAATGGAAATGGGAATCTAATATTTCCTTGCTTCATATCAATAATTGCACCAATCGTTCTAAGGAAAGGTCTACCAAGGATAATATGACATGAAGGATTGCAATCTATGTCAAGAACAAAAAAAATCTACGGGCACATAATTCCTATTTGCGACAATAAGAACATCATTGATTCTTCCCATAGGTTTCTTAATAGTGTAATCCGCAAGGTGCAAGTTTAGAGAGCAATTATCAAAATCACGGAAACCTAACAAATCACATAAAGTATTTGGAATCGTGGAAACACTAGCACCCAAATCACATAAAGCATAGAACTCATGATCTTTAATCTTAATTTTAATAGTTGGTTCCCACTCATCATAAAGTTTTCTAGGGATAGAAACTTCCAACTCAAGTTTTTCTTCATAAGATTGCATCAAGGCATCAACGATATGTTTAGTAAACGCTTTATTTTGACTATAAGCATCAGGAGAATTTAGCACGGAATGCAACAAGGAAATACAATCAATCAAAGAGAAATTTTCATAATTAAATTCCTTGAAATCCAAAATAGTGGGTTGAGCAAAATCTAGGGTTTTAATTTCTTCAATCCCACTTTCATCAAATTTAGCATCAAGATCTAGAAACTCCGATTTTTTGGAACGCCTTCTAGGTAAAGGTGGATCATATTCAGTCCCATCATTATCAAGATTCATATTGCAAAACAACGATTTAATAGGGGACACATCAATAACTTTTAGATCTTCATCTTTATTTTCATTGGAACTAGAAGAACACGCTCTTATAAAGGCATCTTTCTTAGCACGCATCCTAGCAGTTCTTTCTTTGCACTCATCAATGGAAATTATCATGGCTTTGAGAGACTCATTGATATCATGCTTAGGAGGAATAGATCTAAGCTTTAAAGAATCAACATCAAGAGAAATTCTATCAACGTTCCTAGCCAAATCATCAACTTTAAGCAATTTCTCTTCAAGCAAAGCATTGAAATTCTTTTGCGAATTCATAAATTCCTTAACACTATTCTCATATTCAGAAGGCATCTTATTGAAATTTCCATAAGAGTTGTTGTAGGAATTTCCATAACTATTATAGGGATTACTAGGATAAGGCCTAGGATTAAAGTTTCCTCTATACGCGTTGTTACCAAAATTATTCCTACCAACAAAATTCACATCCATAGATTCATTATTGTTCTCAATCAAAGTAGACAAGGGCATATCATTAGGATCAGAAGAAACACTCTTACTAGCAAATAATTTCATAAGTTCATCCATCTTTCCACTCAAAACATTAATTTCTTCTATCGCATGCACCTTTTTATTAGTAGATCTTTCAGTATGCCATTGAGAATAATTAACCATAATATTATCTAGGAGTTTAGTAGCTTCTCCTAAAGTGATTTTCATAAAAGTGCCTCCCGCGGCCGAATCTAAAAGATTTCTAGAAGCAAAATTCAATCCGGCATAATTTTTTTTATATAATCATCCACAAATTCAAACCATGGGTAGGGCAATTACGTATCATTAATTTCATCCTCTCCCAAGCTTGTGCAACATGTTCATGATCAAGTTGCTTAAAATTCATAATATCGTTTCTAAGGGAGATGATCTTAGCGGGAGGAAAATACTTAGAGATAAAAAAGCATCTTTGCACTTGTTCCAAGAATCAATACTATTTTTAGACAAAGACGAAAACCAAGTTTTAGCACGATCTCTAAGAGAAAAAGGAAATAGCTTCAACTTAACAATATCGTTGTCCACATCTTTCTTCTTTTGCATATCACACAAATCAACGAAGCTATTTAGATGGGTAGCAACATGTTCACTAGGAAGGCCGGAAAACGGATCTTTCAGGACAAGATTCAGCAAAGCGGCATTAATTTCACAAGATTCAGCATCGGTAATAGGAGCAATCGGAGTTCTAATAAAATCATTGTTGTTGGTATTGGTAAAGTCACACAATTTAGTGTTATCTTGAGCCATCGTGACAAGCAAGCAATCCAACACACAAGCAAACAAAAAGCAAGCGGGGAAACAAAGAGGCAAATAGAGAAAGAGAGGGAGGATAAAGAGAGAGGGCGAATAAAACGGCAAGGGTGAAGTGGGGGGAGAGGAAAACGAGAGGCAAATGGAAAATAATGTAATGCGGGAGATAAGGGTTGTGATGGGTACTTAGTATGTTGACTTTTGCGTGGACTCCCCGGCAACGGCACCAGAAATGGCTCGTTGTCGGGAGTCAAATCTTGACTTGCGCGAACCTCCCCGGCAACGACGCCAGAAATCTTCTTGCTACCTCTTGAGCACTCCGTTGGATTTCCTTGAAGAGGAAAGGATGATGCAGCAAAGTAGCGTAAGTATTTCCCTCAGTTTTTGAGAACCAAGGTATCAATCTAGTAGGAGGCCACGCGCGAGTCCCTAGTACCTGCACAAAACAAATAACTCCTCGCAACCAACACGATAAGGGGTTGTCAATCCCTTCACGGTCACTTATGAGAGTGAGATCTGATAGATATGATAAGATAATATTTTTGGTATTTTTGTGATAAAGATGCAAAACAAAGTAAAAAGCAAAAGAAATAACTAAGTACTGGAAGATTAATGTGATGAAGATAGACCCGGGGGCCATATGTTTCACTAGTGGCTTCTCTCAAGAGCATAAGTATTTTACGGTGGGTGAACGAATTACTGTTGAGCAATTGACAGAATTGAGCATAGTTATGAGATTATCTAGGTATGATCATGTATATAGGCATCACGTCCGAGACAAGTAGACCAACTCCTGCTTGTATCTACTACTATTACTCCACTCATCGACCGCTATCCAGCATGCATCTAGAGTATTAAGTTCATGAAAACAGAGTAATGCCTTAAGCAATATGACATGATGTAGAGGGATAAATTCATGCAATATGATAAAAACCCCATCTTGTTATCCTCGATGGCAACAATACAATATGTGCCTTGCTACCCCTACTGTCACTGGGAAAGGACACCGCAAGATTGAACCCAAAGCTAAGCACTTCTCCCATTGCAAGAAAGATCAACTAGTAGGCCAAACCAAACTGATAATTCGAAGAGACTTGCAAAGATAACCAATCATACATAAAAGAATTCAGAGAAGATTCAAATATTATTCATAGATAATCTTGATCATAAACCCACAATTCATCGGTCTCAACAAACACACCGCAAAAAGAAGATTACATCAAATAGATCTCCACAAGAGAGGGGGAGAACATTGTATTGAGATCCAAAAAGAGAGAAGAAGCCATCTAGCTAATAACTATGGACCCGAAGGTCTGAGGTAAACTACTCACACTTCATCGGAGAGGCTATGGTGTTGATGTAGAAGCCCTCCATGATGGATGCCCCCTCCGGCAGAGCTCCGGAACAGGCCCCAAGATGGGATCTCGTGGATACAGAAGGTTGCGGCAGTGGAATTAGGTTTTTGGCTTCGTCTCTGATCGTTTGGGGGTACGTAGGTATATATAGGAGGAAGGAGTATGTCGGTGGAGCAACAGGGGGCCCACGAGGGTGGAGGGCGCGCCTCATGGGGGGGGGGGGTAGGCGCGCCCCCTACCTCGTGGCTTCCTCCTTTATTTCTTGACGTAGGGTCCAAGTCTCCTGGATCAAGTTCGTTCCAAAAATCACGTTCCCGAAGGTTTCATTCCGTTTGTACTCCGTTTGATATTCCTTTTCCGTGAAACTCTGAAATAGGCAAAAAAAAGCAATTCTGGGCTGGGCCTCCGGTTAATAGGTTAGTCCCAAAAATAATATAAAAGTGGATAATAAAGCCCAACAATGTCCAAAACAGTAGATAATATAGCAGGGAGCAATCAAAAATTATAGATACGTTGGAGACGTATCAGATATATATAGGAGGAAGAAGTAGGTCGGTGGAGCCACGAGGGGCCCACGAGGGTGGAGGGCGCGCCCCCCTGCCTCGTGGCATCCTCATTGATTGCTTGACGTCCACTCCAAGTCCTCTGGATCATGTTTGTTCCAAAAATCATGTCCCCGAAGGTTTCATTCCGTTTGGACTCAGTTTGGTATTCCTTTTCTATGAAACACTGAAATAGGCAAAAAAACAACAATTTGGGCTGGGCGTCCGGTTAATAGGCTAGTCCCGAAAATAATATAAAAGTGTAAAATAAAGCCCGTTATCATCCAAAACAGATAATATAATAGCATAGAACAATAAAAAATTATAGATACGTTGGAGACATATCAAGTATCCCCAAGCTTAATTCCCGTTCATCCTTGAGTAGGTAAATGATAAAAACAAAATTTTTGATGTGGAATGCTTCCTAACATATTTCTAAATGTAATTTTTCTTTATTGTGGCATGAATGTTCAGATCCTAAAGATTCAAGATAAAAGTTTAATATTGACATAAAAATAATAATACTTCAAGCATACTAACTAAGCAATCATGTCTTCTCAAAATAACATGGCCAAAGAAAGTTCATCCCTACAAAATCATATAGTTTGGTCATGCTCCATTTTCGTCACACAAGAATGCTCTCATCATGCACAACCCCGATGACAAGCCAAGCAATTGTTTCATACTTTAGTAATATCAAACTTTTTTCAACTTCCACGCAATACATGAGCGTGAGCCATGAATATAGCACTATAGGTGGAATAGAATATAATGAAGGGGGTTATGTGGAGAAGACAAAAAAGGAGAAAGTCTCACATCGACACGGCTAATCAATGGGCTAGGGAGATGCCCATCAATTGATGTCAATGCAAGGAGTAGGGATTGCCATGCAACGGATGCACTAGAGCTATAAATGTATGAAAGCTCAACAAAAGAAACTAAGTGGGTGTGCATCCAACTTGCTTTCTCACAAAGACCTAGGGCACTTGCGGAGGCCCATTGTTGGAATATACAAGCCAAGTTCTATAATGAAAAGTTCCCACTAGTATATGAAAATGACAAAACAAGAGACTCTCTATCATAAAGATCATGGTGCTACTTTGAAGCACAAGTGTGGAAAAAAGATAGTAACATTGCCCCTTTTTATTTTCTCTTTTTTTGGGCCTTCTTTTTTTCCTTTTTTTCTTTGGCCTTTCTCTTTTTTTATTTAGGACAATGCTCTATTAATGACGATCATCACACTTCTATTTATTTACAACTCGATACTAGAACAAGATATGACTCTATATGAATGCCTCCGGCGGTGTATCGGGATTGCGATGAATCAAGAGTGACATGTATGAAAAAATTATGAACGGTGGCTTTGCCACAAATACGATGTCAACTACATGATCATGCAAATCAATATGACAATGATGATGCGTGTCATAATAAATAGAATGGTGGAAAGTTGCATGGCAATATATCTCGGAATGGCTATGGAAATGCCATAATAGGTAGGTATGGTGGTTGTTTTGAGGAAGATATAAGGAGGTTTATGGGTGATGGAGCGTATGGTATCACGGGGTTTGGATGCACCGGCGAAGTTTGCACCAACTCTCAACGTGAGAAAGGGCAATGCACGGTACCGAAGAGGCTAGCAATGATGGAAGGGTGAGAGTGCTTATAATCCATGGAATCAACATTAGTCATAAAGAACTCACATACTTATTGCAAAAATCGACAAGTCATCAAAAACCAAGCATTACGCGCATGCTCCTAGGGGGATAGATTGGTAGGAAAAGACAATCGCTCATCCCCGACCGCCACTCATAAGGAAGACAATCAAATAACACCTTATGTTTCAAATTTGTTACACAATGTTTACCATACGTGCATGCTACGGTACTTGCAAACTTCAACACAAGTATTTCTCAAGTTCACAACTACTCAACCAGCACAACTTTGATATCACTATCTCCATATCTCAAAACAATCATCAAGCATCAAACTTCTCTTAGGATTCAATGCACTTATATGAAAGTTTTTATTATGCCCAAAAGCAAATTGCCATGTTGTTCTAAAGGACTCTCAAAATAATATAAGTGAAGCATGAGAGATCAATTATTTCTATAAAATAAACCACCACCGTGATCTAAAAGATATAAGTGAAGTACTAGAGCAAAAACTATATAGCTCAAAAGATATAAGTGAAGCACATAGAGTATTCTAATAAATTCCAATTCATGTGTGTCTCTCTCAAAAGGTGTGTGCGGCAAGGATGATTGTGGTAAACTAAAAATCAAAGACTCAAATCATACAATACGCTCCAAGCAAAACACATATCATGTGGCGAATAAAAATATAGCTCCAAGTAAAGTTACCAATGAACGAAGACGAAAGAGGGGATGCCTTCCGGGGCATTCCCAAGCTTAGGCTTTTTGGTGTCCTTGTATTTTACCTTGGGGTGACATGAGCATCCCCAAGCTTAGGCTCTTTCCACTCATTGTTCCATAATCCATCAAATCTTTACCCAAAACTTGAAAACTTCACAACACAAAACTTAAAGAAAATCTTCGTGAGCTCCGTTAGTAAAAGAAAACAAACCACCACTTCAAGGTACTGTAATGAACTCATTCTTTATTTAAATTGGTGTTAAAACTACTGTATTCCAACTTCTCTATGGTTTATAAACTCTTTTACTAGCCATAGATTCATCAAGATAAGCAAACAACACACGAAAAACAGAATCTGTCAAAAACAGAACAGTCTGTAGTAATCTGTAGGTTTTGAATACTTATGGAACCCCAAAAATTCTAAAATAAATTTCTGGACGTGAGTAATTTATCTACTAATCATATGAAAAAATAATTAACTAAATACCACTCCCCAGTAAAAAAGGGCAGTAATTCTCGTGAGCGCTAAATTTTCTGTTTTTTACAGCAAGATCAAAAAACTTTCCCCAAGTCTTCCCAACGGTTCTACTTGGCACAAACACTAATTAAACACGAAAAACACAACCAAAACAGAGGCTAGATGAATTATTTATTACTAAACAGGAACAAAAAGCAAAGAACAAAAATAAAATTGGGTTGCCTCCCAACAAGCGCTATCGTTTAATGCCCCTAGCTAGGCATAAAAGCGAGGATAGATCTATGTATTGCCATCTTTGGTAGGCAATCCATAAGTGGATCTCATAATAAATTCATAAGGTAATTTAATTTTCTTTCTAGAGAAGTGTTCCATGTCTTTCCTTAATGGAAATTGGAATATAATATTCCCTTCCTTCATGTCAATAATTGCACCAATCGTTCTAAGGAAAGGTCTACCAAGAATAATAGGACATGAAGGATTGCAATCTATATCAAGAACGATGAAATCTACGGGCACATAATTCCTATTTGCAACAATAATAACATCATTAATATTTCCCATAGGTTTCTTAATGGTGGAATCTGCAAGGTGCAAGTTTAGAGAACAATCATCTAATTCACGGAAACCTAGCAAATCACACAAAGTTTTTGGAATCGTGGAAACACTAGCACCCAAATCACACGAAGCATAGCATTCATGATCTTTAATTTTTATTTTAATAGTATGTTCCCACTCATCATAAAGTTTTCTACGGATAGAAACTTCCAACTCAAGTTTTTCTTCACAAGATTGCATCAAAGCATCAATGATATGCTTAGTAAAAGCTTTATTTTGACTATAAGCATGAGTAGAATTTAGCACGGATTGCAACAAGGAAATACAATCTATCCAAGAGCAATTATCATAATTAAATTCCTTGAAATCCAATAGAGTGGGTTCATTGCTATTTAAAGTTTTGACCTCGCCAATCCCGCTTTTATCAACTTTTGCATCAAGATCTAAAAACTCCGAATTTTTGGGACGCCTTCTAACTAAAGTCGACTCATCTCCAGTCCCATCATTATCAAGATTCATATTGAAAAACAAAGATTTAATATGGGACACATCAGTCACTTTTAGATCTTCATCCTTATTATCATGAAAACTAGAAGAACACGCTTTTACAAAACAATCTCTTTTAGCATGCATCCTAGCGGTTCTTTCTTTGCACTCATCAATGGAAATTCTCATGGCTTTGAGAGACTCATTGATATCATGCTTAGATGGAATAGATCTAATTTTCAAAGAATCAACATCAAGAGAAATTCTATCCATGTTCCTAGCCAACTCATCAATCTTAAGCAATTTTTCTTCAATCAAAGCATTGAAACTCTTTTGCGAAGTAATAAATTCTTTAATACTAGATTCAAAATCAGAGGGCATCTTATTATAATTTCCATAAGAATTGTTGTAGGAATTACCATAATTATTAGACGAATTACTAGGAAATGGCCTAGAATTAAAATTACCTCTATACGCGTTATTACCAAAATTGTTCCTACCAACAAAATTCACATCCATAGATTCATTATTATTCTCAATCAAAGTAGACAAAGGCATATCATTAGGATCAGTAGGAGCACTTTTATTTGCAAACAAGTTCATAAGTTCATCCAACTTTCCACTCAAAACATTAATCTCTTCAATTGCATGCACCTTTTTACTAGTAGATCTTTCAGTGTGCCATTGAGAATAATTAACCATAATATTATCTAGGACTTCGGTGGCTTCTCCTAAAGTGATTTCCATAAAAGTGCCTCCCGTGGCCGAATCTAAAAGATTTCTAGAAGCAAAATTCAATCCGGCATAAATTTTTTGTATAATCATCCATAAATTCAAACCATGTGATGGGCAATTATGTATCATTGATTTCATCCTCTCCAAAGCTTGTGCAACATGTTCATGACCAAGTTGCTTAAAATACATAATATCTTTTCTAAGAGAGATGATCTTAGTGGGAGGAAAATACTTAGAGATAGAAGCATCTTTGCACTTATTCCATGAATCAATACTATTTTTAGGCAAAGACGAAAACCAAGCTTTAGCACGATCTCTAAGCGAAAACAGAAATATCTTAAGTTTAACAATATCATTGTCCACATCTTTCTTCTTTTTCATATCACACAAATCAACAAAGTTGTTTAGATGGATAGCAGCATCTTCACTAGGAAGGCCAGAAAACGGATCTTTCATGACAAGATTCAGCAAAGCAGTATTAATTTCACAAGATTCAGCATCAGTAAGCGGAGCAATGGAGTGCTAATAAAATCATTATTGTTGGTATTGGCAAAGTCACACAATTTAGTATTATCTTGAGCCATCATGACAAGCAAGCAATCCAACACACAAGCAAACAAGAAGCAATCGAAAAAGGGGCGAACGGAAAAAAGAGGGAGAATGGAAAAGAGGGCGAATAAAATGGCAAGGGTGAAGTGGGGGAGAGGAAAACGAGAGGCAAATGGGAAATAATGTAATGCGAAGGATACGAGTTGTGATGGGTACTTGGTATGTCTCGATTTGGCCTAGATCTCCCCGGCAACGGTGCCAAAAATCCTTCTTGCTACCTCTTGAGCACTGCGCTGGTTTTCCCTTGAAGAGGAAAGGGTGGTGCAGTAAAGCAGCGTAAGTATTTCCCTCAGTTTTTGAGTTCCAAGGTATCAATCCAATAGGAGACCACACGCGAGTCACCTCGTACCTACACAAACAAATAAGAACCTCGCAACCAACGTGATAAAGGGGTTGTCAATCCCTTCACGGCCACTTGCAAGAGTGAGATCTGATAGAGATGATAATAATAAGATAAATATTTTTGGTATTTTTATGATATAGATTAAAAGTAAAGATTTCAAAGTAAAGTAGATTGGAAACTTGTATGATGGAAAATAGACCCGGGGCCATAGGTTTCACTAGTGGCTTCTCTCAAGATAGCATAACTATTACTGTGGGTGAACAAACTATTGTCGAGCAATTGATAGAAAAGTGAATAATTATGAGAATATCTAGGCATGATCATGTATATAGGCATTACGTCCATGACAAGTAGACCGAAACGATTCTGCATCTACTACTATTACTCCACACATCGACCGCTATCCAGCATGCATCTAGAGTATTAAGTCCATAAGAACAGAGTAACGCCTTAAGCAAGATGACATGATGTAGAGGGATAAACTCATGCAATATGATGTAAACCCCATCTTTTTATCCTCAATGGCAACAATACAATACATGTCGTTTCCCTTTCTGTCACTGGGATCGAGCACCGCAAGATTGAACCCAAAGCTAAGCACTTCTCCCATTCCAAGAAAGATCAATCTAGTAGGCCAAACCAAACTGATAATTCGAAGAGACTTGCAAAGATAAACCAATCATACATAAAAGAATTCAGAGGAGATTCAAATATTGTTCATAGATAAACTTGATCATAAACCCACAATTCATCGGATCTCGATAAACACACCGCAAAAAGAAGAGTTACATCGAATAGATCTCCAAGAGAATCGAGGAGAACTTTGTATTGAGATCCAAAGAGAGAGAATAAGCCATCTAGCTACTAGCTATGGACCCGAAGGTCTGAAGTAAACTACTCACACATCATCGGAGGGGCCATGGAGTTGATGTAGAGACTCTCCGTGATCAATGCCCCCTCCGGCGGAGCTCCGGAAAAGGCCCCAAGATGGGATCTCTTGGGTACAGGAGGTTGCAGTGGTGGAAATAGGGTATCGTGGTGCTCCTGGATGTTTGCGGGGTACATGGATATATATAGGAGGAAGAAGTAGGTCGGTGGAGCAACGAGGGGCCCACGAGGGTGGAGGGCGCGCCCAGGGGGTAGGCATGCCCCCTGCCTCGTGGCCTCCTCGTTGATTGCTTGACGTCCACTCCAAGTCCTCTGGATCATGTTTGTTCCAAAAATCACGTTCCCGAAGGTTTCATTCCGTTTGGACTCCGTTTGATATTCCTTTTCTACAAAACATTGAAATAGGCAAAAAAACACAATTTGGGCTGGGCCTCCGGTTAATAGGTTAGTCCCAAAAATAATATAAAAGTGTAAAGTAAAGCCCGTTATCATCCAGAATAGATAATATAATAGCATGGAACAATAAAAATTATAGATACGTTGGAGACGTATCACATATCATGATTGTTTTGAGAAAGTGTTGTCATCCGAGATTTATTATTATTGCTCGCTAGTTGATTATGTCCTTGATATGAGTAAACATGAGACCTAAGTGTTATTGTGAGTATGGTTAGTTCATAATCTTTGCAGAAAACCTGAATGCTGGCTTTACATATTTACAACAACAAGAGCAAACAAAGTTTGTAAAAGTTTTTCTTTATCACTTTCAGTATATCAACTGAATTGCTTGAGGACAAGCAAAGGTTTAAGCTTTGGGGAGTTGATACTTCTCCGTCGTATCTGCTTTGCCAAACACTTTTGCCCTTGTTTTGAACACTAACTTGCATGATTTGAATGGAACTAACCCGGACTGATGCTATTTTCAGCAGAATTACCATGGTGTTATTTTTGTGCAGAAATAAAAGTTCTTGGAATGACCTAAAAATCAACGAAGAATTATTTTGGAATATATAAAAAAATACTGGAAGAAAATCCATGTCAGGGGGCCCACACCCTGTCCACGAGGGTGGGGGCGCGCCCCCTGCCCCGTGGGCCCCCTGATGCTCCACCGACGTCCACCTTGACTCCATATATTCACTTTCGGGGAGAAAAAATCAGGGAGAAATATTCATCGTATTTTACGATAAGGAGCCGCCGCCAAGCCCTAAACTCTCTCGGGAGGGCTGATCTGGAGTCCGTTCGGGGCTCCGGAGAGGGGAATCCGTCGCCATCGTCATCATCAACCTTCCTCCATCACCAATTTCATGATGCTCACCACCGTGCGTGAGTAATTCCATCGTAGGCTTGCTGGACGGTGATGGGATGAGATTTATCATGTAATCGAGTTAGTTTTGTTAGGGTTTGATCCCTAGTATCCACTATGTTCTGAGATTGATGTTGCTATGACTTTGCTATGCTTAATGCTTGTCACTAGGGCCCAAGTGCCATGATTTCAGATCTGAACCTATTATATTTTCATCAATATATGAGAGTTCTTGATCCTATCTTGCAAGTCTATAGTCACCTATTATGTGTTATGATTCGTTAACCCCGAAGTGACAATAATCGGGATACTTACCGGCGATGACCATAGTTTGAGGAGTTCATGTATTCACCATGTGTTAATGCTTTGGTCTGGTCCTCTATTAAAAGGAGGCATTAATATCCCTTAGTTTCCAATAGGACCCCGCTGCCACGGGAGGGTAGGACAAAAGATGTCATGCAAGTTCTTTTCCATAAGCACGTATGACTATATTCGGAATACATGCCTACATTACATTGATGTACTGGAGCTAGTTCTTTGTTACCCTAGGTTATGACTGTTACATGATCGATCGCATCCGGCATAATTCTCCATCACCGATCCAATGCCTATGAGCTTTTCATATATTGTTCTTCGCTTATTTACTTTTCCGCTGCTACTGTTACAATCACTACAAAACCCAAAAATATTACTTTTGCTACCGTTACCTTTTGCCACCGTTACCACTACTATCATATTACTTTGATACTAAACACTTTGCTGCAGATATTAAGTTTCCAGGTGTGGTTGAATTGACAACTCAGCTGCTAATACTTGAGAATATTCTTTGGCTCCCCTTGTGTCGAATCAATAATTTTGGGTTGAATACTCTACCCTTGAAAACTGTTGCGACCCCCTATACTTGTGGGTTATCATCACACAACAAATCCAAACTATGTCAACAATTCAACACATACCAAAATGGAGCATGATTCAACAGAAGGAAAATAAAATAAAATTCAACAATTCAAAAATAGGCGACACATGAATGAATCAACCACCTCCATTGTTGCACTTATTGAGCAACCACTTCTTGTCTTCATCATCCAAGAGGCTAGTGTCTTGCAGCACGATCCTCGACTCCATTGTGTCCCTCACAAGCATCACAATCTCCTTTTCAAGCTCAGTTGTCTCAAAATGTCTTTGCCTTTTCAAGATCCACCTCCATCCATTTATAGTACTTCTCTATATCTATCCTCTGTGTCCCAATGATCAACCTTAGTGGCACCCTCTTCTAGTTGAACAACATCATATCTCTCATCCAATCCACTAGATTGATGAGAGTTTATCCATCATTTTCTTCATCTTCTTGTTGGGGTTCTTGAGCTCATCATAGACGGTTTGCCACTTCGGTTTCCCATTCGATTGGACCCAAAAATGGAACAAAGTGAATGTTTTTTTATAGGTTTCATTATACAAAGTAGCGGCCAACCCCATCTAGCAAGCAAAAAGAGCATATTGACATAATGCAAGAACCTAAGTAATCAATAAAGATGATGAACAATGTGAACTAAACAAAACTTACATGGTTTAACTCCAACAACACTTTGTTGCCTATTCATCACTTATGTATAGAAATCACAAAACTTGTTCACGGGTTCTTGGATGGTGGCCTATCTACATTGGAGTCAGTCCTTGTTGCGGGTGGTGTGGATAACATGTGGCTCCACATAGAACTTGAATTCACGATACCAAACATGAATTTTTTTGCCGGTACTTTGAGCCTTTTTGCTTGGTTCCACAAATTGGATCCATGCTTGTGGATAAGCAAGCTTTACCCAACAAGACATTTTCATGGGTTGAGTATGCCGGAGCTCTCTCCTACATATCCTGTTTTAGTGCTTGATGATTGCCCAATATCAAAATGGAGGAAATTGGTATCACCCATTTCATAAGTTGGATTGTCTTGACCATGATTTTATCATATCCACCATGAACGAGTCCTAAAGATGCATCACAATGAAGCTATGATCCTAAATTGATAGTAAAATGCATATGGTGCAAGAAATAACCTCCAAATATGGGTCTGAGATTTTGTCGAATATATGGTGGGCATATCCGAGGTGGATGCCCAACATTGTCTGCACCCATTGAAGTGGCGGCAAGTCCTACGCCATGTTGAGGAGGTGTCCTCCTCCTACATTAAGTCATTTGAGATGCCCGCCCATTGTGAATGCGGAACAACGTCGGGTGTGGGCATGGAAAATGGTGTGGTCCTTGTCGTGGGAGTAGTGTAGGAGGAAACGCGGGCCTTAGATTGGAGGCGGCAAACTCCATCTGGATGGCCTCTACTTCCGTCGTAGCCGCCTTCACGTGGAAGTGCTACCGGTCACGTCAGTCTCATCGGATGACTATCCCCGCGTTGTTGACGATGTTAAGGACCCCATGGACTCCACTGAGCCATCCTCCACTATGCCGACGAACAGCGTCACGGGAACTGACGTCTAGGACGACCGAGGATGTCAGTAGTGCGAACATGAAGCAACACTACTACAGATTGAAATAGCAATGACCACACATCACCAACCATCCATTAACAATGTCTTACTGATACGTCCATTCTGCATCATGTTTTCCTACTATTAGTTATAATGTTTTTATGCATAATAATGCTTTATGGAGTATTTCTAATGCCTTTTCTCTCATAGTATGCAAGGTTTACACAAAGAGGGAGAATACTGGCAGCTGGAATTCTGGTACTGAAAAAGCTACGCCAGGACACCTATTCTGCACATCTCCAAATGAGGCGAAAATTTACGGAGAATTATTTTGGAATATATAAAAATACTAGAGCAAATAACTACCGGAGGGGGCCACCTTCTGACACAAGATACCAGGGCGCGCCCTGGTGGGTTGTGGCCAGCCCGGTGCCCATCTTCTGGTATATGGGTCATTTTGACCTAGAAAAATAAATAAGAGGAGGACTTTTGGGACGGAGCGCCACCGTCTCAAGGCAGAACTTGGGCAGGAGCACTTTTGCCCTCCGGCGGAGCGATTCCGCTGGGGAACTTCCCCCCCGGAGGGGGAAATCGAAGCCATCGTCATCATCAACAACCCTCTCATGTTTGGGAGGCCAATCTCCATCAACATATTCAACAACACTGATACGTCTCAAACGTATCTATAATTTTTGATTGTTCCATGCTATTATATTATCCATCTAGGATGTTTTATATGCATTTATATGCTATTTTATATGATTTTTGGGACTAACCTATTAACCTAGAGCCTAGTGCCAGTTGCTGTTTTTTCCTTGCTATTGAGTTTTACAGAAAAGGAATACCAAACGGAGTCCAATTGACGTGCCAATTTTTGATGATTTTTTATGGACCAAAAGAAGCCCTCGAAGTAAAAGAGTTCGGCCAGAAGAGTCCCGAGCCATCCACGAGGGTGGAGGGCATGCCCTACCACCCTGGGCGCGTCTCCCTATCTCGTGGACGACTCGGAGACCCCCCCTGACATGATACCTATGCCAAAAATTCCTATAAATACAGAAACCTCCAGAAAATAACCTAGATCGGGAGTTCCGCCGCCGCAAGCCTCTGTAGCCACCAAAAAACAATCGGGACCCTATTCCGGCATCATGCCAGAGGGGGGATCCCTCACCGGTGGCCATCTTCATCATCCCAGCGATCTCCATGACGAGGAGGGAGTAATTCTCCCTCGGGGCTGAGGGTATGTACCAGTAGCTATGTGTTTGATCTCTCTCTCTCTCTCTCTCTCTCTCTCTCTCTCTCTCTCTCTCGTGTTCTCGATTCGGCACGATCTTGATGTATCGCGAGCTTTGCTATTATAGTTGGATCTTATGATGTTTCTCCCCCTCTACTCTCTTGTAATGGATTGAGTTTTCCCTTTGAAGTTATCTTATTGGATTGAGTCTTTAAGGATTTGAGAACACTTGATGTATGTCTCGCATGTGCTTATCTGTGGTGACAATGGGATATTCACGTGATCCACTTGATGTATGTTTTGGTGATCAACTTGCGAGTTCTGTGATCTTGCGAACTTATGCATAGGGGTTGGCACATGTTTTCGTCTTGACTCTCTGGTAGAAAATTTGGGACACTCTTTGAAGTTCTTTGTGTTGGTTGAATAGATGAATCTGAGATTGTGTGATACATATCGTATAATCATACCCACGGATACTTGAGGTGACATTAGGGTTTTGGTTGATTTGTGTATTAAGGTGTTATTCTAGTATGAACTCTAGGATAGATCGAATGGAAAGAATGCTTCGTGTTATTTTACTATGGACTCTTGAATAGATCGATCAGAAAGGATAACTTTGAGGTGGTTCATACCCTACAATAATCTCTTCATTTGTTCTCCGCTATTAGTGACTTTGGAGTGACTCTTTGTTGCATGTTGAGGGATTGTTATATGATCCAATTATGTTATTATTGTTGAGAGAACTTGCACTAGTGAAAGTATGAACCCTAGGCCTTGTTTCAACGCATTGCAATACCGTTTTCGCTCACTTTTATCATTAGTTACCTTGCTGTTTTTATATTTTCAGATTACAAAAACCTATATCTACCATCCATATTGCACTTGTATCACCATCTCTTCACCGAACTAGTGCAACTATACAATTTACCATTGTATTGGGTGTGTTGGGGACACAAGGGACTCTTTGTTATTTGGTTGCAGGGCTGTTTGAGAGAGACCATCTTCATCCTACGCCTCCCACGGATTGATAAACCTTAGGTCATCCACTTGAGGGAAATTTGCTACTGTCCTACAAACCTCTGCACTTGGAGGCCCAACAACGTCTACAAGAAGAAGGTTGTGTAGTAGACATCAAGCTCTTTTCTGGCCCTGTTGTCGGGGAGGTTAGCGCTTGAAGGTATATCTTTAGATCTTTCAATCAAATCTTTTAGTTTCTTGTTTTATCACTAGTTTAGTCTATAAAAGAAAACTACAAAAAAATGGAATTAAGGTTCCCTTATATGTTTCATCTTTTTAATGTCTTTCGTGAAAATAAGGATTCCGATAATTGTGCCAAAGTGTTAGAAGAAGAATGTATTAAAATGTTTGGCACTAAATCTTTGGATGATGAGCATGATTGCAATGTTGTTAGTATGAATTCTTTGAATATCCATGATGCTAATGATATGCAAAGCCACAAGCTTGGGGATCCTATGTTTGATGAAGATGATATTTTTAGTCCCCCAAGTTTTGATGAGCAAATTTATTATGATGATAGCATGCCTCCTTTTTATGATGATTATGTTGATGAAAGTGGTTTCGGAGAGGTCATGACTTTATTTAGTGATGAATCCACTATTTCGGAAGAGGTTCCAATTGATTATGAGAACAAAGTTGCTATCTATGATGATTATTGTGATGACACATATGCTATATAGAATAATGATAACAATGAAACTTGTCATATTGATTTCAATTTTCAATCCCATGATAGTTATTTTGTTGAATTTTCTCCCACTATCCCGAATGAGAAGAATTTTGCTTATGTGGAGAGTAGTAAATTTTCTATGCTTATGAATCATGAAAAGAATGCTTTATGTGATGGTTATATATTTGAATTCATTCATGATGCCACTGAAAATTATTATGAGGGAGGAATATATGCTCGTAGGAATTGCAATAATATCAAGTTTCCTCTCTATGTGCTTAAAATCTTGAAGTTGTGCTTGTTTTGCTTTCCTATGCTAGTTGATTCTTATTCCCATAAATTGTTTGCTCACAAAATCCCTATGCATAATAAGTGGGTTAGACTTAAATGTGCTTGTTATATGCTTCATGATGCTCCCGTTATGTCTCAATTCTTATCTTTTATGTGAGCATCATTGAAATCATCATGCCTAGCTAGGGGCGTTAAACGATAGCGCTTGTTGGGAGGCAACCCAATTTTTATTTTTGCTCTTTGCTTTTTGTTCCTGTTTAGTAATAAATAATTTATCTAGCTTCTGTTATGATTGTGTTTTTTATGTTTTAATTAGTGTTTGTGCCAAGTAAAGCCTTTAGGATCTTCTTGGGTGATTGTTGTTTGATCTTGCTGATAAAAACAGAAAGTATGCGCTCACGAAAATAATTATCAGTTTTTTACCAGAGAGCGATAAAATACCAATTCCAACTGCAGTAGATCAATATACTTCTTATACTAGTCTTCCTAATTTTTCAGAATTTTTGGAGTTACAGAAGTATTCGAAATATCCAGATTACTACAGACTGTTCTATTTTTGACAGATTCTGTTTTCATTGTGTTGTTTGCTTATTTTGATGAATCTATGAGTAGTATCGGAGGGTATGAACCATAGAGAAGTTGGAATATAGTATATATTACATCAATATGAATTTAGAATGAGTTCACAACAGTATCTAAGTGGTGATTTATTTTCTTATACTAATGGAGCTTACAAATTTTCTGTTAAGTTTAGTGTTGTGAAGTTTTCAAGTTTTGGGTAAAGATTTGATGGACTATGGAATAAGGAGTGGCAAGAGCCTAAGATTGGGGATGAACAAGGTACCCCAAGGTAATATTCAAGGAAAACCAAGAGCCTAAGCTTGGGGATGCCCCGGATGGCATCCCCTCTTTCGTCCTCGTTCATCGGTAACTTTACTTGGAGCTATATTTTTATTCACCACATGATTGTGTTTTGCTTGGAGCGTCATTTTATTTTATTTTGTTTTGCTTTATGTTTGAATAAAATACCAAGATATTAAATTCTTAAATATTAGAGAGTCTTCACATAGTTGCATAATTATTCAACTACTCATTGATCTTCACTTATATCTTTCAGAGTAGTTTGTCGTTTGCTCTAGTGCTTCACTTATATCTTTTTAGAGCATGACGGTAGTTTTATTTTGAAGAAATTGTTGATCTCTCATGCTTCACTTATATTATTTTGAGAGTCTTTTAGAACAACATGGTTATTTTCTTTGGTTATAAAATTAGTCCTAATATGATGGGCATCCAAGATGGGTATAATAAAAACTTTCAAATAAAGTGCGTTGAATAGTAGGAGAAGTTTGATACTTGATGATTGTTTTGAGACATGAGGATGGTGATATTAGAGTCATGCTAGTTGAGTAGTTATGAAATTGAGAAATAATTGTGTTGAGGTTTGCAAGTCCCATAGCATGCACGTATGGTAACTGTTGTGTGACAAATTTGAAGAACGAGGTGTTTTTTATTGCCTTCCTTATGAGTGGCGGTCGGGGACGAGCGATGGTCTTTTCCTACCAATCTATCCCTCTAGGAGCATGCACATAGTGCTTGGTTTTGATGACTTGTAGATTTTTTGCAATAAGTATGTGAGTTCTTTATGACTAATGTTGAGTCCATGGATTCTCTGCACCCTCACCCTTCCACCATTGCTAGCCTCTCTTGTGCCGCGCAACTTTCGCCGGTACATTAAACCCATCATTTACCTTCCTCAAAACAGCCACCATACCTACCTATTATGGCATTTCCATAGCCATTCCGAGATATATTGCCATGCAACTTTCCACCGTTCCGTTCATTATGACACGCTTCATCATAGTCATATTGCCTTGCATGATTATGTAGTTGACATTGTATTTTTGGCATGGACACCATTAATAATTTTTCATACATGTCACTCTTGATTCATTGCACATCCCGGTACACCGCCAGAGGCATTTACATAGAGTCATATTTTGTTCTAAGTATCGAGTTGTAATTCTTGAGTAGTAAGTAAATAAAAGTGTGATGATCTTCATTATTAGAGCATTGTTCCATGTGAGGAAAGGATGATGGAGAGTATGATTCCCCCACAAGTCGGGATGAGACTCCGGACAAAAAAAATAAAATAAAAGGAGAAGGCCCAAACAAAAAAAATGAGAGAAAAAGAGAGAAGGGGCAATGTTACTATCCTTTTTCCACACTTGTGCTTCAAAGTAGCACCATGATCTTCATGATAGAGAGTCTCTTATGTTGTCACTTTCATATACTAGTGGGAATTTTTCATTATAGAACTTGGCTTGTATATTCCAATGATGGGCTTCCTCAAATTGCCCTAGGTCTTCATGAGCAAGCAAGTTGGATGCACACCCACTTAGTTTCTTTTGTTGAGCTTTCATACACTTATAGCTCTAGTGCATCCGTTGCATGGCAATCCCTACTCACTCACATTGATATCTATTGATGGGCATCTCCATAGCCCATTGATACGCCTAGTTGATGCGAGACTATCTTTCTCTTTTTTTGTCTTCTCCACAACCACCATTCTATTCCACCTATAGTGCTATGTCCATGGCTCGCGCTCATATATTGCGTGAAAGTTGAAAAAGTTTGAGAATACTAAAATATGAAACAATTGCTTGGCTTGTCATCGGGGTTGTGCATGATTGGAGCATTTTGTGTGACGAAAATGAAGCATAGCCAAACTATATGATTTTGTAGGGATGAGCTTTCTTTGGCTATGTTATTTTGAGAAGACATAATTGCTTGGTTAGTATGCTTGAAGTATTATTATTTTTATGTCAATATTAAACTTTTGTCTTGAATCTTCTGGATCTGAACATTCATGCCACAATAAAGAAAATTACATTGATAACTATGTTAGGTAGCATTCCACATCAAAAATTCTGTTTTTATCATTTACTTACTCGAGGACGAGCATGAATTAAGCTTGGGGTTGCTTGATAAACATATCTATAATTTTTGATTGTTCCACGCTATTATATTATCCATCTAGGATGTTTTATATGCATTTATATGCTATTTTATATGATTTTTGGGAATAACCTATTAACCTAGAGCCCAGTGCCAGTTTCTGTTTTTTTCCTTATTTTTGAGTTTTACAGAAAAGGAATACCAAACGGAGTCCAATTGACGTGCCATTTTGTGATGATTTTTTATGGACCAAAAGAAGCCCCCGGAGTTAAAGAGTTGGGCCAGAAGAGTCCCGAGCCGTCCACGAGGGTGGAGGGTGCGCCCTACCCCCTAGGTGTGTCCCCCTATCTCGTTGACAACTCGGAGACCCCCCTGACGTGAGACCTATGCCAAAAATTCCTATAAATACAGAAACCTCCAGAAAATAACCTAGATCAGGAGTTCCGTCGCTGCAAGCTTCTGCAGCCACCAAAAACCAATCGAGACCCTGTTCCGACACCCTGCCGGAGGGGGGGGGTCCCTCATCGGTGGCCATCTTCATCATCCCGACGCTCTCCATGACGAGGAGGGAGTAGTTCACCCTCGGGGCTGAGGGTATGTACCAGTAGCTATGTGTTTGATCTCTCTCTCTCTCTCTCTCTCTCTCTCTCTCTCGTTCTTGATTCGGCACGATCTTGATGTATTGCGAGCTTTGCTACTATAGTTGGATCTTATGATATTTCTCCCTCTCTACTCTCTTGTAATGGATTGAGTTTTCCCTTTGAAGTTATCTTATCGTATAGAGTCTTTAAGGATTTGAGAATACTTGATGTATGTCTTGCATGTGCTTATTAGTGGTGACAATGGGATATTCACGTGATCCACTTGATGTATGTTTTAGTGATCAACTTGCGAGTTCCGTGACCTTGTGAACTTATGCATAGGGGTTGGCACACGTTTTTGTCTTGACTCTCTGGTAGAAACTTTGGGGCACTCTTTGAAGTTCTTTGTGTTGGTTGAATAGATGAATTTAAGATTGTGTGATGCATATCATATAATCATACCCACGGATACTTGAGGTGACATTAGGGTTTTGGTTGATTTGTGTCTTAAGGTGTTATTCTAGTATGAACTCTAGGATAGATCGAATGGAAAGAATAGCTTCGTGTTATTTTACTATGGACTCCTGAATAGATCGATCAGAAAGGATAACTTTGAGGTGGTTCGTACCCTACAATAATCTCTTCGTTTGTTCTCCGCTATTAGTGACTTTGGAGTGACTCTTTGTTGCATGTTGAGGGATTGTTATATGATCCAATTATGTTATTATTGTTGAGAGAACTTGCACTAGTGAAAGTATGAACCCTAGGCCTTGTTTCAACGCATTGCAATACCGTTTTTGCTCACTTTTATCATTAGTTACCTTGCTGTTTTTATATTTTCAGATTACAAAAACCTATATCTACCATCCATATTGCACTTGTATCACCATCTCTTCACCGAACTAGTGCACCTATACAATTTATCATTGTATTGGGTGTGTTGGGGACACAAGGGACTCTTTGTTATTTGGTTGCAGGGTTGTTTGAGAGAGACCATCTTCATCCTACGCCTCCCACGGATTGATAAACCTTAGGTCATCCACTTGAGGGAAATTTGCTACTGTCCTACAAACCTCTGCACTTGGAGGCCTAACAATGTCTACAAGAAGAAGGTTGTGTAGTTGACATCAAACACCATCTCCTCTCAAAGCCTAGTTCATCTCTTGTGTTCAATCTTTGTACCAGAACATCAGATTGGTACCTGTGGGTGACTAGTAATGTTGATTACATCTTGTAGTTGATTACTATATGGTTTATTTGGTGGAAGATTATATGTTCAGATCCTTTATGTTATTTAATAACCCTCTGATATTGATCATGCTTATAATTTCTGAGTAGTTACTTTTATTCTTGAGGTCATGGGAGAAGTCATGTTGCAAGTAATCATGTGAACTTGATATGTGTTTACTATTTTAATGATATGTATGTTGAGATTCCCTTAGTGGTGTCATGTGAACGTCGACTACATGGCGCTTCACCATCTTTGGTCCTAAGGGAAGGCATTGTGGAGTAGTTATTAGATGATGGGTTGCTAGAGGAACAGAAGCTTAAACCCTAGTTTATGCGCAACTTCGTAAGGGACCGATTTGGATCTAAATGTTTAATGACATGGTTAGATTTTATCTGAATACTTTTCTCGTAGTTGCAGATGCTTGCGAGGGGGCTAATCATAAGTGGGAGGTTTGTTCAAATAAGAACATCATCCAAGCACCGGTCCACCCACATATCAAATTATCAAAGTAGCGAACGCAAATCAAACCAACATGATGAAAGTGACTAGAAGAAATTTCCGTGTGCTCTCTAGAACGCTTTGCTTATTGATTGGGCTACTTTGCTGCACTTTATTCACCTTTACCGTTACTTGTCCGTTAGAAATTATCTTGCTATCAAACTACCTGTTACCGACTATTTTAGTGCTTGCAGAAAATGCCTTGTTGAAAACCACTTGTCATTTCCTTCTGCTCCTCCCTAGGTTCGACACTCTTACTTATAGAAAGGGCTACGATTGATCCCGTATACTTGTTTGTCATCAAGAATCTTTTCTGGCTCTGTTACCGGGGAGTGAAGCACTCTTGGTAAGTGGAAATTGGTAAGGAAAAATTTATATTACATGCTGAAATTTATTGTCACTTGCTACTATGGAAAACCATCCTTTTAGGGGTTTGTTCGTGGTATATTAACCTCGAGAAGAAGCACAATTAGTTGCCCCTCAACCTATTGCACCTACTGAAAATATTGGTTATGAAATTCCTTTGGGTACGATAGAACAACTGCTAGCTACTCCTTATGCCTGATATGGAACTAAACATCCTGATATGTACTTGATTTATGTGGATGAAATTTGTGGATTATTTAAGCTTGCGGGTTTACCCGGAGATGAAGATGAGAAGAAGGTTTTCCCTTTATCTTTGAAGGGAAAAGCATTGGCATGGTATAGGCTATGCGACGGTATTGGATCTTGGAATTGGAATCGACTGAAATTGGAATTTCACCAAAAAATTACCCTATGCATCTAGTTCATCGTGATCGCAATTATATATGTATATGTATGTATGTATGTATATATATATATATATATATATAATTTTTGGCCTCGTGAAGGAGAAAGTATCGCTCTAGCTTGGGGGAGGCTTAATTAAAAGTTATATTCATGCCCCAATCATGAGCTCTCGAGAGAAATCATTATTCAGAATTTTTATGCTCGGCTTTCTCGTGATGATCAATCCATGCTCGATACTTCTTGTACTGGTTCTTTTATGAAGAAGACTATTGAATTCAGGTGGGATCTTTTAGAAATAATTAAACGCAACTCTTAAGATTGGGAACTTGACAAGGTAAAGAGTCAGGTATTAAGCTCGAGTTTGGTTGTGTTAAATCTTTTATGAATACTGATGCTTTTCACAAGTTTAGCACTAAATATGGACTTGACTCTGAGATAGTAGCCTCCTTTTGTGAATCTTTTGCTACTCATGTTGATCTCCCTAAGGAGAAGTGGTTCAAATTTCATCCCCCTATTAAAGAAGAAATTAAAGAACCGGTTAAAGCTAAAGATGAAACTATTATTTATAATGTTGATCCAGTTTTGCCTAC
The DNA here is from genome assembly GCA_034509565.1 of Triticum monococcum. NCBI lineage: Eukaryota > Viridiplantae > Streptophyta > Magnoliopsida > Poales > Poaceae > Triticum > Triticum monococcum. Next base: position 549,468,391 of record CM067843.1, on the reverse strand, counting down.
TAGTTATATTGAAAACCCACCTTTCCCTGTTAGGATAAAGGAACATGCTAAGGTATCAACCATGGTTCGCAAAGTAATATTAAAGCACCTAAACCCTCTGAGAAAATCAAAGTAGAGCCTAGTGTTTCTATGGTTAAAGATCTCCTGGTAGAAAATATTGATGGAAATGCTATTTATTTCTGTGATGAAGCTGCTAGAATTGCCAAACCCGATGAAAAAGATAAACATAGACATGTTATTGGCATGCATGTTGCCTCAGTTAAAATAGGAGATCATTATTATCATGGGTTATGTGACTTAGGTGTTAGTGTGAGTGCTATTCCTTTTACCTTATATCAAGAAATTATGAATGACATAGCACCCGCTGAAATAGAAGACATAGATGTTACTATTAAACTTGCTAATAGAGACACCATCACACCACTTGGGATTGTTAGAGCTATTGAAGTCTTGTGTGGGAAAATAAAATACCCTACTGATTTTCTAGTTATTGGTTCCCCACAAGATGATTTTTTCCCATATTCTTTGGTAGACCTTTCTTGAACACTGTCAATAACACTATAGATTGCCACAAACAAATTGTCAGTGTTCGCTTTGGTGATGAGTCTCGTGAGTTTAATTTCTCTAAGTTTCATAGACAACCTCACAATAAAGAATTACCTAGTAAGGATGAAATAATTAGTCTTGCTTCTATTGCTATGCCTCCTACTGATCCACTAGAAAAATATTTGCTAGACCATGAAAATGATATGCACTTGCATGAAAGAAATGAAATGGATAAAATATTCTTTGAACAACAACCTCTCCTTAAACACTATTTGCCTATTGAAACTCTAGGAGGTCCTCCTCCACCTAAAGGTGATCCTGTGTTTGAATTAAAACAATTGCCAGACACTTTGAAATATGCTTATCTTGATGAGAAAAAGATATATCCTGTTATTATTAGTGCTAACCTTTCAGAACATGAAGAAGAAAGATTATTAAAAATTCTGAAGAAGCACCATGCTGCTATTGGATATACTCTTGATGATCATAAGGGCATTAGTCCCGCTCTATGTCAGCACAAGATTAATATGGAGCCTGATGCTAAACATGTTGTTGATCACCAACGACGTTTGAATCCTAAGATGAAATAAGTGGTAAGAACTGAAATACTAAAGCTTGTGGAAGCATGTATAATCTATCCCATAACTGATAGTAGATGGGTAAGTCCTGTTCATTGTGTCCCTAAGAAGGGAGGTATTATTTTTGTTCCTAATGATAAAAATGAACTCATTCCACAAAGAATTGTTACTGGCTATAGAATGGTAATTGATTTAAAAAAATAAATAAAGCTACTAGAAAAGATCATTACCCTGTGCCTTTTTTTAATCAAATGCTAGAAAGATTTTCTAAGAACACACACTTTGTTTTCTTGATGGATATTATGGTTTTTCTCAAATACCTGTTTCACAACCTAATCAAGAGAAAACCACTTTTACTTGCCCTTTTGGAACCTATGCTTATAGACATATGCCTTTTGGTTTATGTAGTGCATCTGCTACCTTTCAAAGATGTATGACTGCTATATTCTCTGTTTTTTTGTAAAAAGATTGTTGAGGTTTTCATGGATGATTTTTCTATTTACGGAACTTCTTTTGATGATTTCTTAAGCAACCTTGATCGAGTTTTTCAGAGATGTGAACAAATTAATCTTGTCTTGAATTGGAAGAAGTGACACTTTATGGTTAATGAAGGTATTGTCTTGGGGCATAAAATTTCTGAACGGGGTATTGAGGTGGATAAAGCTAAAGTTGATGCAATTGAGAAAATGCCATGTCCTAAAGATATTAAAGGTATTCGTAGTTTCCTTGGTCATGCTGGTTTCTATAGGAGGTTTATTAAAGACTTCTCTAAAATGTCTAGGCCTCTTACAAATATTTTAGAAAAGGATGTTCCATTTGTTTTTATGATGATTGTGTAGAAGCCTTTGAAACACTTAAGAAAGCCTTAACTTCCGCACCTATAGTTCAACCACTTGATTGGAACTTGCCTTTTGAAATTATGTGTGATGCTAGTGATTATGCTGTTGGTGTTGTTCTAGGACAAAGAGTTGATAAATTAAATGTTATCCACTATTCTAGCAAAACTCTAGACAATGCCATGCTACTATTAAAAAGGAATTTTTAGCAGTTGTGTTTGCTTGTGATAAATTCATATCTTATATCGTTGATTCCAAAGTGACTGTTCACACTGATCATGCTGCTATAAAATATCTCATGGAAAAGAAAGATGCTAAACCTAGACTCATTAGGTGGGTTCTCTTGTTTTTTTGACCAGAAACAGTAGGAAAGGCTCCTACCGTGTAAATGTATTAAAACTCTTATGCACTGTACAGGGGTGGTGGCAATTTACATGGTGGAGAGGGGGAGGCTTGACCACTTTGGGTCAATGCCAAGGTAGCAGAAGCATGGGTCTAGTGTAAGGAGTTTACAAAATTTAAGACAAGAGGCCTATGTGCCTCTTTGACCCTATGTTGAAGTAGTTCAAAGTCCTTTTTGAATCTTTTGAGCCAGGACCTAAAAGAAGGGTCTATTGCTCTGAAATGTTTGTTGGTTCTCTCCTTCCATATGCTCGACACCGCCACAGTAAATTTTCAAATAGCATGGGCGTGGGGTGGTTGTTTTTTTGGTCCTCGATAGCTTGCATCCGATTAGTGAACGGTTCCCAATTGATATGCAGGGCATGCCAGCATTGTGCACTGAATGTGTAGGTGAAGATCATGTGTTCAACCGTTTCTTCAATGTTGAGTCCACATAGTAGGCAGTTGTGGTCATCGCCTATATTGTAATGGCGTCGTTTGAGCATATTTCGCGTGTTCAGCCTATCATTGAGTAAGAGCCATGTAAATACTTCCAACTTCACAGTGCACTTGGATTCCATAGCGAGTCAAACACTTGATGAGATTGAACATCCCTGAACAAGAAACGGTAATAATCTGTGGATTTGAAGATGGTTTTACCCCAAATATAGTGCCAGACGTCCGACGAGGAAGCCATGGGTTGGATGGATGACGCAGTCGTCTGCATGTGCCTTATCTCGTCGAGCGCTTGGGGAGAGAGTGGTAGGTGGAAGGCCGCTCCTAGTGACGTGATCCCCAAGAAATCGCGGATGGATACATCCTCATTGGTTGCATGTGAGAAAGCCCGGGGGTGTGACCCCAGAAGCAGTTGATCCACCCAGAGATCTTTCCACAGTAGGGCCGTGGTGCCACAGACAATGTTGATGTGAGAGATCCCACGAAAAGTAGGGGTGAGCTTGAGCACATCACGCCACCAGAATGATCTGATTGGGTCCATCGCGTGTGGGATTTTTTGGTGGTAGTACATGTCCCAAGTAAGTTGCACCCAAGGGATGTCCAGTTTGTTATAGAATTTGGGCAAAAACTTCATGAGGAGAGCTTCATTCTGAATCTTGAGGTTTATCACTCCGAGCCCTCCCTTGTTTTTGGGTTTACATACCATGTCCCATGCAGCAAGAGAGTTACACTTTTCTCCCTGATCAGTCTTCTTTACCCAGAGGCATCTTCTTCTGATTCTGTCCAGCATTTCAATGAGTTTTGGCGGGAACTTTAGCGTACTCATTGCATAAATGAGCAACGATGTGACAAAAGTGTTGATCCATGTTAGTTTCCCAGCATAAGGCATGAGCGAAAGCGTTGAGGAGATGTTCCGTTCTATTTTGCTGACCAGCGGCACGAGATCTTGAATCGTGGGTCGTGAAGTGCCGAGGGGCAGGCCAAGGTTGGTGAAGAGCATGGAGCCAATGGAGCATCCAAAAATCGTTGCAATATTTGTGGCTAGTTCAGCATCCAAGTTGATGGGGATGAGTGTAGACTTGTGGAAGTTAATCTTCAAGCCAATGGACCGGGCATAGTCAGATAGAATGTTCTTGATGATTGCAACTTGTCTAGGGCAGGCAGGCATGAGCTGGATCGTGTCGTCGGCGTATTGAACGATCGGATAATCCATATATCCGTTGGAGGGGAAGGGCAGGTTTATTAGACCTCTCCGAAAAGCATCATTAATTGCTGATTGTAATAGATCGGCAACTAGGACGAAAATGAGCGGGGAGAGGGGGTCTCCCTGCCGGACACCCCAGCGGTAGTGAAATTGGCGTCCCGACACCCCATTTAGAAGTATGGAAGATCGTCTAGAGGAAAAAATTGTCCTGATCCACGACAGCCATTTTTCATTGAACCCCATATGTTTCATGATGTTGATCATCACTGAATGTTCGATTGTGTCGAATGCTTTAGCAAAGTCTAACTTTAGGAGAATTATCTATCGCTTGGAGGCTTGGCACTGATGGATATATTGGAATGTCCAAGCCAAGCAGTCTTGGATCGAACGCCCTTTGACGAAGCCATATTGGTTGCGATGTATAATGCGTAGGATAACTCTTTATAAGTGGTTGGCCAGGAGCTTTGTGATTAGCTTAAGACAACAGTTGAGCAGAGTGATCGGCCTGTAGTCATTGACTGTGGTGGGAGAGCCATTCTTGGGAATCAGAGTGATTAAACCATCATTTATGCTTTGTAGATCAAGATCGCCCGCATGGAATTGAGCGCAAAGGGTATAGAAATCCTCTTTGATGATTTGCCAGCAAGCCTTGAGAAACAGCCCACTAAAACCATCGGGGCCTGGTGCTCGATCGGTAGGCATTTCTTTGACTACCAAGTCAATCTCTTCCTTGGTAAATGGAACCGTGAGGTGGTCCAGGTTCTCAGTTGTCCGGATGAGGGAAGGTAGGTCAAACCTCATTTGTGTTGGGTTGTAAGTGCCAAGTCTGTCTATGTATGTGTGGAAGAGAAGGGCTTCTTTACCCGTATGGTCCTGCACCATCAGTCCCTCTGGTGTTTGAATAATAGCCACATTGTTTTTTCTGTAACGTTCTGTCGCAACTGCTTGGACGAATTTTGTGTTTTCGTCTCCGAACTTAACCCAATGGATGGTGTATCTCTTCTTCCAATACTATTTCTGATAATCCAACAGTCTCAGGAGGTGTTTTTTGATTGTAGAAGTGCATGCTCTAGCCAATGCAACCAAAAGACCGATCTGATGGAAGAGACTAGGCAGCACATTATACGTCAACACTCCCCCTCACGTGTGGCTCCCTCAGGCCTAAACATGGACCGAAAGTGGGTTGCAATATAATTGCGCCAGCCGGGTCTTGAACTCAAGACCTCTTGGCTCGGATACCATGTAGAAGTGCATGCTCTAGCCAATGCAACCAAAAGATTGATCTGATGAAAGAGACTAGGCAACACATTATACGTCAACATTGATGATCTTTCAGAAGTTGCTTTCTAGTAGAGTGAGGGGTCGTAGGTTCTCGAGATCATCCAGCTCAGTAAGGGTTTTGTTTGTGTTTTCAATTGCCACCGAAAGTCGAGAGATATTCTTGCTCCACACTTTTAATTCTTGATGTAGTGACTTGAATTTTCGACAAAGAATCATGGCCGCATTAGATGAGTTGATAGGTTGGTCCCAAACTTTTTTGACCACATCCATAAAGCCCGGGTGGAGCAACCAATAAGATTCAAATCCGAATAATTTGGCACGGGGAATCTTTGTTTCGATGCTTATCACACATGGGGGATGATCCGAAACAGGTTTGCAAAGGGGTTTAACTAGTGTGTTGGGGTACACAAGAGTCCAGTGGAGTGAGGTGAAAAACCAGTCGAGTTGCTCAAGTAGAGGATCTTGTTGCATGTTGCTCCATGTGTACAGACGACCCTTGAGTGGCAATTCAATTAAGTTGTGCTTACGGATAATGTCATTGAAAGTGCACATGTCATTAGGATCACCTCCTGGTTTATTGCGCCGGGCCTTGAATGTAATTGAAGTCTCCAAGGAGTAAACAGTCGTCATTTGTTTGTATGTCCATGTCATACATCCACTGGGTGTAATCATCGCGAGCCGGACCCGTGCAAGGACCATAAATGTTGTATAAGGTCCAGGATTGTGCGGAGAGCGTACTAGTGAATTTGATGCCCAAAACATAATCATTAACGATGGCCACATCACTAGTGAAAACAGAGCTATTCCAGACAGTAAGGAGACCACCAGAAGCACCACTGGATGTAACAAATGCAAACTTATGAAATCTCTTAGGGCAACAAGTTTTTATGAAAGCCAGGTCAATAAAAGATTTCTTAGTTTCTTGCAAACAAACGATAGCGCAACCACTAACAGTGATATCATTGGATAGAGCCTGGAGTTTTTTGTCCGAATTTAACCCGTGAATGTTCCAACACAGAATGTTCCAATTACGCAAAAGAGGCATAAAGAAGCCGGAGATCTACTCCGAAGAGGAAGAATCTTCTCCTGCATTCATGGAGTGATCTTCAGGAGCCGCAAGAGCTAGCAGAGCATCTTCAGTTAGTTCGATCGGTGGGACATCGCATCGGTTGATACCAAGATCCTGCATGGTGCGAAGAGGTGTAGGTGGCGGAGCCTGAACTGAAGCAGAAGTTGAGGAGTTGGATGCAGCCAATGGAACATGTCTTGGCTTGACTTTGGAGATAGGAGCTCGGACATATGAAATATGTGGCACTCTGAATCCATCATAACGAGTGGAGCGGGTACTACGGCGAACTTCAGTAGTAACCAGGGGCACCTGAAACTTAGAGCGGCGTGGGCAAGAAGGGGATGGGCCGGGGGCTATGGGCAGCACCTGGGCCAAGCCCAAATCTGAAGATTCGTCCACATGTTGGGACAGAATGTGCGGCCTAATATTTGAAGTATCAGTAGGCGCCAAAACTGGCCCTCCTCCTGCAGAGCAAGGGTACCAACACCATCAGAAGGTTCCAGCAGGGTGTCCATGGCGGGCAGAACAGGCAGAGCACCATTAGAAGATTCCAGCACGGTGTCCATGGCGGGCAGAATAGGCAGGGCATCATTGGACCCTCCGCGGCACTTTCAGTAAGAGTTGGGACAGTTTCTTCAGAAAGGGTAGCATCCTCTGATTGAATTTTAGTAATTTGAATAGTAGATGGCCTAGAGGGTGCATTCAGTATGCGGGGGGAGAAACATACTGATAGCATGTTCTCATCAGTCTGAACCTGAAAACCAGTCGCAGGCACAGTGACTTGCAGATCGATTGGTGGCAATCCATAGCCCGAGCTCCAGGGGCCATAAGCAGCCACCACCCTCATAATAGAGCTTGAGAGATATGCAGTAAATATGTTGCGAGGGATGAGATCATTGGTAAGGATAGTAGTAAGATCATTGCCCTAAACACAAATACTCACATGAAGGTTGTTAGCAGAGATAGCAACATCAACAGAGATAACATCTGGTGTGACATGAGCCACAAACATGGTACTGACAGGAGCAGCGACCTCTAAAGATGAATCATTAGTGCTGACAGTCGAGCTAGAGTCCCAGGCAGAATTGAGGCTGTCTGAAACATTGTCCTCAGGGAGAATGTCACCTTGAACATGCAGACCCTGTGCGGCTAACCAGGCCTGGAAATTAACCAATGCTGCAGGCATTTGAGCCACAGGGGGTTGAGGCCAAGCATCCCACTGCGCTGGTTGTGGAGCATCCCGATGAGCAGCATTATGAGGTCCATCAGCATTCCCAATTCCATTCTGTATCAGCCAATTTTGTAGTTGCTGCTGGTAGAGCTGTTCGGCAGTGAGGCCCTCCCCAAACATGGGGTGCGGGATGCCATTGGCAGGCGGTGGTTCCTCATCAGCAGTGGGAACTTCAGGGTCATGGGCATTCCAGTCCGCTCCCCTAAGAATGAAAACAACAATAGTCCAGCACGCATGATCTCCACCTAACTGACGAATCACAAAACTCTTGGGAATAAAACGCGTATGAATAACCCTAACTTTGATCAGTACCACTCAACGGTCAATATTTGGATTATTCCAAGAAACAAGACAGCCATAGTCATCAACAGAGCGCCGCAGATAGAAATCAGTCTGATAATTGTCCGGGAATCCAATATACATCAGCCGGACCTCGGGCCCATAGGTGGTATTGCGCATATTCAAAGCAGCGTTATGTCTAACGAAGGAGACTACGAGATCCTCATCATCAAGTTGGAAAGTAGTGTTGACCGCAGTATCTCTGATGAATGAGTTGGCGAATGCAAACATACCAATACCCAGGGGATGGTCAGAGGCCTCCATAGTGTGCAGACCCGCTTCATGCAGGAGACCGTCAATGGTGTCGCAGAGACCCTCGCGGAGATGCAGAGGCACAAATCTGCTTACTTCCGCAATGGCGAGGAAGTTGTGGTTGAGCGGAGGGATGGGGTTGACGACCATGTCAGCGCGCACCTTCCGGTCAGCCAGACCGGGTTCGATGGACCACCCTAGCAGCAGGAAGGGGATGGGGTTCATCAGATAGTTGGCCATGGTGGTGGAGATGCCGGCGGGCGCAACGAGACCGGCGGGCGAGGTGGAGGGTGGTGGCGTAGCTAGAGCGAAGCGCTCTGCTTCATTGGGAAGCGGGGTGGGCTGGGAGGTGGAATGCGAGTCGTCCGGGGTGGAGGTGAGGGTTTTTGGTCGCCACTGCCATCTTTGGGCCCACCGCCGCTGCCAACAAGAGGTGTCCAGGTGTCCATAGTGATCGCAGATGCTGCATCGAACAGGTGAGGATGGGCGGCTGCTCGGGCGAGTGAGGGGGCAAGTTGGAGTGATTGATGGAGGTCTGTTGATCTATTGCCTATCTTGACCAGATGTGACCGGATTATGAAGATTTGAGTCCGTAAATGTGTTACGTGAATCCATGGACCTTTTTTTGGCTGGACAATTAAAGATTTTGTGCCAAAAGGCAAATAATCCGCGCATGGCAAAGATTCTTGTGGTGACCCCATTGTAAGCATTTAGCACAAAGTAGGCCCCAATTTTTGGCAAGATCAGAAACTTCCTTCTATGAATATCCTGCTCTCAACAAATCGGCCATATGAGGTTTAGATAACGTGGGGGGCCATGAAGAGTGTGGCGGGGCATACCTTAGCACAGAAGTCAGGAAACTTTGCGGTAATTGTGGATATTCCATGATATTGAAAAACCGAAAACTGCTAATCACAATTGAATGCTCTGAAAATGCCGAATTAACCGACACGCAATGAATCTCCGCATGCATGGGATCCATGATGCATGTGTCTTCTGTCGGCTCAGCCATGCACGTGGGGAGTGAGATGAACATGAAGCCTGATTGTTGTTCTTGTCATGGAAATCCATGGAGGCTATGGGAACAATAGAAAACTTGCTCAACTCCATGGCAGAATCAGCACAGAGAGTCGTTTACTGGAAAACCGGCTTGTTATAATGGATGGCTATGGGGCTACGACCAGCAATGGGCTCCAGGCGCTCATCAACATGCCATTGATGTTCAAAATGCTTGTAGCCATTGAAACGACCATTGAAGAGATGAAAGTGACAGATAAAATCTGTCCAAATGCGGTCTTTGAGGCCATGAATGAAATGACCCACTTTATTACCAGCCATAGAGAAACAAAATGATATGTCACTAAGCTTATACACCTTAAATCCTTTCGGATGCTCACCAATACAACATTGCAAAGCCACACCCACCAAGTCTTCAGAGAGAGGAAATGAGGCCGAAGAGAAAGACACCACCAAGAAAAATTCCTTGGTATTGCGAGAAGGTGATAAGTGCACCGTTTCTCCAAAGCGCCGACGTACCTGATCTGCCATGGCTAGGCCAGGGTTGAAATCCCAGTGTAGAAGGCCTTCCATGGTGGAGATTAGTGACTAGATCCATGGTTGGTGGAGAGCAGGTGGAAGGGGGAGGGGAGGAGGAAGAGGATCCATCTTTTGTGGGCTGCCCTAGACACCAAGGTGGGTTCTCTTGTTACAAGAATTTGATTTACATATCACTGATAGGAAAGGAGCCGAGAACCACATAGCTGATAACTTGTCTAGGTTAGAAAATATTCTTGATAACCCACTACCCATTGATGATAGCTTTCCCGATGAACAACTAGTTGCAACAAATGTTTCTCATAGTACTCCTCCGTATGCTTATTATGATAATTATATTGTTGCTAAATTTATACCACCTAGTTTCACAAACCAACAAAAGAAAAATATCTTCTAAGATTTAAGACATTACTTTTGGGATGACCCACATCTTTATAAAGAAGGAGTAGATGGTATTATTAGACATTGCGTACCTAAGCATGAACAGGAACAAATCCTACGGAAATGTAACTCCGAAGCTTATGGAGGACATCATGTAGGGGATAGAACTGCTCACAAGGTATTGCAATCTGGTTTTTATTGACCTACTATCTTCAAGGATGCTCGTAAGTTTTTTTATCTTGTGATGAATGTCAAAAGATAGGTAATATTGGTAAGCATCAGGAAATGCCTATGAATTATTCACTTATTGTCGAACCATTTGATGTTTGGGGTTTTGATTATATGGGACCTTTTCCTTCCTCTAATGGTACACACATATTTTGGTTGCTGTTTGGGTAGAAGCTATTCCAACTAATAGTGCTGATCATAACACTTCCATTAAAATTCTTAATGAAGTTATTTTCCCAAGGTTTGGAGTCCCTGGATATCTAATGACTGATGGTGGTTCACACTTTATCCATGGTGATTTCTGTAAAATGCTTGCTAAATATGATGTTAACCATAGAATTGCTTCACCTTATCATCCTCAATCTAGTGGTCAAGTTGAACTTAGTGATAGAGAAATAAAGTTAATATTACAAAAAATTGTCAATAGGTCCCGAAAGAATTGTTCTAAGAAACTAGATGATGCACTTTGGGCCTACACAACAGTTTATAAAAATCCTATGGGCATGTCTCCATATAAAATGGTTTATGGAAATGCTTGTCATTTGCCTATCGAGTTAGAACATAAACCATATTGGGCAATTAAAGAACTCAATTATGATTTCCAACTTGCCGGTGAAAAGATGTTATTTGATATTAGCTCACTAGATGAATGGAGAACCCAAGCTTATGAAAATGCCAAACTATTCAAATAAAAAGTTAAAAGGTGGCATGACAAAAGAATCCAAAAGCATGAATTCAAAGCTGGTGAACATGTTCTTTTGTACAACTTTCGTTTTAGATTCTTTCTAGGAAAACTTCTCTCCAAATGGGAAGGACCATGTTATCGAAAAGGTTTATCGTTCTGGAGCCATTAAGATCAATAATGTCGAAGGCACTAATCCAAAGGTGGTCAATGGGCAAAGCATTAAGCATTATATCTCAGGTACACCTATTAATGTTGAAAGCAATATTATCCAAACATTGACACCGGGGAACACATAAAAGAAACCTTCCAGAAGACTCCGAAATCCTCAAAAAGAGGAGGTACGTGATACGGTAAGTAAACGGACTCCAAAAAATCCGCAAAAATATTTTCTGTTAGTTTTGGAATATTAGAAAATAAGGAAAATAAGAAATAACCAGGAAGGAAACCAAGGAGGGCATGATACACCATGTCGGTGTACAAAAGTAGGGGCTCTCCTTTTGCACCCCTTTACTTGTGCACGGGCAATCAGAGCCGCGCCCACGGCCACACTAAGCAGGGCAGAGGAGGGAAGCCGGAACACAAGACGACCAAAGCGACGCCAGGACCAGAGGCGCAAAGAGAGCAAGAGGGCGAGGTGGACTCCCCCAGCAAGACCCTTGCCGGGGTGGCTTCCGCAGCCTCGGCAAGATCCTTGCCGAGGCAACTTGCCTGACGCCAGCAGAGCGTGCCACCCTTGAGCCCAAGGGGTTCCAACAGCATCAACCACATTGGAACCAAGGCTCGGGAGGCACCTCCGTGGTGGCATGCAGATCTTTGTAGAGATCACAAATACACAAGATCAGACAAGAACCAGGAGACGACGATCCTTGGCGAGATCCTTGCCAAGGAAGTCCATGAGACCCCCGGCAAGATCCTTGCCGAGGACGACCGCGGTGCCACGGCAAGACCCTTTCCGGGCCACCAGCAAGGCCCTTGCCGAAGACACCTGCGGGGCCAAAGCTAGGCCCACACCCACCAAGACTGCACCGCCACTCCCACACAGCTGCTAGCTCGACCAGCTAAGCAGGCATCTGCATGGCAGCGTGCGGCCTCCACACCAACTCAGCAAGCACCTGGCATGCAAATCTTCATGAAAGCTCCACCACCTCGCCAGCCCAGCAGCCAGCCAACGTGGCGCTACAACGCCTCGTCAGCCTAGATGCGCGTCGGAGCCAGGCGAGGCGACGATAGCTAGGATGAGCTTCTTTGCCGTCCCCAATAAAGCAAGAGGGGCACGTTGGTAGCGCATTAAATGTGTTTGTCTGACGATGCCAGGGGGTAGACTCAGCCCCTGTACACCTTTCCACCTCCTGTGTGCCACTGTGGCGACCCCTTTTGTCTATAAAAGGAGGCCCGAGGTGTACTGGAGAGGGATTCAGATCTTTTGGACTTGACAGACACCGCAACTAGTTCAAGAACACAAGAACACTCAAATATACACTAAGCAGGACTAGGGTTTTATGTGTCTCTGCGGCCCGAACCTGGGTAAACGATCTGCGTGCTGACCGCCAGACCCGCTCTTTGCACAACCCTGCGCCCGCCAACCGTAGAAGGGATCCCAGTGATCCCATAGGTGTCATTTCCCACCGACATCTCTGGCGTGCCAGGTAGGGATGCGCAGTTGTGAAAATCCAGTCTAGCAGTTAGTTTAGCAGTTCTTCATTGCCATGCCTCTCAGGAAGAAGACGATCACAACGATCGGTTCGTCGGGGGACGAACGGCCCGTACCAGTACGGGCGAGTGGTAGGGCGGTCGCAGACGGAAGCCAAGGCGCGGCTCGCAAACACCCGCATCACTCTGGCAGCCAAAGCCTAGTGAGTGGCGTCGTTCGTGCGCGAGACGACATGCCACATGCCATGAAATCCAAAGACAGAGCAAGGCCCCCCGCAGGCGGCACGGGCCCCTCCAGGGGCGGCATCGTGCCACCCACGGGCGGCGCGGCGACTTCCGAGGTGCTTACGCCGGCTCCCCCGATGCACTCTTCCCAGGTTGTGCGTGACAAGCAGCGTCACGACGCTGGTGACCCCGAGCACCGTCATGGGAAGAGTCATGTGCATCATTCGCGGGACGTAGAAGGCCAGCACGCGCGCCGAGGCGCTGGCGAAAACAGCATACAACCACCAGGCCATGATAGAGCTCCTTCTAACTGTAGGATCGAAAGTATGTCTAGAGGGGGGGGGGTGATTAGACTACTTGACCAAAAAAACTTAACCTTTTCCCAATTCTAGTTCTTGGCAGATTTTAGCTATTTTAGGACAAGTCAAGTGATCATCACACAATTCAAGCAAGCATGCAAAGAGTATATTGGCAGCGGAAAGTAAAGCATGCAAGTTGCAAGAATGTAAAGGGAAGGGTTTGTAGAGTTCAAACACAATTGGAGACACGGATGTTTTTCCCGTGGTTCGGATAGGTGGTGCTATCCTACATCCACGTTGATGGAGACTTCAACCCACGAAGGGTAACGGTTGCGCAAGTCCACGGAGGGCTCCACCCATGAAGGGTCCACGAAGAAGCAACCTTGTCTATCCCACCATGGCCATCGCCCACGAAGGACTTGCCTCACTAGTGGTAGATCTTCACGAAGTAGGCGATCTCCTTGCCCTTACAAACTCCTTGGTTCAACTCCACAATCTTGTCGGAGGCTCCCAAGTGACACCTAGCCAATCTAGGAGACACCACTCTCCAAGAAGTAACAAATGGTGTGTTGATGATGAACTCCTTGCTCTTGTGCTTCAAATGATATTCTCCCCAACACTCAACTCTCTCTCATAGGATTTGGATTTGGTGGAAAGAAGATTTGAGTGGAAAGCAACTTGGGGAAGGCTAGAGATCAAGATTCATATGGTAGGAATGGAATATCTTGGCCTCAACACATGAGTAGGTGGTTCTCTCTCAGAACATATGAGTTGGAAGTGTAGATGTGTTCTGATGGCTCTCTCCATGAGTGAAGAGGAGGTGGAGGGGTATATATAGCCTCCACACAAAATCCAACCGCTACACAATTTACCAATCTCGGTGGGACCGAATCAACAAACTCGGTCGGACTAAAATAGTAAACCTAGTGACCGTTAGAGATTTTCGGTGGGACTGACATGCAACTCGGTAGGACCGATATGGTCAGGGTTAGGGCATAACGTAATCTCGGTGAGACCGATTACACAAACTCGGTGAGACCGATTTTGGTAATTAGCTAATCAGAGAGTTGGTCAGGCAAACTCGGTGGGACCGATTTGCTCTTTCGGTGAGACCGAAAAGTTACAAAAAGGAAACGAAGAGTTTGGATTGCAATCTCGGTGGGACCGATCCGCTCTTTCGGTGAGACCAAAAAGTTACGAAAAGGAAACAGAGAGATTGCAATCCCATCTCGGTGAGACCGAGCTCCCTATCGGTAGAACCGATTTGCTTAGGGTTTGGCAATGGCTATGCCAAGTGAAACTCGGTGGTGCCGGATTGAAAGAATCGGTATGACCGAGTTTGGCTTTGGGTTTAGGTCAAGAGTGGATATGAGAAAGTAGTTGAGGGTTTTGGAGCATATCATTAAGCACTTGAAGCAAGAGGCTCATTAAGCAGCACCTCATCCCTCCTTGATAGTATTGGCTTTTTCTATGGACTCAATGTGATCTTGGACCACTAAAATGTAAAATGAAGAGTCTTGAGCATATGAGCTAGAGCCAATCCTTTGTCCTTAGCATTTTGAGGGTTCCACTTTCACCATCCATGCCATGCCAATCATTGAGCTTTCCTGAAATAATCATCTTGGAATAGCATCAGCTCAATGAGCTATATGTTGTTATGAATTACCAAAACCACCTAGGGATAGTTGCACTTTCAATCTCCCCCTTTTTGGTAATTGATGACAACATATAGATCAAAGCTTCGACAAATAATAATAAGAGTGAAATATATCGTTGCTTTGAGAAGTATGTGATAAGTAAGAGCTCCCCCTAAATTTGTGCATATTTAAGATTTGCTTTGGACTGCAAATGCACAAAGAGTTAGAATCATGGGTTACTCTTCCATGTCACATACATCTTGGTGGAGCGCTCAAAATGATAAGAATTAAATACATGCACTCATCACCAAGAAAAATGAATGATCACATAAGATAGATAGAATAATATCAAGCATGCATAAGTGTAGCTTATGATCAAACACATGATCATCAATGTCTCACAAGCATATCAAAGTATCTCACACAAAAGCAAACAAAGTTTGAAAAACCACCAAATAAAGCAAGAGAGAATAAAAGCAACACACACTCTCTCTCTCGAAGCCTATGATCTATACATTTTTCTCCCCCTTTGGCAACAAGTTACCAAAAAGTTCCTAGAAAATGCATAGTGCTAGATCGAATCTCAGGCTTGATCTTCTGGTGGTGGTGGAGTCTGGATCACTCCAAGGACGAAGCCTTTTGTAGACGTGGTTGGAGTTGAAGCTGAGGTAGATGCTGGAGCTGGTTGGGCTGGTGCTGTAGCTGGAGCTGAGGTGGTGGCTCTGGTGTCAGGAACTGGCACTGCAGTCGACCTCGGAGCTCGTGGCACTCTGGCAAATGCATCAGTTGTAGTCTTCCCTCTCCTCTCCTGCATGTCATCTTGAAGTTGCTCCACTATAGACTGAATCTCTGTTACTTTGACATCCATGTCATAGAACTTTTGTTCTATGATCCTCTCTAAGCTCTGCTGATTCTGAGTGAGGGTGGCCAGTCCTTTCTCAATCCTCAGTGTGGATGCAATCAAGTAACCAAGCTGCTCTTGTTTGGTTTTCAAGAAATACTCAGTTGCCTTCTCTTGAGTTGGCATCTTGGCAGCTTTCTCCTTCCTTGCCTTCTCCTTCTTTGCTTGTGCTTGAACCGATGATGGTTCATTCTCATTCATGACAACTTGATTGTCCTCAAAGTCTGGATGGATGGGCAGGTGTTCCTTGTCCAGTAGGTATATGCCTGTGCCCATCTTGGAGTTAATTAGCTCCTGGATCTGAGGGGCATATCCACAACTCCTCTTTTGATCAGCTGCTGTCCTCTTAATGGTCTCTACCATGAGGCTCATCACCTTGAACTTCTGTGGCACATCAAATATATGAAGCAAATTTATTGCATGGCCTCTTATCATCTTGTGATCACCTAACTTGGGCAACAGAGTGTGCCTTAGGATCCAGTTGATAGTTGGCAGCCCTGACAGAAGATAATGCACTGAGCCAAACTTGAAAGTTTCAAGAGCTTCATTTGGAATTTCCTTGTACATGTTGGACATAGAGTTGTGGTCCATCTTCTTCTTGGCATAGACATCCAAGTCATCTTCATTTTCCTCTGGGGCATTGATCAGCTGAGCCCATTCAGCAACTGTAGATTTGGTACCTCATACCTTCATACATCCACACAATCCTTCCATCTGGATAGAAGTGTGCTGTGGAGTAGAACTGCATGATTAGCTCTTCATTCCACTTTGTGAGCTTTTGCCCAACAAAGTCTGCTACTCCACAAGCATTGAAGCTATCATACACTCCAGGCTAGTGCTCTTCATTGTCCTTGATGTACTCCCAATCAACCCATCTCATGTCACAAACAATGGGCTTCTTGTCCAACAAAACTGTCTCATAGAAGTCCTGCTGTTCCTTAGTGTGGAACCTGTAATCAACATCAGTTCTTCTCCTTGAAGCATATGGATCTGCTTCTCTCCACTTCCTGAGCCCTGAATCTCTTCTGATTTTCATGTCCTCAGCCACAGGATGAGCATCATTGTGGTCTGGGATCTTGGGCTTAAGCTTCCTTAGAACTTGACCTTCTTCTTCCTTAGCAATGTCAGGCACTGGGGCCTTGTTCTTCTCAGCAGCTGGTATGCTCCTTGTATTCCTCTTTGGAGCTGACTTGGGCTTGGAGGCAGATTTGGGTGCTTCTTTGGGCTTTGATGCAGCAGCCCCTGTCCTGATAGCATCACCCATAAGCTTAGGTGCCTTAGGTGCTAGAGCAACAACCTCTTCTTCCTCTTCCTCTTCAGAATCTCTCATGATTGAGGATCTCCCAAGCACTCTAGGAGTGGTCTTTTTGACCCTCTCCTTCCTCTTCTTCCCTTCAGCAGCAACTGGCTCTATGGGTGCAGGTTTTTCAGGAATCTGAGTTGAGGCTCTGGCCTTTGGCATAGGCTGCCTACCTGCTGGCCTTTTGATTTTCATCCCTGGCTTTGTGCTCTGTGCTGGGCCATATTCCTTCTTGAGCACAACTCTCTTGGAAGTTGCTTCCTCTTCTGCCACATAGTCCTCATCCTCTGAGTCTGAGGTTCTCTTCTTCCTTTGTCTGGTGGCAGCTTTTGGCAGGTTGCTAGGGGTGCTCCTGCTGCCTTCATCTGAAGAACTGGAGGGACTAGTGCCCTCACTCATGTGCACTTGCTGTTCTGACACATTCTGGCCGTCACTCTGATCAGACATGATGAAAAAGCTGACTGCTGACCCTGTGAATAGTTTATAGATGAGGTAGAATAGATGAGCATCACAAAATGCAGAGATTTTTGCAAAAGAATGATTCAAAACCTTAGTTTTAGTTTCCCACAGAAATCATTTCGGATCTACCGATTTTTAAACTCGGTGATACCGAAGCAGTTTTGGAACCTAAACCAGTGAACTTGGTCAGACCGAGTCACAGTTCGGTGGCACCGAGACTGCTAGGGTTTCACAAACTTCCAAAATCGTTCACACCGATTAGTAATTCTCGGTCAGACCGAGTCTTACTTGTGCAATGGCATGAGGCAAATCGGTGGGACCGAGTTTTTCAACTCAGTGGGTCCGAGATGGTTTCGGCAGAAACCTAACCCTAAAATTTTCGAATCAATCCTATTCTATGAACGTATTGACTGGATAGGAGTGTTTCAATCGTGGCTAGAAACAATATGATCACAATGTGCTAGGAATCAAATTGGGGATAGCACAAAGATCGAGTCCATACCCTAGTTCGGCGGAGACTCGCTACGGCAGCAACGGCGAGGTTGAATTCCGTTGACGGCGATGGAGACCAGCGACTGGAGGCGGCTGGCGGCGAGGAGACGATCCGGATACCATGTTGGCAGAGCGAGCTATCGCGCGGGCGAAGGGGTTCGGAGAAATTTCCAAATTTTTGCCCGTGACTATATATAGCCCGACCCTGTCGGTGTGACTGAGTGGAACAACTCGGTGGCACCGAGATGCAAAACTGTATACAGTTATTGCAACTCGGTGTGACCGAATGGTTCAAATCGGTTGCACCGAGATCGAGAATTCAGATCAACTTAATGATCTCGGTAGGACCGAAAGTAGGATATCGGTCAGACCGAAAATCACAAAGAGTTTTTGGAGGTTTAAGTCTATGACGAATTGGGGACTCCGAGTGCTCCTCACACAGAGTGGTTCGAATCTGACTTGATCAAATTTTGTGATGTAGCATGAATAGAGTTTGAGACGAGAAAAGCATAGATAGCTAGAGAAGGTTCTTAGGCATTCTTGTCCATCCACTTGGCAAAAGGAAATAAAACCAAACAATCAAAACAACAAGTGGATGTCCTCGAATGAATAAAATATGCAACCAACATGCTCACACAATAAATTGGCAATTGAAATATGTGACAGAGCATGCACAACCAATTCTAGAATCTATCAAGCAATTGGCGATGACTAGGTCATCTATATATGAGTATATTGACTTAGGAGTCAAGTGAGAACACTTGATCATAGGTCATACTCATCGTTTAAGCACAAGTGGGGTTACCACTTTTACATAAAGTGTTGTTGTGTTCACACCATTAGAGTTGCTTTAACTCAATTGTTAGAGTAAAGCTCCCCCTAGATGTGAGATCCCCCCTAAGAGGGATGAACTAACCTTGGGTTTTGTCGATGATGACTTCATGTAGGTGTTGAAGATGTGGATGCTCTATGTTGATGTAGATCCTTTGGAGCTATCCTTTGGAGTGATTTGCACTTTCAATACCTACACGGGTTAGTCCCACAAGGAACAAGCAAGCGTATCCATAGACATAGAGTGATGCACACACGAGATGATGTCTATGAAAGCTTTAGGTTACCTTGTCCCTTGTCTTACCAACAAGAGGGTTTGTGACTCCTTGAACTAGTGCAAGATGTGGAAGTTGATTGCACATGTTCTTGCCAAAATGATAAGAGTGAAGTATATTGGCAGAGTCACCCTCAAGAACTCTTCTAGTTCTTCTTCTTCGGGATCCACACCATCTTGATGGGAATCCTCAGAGTTGTAGTTGTACTTGATGAAGTGGAACTTGATGTAGTCTTGGGAACCCACTTGACCAAGGCCTTAGGAGCTTCTTCAAATGCATCAATTTTCTCTTGAAGCTTGTCCTTGCCTTTTTGCTTGTGGTCTTGTGGTGGAAGATCATCTTGAGCTTGTGTCCCCTTGGATGAAGTAGGATCATACTTCTCTTGTTGAGGAACAAACTTCGTCTTGGGGTATTGATCTTCTTCCCACTCAACTCCATTGGCATTGAACTTTCGTTCAAAACCAATACCTTGATTCTTCCGGTGCCTTCCTTGCTTGCGTACAATTTCCTCGAATTGCTTACTCCCTGCAAGGCTCTTGTAAACACCTTTCTCTATAATTCCCTTCAATAAGCTATTTTCTTGCTCAAGTGTAACTTGGCTAAGAGAATCATTAGTGGAATCAAGAGAACTACTAGAAGCAACAACATTGGATTTAGCATGATTATTGTTACTACTAGAGAAAGAATCTTTCTTGTTCTTGTTACTAGATTTGACTTGAGGCATGTAAGTGGATAAGAGTAAACACTTGGCAATGTAAGAAGACCTTTTCTTGCGAAGATCGTCATTGATTGCCTTTAAGAACTCATGCTCTTGCTCAAGGTTGAGCTTTTCAAAACGTAATTTCTCATGAGTCCTTAAAAGTTCTCGATGATCTCCTAAGATAGTTTCATGAGCTAACTTAAGAGTGTTTAGTTCTTTAGTTAGAGACTCAATCTTCTCTTTTTCATTGTCATTCGTTTCATCATAGTATTCACCACTATAGTTGTCAACAAGTAACTCATCATCACCTAACAAGTCATCTTCATCACTATTGAAATCAATATACTCGGGATGTGATACCTTTGGACCTTTGGCCATGAAGCATCTTCCAATTCCTTCATTTGGTGAATCAAATATGTCGTAGGAGTTGGTTGACACAAGTGCTAGTCCGGCAACACCTTCATCTTGAGTATATTCGGAGTCGGAGTGATAGCTTCTCTCGGAGTGGCTGTCGGAGTCGGAGCCGGATACCCATTCACCAACATGAGCTTGATGTCTTCGTTTTGTGTAGCTCCTTGATGACTTTTCCTTCCTTCCCGAAACCTTGCTTCTCTGTGAGTATCTTCGTTCATAACGATCATCTCTACTCCTTCTCTCTCTTGGTGGTGATTCTTCTCTTTTGCTTCTTCTTTTTGGAGAGTCTTCTCTTCTCTTGTAGGGAGCCGTACACTCATTGGAATAGTGTCCGGGTCTTCCACAATTGTAGCAGTTTCGCTCTCGACTAGAAGATCTTTTGTCATTATAGGACCTTGACTTGGAGCTTCTATCTTTGCTTCTACTCTTGTAGAACTTGTTGAAGTTTTTCACCATTAAGCTCAATTCTTCATTGAAGTTTTGTTTCTCACTTGATGATGTAGGGGCTTCACATGAGGCTTTGTAGGCACCACTTGATTTGTTGTGAAGTTCCTCTTTATCCTTAAGTGACATCTCATGAGCAACAATTCTTCCAATTACTTCCGTTGGCTTGAGATCTTTGTAATTGGGCATCATTTGGATCAATGTGCACACGGTATCATATTTTCCATCCAAGGCTCTTAGGATCTTCTTGATGATGAATCTATCGGTCATCTCTTCACTTCCTAAGCCGGCAATCTCATTTGTGATGAGAGCAAGCCTAGAGTACATTTCAGCGACACCTTCGCCATCCTTCATTTTGAACTTGTCAAGTTGACTTTGAGGCACATCCAATTTGGATTCCTTGACGGAGTCGGTACCTTCATGCATATCAATCAAAGTGTCCCAAATTTCCTTTGCATTCTCAAGACGGCTGATTTTGTTGAATTCCTCGGGGCACAATCCATTGAACAGAATATCACAAGCTTGAGCATTGTATTGCAACATTTTCAACTCATCCGCGGTAGCTTCACGGTTTGGTTCTCTCCCATCAAAGAAGTCACCTTGCAAACCAACACACACAATAGCCCAAACGGCGGGGTTATGTCCAGGAATATGCATTTTCATTTTATGCTTCCAACTAGCAAAATTAGTACCATCAAAGTAAGGTCCTCTACGGTGATAATTTCCCTCGCTTGACGCCATACTCTCCTAGGTTGTGAAACCAAGGCTATGACCACCAAGAGCTATGGAAATCAAAGCAAATGGAGACCAAAGCTCTGATACCACTTGCAGGATCGAAAGTATGTCTAGAGGGGGGGGGGGTGATTAGACTACTTGACCAAATAAAAACTTAACCTTTTCCCAATTCTAGTTCTTGGCAGATTTTAGCTATTTTAGGACAAGTCAAGCGATCATCACACAATTCAAGCAAGCATGCAAATAGTATATTGGCAGCGGAAAGTAAAGCATGCAAGTTTCAAGAATGTAAAGGGAAGGGTTGGTAGAGTTCAAACGCAATTGGAGACACGGATGTTTTTCCCGTGGTTCAGATAGGTGGTGCTATCCTACATCCCTGTTGATGGAGACTTCAACCCACGAAGGGTAATGGTTGCGCGAGTCCACGGAGGGCTCCACCCATGAAGGGTCCACGAAGAAGCAACCTTGTCTATCCCACCATGGCCATCGCCCATGAAGGACTTGCCTCACTAGCGGTAGATCTTCACGAAGTAGGCGATCTCCTTGCCCTTACAAACTCCTTGGTTCAACTCCACAATCTTGTCGGAGGCTCCCAAGTGACACCTAGCCAATCTAGGAGACACCACTCTCCAAGAAGTAACAAATGGTGTGTTGATGATGAACTCCTTGCTCTTGTGCTTCAAATGATAGTCTCCCCAACACTCAACTCTCTCTCACAGGATTTGCATTTGGTGGAAAGAAGATTTGAGTGGAAAGCAACTTGGGGAAGGCTAGAGATCAAGATTCATATGGTAGGAATGGAATATCTTGGCCTCAACACATGAGTAGGTGGTTCTCTCTCAGAACATATGAGTTGGAAGTGTAGATGTGTTCTGATGGCTCTCTCCACGAGTGAAGAGGAGGTGGAGGGGTATATATAGCTTCCACACAAAATCCAACCGTTACACAATTTACCAATCTCGGTGGGACCGAATCAACAAACTCGGTCGGACCGAAATAGTAAACCTAGTGACCGTTAGAGATTTTCGGTGGGACTGACATGCAACTCGGTAGGACCGATATGGTTAGGGTTAGGGCATAACGTAATCTCGGTGAGACCGATTACACAAACTTGGTGAGACCGATTTTGGTAATTAGCTAACCAGAGAGTTGGTCAGGCAAACTTGGTGGGACCGATTTGCTCTTTCGGTGAGACCGAAAAGTTACAAAAAGGAAACAGAGAGTTTGCATTGCAATCTTGGTGGGACCGATCCGCTCTTTTGGTGAGACCGAAAAGTTACGAAAAGGAAACAGAGAGATTGCAATCCCATCTTGGTGAGACCGAGATCCCTATCGGTAGAACCGATTTGCTTAGGGTTTGGCAATGGCTATGCCAAGTGAAACTCGGTGGCGCCGGATTGAAAGAATCGGTATGACCGAGTTTGGCTTTGGGTTTAGGTCAAGAGTGGATATGAGAAAGTAGTTGAGGGTTTTGGAGCATATCATTAAGCACTTGAAGCAAGAGGCTCATTAAGCAGCACCTCATCCCTCCTTGATAGTATTGGCTTTTTCTTTGGACTCAATGTGATCTTGGACCACTAAAATGTAAAATGAAGAGTCTTGAGCATATGAGCTAGAGCCAATCCTTTGTCCTTAGCATTTTGAGGGTTCCACTTTCACCATCCATGCCATGCCAATCATTGAGCTTTCCTGAAATAATCATCTTGGAATAGCATTAGCTCAATGAGCTATATGTTGTTATGAATTACCAAAACCACCTAGGGATAGTTGCACTTTCACTAACGTGGTTAGAAGTCGGAGCGTGTCACGGTCCACGCAGCTTTCGCCACCACCCACGCCAGCAGAAGCTTTGGCACGCACGCAATTGCTCCTCGACTTTCCTCCTGCTGCGGAAAAGCTCGACGAGTGGAGAGCCACCATCCGAAGCCTCGTCGGTGTTGCCAACAAAGATGAGCCACGACCGGCGGGGCCCTCAGGCCGGTGCTCCATCGAGCCGCCGCATGCCAGCGGTGGAAGGATCGGGGTTGCTGCGGCCACGGTGCACTCCCCTCCTCCACGCCAGCCACCACGGGTGTCGATCCGCCGTGATGACGCTTGTGATAACATTTCCATAGCGTCATCCGACCCAGGGACCCACCGCGATAAGCGCCAAGTTCTTCGGGAGCGAGCCCGTGAAGACGCTCGAACCACCATCGAGCGTCGACGCGATGCACGCCACCAGTCAGATAGGAGGGCGGGGCCCTCTATGGACCACCCAGCACCGGGGGGCTCTGGCGACCTACCCTACGAGGTGGGTTGCCCAGCCTTTACCCGTGAGCTGCGATAGTTCCAGTGGCCCTCCCACCGCATGTTCAAGCCTGACGTTGGCGAGAAGTACAACGGCAAGACCCACCCGTTAGAGTTCCTCAGCATCTACACCATCGCGATGCAAGCTACTGGAGCCCGCGGCGACAAGGTGCTTGCCAATTACTTCCCATTGGCACTCAAACCCAATGTCATGTCATGGTTGATGCACTTGCCGGCAGATTCCATTTCTTCTTGGTCGGACTTGTGCCATGAGTTCGTTGGCGCCTTTACCAGAGGCCACCAAGCTCACGTCCAGGCAAGTGATTTGCACATCATCCCCCAGAAGGAAGGTGAAACCATGCGCAAGTACATATAGAGGTTCAGCCGGGTGCAATACAACATCCCAGATGTTCATTCCACTACCGTGATCAGCGCATTCCATCAAAATGTGCGCAACCGCAAGATGCATGAAGAGCTGGCGATGAACAAGGTCAAAGATGTGGCCGAACTTTATGTTCTGGCCGATAGGTGCGCTCGAGCTAAAGAGGGGAGGAAGTACCCCGGCGAGGACACTGGCGTGGAAACCGACTCCACATACGAAGATATAGCCACCCCGACGAAGAAGGGCCAGTGCTGCAACAGGAAGCGCAAGGGCAAGACCGTGCTTGCCGTCAAGGGATCCGAGGACATCAGTGCTACCAAGAAGGCCAAGGCAGATGACCCCAACAAGGAAATTGCCGGGTGCGCCGCTTGCCGGGCCTTGGCGGCTGCCAACAAGCCAGGAGGCTCCGACAAGCAATATTGCAAGATCCACTACACCAAGGGCCACGACCTCCAGAACTGCTGGCAAGCCGAGCTGCTTGCTGAGAAGCGAAAAGCTGAGTATGAGAGGTGGGATAGGGAGAAGGGACAGGATGGTGCCGAGGGGTCTAGCAAGAAGCGTGGCGGCCAAGGAGGTCACCGCGGAAAGGATAACCAGCAAGAGAGGCCCGCTCGGGGCCGCGACAAGAAGCAAGGAGATGATGATCATGATGAAGATGAAGAGTCCGGCGAGCACGAGTTCCAGAAGGCTACGGAGGCCATGTGCGTCGACGGTGGTGCCTCGCTGCACACTTCTCACCGCTAGCTCAAGCAGTGGGCACGTGAGATCACAGCAGCGGGACCATCACTCGATGCTCAGAGGCCACTGAGGTGGACCAGCACGCCTATCATTTTTGATGCCGAGGACCACCCTGATCGCACAACTGCAGTTGGATGTTTGCCGTTGTTGGTCTCGCCAAACATACACAACCTCAAGGTGACGAAGATGCTAATTGACGCTGGGGCCGGTCTGAACTTGATCTCCCCCGTTGTGATCAAAAGGCTGTAGATTCCTGATGGAGACCTCGAAGAGACGGGCACGTTTCAAGGGGTCAACCCGGGGAGGAGTCAGCCGAAGGGTAAGGTCACGCTACCCGTGACGTTTGGAGGCGAGTTAAACTACAGGACGGAGAGGATTGTTTTCGATGTAGCCGAGATCCCCTTGCCCTACAATGGGATCCTCGGCCGCCCGGCACTAGCCAAGTTCATGGCGGCGTCGCCTTACGCCTACAACACACTGAAGATGCCGGGGCCAATGAGCATCATCACCGTCCCCTCCGACAAGAAGGATGCACTAATCTGCGCCGACCAACTCTACTGGGAAGCAGTTGGAGCGACTGCCGCCAAGGCACTCGCTCCTGCCGCTGGAGCCCCGGTAGGGAAGAAGACCAGCAAGACCTCTCGCACCCACTCCGGCAAGCGCACCTATTCAGAGTGTTGTGCTCCCATCGAGGACGTGCCAGAGAGCTCCATCAGCAAGAGCAAGAAATCCAGAGCTGCGCCACCAGAGACCAAGAGGGTGTCCATCGAGGAGGATGGCACAGGAGGAGCTTTCACCATAAGCTCCACCCTAGATAGCAAATAGGAAAGCGCGGTCGTCACCTTCCTGCAGGCGAATGTCGACGTGTTTGCATGGCAAGCATCCGACATCCCCGACGTTCCTAGGGAGGTGATTGAGCACCATCTTGCTGTCTGTCCTCATGCACGACCCGTCAAGCAGAAGGTCAGGAATCAAGCTTTGGAACGACAGGAGTTCATCACAGAGGAGATCAGGAAGTTGGAGGTGGCAGGCTTTATGAGAGGAGTACTCCATCCGATATGGTTGGCCAATCCGGTGGCGGTGCGCAAGGC
Source organism: Triticum monococcum (assembly GCA_034509565.1). Lineage (NCBI taxonomy): Eukaryota > Viridiplantae > Streptophyta > Magnoliopsida > Poales > Poaceae > Triticum > Triticum monococcum. The sequence continues at coordinate 549,442,511 of CM067843.1, read as the reverse complement.
AAATGGGAAGTGGAGGCTGTGTATTGACTACACAGATTTCAATAAGGCTTGTCCCAAGGACCCTTTCCTGTTGCCGCGCATTGACCATATTGTTGACTCCGCGGCCGGGTGTGATCTGTTATCATTCTTTGACGCCTACTCGGGGTACCACCAGATCTCCATGGCAAGAGAAGACGAAGAGAAGACAGCGTTCATCACCCCTTGTGGCATGTATTGCTTTTTTCGGATGCCTTTCGGGTTGAAGAGTGCTGGCTCGATGTTTGCAAGGGAAGTCCAGATTGGTTTTGAGCCCCAGCTACATAGAAATATGGAAGCTTATATGGATGACATAGTGGTCAAAACCAAAGACAGGGCGACACTTGTACAAGATTTGGAAGAGACGTTTGCGAATTTGCGTAAGATCAACCTCAAGTTGAACCCTAAGAAGTGTGTCTTCGGTGTTCAATCCGGCAAACTTCTCAGGTTGTTTGTGTCACAACGTGGAATCGAGGCGAATCCAGACAAGATCAAGGCTATTGAGCAGATTAAGGTGCCCAAGCGGATCAAGGTCGTGCGTCGGCTCACTAGTTGCGTTGCCGCCATGAGCAGATTCATCTCCAGATCTGCTGAGCGTGCCCTTCCCTTTTTCAAAATCTTGAAAAAGGCGGGCCCAATGGAATGGACCCCAGAGGCCGAAGCAGCGCTGCAGAATTTGAAGAAATACCTCTCCTCTACACCAATACTGGTTGCGCCCATACCACAAGAGCCATTGCTGCTATATCTAGCGGCAACGAACCAAGTGGTCAGTGCCACACTAGTGGCGCAGAGGGAGGTCGATGAAGAGGCAGTGACAACAACAGGACTAACGGATGGCAAGCCAGAGCTCCCCCCGACAAGGCCTGATGCCGACAAGGCAAGGCCCTCGGCAGGGTCTGACGCTGGCGGGACAGGGCCTGCGCAACCAGACGAAGTGCTACAGAAGAAGAAAATGATGCAGCACTCGGTTTACTTTGTCAGCTCCCTCTTGGAGGGGGCTAGATCAAGGTACTCCGATGTGCAGAAATTGCTCTTCGGCCTCCTTATGGCCTCGAGGAAGCTGCGTCATTACTTCCAAACACACGAGATCACTATCATCACCCGCCTCCCGTTGCAACGGATATTGCATAACCCAGACGCCACCGGGAGGATTGTGGAGTGGGCCGTGGAGCTATTGAGCTTTGGTTTGAAGTTTGAAAGTACTTCAACAATCCAGAGTGGAGTGTTGGCAGAGTTCATTGCCGAGTGGACCTCAACACCCGACGAAGAGATACCGGAGAGCACCCTCCCCGGCAAGGAGGCAAGTCGCAACTGGATTATGTACTTTGACGGGGCTTTCTCGCTGCAAGACGCCGGTGCTGGTGTGCTGCTCGTTGCACCCACCGGAGAGCACCTCAAGTATGTAATTCAGATGCACTTTCCTAGGGAGATGTCCACGAACAACACTGCTGAATACGAGGGTTTTCTTGCCGGTCTCAGGATCGCGACAGACCTCGGGATTAAGACGCTCATCGTTAGGGGTGATTCACAGCTTGTCGTCAGGCAAGTCAACAAAGATTATCACAACCCGTTGATGGAGGCCTACGTAGATGAGGTGAGGAAGTTGGAGGAGCGCTTTGACGGTATATAGGCGGAGCATGTTCCCTGAGTGGAGAACGACATCGCCGACTACCTGTCGAAGCGCGCCGCCTTCAAACTACCTGTGGAACCAGGTACTTTTGTGCTTCGGCTGACTCAACCATCTGTTGAACCATCAACAGAGCAGAACAAGCGCAGGAAATCAGGCCCCGACAAGTACTTTCCCGCCTAGCTCCCAGGAGCTTCCGGCAAGGATGTCGCCGTGGACACTGAGCCAGCCATGGGGCAACCGACTCCGGCGGGGCGTCAAGTCCTGGCTATAGAGACAGCTGCTCCCATGGCAGAGGAAGTGCCTTTAGTCCTTGCCGTCGAGCCTCAGGCTCCGGCATGGGCACAACGTACCGTCCAATTCCTCCAAACAGGGGAACTCCCTGAGGAGCAGGAAGAAGCGGAGAAAGTAGCCCGTCGGTCTGCCATGTATCAGTTCGTCGATGACGTCCTGTACAGAAAAAGACCAAACAGTGTGAAATTGAAGTGCATTCCCCTGGAGGAAGGACAGGAGTTGTTGGCAGAGATACACGGAGGCATATGTGGCTCCCACATAGGGTCGAGGGCCCTTGCCGGCAAGGCATTCCGGCAAGGTTTCTTCTGGCCCACTGCCCTCCAGGATGCAACGACACTAGTAACCAAGTGTGAAGCGTGTCAGTTCCATTTGAAGAAGCTTCATCAACCAGCTCAAGCGCTCCAAACAATCCCTCTTTCCTGGCCATTCTCGGTCTGGGGGCTCGACATACTGGGCCCCTTTCCCTGTGCTGTTGGGGGCTTTGAGTACCTGTATGTTGCAATCGACAAGTTCACAAAGTGGCTGGAGGTGGAGACAGTGAGAAAGGTGACAACACAATCAGCCGTCAAATTCTTTAAGGGGCTTGTCTGCCGTTTTGGTGTGCCAAATAGAATCATCACCAACAACGACACACAGTTCACGAGCCAAGCCTTCATGTAGTACATCCAGGACCTTGGCAACAAGGTCTGTTTTGCTTCTGTTGCACATCCATGAAGCAACGGCCAGGCTGAGAGGGAAAATGCTGAATTGTTGCGAGGCCTCCGGACAAGGACTTTTGACAGGCTACGCAGGTGCGGATGATGTTGGATTGATGAATTGTCGGCGGTTCTTTGGTCAATCAGAACGATGCCAAAAAGAGCCACCGGTCAGACACCCTTCTCCCTCATTTACAGGGCAGAAGCAGTTCTCCCCATGGAACTCACATACGAGTCACCTTGAGTGCTCGCTTATGATGAGCTCGAGCAAGAACAGTTGTGGCAAGATGACGCAACGCTCCTTGAGGAAGATCGTCTTCGGGCGGCTATACGAGCAGCACGCTACCAGCAAGCCTTGCGCCGCTACCATAGCTGCAAGGTTCATGCCCGAAGCTTTGAGGAAGGCGACCTTGTTCTTCGGCACGTTTAGTCGGCCAAGAATTCCAACAAGTTGACGCCGAAGTGGGAAGGCCCTTATCGGGTAATATGAATCACCAGGCCTGGCACAGTCCGCCTGGAGACCGAAGATGGCGTTCCAATGAGCAACTCCTGGAACATCGAGCATCTTTGCAATTTTTATCCATAAGGCGCGGTTGCCGGCCCCCCAGCAAACCACATTTTGTACAAGCCTTGCCAGCAAGGCATGTGCTACCTCTTGAGCACTGCGTTGGTTTTCCCTTGAAGAGGAAAGGGTGATGCGGCAAAGTAGCATAAGTATTTCCCTCAGTTTTTGAGAACCAAGGTATCAATCCAGTAGGAGGCCACGCTCAAGTCCCTTGCACCTACACAAACAAATAAGAACCTTGCAACCAACACAATAAAGGGGTTGTCAATCCCTTCACGACCACTTGCAAAAGTGAGATCTGATAGAGAAGATAAGATAATTTTTTTGGTAATTTTTATGATAAAGACTAAAAGTAAAGAAAGCAAAATAAACGGCGCAAGAAATAGCTTGTTGACGGGAGATTAATACGATGGAAAATAGACCTGGGGCCCATAGGTTTCACTACTGGCTTCTCTCAAGATAGCATAAGTATTACAGTGGGTAAACAAATTACCATCGAGCAATTGATAGAATTGAACATAGTTATGAGAATATCCAGGTATGATCATGTATATAGGCATCATGTCCGTGACAAGTAGACCGACTCCTGCCTGCATCTACTACTATTACTCCACACATCGACCGCTATCCAGCATGCATCTAGTGTATTAAGTTCATAAGAACGGAGTAACGCTTTAAGCAAGATGACATGATGTAGAGGGATAAACTCGTGCAATATGATATAAACCCCATCTTTTTTTCCTCAATGGCAACAATAAAATACGTGTCGTTTCCCTACTGTCACTAGGATCGAGCACCTCAAGATTGAACCCAAAGCTAAGCACTTCTCCCATTGCAAGAAAGATCAATCTAGTAGGCCAAACCAAATTGATAACTCGAAGAGACTTGCAAAGATAACCAATCATATATAAAATAATTCAGAGAAGATTCAAATATTGTTCATAGATAATCTTGATCATAAACCCACAATTCATTGGATCTCGACAAACACACCGCAAAAGAAGATTACATCAAATAGATCTCCAAGAGAATCGAGGAGAACTTTGTATTGAGATCCGAAGAGAGAGAGAAGAAGCCATCTAGATAATAACTACGGACCCGAAGGTCTGAGGTAAACTACTCACACATCATCGCAAAGGCTATGGTGTTGATGTAGAAGCCCTTCGTGATCAATGCCCCCTCTGGTAGAGTGCCGAAAAAGGCCCCAAGATGGGATCTCAAGGGTACAAAAGGTTGCGGTGGTGGAATTAGGTTTTCATGGTGTTCCTCGATGGTTTGGGGGTACGTAGGTATATATAGGAGGAAGAAGTAGGTCGGTGGATCCACGAGGGGCCCACGAGGGTGGAGGGCACGCCCAGGGGGGTAGGCACGCCCCCTTCCTCGTGGCCTCCTCGTTGATTGCTCGACGTCCACTTCAAGTCCTATGGATCACGTTTGTTCCAAAAATCACGCTCACGAAGGTTTCATTCTGTTTGGACTCCGTTTGATATTCTTTTTCTGCGAAACACTGAAATAGGCAAAAAACAACAATTTGGGCTGGGCCTCCGGTTAATAGGTTAGTCCCAAAAATAATATAAAAGTGTATAAATAAGCCCATTAAACATCCAAAACAGAATATATAATAGCATGGAACAATAAAAAATTATAGATACGTTGGAGACGTATCAACATGTAACCCTTTGTACACAGCCAGACGCAGACCCTAAGCATAAATAAATGAAGCGCTAGCGCCCTAAGTTTTAGCATGCATGCTAGGTCGAGTCTCTCCCTCGGTTAGGGTTGATAGTGCTTAGCGGCGGCTAACCCCTAGCATAGAGGTCGAGTGTGTGTCACTCTGGTCCTTTCAGTCCTCTTTGGTTCGCGGGGTACATGGACATTTCTGCTGAGCTATTGGGAAGAAAAAGAACAAGCCGACACTCCGGCCCCGGCAAACCAAGGTTGTCAAGGGCTGCAGACACAAGGATGTAACCACGACAATCCCAGGTTGCCGGGGGCTGCAACGTCAGATACGTTTTTCTCCCCCACTCCGTGCGCCCGTATGAACCTTGAACGTATAAGGCTTCGCTCTCTCTCGTACCATCTTGCCCCCTCCGTCCCATGTCCGAAAACTCTACTTTGAACCAAAACTTGGTTGTAGTGCGATGGGAAGAGGGCGAGCGAAAGGCCTAATCCTACTTGGCCCCTACGTCCACCAAGAGCGTGAGTGTAGTCGGGCCATAGAGCAGGAGGACGGCAAGGCCTGTTGCCGGGATACCATGTTTATCTTAAGCTAACGAGTTCACGTTCCTCGGTGTGGCCCTCGCCCACGTGCAAATGAAACCCGGCAAACACCCTTCCTTTCATTCATACATTGCAAACAAGTACAATTCATACAGAATGGGTACACGAGCAAGGGGATTACAAATTTTGAAATTTAACGAGTGTTCGCAGGCTTACAAACTAGAAAAGATAAGTGCCCCGTGATCCTTGTTCTTGCCCTTTTCCTCCCAGGTGCGGCAGGTGAAGGCAAAAAGGAGGAGACGGGTAACACGCTGATGGAGAGCTTGTCGAGGAAGGCCCTCGGCAGAGTGCACGGCGGGGGGAGGGGCGACGCGGTCAGTCGGAGACGAGGTCGAAGTGCCCTCGCTCGATGCTCTTGTCGTCGCTGTCGCTGTCCTCCTCATCACTCCCGCTTGAGGAGGAGTCTTCATCGTCGGAGGAGCTCTCCATGTAGCACTTCAGGTGAGTTCCAGAGTCTCCAAAGACCTTGACGGAGAGCAGGTCGCTCTCCATTGTTTTGAAATAGAGAACGAGCCCCGCCGTCAGCCTGTGGATACGAGTGAAAGTCTTCCATGCATGACGAAGGTACATGACATGAGGGGCGGGAAAGTCGACGTCGACCCGCGTGTCACCGTTCCCGTAGCCCCTCATATGCAACCTCAGGGTCTGGGGCGGATCGAGCTCCATATCCTGAGCAAATGGCGCAGGGAGATGAAGGCGACGACGCGGTGGCCGACACTGCCTGATGAAGAACTCATGAGGCCGGTCCCCGACGTGGCCCTCCATTGAGGGAGGCATCGCTGGCGGAGGCAAGGCCGGTGTGCCGCCCCGTCCCCCTCCTCCCTGAGCGCCACACTGGCCTCGGACTCGCCCCCTTCCTCTTATGGCCTGCTCCGCCTCCGCGGGCTCTTGGGAAGGAGGGATGCGTTGTCGAGCAGAGACCCTCGCCGCCACCGTCGAAGGACTGGTGCCTCCTCTCGCCATGGCAGATAAAAGAGCAGAGCCAAGGTGGAAGGATAGGGATGATGAAAGATTGTGGGGTGCCATCCCCCTTGCCCTTCTTATAAAGGGGCGGGGTCGGGACTCGGCCGCTCCACTCAGCCAATCCGACCATCGGGGGTGCAGAGAATCAAGGCCGACCCGCTGCCCTAATCAGCAGCGACCCGTTTCCCCGCCTCATCATTCAAGGCCTGCACCCACCGCCTACCAACTTCAGAGCATGGGGGACACGTGGCGGGCAAGCAGAAATCGAGGGGACGGATGAGACGGCCGTTCTCCGCCCCTTGGTCGTGGGGCACGGGCGCCTTGAAGACCACGACCCGAGCCCACTCAGTAAATGAGCCGCCTCTCTGCGTTTTCTCCTTTTTATGGGGAAGGCGCGAGCCGCCTCTTTACCACGATGTGACGCATGCGTGCAGAAACCGCCCCACGCATGACCCCCACGTCGTTCATTCAACGCGGGTCATGGGGAACTGCAGCGGACGGAGAAGTTACTGCAGTAAAAATCCGCCCCACCTGCCTGCGCACCATTCTGGGCCTAGCCCAACATAGCGTCACGCTTATGTGTGGCCCAGGCCCGGGGGCTCCTGTCGGTGTACAAAAGTAGGGGCTTTCCTTTTGCACCCCTTTACTTGTGCACAGGCAGTCAGAGCCACGCGCACGGCCACACTAAGCAAGGCAGAGGAGGGAAGCCGGAACATAAGACGACCAAAGCAATGCCAAGACCAGAGGTGCAAAGAGAGCAAGAGGGCGAGGTGGACTCCCCCAGCAAGACCCTTTCCAGGCTGGCTTCCGCAGCCTCAGCAAGATCCTTGCCGGGGCAACTTGCCTAACGCCAGCAGGGCGCACCACCCTTGAGCCCAAGGGGTTCCAACACCATCAACCACATTGGAACCAAGGCTCGGGAGGCACCTCCGTGGTGGCATGCAGATCTTTGTAGAGATCACAAATACACAAGATCAGACGAGAACCAGAAGACGATGATCCTTGGCGAGATCCTTGCCAAGGAAGTCCACGAGACCCCCGACAAGATCCTTGCTGAGGATGACCACGGTGCCACGGCAAGACCCTTGTCGGGCCACCGGCAAGGCCCTTGCTAAAGACACCTGCGGGCCGCAGCCAGGCCCACGCCCGCCAAGACTCCATCGCCGCTCCCACGTAGCTGCTAGCTCGACCAGCTGAGCGGGCATCTGTGTGGCAGCGCGCGACCTCCACACCAACTCAGCAAGCACCTACGTGGTGGCATGCAGATCTTCGTGAAAGCTCCACCACCGCGCCAGCCCAGCAGCCAGCCAACGTGGCGCTACAACGCCTCGTCAGCCTGGACGCGCGTCGGAGCTAGGCGAGGCGATGACAGCTGGGACGAGCTTCTTTGCCGTCCCCAATAAAGCAAGAGGGGCACGTCGGCAGTGCAGTAAATGCGTTTGTTCGACGATGCAAGGGGATAGACTCAGCCCCTCTACACCTTTCCACCTCATGTGTGCCATTGTGGCGACCCCTTTTGTCTATAAAAGGAGGCCCGAGGCGTACTGGAGAGGGATTCGGATCTTTTGGACTAGATAGACACCGCAACTAGTTCAAGAACACAAGAACACTCAAATATACACTAAGCAGGACTAGGGTTTTATGCGTCTTTGCGACCCGAACCTGTGTAAACGATCTGCGTGCTGACCGCCAGACCCGCTCTTTGCACAACCCCGCGCCCGCCAACCGTAGAAGGGATCCCAGTGACCCCATAGGTGTCGTTTCTCATCGACACAGCAGGGCGTGCCTGCCTTCCCTGGAGCGCCCAGGTGGGTTGTGCCCACCTCGGGAACCTTCTCGACTCTGTTTTCCCTTCGTTTTGCTTGTTTCTGAAGATAAAAAAAATCTTTATATACCCCCGAACGTATTGACCACCACATCACAAAGAAATCTTCTGTTCTTGTTTCTTGTTGTTTTCATTATAGATCTAGATCGCCATGGCCGCATCGAGCTCCTCCAAGGACAAGTTCTTCGAGAGGGTAATAAACCCCTACTTGTTGGAGGTGATGAAGCACCCTCAAACCATTGAGATGCATGAGGGGGTGCTCCACATCCGGGGTGTTGAAGGGTTCAAGAAGATGGGAATTGTGGAGGCCAGGCTCGAAGTTATGGAGCAGGAGGTCTTCAAGTGCAAAGGGATGGTGGAGCGTGGAATCAGTGCCAATCACCTCATGATTACAGATTTCACCCATGATGACAAGGTGGATGGCCGTTCTATGAAGGACATCGCCTTCACCCTCAACGAGCAAATCAATTTTCTGCAAAGCCAAATCTATGATCTCCAAAATCAAGTCTTTGAATATGAGGCAAGATTTAAAGGTATGAGTTTAGCTCTGAGTTGCAGGACTCGTGGGACTTGTGTCTCCTCTTATGATGGTGAGCCGCTGCCATGGAAGCCGGAGGATAAGCTCGCTACTACTTCATCATCGGCACCACCACCACCACCACCACCTTCTTCTTCATCACCAAAGGACACTTGAGTACATGGTATGGGCACTCCCCTTGGCTTGTGCCAAGCTTGGGGGAGATGCCCCGGTATCGTATCACAATCACTTTTATTTCCTTTACCTATCTTAGTTTGATCTTAGTTATCTCCTGAAGTAGTTGAATAAAAGTTTAACATGGTTTATTTTTTAGTCTTATTTTTGTGATCCATCTATCTATGTAATCGAGTGAGAGTTATATAATAAAGTTTAGTTTGTGTTTTGCTTCTTTACTTTTATGCTTCAAACTATAAATAAAAGAAAACAATGAAAAAGATCATATGCTAATCTTATATTAAGTAATGACATCACATAAAGAAAAGTACAAGTGGTAGAATTTGTTGAAAGTTGACAAATATAGCATTGGTCAATGATGCAATTCATGAAAGAATTAATAAGGGAAGAGAAGATTCAAATGCAAATAGACTATCTTGGACATCTTTTATGATTGTGAGCCCCCATCAATTATTATATGCCAAAATTATTGACGTTGTACAAGGAAGACAACATAATGATTTATGTTTGTTCATATTCACAAAGAAGTTATATTGTCATAGATCCTTCAACATGTGGTGCTTTCTCCATATCTTTGCTAGGCAAAAATCCGCACTAAGTAGAGATACTACTTGTGCATCCAAAAACCTTAAACCCAAAATCTTGTTTTGAGAGTCCACCATACCTACCTATGGATTGAGTAAGATTCTTCAAGTATGTTGTCATCACTGCAAAAAGGCAATAAAAATTGCTTCTAAATGTGTTGGATCATTTAGTGTAAGAGAAAATTGAGCGTTGTACGAACCTGTGATGGCAAAGTAATAAAAGCGATAGAGTGCATAATAAAGGTTGCTATCATAAGGGGCAATATAAAATGACATTCTTTTGCATTAAGAGATTGAGCATACAAACCAATAAGCGCATGACAACCTATGCTTCCCTCTGCGAAGGGCCTATATTTTACTTTATGTATTTACTTTTCATGCAAGAGTCAAAGTATTCTTCCCTATTCCTTTTTATTTTCTCTTTTTGCAAGCATCATGTGGCGAGGAAAGATCTAGGCACATATATCCAGTTGGATATGAGTGAGCATGAGTTATTATTGTTGACATCACCCTTGAGGTGAATAAGTTGGGAGGCGAAACTATAAGCCCCTATCTTTCTATGTGTACGGTTGAAACTTTTTGCTCATGTGTATGCGATGAGTGTTAGCAACCATAGAAGATTAAATGATGGTTGAGTATGTGGACTTGCCAAAAGGCTCCGACACGAGACCCTTCCTAAAAATATGATGAATTGTAGTTGCAAAGTTGACTGAGAACATAGTTTGTTAGTTTTCAATAGAGTTTATGCTTTTACTTCGATGTTGTGATGAATTATCACTTATTCATGAGAATTTATATAATAAAGTTATGTGATAAAGTTTTATAATAAAGTTTGTTGCTGTTATAACAATGAGCATGATGCTACTATGTCCATATTTTTGTTTGACACCTCTCTCTCTCTAAGCATGTGGGAATGTTTATCGTTTTCGGTTTTTCGCTTGAGGACAAGCAAGGTCTAAGCTTGGGGGAGTTGATACGTCCATTTTGCATCATGTTTTCCTACTACTATTTATAATGTTTTTATGCATAATAATGCTTTATGGAGTATTTATAATGCCTTTTCTCCCATAACATGCAATGTTTACACAAAGAGGGAGAATACCGGCAGCTAAAATTCTGGACCCGAAAAAACTACGTCAGGACACCTATTCTGCACATCTTCAAATGAGCTGAAATTTACGAAGAATTATTTTGGAATATATAAAAAATACTGGAGCAAATAACTACCGGAGGGGGGCCGCCCTGGTGGGTTGTGGCAAGCCCGGCCGACCTCTGCTACCCATATTCTGGTATATAGGCCATTTTGACCTAGAAAAAAAAATAAGGGGAGGACTTTTGGGATGGAGTGTCGCCGTCTCGAGGCGGAACATTGGCATGAGCACTTTTGCCCTTCGGCGGAGCGATTCCGACGGGGGAACTTCCCTCCTGGAGGGGGAAATCGAAGCCATCGTCATCACCCACAACCCTTTCATCTTTGGGAGGCCAATCTCCATCAACATCTTCAAGAACACCATCTCCTCTCAAACCCTAGTTCAACTCTTGTGTTCAATCTTTGCACCGGAACCTCAGATTGGTACGTGTGGGTGACTAGTAGTGTTGATTACATCTTGTAGTTGATTACTATATGGTTTATTTGGTGGAAGATTATACGTTCAGATCCATTATGCTATTTAATAACCCTATGATCTTGAGCATGATTATATTGTGTGAGTAGTTACGTTTGTTCTTGAGGTCATGGGAGAAGTCATGTTGCAAGTAATTATGTGAACTTGATATGTGTTCGATATTTTGATGATATGTATGTTGTGATTCCCTTAGTAGTGTCATGTGAACGTCGACTACATGGCACTTCACCATCTTTGGGCCTAAGGGAAGGCATTGTGGAGTAGTTATTAGATGATGGGTTGCTAGAGTAACAGAAGCTTAAACCCTAGTTTATGTGCTACTTCATAAGGGACCGATTTGGATCCAAATGTTTAATGCTATGGTTAGATTTTATCTTAATACTTTTCTCGTAGTTGAGAATGTTTGTGAGGGGGTTAGTCATAAGTGGGAGGTTTGTTCAAGTAAGAACAACACCCAAGCACCAGTCCACCCACATATCAAATTATAAAGTAGCGAAAGCAAATCAACCAACATGATGAAAGTGACTAGATGAAATTCCTGTGTGCCCTCAAGAACGCTTTGCTTATTATAAGAGACCGTTTTGGCCTATCCTTCGCCACAAAAGGATTGGGCTACCTTGCTGCACTTTATTTACTGTTACCGTTACCATTACCATTACGTGTCCTTTACAAATTATCTTGCTATCAAACTACCTCTTACCGACTATTTGAGTGCTTGCAGAAATACCTTGCTGAAAACCACTTGTCATTTCCTTCTGCTCCTTGTTGGGATCGACATTCTTACTTATCGAAAGGGCTATGATTGAACCCCTATACTTGTGGGTCATCAGTTTCTGATGAGCCTTACCACTGACCGATTAGTTTGGAGGTGGCAGTGATATCGATCTTATCATTTTTTTAATTTTGCATTTTTGTGTTTCACTCATAAGAGGCAATGAGCATGAGACCATAGATCATCTTTTCTTTGGCTGTGTGGTTGCAAAACTAATTTGGTGTGGGATTTCTGCTATCTTCTCTTGTGATTCAGGACTCTAGGATTTCAATTGCTAGTTTCTAGCCTGCCAAGAAAAAACATATGGTCATGAACACTGTTTGTCCTTGTGTTTTGTGGCGCATTCGAAAATAGAGAAACTCCATAGTGTTGGACAATGTAATTTGGTCAGACTTAAAACATATATGGTAGTTGATCCATTTGACCCTCAAGAAATGGATGATTCTTTTGAAGGAGGCCCCTCCGGAGTGGCTATCGGTGTCAAAACCGGCAGATCTCGGGAAGGGGGTCCCGAACTGTGCGTCTAAGGATCGATGGTAACAGGAGACAGGGGACATGATGTTTACCAAGGTTCGGGCCCTCTTGATGGAGGTAATACCCTACTTCCTGCTTGATTGACTTTGATGAGTATAAGGGTTACAAGAGTTGATCTACCTCGAGATCGTATGTTGTGGTATAAACCCTACATGTATGATGAGTAATGTCATAATAATCTACCGACTAGCCTGGCCTCGGCTTATATAATGTACCAGAGGCATAGGATAACAAGAGTCCTAGTCGAATACGCCGGTGGAAAGGAGTCCTTGTCTTGATCACCAAGTCTTGTGGAATCTTCCTTGTGCATGTCACGGGTTGTCCGAACTGGCCCATGAGTAAATGGCCCTGGGGGTCCTCGGCCCAATCCAACTGATCGGGAGACAACGTGGTGAGTACCCCCTAGTCCAGGACACCGTCAGTGGCCCCTTCAACCGGTCTTCAAGTTGGGGACACTCCTCGATTCTTCCGAACTTTTCTTCATCTTCGGCCATCGGTCTTGAAAACTGGTTCAACAAATCTTCCCATCTTTGATCTTGAGGATCGCCGAAGTAAATCCAAAGAGTTTACACGTCGGGTATCTAAGGAGCCCCTTTAAGTTCTCGACCTTTATCAATGCCTTGTTATCTTTATGCCACACCTCGGGTTTGAAGTTGTTCCCGGGCGGCAACGTCCTCTTGTGTCTGAGCTCCAACGCTGGACTGCATTCGAGGTATCTTTTGCAGCCAAGCACCAATGCCGGACCGCTTCCGAGCTCCAACGCCGGAATGTATCCAAGCTCCAATGCCGGACTATGTCCAAGCTCCAACGCCGGACTATATCCAAAGGTGTCATAAATCACCTTGGATCAAAAAAGTTGAAGGAGTTTAGCCGAGCTTAATGCCGGAAATGCCCTCTATGGAGCCAGCCACTAGCGCCCGAACTTTATGCCGGACTGCTTCCGAGGTGGTGCACCACCACAACTGCGGGCCGATTTTTTGTCAATATTTTTGATTGGTGCAATTTATTCTCTGCCGAGATATATCGCCAGTAGCCCTCAAGGTCTGTATCGGTCTAAAACCCGAGATGCACCTAAAGGATGACATAAGACGGCTGATCCCAGTAGCCCCTGAGACTTAGGTTGATTCACAAAATTGGCCTGAGGATCAACTCCTAGCTCGGCGGAATACTTCGGGACACAAACAGCGGTGTGCAAATTCCTCGAGACTCAGGTTGGGTGCGGCCGACCAACCTGAGGATCACAATCTCCTCGAAAGCTATATTGCACTTTAAATTTTCTGCATTGGATTGTCAATGCAGTAGCCCCCGAGACACTGGTCGGGTGGTAACACCAGATCAGGGGATCCATACGCCCCTTTTAATATTAGTGATGATAAGCCCGAAGCCCAGTAGCCCCCGAGCCTTAATGTGGGCACGGGTGGCCGAATTAAGGATCGATATCCAGAGTAAAACCACAAATTATGTGTAATGATTCTAAGTATCCAAGTGCTTTACATCATTAATGCTCGGATCTGCATTGTACAAAACTTTCTTGACCGACCATCGGCTTCAACCTCCCCGGCCAGAAGCCGGTGAGTGTTTGTCCTGCTTTATAAAGCCGTTATAAGGGCAAAGATTTATGGAAAACAAGGCAATCCGGCCATATAGTTTTATAAACAAAGGTACGAGGAGAGATATGTTATATTACTTAATGTCAGAAAGATCTTCCAAGGAAAATAGTCCCACTATCGGTTCCTTTCTTTGGGTCGTCATGCTTATCATGATCATGAAATGTAACATCCCAAATTTTCAATTTGGAATGTTATACATAGATCATCCATGCATATCATGATTTATTGCATTTCCGTTCCGCAATCCTCGAAATCCTAAGCAACTCAAGGACCCACGGAGAGAGTTGGGGATTTTCCGGTTTTCATATTTGATTTTTATCAAATAATGAAACGAGGATTTTCATTTTCATATTTTTTCTCTCCGAAAAATATTTCATATTAAATAAAATGAGTGGAGATAATATGACTTCTCCAAAATAATTGAAATATTGGAGGGAAAATATTAAAATCATTTATTGGATTTTATTTGGTTTTATTCGGATTTTATTTGCATTAGAAAAAATTGCACGTTTTCAAAATTGCATTTTAGGGCCAAGAAAATGTTCAACTCGTCCTAAATATTTTATTTAGATGGTGAAAATTTGTTTTGGCATTTTTAGGTTTTTATTTATTTTTTCCTAGGATTTTATTTCGGTCAGCGAAGTTTAAAAAAAAGGGTTCCCGTGCCGACTGGGCCTAAGGCCCAGCCGCGCCAGGCCGCCGCCTCCTGTGCGCGCGCGTGCCGCCGCCGCCGCCACTCGTACCGGAGTCCGAGTTGGACTCCCCCTCCGCCGCGCCTTACCCCCCTCCTCCAAGTCGCTGCCCCACCCCCTTTATATACGCCACCACCCCGCCCCCAACACCACACCACCACCGCCGCCGCCCCGCCATGCCAAGCCGTTGCCGCCGCTTGCCGCCGCCGCCGTCGTCGCCGCCGCCACCGCCGTAGCTCGCGCCGCCGCCGAGCGCCGCCGCCCCGCAAGCTGCCGCCCCTCGCTGCCTCGGCTCGCCGGACCTCTCGCCGGAGGTAGCCGCCGCGCCCCGCCGCCGGTTTTTTATAAAGACCGTTCGATTTTTTTAAGGAACCCTAGATCCGTTTTTTCGGATTCGCCGGTTTTTCTCGGTTCTTCTAGTTAGCGGACGTTCGTCCGAACGTTCATTTCAAAGAACGGTTCCTCACCCGTTAGTTACAACTAACGAACGCTCGTTCGTTAGTTTGTTCGTGAGTTTTCTTTTATCGGATTTATTCCGCGATTTTCTCTGGTCGCGATTTCTGATCCGATCTTAGTTTCTGTTTATGTTTTCGCCCGTTTATCGGAATCAGGCGATTCAAGCGCCTAGAGTTTCGTCCCGAAACCGTCTTTCCGTTTAACCAACTCAAACAAGTTTTCTCTACTGTAAAATTTGACCTAGTTTCAGATTAGTAAATGAAGCTTCTTTCTTTCACCGTCTGAGTTTCGTTGCTCCGTTTGATTTTGATTCTTTTTGCGTACCGGAGTTCTTAAGTTGAACTTTCTGGTCAACCTCTCTTATTTGAGTTTTGCTTGTGCATCGTTGATTGTTACTTATGTATGTTATTGTTTGCTTGCGATAGAATTCCCGGAGTGCGAAGCGTGTTACTACGAGTCTCTAGGATTCGCGGATCGTCAGCAAGGCAAGTAACACTTTGATCATATCCTATTATTACCCAGTTTTTATGCATTAGTTCCAATCCTCAAACATTGCATGATTAGGATGTCATTAACTTGTGGGTTGGGAAGTAGTTGCTGACGTAGAACTTATTGCCCTGTTATATTCAAACCCTTGGGAGTTACTTCTACGTATTGCTTATATTGCTATGCTATGCTCGTAGACGTGGTTTGGGTTTGAGTGAAATTCATGTCAGATGTGAGATTGTTAATTAATAGTTCAACTTAAGGTGGCAACTTAATCAAACAACTGGGTGGATTGAGGCACCTGGGGAACCCACTGTTGTCTGTTTTCTTGGAAATCCCGGGGTACCCGTGTGATCTTCCTATGGACCGCCACCCAGGCTCAAAGGGAACTGAGATGATTCATGCTAGAAACTTCCGTGTGCAGCCACAAGCTATTATGGGCTCTAGCATAGTTGAGTAAGTTTCGTGAAGCTCTTGAAGAGGTAGATCAGCAGGTAGTGGGTTTTGTAGGTTTGGTATGGTCTACCCGGAGTAGAGAGTTAACGTTTTTGAAAGATTGTGTCTCATTCATCCGTTTCTCAAACACCATGTAGTGCGAGAAATCCAACGGAGGCGATCGAGTCTTGTGGGGAAAAGTGCGCAAACCTCTGTAGAGTGTATAATCTAATCATGGTTAGCCGTGTCCCCGGTTATGGAAAATTCTTGAGTATCTAGTACTTGGGTTATCACATGTATCTCACCATGTTTAATCAATATTGTTGGGTTGTTAATCACTTTAATTGGGATTGAGTTGGGGGTACCTTCTCAATGATGTTTCAACCACCATGATAGTAAAATTAAAATCTATTCCTTTGTTGTAGGGAAAAATTGGCTTTTCGCAAAACTATAACCATAGAGCTTTCCACCAGCCATATATGCATATAGTGATAGCATTATTTTGTTTTGCTCTACTGTGTTACTTTGCCATCACATTCCATGTGCTGGCCCGTTTTCGGGCTGCAACATATTATGTTGCAGATTTTTCAAACGAGGAGTAAGGTTCATTAGGTCGTTGCCGTTCAGCTCAGCTATGCCATTGGAGTTGATGGACTCACCTTATTTTCCAAGCCTTCCGCTGTTATCGTATTAGATGGCCTTAAGCCATATTCTTGTAATAAGTTCTCTTTGGAGACATTCGATGTAATAAGTGTGTGATTGCTACTCTGTTATAAATCCTTCGAGTACTGTGTGTGTCAGCATTACCGATCCAGGGATGACACTGAAGCATAGAGACTTGACCATCTGAGGTCGGATCGCTACAAGATGGTATCAGAGCACACGCTGAGTGTAGGACACGACCACTAAGATAAACCCTAGGTCACACTTCTCTTCTCATTTCTAACTCCTCTCCATTTTCTACTCTTTAGCATGACGGAGATGAAGAACAAGTTTGCACAACCGGATGAAGACACACCTTTTGGACGCCACTTGAAGGAAGTCACCAGGTACTTGAACATTGGAATACCAAGCTTCACCGGGACGAACAATGCCACTTTACCAGAAGAAGAGCGCTGGATGATTCAAGTACAAGTTCCAGGAAGGACGTTCTCGCCAACTTCTAAACCCATAGAATTTTCTTTTGAAGCACCAACCTAGAGTTTAGGAAAGAGTATGGCAGCTCACATCACCATGGGACACATTAGAGAAGTTTACAACAGGGAGCTTAAGGACACTATCTACCAAATATGTGGGCGCCGAGACGAGCAATGGGAAGTGATCAGCACCAAGAAGGATAAATCCATTCCAGCTTTCATCCAGGAGTTAAATCAGCACATTCGACGTCAGGAGAACCAGATGTGCGCTGACATGATGGACCTGAAGAAGGCGAAGACTAGGATCATCGAGCTGGAGGAAGAACTCAAGTTTACCCGCGATGGATATGAGGAGGAAATCAAGACCCTACTGGAGAAGAATGACGACCTAGTCAAGAAGATTGGAGTATTCATGGGAGGACCAGCACCGGGAATAGAAGACGACGATTCCACTTGCCCGGACAACTACATCATCATCGACGACACCGACTCCGACCCTAGTGATGATGACTTTGAAGACGAAGCTGGAGCATACATCATGGAGTCTTCCACCGATCAAAATTTCTAGATGACCACCAACTATTAGTAGTATTTCCCCCATGTATATAGTAGTAGTGAGCGCTTTTGCGATAGTTCTAGACCGTTTGTATGCCCTTGCTTGATTGATTAAGTGAAATGATTGTGTTTGTCACATGTGCATATGGGTAGTGCTTTCTAGTTAGACCCCTTTTCTATTCTAATCTCTTCCATCTAAACCCATCAGATGTCTCCGAGACGTGACACCGGTTTTGCCTTCCCGCCGGAGCTCACCCAGTTGATCCAGCAGCAGAATGCCTTGATGCAATTGCTAGTTCAGAACTAGGGCAACAACAACAACAACCCACCACCAGTGGACAACCTAGCCTGTTTTCTAAGGTTACAGCCGCCGGTGTTTTCCAGTAGCACCGAGCCTATAGTTGCTGATGATTGGCTACGCCGTATTGGAAGGGAGTTGACCACTGCAGGTTGCACAGATGCTGAGAGGGTGCACTTTGCCGCACATCAATTGGATGGACCAGCAGCCTCATGGTAGGAGAATTACACAACCACTTTTCCGGTAGCCAACGTCACTTGGGACCAGTTTCAACAAGCTTTCCGCACCGCCCATGTCTCAACTGGAGCTATGCAGATGAAGAAGCGGGAGTTCCGCAACCTACGCCATGGGAACCGTACTGTGGCTCAGTACGTGGATGAGTTTAGCAAGTTATCACATTATGCCCTTGATGATGTGGCCATAGATGCCGCGAAGCAGGAGAAGTTTATGGAAGGGCTGAATGATGAGATGAGCATGCAGTTGATGGTAGCAACCTTCAACAACTACCAGGAGTTGGTAGATAAGGCTCTTATGATTGAAGGGAAACAACAGCAGATTGAGAGTGCAAGAGAAAGTATGGACAAGGGAAGTATAACTCAGGAGCTCAGCAGAAGCCTCGCCTAACCCTGAACTCGGGAGGACTTGTTCACAACCATGGAGGTCACAACCACACTGGAGGAGGATCACATAACCACAGTGGTGCTAAGAATGGGAATGGGAACGGAGCTAACAACAATCAGAACCGCTCCAACCCGTCCACTCCCGCCAAAAGAGACTTAAGTTAGGTTACCTGTTTTAAGTGCGGGAAGACAGGGCACTATGCCAATGATTGCCCCGAAGGAAGGAATGGAAACGGAAATGGAAGCGCTGGGAAGAAGCCCAATCCATTCAACAAAGGACAATTGAACCACGTTAACGTGGAGGAGGTTGAAGAGCAGCCGGACACGGTAATAGGTAAGTTTTTGGTTAAGTCATTTACCGCTCTTGTTCTTTTCGATACTGGTGCATCGCATTCATACATATCGAGGGGATTCATGGATAAGTTTAAACTACCAACCCAAACCCTTAGGACCCCCCTTTTAGTGAGTTCACCCAGAGCAGAATATATGGCTAGCCGAAGGTGTGACCAGATACCCTTAACCATTGGCACACATGTGTTTTCGTCCGACCTAATTATCTTGGAGTCTCAAGGATTGGATGTGATATTGGGTATGGACTAGATGTCAAAGTATGGAGGAAGCATTGACTGTGCGAGTAAGTCGATTTATCTCACCACCCCGGAGGGAAAAAGGATTAAGTATGTGTCTAGGCATGTGCCAAAAAGGATCCAAGTGAATGCCCTTACAGGAGTTGTTCAGGAGGAAGTGCCGGTAGTAAAGGATTACCTGGATGTTTTCCCAGAGGAGTTACTAGGCATGCCACCGGATAGAGACATTGATTTTTTGATAGAGCTGTTGCCAGGTACAGGACCAATATCCAAGAGACCCTATTGGATGCCCGCAAATGATCTGGAAGAAATTAAGAAACAGATCAATGGGTTATTGGAGAAAGGATACATCCGAAGAAGTTCATCACCTTGGGGATCCCCAGTACTTTTGGTTGAGAAGAAGGATAAATCCCTAAGGATGGTTGCTGATTATTGAGCCTTGAATGAAGTGACGATAAAGAACAAGTACCCACTATCGATGATCAACGATCCGTTTGATCAGTTGCAAGGAGCTAAAGTGTTCTCAAAGATCGATTTACGATCAGGGTATCATCAGTTGAAGATACGAGAGAAGGACATACCAAAGACGGCGTTCACAACGCGATATGGATTATACGAGTACACGGTCATGTCGTCTGGACTGACTAACGCCCCTGCCTCTTTCATGAGCATGATGAACAAGGTGTTCATGGAGTATTTGGACAAGTTTGTTGTGGTGTTTATTGATGATATCATGGTATACTCGAAGAACGAGGAGGAGCACAAAGAGCATTTGCGTTTAGTTCTCGAGAAGCTCAGGGAACACCAGTTGTATGCCAAGTTTAGCAAATGCGAGTTTTGGCTGAAGGAAGTCGGATTCCTTGGACATGTTATATCAGGAGAAGGTATAGCAGTAGACCCCAGCAAGGTTCAGTCAGTTACTGAATGGTTGGCACCCACCTCAGTTAGCGAGATCCACAGTTTTCTTGGACTCGCAGGATACTACCGGAGATTCATTGAGAATTTTTCCAAGATTGCAAAACCAATGACTGAACTGTTGAAGAAGGATACAAAGTTTAAATGGACAGAAGATTGTGAAGAAATTTTCCAGGAGTTGAAGAAACGTTTGACTACAGCCCCAGTGCTAGTACTGCCAGATATACATAAGGAGTACCAAGTGTATTGCGATGCCTCTCGCTTAGGACTTGGATGTGTGCTTATGCAGGACGAAAGAGTTGTTTCGTATGCCTCACAAAAACTAAAACCTCATGAGTTGAATTATGCTACGCATGATTTGGAGCTAGCGGTCGTAGTGCATGCGTTGAAGACTTGGAGAGATTACCTTATTGGAAACCGTTGTGATGTGTACACGGATCACAAGAGTTTGAAGTACATCTTCACCCAGAAGGAGCTGAACCTTAGGCAGAGGAGAAGGTTGGAGCTTATAAAGGATTATGACATGAAGCTACACTATCATTCAGGAAAGGCCAATGTCGTAGCAGACGCATTGAGTCAGAAGAGTTATGCTAATATCCTTGAAAGTAAAGGACTGTCGAAGGAATTAGCAAAGGACATCATGGAACTTCGATTAGAGATTGTACCTAGAAGGTTCATTGCCACAATGGAGGTTCAGTCGACATTGCTAGACAAGATTCGGGAGGCTCAGAAAGATGATAAAGAGATTGCTGAGATAAAGGAGAAGATGGGCAAAGGAAAGGCCAAAGGTTTTCGTGAAGATGAGCACGATACCCTATGGTTTGAGGACCGAGTTTATGTGCCCAATAACCAGGAGATCAGGAAGTTAATACTTCAAGAGGCCCATGACTCACCCTACTCGATACACCCCGGAAACATTAAGATGTATTTGGATTTGAAGGAATGTTTCTGGTGGACTGGTATGAAGAAGGATATTGCCGAGTATGTAGCCGTATGTGATGTATGTCAGAGAGTTAAGGCAGAACATCAGAAGCCAGCAGGACTGTTACAGCCTATGCCGATACCCGAATGGAAGTGGGATAAACTTGGCATGGACTTTATCACCAGATTACCCAGGACTAAAGCAGGATATGATTCCATATGGGTAGTAGTTGATCGTTTGACCAAAGTAGCTCACTTCATCCCAGTGAAAACCACCTATACAAGTGCAAAGTTGGCCAAGATCTATATGTCCAGGATCGTATGTCTGCATGGAGTTCCGAGGACCATCATATCGGATCGAGGAACACAGTTTACTTCAAAGTTTTGGCATCAGTTACACCAGACCCAGGGAACGAGATTGGAGTTCAGTACAGCGTTTCACCTGCAGACAGATGGACAGACTGAGAGAGTCAATCAAATTTTGGAGGACATGTTGAGAGCCTATGCGCTAGATTATGGATCTAGTTGGGATGACAATTTGCCGTATGCAGAGTTCTCATACAACAATAGCTACCAAGCCAGTTTGAAGATGGCACCGTTTGAAGCCCTGTATGGACGCAGGTGCAGGACACTGTTGATGTGGGATGAGGTAGGAGACCGGCAGTTGTTTGGACCACACTTGATTAAAGAATCTGAGGAGAAGGTAAAATTGATCCGAGACCGACTGAAGATTGCTCAGTCCAGGCAGATGAGTTATGCAGACTCAAAACGCAAGGACGTAACCTACGAAATTAGAGACAGAGCATATCTGCGAGTATCGCCCTTGCGAGGAGTGAAACATTTTGGAGTTAAAGGAAAGTTAGCCCCGAGATTTGTCGGACCGTATCGCATTTTGGAACGGATGGGAGAAGTTGCCTACAAGTTGGAGTTACCTGAGGGATTGTCAGGAGTCCATGATGTGTTCCATGTTTCACAGCTAAAGAAGTGTCATGCCGAGATGGCGGATATACCATTAAGAGATATAGTACCCTTGGAGGCGATTCAGTTGGATAGTGATTTGACTTACGAGGAGAAGCCAGTTAAGATTCTTGAGTTTGCCAGCAGAGTCACCCGCAGTAAGGTTATCAAGTTTTGCAAAGTTCAGTGGATCCACCATACTGAGGATGAAGCTACCTGGGAACGAGAGGATGATCTCCGCAAGGACCACCCATACCTATTTTCTAGCCAACCCGAATCTCGAGGGCGAGATTCATCTTAAGGGGGGTAGGTTTGTAACATCCCAAATTTTCTATTTGGAATGTTATACATAGATCATCCATGCATATCATGATTTATTGCATTTCCGTTCCGCAATCCTCGAAATCCTAAGCAACTCAAGGACCCGCGGAGAGAGTTGGGGATTTTCCGGTTTTCGTATTTGATTTTTATCAAATAATGAAACAAGGATTTTGATTTTAATATTTTTTCTCTCCGAAAAATATTTCATATTAAATCAAATGAGTGGAGATAATATGACTTCTCCAAAATAATTGAAATATTGGAGGGAAAATATTAAAATCATTTATTGGATTTTATTTGGTTTTATTCAGATTTTATTTGTATTAGAAAAAAATTGCACGTTTTCAAAATTGCATTTTAGGGCCAAGAAAATGTTCAACTCGTCCTAAATATTTTATTTAGACGGTGAAAATTTGTTTTGGCATTTTTAGGTTTTTATTGATTTATTTTTCTAGGATTTTATTTCAGTCAGCGAAGTTTAAAAAAAAGGTTCCCGCGCCGACTGGGCCTAAGGCCCAGCCGCGCCAGGCCGCCGCCTCCTGCGCGCGCGCGCCGCCGCCGCCACTCGGACCGGAGTCCGAGTGGGACTCCGCCTCCGCCGCGCCTTGCCCCCTCGTCCAAGTCGTTGCCCCACCCCCTTTATATACGCCGCCACCCCGCCCCCAACACCACACCACCACCGCCGCCGCCCACGCCACGCCAAGCCGCCGCCGCTTGCCGTCGCCGCCGCCGCCGCCAAGCCGCCGCCGCCGCTTGCCATCGCCGCCGCAGCTCGCGCCGCCGCCGAGCTCCGCCGCCACACAAGCTGCCACCCGCCGCTGCCTCGCCTCACCGGACCTCTCGCCAGAGGTAGCCGCGGCGCCCCGCCGCCGGTTTTTTTATAAAGACCGTTCGGTTTTTTTAGAAACCCTAGATCCGTTTTTTTGGATTCACCTGTTTTTTCTTAGTTCTTCTAGTTAGCGGACGTTCGTCCGAACGTTCATTTTAACGAACGGTTCCTCGCCCGTTAGTTACAACTAACGAACGCTCATTCGTTAGTCTGTTCGTGAGTTTTCTTTTATCGGATTTATTCCGCGATTTTCTCTGATCATGATTTCTGATCCGATTTTAGTTTCTGTTTATCTTTTCACTCGTTTATTGGAATCAGGCGATTCAAGCGCCTAGAGTTTCGTCCCGAAACCCTCTTTCCGTTTAACCAACTCAAACAAGTTTTCTCTACTGTAAAATTTGACCTAGTTTCAGATTAGTAAACGAAGCTTCTTTCTTTCGCCGTCTGAGTTTCGTTGCTCCGTTTGATTTTGATTCTTTTTGCGTATCGGAGTTCTTAAGTTGAACTTTCTGGTCAACCTCTCTTATTTGAGTTTTGCTTGTGCATCGTTGCTTGTTACTTATGTATGTTATTGTTTGCTTGCGATAGAATTCCCGGAGTGCGAAGCGTGTTACTACGAGTCTCTAAGATTCGCGGATCGTCAGCAAGGCAAGTAACACTTTGATCATATCCTATTATTACCCAGTTTTTATGCATTAGTTCCAATCCTCAAACATTGCATGATTAGGATGTCATTAACTTGTGGGTTGGGAAGTAGTTGCTGACATAGAACTTATTGCCCTGTTATATTCAAACCCTTGGGAGTTACTTCTACATATTGCTTATATTGCTATGCTATGCTCGTAGACGTGGTTTGGGTTTGAGTGAAATTCATGTCAGATGTGAGATTGTTAATTAATGGTTCAACTTAAGGTGGCAACTTAATCAAACAACTGGGTGGATTGAGGCACCTGGGGAACCCACTGTTGTCTGTTTTCTTGGAAATCCTGGGGTACCCGTGTGATCTTCCTATGGACCGCCACCCAGGCTCAAAGGGAACTGAGATGATTCATGCTAGAAACTTCCATGTGCAGCCACAAGCTATTATGGGCTCTAGCATAGTTGAGTAAGTTTCGTGAAGCTCTTGAAGAGGTAGATCAGCAGGTAGTGGGTTTTGTAGGTTTGGTATGGTCTACCCGGAGTAGAGAGTTAACGTTTTTGAAAGATTGTGTCTCAGTCATCCGTTTCTCAAACACCATGTAGTGCGAGAAATCTAGCGGAGGCAATCGAGTCTTGTGGGGAAAAGTGCGCAAACCTCTGTAGAGTGTACAATCTAATCATGGTTAGCCGTGTCCCTGATTATGGACAATTCTTGAGTATGTAGTACTTGGGTTATCACATGTATCTCACCATGTTTAATCAATACTGTTGGGTTGTTAATCACTTTAATTGGGATTGAGTTGGGGGTACCTTCTCAATGATGTTTCAACCACCATGATAGTAAAATTAAAATCTATTCCTTTGTTGTAGGGAAAAATTGGCTTTTCGCAAAACTATAACCATAGAGCTTTCCACCAGCCATATATGCATATAGTGATAGCATTATTTTGTTTTGCTCTGTTGTGTTACTTTGCCATCATATTCCATGTGCTGGCCCATTTTCGGGCTGCAACATATTATGTTGCAGACTTTTCAGACGAGGAGTAAGGTTCGTTAGGTCGTTGCCGTGCAGCTCAGCTATGCCATTGGAGTTGATGGATTCACCTTATCTTCCAAGCCTTCCGATGTTATCGTATTAGATGGCCTTAAGCCATATTCTTGTAGTAAGTTCTCTTTGGAGACATTCGATGTAATAAGTGTGTGATTGCTACTCTGTTATAAATCCTTCGAGTACTGTGTGTGTCAGCATTACCGATCTAGGGATGACACTGAAGCATAGAGACTTGACCATCTGAGGTCGGGTCGCTACATGAAACCTCACCTCCGATCAATGTGGGAGGAAAATATTGAGGATTTAGTTTGGGGAAAGTTCCCGAACTCTGTGGTATTAATGAACCAAAAAATTTACTTCTGTAATTGCCGACCAATGTGATCCTTTAAGATCGCTAGCTTTCGGCTTTACCCGGTCTGAGGTACTAAATCGGATGACCCGATAGTAACAATTACAGAGGTGCTCCTTTTGCCGCCTAGCCGAACAATTGGGAACATAGGGGTAAGCACAGGAGCCAGGCAACCCAGCTTGGCAAAAAAAATCTTAAGTCAAATTGATGCATATTTATGGCTTTATAACGATGATTACGGAAGGCAGCCCTTGTTTATTAAATACAAATGACGATGATATGTTTATTTTGACTCTGTTGCGACCGTTTATCAGTTGAAAGTGGCCCATCGCCGGCTTCTACCCCTTTGTAGATACTATGCAGGGTGTCTCCGCAATAACAAGACAACCCTTAGCCGACGTCTCGGTGCTCGAAGGCGGTTGTGTTAGCGGAAACGAGGCAATCAGATATGCGGGCTTCATAACTTTCACTTAGTCATATGAGCTTTAAACTGGGGAAGCTAGCTATGAGCCCCCGATTAGTGTTCTGCGACATCCGAGGTTAAGCTGTAAACACTTCGGGCAATGTTAT
This sequence comes from Triticum monococcum, assembly GCA_034509565.1. NCBI lineage: Eukaryota > Viridiplantae > Streptophyta > Magnoliopsida > Poales > Poaceae > Triticum > Triticum monococcum. Next base: position 549,416,593 of record CM067843.1, on the reverse strand, counting down.
GAACGACCCGTCATTTAACACAGTCATCGTATCGCTGACCAGTTTACGCTTATTGTGACAGTCAGTTTTCGGCTTTCTCCACTGAGGTTCTTAACCATGTGAGCTGGAAGCACAATCGCAGTGGTTCTCCCTTTGCACACCTGGCCAAACAAAGTAGAACGTAGGAGGCAAGCGCAGGAGCCGGGCAACCCAACTATTGAGCAAAGACACAATTCAAAACCGATGCATATTTAGCAATATCCGAGAATGTTTTTGCCGAATTTCTAAGGTGTCCGGTGTTGCACTGCGAGACTTGTGATGAAAACACACAAATAGTTTAAAAGTGCCATAAGCTTGGAAAACCAAAAAACGTCAGTAAAACCTTGACGCCCGAACAAGATCAAGTGTTTGGTGCCAATCCAAAAATTGGAAAAAATAAAAAATTGTGCTTCTGCCGTGCTTTAACATGACACACCTGATCTCAACACTTCAAGCGGGCCAGCCTACGGCTTCGAGCTCCATATCCCAAAGGCTTTGCAACAACCAAGAAGAAAATACATTTACTATAAAACAGCTCACATAAATTTTAAGAGCCCCCAAGTGACTTGGGTAAAAGAATTTTATGTATAATGATTGTATGTACCGATGTACTTATATCATATCTGTGTTCACCCGAACTTTAAACGTGTCTTAACCGACCGTCAGCTTCTCCCTCTTCGGTGAAGGGCCGAAAAGTGTCATGTACTCCACTTGTCGAAAGCATCGACGGTGTTTTTGATAACCAGGAAATCGGGCCATAAGGCTGTAACAGACAAAGCGCGCTCAGGGAACCTATGCTATATTATTGACAAAGTGTAAGAAGCATCTTCATAGAAAATAGTACCTCCACCGATACCTTTCTTCTGTTGCTCATTGTTACTATGAGACTTGCGCAATAGATTTTTTGTACTCATGAGTTCCGTTGTGTGCCGACCATTATTGAAAACAATAAGAGCGCTAGCTTTCGGCTTCACCCAGTCTAAGGTACTAACTCAGATGACCTGGTAGTAACAATCGTAGAGGTGCTCCCTTTACTGCCTAGCCGAACAATCGGGAACGTAGGGGTAAGCACAGGAGCCAGGCAACCCAGCTTGCGAAACACTTAAGTCAGCATGGTGCATATTGTGGCATAATACACGAACAAGGAACGAAACCGTACAAGTATAATCATATGCAAGAGGAAAGGTTTCATAAAGGAAGCCCCCAAGTAAATGAGGTATTCGAATTTGCTTGCAACAAACAAGGTTTTGACAAATAAACTTTTTCGCAAATGACTTTTTGTCAAAAAAGCATAATGATTGGTCGAACCGAACGAAATTTAAAACTAAAGGTTTTTAAGCATGGAAGCGACTTAGCTGGTTAATGTGCTCGGTGTCGATGCATGGCCCGAGCTTACGGCGTGACAAGGTCCCATCCCCCAAGCCGGTCCCGAGGTGGCGGAGCGAAGAGCTCGGCACTCCGAAGTGGCGACATAGCACGGCCAATGCAGGCCGGCAGTGTGATGCCGAAGTGCTCGGTGTGGCTTAATGAAGTAATGACAAAGCCCTCGGTCCAGCCGAGGTGATGTGATACGTCGGTACGCCGAGGTGACAGCGTTGCCCGACCCGGATCCTTTATGTGTGCATAGAAAATAGTGCAAGCCGGAGATAATAGGAATAATAAAAAAATTGTTGCATAATTAATAATTTACGCAAAGTGAGTAATAAAAGAAATATGGCCCGTGTGCCGAACACTCAATGAGGTAGAGCTCTCTTAGTGATGCCGAAGTCTCCGAGGCAACCGAACATGTCGGTATGGCGATTCGACCAACAAGGTGATCACGCGAGCCGATTGGGACAACATCGTCGGCTTGCCAAAGGGACCGTGTGACGCAGTCGAATTCGATCACCTACACACATAAAATAGTGCGGTCCAAAAAGGATAATTGCTTTTAGCAAAAATAATTTATTGAAAGAGAAGTGGCGTGGCACCAAAGTCATGTCGATGCAGGGCGTCGGCGTGCCGCGGTGAAGGCGTGGCCAAGCCTGAATTCGCAGGCCGATCTGAGTTCCAGATGCGGCATTTGCCGAACTGTATACGGAAACTGACCGAACCACCACGTGACCGTTGTTAATGCAGCCACCATTTGATAGACCTGTGTACAGGTGATGAAACAAACCAGAGTAATAATTCCTTGGAAAAAATAAACCCAAGCAAGAAAAAAAATACTAGGATTAATAGCACGTGGTTTATCTGTTGTAGCAATCTGTCGAAAGGTTACTCCCAAAATTGGGACTCGATCCGCACACCCATTGCCTGATGGACGATAAAGCGATGGCATGGCGATGCTGGCAAAGGTGGGCTCGCCGAGGCAAAGCCCCTGGTCCAGCTAACGTGACGAAGCTGGTCGGCTAGTGACGCCGAAGTCACCGGAGTATGTTGATGAAGAAATAGCAAAGTCCCCGGTCCAGCCGAGATGACGGAGCAGTTCAGTAAGGAGACATTGCAGCTGCCATGTCAGCCGAGGTGTTGAAGCAGTTCGGCATGATGGACATCGGCTTGAAAAAGCAATAGTGCGGCCATGCCGACGCTGGTCATAACTTGTGACGCGGTCAACGCCGGATTGATGAAGTGACCGAGCGGAGATGTCGGTGCGCCTGACCCGTGCAATCCATGGGGAGATGGTGTTGGTGATGATTTATCCTTCATGATGCCGAACTCTTGTTCGGCTTGCCGAGCTGATGATCCGATAAGGTTAGGCTCGGCTCAATGAAACGACGATCTGTCTAGCGCAGGTCGGCAGATGTGGAGCAATGTTACCAGACTAGTATGACACCAGCGCGATGGTGAAGAGTGCCTCAAAGAAGGCTTAAACTTTTATTGGCACATGTTAAAAACAACGCACAATACCATAGAATAAAATTCCTTTAAAAAGGTTGTCCAATATCACGGTCATAAAGAAACATGAATTCTGGTCTGATCCGTATTCGCGCAGAAAACATGTCCGAAAAGCGATGCACTAATCGGAAGATTCCTGGAGTTTGGACAGTCGGATCAAGCTGAAATTTTGAGGGATGGTAGATATAGGAATTCCACAGCCGATCAGCGGTTGGATCTTCCAAAGGACATCCGAGCTAGGTGCTGGAGACCATGCCCTAAACTCGTCCAGATTCCCGTCCAGATTTGACAGGGCTCCGGTATATCGTAGATTGCCAGTGATCCATCCATTGGAACTCGACAAAATTTTGCATGGTTGTTGTAGACTCAATTACGCACAATTCCACCAAAGGAATTGTCAAAGAAATGCTTGAGGAGGTGGTGGCAGCGGATACAAGTTCGCTGTTCGGAAAAATAGCACGGTCGTCCGAGGGCAATGTTGACGTTGAGCCCCCGAGCTCCATGGATGATTCCTCCATGATCTTGATAGAGATCGGAGTTGATGTTGGTGAAGGACCCCGTACGAACAAGATGATTGGAGATGGAGCATTGTCCACGGTCGAGCTAAGGTGACCAGTCGAGGCGGCGACGAAGATGCCGGCGTCATAGTTGATCTGTGGGCGAGCCATTGATCCTTTGCCGATCACACAATGGAACTCTCAATGAAAGCACCTTTCTCAGTGTCAAAACCGGAAGATCTCGGGTAGGGGGTCCTGAACTGTGCGTCTAAGGATCGATGGTAACAGGAGACAGGGGACACGATGTTTACCCAGGTTCGGGCCCTCTTGATGGAGGTAATACCCTACTTCCTGCTTGATTGACTTTGATGAGTATAAGGGTTACAAGAGTTGATCTACCTCGAGATCGTATGTTGTGGTCTAAACCCTAGATGTATGATGAGTAATTTCATAATAATCTACTGACTAGCCTGGCCTCAGCTTATATAATGTACTAGAGGCCTAGGATAACAAGAGTCCTAGTCGAATACGCCGGTGGAGAGGAGTCCTTGTCTTGATCACCAAGTCTTGTGGAATCTTCCTTGTGCATGTCATCGGCTGTCCGAACTGGCCCATGAGTAAATGAACCTGGAGGTCCTCGGCCCAATCCAACTGATCGGGAGACGACGCGGTGAGTACCCCCTAGTCTAGGACACCGTCAGTGGCCGAAGAAGGTTTCTCAGCAGATCTCTCTGACCCTCACATCGCCTTTCTAGCGGACAGTGGAGTGATCGATAGCTTAGACATTGATGGTGTCTGAAGCCGAGATGCTCTTAATTATATGTCGATGGGAATGGGATTTTGGGGCACAGGTGGTCTGAATTCAGGACCAAATTCTTCGCCTTGAAGAAGCCCTAACAAGATTAGCAAGTACTCCTGTGCACCAAGCACTGTCACCCCTCTGGAACTGCCTCTATCGTCGATTCCTATGATCAAGATGATCAAGATCTGGGGTCATCCGTGGGCTGTGGATATGGATATGTTGGGAAACTTTGCATGGAAAACAAAAAATTTCTACGCACACGCAAGTTCTATCCATGGAGATCCGTAACAACGAGAGGGGAGAGTGTGTCTACGTACCATCGTAGACTGTAAGCGGAAGCGTTTAACAACGCGTTGATGTAGTCGTACTCTTCGCGATCCGATCATGATCCAACCGATCTAGTGCCGAACGGACGTCACCTCCGAGTTTAGCACACGTGCGGCTCGATGACGTCTCCTCCTTCTTGATCCAACAAGGGGGGTGAGGAGAAGTATGTGGGATCACAACCAACACGATGTTGTGGTGGTGGAGTACTGGCAGCGCTTCGCTAAGCGTCGCTGGGACGAGGCGGTAGAACTAAGGAGTAACGGGAGAGGAGGGGCACCAAGGGCTTGGTGTGTCCTCTTGGGGTGCCCCTCCCCTCTATATATAGGACGAGGGGCATGGGAAATAGCCCCTCCAAGCCCTAGGGCACAACTAAGGGGAGAGGACTTGGACTCCAAGACCAATCCTATTCCTACTAGGAATCCTTTCTTTTTTGCCTTCCCTAGCCACATGGGCTTTTGAGGACTTGGTGCGCCTAGCCCAATAAGGCCAGGGAACTTCCCTGCAGCCCATGCCAACCCTTGGGGTCATGTTGGACCCACTTGTGGACTTCTGGACCCCTCCAGAATCCTATGAAACCTTCTAGAAGCTTCCCAGTACAATACCGAAAAAACTACACTTTTTTCGGAACCCAAAATATGACTTCCCATATATAAATATTTACCTCTCGACCATTCCGGGACTCCTCATGATGTCTGGGATATCATCCGGGACTCCGAACAACATTTGGTTACCACTCATCAAATATCCCAATACTACTCTAGCATCAGCGAACGTTAAGCGTGTGACCCTGCGGGTTCGAGAATTATGTAGTCATGACCGAGACACCTCTCCGGTCAATAACCAATATCGGGACCTGGATGCCCATATTGATGCCTACATATTCCACAAAGATCTTTATCGCTTGCACCGTTATGACAACATACATAATTCCCTTTGTCCATCGGTATGTTACTTGCCCGAGATTCGATCGTTGGTATCTTCATACCTAGTTCAATCTCGTTGCCGGCAAGTCTCTTTACTCGTTCCGTAATACATCACGTCGTGACTAACTCCCTAGTCATTTTCTTGCAAGGTTATGATGTGTATTACTGAGAGGGCCCAGAGATACCTCTCTGATACTTGGAGTGACAACTCCTAATCTCGATCTATGCCAACTCAAAAAACACCTTCGGAGATACCTATGAAGCATCTTTATGATCACCCAGTTGCGTTGTGACATTTGATAGCACACAAGGTATTCATCCGGTATTCGGGAGTTCCATAATCTCGTAGTCGAAGGAATACGTATTTGACATGAAGAAAGCAATAGCAATAAACTAAATGATCAATATGCTAAGCTAACGGATGGGTCTTGTCCATCACATCATTCTCCTAATGATGTGATCCTGTTATCAAATGACAACACATGTCTATGGTTGGGAAACCTTAACCATCTTTCACCAACGAGCTAGTCTAGTAGAGGCTTACTAGGGACACAGTATTTGTTTATGTATTCACACATGTATTTAGATTTCCGATCAATACAATTCTTGCATGAATAATAAACCTTTATTATGAATAAGGAAATATAAAATAACAACTTTATTATTGCCTCTAGGGCTTATTTCCTTCAGGATCCTGCTTTGGGAAGTGGTGAGGTGTTGTTGGGCGCATGAACAGTCTGCCCCCTCAAAACAAAAGGCGCAACCTAGTATTTAGCTTTTCTTAGGTTTCCTCAGATGCAGTTTGTCGTTTGTCTGCCTCAGATGCAGTTTTGAGAGAGATTTTGCCCCCTTTGTGCGATGTAATAAATTTCCCTGATTGAAGGTGTGCGAGCCTTCAAACTTTTAGGTTTGATACATTCTTTTTGAACAAATGGGGGATTTACTTGTGTTCTTGTGTGGTGATCTCTTGTTTCATTTTCAGTGAAAATGGAACCCGTGGGGAGGGGGTGCACTCCTCATAGTCTTAAAAAAGACGTCATAAAAGGATGTAGAGAAGAGTAATGCATACAAGGCCTCGTTAGTTGTATCTTCCTCCAGCATATTAGATTTTGGTTGGCTATGATGGAACGATGCCCATCCCATACGGACTAGCGGGATTATCGGAGGGAGGTCCGGAGAAAAGGACAATTTGGCTGTTGCTCGATGATCTAGGTGGACAACAACAAATTGCGCCACATGCCTGCGCCAAGAGAGATGCCATAGGCGAGGAAGATTAACAATTGCGCGGGAGGAGCAGACTCGATGCCCATATCGCCCTCGGCCATCGTACTGTAGTGAAATTGGTCTTTTCTTCCCAGGGAGAGAGGGCCAGATGGATGGGCTTCCACGACTGCATATAAGCGGGGGGAAATTCCTCCGTTGTTACCTTCTTTGAGGGAATCCGTTAAGTTGTTATACTACTATAAAGAAATGAAACATAATCATTGGGTGGTATGGAGCGCCATGTTGTTTGGCTCTTATGGAATGGAACAATTAGGTGAAGCTGAACTGCTGACGTGTCACCTATGCTAATGTGTGATTGCTGCATGTCAAGAGAATTAGCATAAGGGATGAACTCTTTTGGTATTATAGATGTGTGCTGCTTAGGTTGCACTCGTAGTAGTCCTTGTAACACTAGTTGTAGAGCAAGGCGCAAAGTAAATATAAGTCATTGATGTCTACTACACAACCTTCTTCTTGTAGACGTTGTTGGGCCTCCAAGTGCAGAGGTTTGTAGGACAGTTGCAAATTTCCCTCAAGTGGATGATCTAAGCTTTATCAATCGGTGGGAGGCGTCGGATGAAGATGGTCTCTCTCAAACAACCCTGCAACCAAATAGCAAAGAGTCTCTTGTGTCCCCAACACACCCAATACAATGGTAAATTGTATAGGTGCACTAGTTCAGCGAAGAGATGGTGATACAAGTGCAATATGGATGGTAGATATAGGTTTTTGTAATCTGAAAATATAAAAGCAGCAAGGTAACTAATGATAAAAGTGAGCGAAAACGGTATTGCAATGCTTCAAAACAAGACCTAGGGTTCATACTTTCACTAGTGCAAGTTCTCTCAACAAGGATAACATAATGAGATCATATAACAATCCGTCAACATGCAACAAAGAGTCACTCCAAAGTCACTAATAGCGGAGAACAAACGAAGAGATTATTGTAGGGTACGAAACCACCTCAAAGTTGTTCTTTCCGATCAATCCGTTGGGCTATTCCTATAAGTGTCACAAACAACCCTAGAGTTCATAGTAAAATAACACCTTAAGACACAAATCAACCAAAACCCTAATGTCACCTAGATACTCCAATGTCACCTCAAGTATCCATGGGTATGATTATACAATATGCATGACACAATCTCAGATTTATCTGTTCATCCAACACAAAAAGAACTTCAAAGAGTGCCCCAAAGTTTCTACGGAGAGTCAAGACGAAAACATGTGCCAACCCCTATGCATAAGTTCACAAGGTCACTGAACTCGCAAGTTGATCACCAAAACATACTATCGGATGTGGGGTTCCGGCTAACCCTTAAGGTTTGAACACTGGGGTGCGCGCAAAGTCTTTCCCTTCTACCAATCTATGCTCTAGCTCGCTAAAATCTTGCGGAAGAACTCAACGAACTCGCAACACAGAAAGACACAGGGTTTATACTGGTTCGGGCCACCGTTGTGGTGTAATACCCTACTCTAGTGTGGTGGTGGATGGATTGCCTCTTGGGCTAAAGATGAACATTACAAGGAACGAACTGCCTCCTGAGGTTGAGGTGTTCTTGTGCGTGCGAACTTGTGGTGTGAGGATTCGATCCTCTCTCTCTCTCTTGGTTCGATGAGTCGATCCCCCTAAGCTCAGATCATCCACCCCTCTACTGTGGTGGCTAGTCCTATTTATAGAGGCCCTGGTCCTCCTCCCAAATATCGAGCAGGAAGGGAGCCAACAATGGCGGGCTAATTTGAAGGGGGGTAGCTAGTATGAGCTATCCTGACAAAAGGTAGTCTTCGCCTGCACAAAGCTCTGGTGGTGATGCCATCTTGGGCTCCACAATGATCTTCGTCTTGCAGTTCATGGTCTTGGTCTTGTTGCACCGAAATGGCAACCTTTGCCAAAGCCTCGATACCCCCGGCTGCCCTTGCCCCCTTTGCACCAAAGAGGAAACAAGGACGCTATGCGCGCTGGCGCCCGCCTGGCGCTAGCCTGGTGCCGATCGTCATGGCTCACGTCACGAGAGCCTCGCGAGGTTTGCCCTGCCTTGATATCTCCGCTCCTCGTGAGCTTGCCTGGCTAGGCCGCTCTAGAGGAGGTCTTGCATCGTCCGCCTCGCGAGGCTTGGCCCCTCGTGAGGGTCTTGGATGCCTTGTTGGTGAAGATGGGCCGTGCGGCCTGCTGGCTCTGCCACGCTGTGGGCCGCAGGCAGGCAAGTCTGGGGACCCCCGTTCCCAGAACACCGACAGTAGCCCCTAGGCCCAAGGTGCGCTCGAGCTTGGCTTCGCGGAAAAGCCAAGGGTCAAGTTCGGAGCACCGCGGACTCCCAAAAGCCCGCGGCCTTGGTTAACACGTGGCGGTTGATTAGACGTGGGCGTCTCCGCTTCCCCACGCTGCCTTGGCAACTGCTTGACGTGACAAAAGGCTAGCGCGGGTGGAACTTGCCTTCATTGCTTCTTCCTTGCCTCGTTCCAGATCCCCTTTCTCACTCTTCGCCGCCTCCTACCTACAGATGTGCTCCGGCCTTGCTCTGCATCTGCCGCCCATGGCGCCGCACAAGGTCAAGACTTCCTCGGCCCTGCTTGGTATGAGTCTGCTCTTGAGGCGCCCACTGTCACGGAGAAGAGCCTCGCCTCCGTGCGCCTGCTGACGGCGGGAGAGAGCAAAGAGTGGGGGAAGACGGAGCTCCGGCTTGCCTCCGACGAGTTGGAGCCTGAGGGGAGCACCTTCTTTCCCTTCTTTTCGAGCAACGTTGCCGTCGGGTTGGTTCCTCCCTTCTCTGATTTCTTTTATGAAGTCCTCGACCACTATGGGTTGCAAGCATTGCATCTCCATCCCAACTCTGTCCTCCTCCTGTCCATCTTTGCCTAATACTGTGAGGCGTACCTGGGCGTGATGCCGTCCATGGCGCTCCTGCGCCATTTCTTCTTCCTCTGCCTCAGCAAAGGTCACATCTCTGGATGCGCCAACTTTGTCGCGTCTGGCAAGGCCAACTCCATCTCGAGCACCGGGAAGAGGGCCGACAACATTCGATCCAAATGGGTCATGGTGGATGCCAAGCTCGCCCATTCGCACCTAGTGTTGCCAACGGAGGCGCCCCGGCAAGGCAAGGAGTGGCCCAGGGCGGAGCTTGTCGACGAGCGGGCATCATCGGTGTTGGAGAAGATAATGTCTGACCTGAAGCCGGGCAATGCGAGGGCAGCCAAAATAACGGGAGCAATGCTCCTGAGGGAGTTCTTGACGCTGCGGGTTGCCCCACTCCAGGCGCGCGCGGCCCTTCTGGGAGCTTGTAGGAGGGGAAAGCAAGGCCCGCCTGAGGACGGGGGACCTGCCTGACGACGAACTGGACCCGTCCTGCGTCTCATAGTCGGAGACAATCAGGAGTACCCACCTAGCGCCTTCATTCCCCCGTTCCAATGCAGGGACCGGGAGGAATTCGTCGCCACCAGGCCGACTTTTGATGCGCACGGGCTGGTGTCGCCGGTGTTTTCAGGATCTCCTCCGGCACAAAAACCGGTGGAGGTGTCTTCTGGCGAGTCCCGCGGAGAGAGGAAGAGGAGGTGGACTCGGAGGAGACTCCGGAAGAGGTGGGGGAGACCTCCCCTCCGAGCAAGGCCGAGATTCTCCGCGCCCTTCCTGATGATGCCGAGGTCGTCGCCTACCAAGGAGAGCAAGAGCAACCCTTTGTCAAGACGAAGGGTAGATCGTCGCTGGTAGACCGTGGTGCCGCCTCCACCACAACACCTCCTGGGGCTGGAGCTGGTTCTGCCTCTGCACCGCATGGCGCCGCCGGGGCCCAGACGCCTTCCCCTGAGGTCCCGATGCTGTCAGGCCTCAAGCTTCACATGCGAAAAGTGAAGTACTTGGCGGTGGACCGGTAGGTGTCTCGAACTCCGCTCTATCCCTACTGGTACTTGTTATTTCCTGACACTCGCCTTTGCTTGATCAGGCCGACATCTTTGGCAAAGAGGAGGAAGGAGGGTACGGCGGTTGTGCCTCCCTCTACAGAGCAAGGAGGCAACATCGCCCGTGTCTCCCCAGCCCGGTCGTCCTTGCGGGGCCAAGAATAGCATCACCGCGTGAAGCCAGCCCCCATGGCCCCGCTGGCTCTGGAGGTGCCGGTGCTTGGCGTGGCTGACGAGGTCCCAGCTGCTCCGGGGCCCGCAATCTCCCAAGCCCTAGTGACGGCATCGCTTCCTCCTACTGTTGCACCTCCACTCCTTGATTCCTCTGCTCCTGCTGCCATCTTGGAGCGTGCCCTTTCAGAAATGACCCAACTGTAGGTGGATCTCGTGAGCGCTGACCCGTGCTTGGTGGCCGGGTGTCTGGAGTTGGCCTCCGGCTGGCTTCATTCTGACTTGGCGGTACGCGTGACGCTGGGCCAGGCTATTGCGGCTTCCGAGAGGGAGAAGCAAGGAGCCATTGCCGCTGTAGCCAATCATGAGGTAGTGCTAAAAGACACCAAGGCCGCCCGTGACCGCTGCCAAGTGCTGGAGGGCGAGTTGCAGAGCCTGCGCGACAAGCATGCCGAAGAGGTACGCGCCGCCAAGCAGAGGAGAGGGAGATGAAAGCCCGGGAGGAAGCCGTCAAGAACCGTGATGCTGAGCTGGCGGAGCTGGGGAAGAAAGTGTTGGAGCGGAAGATGGGGATGAAGGAGGCCGGTCTTGCCGCCAAGGCGCGAGTCCTGGCCGAAGATCGTGTGGCCTTCGCCGATCTCGAGAAGAGATCTTGCAAGGCGCTGAGGACACTCTACGAGCATGGCCTAGAGAGGCCGATGGACATTGACGAGGATGGCCCCGCCCAGCTGCTTCCTCTCGTGGTGAAGGCTCTTGAGGAGGTCATTGAGGGCCTTGGTCCCATGGCGGAGGCCGAAGCTCACATTCTGTCTTCAGCCGCACTGACTCGCGTCCTCAGCCATATGCACCTCAGCGACCCCAACGCCCGCCTTGACGAGCTGCTGGAGCATGTGGATGAAGACCTCTGTGAAGCCGCTGCCGCAGCTGTTCAAGGTCAAGTGGAGGCTTTGCTGGGGAAGTTCCGGGGCTTTGTCTCCGATCCTCTGTCTAGCGATGGCGCGGATCCTGTGACTGGTGGTGAAGGTGAGAACATCGTTGCCCACGGGGAAGCACCTTCCGCAGGCGACAGTGACATCCAGGGGTGACCAGCGGCTATTCTTCTTGTTTCATTCCTGCGACATACATTCGGCCTCATGGAGGCATTTAGACTTTTCATTTGGTATTGTGAGAACAATATGCTTGTAATATTTGCTTCGAGATTTTGCATGTTCCTTCCTATTTGCTTTGTTCTGCATCGGCAGAGCCCGGCCCTAGGCATACCTCAACCGCCATTGGGCCGACCGGAGAGCAGGATGGTCCAAGGAGTGAGGGGCTATGTGACCACTTAGGCTCCTGAGTCGCGATGCTCAGGAGTCCCCCTTGACGTGCGAACAACATATAGGGAGAGTTCGCGAGGATAAATTAATGTTCTATGTCGGCAGAGCCTGGCCCCGCGCATACCTCAACCGCCATTGGGCCGACCGGAGACCAGGACGGACGAAGGAGTGAGGGGCTATGTGACCAGTTAGGCTCCTGAGTCATGATGCTCAAGAGTCCCCCTTGACGTTCAAACAATTTCCATACCTGCCCTCTCCGAGGCCTCGGGAGGGGCGCGCGACGCCCAGGTCCGGGGGACCTGGTTGGATGGCGTGCGCTTAGGCGTGACCCGAGCGCAGCCCCCGTGCCCAGCCCCCTCGCGCGACTCTCCCGAGGGGAGGCGTCGTGGTGAGACTGGGCACAGAGCTCTGGGCTCCCTGAGGTTGGTGCGACCGTGGGGTCGCCCTCAATTGTTTATCACCAGCGTGGATCATAGTGCTTCCACTTGTGCACGGGCATAGCCGCTCCTCGGCAGTGTCGATAGCTAGCGCGGAGCATGGAGCTTCCACTTGGGCATGGGATGGGGCCCCCCTCCGGGAGGAGCCCCCGGGGCATGTACAGCCCCGCCCTGACACGTGGCTTGTGCGACAGGCTACGAGGTGTATCTGGGCAATCGTGAGCCAGCACGTGACTCACGGGGCCCTACCTCAAGGCGGGTTGCACCTGGTCTTGAGTCTTGGTGACTGTATGTTCCTGCAAGGCGGTTAGATGCAAGCACTCTACGTCCTCAGGTCCCGGCCCTCAAGCGAGCTCAGCCGCCGCTGGTATGCCAGGTCGCGATGCCATGGTCAAGGCCAGGGGGTGAGGGCTGGAGAGCCAGTAAGAGCTCCTGAGTCACGATGCTCAGGAGCCCCCTTTTAACATGCAAGCGGGTTGCATGGGATAAACAGACCCATGGCGGGTGGTGATCGAGCAGACGATATCAGTTGGCACACTACAAGAAACTCGTTAATGCATGACGGATTTGGGATGACAGTTTCAAAAACTTTCATCGACAGACTAGTACAATCCCGCAAGCCCGCTCAAAGCCTGCTAAAGCTCGTCTATCTGTCCTCTTATAAAAAGCTAACCCTAAATCCTCCCCAGCCTCTCCTCTCTCTCCCTCCTCCGCAACCCCCTGTCCACACATTGCCGCCACCCACCGTATCAGCGCTTGCCTCCTCCCACACCTCACAGACGGCTTCCCCTCCCCTCCTCTAACCCCGTAGCTCTGACAACTACCAGATCCACTTCATCCCCCACCCCATCCATCCCTCTCGCTACCCATATCTCTCTCGCGCGACAACTCATGCCGTGACCACACTGGCTGATTCCAGCGACGTCCGCCACCACGGAGCGCACTCACGAGCTTCTCTTCGGCACCTCCATCCTCTAGTCTGGCTGGATCCGGTGCTTTCTTTGTCCAGCTCTCACCTGCGACTCCTAGCCATGGCTAGGGTTTCGGCTGCCATGTCGTGTCCAACGCCGGCGCATCTCCGGCGGCTCCTCTCCGTCCACACAACGCCTCCTCGCGCCCTCTCCGTCTTCTGGATGGCGTCCCCTAGCACAGTACGCTCGCGTGCATTGGGCCGGATGAGGTGACCCAGACCTCCTCTGCCGCATCTCCGGCGCGACACTTGCATCCTATGGCGACCTCCTCTGTCGCGCGACGGCGGCGGCCGACCTGCACTACGGTGAGCACTTCTACCACTACCTCCCTCCTCTGCTCCGAGCCTGTGGCTGTGCCATACTCTGTTTCATGGCCATCGAGCCAAATTGTATCGAGGGATAGTTAGGGATTGCTGCTGTTTGAGCTCGATTAAATAGATTCGCTGTTGTTTGGGCTTGAGCAAAGGTGTTCTCTAGTTGAAATGAGGGGGAGATCCGAATTTTTGTTGTTGTTGACTATGCAATTGTAAACCAGAGAATATATGTTGCATATTTATTTCCTCATGTAGTTTTGATCTTTTATTGCAAGTTAAATAAATGCAAGTATAGCAGCTTATGATTTAAAGTTTGTGTCAGGAAGTTATTACTTGATCAACTATCCCAATAATTTTCATTTCCTGAATCTCATTGTAAATCTGGAAGTTGCATTGCATATATGTGTCATCACCTATTGAATGTATCTTCTGTACAATATCTTGATGGGAATGTTTAGGTCATTTAGAGTAAACTTATTTAAACTTGAGTGACCAGATTGCTCCGGCGATGGATGACTGATGGCGGCCTTCTCGACACACCACACGACCAGCGGCCAGAGGAGCCTCTCCAAGGATGGGGGTGGGGATCACTCGTGGCTGCTTCCTCCTGCCATCCTCTTTGAGCAAGTGAGCTCTCTCTCTACCCTCCAGATCCGAGCTAGATTCCGCCTGCAGCTCTACAACCCCATGAACTGCATGTATTAACCTAATTCGAATAGACTGTTAATTGCACCACACGACCAGCGTAAATCCATCCCTTTTGGATGTTAATTGCATTGTATGAGTGAAAATGCAGCACCTTTTTTTGTTTGTTCACTCATTCTTGCTTCTAAACCTGTTCGTGGTGTAACACAACCAACATCACGCAGTAGTTGGAGCAGTTCCACAAATATGCCTCACTGTACTAATGTACAGCAGCAGTACAATCAGGATAATTTGTAGTTCCACAAGAAATTTCATTTTTCTTATCATGTGATTTTGCTCATGCCATATACTTATCAGTTTATGATATCTCCGCAGCAGAAGCACCAACTCGATGCCAGCAGAGGAGGAGGTGCCTCCCTTGTTCTTTTGTGTTTCTAATTGAATTTTTAGTTTTGTATTAATATGGTTGCAAACAGTGCTGATGCAAGAAGCCAAGAAGCTAGACTGGTGCATTTGATGCAAAGACTACAGTTGTTACTTTGCATTTTACTTCCTAACATGGATGAGATTACATCTTCATCCTGCTGTACTCATTGATCTCTAGCAGGCCAATATTTGTCTGATTGCTTCTGCTTTGTGCAAATAGGTGATACAAAGTGAAACCCTTGAAATGAACTTATTACAGCCTTGATTTCTTATTCATTTATTACCTGACTTCTTAATATTGTCCAAATATTCCTTCCATTTTCCCTTGAATTATTTGGGTTTGCAAGCAATAGTTTAATTGATGTTTAGTTTTTTTGCTTATTACAGCAGACTTGATGGATTTTGTACTACTGTATTTCTGGAAATATGCATACACACTATTACAATCTGAACGATTGATGGAATTGATGATTGCATGTTTTTCCTTTAAGATTACTAATAGATGGTATATTATTTATGCTTCAGATTCAAGAGTGTTTGATCTGCTATACACTGCATTTGTTCAGTCTCAAAATATTAGTGTGGTTAATCCTGATGTGAATGTGGTTAATCCAGATGTGAAGGTTATGGTCTGTAGCATCAGAATATATAAATTTTAACCATTAGGTTCATCTTGCTTAACTGAAGTATTATGATGCTTGCGCATATTTGTTCTTTGAAAAGAAGTTTACTATTAGCATAATAGATCACTCAATGGTTCATTTAATTGGCTAAAATGATCTTTTCTTCATGTTGTTTTATTTTACATGACATTTAAAAAGCATGTTTATTGACAGAATTACCTTTAATTGATGAAGAAAGTATGCCTCTAGTATTACTATTTTCATGTTTTGTTAACTACGGACTACATTGTATAGTATGGGAGCTGGCTGTTATAACTTATTATAATTTGTATTTGTTTTTGATTCTATGCAGGTTTGGAAGTTTATCTGTGTTATTGGAGATTTAATATTTTTTAGCAGGAATTACTTGGGTCCGAATAGCTGCCTGGAACTGGTGGTGTAGTGTTGGAGATTAAAATTAGCTAGCAGTGGATTTTCAATGAAGTCATGTTACTCGAATTTTTACAAAAAAATGATTATAGCTATTTGTAGATATACTTGTGATTTTTGATGTTAAGGTTTGATTTTTGAAGCCAGACTAGATTGTTGGAAATCTGTATTGTCTTGTGAACAAATGCTATTTTGCAAATATATATTGTCTTGTGAACAAATGCTATTTTTTGAATGAATAAGATTCGGTGGTGTTGTTGTAAATTGTGATGCATTGAGAAAACAGGCTGGACTAAAAAAGGGGCTAATGTGTTTGATTGGAATGGAATTGGGCTGGTTAATACACGGCCGTTTTGGCCTCCACGTTAGATACACATGGCCTCCACATCAGATACATGTAGGTGCCATGTCAGGTCATGTCCTTCCAGCTCATGTAAATCGGTGACGGTTTGTTCCGTCACGTCCTAGCTTGGGCTTGGCGGGCCTGTGGCAGATCCATGATAGCCAAGTACCGTCTTGGAAGGTACAATGTCAAATTATGACGCGATATACATGACGGATTTTAAATCTGTCATGGAGGGGCACGCATGACAGTTTTTGGCTAGTCCATGACGGACAATGACCGTCATGTATTAACAAGTTTCTTGTAGTGGCATGTTAGGCATGAAGAGCAGATCAACTTGGATAAATGCAGGAAGACACATGCCATTGGGTCTGGCCAGAGCGGCGTGGGGATGATGCAGCCCGAGGGGCGCCCCCAGCAAGGTAAGCTAAAGACATAAGCAAAAGGGATACATGCCATAGGGACGGACCCATGTGGCCTGGGAATAATACAGCCCATGGGGCGCTCCTAGTTTAAATGCACTTGGTAGATGTCACCTGGTTCTGTAGACGAAGTAGAGTTGGTGCAGCTGAAGCCATGCATTGATGAAATGGCCCCTCTTGAGCCACCAGGACCCTGAGCCTCGGGAGGCTCTGGGGGCTCGGGAGGTTCCCTGAGGACCGTCCTCATCTCCTCCAGAAAAGGCGTGGAACCTGGTCTCCTGAGCCGTCACGACTTGCCGCACGTTGTGCTGATAGGCCGAAGCCACGCTCGGCAAGCCGAAGGGCATGCGAACGTAGCTGTGTGGTGGACCCTCATAGTGGCCCACACGTGATGGCCAGAAGCGTTCCTGAGATGCGGCCATGTTGAACCGTGGGATGTCTATGTAGACGCGCAGCTCAGCACCCTCGCCTGGATGGTGAGCCGCGCTCGGTGAGCGGCTGTCGCCCCGCATGGCTCTCGCGTCTTGTAGCTCTTGAGTGGTCTCGGTGATGAACTCCTTGGTGGTGGGCACTCCTCGCCCTGTGCTCTCCTGAGGAAAGCATGCCGTGAAGCACGCTTCCAAGTGGTGCCCAAGCGCCTCCCTCGTGAGGTTGGCAAGGTCTGAGGCTCTCCAGGAGAGAGCCCCCGAGCCCTGTTGGAGGAGGGCGCTAGGCGCGCTTTCCTATGCAGTGGAGGGAAGCGCCCCTAGAGCGGGCGCTGATCCTGACGAGGCTCCTGACACGACGTCGTCTTCTTGGGGTCCTGCGCGGCGCGGCATCTTCTTCTTGGGGATGGTCTCCGGAGGGCCTTCACTTCTGCTATCAGGGTTGTCAATTGCTGCAGCTTGGAAGGCGCGCTCAAGGGAGCACACCGCATCCCTTTCTTCACATGGGACCATGATGATTCCCCCGCTTCCTGGCATCTTGAGGACGTTGTAGCCATGGTGAGTGACTGCCATGAAATTGGCCAGGGCCGGATAACCGAGGATGGCATTGTACGGCAGGCGGATGTGTGCGACGTCGAAGTCGATGAGCTCAGTGCGGTAGTTCTTGCGCTCCCTGAAGGTGACAGGCGGCAGACCTGCCCTATCGGTGTGGTGGAACCGTCGGTCACTCCTGAGAAAGGCTTGGTTGGCTGGAGCTGCTCATAGGGCACTTGGAGGTTGTTGAACGTGTCAACGGACAGGATGTTGAGCCCTGGGCCACCGTCAATGAGAGTCTTGGTGACTTGCACATTGCTGATGACTGGGGAGCATAGCATAGGCAGTGTGCCCGCAGTGGCTGCGCACTTGAGCTGGTCGGCCGAGTCGAAGGTGATGGCGTATTGGGACCACCTGAGCGGGCGCGTGGCCTCGAGCTTGGGCAGCATCGCGTTCACCTCACAACCGAACTGTTTGAAGATGCGTTGAGAGGCTGGGGCATGAGCATCGTCCAAGATGCAAGCGATCGCATGCTCCTGGAAGCCCCCAGCCCCCTCGCCCTGGTGGTGGTCGTCATTCCTTCTCGGTGGCGGCAACGGGGGAAGACCGGCGTTGCCCTGGGGGCGATCCTCACGAGGCGGATCTCTCTAGGTGCCCTCGCGAGGTTGGTCCTGCCAGCGGTCCTCACGAGGCCGGTCGTGCCACTCCTGGCGCGGGCCACGGTCGTCCCAGCATCCACCTCCGCGTACTCCTCCGCGGTCATAGCCCCGGTCGTTGCGCTCGTGGCGTCGACCAAAGCATACTTCCCGTATGGCTCTGAGCTCTTGGCAGTCGCTGGTGTTGTGGGTGTTCAGGTTGTGGAAGGCGCAGAACGGGCGACCGTTTTTGGATGACTTGGGCTGATCCCTGCCTCGCTTGGTGTCGGGCTGCGCTGTGAGCACTATTGCCTCTTTGCGCTTCACGTCCTTGGCATTGGCCTTCTTCTCCTGCACTCCTGCAGCCGGCAGCTCAAGGAGAGAGAGGCGCCCCTCCTCAGCTCTTGCGCACTTGGTCGCCAGGTTGAACAGCCCCTAAGATGTGCAAAGCTCCTCGTGGATAGCCAGTTCTTCCTTCATCTTGACGTCATGGACGCCGTCTGAGAACGCGGAGATGATTGCTTCGTCCGTGACCTTGGGGATCTTGAGGAGGGTGTTGTTGAAGCGCTGGATGTACTTCTGGAGGGTCTATCCTGGCTGTTTCTTGATGCGGCGTAGATCTCCCGCGGCTGGTGGGCGGTCGCGAGTGCCTTGGAAGTTGGCGACGAAGCGGTTGCGCATCTCATCCCAGGAGGAGATCAAGCCGTGCTGCAGGTTCAGGACCCAGGAACAGGCCCCGTCCTTGAGAGCCATGGGAAACCAGTTCGCCATGACTTTTTCGTCGCCGTTAGCCGCTTCGATGCTCAGCTCGTAGAGCTGCAGGAACTCTGCGGGGTCAGCGGTGCAGTCGTATCGAGGAGGTAGATCTGGCTTGAACTTGCTTGGCCAGGCGACACTACGCAGTTCGGGGGTAAGGCACGACAGCCAGCCGTGGTCGCCGGGGCCCGCTTCTGAGGCGAAGCTTGGTCTTGGCGAGGTACGCGCTGCGCCACTGCAGGCGGCACACAGTCTTGACGAGGGGGCGAGGAGCACTGGTGCAGCTTCTCGCGGCCGCGGGATTTCTTGGCAGCTTCTTTCTTCACGCGCGCGCGCCGGGCGCGGTGGATCAGGCCGCGGAGGCATGCGCCTTGGTGCCAAGGCACTGTCTTGGGGACAAGGCGGTGGAGACACGCCATGAGCCCCGTCGCCCGCGGCTGGTTGAGGGGGAGGCAGAGAGTGGGACGGCGTCGGAGAGCCCCCTGCGGCACGGACGAGCTCGGCGATGCGGTCGAGCCACTCCTCATAGAGGTCATCGACGGGACGGTAATGCAGGAGCTCGTTCGCCGCGATGAGCACGGCCCATGCCTCCATGGGAGCGCGGTGCGCGTGGGACGAAGAACCAGCAGGGGTGAGCGATGGAGTAGCTTTGCGACCGTCCTGCCGCACTGAAGGATGCAGCGAGGACGCCCGCTGCTTGTTCCCCACCAGGCTGGTGGCAGCGTTGGCGGCAGGGGACGGAGAACGGCAAGGTGGCCCGCCGATGGGAGCCGTCTGAGCGACGTGGGCGGCAAGGGCGGCCCGACGCTCAGCTCTAGTACGGCGAGCGTCCGACATGGACACGACGGAGCGACGGACTGACGGAAAGGAAGCTACGGCGCACCCTACCTGGCGCGCCAAATGTTGAATGTGGGGTTCCGGCTAACCCTTAAGGGTCGAACACTGGGGTGCGCGCGAAGTCTTTCCCTTCTACCAATCTACGCTCTAGCTCTCTAAGATCTCATGGACGAACTCGACGAACCCGCAACACAAAAAGACACAGGGTTTATACTGGTTCGGGCCACCGTTGTGGTGTAATACCCTACTCCAGTGTGGTGGTGGATGGATTGCCTCTTGGGCTGAAGATGAACAGTACAAGGGACGAACTGCCTCCTGAGATTGTGGTGTTCTTGTGCGTGCGAACTTGTGGTGTGAGGATTCGATCCTCTCTCTCGCTCTCTTGGTTCGATGAGTCGATCCCCCTAAGCTCAGATCATCCCCCTCTACTGTGGCGGCTAGTCCTATTTATAGAGTCCCTGGTCCTCCTCCCAAATATCGAGCGGGAAGGGAGCCAACAATGGCGGGCTAATTTGAAGGGGGACGGCTAGTACGAGCTATCCTGACAAAAGGCAGTCTTCGCCTGCACAAAGCTCTGGTGGTGACGCCGTCTTGGGCTCCACAATGACCCCTGTCTTGAAGTTCATGGTCTTGGTCTTGTTGCACCAAAATGGCAACCTTTGCCTGAGGCCTCGGTACCCCACGGTTGCGCTTGCCCCCTTTGCACCAAAGAGGAAACAAGGACGCTGCACGCGCTGGCGCCCGCCTGT
Source organism: Triticum monococcum (assembly GCA_034509565.1). Lineage (NCBI taxonomy): Eukaryota > Viridiplantae > Streptophyta > Magnoliopsida > Poales > Poaceae > Triticum > Triticum monococcum. The sequence goes on along the minus strand of CM067843.1, from coordinate 549,395,959 downwards.
TGCCCACCTGGTGCCGATCGTCATGGCTCACGTGACGAGAGCCTTGCGAGGTTTGCCCCGCCATGATATCTCCACTCCTCGTGAGCTTCCTAGCTAGGCCGCTCCATAGGAGGTCTTGCATCGTCAGCCTCGCGAGGCTTGGCCCCTCGCGAGGGTCTTGGATGCCTTGTTGGTGAAGATGGGCCACACGGCCTGCTGACTCTGCCACGCCGCGAGCCGCAGGCAGGCAAGTCTGGGGACCCCCGTTCCTAGAACGCCGACACATACATCAAGTGGATCACTTGAATATCCCATTGTCACCACAGATAAGCACATGCAAGACATACATCAAGTGTTCTCAAATCCTTAAAGACTCAATCCGATAAGAGAACTTCAAAGGGAAAACTCAATTCATCACAAGGAGATAGAGGGTGAGAAACATCATAAGATCCAACTATAATAGCAAAGCTCGCGGTACATCAATATCGTACCATATCAAGAACATGAGAGAGAGAGATCAAACACATAGCTACTGGTACATACCCTCAGCCACGAGGGTGAACTACTCCCTCCTCATCATGGAGAGCGTTGCGATGATGAAGATAGCCACCGGTGATGGATCCCGTCTCCGTTAGGGTGCCGAAACATGGTCCCAATTGGTTTTTAGTGGCTACAGAGGCTTGCGACAGCGGAACTCCTAATCTAGGTTATTTTCTGGAGGTTTGGGGATTTATAGGAGAGGTTGGCATGGAGAACAAGTCAGCGGCCCCACAGGAAGTCCACGAGGCACATGCGAGCACCCTAGGGGGTTGGGCGCACCCTCCACCCTCATGGGGCCCACGTGACTCCCCTCCGGTAACTCTTCGTTCTAGTATTTTTTTTATATTTTCCAGGAAAAATCTCCGTTGATTTTCAGCGCATTCCGAGAACTTTTATCTCCGCACAAAAACAACACCACGGTAGTTCTGCTGAAGACAACGTCAGTCCGGGTTAGTTCTAGCCAATTCATACCAACACCATGTAAAAATATATTATAAACATGGCATGAATACATAAAAAATTATAGATACATTGGAGACGTATCAGCATCCCCAAGCGTAATTCCTGCTCGTCCTCTAGTAGGTAAATGATAAAAACAGAATTTTTGATGTGGAATGCTACCTAACATATTTAGAAATGTAATCTTCTCTATTGTGGCAAGAATATTCAGATCCATAAGATTCAAAACAAAAGTTTCATATTGACATAAAAACAATAATACTTCAAGCATACTAACAAAGCAATCATGTCTTCTCAAAATAACATGGCCAAAGAAAGCTATCCCTACAAAATCATATAGTCTAGCTATGCTCTATCTTGATCACACAAAATATTTAAATCATGCACAACCCCGATGACAAGCCAAGCAATTGTTTCATACTTTTGATGTTCTCAAACATTTTCAATCTTCATGCAATACATGAGCCTGAGCCATGGACATAACACTATAGGTGGAATAGAATGGTGGTTGGGGAGATGATAAAAAGGAGAAGATAGTCTCACATCAACTAGGCCTATCAACGGGCTATGGAGATGCCCATCAATAGATATCAATGTGAGTGAGTAGGGATTGCCATGCAACAGATGCACTAGAGCTATATGTGTATGAAAGCTCAAAAAGAAACTAAGTGCGTGTGCATCCAACTTGCTTGCTCATGAAGACCTAGGGCATTTGAGGAAGACCATTGTTGGAATATACAAGCCAAATTCTATAATGAAAAATTCCCACTAGCATATGAAAGTGACAAAATAGGAGACTCTCTATCATGAAGATCATGGTGCTACTTTGAAGCACAAGTGTGGAAAAAGGATGGTAGCATTGCCCCTTCTCTCTTTTTCTCTCATTTTTTATTTGGGCCTTTTCTCTTTTTTATGGCCTCCTTTTTCTTTTTTTTCTTTTTTGTCCGGAGTCTCATCCCGACTTGTGGGGGAATCATAGTCTCCATCATCCTTTCCTCACTTGGACAATGCTCTAATAATGAAGATCATCAAACTTTTATTTACTTACAACTCGATACTTAGAACAAAATATGACTCTATATGAATGCCTCTGGTGGTGTACCGGGATGTGCAATGAATCAAGAGTGACATGTATGAAAGAATTATGAACGATGGCTTTGCCACAAATACGATGCCAACTACATGATCATGCAAAGCAATATGACAATGATGGAGCGTGTCATAATAAACGGAATGGTGGAAAGTTGCATGGCAATATATCTCGGAATGGCTATGGAAATGCCATAATAGGTGGGTATGGTGGCTGTTTTGAGGAAGGTAAATGGTGGTTTTATGGTACCGGCGAAAGTTGCGCGATACTAGGGAGGCTAGCAACGGTCGAAGGGTGAGAGTGCGTATAATCCATGGACTCAACATTAGTCATAAAGAAATCACATACTTATTGCAAAAATCTATTAGTTATCGAAACGAAGTACTACGCGCATGCTCCTAGGGGGATAGATTGGTAGGAAAAGACCATCGCTCGTCCCCGACCGGCACTTATAAGGAAGACAATCAAAAAATAAATCATGCTCTGACTTCATCACATAACGGTTCACCACACGTGCATGCTACGGGAATCACAAACTTTAACACAAGTATCTCTCAAATTCACAAGTATCTCTCAAATTCACAACTACTCAACTAGCATGACTCTAATATCACCATCCTCATATGTCAAAACGATCATAAGGAATCAAACTTCTCATAGTATTCAATGCTCTTTATATGAAAGTTTTTATTATATCCCCCTTGGATGCCCATCATACTAGGACTAAATTCGTACCTAAGCAAGTTACCATGCTGTTTAGAAACTCTCAAATAATATAGGTGAAGCACTAGAGCAAATGACAAACTACTCCAAAAGATATAAGTGAAGATCACTGAGTAGTCGAATAATTATGTAACTATGTGAAGACTCCTTCTCATAAATAAAATTTCAGATCTGAAGTACTTTATTTAAACAGCAAGCAAAACAAAATAAAATGACATTGCAAGGATAGCACATATCATGTGAAGAAGCAAAAACTTAGGCTCAACAAAAACTGACCGATAGTTGTTGAAGAAGAAAGGTGGGATGCCAACCGGGGCATCCTCAAGCTTGAGCTTTTGTGTCTCCTTAATTCCTTTCATATCACAGTTTCCCTAAATCTTAAAAACCTTCATCCACACAAAACTCAACAAGAACTCGTGACATAAGTTAGTATAAATCTATGCTAAACCTTATCATTCTCTACTATAGAAAATCACTAAAATTATAATTTGAGATTGCGTACTAAATGCCTCTGCATATTTAAGAGTCCTATCCTTAAAAAGAAACATTAAACAAGCAAACATATGCAAAAATGCAAACATAACAACAATCTATCTAAACAGGATAGTCTGTAAGGAATGCAAGAGGAATCATACTTCCCTAACTCCAAAAATTCAGAAAAACTACCACACTGTAGATAATTTGTTCTTGCTGATTGTCGATGCACAAAAGGAGGGGTCCTATTTTGTACCCCTTTACTTGTGCGCGGGCAGTTGGAGCCGCGCCTGCAGCCACACCTAGCGGGGCAGAGGAAGGAAGCAACGTCACAAGACAACCATAACAACGCCAATCCAGAAACACGAAGAGCAGAGGGGTGAGGTGGACTCCCCCGGCAAGGCCCTTGCCGTGGTGGCCTCCGCAACCCTAGCAAGAACCTTGCCGAGGCAACTTGACCGACACCAGCAGAGCCACCCCCCTTGAGCCAAAGAGTTCCAACACCATCAACCACTTTGGAACCAAGGCTCGGGAGGCACCTCCATGGTGGCATGCAAATCTTTGTGGAGACTAGAAGCACAAAAGGCTAGATGATGACCGGAAGACGATGATCCTCGGCTAGATCCTTGTCAAGGATACCCACGGGACCCATGGCAAGACCCTTGCCAGGGACGACCAAGATGCCGCGGCAAGACCCTTGTCGGGGCCCCGGCAAGACTCTTGCCGAAAACATCCACGGGGCCACAGCAAGGCCCACATCTGCCAAGACTCCACCATTGTTCCCATGCAGCTGCCAGCCGACCAACTGGGCAGGCGCCTGCGTGGCGACGTGCGGCCTCTAGGACGACTCGACAAGCACTATCGGATTTCGGGTTCCGGTAGACCCTTGAGGTTCGAACACTAGGGTGCGCACGGAGATCTCCCCCCTACCAATCTACGTCCAATCTCCTCGTGTGATCTAAGCTGAAAACAACGAACAACACAAGGGACACGAGGTTTATACTGGTTCGGGCCACCATTGTGGTGTAATACCCTACTCCAGTGTGTGGTGTGGTGGATAGCCTCAGGGGCTGATGATGAATGGTACAAGGGAAGAACAGCCTCGCGAGAGGTGTTCTTGAGCTGGTGCGATGAACTGCTCGGGTGAGTTCAGTCGCCTCTCTGTCTCTCTTCTAGGGCTCTATCAGATCTCCAGATGTCTAGATGAGTCAATCCCTCTCTTTCTCTATGTTTCTCCGCCTCTCTCAGTGTCCATCTCTCTATCCTTAGGTGTCCCTCTTCCTCTGTGGTGGCTAGCTCTATTTATAGAGGCCCTGGGCCTCTCCCCAAATAATGAGCGGGAAGGGCGCCAACAATTGTCCATTTTGAAGGGGAGCATCTAGTACAAGTTATCCTGACCAAAGGTGGTCTTCGGCTGCCAAAAGCACTGGTGATGACGCCGTCTTGGGCTCCACGGTGACCTCTATCCTGCCGCTCTGCTGGTCTTGGTCTCGTTGCACCGGAATGGCAACCTTTGCCCGATGCCTTGGCATGTGCTTGCCCCCTTTGCACCAAAGGGGAAACAAAGACACTGCGCAGGCCGGCGCCCGCCTGGCACCCGCCTGATCTCGATCGTCGTGGCTTGCGTCACGGGCTCCTCGCAAGGTACCCTCTGCCTTGATCTCTGCACCTCCTCGTGAGCCTGCCTGATGAGGCTGCCTCTGAGGAAGCTTCCTAGCGTCCGCCCCGCGAGGCTTGGCCCCTCGCGAGGGTCTTGAGCTTGAGCTGATGAAGATGGGCCGCGCTGGGCCCTCACTTGAGCCATGTCGCAGGCCGCAGGCAGGCAAGTCTGAGGACCCCCGTTCCCAGAACGCCGACAGTAGCCCCCAGGCCCAAGGCGCGCCCGGGCTTGGCCTGGCAGGGAAGCGAAGAGGCAAGCGCGAAGCGCCGTGGGCCCAAAAAGCCTGCGGCCTTGGGTGCTGCATGGTGATTGATTGGACATGGGCATCTGCGCTTCCCCACGATGCCTCGGTGACCGCATGACTTGACAAGTCCCTGCATGCAGAGAAACCGTTCATGATTACCTGCGATCGTGGTGCTCGGTGGTTGGCCTCCTCCGGCTATAAGTACGGGGCTGCGCGAGCCCCTTCAGTCCATCCCTTGCTGCTGCTCCTTTCCTTCTTCTTCCTTGTTCTTGCTTGTCCTTACGCCAATGGCACCAATCCGCCAGTTTTCTGCAGAAGAGAAGGGAAAGCCCCCCCGAGAGGGTCCTGACCCACTCCCGCCGAAGAAACGGTTGGTCCTCTGCCGCCGAGATGAGGGCGCTCGGCAGGAGGCACCGAGGACCTGGTATGAGCGGCCATCGCTTGGGTATCCGCTACCCTTGTACGCCCGCGTCGTGGGTCCTGGGGGAGAAGGCGTCGAGCGACATTGACGGCGCCGCCGTCGGTGCCGGCGAGTCATGGTGGTGCGTGTCGTTCCTCCTGGAGTCCATGCCGAGCGCTCCTCTCGCGAGCTCGTGCTCCACGCCGCCATGCCTCCAAGCTCTTGGATTCGCCTTCCTCCCTCCTTCGCCTTCCAGATGCCGCCGAGCGGGGCTCTGGAGCTCTGGATGCAGCACGCTGACTGCAGTACCCTTGCGACCGGAACGGAGGTCGCGGTCGTCGCTCCGGGCAAGGTCTTCATGACCCGTGGCTGGGGCGAGATCGCCCGGGTCTGCTGGACGGTAGGTTCCCTCGTAATTCATCTTGAATATGACGGCGCCTCCCTGATGTTCTTCAAGGTCTTCGATGTTGAAGGACGCCGGCTGGAGTGCTGCCCCAGGGAGAGCAGCAGGGGCAACAAACCGAGGAGGACCTGGCCCGCCCATCAGCCCTCCAACAGCTCCTCAGGCAGCAGCGGAGGAGCTGGGGAATCCAGCTGCTCCCCCGAGCTCCTCGCGACTCTAGAGACGAGCGACGACAGCTACGAGCTCCCGAGTTCGCGCCATGCTTGGAGCGGGGCCGCTGCGTCTAGCCGCCGACACCACTGATCTGGATGGGGTTGGCGCCGGCGTTGGGCAGCCCACTGTTGATGATGGCGTCCGTTGCGGAGGTGCGGGCGATTAGCATTCCTTAGGATTAGTACTCTTGTTCCCTGTGAGGAATCAAAGCAACACCTCGTGGGGGTATGTAAGGAGCCTGCCATGTCTTTTGTGAAGATTATATCCTTAATATGAATCAATGCGAGGTGCTTTTCCTGTCTCGGCTCGGCTCCCCCTTTCTATCCTCACGAGGACTTGGTGCTCTACACTAACAGGTCCCAGTCCCCAGGCAGGCTTCAGTCGTCGCCGGTATGCCAGGTCGTGATGCCGTGGTCAAGGCCAGGAGGTGAGTGGCCCGAGGTCCGATAAGAGCCCCCAAGTCGCGATGCTCGGGAGGTCCCCTTTAGCGCTCAAGCAGCCCTCGCTGGGCGAGAAAGGAAGGCAACGTCACCGTGACAGAGCCGCACTGGGCGAGGTTTAGGCGCTACGTTGGTCCAACTCTTGTAAGGGTGTGACTTATCTCTTGAGTTTGGTGTAGTTCCTCGATGAAGCGCCCGGCCCGAGTGGTGGCAGCTGAGGTGCTGCTGGGTTAGGTCCTCGCGAGCTTCTTCCCACTCCGCCGCACTTTCCTTAATGCTCTACGTCCTCAGGTCCCGGCCCTCGAGCGAGCTCAGCCGCCGCTAGTATGACAGGTCGCGATGCCGTGGGTCAAGGCCAGGGGGTGAGGGCTGGAGAGCCAGTAGGGGCCCATGAGTCGCGATGCTCAGGCGTCCCCCTTTTAACGTGAAAGTGGTCCGTGCCGGAGAGAGGGTGAGGCAGCTCGCGACGTCCCTGGCATTGCTCCTAGAGTAAGTCCTGCACACCAATCATGAAGAGAAACAAGACCTGTTGTTACGGTTGCTAGCCAACCTTTGGTCGCTCCGAGGAAGTGATTGGGGCACTGAGGGCCTGGTGAGGTGGCACCTTGCGGGGCTGCCACGGCCAGAGCTCGACCACTCAGGTTTATCGGCATTGCAGGGACGGACCCGTGCACAAATGCCATGCCAGAGCGAGCGGCTCCATCAGTAGGCATCAATCGAGCAGGCGATTAGGTCGGGTATGTTAAGCACGCAGGAGGAAATTCATTTAAATAGATGCGAGAAAAGCAAACGCCGCTGGGCCAGGCCCAAGCAGCTCGGGGATGATGCAGCCCCAGGGGCGCCCCCAACAAGGTAAGTAAAGAGCATCAGCAAAACGGATACATGCCGCAGGGACGGACCCACGCAACCTGGGAATGACGCAGCCCTGTGGGCGCTCCCAGCTAAAAACGGAACTTAGAAAGATGTCACCTGGTGCCGTTGAAGATGAAGTGATGCTGAAGAAGCGGGCGATGCGCGATGAAGACGTCGATCCTCACGAGCCCCCAGGCCCAGGAGCCTCGGGAGGCTCCGGGGGCACAGGTGGGTTTCCGAGGGCCATCTCCATCTCCGCAAGGACCGCACGATGCCTGACCTCCTGAGCCTCCGGAATGCTCCTCAGTAGGCGCTGATGAGCGGCGACCGCGTTCGGCAAGCCGAAAGGCATGCGAACGTAGCTGTGAGGTGGACCCTCGCAACACCCCACGCGCGAAGGCCATAGGTGGTCCTGAGACGCGGCTCGGTTGAGCCCTGGCACGTCGATGCAGACGCGCAGCCCACCATCCTCGCTAGGATGTGGGGCTACGGCGGGCAAACGGCGGCTGCCGCGCATGACTCTCGACTCCTGTAGCTCCTGGGTGTTTCTTGCGATGAACTCCTGAGGGTTTGGTCTTCCTTGCCTTGTACCTTCCTGAGGAAACGTGCCTGGAAGCACCCCTCCAAGCGGTGCCTGAGCGCCTCCCTCGCGACCTTGGCAAAGTCGGTGGCTCTCCAAGAAAGAGGCCCCGAGCCCTGCCCTAGGAGGGCGCCGGGCACGCCTTCCTATGTGATAGAGGGTTGTGCTCCCTGATTGGTCGCGGATCCTGATGCAACACCTCCGGAGGCGCCTGCCTCCTTAGGTCTTGTGCCAGGCGAAACCTTCTTCTTCTTAAGGGTCGCCTCGGGAAGCCTTCCGTTCCTGTGGTCCAGGTCTTCGATTGCTGTGACTTGGAACGCGCGCTCAAGTGAACACACTGCATCCCTTTCTTCACAAGGTACGGTGATGAATCCACCGCTTCCTGGCATCTTGAGGACATTGTACCCATGGTGAGTCACTGCCATGAACTTGGCCAGGGCTGGGTACCCGAGGATGGCATTGTATGGCAGACAGATGCGGGTGACGTCGAAGTCGATGAGCTCAGTGCGGTAGTTGTTGCGATGCCCGAAGGTGACTGGAAGGCGAACCTGCCCTATTGGAACAGTGGAACCATCGGTGACTCCTGAGAAGGGCTTGGTCAACAGAAGCTGATCGTACGTTACTTGGAGGTTGTCGAACGTCTCGACGGACAGGACATTGAGTCCTGCTCCACCGTCAATGAGGGTCCTGGTGACCTGCATGTTGCTGATGACTGGGGAACCAAGCATCGGGAGGACTCCGGCCCTTGCCGTGCACTTGAGCTGATCCGCTGAGCTAAACATGATAGCGCATGCAGACCACCTGAGAGGGCGCGTGGCCTCAAGCTTGGGGAGGACTGCATTCACCTCGCGAGCAAACTGCTTGAAGATGCGTTGTGAGGCTGGGGCCTGCGCTCCACCCAAGATGCAAGCGATTGCGCGCGGCTCCTGGAAGCCCCTAGCTCCCTCGTCTTGATGTTGGTCTTCGTTCCTCCTTGGTGGTGGCGGCAGAGGAGGAAGGTCTGCATTGCCGTGCGGGCGATCCTCACGAGGCTGATCTCTCCAGCCTCCCTCGCGAGGCTGGTACTGCCAGTGATTCTCGCGAGGTCAGTCACGCCACCCTTGGCGAGGGCCACGGTCTTCCCATCATTCGCCACCTCTTCCTCCTCCTCGGCCATAGCCCCTGTCATTGCGCTCGGGGCGTCGGCCGACACGTCCATCTCTCACGGCCCTGAGCTCTTGACATTCGTTGGTGTTGTGGGTGTGGAGGTCGTGGTACACGCAGTACCGGCTGCCCTTGGATGACTCAGGCTGATCCCTGCCTCCCTTGGTGTCTTGTTCCGCTGCAAGCATGGCAGCCCCCTTGCGCTTCACGTCCTTGGCCTTGGGAGTTTGAGGAGGGTAAGGCACCCTTCCTTAGCCCTGGCGCACTTGGTTGCCAAGTTGAACAGCTCCAGGGATGTGCACAGGTCTTCATGGATTGCTAGCTCCTCCTTCATCTTGATGTCACATACGCCATTGGAGAAGGCCGAGATTATGGCTTCTTCAGTCACCTTGGGGATCTTGATGCGAGCGTTGTTGAAGCACTCGATGTATTTCTGCAGGGTTTCCCCTTGCTGTTGCTTGATGCGGCGCAGATCGCTCACGGCCGGGGGCCGGTCGCGAGTGCCCTGGAAGTTGGCGATGAAGCGAGTGCGCATCTCGTCCCAGGAGGAGATTGTGCCAGGAGCCAGGTTCAGGAGCCAGGTGTGGGCCCCGTCCTTGAGCGCCATGGGAAACCAGTTCGTCATGACCCTTTCGTCTCCGTTGGCGGCTTTGATGCATAGCTCGTAGGGCTGTAGGAACTCCGCGGGGTCCGCCGTGCCATCGTAGTGAGGGACAGGTCAGGCTTGAACTTCCCTGGCCATGCGACGCCGCGTAGCTCGGGGGTGAGGGCACGACAGCCTGCTGTGGCCACCGGTGCCTTTTGCTGGTGCTGGGCTTGTTCCTGGGGATTACCGCGCGTCGCCGCTTGGAGCAGCGCGGGGTCTTGGCGTGGATGTGCAGGGACGCGATCTTCGCGCACCAGTGCTGGGAGCGCGCGAACACCTTCTTAGGGATGAGGGATCTCTTGGCAGCTCCTTTCTTGCTGCGCAGGCGCCGGACGCAGAGGGTCTCGCCTTGGGGCTGCGCGCCTTGGAGACAGGGCGCCTTCTTGGGGAGGAGGTGGCGGAGGCACCTCCTGATCCTCGCCTCCTGCGCGGAATGGTGGGCGAGGCAGCGAGAGGGACGGCAAGGGGGAGCCCCCTGCGGCGCTGACGAGCTCGGTGATGCGGGCGAGCCAGTCCTCGTAGAGGTCATCGACGGGGCGGTAGTGCAGGAGCTCCCTTGCCAGGAGTAGCATGGCGTGCGCGTCCGTGGGGGCGCGACGGGCGTGGGATGACGAAGCAGTTGGAGTTAGCGATGATGTGGCGATGTGGCCCTCCCGCCACACCGAAGGATGCTGGGACGAGGCCTGCTGCTCGTTCCCCACCGGGCCGGTGGCGGCGTTGGCGGCCGGCGACAGGGAACGACGAGGGCGCCCGCCGACAGGTGCCGTCTGGGCGACGCGGGTGGCGAGAGCAGCCCGGCGCTCGGCGTGAGCCCGGCGAGCGTCAGCCATGGACACGAATGAAGATCACACGTGAACAGCGGAAGAAAGATTCCGGCGCACCCCTACCTGGCGCGCCAAATGTCGGATTTCGGGTTCCGGCAGACCCTTGAGGTTTGAACACTGGGGTGCATGCGGAGATCTCTCCCCTACTGATCTACGTCCAATCTCCTCGCGTGATCTAAGCTGAAAACAACGAACAACATAAGGGACACGAGGTTTATACTGGTTCGGGCCACCATTGTGGTGTAATACCCTACTCTAGTGTGTGGTGTGGTAGATTGCCTCAGGGGCTGATGATGAATGGTACAAGGGAAGAACAGCCTCGCTAGAGGTGATCTTGAGCTGGTGCGATGAATTGCTTGGGTGAGTTCAGTCGCCTCTCTCTCTCTCTCTCTGCTAGGGCTCTATCAGATCTCTAGATGTCTAGATGAGTCGATCCCTCTGTGTCTCTATGTTTCTCCGTCTCTCTCTCGGTGTCGATCTCTCTATCCTTAGGTGTCCCTCTTCCTCTGTGGTGGCTAGCTCTATTTATAGAGGCCCTGGGCCTCTCCCCAAATAATGAGTAGTAAGGGCACCAACAATTGGCCATTTTGAAGGGGAACATCTGGTACAAGTTATGCTGACCAAAGGTGGTCTTCGGCTGCCAAAAGCACTGGTGATGACGCCGTCTTGGGCTCCACGGTGACCTCTATCCTGCCGCTCTGCTGGTCTTGGTCTCGTTGCACCGGAATGGCAACCTTTGCCCGATGCCTTGGCCTATGCTTGCCCCCTTTGCACCAAAGGGGAAACAAGGACACTGCGCAGGCCGACACCCGCCTGGCGCCCGCCTGGTCTCGATCGTCATGGCTTGCGTCACGGGCTCCTCGCGAGGTACCCTCTGGCTTGATATCTCCGCCTCCTCGCGAGCCTGCCTGATGAGGTTGCCTTTGAGGAAGCTTCATGTCGTCCGCCCTGCGAGGCTTGGCCCCTCGCGAGGGTCTTGAGCTTGAGCTGATGACGATGGGCCGCGCTGGCCCCCCACTTGAGCCACGTCGCAGGCCGCAGGCAGGCAAGTCTGGGGACCCCCGTTTCCAGAACGCCGACAAGCACCTGCGTGGTGGCATGTAGATCTTCGTGAAGATTCAGCCACTGCACCAACTCAGCGGCCAGCCAACGTGGCACTGTAGGATCTAGAAGTAGGTGTCTAGAAGGGGGGGGGGGTTAGACACTCAAGGCTAAAGTTGCAATTTTTAAGCTTTTTCAGTTTAAGTGGAGTTTAGGCATAATTTCAACATTCACAACACATATCAAGCAAGTATGCAAAGAGTGTATAGGCAGCGGAAAGTAAAGCATGCAACTTGCAAGAATGTAAAGGGAAGGGTTTGGAGAATTCAAACACAATCGGAGACACAGATGTTTTTCCCGTGGTTCGGATAGGTGGTGCTATCCTACATCCACGTTGATGGAGACTTCAACCCACGAAGGGTAACGGTTGCGCGAGTCCACGGAGGGCTCCACCCACGAAGGGTCCACGAAGAAGCAACCTTGTCTATCCCACCATGGCCATCGCCCACGAAGGACTTGCCTCACTAGCGGTAGATCTTCACGAAGTAGGCGATCTCCTTGCCCTTACAAACTTCTTGGTTCTACTCCACAATCTTGTCGGAGGCTCCCAAGTGACACCTAGCCAATCTAGGAGACACCACTCTCCAAGAAGTAACAAATGGTGTGTTGATGATGAACTCCTTGCTCTTGTGCTTCAAATGATAGTCTCCCCAACACTCAACTCTCTCTCATAGGATTTGGATCTGGTGGAAAGAAGATTTGAGTGGAAAGCGACTTGGGGAAGGCTAGAGATCAAGATTCATATGGTTGGAATGGAATATCTTGGTCTCAACACATGAGTAGGTGGTTCTCTCTCAGAACATATGAGTTGGAATGGTTTATGTGTTCTGATGGCTCTCTCCACGAGTGAAGAGGAGGTGGAGGGGTATATATAGCCTCCACACAAAATCCAACCGTTACACACAATTTACCAATCTCGGTGGGACCGAATCAGAAAACTCGGTCGGACCGAAATAGTAAACCTAGTGACCGTTAGGAATTTCGGTGGGACCGATTGGAACAACTCGGTGGGACCGATGTGCTAGGGTTAGGGAAAATCCAAAACTCGGTTTGACCGATTACTCAAACTCGGTGGGACCGATTTGGGTAATAAGCGAAACAGAGAGTTGGCCAAGCAAACTCGGTGGGACCGATTGCATATCTCGGTTGGACCGAAGATATTGCAACAGGTAATAGAGAGTTTGCAAGCCCATCTCGGTGAGACCGAGATCCCATCGGTGAGACCGAATTGCTAGGGTTTGGCAGTGGCAAATGACAAGTGAAACTCGGTGGCGCCGGGTTGAAAGAATTGGTATGACCGAGTTTGGCTTAGGGTTTAGGTCATTTGAGGATATGGGAAAGTAGCTGAGGATTTTGGAGCATATCACTAAGCACTTTGAGCAAGAGGCTCATTATCAACATCTCATCCCTCCTTGATAGTATTGGCCTTTCCTATGGACTCAATGTGATCTTGGATCACTAAAAGTGTAAAATTAAGAGTCCTGAGCTTGAAGCTTTAGCCAATCCTTTGTCCGTAGCATCTTGAAGGAGTTCCCACAACCTTTAGTCCATGCCACTCCATTGTTGAACTTATCTGAAACATACTAGATAAAAACGTTAGTCCAACAAGAGATATGTTGACATTAATTACCAAAACCACCTGGAGAGCACTTATGCTTTCAATCTCCCCCTTTTTGGTAATTGATGGCAACGTACATCAAAGCTTTAGATAAAGATATAAAGAACAACAAGTAAAGCTTTGGAAGGACATGTAACAAGCATAGGCTCCCCCTACATGTATGCACTCATGTGAATATGAAATATAGAGACATGTGAGAGCATAACCATGACAGAGTGGGCAATGTGTTACATGTATCTTGGTCATATGCATCAGAGCAAAACATTTGTTAAGGAAAATACATTCATGCTCATGAGTCCTTCTTGCAAACAGTATGTACATAAGCAAGAATTCCTCATACTCATGATTTTGATGCATATACTTACCTTGTAGTCTTTGGTTGTCTTAGGATGGAATGAACCTGCACAAACAAGGTTAGATAACACAGGTACACCCACTAACCAGAGCAAACAAAAGAAACCACAAGAATACCAAGACTGGGATGACATGTAGAGAGTGAGTACTAGGTATTACATTGAATTCAACATGTCCCCAAGAGTAAAGATATGCAATGAATTTGACTGATTTCTTTCCCATGGGTGTCTTGCTCCCCCTGAATCTTTCATGGGATATTGGGAGAAGATAGGGAACAGAAAATCAGAGACGAAAGATACAAATGAATATGTCTTTCCCCCTAAAAAGACATGTGACATCTCTCCTCTTGAACATCAAGCATCTGGGATCCTTGAGTATTGTCTCTCCCCCTAGAGATCTCTTTCTCCCCCTTAATACATTATCTGGGACATCTGGGATCCTTGAGACTTTCTCTCCCCCTTTAGTGCTTTGATGTGATCTCTCTCTCCCCGAAGATAGGCTTTGATGTGATCTCTCTCTCCCCCTTTGACATCAATTTCCAAGAAGGTTTTTCTGGGATTCGTCGAATAGGGTTGGTCCTTGAGACTCAGCATAAAGCAAAGAATAAAATTGAGACAAGATTCATTGAGTGAAGCTGGAGAAGAAGAAATATAGATTATGTGACAAACTGTTTTTCCTGTTGCGAAATCGGTGGCACCGAGTGGTATGTTTCGATGGTACCGAAGGGATTCGGTTGGACCGAAAATTACAAATCGGTGAAACCGAGTTCATGACAGAGAGAACACTTGTCAGCTCAGCTCACTAGTCAAATAAGATCTCACAAAGATTTGCAATGAATGAAATGCAGAAAATGCAGAACAAAAACAAAAGGAAAAGAGAAGAGACTGAAAGATCTAGATGAAGTTTTTTTTTGAAAAAGAGAAGGGAACAAATAAACAAGCATGAGACAAATGCAATAACACAAAGAAAGAACACAAGAGAACTTCATCTAGAGTTGGGCGGTGACATAGTCACCTATGTTAGAGTATATTGACTTAGGAGTCAAGTGAGAACACTTGATCATAGGTCATACTCATCGTTTAAGCTCAAAATGGGGTTACCATTTTTGTTTAAGCATCTTGATGTATTCACATCTTGTTGAGTTGCTTTGACTCATGTCTTGGAGTAAAGCTTCTCTAAGATCGAATAAAATACCTTGGGTGGTGGTGTGGTTCTTGCTCATGTAGTTGAACTTGTGTGGGTGCTCATGGTTGATGTAGCCCATCAAGAGTTTGGAGCACCACTTGGAGTTTGAGTTCATCTACCTACATGGGTTAGTTCTTGCAAGGAAGAGCACTTGTGTATCCAAAAGTTACAATCATGAAGCTCAACAAAGAATTTGTCAAAGGATATGTTTGAATGGTTTTGTGCTTCCTTGTCTTCAACCACCATTGTGTAGAGACTTGGTGATGTAGAGATTTCTCAAGATGTGAGTGAGTCGCAATCTCATGGAATTAGTTTCAACCAAGCACCTACATGGGTTAGACAACATGCAAGGTACAAATATATCCAAGACATAAGATTGTCATCATAAGAGATATATCATGGATTAGTCATAAGCTCATGTCTTGCATGTATCCAATGGAGTTCCTACTCCACGTTTGAAGCATCAATGATGTTCAATTCTCCTCTCAACCTACAAAACACTTTCTCATCACGTGGTTTAGTGAATATATCCGCTAATTGCTTATCAGTGCGAACATGCTTAATATTTATGTGACCCTTACCAACATGATCTCGAATGAAATGATGACGAACTTCAATATGCTTAGTTCGAGAATGTTGTACATGATTATGACCAATTTTGATAGCACTTTCATTGTCACAAAGCAGTGGAACATGTTTCACATAGATCCCATAATCTTTAAGAGTTTGGGTCATCCAAAGTAATTGAGCACAACATGAACCAGCAGCAATGTATTCAGCTTCGGCGGTGGATAAGGATACCGAGTTTTGTTTCTTAGAGGACCAAGACACAAGAGATCTACCAAGAAATTGACAAGTACCCGAAGTGGACTTCCTATCAACCTTGTCTCCGGCATAATCCGAGTCGGAATAGCCAACAAGATCAAAAGAAGACCTTTTAGGATACCAAATGCCAAAGTTTGGTGTATGAATTAAGTATCTCACTATCCTTTTCACAGCCTTAAGATGACATTCCTTAGGAGCAGCTTGATATCATGCACACATGCACACACTTAGCATAATATCGGGACGTGAAGCACATAGGTATAGCAATGAACCAATCATAGAGCGATAAACCTTTTGATCAACCGGTTCACCACCTTTGGTCAAATCATTATGTCCACTAGTGGGCATGGGGGTAGACATACCTTTGCACTCTTGCATATTGAACTTCTTGAATAAGTCCTTGGTGTACTTCGTTTGAGAGACAAATGTACCTTCCTTAGTTTTCTTGATTTGCAAACCGAGAAAGAATTTGAGTTCACTCATCATAGACATCTCAAACTTCTCTGACATTAGCTTTCCAAACTTTTCACTAAAGAGAGGGTTAGTTGAACCAAATATGATATCATCAACATAAATTTGGCATACAAATAGTTCTCCATTAACCCTTTTAGTAAAAAGAGTAGAATCAATTTTACCAATTTCGAAACCACTTGCAATAAGGAACTTGGTCAAGCATTTATACCATGCTCTAGGTGCTTGTTTAAGACCATAAAGAGCTTTGTGAAGTTTGTAAACATGATTTGGTTTCTTAGGATTGATAAAACCAGGAGGTTGTTTAACATAAACTTCCTCTTCTATTTCGCCATTTAGAAAAGCACTTTTAATGTCCATTTGGTACAAGGTGATATTATGGTGACTAGCATAGGCAAGTAAGATGCGAATGGACTCAAGTCTAGCAACGGGAGCATATGTCTCACCATAGTCCATACCTTCGACTTGTGTGTATTCTTGGGTGACGAGACGTGCTTTGTTGCGAACCACTTGTCCATCTTCATCTTGCTTGTTGCGAAGCACCCATTTGGTACCAATGATGTTGTGGTTGTTGTCGGGCTTCTCAACCAATGTCCAAACTTGGTTTCTCTCAAAATTGTGTAACTCTTCATGCATAGCGTTTATCCAATCCGGATCTTCCAATGCTTCTTCAACCTTCATAGGTTCAATGCTAGAGATGAATGAGTAGTTTTCACAAAAGTTAGCTAAGCAAGTTTTTGAGCGAGTGATTCTCCCGGTTTGTATATCATTGAGGATTTGCTCGACGAGATGATCTTTGGAGATTCTTGCTCGAACTCATGAGAGCTTTTGCTTGGGTCTTTGTTGAGCATCTTCTTCATCTTGTTCTTCTTCTTGGCCTTCTTCATTGTTGACGTTGTCATTCTCTTGTCATGGTGGAGAAGGAGGTTGTTGATGTTCGTCTTGATGTACTTCCTCGTCTTCTTCATCTTGGCATGTCCCACTTGTGGATGCTTCCGTGTCGAATCTTGGTTCACCCTGTCGTGAAGTAGAAGCTTCCACTTGGATGGATGAAGTACTCTCCTTCACCTATGTTGGACGAACTTCGCCAATGGATAAGTCTTGGATTGCTTCTGGAGAGTCTTTGTCTCCTACATCAATTGGCAATTGCTCTACTTGCGAGCCATTAGATTCATCAAACTTCACATCTACCATCTCTTCAACCTTCCGGGTGAAATTGTTGTAGACACGGTAAGTGTGAGAGTTTGAGCCATAACCAAGTAGAAAACCTTCATGAGATTTAGGAGCAAACTTTGAACGACGATGCTTATCAAGAATGTAGCACTTTGAGCCGAATACTCTAAAGTATCCAACTTGGGGTTTGTTACCGGTGAGGAGCTCGTATGCTGTCTTGCCAAGTAGCTTGTGAAGATACAAGCGATTTGTTGCGTGACAAGCTGTCTCAACCGCTTCTACCCAAAAGTGCTTCGGTGTCTTGTATTCATCAAGCATCGTTCTTGCCATTTTGATAAGCGTCTGGTTCTTCCTCTCAACAACTCCGTTTTGTTGAGGTGTGTACGTAGCCGAGAACTCGTGTGAGATCCCTTCCTCGTCAAGAAAGGTATCCACATTTGCGTTCTTGAACTCCGTTCCGTTGTCACTTCGAACCTTCTTGATCTTCACGTCAAACTGATTTTGGGCCTTCCTAGCGAAGTTTTTGAAGATCTTCTGGACCTGCGACTTGTCATTAAGAAAGAACACCCACGTAAATCTTGAAAAATCATCAACTATAACTTGGCCAAAAGAATTTCCATCGGGACTCTTGTAGGCGTTGGGACCAAAAAGATCCATATGAAGTAGCTCGAGTGGCCTCCTTGTGGTCATGATGTTCTTCACGGGATGCCTTCCTCCAACCTGTTTACCTGATTGACAAGCACTGCAAAGTCTATCCTTATCAAATATGACATCGTTAACAACAAGGATATGATTTCCCTTAATAAGCTTGTCAAGGTTTCTCATGCCAACGTGACCTAGTCGTCTATGCCACAACCAACCTTTTGAGGATTTAGCAATAAAGCAAGTTTTAGGTTGTGCCTTTTTAGAGAAATCGACAATGTAAAGGTCACCTCTACGCATACCGGTAAAGACCATTTTATGATTGTCTCGATGAAACACTTGGCAATCTACCTCAGTAAATAGGACATTTAAACCGAAATCAGCAAGTCTAGATACTGAAAGTAAGTTGTAGCCGAGAGATTCAACGAGCATGACATTTTGAATGGAACTATCATGTGAGATGGCCACCTTACCAAGGCCAACCACTTTACCCTTTGAATTATCACCAAAGGTGACATATTTCCGAGGGCCGTCGTTTTCAGCAAGCTCACGGAACATCTCTTCATCTCTAGTCATATGATCAGTACATCCACTATCAAGAACCCATTCCTTTCCTCCTGACGCATATCCCCGAAGATTTGCCGTAAGACCAAAATGTCTCATTGCATCATGAAGATCGAAGTCACTATCATCATCATCATCATAGTATCCATGTTCACCATGATCTTGTGACTCATCATTTCCTAGAGAGGGCAATTCATTAGATAAATGATCATCAAAGTGGTCACTTTTATGAATTCTTATAGCTTCAAATATAATATCACTAATGATTCCAGCATCTCCTTTAGCATGCTTGAGATTGGTAAGCTCAAATAGACAATCACCAAAACTAGGATCACTAGAGTTCATTTTACTCAAGGCAATAGATTTATGGAGAATTTCATCCAAATTTTTCAAGGAATGATCGGGAAATCGTTCCTCAAGAAATTTCCATATAGTATGGGCACAATTAAGAGTAGGCAAACTAGCAATCAAATTTTTGGGCAATCCTCTAATGATGAGCTCAATAGTTCTAAGATTGCGAATCATGTCAATATCTTCATCTAAGGTAGGATGCAAGGGATCAATATGAGGTGCACAAGGGCTAGCAATATACTTGTTCACATGGTATTGATTGAAGATTACAAGCATCTCATTTTTCCACTCATGAAAATATTCTCCATCAAGAATAGGCACTCTATGTCTAAGACTCCCTAAAGTAGACACATCCATCTTCCTCCAATGGTGATTAAACCAAGGCAATGGAGACCAAAGCTCTGATACCACTTGTAGGATCTAGAAGTAGGTGTGTCTAGAAAGGGGGGGGTTAGACACTCAAGGCTAAAGTTGTAATTTTTAAGCTTTTCGGTTTAAGTGGAGTTTAGGCATAATTTCAACATTCACAACACATATCAAGCAAGTATGCAAAGAGTGTATAGGCAGCGGAAAGTAAAGCATGCCACTTGCAAGAATGTAAAGGGAAGGGTTTGGAGAATTCAAACACAATCGGAGACACGGATGTTTTTCCCGTGGTTCGGATAGGTGGTGCTATCCTACATCCACGTTGATGGAGACTTCAACCCACGAAGGGTAATAGTTGCGCGAGTCCACGGAGGACTCCACCCACGAAGGGTCCACGAAGAAGCAACCTTGTCAATCCCACCATGGCCATCGCCCATGAAGGACTTGCCTCATTAGCGGTAGATCTTCACGAAGTAGGTGATCTCCTTGCCCTTACAAACTCCTTGGTTCAACTCCACACTCTTGTCGGAGGCTCCCAAGTGACACCTAGCCAATCTAGGAGACACCACTCTCCAAGAAGTAACAAATGGTGTGTTGATGATGAACTCCTTGCTCTTGTGCTTCAAATGATAGTGTCCCCAACACTCAACTCTCTCTCATAGGATTTGGATCTAGTGGAAAGAAGATTTGAGTGGAAAGCGACTTGGGGAAGGCTAGAGATCAAGATTCATATGGTTGGAATGGAATATCTTGGTCTCAACACATGAGTAGGTGGTTCTCTCTCAGAACATATGAGTTGGAATGGTGTATGTGTTCTGATGGCTCTCTCCACGAGTGAAGAGGAGGTGGAGGGGTATATATAGCCTCCACACAAAATCCAACCGTTACACACAATTTACCAATCTCGGTGGGACCGAATCAGAAAACTTGGTCGGACCGAAATAGTAAACCTAGTGACCGTTAGGAATTTCGGTGGGACCGATTGGAACAACTCGGTGGGACCGATGTGCTAGGGTTAGGGAAAATCCAAAACTCGGTTTGACTGATTACTCAAACTCGGTGGGACTGATTTGGGTAATAAGCGAAACAGAGAGTTGGCCAAGCAAACTCAGTGGGACCGATTGCATATCTCGGTTGGACCGAAGATATTGCAACAGGTAACACAGAGTTTGCAAGCCCATCTCGGTGAGACCGAATTGCTAGGGTTTGGCAGTGGCAAATGACGAGTGAAACTCGATGGCGCCGGGTTGAAAGAATCGGTATGACCGAGTTTGGCTTAGGGTTTAGGTCATTTGAGGATAGGGGAAAGTAGCTGGGGATTTTGGAGCATATCACTAAGCACTTTGAGCAAGAGGCTCATTATCAACATCTCATCCCTCCTTGATAGTATTGGCCTTTCCTATGGACTCAATGTGATCTTGGATCACTAAAAGTGTAAAATGAAGAGTCCTGAGCTTGAAGCTTTAGCCAATCCTTTGTCCTTAGCATCTTGAAGGAGTTCCCACAACCTTTAGTCCATGCCACTCCATTGTTGAACTTATCTAAAACATACTAGATAAAAACGTTAGTCCAACAAGAGATATGTTGACATTAATTACCAAAACCACCTGGAGAGCACTTGTGCTTTCAGGCACTACACGCCTCGTCAGTTCGGACGCACGTCAAGGCTAGGCGAGGTGGCCACAGCTAGGACGAGCTTCCTTGCCATGCCCGATAAAGCAAGAAGCCCCTTTTGACTATAAAAGGAGGCCCGAGGGTTATAGGAGGGGGTTTCAGACTTTTTGGACAACGCACACATCATAGCTAGTTCAAGAACTCAAGAACACTCAAATATACACCAAAAGTAGGACTAGGGTATTACGCATTCTCGCGGCCAAACCTGGGTAAACAATCCTCGTGCTGGCTTCTAGACCCGCTCTTTGCACAACCTCGTGCCCGCCAACCGCAGCAAAAAGGGACCCCAGCGATCCCATAGGTGTCGTTTCCCCCGACATCTCTGGCGCGCCAGGTAGGGGCATGTGGCTGTGAAAATCCGGTTTGAAGGTTAGCACACCGACTTCATCATCACCATGGCCCCCAAGAAAAAGGGGATCACGGCGATCGGTTCATCCGGGGCCGGCCCATCTGTTCCAGCGCGAGCAGACGGCCAGGTACCCATGGATGGGTCCGAAGACATGGCCCGCGAGCGTCCATGACATTCTGGCGATCGGAGCCAGGCGAGCGGCGCCGTCCGAATCCGAGACGACGAGCCGCCCGCCCCTGGGTCCGGGGGCGGGCTGTGCTACTCACGGGCGGCGCAGCATCCTCTATGGCACCCCAGCTGGCGCCCGTGCCGCGCCCTTCCCAGACCGCGCATGATGAGCAACACCGCGATGCCGGAGCCCCCGGGCACCGCCGCGGAAAGGGCCCTATGTGCCACTCGCAGGACGAACCAGGCCGGCGTGCGCACTCAGACGACGGTGCAGGTGGCGCGCGACCATGAGACCGTGACCGAGCCCCTTCTAACCTAGTTAGAAGTCGGAGCGCATCATGGTCTACACAGATCTCTCCACCGCCTATGATGAGGACATGACTACCTTGGATACGACCAAAAATATTGCATACATGCATATTTGTCAGGTGATTTTTAATGCAAACTATTCAATAATCTATTTATGTTATCCAGAACAAAAATACTTCACACACTTTTGTGTTTTGTCTAATTGCAGGTGTATGGGACATTTGTACAATCCACATATGAAGATAAGGGAAAAGGAGAAGTTTAGGTTGTGTTCAAAAAGTCCTCTCACGTCACTTTTGGGCCAAGAGAAGATAGAGTCCAAGTCTCTCACGTTCTGGATTCAGATTCGGACTGCACAGACATACCTGACTCAAAACGCCAACAACTTTTTCATACGGACTCCGAATTGGGTGATTCTTTTTTTGTTGGAAACTAGATTTCGTGCTCTTTCCAACATAATTGGATTCACCTTCAAATTCGTCCGGAGCGTTGAGTTATCGACGAAACAATCTGACGTTGCAGCAGAATCCGAGTCAAACTACAAGCCCAAAGGTGTTGCATCACCTCCACTTGGGCCCATGAGCCTTGTACGACCTAGGGTTAGTTTTAGGCTGCCTTGGGACGTCCTCCCACCTCCTTGGCCGCCACCCCTTGCTCCTATATAAGTAGATACATCTAGTAGCTTTTTCCTTGGGATTTGTTTAGTTAAAAGTTAGCCATTGCAACTTCGTGTACTTCGTTTGTGTCCAACGACCAGACCAAGACCGCTTCCGGATCCCCACCATTATCAATACTTCATATATATTTGCAATATTCAGATTGCTTTATCATGTTCTTGCTCATTCTTAGATTGCTTGCAGGAATAGACCTTCGTGTTCAGGCTGACCGTGCTTCCAGCATCGTCAGTAACCTCAGGAGATTGGTTTAGCAATTGCTAAGGCGCAACGTTGTGCATGTTTGTAGTCGGATCGTCAAAGTCGCCTCCACCAAATCGATAGTTATTATCTCATTGAAAGATCGGGACACCCTCGTCTCTATCAAGTGGTATCAGTTTTCAGGTTGCTCGGTGAGAATTTCCAGTTTTTTCTAGATTAGATTTATTTCCTTACCTATTGTCCAAGAAAAAGCCAAAAAAAAGTTAGATCTATTCATCCTTTGTCCAAGCCAGTCTGAGCCTTTGCAATTTTCTTTTCATTGCTTGCATAGTTGAATTATCGGTTGCATCGTCGTGTCGAGTTGCTGGTCTTAGTGTCTAGGTCGTTTAGAGTTTCGAGTTCTGTTCACATTAGCCACGTCGCCGCTGCATCGTTATCCGTTCCGCTGTCCACCACCCATCCATCAATTTCCTCCAATTGCTACCCACGGTTCATTGTCATAATCATAGTTGAGATCGTTCCCGTCTTCGCTTGATCCAGTCTACATCTTATCTAGTTTGTTTTGGAAAGAGGGAGAGAAAAAAAAAGACAAAAAAAACGAGAGAAAAAAGTAAAAAAAAAGTCAGAGAAAAAAAAAGAGGAAAAAAGTGCAAAAAAAAACAAGTGAAAAAAAAGAAAAAAAATTCAGAGTGTGCTCCTCCCTTGTTTACGTGCAGCGCCGTGATTTTGTTAGTGTTCTAGGCTCGCGTCTCTAGTACGGTCTAGCCTAGGACCAGCACAGTACCGTCGTTGAGCGTTTATTCAACATTGCATCTCTGAATTGATTATTGCTAATCTTTTGCTACCATATATAGGCAACCCAGCTCCACATATTTCTACACCGTGTATACGCACGTTCCCCTGGCAATCGCTTTACACAATCTTCGGAGTTATTTGACACCGCTGGTTGCCTATCACCACCTGCCGCATGGTAAGAACTTGTAAGATATTGATATTTACTTTACTGTGAGCACTTTACAACCACATCCCAGTAGTTCATAGGAACATTATTCTCGAATTTTGGTTCTTGTTTCTACTAATCATGACAGGTTCCAGAGATAGAAGTTCTTGGATGACGGACACATCTTCACCATCACGAGAGTTGGGACAACACACACAAGCATATGGTTAGGTTATCTCTTTACCATCATTTGAGGGTAGATTTAATCCTGCTATTTATCTAGCTTGGGAGCTTGAAGTAGAACAAGTTTTTAGTCACCATGATTTTTCTGAACTTGAGCGAGTGCGAGTAGCCACTAGAGCATTTACTGATTTTGCTTCTGTTTGGTGGAGTGTACATTGTAAGAAAAACATTGATAACCAACCCACAACTTGGAAAGCTTTGAAAGCTGTAATGAGACAACAATTTTTTCCTCCTTACTATCGTCGTGAATTGCGTCGCAAATTGGAGCAATTAAAATAAGGCAGTAACACTGTTCATGCTTACTACCAAGAGTTCAAATCTTATATGCATCATTGTGACATAGAAGAATCTGAGGATGATACAATGAATAGATTTTTTGGTGGTTTAAACCATGATATTCAGGCAAGATTTCAGTATATTCCTCGTTGCATTACTGGTATGTATGTCCGTGCTTGTACCTTTGAGAGACAGATACAGGAGGATGCATTGGGTGACTACAACAACTACTATTCCAGTTCATGCTCACCACCGCCGGTTGGTTACTCCACTATTGCACCTACTAGAGCAGCCCCACCTCAGATTGTGAGCGCGATATCATCTCAAGAGTATGGTACAGTGTCAACGTCCGTACCTACATCAGCTATATCTCTGCGAGGTAACAGTAAAGGTATTGATGATATAACTTCACATGAGAATGAAGCATGCCTAGTTAACTTGAATGCGTCATGTATTGAGTTGCCTGTTGATTTGAGCACACCACCTATTTTAGAGAATCTTGTTACTGTCATGAATGCGTCATGTGATCAAACAACTGAAATATCAACAATTTTGAGTGCACCCATTGAATTAACTGTTGATGCAAAAGAACTAATGTTTAATCATTTTGATATGGCCTCCAATCGTGGTGATGATTCTGTGTCCAATGACTTATTGCATGTTTGCTTATTTAAGCATGTTGTAGCATGTAAATTTGGTGCAAGTAAGGTTTATTCACCAAAGTTGGGATGGTTTAATGAAGAACATTGCGAATCTTTTGAAATGAATACGAGCTTCACTTATATGTGCAAATTGAGTTGCAATATTTTCATGCCTTCTACTTCTTGTGATAATTTTTTGGCTTTAGATTTTATGAACAATGAAAGTTACTCATATTTACATGTGACATATGTGCAAAAATCAAGGGAAGTTAAAATGGATGACATATACATATACAACATGTACACCTTGTCTCTTTTGTTAGCTACATTTCAGATTAAGCAATGCCAAGGACGGCTTTGTTTTCAAAAAGGGGAGAATGATGAGGAGATGACTACCTTGGATACGACCAAAAATATTGCATACTATTCAATAATCTATTTATGTTATCCAGAACAAAAATACTTCACACACTTTTGTGTTTTGTCTAATTGCAGGTGTATGGGACATTTGTACAATCCACATATGAAGATAAGGGAAAAGGAGAAGTTTAGGTTGTGTTCAAAAAGTCCTCTCACGTCACTTTTGGGCCAAGAGAAGATAGAGTCCAAGTCTCTCACGTTCTGGATTCAGATTCGGACTGCACAGACATACCTGACTCAAAACGCCAACAACTTTTTCATACGGACTCCGAATTGGGTGATTCTTTTTTTGTTGGAAACTAGATTTCGTGCTCTTTCCAACCCAATTGGATTCACCTTAAAATTCGTCCGAAGCGTTGAGTTATGGACAAAACAATCTGACGTTGCAGCAGAATTGCAGGAATAGACCTTCGTGGTCAGGCTGACCGTGCTTCCAGCATCGTCAGTAACCTCAGGAGATTGGTTTAGCGATTGCTAAGGCGCAACGTTGTGCACGTTTGTAGTCGGATCGTCAAAGTCGCCTCCACCAAATCGATAGTTATTATCTCATCGAAAGATCGGGACACCCTCGTCTCTATCAGCCTACGCTAGCAGAAGCGCTAGCGTGCGTGTAGCTGCTCCTCGACTCCCCCCGCTGTGGAGAAGCTCGATGAGTGGAGAGGCACCATCCGAAGCCTTGTCAGCTTCGTAAACAAAGACGAGCCGCTCCGAGCAGGACCCTCGCACCGGCGTTCTGACGAGCCGGTGCACGCTGGCGGTGGGAGGGCCAGAGACGCTGCGACCATGGTGCACTCTCCCCCACCGCGACCGCAACAACGGCCACCAGCCCGTCGACCCGACGTCGGTGCCAATGTTTCCACCGCGCCGTCCGACCCGTGAACCCGCCGTGACCAACATCAAGTCCTTCAAGAACGAGCCCAGGAAGATGCTTGAACTACCATTGAACGATGATGGGAGACGCGCCATCAGTCAGATCGGTGTGCGGGGCCTACTATGGACCACCTAGCGCCGGGGGGCCCCGGCGACCTGCTTTACGAGGTGGGTTGTCCAGCCTTTACCCGAGAGATGTGGCAGTTCCAGTGGTCCTCCCACCGCACGTTCAAGCCCGATGTTGGCAAGAAGTACAATGGCAAGACCCACCCGTCGGAGTTCCTCAGCATCTACACCATCGCGGTGCAAGCTGCTGGAGCCCGCGACGACAAGGTGCTTGCCAATTACTTCCCGTTGGCACTCAAACCCAACGTCATGTCATAGTTGATGCACTTGCCAGTAGATTCCATTTCTTCTTGGTCGGATTTGTGTCATGAGTTTGTTGGCGCCTTCACTGGAGGCCACCGAGCTCATGGCCAAGCAAGCGATTTGCACATCATCCCCCATAAAGAAGGAGAAAACATGTGCAAGTACATACAGAGGTTCAGCCGAGTGCAGTACAACATTCCAGATGTGCGTCCCGCGACAGTTATCAGTGCATTCCATCAGAATATGCGCAACCGCAAGATCCGTGAAGAGTTGGTGATGAACAAGGTCAAGGATGTGGCCGAACTTGATGTTCTGGCCGATAGATGTGCTTGTGCTGAAGAGGGGAGGAAGTACCCTGGTGAGGACGCCGGTGCGGAAATCGACTCCATAGACGAAGACACCGCCGCTCCGACAAAGAAGGGCCAGCGCCGCAACAGGAAATGCAAGGGAAAGACTGTGCTTGCCGTTGAGGGATCCGGCGAGCTCGGCGCCGCCAAAAAGGCCAAGGCTGACAACCCTTGCAAGGAGGTTGCCGGGTGTGCCGCCTGCTTGGCCCTGGCGGCTGCCGGCGAGCCAGGAGGCTCCGACAAGCAGTACTGCAAGATCCACCGCACCAAGGGCCATGACCTCCAGAACTGCCGACAAGTTGAGATGCTTGTTGAAAAGCAGAAGGCTGAATACGAAAGGAGAGACAAGGAGAAAGGCCAGGATGGTGCTGAGGGATCCGACAAGAAGCATGGCGGGCAAGGGGGTCACCGCGGCAAAGATAACCAACAAGAGAGGCCCGCGCACGCGGGGCCACGACAAGAAAGAGGAGGATGATGATCACGACGAGGACGACGAGTCCAGCGAGCACAAGTTCCAGAAGGCTACAGAGGCCATGTGCGTCGACGGTGGCGCCTCGCTGCACACCTCACAACGCCAGTCGAAGCAGTGGGCGCGTGAGGTCACTGCGGCAGAGCCGTCGTTCGATGCCCAGAAGCCCCTGAAGTGGTCCCACACGCCATCATTTTTGACACCGAGGATCACCTTGATCGCACAATTGCGGTCGGGTGTTTGCCGTTGTTGGTCTCGCCAACAATACGCAACCTCAAGGTGACGAAAGTGCTAGTAGATGGTGGGGCTGGTCTGAACTTGATCTCATCTGCTGTGATCAAGAAGTTGTAGATTCCTGATGGAGACCTCGAAGAGACAGGCACGTTTCAAGGGGTCAACCCAGGAAGGAGCCAGCCTAAGGGTAAAATCAGGCTTCCCGTTATGTTTGGAGGCGAGCTGAACTATAGGACGGAGAAAATCGTCTTTGATGTCGCCAAGATCCCCTTGCTATACAATGGGATCCTTGGCTGCCCAGCGCTGGCCAAGTTCATGGCGGCGTCCCACTATGCCTACAACATGTTAAAGATGCCGGGGCCGCTGGCCATCATCACCGTCCCCTCCGACAAGAAAGATGATCTCATCTGCATCGATCAACTTTACCGAGAGGTAGTTGCAACAACTGTCGCGAAGACACTTGCCCCTGCCGCAAGATGCTAGGGAAGAAGAAGGCCGACAAGACCCCTTCCAGCAAGACCTCTTCCAGCGAGACCTCTTGCACCCACTCCGCCAAGCGCACCTCTTTGGAGTGCTGCGCTCCTGTTGAGGACATGCCAGAGAGCTCCGCCGGCAAGAGCAAGAAGTCCAAGGCTGCACCACCAAAAACCAAGAAGGTGTCCATCAAGGAGGACGGCACGGGCGGGGCTTTCACCATAAGCTCCACCCTCGACAGCAAATAGGAAAGCGCGCTCATCGCCTTCCTATGGGCGAATGTCGGTGTGTTTGCATGGCAAGCATCCGACATCCCCGGCGTTCCCAGGGAGGTGATTGAGCACCATGTTCCCCGGCGTTCCCAGCAAAAGGTCAGGAAGCAAGCTTTGGTGCGACAAGAGTTCATCATAGAAGAGATCAGGAAGTTGGAGGCGGCATGCCTAGTAAGAGGAGTACTCCACCCACATGGTTGGCCAATCCGGTGGTGGTGCGTAAGGCAAATGGGAAATGGAGGCTGTGTATTGATTACACAAATATCAATAAAGCTTGTCCAAAGGATCATTTCCCCTTGCCATGCATCGACAAGATTGTAGACTCCACTGCCGGGTGTGACCTACTGTCATTCCTCGATGCCTATTCAGGGTACCACCAGATCTTCATGATGAAAGAAGACAAAGAGAAGACCGCGTTCACCACCCCATGTGGTACGTACTGTTTTGTACGGATGCCTTTCGGGTTGAAGAGCGCTGGTTCGACATTTGCCCGAGTTGTCCAAATTGGTTTTGAGCCCTAGCTACATAGAAATATGGAAGCCTATATGGATGATATAGTGGTCAAAACCAAGGACAGGGCCACGCTCATACAAGACCTAGAAGAAACATTTGCAAATCTGCGTAAGATCAACCTCACACTCAACCCAGAGAAGTGCGTGTTTGGTGTCCCATCCGGCAAACTTCTTGGGTTCCTTGTGTCTCAGCGTGAATTGAAGCAAATCCCGACAAGATCAAGGCAATATAATAGATTGAAGCACCGAAGCGGGTCAAAGACGTCCGTAGGCTCGCCGGCTGCGTTGCCGCCCTGAGTAGATTCATCTCCAAATCTGCTAAGCGCGCCCTTCCCTTTTTCAGAGTTTTGAAAAAGGTGGGTCCAGTAAAGTGGACTCCGGAGGCAGAGGCTGAACTACAAGATTTGAAGGGGTATCTCTCCTCCATGCCGATACTAGTCACGCCCAAACACAAGAGTCGTTGCTGCTATACTTGGCAGCAACGAATCAAGTGGTCAGTGCTGCACTGGTGGCGCATAGGGAACTTGAGGAAGAGGCAGCGGTAGCAGCGGAGCCATGGGGTGGTAGGCCGGGGCCATCCCCGGCAGGGTCCGACGCTGGGAAGACAGAACCCCCGGCAGGGCCCGAACCCGGCAAGGCGGAGTCTGAGCAGATGAGCAAAGTAGGACAGAAGAAGAAGATGGTATAGCACCCGGTCTATTTTGTCAGTTCCCTCTAGCAGGGGGCTAGGTCAAGATATTCCGGTATGAAGAAGCTACTTTTCAGCCTCCTCATGGCCTCGAGGAAGCTGCACCACTATTTCTAAGCACATGAGATCACCGTCGTCACGCGCCTCCCGTTGCAACGAATCTTGCACAACCCAGATGCGACTGGGAGGAATGTGGAGTGGGCATTAGAGCTATCAAACTTTGGCCTCAAGTTTGAAAGTACTTCAATAATCAAGGGCCGAGCCCTGGCGGAGTTCATAGCAGAATGGACCGCAACGCCCGACGAGGAGATTCAAGAGACCACCCTCCCCGGCAAGGAGACGAGCAGTGAGTGGATTATGTACTTTGATGGAGCTTTCTCACTCCAGGGTGCTGGTGCCAGCGTATTGCTCATCGCACCCACCGGAGAGCGCCTCAAGTACGTAATCTAGATGCACTTTCCTCGAGAAAAATTGACAAACAACACGGCATAGTACGAGGGGGTGTTGGCCGGTCTCAGGATCGCGGCAGACCTTGGAATCAGAAAGCTCATCGTCAGAGGTGATTCGCAACTCGTTGTCAAGCAAGTAAACAAGGACTACCAGAGCCCGTTGATGGAGGCCTATGTGGATGAAGTGAGAAAGTTAGAAGAGCACTTTGACGGATTGCAAGCAGAGCACGTTCCCCGAGCGGAGAACGGCATTGCTGACGACCTGTCAAAGCGTGTTGCCCTCAAGTTGCATGTGGAACTAGGTACCTTTATGCTTCAGCTAACTCACCCATCCGCTGAACCATCAGCAGGACAGAACAAACGAAGGAAAGCAGGCCCCGACAAGTACTTTCCCCCTGAGCTCCCAGGAGCCGCTGGAAAGGACGTTGCCGGGAGTTCCAAGCTTGCCGGAGGGAAGCATCCCTCGACAGGACCTCGTGCCCTGGCCAAAGAAGCAGCTGCCCGTATGGCCGAAGATGAGCCTTTAGTCCTTGTCGTCGAGCCCCAGGCTCTGGCATGGGCATAGTCCACCGTCCGTTTTCCTCCAAACAGGAGAGCTTCCCGAGGAGCAGGAAGAAGCAGAGAAAGTAGCCCGCCGGTCCAGCATGTACCAGTTTGTGGATGATGCCCTCTATAGGAGAAGACCGACTGGTGTGAAATTGAAGTGCATTCCTCGAGAGGACAGACTGAGGCTGTTGACAGAGATACATGGAGGCATGTGTGGCTCCCACATAGGGTCAAGGGCTCTTGCTGGCAAAGCGTTCCGGCAAGGTTTCTTCTGGCCCACCGCCCTCCAAGATGCAACTGCACTAGTAACCAAGTGTGAAGCGTGCCAGTTCCATTCAAAGAAGCTTCATCAACCTGCCCAAGCTCTTCAGACAATCCCTCTTTCCTGGCCTTTTTCGGTCTGGGGGCTCGACATACTGGGCCCCTTTCCCCGTGCTACTGGGGGCTTTGAGTACTTGTACGTCATGATCGACAAGTTCACAAAGTGGCCGGAAGTGGAGCCAGTGAGAAAGGTAACAACAAAGTCAACCGTCAACTTCTTCAAGGGGCTAGTCTGCTGTTTCGGTGTGATGAACAGAGTCATCAGTGACAACGGCACGCAGTTCACAAGTCGCACCTTCATGTAGTACATTCAAGACCTTGGCAGCAAGGTATGCTTTTCTTCTGTTGCTCATCCCAGAAGTAACGGCCTGGCTGAAAGGGCGAATGGAGAAGTGCTGCGGGGCCTCAATACTAGGACTTTTGACAAGCTACACAAGTGCAGAAGGCACTGGATTGACGAGTTGCCAACAGTTCTTTGGTCCATCAGGACGACACCAAATCGAGCCACTGGCCAGACACCCTTTGCCCTGGTATACGGGGCAGAAGCAGTTCTCCCCACTGAACTCATATACGGGTCACCTCGAGTGCTCGCTTATGATGAGCTTAAGCAAGAGCAGTTGCACCAAGATGATGCGATGCTCCTTGAGGAAGATCATCTTCGGGCTGCTGTGCGAGCCGCTCGCTACCAGCAAGCCTTGCGCCGCTATCATAGCCGCAAGGTTCACGTCCGAAGCCTTGAGGAAGGCGACCTTGTTCTTCGGTGGATCCAATCCCCCAAGAATCCAAACAAGTTGACACCAAAGTGGTAAGGCCCTTATCGGGTAATATGAGTCACCAGGCCTGGTGCAGTCCACCTGGAGACCGAAGATGGCATTCCGGTGAGCAACTCATGGAATATCGAACATCTTCGCAAGTTTTACCCCTAAGGTGCGGTTGCCAGGAGCCCCTGCAACCCCCGTTTCGTACTAGCCTTGCTGCTGAAGCATGTAACCCTATGTACGGAGCCAGGTGCAGACCCTGTGCCCAGTCAGGGAAGAGGAATCCCTTAGTATGTATAGTTTCCTGTTGATTTCTATGTTTGTGTATATACATATATGCATGCTTGTCCAGGGTACCGTACTACTTTTTGATTCCAGTAAATGTTAGTGAACCACCGAGATTCTGTGCTTTTGTCTTCACTTCTTTCCAGTCATGGCAAAGACGTGCGATCCCGCCGAGGACCCGGCTCCGGCAAGAAGTTGAGAAGACCGCCCAGCACGGTGACCCTCGGGAAACCAAATAGATAAAGTTTACCTCTTGCCCATTCGTATTCGTAACCTATGACTTGTGCATTAGAAAACCACGCCACTCGTCTTTAAGGACTCGGGGGCTCCCATTTCTGACTCGAACGCTGCTTCGGTCAGAATGGTCGTGGTGCCCCTTGTCAAAAAGAGGTGGACGGGGGGCTGGGCCCTTTGTCTGTAACCTGGCAGATGTGATTCTCCGCCAGGCGCAAGGGGCGCCGACAAGGTGGCATGTCGGAAGGACTTGTTTATCTACACTAAGAGGGCATTTCGCCCCTGCATGAACGTACATGTGCACGAGTTATCGGCAGGACTAGACTTTTTCATTAATATGCTGATGCAAGTGCAAGGATTACATGATACAAGCATGGGCTCGAGAGATTACATTATATAGAAATTAAAGATTTGGCAAGTGCCTACAATTTAAAGGAGAAAGATAGGTTCCCCGTGATCTCCGTTCTTGCCCTTTCCCTTCCAGGTGCGGCAGGTGAAGGCAAAAAGGAAGCGGTGGGGAACACGCCGATGGAGAGCTTGACGAGGAAAACACTCGGCAGGGCGCGGGGCCGAGGGAGGGGGGCGGCGCGGTCAGTTGGAGTCGGAGTCGACATCCTCCCGCTTGACACCCTCGTCGTCGTTGTCGTTGTCCTCCTCGTCACTCCCGCTCGAGGAGGAGGATTCGCCGCCAGAGGAGCTCTCCGCACAACACCTCAAGCAAGTTCCCATTAGCCCGAAGACCTTGATGGAGAGCAGGCCGTCCTCCATCAATTTGAATTGGAGGACGAGCCCCTCCGATAGGCTATGGGCATGGGCGAAGGTCTTCCACCCACTGCGGAGGTACATAACGTGAGGGGTTGGGAAGTCGATGTCGACCCGCATGCTGCCATTCCCACAGCCCCTCATTTGCAGCCTCAAGGCCTGAGGCGGGTCAATCTCCATCTCCCGAGCGAACAGAGTGGGGAGGCGAAGACGGTTGCGCACTGGCCCACGTAGCCCGATGTAAAACTCAAGGGGCTGGTCTCCGACATGGCCCTCCATTGGAGGAGGGGCCGCAGGCGGAGGCAAAGCAAATGCGCCGCCCCTTCCTCCTCCTCCCCGAGCGCCACGGCAACCTCGGCCTTGCCTCGTCCCTCTTCCTCTCGTGGCCGGCTCCTCCGCCACGAGCTCTTGGGAAGGAAGGGCAGGCTGTCGAGTGGAGGCCCTCGTTGGCGCCATCGGAGCACCAGCACACCCTCTCGCCATGATGAGGGGAAGAAAGGAGTCGAGGCGGAGGATATGAGCGCTGAAGGATCGAAGGATGCCATCCCCCTCCCCTTCTTATTATAAAGGGGCGGGGCCGAGGCTCGGCCGCCCTGCTCGACCAATCTGGCCGCCAAGGGGCGCAAGGAATCGGGACCGACCTGCTGCTCCAATCAGCGACAACCTAGTTTCTCGCCTCCACATTATGGCCTGTGCCCTCCGCGCCCACCACCTACCCTCCTCGGGGCGTGAAGGACACGTGGCAAGCGAACCGGAATCAAGAGGGCGACTGAAGTGACCGCATTCCACCCCGTGACCGTGGGGTGCGGGCACCTTGAAGGCGGCGACCCCAGTCCACCTAGTAAATGAGCCGCGCCCCTTTGTTTTCCTCCCTTTCATGGGGAAGGCACGTGCCGCCTCTTTATCATTTACTGCGATGTGACGCATGAGAGAAGCAACCGCCCTACGCTTGACCCCCATGTCACGCACGACCCCCACGTCGCGCATTCAAAGTAGGTCGTGGGGAAGCGCGACGGGCGAGGGAGTTACAGCAGTAAAACTCGTCCCCGCATGCCCGCGCACCGTTTTGGGCCTAGCCCAACAACGCGTCGCGCTTATGTATGGCCCAGGCCCGGGGGATCTTGTCGGTGCACAAAAGGAGGGGTCCTATTTTGTACCCCTTCACTTGTGCACGGGTAGTTGGAGCCGCGCCTGCGGCCACACCTAGCCGGGCAGTGAAGGAAGCAATGTCACAAGACAACCAGAACAACATCAAGCCAGAAACACGAAGAGCAGAGGGGCGAGGTGGACTCCCCCGGCAAGGCCCTTGCCGGGGCGGCCTCCGCAGCCCCGGCAAGAACCTTGCCGAGGCAACTTGCCCGACACCAGCAGAGCCGCCCCCCTTGAGCACAAGAGTTCCAACACCATTAACCACTTTGGAACCGAGGCTCGGGAGGCACCTCCATGGTGGCATGCAAATCTTTGTGGAGACCAGAAGCACACAAGACTAAATGATGATCGGAAGACAACGATCCTTGGCAAGATCGTTGCCACGGATACCCATGAGACCCCCAGCAAGACCATTGCCGGGGACGACCAAGATGCCGTGACAAGACCTTGACGGGGCCTTGGCAAGACTCTTGCCAAAAACATCCACGGGGCCGCAGCCAGGCCCACGTCTGTCACCGCCGTTCCCATGCAGCTGCCATCCCACCAGTTGGGCAGGCGCCTGCGTGGCGACGTGCGGCCTCTAGGCCGACTCGACAAGCACCAGCGTGGTGGCATGCATATCTTCATGAAGATTCAGCCACCGCACCAACTCAGCAGCCAGCCAACATGGCACTACACGCCTCGTCAGTTCGGACGCGCGTCAAGGCCAGGCGAGGTGGCGACAGCTGGGACGAGCTTCGTTGCCGTCCCCGATAAAGCAAGAAGGGCACGTCGGCAGCGCATTAAATGCATTTTTCCTACGATGCTAGAAGATAGATTCGATTACTATATACCTTTCCACCTCCTATGTGCCACTGTGGCAGCCCCTTTTGACTATAAAAGGAGGCCCGAGGCGTACTGGAGGGGGATTCGGACTTTTTGGACAACGCACACATCATAGCTAGTTCAAGAACTCAAAACACTCGAATATACACCAAAAGCAGGACTAGGGTATTGCGCATCCTGGCGGCTCGAACCTGGGTAAACGATCCTCATGCCGACTTCTAGACCCGCTCTTTGCACAACCTCGCGCCCGCCAACCGCAGCAAAAGGGACCCCAACGATCCCATAGGTGTCGTTTCCCCTGACACTGATTGTGTAAAGAGTTAAATGCAATGGACAACCTAAAAGTTTTGTTGTTTTGTCACTTTAGTTCTATTTCTTCCAAAATGCACCTTTAGGTCCTAATTCTTTAGTAAGTGGTTCATACGAGGTCCTTTTTTCACAAGCGCTCGTTGACCTGCCCACGTGGCGCGTTAACCGATGCCACGCCGACTGAGGTCCAAACCGCCAGGCGAGAAAAATACACTAGAGTTCCTAAAAGTTTCTTGGCAGTGTCACTTTAGTCCTACTTCTTTCAAAATGCACGTTTAGATCCTAATTCTATAGTAAGTGGTTCACCCGAGGTCCTGTTTTGCTCAATCGTTCGCTGACCTGCTTGCGTGACATGTTGACCCATGCCACGTCAACTTAGAGGCCGCTGCAGTTGCTCTTTTTTGACAAAAGACCCTTGTAATCCTCCCCTCTTGACATTTCCTGGTCCCTGCCGAATCTCTCTCTCTCTCTCTCTCTCTCTCTCCCTCTCTCTCGCTCTCGTGCCCACAATGTTGCCATGGCCAGGGCAACGGGGAAGCGGGTGATGAAGAGAAGCGTTGGAGCATCCTCAGCGGGCCAACGCACAACCAAGCATGTCAGCGAATGATCGTGCAAAAAAGGACCTCTTGTGAACCAATTACTATAGAATTAGGACCTAAACATGCATTTTGAAAGAAGTAGGAATAAAGTTACACTGCCCAGAAACTTTTAGGACCTCTAATGTATTTTTCTCGCCAAGCAGTTGGGCCCTCTGTCGACGTGGCATGGGTCAATGTGCCACGCAGGCAGGTTAGCAAGCGCTTGTGAAAAAAGGACCTCGGATGAGCCACTTACTAAAGAATTAGGACCTAAAGGTGCATTTTGGAAGAATTAGGACTAAAGTGACACCCAGATGAAACTTTTAGGACCTCCAGTGCATTTAACTCTTGTGTAAAAATTTGAAGATTTTATCATGTTCTGACTGTTCACAAATATTCGAAACAAAATAGCAAATTTTTTGTTTTCTAAAACAGCAACATAAGGACTTGAAAAGTAAGCATGGTAAAGGCTATAATTGACCTTTTTTATTGTACTAAAAGATGCAAAACATTACTCTAAATAGCAGCAAGCAAATCCTAATAAAATAAAATGAAGCTCCAAGCAAAGCACATCATGTGGTGAATAAAAATATAGCTCCAAGTAAGGTTATCGATGAACGAAGACTAAAGAGGGGATGCCATCTGGGGCATCCCCAAGCTTAGGCTCTTGGTTGTCCTTGAATATTACCTTGGGGGTGCCTTGGGCATCCCCAAGCTTAGGCTCTTGCCACTCCTTATTCCGTAGTCCATCAAAACTTTCCCCAAAACTTGAAAACTTCACAACACAAAACTCAACAGAAAACTCGTAAGCTCCGTTAGTATAAGAAAGCAAATCACCACTTAGGTACTATCAAGACAAGATTCATAATTTTTATCACATGATGCCTACTGTACCATATCATTTCGAAATTTATATTAAGCAATATAAGCCATAGAAACTAGAAAACAAGCAAACCATGCGTCGAAAATAGAATCTGTCAAAAACAAAACAGTCTGTAGTAATCTATAACTCTTGAATACTTCTGTAACTCAAAAAATCCTGAGAAATTAGGAAGTCCTATGCAATTTTTTTATAAATCCTCTGCAAAAAGAACCAGTATTTTATCGTGCTTCTGTTAAAAGTGAAAACTAATCTCCTGAGCACAAAAGTTTCTGTTTTTCAGCAAGATCAAATCAACTATCACTGTAAGCCACCCCAAAGGTCTTACTTGGCACTTTATTAAAACAAAAGCTATAAAACATGATTACTATAGTAGAATAGTCATGTGAACAAACAAAAACAGTAGGGGTAAATATTGGGTTGTCTCCCAACAAGCGCTTTTCTTTATTGCCTTTCTACCTAGGCATGATGATTTCAATGATGCTCATATAAAAGATAAGAATTGAAACATAACGGAAGCATCATGAAGCATATGAGTAGCACATTTAAGTCTAACCCACTTCCTATGCATAGGGATTTTGTGAGCAAACAAATTATGGGAACAAGAATCAACTAGCATAGGAAGGAAAAAGAAGCATAACTTCAAGATTTTCAACATATAGAGAGGAAAGTTGATATTATTGCAATTCCTACAAGCATATATTCCTCCCTCATAATAATTTTCAGTAGCATCATGAATTAATTCAACAATATAACCATCATAGAAAGCATTCTTTTCATGATTCATAAGCATAGAAAATTTACTACTCTCCACATAAGCAAAATTCTTCTCATTCGGAGTAGTGAGAGAAAATTCAACAAAATAATAATCATGGGATTGAAAATTGAAATCAAGATGACAAGTTTCATGGTTAACAAAATAATAATCATGGGATTGAAAATTGAAATCGAATTGAAATCAAAATTGAAATCAAGAAAACGCCACGAACTGTGGTTTAAAGCAGCCAAACATCGCGGCGTCGGCGCTCGAGGCGTCAATGGTGCCCTCGACGGCGAGGTGCTCCTCCAAGATCTGGGGGGCGGCACGAATGACAGCCATCGCGACCTCAACCGTGTGTGCGGCCGTGATTTGCTTCTCCGCTGCCAAATGCTCCTTGAGGTCTTGGCTATACTGCGTGCACCATGACTTAGGCCGGCGCTTATTTGGTGGAGGGGTCGGTGATATGGGTTGAAGTTGTCGCGCTCGCGCCGGTGGTTGGGGCATGTGGGATGTGGAAGAAGGAGGAGGATGGGGGTCGGGTGTGGAATACCTGCCTGGATAGGTGAGGCCGAGCACCATGAAGGAGGGTCGCCAGCGAGGAGGCGGCGGCGTAGTAAGCAAGGAGTGAAGTTTTCAACTTGGAAAGGAAGGCAGAAACAGGGGAAATGTGGCTTTTGGTAAAGGGGGGAGGTAGATACTTCCGTGGAAGCCGAAAGTTTGTAATCGCTTCAGCCAAAAAACTGGCACACAAAGTGTCATCAGACACGGTCCCTTATTCAAACACGGTCCAAAGATATTTTGTGTTGCATCTCACACGGTTGGTTATAATAAAGTGTGTGGGATCTACTTGATTTTTCGTCTTGATTTGAATTACATAATGGGGTCACAACGGCCATGGACGGTGTTTCAATTGCTAGAAATTTTATCTGTAGTGAACATGCAACTATAGGTGTGTCGTCAAAAAAATTGGAATTATTCAAGGTTCGTTTGGACATTTTTATGCATTAAGTGAGTTTTCAATGCATTTATGTACATAATTCAAATTTGAACTACATGCGCATGCTCCAATGCATATAAATTGGTTGAAAAATTAAATCTTTATCCTTGGGTTCATGCTTAGGTCCCATGCAAGAAATGAGAATGAATGTCAAACACCCTGCCACCGTCACTCGGTCGCAAACATTGAGGTGCCTAGTTTTTAAATTCTAGTAAACCCAAAACTCGTCTGAAATTCATGAAACTTGGCATGCTATCACGGCGCGGCATCAACATGCCATGGTAATTTTTTTGTCCCATTAGGGGCAGGTTTGGGTATATGCTTCTCACGAACCGGAGCTCCTCACAAGACACATGATGGTTTTCAGTAGGGAATGCCCCACCTTTGGGGACGAAACGATACACATTGCCTCTTATTGCTTTCAATTTTTTTTCTTGTGTCAACATAGAACAATAGGAGTGTTGTGTGAATTTTTGTGATTTTTCGGATTTCGTTTGGACATTTTATGCATTATCTGAGTTTTCAATGCATTTATGTGCATAATTCAAATTTGAACTACATGCGCATGCTCCAGTGCATATAAATTGGTTGAAAAATCAAATCTGTGTCCTTGGGTGCATGCTTAGGTCCCATGCAAGAAATGGGAATGAACTTCAAACACCATGGCACCGTTGATTGCTGGCAAAACATTGAGATGCCTGGTTTTTTAATTCTAGTAGATCCAAAACTCGTCTGAAATTCATGAAACTTCGCATGCTATCATGGAGCGGTATCAGCATGCCATGGTAAATTTTGTGTCCCATTTGGGGCAGGTTTGGGTATATACTTCTCACAAACCGGATCTTCTCACAACAAGCATGATGGTTTTCCGTAGGGAACGCCCCACCTTTGGGGACGAAGCAATATCCATTGCCTCTTATTGCTTTCAATTTTTTTCTCGTGTCAACGTAGAACAACAGGAGTGTTGTGTGATTTTTTGTAATTTTTCGGGGTTCGTTTGGACATTTTTATGCATTATCTGAGTTTTCAATGCATTTTTGTGCATAATTCAAATTTGAACTACATGCGCATGCTCCAGTGCATATAAATTGGTTGAAAAATTAAATTTGTGTCCTTGGGTGCATGCTTAGGTCCCATGCAAGAAATGGGAATGAATTTCGAACACCAGGACACCGTTGATTGCCGACAAAACATTGAGATGCCTGGTTTTTAAATTCTAGTAAATCCAAAACTCGTGTGACGCCCCTGATTTGACCATACACTAATCATACACGCAAATGTGTACGATGAAGATCAAGGACTCACAGCAAGATATCACAACACAACTATAGACACAAATTAAAATAATATAAGCTTTATATTACAAGCCTGGGGCCTCGAGGGCTCGAATACATAAGCTCGAAAACACAAGAGTCAGCGGAAACAATAATATCTGAGTACAAACATAAGTTAAACAAGATTGCCTTAAGAAGGCTAGCACAAACTTGGATACATATCGAAAGAGGCGCAGGCCTCCTGCCTGGGATCCTCCTAAACTACTCCTGGTCATCGTTAGCGGCCTGCACGTAGTAGTAGGCACCTCCAGTGTAGTAGGAGTCATCGTCGACGGTGGCGTCTGGCTCCTGGACTCCAATGTCTGGTCGCAACAACCGGGTATGGAAAGGGGAAAAAGGGGGAGCAAAGCAACTGTGAGTGCTCATCCAAAGTAGTCACAAGACAGGACCTACACTACATATGCATTGGTATCAATGAAAGGGGTAGTATATGTGGACTGAACTGCAGAATGCCGGAATAAGAGGGGGATAGTTAGTCCTACCGAAGACTACGCTTCTGGCAGCCTCCATCTTGAAGAAGAAGAGAGTAGATGGTAAGTTAACCAAGTATCATCTCATAGCATAATCCTACCCGGCGATCCTCCCCTCGTCGCCCTATGAGAGAGAGATCACCGGGTTGTATTTGGCACTTGGAAGGGTGTATTTTATTAAGTATCCGGTTCTAGTTGTCATAAGGTCAAGGTACAACTCCGGGTCATCCTTTTATCGAGGGACACGGCTATTCGAATAGATAAACTTCCTTGCAGGGTTGCACAACATTTCCCAACACGCACGATCCCCTTTGGCCAGACACACTTTCCTGGGTCATTCCCGACCTCGGAAGATCAACACGTCGCAGCCCTACCTAGGCACGATAGAGAGGTCAGCACGTCGGTCTAAATCCTATGGCACAGGGGTTTGGGCCCATCGCCCATTACACACCTGCATCTTGCGTGGGCGGCCAGAAGCAAACCTAGCCTCCCTAATACAAGAGCAGGCATTCCAGTCCAATCTAGCACGCGCCGCTCAGTCACTGACATCAAGAAGGCTTCAGCTGATACCACGGTGTCGAGTGCCCATAACTATTCCCGCGTAGTTGGTTAGTGCGTATAGGCCAGTGGCCAGACTCAAATCAAATACCCAGATCTCGTTAAGCGTGTTAATTGAATTAACCGCGGACGCGGACCAGGGCCAGGCCCACCTCTCTCCTAGGTGCTCTCAACCTACCCTATCGCTCCGCCACAAAGATCCACTCAGAGGGCCGTCGGGACAAACGTCCTTCCGGACCCAGTCCGTGAATCACTCGCGGGTACTCTACGAGCCGACCCGACTTTAGTCAGCACAGGTATCATATAATATGTATATAAGTATATACCCGTGATCACCTCCCGAGGGATCACAGCCTGATAGTATAGCATTGGTAGACGGACGAGAATGTAGGGCCACTGATGATAAACTAGCATCCTATACTAAGCATTTAGGATTGCAGGTAAGGTATCAACAACTGTAGTAACAATGACAGGCTATGCATCATAATAGGATTAACGGAAAGCAGTAACATGCTACACTACTCTAATGCAAGCAGTAGAGAGAAGAATAGGCGATATCTGGTGATCAAGGGGGGCTTGCCTGGTTGCTCTGGCAAGAAGGTGGGGTCGTCATCGTTGTAGTCGATCACAGGACTATCGGCAGCAGTCCCGGGGTCTACTGGAAAGAAGTTACGGAGGGGGAACACAATAAATAATAGAGCAATCAAAGGCATCACAAAGCATAACACAACAATATGCGGTGCTAACAGTGGACGGTTCCATGTTCATCATGCTAGGGGCATGCGACAGATGAACAGACCGTGTATTTGGATTCGTTGGATTTTTCTGAGCAACTTTCATATATAAATTATTTTAATCCGAGTTACGGTTTATTTTCTATTAATTTCCAAAGTTTTATTTTATTTCCTGAAATTATTTTAATTTGAATAATGATTTTAATGCGTCAGCCTGATGTCATCATGACGTCAGCAGCCAACCCCACTGATTCAGGTCAAACCTGACAGCTGGGTCCCACATGTCATACACAGTGGGGCTAACAGTGGTTTAAAGTAAACTAAATTAACTATATTATAACCTGGGCCCACCTGCCAGTCACTATTTAGATTAACTAAACTGATATAATTATTTCATGTTAATTACAGGGGTAGGCCCCACTGGTCAGTGGCTGGGGGTTGCCCAGTCAGCAGGGTTGACTGGTCAACCCAGTCAAATAGAGTCCCTGGGCCCATGGGTCAGTCACACAGTAGGCGACCATGTGGCGCCAGGTCAACGTCGTTGCCGGAGTTACTCCGACGACCATGCTTTGCGGCGGCGCGCGTTTGGAGGTGGTCGGGTTTCAGCTATAGTGGCTCGTTTCGAGCGAGGGAGGTAGCGTTCGAACGAGTGCGGCGAGCCGCATCTAGTGGTGGCGGTGGCATGGCCGGAATGACGGTGGCGAGCATATCAGCGGACGGCCGGAGTTGGGCGCGAGAGTGAATGGTGGTGCGGGGCATGGTTTTACGCGTGGTTGGGTGCATTCGAAAGCAGGGGCTCGGGCGCACCCATTCGTGGCCTCAGCCGGGGATGGGACGGACGGTGTCGACGACGACGTCAACCGCGGCGGGCGCCGGAGTTTGGTCGAGCTCAGGAACGGTGTTGCAAAGGGCAAAATGGCTGGTGTTCGGCACCTACGGCACCTACGCGAGCTCACCAAGCGAATGGAGGCACGCACGGGACCACTGGTCCACCGGAGCCTCGTCGGAGATGAGCGAGTGCGGCGGAGCATTTTGGCCGACGACAGATCGGTTGCTAGAGCTCGCTATCGATTGCAGGAAGGAAAGTGATGCTCACTGGGGGCCTGCAGATGTGCTAAGCGGGCGCGGGGAAGGCTTGATGGCGACGAACGGGCGGTGGAGATCCGAGGTGGCCGAGGAGGAAGATGAAGCCGCCGCGGTCGCTGCAGGGGCTTCGAGCTCCAAGTCGAGGTGGCAGGCGGTGTAGGGTACGACGACGGAGTGAACAGGCACGTCAGACAGGCATGGGGAGGACGGTGGCCATGAGGGCGACGACGGCCATGGCGCCAGAGCGTCGGATGTGCGCGGGGAAAAGGGGATTTGGGCGAGAGGGGCAAATTGGCAGGCGTCTAGGGTTAGGGTTGCGCCAGGGAGGGTGGTCGGCGACTTGAGGTCGTCGGGGAGTCGCCGGATGGCCGCCCCGTGGTCCATCTGCACCGTGGACAGCGCACGGACGTCCGCCGTGCTGCGGTGAACAAAGGTAGAGGGAGGCTCGGCTGTTGGGCTGGGCCGCTTGGGATGAGGCCCAGTTGGCCAGGGGGTTTTGTTTTAGTTTTATCTATTGTTTATTTATTTCTTTTTTGTTTCTTTTAATAATTAATTTATTTTAGTTTTTTGTAAAAAATTAATTTCAGCACCTAAATTAGTGTTTAGAATTACAACACTGCCACATTAATTTGGACAACTAAATAAAATAGTTTAATATTTTATCAATTTGAAAAAGGTATTTAATTAAATGTTTTGCTACTGTTTTATTTATTTTAGAGCCTTTAAACACCTTTTCAAAGTTTGGATTCTCCACCACAATTACCTATGATTTATCCGACACCTTTAGAACATTTTAGTTTCAAGGTTTGAAAACGTTTGCCATTTGCCTTTACTTCAAATTTGAATTTGGTTCGGTTCTCAACTAACGCAAGATTAGCAACAGGGATTGTGCTGACTTGGCATCATTAGCAGGGTGTTACTGTAGCATAAATATCCGGGCGTCACAATTCTCCTCCACTACAAGAAACCTCGTCCGGAGATTTAAGAGGCGCAAGGTGGGGAGGTTCTCGGCACGAAATCCTAGCGAGTGTTCTCGGTCTTAGTTGCTCTTCTCGAAGAGGTCGATCCATTACGCTGTGCTCTACATTTCTATGTTTCGGGTCATCATGATGAAGTCGTCTTCCTTTCTTTGAGAACTCCATCATACTTACTAAAAGGATAAGGGGTAGCTTCAGAAGAAGGGAACTCTACAAGGTTGCTATCCAGTTTTATAACTCAGGGAATGTGGTAGAAAGTAACTCTCGAGTTGAAACTTAAGAAAATATCGAGAACAAAGTAAGAAGGTACAATAAGAAGTTTCAAGCGGGTAGGCAATCGTTCGATGCCTAATCAGAAGGTGAAAGGGGTTCAGAGTAATGGGAATAAGTATTGCGTCTGATAACATAATAGATTAATAGGAATGTGGCTCATGAAATACATACAAAACCAAATGCAAGGGATAACTTAGAAACATGGTGGTACAGGAGAGTCAGGTTTCGCTCATGTGGAACTGTGGGTTATAGGCCCACCATGTGTATTAAAGTACAAGGAACGGTGACATCTTGCACGATCATGATAGCAAGGCATGTCAGAGGGTAGTCTATCAGTTATGTCGGCAACAATGTCGGTACCAAGGGCGAGGGACAAAGAGAACCATTTTCCTGCTCGTTGAACGAGGCAGACCAATAGGCAAGGTTCTCGTCCATCGGTGGTCACCGGAATGTTTTCAACAATAGTAACAGGGTCTTGCTGACAAAATTGTACACCGAGGTGTTTACATAAGCAGGAGAATATTACTGCTTAGATCATATAGACCTCAAGAAAGGTTAAACCAAACAATGGAAGGGATAATATGAATATCAAATTAAACAGAACAATGGAAAGGAAAAATGTGTTTAAACACATATTTCAGGGGTATATCCTTCCCGAGGACAAGCAGATCATGATATCCGTGACATGATATAAAGTAGAAAACCCATTAGGTAAGGGGAGATAAATTTCATGACATTACCCATACGATGGTGTATGGATAATTGAGCAAGAAACATTTAGCATTGGGCTTCAAATGTTCTTGTTGAAAATTGGAGTACCACATACATGCTTCGAGATAGCGTTGACATGGTCTTTAAGCAAAGATCAGACTTTGGATACACAAAGGATCCATGAGGAACAACTTATTGAATAAGTCTTACAATTTCCTCATGGAAGAATGGTTAACCTTGCTAAAAGGAAACTGTAACAATAGGTCCTCCAGC
The DNA here is from genome assembly GCA_034509565.1 of Triticum monococcum. Classification (NCBI taxonomy): domain Eukaryota; kingdom Viridiplantae; phylum Streptophyta; class Magnoliopsida; order Poales; family Poaceae; genus Triticum; species Triticum monococcum. The sequence continues at coordinate 549,351,240 of CM067843.1, read as the reverse complement.
CAGGGGTGCTAGGCACGACATCACCTTACCGGGTCAGATGAAGACCAATGTTATAACTCTTGGAAATATGTCCCAACCATCATATCTAACTGACGTTTAGATCCGATTGGTGTCAGGATACCCCAGACTCAGGATGCCTAAGAAGAAAAGGTGCAACACAAATTGACGAGATGGAGTTGCAAGATTCTCGGGAAAAGAATGGAAGCAAGTTCCGAATCATGAGTTCATCATTAAACCAAGGAGAGGATGAGAAGGTGGCTGATGAACTTAGCGACAATTCATTGAGATTTCCAAAAGATGGATCTCCACAATTAGGTGAACAAGGAGATAGCATTTGTCAGATCAAAGTATATAATGAGGTATGCTCGAGGAAAACATACATAGTTAATCATTGATTGAAAGGTGCACCCAAAATATGGGCTTAGGTAGCATGATCAATGTTAGAATGGTGATTTGATAACCAATGGTCTAAGAATGAAATATCGACCATTAACTTCAAAGCAAAGGGTTGCTAGAAGTTTTGAAGTCGCACATCATAGTTCAATTGTCAGTTTTCCGGTTAGAAGCAACACGGGGACCAAGGAATGAACGAATATGGCAAGAAGTATCACCTATATCAAGATCTCTTAAGAGGTGGTGAAATTCTCATGACTTTTCGACATAAAATATGGTAATACTTCCAAGGTAAAGAAGAACAACTGCTGGGTAGCAAGGATCCCAAGGTATAACACAAAACATGAACAAGTTTGTGTTGAACGAAAGGTAATAAAGTGGTCGATGATAACACGGATCATCGAGGGGCAAGGATGGTATTACCCATCAAGAATTCAATATATATATATATATATATCTTGGAGGAGCTTAGGATGTTGATGATGATCACGACACAATTGTTGAGAGATTTCATGAAGATGTAATCCATCGGCGATGACATCAAGTCAAAGGAATGATGAAGCGAAAGGTTATTGGAAGCATGGGTATGACACAAACTCGAAACCAAGCTTGTGGTTTAAGGAGAAATGATATGATGTTGAAGATCGACATAAGCTTAGCTCATCGTCAAAAATTGTGCTCCGGGAAGAAGGATCAGGTAGCACAGTTAAAATTAGCATGACAATTGTCGGATCACGGGTTCCGGCAGACCCTTAAGGTTCGAAAACTGGGGTGCGCGCGGAGATCACGCCCTCTACCTCCCCGTCTCGCAAAGATCTAAACTACTAAAAGAACTGCACAAGAGACACAAGGTTTATACTGGTTCGGGCCACCATTGTGGTGTAATACCCTACTCCAGTGTGTGGTTGGTGGATTGCCTTCTGGGGCTGGTGATGATGAACAATACAAGGAAGAACAGCCTCGCGAGGGTCTGTTCTTGGCTGGGGCGATGAACTGCTAGGAGGAGTGCAGTCACCCTTCTCTCTCTCTCACTCACTCTCTCTGCTTTTCTCTCACTTGTCGACCATCTGGTTGAGATCGAACCGAACCCCTTTCTACGTGGGTGGCCGGTCCTATTTATAGGCAAAGGCCCTAGGCCTCTTCCCAAATATTGAGCGAGAAGGGCGTCAACAATTGGCCAATTCGAAGGGGAACATCTAGTACACTTATCCTGACTAAAGTTGGTCTTTGCCTGCGAACGGCTCTGCGGTGACACCGTGCTGGGCTCCATGGTGACCTCCGTCTCGTAGTCCGCCTGGTCTTGGTCTCATTGCACCGAAATGGCAACCTTTGCCTGATGCCTCGATACTCCGCGGCTGCGCTTTCCCCCTTTGCACCAAAGAGGAAAGAAGGACGTTGCGCGCGCTGGCGCCCGCCTGGCGCCCTGAGTCGTCACGGCTTGCGTCATGGGCACCTCGCGAGGTACCCTGCCTTGATTTCTCCGCCTCCTCGCGAGCCAACCTGAGGAGGCTGCGCCTGAGGATGCGCCGTGTCATGCGCCCCGCGAGGCTTGGCCCCTCGCGAGGGTCTTGAGTCCTGTGTTGATGAAGATGGGCCATGCTGGGCCTCCTTTGAGCCACGCCGCAGGCCGCAGGCAGGGAAGTCTGGGGACCCCCGTTCCCAGAACGCCGACAGTAGCCCCCGGGCCCAAGGCACGCATGGACTTGGTCGTGCCGAGAGGCGAAAGGGCAAGGGCGAAGCGCCGCGGGCCCTAACAGCCTGCGGCCTTGGGCGCCGCATGGCGGTTGATGGGACGTGGGTGTCTCCACTTCCCCACGACGCCTTGGTGATCGCACGAGGTGGACAAGTCCCTGCATGCAAATCGTGTCATGATTACCTGTGATCGTGGAGGCCGGCGGTTGGTCTTTGCCGGCTATAAGTACGAAGCTGTGCGTGCCCTTCCAGTCCATTCCTGCTGGCTTCTCCTTCTTCCCGATCCTTGCTCCGTCTTGCTGCGATGGCTCCGATCCGCCGGTTCTCTGCAGCGGAGAAGGTAAAGGCTCCTCGAGAGGGGCCAGACCCGCTCCCGCCAAAGAAACGGCTCGCCCTTTGCAGCCGGGGTGAGGAAGACCGTCAGGTGGTGCCGAGGCCCTGGTGCGAGCGGGCTTCGCCGGGGTTCCCACTTCCCTTGTATGCCCACGTCGAGGGCCCCGAAGGTGTCGATGCCGATCTCCGCGGTCGGCGCCGTCGTAGGCGCCGTCGGGTCACGAAGGCGTGGGTTGTTCCTCCTGGAGTCCATGCCGAGGGATCCTCCCAAGAGTTCATGCTCCACGCCGCCATTCCTCTCCAATCCTGGATCCGTCTACCTCCCTTCTTCGCCTCCATCATCCCTCCAGGAGGGCCCCTGGAGCTCCGGCTGCAGCACACCGGCTGCAGCGCCCTCCCGACCGAAGTAGAGGTCATGGTCGCTGCCCCGGGCGAGGTCTACATGTCCCGCGGCTGGAGAGAGATCGCCCGGGTTTGCAGGGAAAGGGGCGTCTTCACGGTCCACTTAGAGTACGATGGCGCTGCGGTGATGTTCTTCAAGGTCTTCGACGCGAACGGGCGCCGGCTGGAGTGTTGCCCCGGGAGAGGTGGCCAGGACCTTGCCCTGGTGAGGGCTAGGCCCGTCGACCGCTCCCTTGGCGGAGGCGCCCGAGGGTCCAGTGACTCCGGCGAAATCTTCGCGACTCCGGAGACGAGCGACGACAGCTACGAACCCCCGAGTCGGCGCCGCTCCCGGAGCAGGGCGGGCTCGTCGGGCCGTCGCCGACCCTGATCTGGATGGGGTTGGCACAGGCGCCTGACGGCCCACTGTTGATGATGGCATCTTTTGAAGGAGCTCATGTAGTTAGCAACCCTTAGGATCCGTTCCCTGCGAGGAATCAAAATGCGCCCCACGGGGGCTTGTAAGGTGCCTGTAGTCCCGTTTGTTAGTACATAACCTTTGCCGCAGAGCTGTGTGAGTTGCCGATTTCGTCTTAGCTTAGTTCTCCCTTTCGAACCTCGCGAGGGCTTGGTGCTCTGCGTCGACAGGTCCCAGTCCCAAGGCGGCGTCAGTCGTCGCTGGTATGCCAGGTCGCGATGCCATGGTCAAGGCCAGGAGGTGAGCGACCCGGGGTCCGGTAAGAGCCCCTGAGTCGCGATGCTCAGGAGGTCCCCTTTGGCGCCCAAGCAGTCGTCGCTTGGTGAGAAAGGGAAGCAACGTTGCTAGTACGGAATTGCTTTAGGTGCGGGGGTAGTGCCACGGTAGCCAGTGCTTTGGATGGTGACTTATCTTGAGGATCGGGGATCGCCCCCAGCGCATCGTTGGGTCCGTGGGGTAGTTGGGACGGAGTTTCTCGGCGAGGTCCTCACACGCCCCTTCTCCCTCGCCTCTGCTCCCCTTTCTGCTCTACGTCCTCGGGTCCCGGCCCTCGAGCTGGTCTCAGCCATCGCTGGTATGCCAGGTCGCGATGCCATGGTCAAGGCCAGAGGGTGAGGGCTGGAGAGCCAGTAGGAGCCCTGAGTCGTGATGCTCAGGCACCCCCCCTTTAACGTGCAAGCGGTTCGCGCAGGCGAGGGTGAAGGGAACTCCGTGAGGGCCTTGGCTAGCGCAGTTCCCTCCAAGGATCCTGCAGGTTCATCACAGAAAGAAGATGGGGTTGCCATGGCAGTCATTAGTCAATCGATAGTCGCTCAAGAGCTCGCTGGTTGGGGCAGGTGAGGTGTATCAGGGCACCCGTGAGCCAGCGCGGGACTCACGAGGCCCTACCTCTAGGCGGGTTGCGCCTGGCACTGGGCCATATCTTGAGATGTGTCCCTGCAAAATTTGGTTAGATGCCGGTACTCTACGTCCTTGGGTCCCGGCCCTCGAGCTTATCTCAGCCATCGCTGGTATGCCAGGTCGCGATGCCATGGACAAGGCCAGAGGGTGAGGGCTGGAGAGCCAGTAAGAGCCCTGAGTCGCGATGCTCAGGCACCCCCCCTTTAACATGCAAGTGGCCGACATGGAGATGAAGGGATGCCGCGGATAGGCATCAAGCAATCAAGCGTGATAGGCAATGCATAGTTGGAAATAAACGCGAGGGAGATACACGCCGCTGGGCCTAGCCCGAGCGGCTTGGGGATGATGCAGCCCGAGGGGCGCCCCCAACAAGGCAAACTAACGACCGAAAAATAAAGGGGATACATGCCGCAGGGACGGACCCACGCGGCCTGGGAGTGATGCAACCCTGGGAGGGCGCCCCCAGCTGGGAATGAAGCTTGAAAGATGTCACCTGAGGATGTCGTCGGCGAAGTGGCGTTGGTGCAGCAGACTCGGTGGGCTGCGGAAGCCGATCCTCACGAGCCCCCAGGCCCCGGGGCCTCGGGAGGCTCCGGAGGCACTGGTGGCTCCTCGCGAGCTGTCTTCATCTCCGCCAGGGCCACAGAATGCCTGTCTTCCTGAGCCTCCATGATGCCCCTCATGAGGCGCTGGTACGCCGCAGCCATGCTCGGCAAGCCGCAAGGCATGCGAACATAGCTGTGGGGTGGACCCCTGCAGCGCCCCACTCACGAGGGCCAGAGACGCTCCGTCGTGGCGATCTGATTGAGCCCTGATACATCGACGCAGACGCGCGGCCCACCATCCTCACCTGGATGTGGGGCCACAGCTGGTAGACGGCGGCAACCTCTCATGACCCTTGACTCCTGTAGTTCTTGAATGGCCTTGTTAACGAACTCCTGCTGGTCTGACCTTCCTTGCCTGGCTCCTTCTCGAGGGAAACATGCTTCGAAGCATGCCTCCACATGGTGCCCAAGCGCCTCCCTCGTGACCCTGGCTAGGTCGGTGGCCCTCCAGGTGAGAGCCCCCGAGCCCTGCCTGAGGAGGGCGCCGGGCGCGCTTTCCTATGCGATGGATGGGGGGTCCCCCCCTGGGCTGACACGGGCCCTGAAGGGCCTGCCTCCTGAGGGGCTGAGCCTGACGACGTCTTCTTCTTCTTGGGGGTGGTCTCAGGAAGCCTCCTGCTTCCGCGATCTGGGTCTTCTAGTGACGCGGCCTGATAGGCTCGCTCCAGGGAACACACTGCATCCTTCTCTTCACAGGGCACCGTGATGACGCCGCCACTTCCTGGCATCTTGAGGACATTGTAGCCGTGGTGAGTCACGGCCATGAACTTGGCCAGCGCTGGGTACCCGAGGATGGCATTGTACGGCAGGCGGATGTGGGCGACGTCAAAGTCGATGAGCTCGGTGCGCTAGTTGCTGCGGGCCCCGAAGGTGACAGGGAGGCGGACCTGCCCGATCGGGACTGTGGAACCGTAGGTGATTCCGGAGAAAGGCTTGGTCGGCTGAAGCTGGTCGTAGGACACTTGGAGATTGTTGAACGTTTCCACGGATAGGACGTTGAGCCCTGCCCCACCATCGATGAGGGTCCTGGTGACTAGTACATTGCTGATGACTGGGGAGCAAAGCATCGGGAGGACTCCTGCCATGGCCGCGCACTTGAGCTGGTCTGCTGAACTGAACGTGATGGTGCACGCCGACCACCTGAGGGGGCGCGTTGCTTCGAGCTTGGGGAGAGCTGCATTCACTTCGCGGGCAAACTGCTTGAAGATACGTTGAGAGGCTGGGGCTTGAGCTCCGCCCAGGATGCAGGCGATTGCGCGCGGCTCTTGGAAGCCCCCAGCCCCCTCGTCTTAATGGCGGTCTTCGTTCCTCCTTGGCTGAGGCGGCAGCGGAGGTAGGCCTGCGTTGCCTTGAGGGCGATCCTCGCGAGGCTGATCCCTCCAGTCTCCCTCGCGAGGCAGGTCCCGCCAGCGGTCCTCGCGAGGCTGGTCGCGCCACCCTGGTGCGGGCCGCGATCTTCCCAGCGTCCTGGGTTTCTTCCTCCTCCTCGGCCGTAGCCCCGGTCAGCACGGTCAGGGCAACGACCGATCCTTCCTTCTCGCACGGTGCGGAGTTCTTGACATTCGTTGGTGTTGTGGGTGTGGAGGTCGTGGTACACACATTACCGGCTGCCCCTGGAGGGTTCGGGCAGATCCTTGCCCCGCTTGGTGTCTGGTTCTGCTGCGAGTACGGCAGCCCCCTTGCGCTTCACGTCCTTGGCCTTGGGCTTCTTCTCTTCTGGGTCCGCGGCAGGCAGCTCGAGGAGGGAGAGACGTCCCTCCTCAGCCCTGGCGCACTTGTTCGCCAAGTTGAACAGCTCTAGGGAGGTGCAGAGTTCTTCATGCATCGCCAGCTCCTCCTTCATCTTGACGTCGCGCACGCCATCGGAGAAGGCCGAGATGATGGCTTCCTCGGACACCTTGGGGATCTTGAGGCGCGCACTGTTGAAGCGCTGGATGTACTTTTGTAGGGTCTCCCTAGGTTGTTGCTTGATGCGGCGCATGTCACTTACGGCGAGTGGCCGGTCGCGAGTACCTTGGAAGTTGGCGATGAAGCGGGTGCGCATCTGGCCCCAGGAAGAGATCGTGCCTGGAGGCAGATTCAGGAGCCAGGTGCGAGCTCCTTCCTTGAGCGCCATGGGGAACCAGTTCGCCATGACGTTTTCATCCCCGCTGGCAGCCTTGATGCCCAGCTCATAGAGCTGGAGGAACTCTGCGGGGTCAGTTGTGCCGTCATAGCGAGGAGGCAGGTCTAGCTTGAACTTGCCGGGCCACGCGACGCTGCGCAGCTCAGTGGTGTAGGCACGGCAGCCTACGGTGGCCACGAAAGGCTTCGGCTGGTGGAGAGCTTGGTCTTGAGGGTCCCCACGCGCTGTAGCTAGGAGCAGAGCGGGGTCTTGGCGTGCCGGAGCTGGAGCAGGGTCGCGGCGTGCCGGAGCAGGGAGCGCCCGGGCAGCTCCTTGCGGGCGAGGGACTTCTTGGCAGCTCCGTTCTTGTTGCGCTGGCACCTGACGGAGCGGGTTCCGCCCAGGGGCCAGGCACCTTGGAGCCATGGAATCTTCTTGGAGAGGAGGCTGCTGGTGCGCCTCTGGAGCTTCGTTGCCCGCGCGGGGCGGGGTGTGGCACAGAGGAACGGACGGCGCGGAAGAGCCCCCTGCGGCGCGAACGAGCTCGGCGACGCGGTCGAGCCACTCCTCGTAGACGTTGTCGACGTGGCGGTAGCGCAGTAGTTCGTTTGCCGTGAGGAGCGCAGCTCGAGCCTCCAAGGGCGCGCGGAGCGCGCAGGACGAAGAACCAGCTGATGCGAGCGGCGGAGTAGCGGTGCGGCCGTCTTGGCGCAAGGATGGGTGCTGAGACGACGCTTGCTGCTCGCCCCCCGCCGGTCCAGTGGCGGCGTTGTCGGCGGGCGACGGGGAACGACGAGGACGCCTACCGATGGGGGCCGTCTGGGCGACGCGAGAAGCGATGGCGGCCCGGCGCTCAGCGCGGGCCCGACGAGCGTCGGACGTGGACGCGACGGTCGGAGGAGAACGGAGTGGCGGAGGACAGATTCCGGCGCACCCCTACCTGGCACGCCAAATGTCGGATCACGGGTTCCGGCAGACCCTTAAGGTTCAAACACTGGGGTGCGCCCGGAGATCACGCCCTCTACCTCCCCGTCTCGCAAAGATGTAAACTACTAAAAGAACTGCACAAGAGACACAAGGTTTATACTGGTTCGGGCCACCATTGTGGTGTAATACCCTACTCCAGTGTGTGGTTGGTGGATTGCCTTCTGGGGCTGGTGATGATGAACAATACAAGGAAGAACAGCCTCACGAGGGTCTGTTCTTGGCTGGGGTGATGAACTGCTAGGAGGAGTGCAGTCACCCTTCTCTCTCTCTCTCACTCACTCTCTCTGCTTTTCTCTCACTTGTCGACTGTCTGGTTGAGATCGAACCGAACCCCTTGCTACGTGGGTGGCCGGTCCTATTTATAGGCAAAGGCCCTAGGCCTCTTCCCAAATATTGAGCGAGAAGGGCACCAACAATTGGCCAATTCGAAGGGGAACATCTAGTACACTTATCCTGACTAAAGTTGGTCTTTACCTGCGAAAGGCTCTGCGGTGACGCCGTGCTGGGCTCCATGGTGACCTCCGTCTCATAGTCCGCCTGGTCTTGGTCTCATTGCACCGAAAGGGCAACCTTTGCCTGATGCCTCGATACTCCGCGGCTGCGCTTTCCCCCTTTGCACCAAAGAGGAAAGAAGGACGCTGCGCGCGCTGGCGCCCGCCTGGCGCCCTGAGTCGTCACGGCTTGCGTCATGGGCACCTCGCGAGGTACCCCGCCTTGATTTCTCTGCCTCCTCGCGAGCCAGCCTGAGGAGGCTGCGCCGTGTCGTCCGCCCCGCGAGGCTTGGCCCCTCGCGAGGGTCTTGAGTCTCGTGTTGACGAAGATGGGCCATGCTGGGCCTCCTTTGAGCCACGCCGCAGGCTGCAGGCAGGCAAGTCTGGGGACCCCCGTTCCCAGAACGCCGACAACAATGATGTAGCCGATCAGGCTAGGAATTACTTAAATGATTATTAACTCGTAAGCAACAAAAATTATTTAGAGTTTATTGAATCAGATTACGGAATCGATTCACTTATCGGTGTTCTCGAGTGATTATTAACTCAGAACCCGGGGGGTGGATTGGAATCAGCGAGAATAATAGTTGATGAAGAACTCGTCAGAAGTTATGTAGTTCCTTGATATTCTCGAGATACCAAAGGGTATACTTGAAAGCAAATCAGAATAGAAACTGAATTGGAGCGTTGACTTGCGGTAGCAAATACTTTAATCTTGTCAGAATAGACAATGGAATGGTTTCCTTTCAGATATATTGAATAAGGTTAGCATGGTCGGAACCATAATTACAAGGGATCCAATTTATGATACTGGAAGAATTATTCAAATGATTAACTATTCTGGCAAGAAGCTTTCATGATAAGTTTCACATCGTGTCCATGGGCATGAACACAAAGGTTCAATGTCAACTCCCACTTCTGCAATGCATAACCTTTCATTCACTTCTCGTTTTCGAAAAATTTGTAGTGTTGAAATTTTATTTGGCGAAGCAACAAAATAGTATGACTTGTGAAAACCGTCAGGTTCATACAGGTTTTACGGAAGGTATAAGTTCAACCCATCGGGGCATCTTAGGAGCATTAACCACAATTTCAAGAATAAATAACACGAAGTCGATAGTAGAGCATTCTTGAGAAAGCAGAGGACACAATTTACCAAATGCATTATGTAGCCGAGGAAAGGCTCACAAGCTTATCGAATACGAAGGGCGCTGTCGGATAAAATCCAACAAAGGATCCGGTGGCCCACAAGGGATCTGATGTGAGCATCGGTACTCAACCAAAGGAAGAAAGAACGCAAAGGAATTATGTTTTCCAAATCAAGGGATCAGAAGCTAACGCTCTGATTAAGGATGGATAAGTTGAGTTGGCTTGGGGGTACAATCGATGGCAATTTGATTGGTCGAGATCCAGCTCATGTTTAAAATGTCATTTGAGCCAGAAGGATGAATTCTAGGATTTGGTTGAGGATTGCAAGCATTCGCAACATATTGTATCAACGGACTCAAAATGATAATGACAAAGGATGACAATAAGATTACTAGACTTATGGTATTAACCATAATGCAAGCAAGTAAGAAATTCAATAACAATAGGCTATTGAGGATTTTCAAAAGAACAAATGGTATTACGAAGACTATTGTGAAATACATGAATAAACTGAGGATGAGCGGATACTCGATAGGTGCACAAAATTATCCATAGGGGTATTCAGGTGACAAGGAACTTCAAGGCAGTAAGCTCAAAGGATTCTCCGAACAACGAAGAGCAGTTCGGGGCATCTTGTAATAACAAGATCAATGGGATTGATTGTAAGAATGGCAGGTGTATGCAGTTATCAATAAGGATATAACAATGATAGGGAATTTGCAAAGGTGGTGGGTACAAGTGTCTTGGAAGAACATCGTAGAGTAATTTCGGAATCTTTTGGTGCAGCAGACGATCATCGGTAATAAGGTGTCCTCCGGGTGAAAGTTATCATGAGATCCTAATGTTAGACTTAGCAAAATTCATTTAACCCGAATAAAAGAGAGATCAGAGTCCTAGAGTATAAACGAGGAATAAAAGATACTAATACCACCCAATGGTGATGTGGGCCCACATACCGCACATCCATGTTAGTAAAATAGTTTTCATCGACTAGACTCAACTTCGACCAAGGAGTTTGGAAGGGGGATTCCTATAGGCAGTCGGCTCTGATACCAACTTGCGACACCCCCGATTTGACCGTACACTAATCATACACGCAAATGTGTACGATCAATATCAAGGACTCACGGGAAGATATCACAACACAACTCTAGACACAAATTAAAATAATACAAACTTTATATTGCAAGCCTGGGGCCTTGAGGGCTCGAATACATAAGCTTGAAAACACAAGAGTCAGCGGAAACAATAATATCTGAGTACAGACATAAGTTAAACAAGATTGCCTTAAGAAGGCTAGCACAAACTTGGATACATATCGAAAGAGGCGCATGCCTCCTGCCTGGGATCCTCCTAAACTACTCCTAGTCATCGTCAACGGCATGCATGTAGTAGTAGGCACCTCCAGTGTAGAAGGACTCGTCATTGACGGTGGCGTCTACCTCCTGGACTCCAACGTCTGGTCGCAACAACCGGGTATAGAAAGGGGAAAAAGGGGGAGCAAAGCAACCGTGAGTACTCATCCAAAGTACTCGCAAGCAAGGAGCTACACTACATATGCATTGGTATCAATGAAAGGGGTAGTATATGTGGACTGAACTGCAGAATGCCAGAATAAGAGGGGGGTAGCTAGTCCTATCGAAGACTACGCTTCTGGCATCCTCCATCTTAAAGTAGAAGAAGAGAGTAGATGGTAAGTTAACCAAGTATCATCCCATAGTATAATCCTACCCGGCGATCCTCACCTCCTTGCCCTGTGAGAGATCGATCATCGGGTTGTATTTGGCACTTGGAAGGGTGTATTTTATTAAGTCTCCGGTTCTAGTTGTCATAAGGTCAAGGTACAACTCCGGGTCATTCTTTTACCGAGGGACACGGCTATTCGAATAGATAAACTTCCCTGCAGGGATGCACCACATTTCCCAACACGCTCGATCCCCTTTGGCCGGACACACTTTCCTGGGTCATACCCTCCCTTGGAAGATCAACACGTCGCAGCCCTACCTAGGCACAACAGAGAGGTCAACATGCCGGTCTAAATCCTATTGCGTAGGGGTCTAGGCCCATCGCCCATTGCACACCTGCACGTTGTGTGGGCGGCCGGAAGCAAACCTAGCCTCCCTAATACAAGAGCAGGTGTTCCAATCCAATCCGGCGCGCGCCGCTCAGTCGCTGACGTCAAGAAGGCTTTGGCTGATACCACGACGTTGAGTGCACATAACTGTTCCCGCGTAGTTGGTTAGTGCGTATAGGCCAGTGGCCAGACTCAGATCAAATACCCAGATCTCGTTAAGCGTGTTAATTGAATTAACCACGGACATGGACCAGGGCCAGGCCCACCTCTCTCCTAGGTGGTCTCAACCTACCCTGTCGCTCTGCCACAAAGATCCACTCAGAGGGCCGTCGGGACAAACGTCCTTTCGGACCCAATCCGTGAATCACTCGCGGGTACTCTACAAGCCGACCCGACTTTAGTCACCACATGTGTCATATAATATGTATATAAGTATATACCCATGATCACCTCCCAAGGTATCACGGCCTGATAGTATAGCATTGGCAGACGGACAAGAATGTAGGGCCACTGATGATAAACTAGCATCCTATACTAAGCATTTAGGATTGCAGGTAAGGTATCAACAATTGTAGTAACAATGACAGGCTATGCATCGGAATAGGATTAACGGAAAGCAGTAACATGCTACACTACTCTAATGCAAGCAGTAGAGAGAAGAATAGGCGATATTTGGTGATCAAGGGGGGGCTTGCCTGGTTGCTCTGGCAAGGAGGGGTCATCGTCGATGTAGTCGATCACAGGACTATCGGCAGCAGTCCCAGGGTCTACTGAAAAGAAGTAACGGAGGGGGAACACAATAAATAACAGAGCAATCAAAGGCATCACAAAGCATAACACAACAATACGCGGTGCTAAGAGTGGTCTAACACGGTGCTATATGTTATAGACGGAGCGGGAAAATATCAGAGGACATTTCCCCGGTTTTGGGCATTTACCGGACAGACAAAAGAGAGGGGATGGTTCCATGTTCAGCATGCTAGGGGCATGTGACAGATGAACATACCATGTATTTGGATTCGTTGGATTTTTCTAAGCAACTTTCATATATAAATTATTTTAATCCGAGTTACGGTTTATTTTATATTAATTTTCAAAGTTTTTTTATTTCCTGAAATTATTTTAATTTGAATAATGATTTTAATGCGTCAGCTTGACATCATCATGACATCAGCAGCCAACCCAGCTGACTCTGGTCAAACCTGACAGCTGGATCCCACATGCCATACACAGTGGGGCTAAGAGTGGTTTAAATTAAACTAAATTAACTATATTAGAACCTGGGCCCACCTGTCAGTCACTATTTAGATTAACTAAATTGATATAATTATTTCCTGTTAATTAGGGGGGTAGGCCCCACTGGTCAGTGGCTGGGGTGCCCAGTCAGCACGGTTGACTTGTCAACCCAGTCAAATAGGGTCCCTGGCCCATGGGTCAGTCACCCAGTAGGCGGCCACGTGGCGCCAGGTCAATGCTGTCGCCGGAGTTACTCCGATGACCACGCTTTGCGACGGCGCGCATCTGGATGTGGTCGGGTTTCAACTTCGATGGCTCGTTTCGAACGCGGGAGGTAGCGTTCGAATGAGTGCGGTGAGCTGCATCTAGTGGTGGCGGTGGCGTGGCCGGAGGTGGCCGGATGTGACAGCGGCGAGCACATCGGCGGACGGCCGGGATCGTGCGCGAGAGCGAACGGTGGTGCGGGGCATGGTTTTACGCGTGGTATGGTGCGTTCAAAAGCAATGGCACGGGCGCACCCATTCGTGGCCTCAGCCGGGGATGGGACGGACGGTGTCGACAACGGCGTCAACTGCGGCGGGCGCCGAAGTTCGGTCGATCTCGGGAACGGCGTTGCAGAGGGCAAAACGACCAATGTTCAGCACCTACGGCACCTACGCGAGCTGACCAAGCGAATGGAGGCATGCACGGGACCACTGGTCCACCGGAGCCTCGTCGGAGATGAGCGAGTGTGGCGGAGCATTTCGGCCGCCGACGGATCGGTTGCTAGTGTCGGCGTTCTGGGAACGGGGGTCCCTAGACTTGCCTGCCTGCGGCCTGCGGCGTGGTTCAAAGGAGGCCCAGCACGGCCCATCTTCATCAGCACAAGACTCAAGACCTTCGCGAGGGGCCAAGCCTCGCGAGGCGGACGACACAGAGCTTCCTTAGGCACGGCCTCGTCGGGCTGGCTCGCGAGGAGGCAGAGAGACCAAGGTAGGGTACCTCGCGAGGTGCCCGTGATGCAAGCCATGACGACTCGGGGCGCCAGGCGGGTGCCAGCGCGCGCAGCGTCCTTCTTTCCTCTTTGGTGCAAAGGGGGCAAGCGCAGCCGCGGAGTACCGAGGCATCAGGCAAAGGTTGTCGTCTCCGTGCAATGAGACCAAGACCAGGAGGACTACAAGATGGAGGTCACCGTGGAGCCTAAGACAGTGTCATCACCAGAGCTTTGCGCAGGCGAAGACTGCTTTTGTCAGGGTAGTTGATACTTGTTGTCCCCCTTCAAATTAGCCCGCCATTGTTGGCTCCCTTCCCGCTCAATATTTGGGAAGAGGACCAGGGCCTCTATAAATAGGGCCAGCCGCCCATGTAGCAAGGGGTTCGAGCTTTTGGTTTGGTTGGCTAGTAAGAGTAAGAGAGGGAGAGAAAGAGAAGGGTGGCTGAACTCCTCCTAGCAGTTCATCGCCCCAGCCAAGAACAGACCCTCGCGAGGCTGTTCTTCCTTGTATCGTTCATCATCATCATCCCTAGGAGACAATCCACCAACCACACACTGGAGTAGGGTATTACACCACAACGGTGGCCCAAACCAGTATAAATCTTGTGTCCCTCGTGCAGTTCTTTGAGTAGTTTAGATCTTTGCGAGGCGGGGAGGTAGAAGGCGTAATCTCCGCGTGCACCCCAGTGTTTGAACCTTAAGGGTCTGCCGGAACCCGAAATCCGACATTTGGCGCACCAGGTAGGGGTGCGCCGGAATTCGTCGTCCACCGCCCCGTTCTCCTCCGACCGTCGCATCCATGTATGACGCTCGTCGAGCCCGCACCGAGTGCCGGGCCGCCATTGCTTCTCGCGTCGCCCAGATGGCGCCCGTCGGCGGACGCCCTCGTCGTTCCCCGTCGCCCGTAGTCAACGCCGCCACCGGCCCAGCAGGGGGCGAGCAGCAAGCATCGTCCCAGCACCCATCCGTGCGGCAAGACGGCCGCACCGCTACTCCATCGCTCGCACCAGCTGGTTCTTCGTCACGCGCGCTGCACGCACCCTTGGAGGCTCGAGCTGCGCTCCTTGCGGCAAATGAGCTCCTGCGCCACCGACCCGTCGACGACGTCTACGAGGAGTGGCTCGACCGCGTCGCCGAGCTTGTCCGCGCCGCTGGGGGCTCTTCCGCGCCGTCCGTTCCGCTTCGCCGCACCCCGCCACGCGCGGGCAACGAAGCCCCGGAGGCGTACCAGCCGCCTCCTCTCCAAGATGACTCCATGGCTCCAAGGCGCGTGGCCCCTGGGCGGAACCCGCTCCGTCAGGCGCCAGCGCAGCAAGAACGGAGCTGCCAAGAGATCCCTCGCTCGCAAGGGGCTGCCCGGGCGCTCCCTGCTCCAGCAAGCCGCGACCCTGCTCCAGCTCCGGCACGCCAAGACCCTGCACTGCTCCTAGCTGCAGCGTGTGGGGACCCTCAAGACCAAGCTCTCCACTAGCCAAGGCCTGTCGTGGCCACCGCAGGCTGCCGTGCCTACACCACCGAGCTGCGTAGCATCGCGTGCCCTGGCAAATTCAAGCCAGACCTGCCTCCTCGTTACGACGGCACGACTTGTTGGAAATATGCCCTAGAGGCAATAATAAAAGCATTATTATTATATTTCCTTGTTCATGATAATTGTCTTTATTCATGCTATAATTGTGTTATCCGGAAATCGTAATACAGGTGTGAATAACAGACACCAACATGTCCCTAGTAAGCCTCTAGCTGACTAGCTCGTTGATCAACAGATAGTCATGGTTTCCTGACTATAGACATTGGATGTCATTGATAACAGGATCACATCATTAGGATAATGATGTGATGGACAAGACCCAATCCTAAACATAGCATAAAGATCGTGTAGTTCGTTTGCTAGAGTTTTGCAATGTCAAGTATCTTTTCCTTAGACCATGAGATCGTGTAACTCCCGGATACCATAGGAGTGCTTTGGGTATACCAAACGTCACAACGTAACTGGGTGACTATAAAGGTATACTATGGGTATCTCCGAAAGTGTCTGTTGGGTTGACACGGATCAAGACTGGGATTTGTCACTCCGTATGACGGAGAGGTATCACTGGGCCAACTCGATAATGCATCATCATATTGAGCTCAAAGTGACCAAGTGTCTGGTCACGGTATCATGCATTACGGTACGAGTAAAGTGACTTGCCGGTAACGAGATTGAACGAGGTATTGGGATACCGACGATCGAATCTCGGGCAAGTAACATACCGACAGACAAAGGGAATTGTATACGGGGTTGATTGAATCCTCGACATCGTGGTTCATCCGATGAGATCATCGTGGAGCATGTGGGAGCCAACAATTGTATCCAGATCCCGCTGTTGGTTATTGACCGGAGAGTCGTCTCAGTCATGTCTGCTTGTCTCCCGAACCCGTAGGGTCTACACACTTAAGGTTCGGTGACGCTAGGGTTGTGAAGATATGTATATGCAGTAACCCGAATGTTGTTCGGAGTCCCGGATGAGATCCCAGATGTCACGAGGAGTTCCAGAATGGTCCGAAGGTAAAGAATTATATATAGGAAGTGCTGTTTCGGCCATCGGGACAAGTTTCGGGGTTATCGGTATTGTACCGGGACCACCGGAGGGGTCCCGGGGGCCCACCGGGTGGGGCCACCTGTCCCGGGGGGCCACATGGGCTGTAGGGGGTGCGCCTTGGCCTAGATGGGCCAAGGGCACCAGCCCCAAAAGCCCATGCGCCTAGGGTTCCACATAAGGGAAGAGTCCCAATGGTGGAAGGCAACTCTAGGTGCCTTGGGGGGAGGGAAACCTCCCCTTGGTCGCCGCACCTAAGAGATTGGATCTCCTAGGCTGGTGCACCACCCCCCCCTTGGCCCTCCTATATATAGTGGGGGAGAGGAGGGACTTGATACACCAGCCCCTGGCGCCTCCCTCTCTCCCTGTTACGTCTCTCTCTCGTAGTACAGGCGAAGCCCTGCTACTGTGACGTCCTGCATCCACCACCACGTCGTCGTGCTGCTGGATCTTCATCAACCTCTCCTTCCCCCTTGCTGGATCAAGAAGGAGGAGACGTCTCCCGTCCCGTACGTGTGTTGAACGCGGAGGTGCCGTCCGTTCGGCACTTGGTCATCGGTGATTGGGATCACGTCGTGTTCGACTACATCATCCCCGTTCTTTGAACGCTTCCGCTCGCGATCTACAAAGGTATGTAGATGCATCCGATGACTCGTTGCAAGATGAACTCATAGATGGATCTTGGTGAAACGAGTTGGAAAATTTTTGTTTTCTGCAACGTTCCTCAATAGTGGCATCATGAGCTAGGTCTATGCGTAGTTCTTCTTGCGCGAGTAGAACACAATTTGTTGTGGGCGTAGATTTGTCAACTTTCTTGCTGCTACTAGTCTTTTCTTGCTTCAGCGGTATTGTGGGATGAAGCGGCCCGGACCAACCTTACACGTATGCTTACGTGAGACCGGTTCTGCCGACTAACATGCACTAGTTGCATAAGGCGGCTGGCGGGTGTCTGTCTCTCCCACTTTAGTTGGAGCGGATTCGATGAACAGGGTCCTTATGAAGGGTAAATAGAAGTTGACAAATCACGTTGTGGCTTTCACGTAGGTAAGAAAACGTTCTTGCTAGAACCCTAATTCAGCCACGTAAAACTTGCAACAACAATTAGAGGACGTCTAACTTGTTTTTGCAGCAAGTGGTTTGTGATATGATATGGCCAAAGTTGTGATGAATGATGAATGATCTATATGTGATGTATGAGATGTTCATGCTATTGTAATAGGAATCACGACTTGCATGTTGATGAGTATGACAACCGGCAGGAGCCATAGGAGTTGTCTTTATTTTTGTATGACCTGCGTGTCATTGAGAAACGCCATGTAAATTACTTTACTTTATTGCTAAACGCGTTAGCCATACTAGTAGAAGTAATAGTTGGTGAGCAACTTCATGGAGACATGATGATGGAGATCATGATGATGGAGATCATGGTGTCAAGCCGGTGACAAGATGATCATGGAGCCCCAAGATGGAGATCAAAGGAGCTATGTGATATTGGCCATATCATGTCACGTTTATTATTTGATTGCATGAGATGTTTATCATGTTTTGCATCTTGTTTACTTAGAACGACGGTAGTAAATAAGATGATCCCTCATATTAATTTCAAGAAGTGTTCCCCCTAACTGTGCACCGTTGCGACAGTTCGCTGTTTCAAAACACCACGTGATGATCGGGTGTTTTATTCAGACGTTCACATACAACGGGTGTAAGACAGATTTACACATGCAAAACACTTAGGTTGACTTGACGAGCCTAGCATGTATAGACATGGCCTCGGAACACAGAAGACCGAAAGGTCGAGCATGAGTCGTATAGAAGATACGATCAACATGAAAATGTTCACCGGCGTTAACTAGTTCGTCTCACGTGATGCTCGGACACGGCCTAGTTGACTCGGATCATGTTATACTTAGATGACTGGAGGGATGTCTATCTAAGTGGGAGTTCATTATATAATTTGATTAGATGAACTTAATTATCATGAACTTAGTCTAAAATATTTTACAATATGTCTTGTAGATCAAATGGCCCACGTAGTCCTCAACTTCAACGCATTCCTAGAGAAAACCAAGTTGAAAGACGATGGCAGCAACTATACGGACTGGGTCCGAAACCTGAGGATCATCCTCATAGCTGCCAAGAAAGATTACGTCCTACAAGCACCGCTAGGTGAAGCTCCCGTCCCACAGAACCAAGACGTTATGAATGCTTGGCAGACACGTGTTGACGACTACTCCCTCGTTCAGTGCGGCATGCTTTACAGTTTAGAGCTGGGGCTCCAAAAGCGTTTTGAGAGACATGGAGCATATGAGATGTTCGAAGAGCTGAAAATGGTTTTTCAAGCTCATGCCCGGATCGAGAGATATGAAGTCTCCGATAAATTCTTCAGCTGTAAGATGGAGGAAAATAGTTCTGTCAGTGAGCACATACTCACTATGTCTGGGTTACATAACCGCTTGTCTCAGCTGGGAGTTAATCTCCCGGATGATGCGGTCATTGACAGAATCCTCCAGTCGCTTCCACCAAGCTACAAGAGCTTTGTGATGAACTTCAACATGCAGGGGATGCAAAAGACCATTCCTGAGTTGTTTGCAATGCTGAAATCAGCAGAGGTAGAAGTCAAGAAGGAACATCAAGTGTTGATGGTCAATAAAACCACTAAGTTCAAGAAACGCAAGGGTAAAAAGAACTTCAAGAAGGACGGCAAGGAAGTTGCCGCACCCGGCAAGCAAGCTGCCGGGAAGAAGCCAAAGAATGGACCCAAGCCCGAGACTGAGTGCTTTTATTGCAAGGGAAGCGGTCACTGGAAGCGGAACTGCCCCAAATACTTAGCAGACAAGAAGGCCGGCAAAACAAAAGGTATATGTGATATACATGTAATTGATGTGTACCTTACTAGTGTCCGTAGTAGCTCCTGGGTATTTGATACCGGTGCAGTTGCTCACATTTGTAACTCAAAGCAGGGGCTGCGGAATAAGCGGAAACTGGCAAAGGACGAGGTGACGATGCGCGTCGGGAATGGTTCCAAGGTCAATGTGATCGCCGTCGGCACGCTACCTCTATATTTACCTTCGGGATTAGTTTTAAACCTTAATAATTGTTATTTAGTGCCATCTTTGAGCATGAACATTGTATCGGGATCTCGTTTAATTCGAGATGGCTACTCATTTAAATCCGAGAATAATGGTTGTTCCATTTATATGAGAGATATGTTTTATGGTCATGCTCCTATGGTGAATGGTTTATTCTTTATGAATCTCGAACGTGATGCTACACATGTTCATAATGAGTACCAAAAGATGCAAGGTTGATAATGATAGTCCCACATACTTGTGGCACTGCCGCCTTGGTCACATAGGTGACAAACGCATGAAGAAGCTCCATGCAAATGGACTTTTAGAGTCTCTTGATTATGAATCATTTGACACGTGCGAACCATGCCTTATGGGTAAAATGACCAAGACTCCGTTCTCAGGAACAATGAAGCGAGCAACCAACTTATTGGAAATCATACATACTGATGTGTGCGGTCAAATGAGTGTTGAGGCTCGCGGCGGCTATCGTTATGTTCTCACCCTCACTGATGACTTGAGTAGATATGGGTATATCTACTTAATGAAACACAAGTCTGAAACCTTTGAAAAGTTCAAGGAATTTCAGAGTGAGGTTGAGAATCAACGTGATAGGAAAATCAAGTTTCTACGATCAGATCGTGGAGGAGAATACTTGAGTCACGAATTTGGCACACACTTAAGAAAATGTGGAATAGTTTCACAACTCACGCCGCCTGGAACACCTCAGCGTAACGGTGTATCCGAACGTCGTAATCGCACTCTATTAGATATGGTGCGATCTATGATGTCTCTTACCGATTTACCGCTATCTTTTTGGGGCTATGCTTTAGAGACTGCCGCATTCACTTTAAATAGGGCTCCGTCGAAATCCGTTGAGACGACACCGTATGAATTATGGTTTGGAAAGAAACCTAAGCTGTCGTTTCTAAAAGTTTGGGGATGCGATGCTTATGTCAAGAAACTTCAACCTGAAAAGCTCGAACCCAAGTCGGAAAAATGCGTCTTCATAGGATACCCAAAAGAAACTATTGGGTATACATTCTACCTCAGATCCGAAGGCAAGATCTTTGTTGCCAAGAATGGGTCCTTTCTAGAGAAGGAGTTTCTCTCGAAAGAAGTCAGTGGGAGGAAAGTAGAACTTGATGAAGTATTACCTCTTGAACCGGAAAATGGCGCAACTCAAGAAAATGTTCCTGAGGTGCCAGCACCGACTAGAGAGGAAGTTAATGATAATGATCAAGATACTTCTGATCAAGCTCCTACTGAAATTCGAAGGTCCACAAGGACACGTTCCGCACCAGAATGGTACGGCAACCCTGTCTTGGAAATCATGTTGTTAGACAACGGTGAACCTTCGAACTATGAAGAAGCGATGGCGGGCCCGGATTCCGACAAATGGCTAGAAGCCATGAAATCCGAGATAGGATCCATGTATGAAAATGAAGTATGGACTTTGACTGACTTGCCCATTGAACGGCGAGCCATAGAAAATAAATGGATCTTTAAGAAGAAGACAGACGCGGATGGTAATGTGACCATCTATAATGCTCGGCTTGTCGCTAAGGGTTATCGACAAGTTCAAGGGGTTGACCACGATGAGACTTTCTCACCGGTAGCGAAGCTAAAGTCCATCCGAATCATGTTAGCAATTGCCGCATTCTACGATTATGAGATATGGCAAATGGACGTCAAAACGGCATTCCTTAATGGTTTCCTTAAGGAAGAATTGTATATGATGTAGCCAGAAGGTTTTGTCGATCCTAAGAATGCTAACAAGGTGTGCAAGCTCCAACGCTCGATTTATGTGCTGGTGCAAGCATCTCGGAGTTGGAACATTCGCTTTGATGAGATGATCAAAGCGTTTGGGTTTACGCAGACTTATGGAGAAGCCTGCGTTTACAAGAAAGTGAGTGGGAGCTCTGTAGCATTTCTCATATTATATGTAGATGACATACTTTTGATGGGAAATGATATAGAACTCTTGGACAGCATCAAGGCCTACTTGAATAAGAGTTTTTCAATGAAGGACCTTGGAGAAGCTGCTTATATATTAGGCATCAAGATCTATAGAGATAGATCAAGACGCCTCATAGGTCTTTCGCAAAGCACATACCTTGAGAAGATATTGAAGAAGTTCAATATGGATCAGTCTAAGAAGGGGTTCTTGCCTGTGTTGTAGGGTATGAAATTGAGCTCAGCTCAAAGTCCGACCACGGCAGAAGATATAGAAGAGATGAGTGTCATCCCCTATGCCTCAGCCATAGGTTCTATTATGTATGCCATGCTGTGTACCAGACCTGATGTAAACCTTTCCGTAAGTTTGGTAGGAAGGTACCAAAGTAATCCCGGCAAGGAACACTGGACAGCGGTCAAGAATATCCTGAAGTACCTGAAAAGGACTAAGGAAATGTTTCTCGTTTATGGGGGTGACGAAGAGCTCGTCGTAAAGGGTTACGTCGACGCTAGCTTCGACACAGATCTGGATGACTCTACGTCACAAACCGGATACGTGTATATTTTGAATGGTGGGGCAGTAAGCTGGTGCAGTTGCAAGCAGAGCGTCGTGGCGGGATCTACATGTGAAGCGGAGTACATGGCAGCCTTGGAGGCAGCACATGAAGCAATTTGGGTGAAGGAGTTCATCACCGACCTCGGAGTCATACCCAATGCGTCGGGGCCGATCAAGCTCTTCTGTAACAACACTGGAGCTATTGCACTTGCCAAGGAGCCCAGGTTTCACAAGAAGACAAGGCACATCAAGCGTCGCTTCAACTCCATTCGTGAAAATGTTCAAGATGGAGACATAGAGATTTGTAAAGTACATACGGACCTGAACGTAGCAGATCCGTTGACTAAACCTCTCCCTAGGGCAAAACATGATCAACACCAGAATTCCATGGGTGTTCGATTCATCACAATGTAACTAGATTATTGACTCTAGTGCAAGTGGGAGACTGTTGGAAATATGCCCTAGAGGCAATAATAAAAGTATTATTATTATATTTCCTTGTTCATGATAATTGTCTTTGTTCATGCTATAATTGTGTTATCCGGAAATCATAATACAACTGTGAATAACAGACACCAACATGTCCCTAGTAAGCCTCTAGTTGACTAGCTCGTTGATCAACAAATAGTCGTAGTTTCCTGACTATAGACATTGGATGTCATTGATAACGGGATCACATCATTAGGAGAATGATGTGATGGACAAGACCCAATCCTAAACATAGCATAAAGATCGTGTAGTTCGTTTGCTAGAGTTTTGCAATGTCAAGTATCTTTTCCTTAGACCATGAGATCGTGTAACTCCCGGATACCGTAGGAGTGCTTTGGGTATACCAAACGTCACAACGTAACTGGGTGACTATAAAGGTATACTACGGGTATCTCCGAAAGTGTCTGTTGGGTTGACACGGATCAAGACTGGGATTTGTCACTCCGTATGACGGAGAGGTATCACTGGGCCCACTCGGTAATGCATCATCATATTGAGCTCAAAGTGACCAAGTGTCTGGTCACGGGATCATGCATTATGGTACGAGTAAAGTGACTTGCCGGTAACGAGATTGAACGAGGTATTGGGATACTGACGATCGAATCTCAGGCAAGTAACATACCGACAGACAAAGGGAATTGTATACGGGGTTGATTGAATCCTCGACATCGTGGTTCATCCGATGAGATCATCGTGGAGCATGTGGGAGCCAACATGGGTATCCAGATCCCGCTGTTGGTTATTGACCGGAGAGTCGTCTCGGTCATGTCTGCTTGTCTCCCGAACCCGTAGGGTCTACACACTTAAGGTTCGGTGACGCTAGGGTTGTGAAGATATGTATATGCAGTAACCCGAATGTTGTTCGGAGTCCCGGATGAGATCCCGGACGTCACGAGGAGTTCCGGAATGGTCCGGAGGTAAAGAATTATATATAGGAAGTGCTGTTTCGGCCATCGGGACAAGTTTCGGGGTTATCGGTATTGTACCGGGACCACCGGAGGGGTCCCGGGGGCCCACCGGGTGGGGCCACCTGTCCCGGGGGGCCACATGGGCTGTAGGGGGTGCGCCTTGGCCTAGATGGGCCAAGGGCACCAGCCCCAAAAGCCCATGCGCCTAGGGTTCCACATAAGGGAAGAGTCCCAATGGTGGAAGGCACCTCTAGGTGCCTTGGGGGGAGGGAAACCTCCCCTTGGCCGCCGCACCTAGGAGATTGGATCTCCTAGGCTGGTGCACCACCCCCCCTTGGCCCTCCTATATATAGTGGGGGAGAGGAGGGACTTGATACACCAGCCCCTGGCGCCTCCCTCTCTCCCCGTTACGTCTCTCTCTCATAGTACAGGCGAAGCCCTGCTACTGTGACGCCCTGCATCCACCACCACGCCGTCGTGCTGCTGGATCTTCATCAACCTCTCCTTCCCCCTTGCTGGATCAAGAAGGAGGAGACGTCTCCTGTCCCGTAGGTGTGTTGAACGCGGAGGTGCCATCCGTTCGGCACTTGGTCATCGGTGATTTGGATCACGTCGTGTTCGACTACATCATCCCCGTTCTTTGAACGCTTCCGCTCGCGATCTACAAAGGTATGTAGATGCATCCGATGACTCGTTGCTAGATGAACTCATAGATGGATCTTGGTGAAACGAGTAGGAAAATTTTTGTTTTCTGCAACGTTCCTCAACACGACTGACCCTGGAGAGTTCCTCCAGCTCTATGAGCTGAGCATCAAAGCTGCCAGCGGGGACGAAAAGGTCATGGCGAACTGGTTCCCCATGGAGCTCAAGGAAGGAGCTCGCACCTGGCTCCTGAATCTGGCTCCAGGCATGATCTCTTCCTGGGACCAGATGCGCACCCGCTTCATCGCCAACTTCCAAGGTACTCGCGACCGGCCACCCGCCGTGAGCGACATGCGTCGTATCAAGCAACAACCCGGAGAGACCCTGCAAAAGTACATCCAGCGCTTCAACAGCGCGCGCCTCAAGATCCCCAAGGTGTTCGAGGAGGCCATCATCTCGGCCTTCTCCGATGGTGTGCACGACGTCAAGATGAATTAGGAGCTGGCGATGCATGAAGACCTGTGCACCTCCCTGGAGCTATTCAACCTGGCGACCAAGTGCGCCAGGGCTGAGGAGGGATGCCTCTCCCTCCTTGAGCTGCCAGCCGCAGAACCAGAGGAGAAGAAGCCCAAGGCCAAGGACGTGAAGCGCAAGGGGGCTGCCGTGCTCGCAGCAGAACCAGACACCAAGCGGGGCAAAGATCTGCCTGAGTCCACCAGGGGCAACCGGTACCGTGTGTACCACGACCTCCACACCCTCAACACCAACGAATGCCAAGAACTCCGCGCCGTGCGAGAAGGAAGGATCGGCCGTCGCCCCAACCGCGCTGATCGGGGCTACGGCCGAGGAGGAGGAAACGCAGGACGCTGGGAAGACCGTGGCCTGCGCCAAGGGTGGCGCGATCAGCCTCGCGAGGACCGCTGGGGAGACCTGCCTCGCAAGGGGGACTAGAGGGATCAGCCTCATGAGGATCGCCCACAAGGCAACGCAGGTCTCCCTCCACTGCCGCCTCAACCGAGGAGGAACGAGGACCGCCATCAAGACGAGGGGGCTGGGGGCTTCCAGGAGCCACGCGCAATCGCCTGCATCCTGGGCGGAGCTCAAGCCCTAGCCTCCCAACGCATCTTCAAGCAGTTTGCTCGCGAGGTGAACGCAGCCCTCCCCAGGCTCGAAGCAATGCGCCCTCTCAAGTGGTCGGCGTGCGCCATCACATTCAGCTTAGTGGATCAACTCAAGTGTGCAGCCACAGCTGGCGTCCTCCCGATGCTCTGCTCCCCAATCATCAGCAATGTACTGGTTACAAAGACCCTCATCGATGGTGGGGCAGGGCTCATTGTCCTGTCTGTGGAAACGTTCAACAATCTCCAAGTGCCCTATGACCAGCTTCAGCCAACCAAGCCCTTCAACGGAATCACCGACGGCTCCACGGTCCCGATTGGGCAGGTCCGCCTCCCTGTCACCTTCGGGGCACGCGAAAACTACCGCACCGAGCTCATCGACTTCGACATCGCCCACATCTGCCTGCCGTACAACGCCATCCTCAGGTACCCAGCGCTGGCCAAGTTCATGGCCGTGACTCACCATGGCTACAACGTCCTCAAGATGCCAGGGAGTGGCGGAGTCATCACGGTGCCCTGTGAAGAGAGGGATGCAGTGTGTTCCCTGGAGCGAGCCTTTCGGGCCGCGTCGCTGGAAGACCCGGATCGCGGAAGCAGGAGGCTTCCCGAGGCCACCCCCAAGAAGAAGAAGACATCATCCGGACAGGCCCTTCGGGAGGCAGGCCCCTCAGGGCCCACGTCTGCCCAGGGGGAGCCTCCTTCCATCACATAGGAAAGCGCGCCCGGTGCCCTCCTCAGGCAGGGCTCGGGGGCTCTCCACTGGAGGGCCACCGACCTAGCCACGGTCACAAGGGAGGCGCTTGGGCGCCACGTGGAGACGTGTTTCGAAGCACGTTTCCCTCAAGAAGGAGCAAGGCAAGGAAGGTTGGACCCGCAGGAGCTCGTCGACAAAGCCATTCAAGAACTACAGGAATCAAGGATTGTGAGAGGTTGCCGCCGTCTGCCGGCTGCGGCTCCCCATCCAGGCGAGGATGGTGGGCTACGCATCTGCGTTGATATACCAGGGGTCAACCAAGCCGCTAGGATGGAGCGCCTATGGCCCTCGCGAGTGGGGCGTTGCCGGGGTCCACCCCACAGCTACGTTCGCATGCCTTACGGCCTGCCGAGCGTGGTTGCTACGCGCCAGCGCCTCATGAGGGGCATCATGGAGGCTCAAGAAGACAGGTGTTCCGCGGCCCTGGCGGAGATGGAGGCGATTAGCGAAGAGCTGACAGTGCCTCTGGAGCCTCCCGAGGCCCCTGGGTCTGGGGGCTCGTGAGGATCAGCTTCCGCGGCCTCCCGAGTCTGCTGCACCAACACCCCTTCGCCCTCGACACCCTCAGGTGATGTCTTACCAGTTTCATTTCCAGCTGGGAGTGCCCTCCCAGGGCCGCATCGTTCCCAGGCCGCGTGGGTCCGTCCCTGCGGTATGTATCCCTTTTACTTTCATGTTGTTAGCTTGCACTGTTGGGGGCGCCCCTCGGGCTACATCATCCTCAAGTCGCTCGGGCCAAGCCCAGCGGCATGTATCTCCCGTGCGTTTATTTCCGGCTATGCATTCGCCCATCATGCTTGATTACTTGATGCCTGCCCACGGCACCTCTTCTTCTCCATGTCGACCACTTGCGCGTTAAAGGGGGGGGGGGTACCTGAGAATCGTGACTCAGGGCTCTTACTGGCTCTCCAGCCCTCACCCTCTAGCTATGTCCACCGCATCGCGACCTAGCGTACTAGTGACGGCTGAGACAAGCTCGAGGGCCGGGACCCGAGGACGTAGAGTGCCGGCATCTAACCAAGCTTGCAGGAACACAGCCCAAGATAAGGCCCAGTGCCAGGCGCAACCCACCTAGAGGTAGGGCCCCATGAGTCCCGTGCTGGTTCACGGGTGCCCAGATACACCTCACCTAGCCCTACCGTGCCGGCCACATGTCAGGGCGGGGCTGTACACGCCCCGGGGGCTCCTCCCGGAGGGGGGCCCCCTCCCACGTACCAGTGGAAGCACCATGCTCCGCGCTGGATGACGACACTGCCGAGGAGCGACTATGCCCGTACACATGCGGAAGCGCTATGCTCCGCGCTGGTGATAAACAACTGAGGGTGGCCCCCGGGCCGCATCAACCTCAGGGAGCCCCGAGCTCAGTGTCTGGCCTCATCGCAACGCCTCCCCTCGGGAGCGCCGCGCGAGGGGGCTGGGCACGGGGGCTGCGCCTGGGTCACGCCCGGACGTACGCCACCCAGCCAGGCCCCTCGGGCCTGGTTCATCGCGCGCCTCTCCCCGAGCGAAGCCAAGGTACGAAGGCCGTTTGAGCGTCAAGGGGGACTCCTGAGCATCGCGACTCGGGAGCCTAACTGGTCCCATAGCCCCTCACTCCTTAGTTCCGAAAGGCTATGCTGGGTGAGGCACGCGCGGGGCCGGGCTCTGCAGACGTAGAACGGTGGTCCCACTCGCATCTCACCTAATCACTTGCTGTTTGCGCGTCAAGGGGGACTCCTGAGCACCGCGACTCAGGAGCCTAACTGGTCCCGTAGCCCCTCACTCCTTAGTTCCGAAAGGCTATGCTGGGTGAGGTACGCGCGGGGCCGGGCTCCGCGGACGTAGAACGAAAGACCCACCTACATCACACCTCCCTACTTGTTGTTCGTGCGCCAAGGGGGACTCCTGAGCATCGCGACTCAGGAGCCTAACTGGCTCCATAGCCCCTCACTCCTTTGGTCCCGTCCTGGTTTCCTGTCAGGGCTAATGCTGGGCGAGGTACGCGCGGGGCCGGACTCTGCCGGCGTAGAACACAAGCAAGTAGGGGGGGGAAGCACAAAATTCAAGGAACTTAAGAAGCAAACATTACAGTCCATACTGATTGTCTCAATACCAAACACAAGTTTAAACGCCTCCCCGAGGCATGATGCATGATGCAGGAATTAAAAGCAGAGCGGGAGCAGTAGCGGAGTGACTTGGCGGCGGTGGAGCAGCGCGGGTGGCCCCGCCTCAAGGAGCAGCAGAGCCGGAAGCATCTTGCTTTGGCTTGGTCCTGAAGGCCCAGAACTTCCCCAGCGGAGCCTCCACATAGCCCTTCACGGCCTCGACAGCGGTGGCAGCACCTTCGCCGCTTACTGGCTCCAGCAGGCTGTTGAGGTTGGCGCTGGGGTCACGAAGGTAGATGTGGGTGAAGACCCGCGTCAGCGCAGCAGAAGACAGGACACGCGCCTCGGCCTCGGCCGTGGGGCCAAGGCCAAGGGTGACATCTTCAAGGGCACGAACCAGGAAGGGAAGCAGCTTAGCGGGGCCATCCTCGGCGCCGGCCAGCGGGCTCTCCAGGCCACTGGCGTAGAGCATCTTCAGCGAAGCACGAGCCTTCTTCTCCATGTCCGCGAAGGCCACGCGATCCTCGGCAAGAACCTTGGCCTTGCGGGCCAGCTCGACCTTCGTCGCCTCTAGCTCCTCTCCCAGCGCGCCTAGGCGGTCACGGTGCTTCTTGAGCTTGGCCTCCCGACCCTCGATGGCCGCCTCGCGAGCCTTCATGCCTTCTTCTTGCTCCTGGCGAAGACGAACCTCCTTCGCGAGCTGGTCCCACAGGCCTTGCAGCTCGTCCTCCAGCGCCTTGCAATGATCGCGGGCTTTAACCACCTCCCCCAGGGCTGCGTCATGAGCAGCCTTCGTCTCAAGGAGGGCCTGCCTATCCTCATCGCAGGCCGTCGAGGCTTGAACCAACGCCGCCCGGATTGAGGCGTCGGAGTGAATCCATCCCGAAGCCAGCTCCAAGCGCCCGGCTACCAGGCGAGGGTCGGCACCAAGAAGATCTTGCCGCAGCCGGTCCAGTCCAGCAACAGCACGCTCCAGGACGGCAGGAGGAGTTGGGGAAGTAGCAGCCGTCGGAACGGAGGAAGAAGGCGGCGACGTCAACACCACAGCGTCCTGAGGTGGAGCATGGTGCACCCCAGCGGCTATGGTGGCGGCAGTGGGCAAAGGCACCACAAGAGTCACTTGGGCCACGGGGCTGCGCTCGCCCTAGCCAGCTCGGCCTAGCCTCGCGAAGACGACCGGCCGGGAGAAGCCCGCGCGCCACGATCACCCTCCTCCGCAAGCGGAGGCGCTGCCGCGGATGGAGCCTCAGGAGCCCCCTTCAGCTTCTTCGCCACGGGCTCCAGCCTATTCAAGAGATGTGGACGTCAAGCATCAGCAGTAGAACAAGAAATAAAGACAAGGGTCAAGCACTTACGGGTCATCGCCGGTGAGCTCGGGCAGCCTCCGGCCAAACTTGAAGCCCGACAGCCGACTGGAAGGGTCGACCTCGGAAGCAGAAGGTGCGTCTGCAGACTGCTTCGGGGTGGGTGCAGGCTCACGGGAGATCAGCCCGGTCCTGACCTTCTTCGGGATCGGGGGCAAGCTCCCATCGACCTGCTCGTCTCCCTCCTCGTCATCATTGCTTGAAGAAAAGTGGAGACTGCGGGGCCTGCGCCGAGGGAGGGGAGCCCGCGACTCTCCGTCGGTCGCCTCAGAGTCGGGCCCCTTTCCCCGCTCCTCTTCGTCCTCCTCCTTGCTGGAGTCGCCGGAGGACACGTCCACCGGTCCCTCGGAAGCCGCCACGGGCACGAGCCCGTCCCCGTTAAAAACGGGCATGGACTTCACCACCTGCTCCCAGTCGTCGTGAAGGAATAAGGGCTTGGGAGTGCCCTCCAACCTTGCCACCTCGCTCCCGACCAGAGATTGGAGGACCACGGTCAAATCTTCATCGCTCAAGGCCGTGGGGCTCGGGTGAGGCCTCCACATCGGAGGTGAGTACCGCCAGAGTGGAGCCAGCTGGTGCTCCAGGAACTCCCTCAGCAGCGACGCACCGGTCAACTTCGCCGTCGCTGTGCTAGCCGGCCTCAGGTCCGCATCCATCCTCTCCAACACCAGTTTTGTGCGGGGGGTCCGTGAGCTCCACTTGCTCCGGAAGCCCTCAATCCTCTTCCCGAGATTCAAGATGGCAATGGTGCCGCCATACGCGACGAAGCCCGCGCACGCGGAAGGAGAACTGCGAGTGACCCGGAGGGAGAAATAATGGCGCAGCAAGGCTAATGAAGGCTGCACCCCTACGTGGCCTCGTAGTAGTAAGCGAAGATCGCCAGAAGAAGAACGGAGTTGGGGTGGAGATGCAGAGCCTGCGAGTTGTAATGGCAGAGGACAGAGAAGAAGAACTCGGAGAAGGGAGGCACCAGGCCCGCAGCAATGGAGCTTACAAAGAGAGGATAAAAGGTGCTCCCTCAGCCCTCAGGGGTGGCGGAGCCGGCCTTGAACACCTTTGTCCCGTTGATGCCCTGCGCCTCCGCCATCTGGCGCAGCCGGGCAAGGCCAGCCTTGGACACATTCGGCGAGTCCAGAGCGGGAGAGTACCAAGCTTCGGCCGGAGGCTGGCGAGGCGCCATGGCTTCCTAGGTCACGCAGCCGGAGTAGATCTGGAGGTTTGGTGGAAGAAAGGGGTGGCGCAAGAAAGGGGATCTAAGCAGCAACCGGAGAAAGCAAAAGGCAAAGTCTGGGCAGATGCCGCTCCTTTATCAACCTGCACGGTTGCTGAGGCACTGGTGTCTAATCAACCGCCGCGCAGCGCCCAAGGCCGCAGGCTGTTAGGGCCCGCGATGCTTCCCCCTTGCCCTTTCGCCTCTCTGCACGGCCAAGTCCGGCCGCGCCTTGGGCCCGGGGGCTACTGTCGTCGTTCTGGGAACGGGGGTCCCCAGACTTGCCTGTCTGCGGCCTGCGGCATGGTTCAAAGGAGGCCCAGCACGGCCCATCTTCATCAGCACAAGACTCAAGACCTTCGCGAGGGGCCAAGCCTCACGAGGCGGATGGCACGGAGCTTCCTCAGGCACGGCCTCGTTAGGCTGGCTCGCGAGGAGGCGGAGAGACCAAGGCAGGGTACCTCGCGAGGTGCCCGTGACGCAAGCCATGACGACTCGGGGCGCCAGGCGGGTGCCAGCGCGCGCAGCGTCCTTCTTTCCTCTTTGGTGCAAAGGGGGCAAGCACAGCCGCGGAGTACCGAGGCATCAGGCAAAGGTTGTCGTTTCCGTGCAACGAGACCAAGACCAGGAGGACTACGAGACGGAGGTCACCATGGAGCCCAAGACGGCGTCATCACCAGAGCTTTGCGCAGGCGAAGACTGCTTTTGTCAGGGTAGTTGATACTTGCTGTCCCCCTTCAAATTAGCCCGCCATTGTTGGCTCCCTTCCCGCTCAATATTTGGGAAGAGGACCAGGGCCTCTATAAATAGGGCCGGCCGCCCACGTAGCAAGGGGTTCGAGCTTTTGGTTTAGTTGGCTAGTAAGAGTAAGAGAGGGAGAGAAAGAGAAGGGTGGCTAAACTCCTCCTAGAAGTTCATCGCCCCAGCCAAGGACAGACCCTCGCGAGGCTGTTCTTCCTTGTATCGTTCATCATCATCAGCCCCAGGAGGCAATCCACCAACCACACACTGTAGTAGGGTATTACACCACAACGGTGGCCCGAACCAGTATAAATCTTGTGTCCCTCGTGCAGTTCTTTGAGTAGTTTAGATCTTTGCGAGGCGAGGAGGTAGAAGGCGTAATCTCCGCGCGCACCCCAGTGTTTGAACCTTAAGGGTCTGCCGAAACCCGAAATCCGAGAGCTAGAGCTCGCTATCGATTCTGTGGAGTGAGGGGAAGGAGAGTGATGCTCACTGGGGGCCTGTAGATGTGCTAAGAGGGCGCGGGTAAGGCTTGATGGCGACGAACGGGCGGCGGCGATCCGAGGTGGCCGAGGAGGAAGACGAAGTCGCCGCGGTCGCTGCAGGGGCTCTGAGCTCCAAGTCGAGGTTGCAGGTGGTGTAGGGTATGGCGAAGGAGTGAACAGGCACGTCGGATGGGCGTGGGGAGGACGGTGGCAGCGAGGGCGACGACGGCCATGGCGGCAGAGCGTCGCATGTGTGTGTTGAAAAGGGGATCTGGGCGAGAGGGGTGAACTGGGAGGCGTCTAGGGTTAGGGTTGCGCCAGGGAGGGTGGTCGGCGACTTGAGGTCACTGGGTAGTCGCCGGATGGCCGCCCCATGGTCCATCCGCGCCGTGGACGGCGCACAGGCGTCCACCACGCTGCGGTGAACAGAGGTAGAGGGAGGCTCGGCTGTTGGGCTGGGCCGGTTGGGCCGGTTGGGACGAGGCCCAATTGGCCAGGGGGTTTTGTTTTATTTTTATTTGTTGTTTATTTATTTATCTTTTTCTGTTTCTTTTAATAATTAATGTATTTTAGCTTTTTTGTAAAAAAATTAATTTCAACACCTAAATTAGTGTTTAGAATTACAACACTGCCACATTAATTTTGACAGCTAAATAAAATAGCTTAATATTTTATCAATTTGAAAAAGGTATTTAATTAAATGTTTTGCCCCTATTTTATTTATTTTAGAGCCTTTAAACACTTTGTCAAAGTTTGGATTCTCCACCACAATTACCAATGATTTATCCGACACCTTTAGGATATTTTAGTTTCAAGGTTTGAAAACGTTTGTCATTTGCCTTTACTTCAAATTTGAATTTGGATCGGTTCTCAACTAACGCGAGATTAGCAACAGGGATTGTGGTGACATGGCATCATTAGCAGGGTGTTACTGTAGGTAAATATCCGGGTGTCACAACTCGTCCGGAATTCATGAAACTTGGCACGCTATCATGGAACGGCATCAACATGCCGTGGTAAATTTTTTGTCCCATTTGGGCCAGGTTTGGGTATTTGCTTCTCACAAACCGGAGCTTCTGACAACAAGCATGATGGTTTTCGGTAGGGAACGTCCCACCTTTGGCGACGAAACGATATCCATAGTAGTAGCAGTGGGTCCAGCGCTACTGCTACCGTGCTACAACTAAGTTGTAGCAGTAGCGCTGGTATGGGTAGCACTACTGGTAAGTATTCTTAGCAATAGCGCTTCCTGCAGCAGTGCTACTGCTAACTATCTGTAGCGCTTGTTTATATGAAGCGCCGCTACTAAGCCAACACTACTGCTAGGTGATTTAGAGCGCTACTGCTAATGTTGCTGCTTTCACCGATCCGCACCCCTCTACATATTTGTGCGGTATTTATACATGCTCTATACAATAGTTTCATCAGATCATACTAAACATACACTATTCTCATCATATCATAGACATATAGTAGTCTCGTCATACCAGCATCATCATCATTCAACACAAATATCATTACATCTCAAAAATAGCGATTCACAAGTGTGATCATGTCATGTCTCGAATAAGTGCAACTGCATGTTCATGGCACACACACAAGTTTCATCATCT
Organism: Triticum monococcum; assembly: GCA_034509565.1. Taxonomy (NCBI): domain Eukaryota; kingdom Viridiplantae; phylum Streptophyta; class Magnoliopsida; order Poales; family Poaceae; genus Triticum; species Triticum monococcum. Next base: position 549,317,877 of record CM067843.1, on the reverse strand, counting down.
CTATCTAAACCATGATGTAGAAGAGAAGAGCGATCAGCATGAGCAAGAGCACGACTATGTAGTACCGGCGGTCCCGCCCCTGCCCATGCTGGAGTGTCCACCTCAAGTAACTACTTTCCGCTTCGGCTTTGCTGTCGAACCCTCTATGGCTAGCACCCAGGTACCTGAGCACCTGGGCCAGAGTGGCTGGCCAGTGGTCATAGACTCCTAGAGCCCTCCCAACGTACACGACGTAGTAGCCCTTCGCCATCTCTGATCTATGTACCTACATCGTGAGTTGATGAATTGAATGATAATATGCAACATAATGTACTTAAGAAAACAAAGCGGCATAATTAGCAAAATACAAGCAACCAATAGTAAACATAAATGACGAAGTTCCTCATACCCAAACTAATTAACTAGAGCAATCTACGCTAGTTCAGGACCACGGTTTAGTTACATCACATAGTTTCGCCGTGCATAAATTCAAAGTTTTGCCATAGAAAGACAGTAGTGACACATTGTCATCAACAATTAGTCCTCCATGTCGGCGGTCCAATCTTCGTAGTCGGGGAGGAAGCACACGAGCTTCTTGAAAGGCTTAAGGTCCAGATGCTGAGCGAGTAGCAGTGCTCGGACATCTTCCCGCGTATTTGGCCCATGGTAGAACGTCCCTGTTGGTTCGAGGACCTACTTCAAGATTACTTGGGCAAGTTCACACTGTACGTGATAAAACTCAGCTCTGATTCGATGATCCGGTGTCATTCCTATGCTTGTGGCCTAGCTGACAATCTCGGCATCGTTGGTAGTAGGTGACATGCGAAGGCGTTGATTATCCCTTCTGTACTCGAGCAGGTGATGCATGAGGTAGAATCCATCAGCCATACTGGTGTGCGGTTGCTGGATGCAGCAGAAGTCGGTCTTATGACGGAAAGCCAGCCCGCGATTCCTGTACTTTTTCACCTTGATATATCCATCGGACATGCTGAAGGTTAATAGGGCACTATTGAGAACACTCTTTATGTGCTTGTAATCCTTTTTCCTGAGGTTCTTCGATGCGTACAAGTACATCGCTTGGGAGTATTCCGGGGATAGAACGATGAGGATGCCCCCCCCCCCGGTTGTGCAAATTAAGTACACCTCAAATTATCCTCCATGCTACAAAGGAATGATTAACACTTACGGAAGGATTTGTGCGGATGACATATGTGGGATGATAAGGCAAGAGAATCACTTCCTTGTCCTTATTAGCGATCATGAATTTGCCAAGGTACTTGCTCACATAGTCATGATACTCTTTGCAAACTGCCAAGAAGCTCTCGTGCATATAGAACGGGTCTGCGACGCAGATATATTTGATATTCTCGACCCTGATGAAGTAGTTCAGATACAACACATACATGCAGATGAACTCGAAATCCAGCCTGGTCATGTGGAACATGTCGTAGATGTAGTCAAATTGTAGGATGAACTGGTTTGCGGGCCATCTCTCGACATACAACTTCCCAGGTGGCACCTGAGCCACGTAAAGCGGGTATCCTATTTTTTTCACGACCCGAAGGCTTTTCTCTCTGCCCAGCACATCTTCATGCAGTCTCCTTAGATCATTGCTCAATAGGTGCTATAGCACTTCAGCGGGTAGAATCGGCTCGCTGGCGACATGGAAGCGCTTCGCACCTTGGACATGTATTCTGTCTACCACTCGGGGCTTCAGAGGCGGCTGGCTGCTTGAAGCAGCTCTGGCGCCTTTAGGGCACTTCTTGCCCGGTCTCCTCCTTTGCTTCTTGGCGGGTGGCGGTAGTGAGCCCACCATACCTCCCCTAACCACCACCCCCAGTGTCGTCGGGCTAATCAGTGGACGGGCCTCGGGGGGTTGCTTGGTACAGGCGGCATCTGGAGGCATCTCCTGCGAGGATCGCTTGAAGAGAGACTTTTTGCATTCTGCCATAGGACGTTCCGGCTCCGGCAAATCAAGCAGCATCAAGTCATCATCTCCACGCTCATAGCCTGAGTCTTCGCCGTCTTGAGCCATCAATCCTCCATCATCATAGGCAGTATTGAAATACTTGTTTGGGTCATCATCATCATCCTCCATGTCATCATCAACATTTTCTTCTTTAACAGCAGGGGCTACATCATCTGGCACTAATGGAGGCTCTCCCTCGCGTCGTCTGCTATCACTCACCACGATAGGTGCAGGTAACGTGGTTGGTGGGGTGGTGTTCATACCTTCTTGAGAACGTGGCATTGGTGTGATACTGGGCGCCTCGAGACGAAGAAGAGACTCTGGCCAAGGCCAGAACCAGCTCTTGCATGCGCCAATCATCTTAGGGGTCTCGTCGTCATCGACTAGTATCGGAGGAGGCAATTCCTTGAAGCCCGCAAAGACACTAGCCACGTTAACCTTGAAGATGCAATCGGGCATCTCTCGGTTGTGGAACATGCGGTCCTTCGGCTTCACGATCGTTGCCTTTCCCACGGCCACCTTCTGGCCCTTGATGTCGTAGAGTAGGGTGCACGGGGTGTCGTCGGCCTACAAAGGAGACATGTTTGCGACGTCAAACATCCGAAAGGCAACTGAAACGGAGGACTATAGACATGCTGGTGAAAAGGGTATGACGCGTAATTACCGTGAGGGCATCGAGCTCAGCCAGCGATGAAGGCCCACCGAGCATGCAAGAGACGGAGGTCGGGCTGCTATGAACAGGAGTGGGACCTTTTGCGGTTGCTTGAGAAGGTGCTGGAGCTTTGGTGTTCGCCAAATTGCTCTTGACAAGCTGGGAATGGGAAAGTCCTCCGGACATGCATTTGTATTGTTCTTCGTGAATTCGTAAAGTTTCGGAATCAAGCTGACCACCGCGTCAGTGACTGCTGCACTGACGGCCCCGAGCAACTCTTCTTTGGTCTCATTGACCACAATCATGACCTTCTTATCGATGCTTTGCTGAGTGATGACCGACCGTTTCTTCCTTCTTTCCTCTAGCTCTTCAGAGTAGCACGTCTTCCACGAGGCGCCATCTCCAACACCGTGCACACGTCCATAGGATGGTGGCTTGTCCACCGGGACCTTTTTCAGTATGTTCAGGGCCGGTTGAATGGGGTGTCCCACTTGGGCCTCGCTGATGACTATGACGACTCATCGCTTTCGGCTACCTTTAGGTGCTTCTCTTTCTACAAAAGGAACATGGATGGTTTACTAATGTGAAAAAACTTGCAGTCGAATTGATTGGAGGCTAATATGATAATGTGGTAATATAACAATTACCAGAAGTCTCATGAACTCCCTCGTGTTCGGGTCCGTGTAAAAGATCTTTTTTTTCTTTGTCCCACTTGTACCGGGCCCTGATCCAGTCATGCTCCAGCGGGTCGGTGAACTCCGCCAAGGGGTCTAGAATTCTGTGACTTTCACGGTCGGCGTCCTCTTCGGCCCATACGGGCCTCTTCCCCTTGTCACCACGGCTTCCAAGGCGGTGGGGAGGCGTGTTCCTGGCCTGGAGCGCCTTCATTTTCTCCGATTTTGCCTTGACACTTTCTTTAGCGCAATTCTCCTTGAATTTTGCAAAGTCCTCTTCCGTTATTGACGGATTGTCAGCATGAATCTTGGACCACAGTTCATTCTTCGCAATCTCTTTTTTCACCCAAACTTTCCAGGCGGACAAGACGTTGGTGAATGTCACCATCATCTTGTCGTTTATCTTTGTCATGGCGATGTCTTCCCGCGGATCTTTATATTCTTTTTCATTCCGGTCGGGGAACAAGAACCTATTGTGCAACTTCTTTAAGAGCATGTTCTCCATATGTGGTATGAGCCTCAACCTCTCGTCGTTCATGTTGGCGGTTTCCCTGAGGATGCATCCAAGTTGATTGCCCCAGCACTTGCACGCTTCCTCCGGCGCCGTTGGCTCTAACTTCTTGGGGTGCATCTCCGTGACCACAATTTGTCCAATGCCAAGCTCGTTTTGTCTTTGTGTCCTCTTCTTCTTTGATGCTTTACCGGCTACCACAGCATCGTTGCCGGTCTCGAGGGTGGTGTCGGTGTTGGTGCCAGTGTCAGTGTCGGGGTTGGTGCCACTGCCGCCACCATGCAACCCCATCTGGTGTTCGTCTAGGTAATCGAAATAGTGATTTGCTGCCTCGATGGGGTCTTCGAGGTGAGCAGAACCACCCGCGACTTCGGCGTCGGTAAACATGTTTCCTATTCAACAATTGTAAATAAAAGATATAATGAAGAGAAAAAGGGGCCTATATTTGGTTGGAATTTTGATTCATTTCCCTTCCGGCAAATCCCGGGTACTCCATATGTCCTAGTTTCTAGCACAAGTCATGCAGAAAATCATGGAAATTTTTGGCATGACCTTTGCTAAAAAGTGGACATATGGAGCACCTAAAATTTGCCGGAATGGAAATGAATCAACATTCCGGCAAAACATAGGCCACTCGGATATTCTTCGACATTCAACCAACATTGGAAAACCAACATATAACATCAATGACATATATCATTTCCAAAATATATCATTCAAGCAAAAGCATGCTTGTACTTAAATAAACAAAAATGACAAAATGGCATATGCTATACACAAAAGCTTGCTCTTTCTCTCTCTCTCTCTCTCTGAGCTAAAAATTTGCTAACTTGCTAAAAAGACAAAAATATTGCTCTCTCTCTCTCTCTCATCTAAAAATTTGCTAACTTGCTACTGCCCTAATTTGCTAACTTTGCTAACTTGCTAACTTGCTAAAAAATTGCTAACTTGCTAAAAAATTGCTAACTTTGCTAAATTTGCCCTAAATTTTGCTAAATTTTCCTTAAAATTTCCTAAAATTGCCCTAAAATTACTAGTTAGCTACTGTATTTGCCCTACCTAATTGAACCCTAAATTGAAAACCTATTTTCATTCCTAAAAAAATAAAAAAAATAGACAGAGACATGGGGAGGTGGGGGAAGGGGGTCGGCAGTACCTGAGGAGGAGGAGGAGGCTGGAGGGGGCCGAGGAGGAGGAGGAGGCCGGAGCAGACGAGGAGGAGGTCGGAGCAGCGGTAGCGCGGACGAGGAGGAGGTCGGAGCGGCGCAGACGACGACGAGGAGGAGGAGGATGGCGTCGAGGCCGAGGGCGGGCCGGCGTCGAGGTCCAAGTCGAGGGGCGACGACCGGCGGGCCGGGGCGATGACGACAGTGAGGGCGTCGATGGCGGGTGCAGGGGTGAGGTGGAGATGGGGGAAAAGGACAAGGCGAAATTTTGAGCCCGCGCAGCGGGGGTTAACTCACAATAGCGGTAGCACTGGTTTGTGAACCAGCGTTATAGCTAACTTAGCTATAGCGCTTGCGCTACCGCTATCTTTCCCAATTTTTATTTTTTAAATTCTAAAATATTTAGCTATAGCTCTTGTTTAGAAACCAGCACTACCGCTATCTTTTCCAATTTTTATTTTTTAAATTCTAAAATACTTAGCTATAACGCTGGTCCACAGACAACCGCTACTGATATTTTTCTTTTTAATTTATTATTTTCCTTTTCTAGTTTTTAGTTTTATTTTCCTTTATTATTTTTCTTTTCTTTTTTATTTACTTTCCTTTTTCTTTTGTACTTCTTTCTCCCTTTTGTTTTTGTTTTTTTGTTTTTCTCCCGACGACGGAGTCTCCCTCTCCCCCACTGTGCGAATATCACCGGAACCATGCATGTGGTGGTAACATATCAGTTAACCGATAACGTTTACTTAAGTGCATACACAAAATAGATACATATATATAAATGTAGGTTTATGATCAGCTGCATCGACGATGTTTCACATTGAGCTTCTTCCCTTTCTTGTTTGTTGCCGAGTAATTGAGCCCCTCCTTGTGATTTTTCCAGAGCCATGGAGTACGATCTTTCTTAGGTAATATAGTATTGATTCTTCTTTTCATGTATGCTTCATCGTCATCGTCATCTTCCCTCATCAGGTTGCCGTATTAGTCGTAGTCTTCCTCGTTGGCGACTCCATCCATTCCGACGATGCTCCTTTTGGATCTCCTCACGACAACACGGCTAGGATTGGCCGGGTCGGTTATGAAGAAGCATTGTGTCATGTGCTTAGAATGTACCCATGGCTAATTTTTGGCGATGACATTATCATTCACGGGAGTGCTGTTCACGTCGTGTGTAGACATGGTGGTGAAATACTTGTTTTCTCTTATGACGTCCTTGGCCCATCTGACACAGAACATTGTCGCATCATGCATTCCGGCATAGTCAAGCTCCCAGATCTCTTCGACCCTTTCGTAGAATCTTCCAGTTATGCCATTGGCGTCGGTCATGCATTGAATTGTCACATCGGGGTTCTGGTAATCACTGTCCAAGTCTTTGGCCTCCGTGTACAACGTGTACCCATTGATATCGTAGGACTGATAGGTCGCGAGCTTGGGTACGGGGCCATGTGCTAAGGCGTGTAGGAGCAATCTGTCCGAACTGCCCTCTTTTGGGGGATTTTCAAAAACTTGTTGTTTAAACCAGCACAAGAAAGTGGCATTGTGCTCTATAGTAACTTTGTCATCCGTCTTGAGCATCCCCTTATCATGGTACTTCTTTGCGACGGTTTCTTTGTGTTGTGCCACATAATCATCTACCACATCTAGGTGTTGTAGCACTACTAAGTTAGCCCTGTCAAAGTCGTTTCATCGATCCGAGTAGTCAACGTGCAATTCCCTCCAGCCGTTGTTGTGACCATCTCCTTCGAGCTTCCCATCGTGCTTCTTGACGGGCAAACCAACAACAGGGTCTCTGACGCTTATATAATTCTCGCAAAAGGAGACGCACTCATGCGTCAGATACCCCTGGACGATGCTCCCTTCGGGACGGGACATGTTACGAACGAATCCTTTGATGACCCCATTCATCCTCTCGAACTACATCATGTTGTGAGGGAATGTCGGCCCGAGGTCGATGATGTTGTCCATGATGTGGACACACAGATGCACCATGACGCCAAAGAACGCGGGCTGGAAGTACATCTCAAGCTCACATAGTATGACAAAGATCTCTTCCTGTAGCCTTCGGAGCTGCTTCACACTTATGGACTTTCGAGATATAACATCGAAGAAGTTCCAGAGACCAATAACCGTGTCACGGATGTGCTTCTCCATTATCCCTCTAATGGCAACCGGGAGTATCTGCGTCATCATCACGTGACAGTCATGAGACATCATCCCGCTGAACCTTTTCTTCTTGACTCTAGAAATCTGCTTATCTTCCCACAGTAACCAGAACTGACTTTGATTCCCATAAGGCACTTGATGAATTGATTGATCTCCTTCACACTTAAGGTGAAGCAAGAAGGGGGGGCAATAATTCTCCTCCTTCTTGTTGACTTTTCCGCCCCTTCCCCCTCCTTCGTCTCCATCTCCGTCTCCGTCTCCTCCATCAACTTTTTATGGTGAAGATCTTTCCTGATCTTAAAATCTTCCAAGTCTGTCCTTGCCTTCGGCCCATCCTTGGTCTTCTTCGACATGTTCATCAGTGTGCCAAGCAAGCTCTCAAGGACATTCTTCGTGATATGCGTTGGATCAAGGCAATGAGGCATGTCATGATTGGGCCATTACTCCAAGTCCCAGAAAATAGACCTCGTTTTCCATACCTTCAGCAGCGGCTCCGGGGCCTTTTTGATCTTTCCCGGCGCGGGGCATTGTTCCCAGTTTCTCAACAACTCGTCGATTTCGGCGCCGCTCCTCTTACGTGGAGGTCCCTGAAGCTCAGCCAACCCATTTAATAGATCTCCACACTTTCTCCATGGGTCATCCTTCTCGAGCCATCTACGATGCCCCATGTAGACGATTTTCCCGAACCCGTCATCTTTTGTTGACGTAAGCTACTGAGACGTTGTATCATCCATGCACCTCGTGCATCCGCAGTATCCGTGGCACACCTGGCCTGAGGTGTACCCATAACCGAGATAGTCGTGCACTGCCGTCATCAGCGCGACTCTCATATGGAAATTTTCTCCTTTGCTAGTGTCCCATGTCCATGCCGGTGTTTTCCATAAGGTGTCTAGCTCCTCTTCCAGAAGCCCCATATACAAGTTAATACTATTTCCTGGTTGTTTCGGCCCTTGAATCAACATGCTCATGTGTATGTACTTTGTCTTCATGCACTTCCATGGGGGGAGGTTGTACATCCATAAAACACGGGCCATGTGCTGTGGTTGGTGTTCTGGTTTCCAAACGGATTCATGCCATCGGTACTCACACCAAGCACGATGTTCCTTGGATCTTCTGCAGCAAATCCATATACGGTGTTGAATGCTCTCCACTGGCTACCATCTACGAGGTGTCTTAGCCTCGGATCATCTCCATCGTTGGGCTTCTTCCTATCCGCATGCCAACACATGAGCTTTGCTTCCTTAGGATCTACAAAATACCGCTTCAGACGGGGAGTGATCAGAAAGTACCATACAACTTTCTGAGTAGCTTTATTTCCTGCCTTCTTGTATCGAGAAGCATTGCACACTGGACAGCCAGTTTTTTCCGCATGCCCCCCCCCGATAAATGATGCAATTGTTGATGCATGCGTGGTACCTAATGAGCGGCAAATCAAAAGGGCAAACGATTTTCTTGGCCTCCTCGACACTAGTAGGACACAGGTTCCCCGCGGGAAGAACTTCATTATGTAGAAACTTCAAATGTTCATCGAGGCTTTTGTCTGTCCATTTGTTTTTGGCTTCGTCTTTAGAAGTTCGAGCATGAAACTCAAGCGGGTCACCTCGGGATCGCAACCGTCATACAATGGAGTCCTCTAGTCTACTTCAAGTTGCGCTAGCTTGGCCTCCTCTCTAGAAGCAGCTCTCTCGCTAGTCGTACTCTTGCGAAGGAGGTCCCGAACATGAGGGTCCTGCACGACTGGACTTAGTAGCGTCGAAGACTGCGGCGTGACCGCCGCCTCTTCTCCGCCACGTCCAGACTCTTCTTCGCCGTGTCCGAAATCTTCTCCGCCGCTGTCATCATTTCTGGACTCTTCCCCGCCAACATGTCCGGCGCCATCGTCTTCTTCTCGACCGGTCATCTCTTCGTCTAGCCCCATGTCGTTATTCCCTGCCATGTGGACGTCCTCATCATCATCATCTTATTCTTCACTTATCCACTGAGTATAGCCATCCATGAAACCATTCATCAATAGGTGCGCCTTCAAAGTGCCACGACCAAAAGGGTCCAAAAGGACTCCTTCCTTGCATCTTGCACACGGACAACTAATCCTAGTCCGATTATTTGCATACATGTCCATCACCGCGGATTGCATGTACCGCTCCACCTTCCATCCACTCACCTTCATGACCGACTGCACGGTATAACAAGCAAAAGGGTTATGAAATAAATAATGCATGCTTCAAAGTCATATATATATATATATATTTGGCATGGCCTTGCCTAAAATAGGACATATGAGTTTGCTCGAAATTCACTGAAACGGAAATAAATCGACATTTCGGCAAAACATAAGCAACTCGAGGCCCTGTCACTACCACAAATCTCTCCATATATACATCCCAAACACACATATTCTCATTCACACACATATTCCCATTCTTGAAATGAACAACTTTTTACTCACCTATTTATATCTCCCGAGAGAGACCGAGAGCACGCGGTTACTTAGATGATGAGAGAGAATGATTGAGAGAGCACGTGTGGTTGGCTAAATAGCTAGCTAGATCTAGTTGTTGGGGAGGAGAGGTGAATCTAGCTAGCTAACTAATGGAGAGGGGTTATGCTGGATGGGGGCATTAATGGGGGAGAGAAGAGAGGTGTAGGAGAAAGAGAGAGGCCATTTATGGAGGAGGGTGCAATTAATGAGGAGAGAAGAGAGGTAGGAGGAAGAGAGAAGAAGAGCAACAATGGTGGAGAGTGGAGAGAAGAGAGGGGAAAGGAGGGGGAGAGAGGGCAAAGTGGGGGAGGGGTGGAAAAGGTGGCACTAGCCGCAACTAGCAGTAGCGCTGCTTTGTAAAAAGCACTATTGCTATTGGACTTAGAAGTAGCGCTCTCCAGGAAAAGCGCTACTACTAAGTGGGGCCCACTAGCATTAGCGGTGCAATAAAACCGAGCGCTGCTACTAAACTGTTAGTAGTAGCGCTCTTTTCTGTACACCGCTACAACTACAAAAACCGTCGGTGGCCTCGTCTGGTCCTACATAGTAGTAGCGCCTTTCTACTTCACAGCGCTACTACTATGATGTTACTAGTAGTGCTTTCCAGGAAATGCGCTATTGCTAAATAGCAGCAGCGTTTGCTATTTTCTAGTGCTACTACTATGCTACTGTGTATACGCATTTTCCTAGTAGTGATGATGGTTTTCGGTAGGGAACGCCACACCTTTGGGGACGAAATGACATCCATTGCCTCTTATTGCTTTCAAAAAAATTTCTCGTGTCAACATAGAACAACAGGAGTGTTGTGTGAATTTTTTTGATTTTTTGGGGTTCGTTTGGACATTTTTATGCATTTTCTGAGTTTTCAATGCATTTATGTGCATAATTCAAATTTGAACTACATGTGCATGCTCTAGTGCATATAAATTGGCTAAAAAAATCAAATATGTGTCCTTGGGTGCATGCTTAGGTCCCATGCAAGAAATGGGAATGAATTTCAAACACCAGGGCATCGTTGATTGTCGGCAAAACATTGAGATGCCTGGTTTTTAAATTCTAGTAAATCCAAAACTCGTCTGAAACTCATGAAACTTGGCATGCTATCATGGAGTTGCATCAACATGTCGTGGTAAAATTTTTGTTCCATTTGGGGTAGGTTTGGGTATATGCTTCTCACAATAAGCATGACGGTTTTCAGTAGGGAACGCCCCACCTTTGGGGACGAAACGATATCCATTGCCTCTTATTGCTTTCAAAAATTTTTCTCGTGTCAACATAGAACAACAGGAGTGTTGTGTGAATTTTTGTGATTTTTCAGGGTTCGTTTGGACATTTTTATGCATTATCAGAGTTTTCAATGCATTTTTATGTATAATTCAAATTTGAACTACATGCACATGCTCCAGTGCATATAAATTGGTTGAAAAATCAAATCTGTGTCCTTGGGTGCATGCATGAAATGGGAATGAATTTCAAACACCAGGGCACCGTTGATTGCCAGCAAGACATTGAGATACTTTGTTTTTAAATTCTATAGTAAATCTAAAACTCGTCTGAAATTCATGAAACCTGCCATGCTATCATGGAAGGGCACCCGACATGCTGTGGTATTTTTCGTGTCCATTTTGAGAGAAGGTGCACTCGAATAATGACAGCCAACAAAGGCATTTTGAAAAAATAGCTGCCACTTTAATATCTCAAATCTTTGTATAATTCAAACCGTGTGCATTTGGTTAACCATTCACGTGACGCCATGTGTCTTGGTTTTATTGGCTATAGGAGGTGCTGTGTGGACGGCTGCTTGACTGAACAGGAGGTGTGCGAGTGCAGTTCGGTGCGCAGGCTCACCGGGAAGCGTACAAGCTGTTCAACGCAAGATCTGTGCATCGCTTCAACACAAACAATTTAGATTACAGTATGCAAATTAAAGCCAGACTTTGGCGCTAAGCCAAGAGACACTGCGATTTGTCAAAATATGTAGCTAAAAATTAATAGTTCTCACCGGGATTAAGCATAGATTTCATTCATACTAGAGATTAAGCAGTCGTTCTCATCGGGAAGCGAGACAACCTTGGACCGCCGCCCGCCTCGCTCCCACTGGTCTATATTAATGGCGCCGCCGAGCGGTCGCACCCCCATCCTCGCCACACACACAATTTCTCTCTCTCCACCCACATCCTCGAGGCCGCTCTGAGTCCTCAAAGCCGTCAGTGTACGAGGATGCCGCCAAAGTGCCCCGTCGGAGGGAGTGGCGACGCCGGGGCTGCTGCACTGGAGCACGGCATGAATATGGAGACAAAGGTTTTCGTCCCCGCCGATGAGGTGGAGAACAAGGCTGCCAACAAGCGGAGGCGTGTCGAGAAAGAACCGCAAGCGACTCTAGCAGGCCTAGACTTCATCAACAACATCCCCGATGATATGTTGATAGTCATCATATCCTTCCTCCCAATCAAATATTGGGCGAGGATAGTCGCCCTTTCCCGGCGGTGGCAGACCCTATGGCTCCGCACCCCTGTCGACCGCCTCGACGCCCACAAGCTCTGCCATGGCTATCGCCAAAGCTTGGATGCATTCTCCTAGATCCTCGGCAGTCACGATGGCCCAATCAAAGGCCTTATCACGGGCAAGTTACGTTCCAATGGCAAGGAACGAGCCAAGCTTGACGAGTGGTTCCGATCCCGCGCCATAGATCAGCTCAAGAAGCTAAGTTATAATGATGGGCACTTTTTCTACCACGACTGAAGCACCTCGAGCTCGTCGCCGCCCGGCCTGCTCCGCGGCTGTACTGCACTCGAGTTCCTTCGTCTTCAGGTGATGAATTGGTCGAGTACCTTGCACATCACCTCCAGGACTCTCTGGACTATTTATGTGTGTTGCTGGTGCTGCAATGAGGGATCACAAAAGGTGGACCACAATATGGTCATCCAGGACACACCTTCACTTGAGAGATTACTTGTAGTTGATCAACAAGGTCCAACAAGAATCAATGTCATTTCTACGCCAAAATTGAAAGTGGTGGGATACTCGTCTGTCAAATACTACAACTTTCAAGTACAACAGTCGCCTTATATACCTCTCCTTCTTGATATCAACATTATTTCTAGATTTGAAGATGTATGTTCGTCTGTCATCCAGCGAAGCTTCACCCAGACACTGGGCACAGTGAAGGCCTTGGCACTAGAATCTGTCGTCCCCAACCTGGACCAAGTTTTCCGTTGCCTGAGATGCTTTCTGTTCCTGAAGAAGCTGTATATCGAGGTGATGTTCCTTTCCTGTTAAATGTTAACCATAAGGGATTTCAATTTTTTGCACCTTTTCCAAGTTTACAATGACAATGTACTACGATTTCTGAAGGAATTTTGGAGGATTTTAGGACACACACCTCCACCCCATATTGGTTGCTTCATTCATATGGTTACAATCGTCCATAAGCATTTCTCCTTTGGATTCATTTGTACTAGTTTTCTTAGGGAATTTTTCATCCAATCCAACCTCTTGTGAAGAAGGCTACATGTTTCTAGATTGTAATCAAATGCCCATGTTAATCATGCCAGATCGAAGATGGCATGTTGGTGCATTTTACAAATCCTGCAAACCAAATGGGTGTGTAGCAGTGTTCAAAATTGCATGTAGGCACTAACACGTTCTCTTCTTCTGCAATGCATATTAGGCCCGGTGGAAGATGTTTATAACAACAATCACATCGAATGCCTGGATCTACATCTCTCAAATATTACTTTGAACTCCCACTGAGGGACCCCACCTAAGATTACACTCGCCAGATTCTTTATTGCCAGAGCAAAGGTGATGAGGGTACTGAGGTTGAACACGCATTTAATTAGGAAAGATCAATGGTATGATTATCAGAACCAACAGGTACTGCAGAATGGAAGTCCTCCAAAAATACCAAACTTCGTATTGGAAGAGCATATGGCAAAGCAATTGGAAGTTATTGTGTCAAACCCATACATGACTTGTCAGCGGTTGATCCCTTTTCAGAAATGACGCAGCTTGCAATGTTCGAATTTGGGCGTTGTAATCTTTGAATTTGAACCTTGCAATATTTATGGTATTTGTTATATTGAACCGTTTTTGTTCTCTTGTCTCAACGCAAACACTTCATCTGGGTGAACCGCATGTCGTACATCGCACACACCTTGATCTGGCTGACCGTTTCTTTTGTGTTGCCTAATCACAAACAGTTCATCCGAGTGAATTGTATGTTGTACATCGCACACACCTTGATCTGGTTGACAGTTTCTTTTGTGTTGCCTAATCACAAACAGTTCATCCGAGTGAACCGTATGTTGTACATCGCACACACCTTCATCTAGCTGCCCGTTTCTTTTGTTCCTCCTCATCGAAAATGGTTAATTGAACTGAACCATATGCCCTGAATCGCACACACAACTAAAATCTGAACCGTGTTTGATGCATTCATCATCGCAAATGTTTTGCACCTTTTTGACAGTTTTTTTACACCACCATTTGAGATTATTGCATCGCACACAGTTTCGTCGAAGGGTCTCTGATCGTAGTGTCGCGTTAGCAGCATCCTGCAGTAGTGATACTTAGTGCAAAATGAAGGCTAGCAAAAAATTGAGAAGCGACCAACCAAGAAACGAATAAGCTCATAAGCGAGCATTAAGCATAACTAACACCGAATAATGCACCACAAGTAGGATATAATTTCATTGCATAATTATTGACTTTCGTGCTTCCATAGGGATCACAAACCTTAACACCAATATTCATACTAAAGCATAATTACTCATCAACATAACTCACATATCACATCATCATATCTCAAAACTATTACTAAGAATCAAGTTTATGTTGTCCAATGATCTTCATGAAAGTTTTTATTATATCCTTCTTGGATATCTACCACTTTGGAACTAATTTTCATATGTTGCTTTTGACAAGCTCAAACAAATATAAGTGAAAATCATGAGCATAGTTTTCCTTTATCTCAAAATAATTTAAGTCAAGCAAGAGATAATTTCTTGAAAATTTTACTAACTATCAAACAAATCTAAGTGAAGCAAGAGAGCATTTCTTCAAAAATACTAAAGCACACTGTGCTAAAAAAGATATGAGTGAAGCACTAGAGTAGGTCCATAGCTCAGAAAAAATTTAAGCGAAGCATAGATAGCAATTCTAACAAGTCATGTCAAAATTTTGGCTCTCTCAAATAGGCATGTCCAGCAAGGAATCAAGACATAAAACACAAAAGTAAACAAGCAAAGACTCATACCATACAAGACGCTCCCAGCAAAACACATAGTATGTGACGAATAAAAATATAGCTTCGAGTAAAATACCGATGGTCGTAAGAAGAAAGAGGGGATGCCACTCGGGGGCATCCCCAATCTTAGTTGATTGCTCTCGTTTGGATAATAGCAAGGGATGCCGGGGCATCCCCAAGCTTAGGCTCTTCTTACTCCTTATTCCTTCATCCATCGTAAGATAACCAAAAACTTGAAAACTTCAATCACACAAAACTCAACAAAACCTTCATCAGATCCGTTAGTATAAGAAAATAAATCGCTACATAAGTGTTGTATAAAACCAATTAATATTTTGTTCTTGCATTATATCTACTGTAGTCCAATTTTTATAAGTCAAAAACTCATCAAAGAAAACCATAGAGCCATCAAAACAAGCACACAACGCAAAAAAACAGAATCTATCAAAAACATAACAGTCTGTAGTAATCTGGGTGTTTCGAATACTTCTGTAACTCCAAAAATTCTGAAAAATTAGGAAGACCTGAAAAAGTTGTATATTGATCTACTGCAAAAGGAGTGGTTATTTTATCGCTCCCTTGTTAAAAATGATAATTATTTCCGTGAGCGCAAAAGTTTCGGTTTTTTCAGCAAGATCAAACAACTATCACCCAAGAAGATCCTAAAGGCTTTACTTGGCACAAACACTAATTAAGACATAAAAAACACAATAATAACAGTAGCATAATTGTGCTAACACTCAAGAACAGAAAGCAAAAAAGCAAAAATAAATTTATTCATTGCGTTGCCTCCGAACAAGCGCTATAGTTCTACACCCTTAGCTAGGCATAAAGTAAGGATCTAAGTTTTGTCATCCTTGTCCTTTTGAAAGCAAAGGGAAAAATTTCCTATCAATGGCATTTAATTTTATATTTTATGAAAGCACATGGCCATTGATAGCAGAAGAAAGATTAAGCACATTGCGAAAATTCGTATCTAAGCTAGCCTTCATCTCTTTAATTGTTTTGTTTTGATAAAAGAACATAAGGGTAGTTGATTCAACATTTCCTTTGGGGTGCCCAAATATGGCTTTCATCTTTTCATAGGTATCAACGGCATGCATCCCCCTCAAGAAAACTGTTTTCAAATATATAATCCAAAACTTACTCGAATTCAAGTATATCTCCACCCGATATTGGGACAAATAGCTAGCTCGAATTCTCAACAACCTATCCCAAGCATCTTTCAAAGATTCATCAAGCAAATAACGAAAAAATTCGGGATCATCTTCATCAAAATTGTTAGAGTTTTCCTTAGCAACCCATGTAAGTCTTTCCATAGCATCATTATTTATGAGCTTAGAGAGGACAGAGGGGTTATCCAAAGCATTGAAACTCGAGGGAAAACCCTTAGCTTCTCTACAGTCGATCATGGCGATAGAGAAGAGAGTTTAAGAGAACGGAAAAAATAGCGAACGGAAAAGAGGGACGAATAAAACGACAAATTTTTATGAAGTGGGGGGAGGAAAACGAGAGGAAAATGGCAAATAATGTAAATTGCGAGGAGATGAGATTTGTGACTAGGAACCTGGTATATGTTGAAGATCCTCCCCGGCAACGGCGCCAGAATTGGCTAGTTGACGGGAGACTATCTTGACTTGATCCTCCCCGGCAAGGCGCCAGAAACTCCTTTTGATGTCGCTTGAAGCTACATCAGTATTTCCCAAAGAGGAAGAGATGATGCAGCACAACGGCGGTAGGTATTTCCCTTATATATGAAACCAAGGTTATCGAACCAGTAGGAGAACTAAGCAACTGTTGACACCAGATTTTGGCACGGTCAAGAACTTAATTAATATGGCCTCAAATGGATAAGTGATCTATATAAAAAAGTTCTGTATTGTCGATATGAACATCTTTGAAGTTTGGGCCATCGCCTTCGATCTCGTTTCGCAGGGCGAAGTTGTGTTCGAAATACTGAGATTTTGTATTCATAACACTATTCGGCTCATTACGCCCTCAAGACCACCTCGTATGGAAATATGATCTACACGGATTGTCTTCGTCTCGTCGAAACGATCGATTTTGATATAAAAATCGTTCCAATCCGAGTTCGTATGCAAAAGTTAGAGCTATCGGAGTGCAGCACTGTCATGAGGTGTGATGTGGCGCGCCCCACCAGACCTATGTCTGATGGGTAGCGCGAGGGAACGGGTGTTTTGCGTAACAGTCCGTTTTGTGCGAGCGATTTGACCTTCAAGATGACCTCGGATCAAAAAAAAGTTCAACACAAAAGTTTTTCGTCTCGTCGAAACGGTCAAGATTGCTTTTGGACTCGTTTTCATCCAAGATCGTTTACTGCCTCAAATATGACCCGCAAGGTGCAGCCAGGTTGTAAACCGAGCCGTTTTGGAAAGTTTGACTCCGAGTTGGACCCAAACTAGGGTTTTCGACGTGAATCCAAGCCTTTTCCTTGCACGGGAAGTCCAGCCGCCTCTTATATACCTAAGGGGTCACGGCCGATTGAACAACACACAATCGCAAAACCCATCTACAAACTTTCATCTCCTACCCTAGTTTTCTACTTCTCATTCATCGGTGTTCTTCGCTTCGGAGAGCTTCAATCTACGAAGCCCTAGGGGTGGGCAAACCGACCTAGGGCAGCCCATCACCGCCGTGCGTCCAGACGGGGTCTCTCCCGGCCGCGTGGGGTTTCAGGTCTTCAAAAGAGCTCGCCGGATTGTCTTGCGTATCGCGCTTCCGGTGAGCCTCCTTTGGCGACGTGTCCTGCATATCGCGCTCCACACCGAGGGTACATGGTGACGCGTTTCTGTGCGAACACACTTTTTGGCGACTCCACTGGGGACAAAAGAGCAATCATCATCATCCATCATGGTCGATCTTCCCAAGCCATCTGAAGTGGATGCGGATAACATCATCAATCCCAATTTTGAGGAATTATCGGCAGAACATCGCCAAGCTTTTGAGGAGTACAAGAAGGTGCGTGAAGAGAAGGAGATGCAGGAGTTCCTTGCTAAGTTTAAAAAGGATCGCCAAGGCAACATCACTTCAATTGAAGAAATCAAGTTTCCTCCTCTTCACAATGAGCAGGTAGAACCGACTGTAAGCAAAATCTTCTCTCCTGAACAGTCGGCTGAAATTACTACTCTTATTACCCAGAATAATGATCTTATTTACCAAGCTATCATAGACAATAATACTGCTCGAAATAATACTCCTCAGTCATATCATGGTAGTGGTAGTATGTCTGTTGGTGTGGAAAACTTTAGTCCAACTTTACCTATTTCATCGGCGCCTCCCGTGCCGTTGAATTCTTATCCCAGTCAGACAAACCAACTTGTTGCTCCACCCTTTAATCCTGCCATGAACGTACCAAGTTCAGTGAATCCAACTGCATTGCTAGGTTATGGTTCGGCAAGTCCAAGTGGATTGCTGCCGAACTATGGTACAACATACACACCACCATCTCTTCCGACTAGCACCGTACCAACTATTAGAAATCATATTCACCATCTGCCACAACCACATGCAACGCCACTCAATACGAGTGATATTTTGGCTAATGTCAGAGAGGAAATGTCTAGGGTGTTCCGAGAGCATTGTGGGATTGAACTACCTAAACCACGAATTTCCAGGAAACCATATCTAGAAATTTTTGAGTATGATAGTCCCGGATATAAAGTTCCAGATTTTGTTAAGTTTAGCGAAGAGGGAAAAAATACTACATGGGAGCAGGTTAGTCAATACTTGGCACAATTAGGTGAGGCAAGTTCACGAGACAAGTGGAAAGTACGTTATTTTCCTTTATCTTTAACCGGTATTGCTTTCTCATGGTTTTCCGCATTACCACCCGGTTCTATTACTACATGGTTTCAATAGCAAAATTTTCATGATCACTTCTACAGTGGTGACAATGAGCTTAAACTATCCCATCTTACATCAGTTAAGCAAAAGCATGATGAATCGGTCTCCGATTATGTCAAAAGATTTAGAGATACAAAAACCGGTGTTATAGTTTGGTGATAACCGAGAGAGATTTGGCTGATCTTGTGCTTAGTGGTTTGAGAACTCACATTAGAGAAAGGCTAGAAGGACATGAGTTTTTAAATATTAACCAAGTCTTGCAAAGGGCTTTGGCTCAGGAAAGCCGAAGCAAAGATCTTAAAGAGGTGCATAGATATAAAACTGATCATCCTAAGATGAATATGGTTGAGTATGATAGTGATCACTCGGACGATGAGGGTGTTATTTATGCTGCTGAATTTGTTTGGCCATCTAAGGCCAACCGTTTACTTGCAATGATTTAAAGCCAATTCGTAAGAATCGTGATGAAGAGACGAAATTTAGTTTCAACATTACTAAGTGTGATAAAATATTTGATGCTTTGTTGCAAGCCAAGATTATTAGAATATCTCATACTTTACCGCCGTTCGAAGAGCTGAAACGGCGTGCTTATTGCAAGTATCATAATTCTTTTTCTCATGCTACTAATGATTGTAATGTTTTTCGACGACAGATACAATCGGCCATTAATGACAGATGATTGAATTTTTCTGAGATGCAAGTTGATAAGCATCCTTTCCCAATGAACACCATGGATTTGGAGGGGAAGAAGATGTTAATTCGGCCCAACATAGCCAAATCATCTAATAAAAATAATATTGTCATTGGTGAGCCCAGGAAAAATAAGGAGAGCGACAAGATCTTGGGGAGACAAGTTGTGCTTGACAAGCGACCCGGTGGAAAGGAGGTAATCAAGATCGCCATCAAGAATCCTACACTCGGGGGGGGGGGGGGGACCACAAGTGCAAGAGAACACTCATGTCAAATTTGTTAAGCCCAAGAGTCTAGATGTTGGCAAGTGGAAGACGAATGAAGCTAAAGTGCAGCGCAAGAGAATCAAGCCAACTTTTGATATACTGTTGTCCAAGTATGCCAATCAAGCGGTCGGTTCTAGCTTTGACCGGGCATTAAATTTGAAGCACTCAAGGTCACCTCCTCGGGAAGAATTTCAGCATCACGCAAGGCCATATGGGTCATGGGCACCGGGACTATGGATGGCGCCACCCCCTATGCGCCATACTACATGGGAGGCTACAATGGAGGATGGGGGCAGCCCCCAATAGCCCCTTATGCTTTTCATCTGGGTTGGGCTGAACCAAGGAGGCCCATTCATGAGAGGCTTTTTTATCCCACATGAGGCCGTTTGAACAACGGTGTCAATCGGCCAACGCAAGATAATCATAGAAGGGTTGGCAAGCAAGTGTGGCGTGCTAAATCACCAAGTGCTGAAATTTCAGAGCCTGGCAAGCAAAAGGAGAAGAATACAAGTGCTGAAACTATTATGATAAGCACTAAAGAACTAAGAATCAAAGAGCCGATTATTGGTGATAATCCGACTGATTCTAATAAAGATGTGGTTGTTGTCCAGCAGGGTCCCATGGCTAATGATCATAAAGCTAGCACAAGCAAGGCCAAGTCGAGGGATCCAAAATATACTCAGCCTAAGTGGTGTCCTTCCGGTCTAACCAAGGCGCAAAAAAGGAGATTGCAGCGCATGAGGAGTCATGAGAAGGAGGAACAAGAAGCAGAAAAGCTAAGGGATAAAATTTTCAATGAAAGTTGTCCCATGGTACCCCCAAAACAAGTGTGGAGGCCAAAGCAAATGTAAGACATAGCAGCTTCTGCATTGATCATAGCAACACCTACACCACCAACGGAGGATGATGCGGCTACTATTACATCGTCCACTTTGCCTACTACTTCCTCTTCCCTTGAAGATATTTCGGAGTCAGCGGACATGCTTGCGGAAGAAGATGAAATGCTTGATTACGAGTCTACACCGGTTCATGAAGGTATGTATATTAATATGGTGTATTACTTACCCACTGAATTTCGTGCTATAGATGAAGAAGGGGAAGTAGCTCAGCTAGATTTTGGTCCTAAAAATGCTATATTCGAGAAGCCAAAAGAACCGGAGACGCACTTGAAGCCATTGTTCCTTAAAGGTCATATTAATGGATCGCCGATTGCTAGAATGCTTGTCGATGATGGTGTTGTGGTTAATCTTATGCCATATTCGGTTTTCAAAAAAATTGGGGCTGCGTGATGAAGAGTTAATAAAGACCAACATGGTTCTTAATGGATTTGAAGGCAAAGAGAAAACTGAAGCCAAAGGTGTAATGTATGTGGAGCTTACGGTGGGAAGCAAAACTTTGGCTACCGCCTTCTTTGTCGCCGAGGTGCAAGGTAACTACAATGTGATATTAGGCCGCGATTGGGTTCATGCAAACCAATGCGTGCCATCTACTATGCACAATTTTTAATTCAATGGGTTGATGATGAAGTAGAAGTCATTCATGCGGATAATTCGGCTTGTGTTGCTTTGGCCGATGCATCGGTGGATTGGCAGCATCCCAATGCTACTTCCCTCGCGGGGCGCGACTTATCAGAATATGATTTTCTTACCACCACGAAAAGTGGTTTTGTGCCTGTTTCTTTAAAGCCGGTTGGCGGTAATCGGCTCCAAGGTATGATGTATTTAAATGGATCCTAACTCAGAGTGGTTACAGAAACGTCTTGTAGAATATCTGTCCGATGAGAACAATATGTATGAGTCCATAGAAGAGTTATATGATATTGTAACATCCCAATTTTATTAAATTTGGATGTTAATAGAATCATTCAATGCATCTCATATTTCTTGCATTTTGGAGTTTTTGAAATATTCAAATAATAGTTTTCCACTTGAGAAAAACAAATGAGAGGGGATAAGATGACTTCCTCAAAATATAAAAAATGTGGGAAATTTTATTTTGAATATTACTTTAAGTTTTGGAGTTGTTTGGTATTTATTTTATTTGCAAAAAGTGCATTAGTTGCATTAGGAAAATTATTTTCAAAATGTGATGTGCTTAAGTTAACGTTCATTAGGCTCTAAATATTATGTAGTTATTTTAGAAATTAATTGGGTGTTTTATTAATTCTTTTGAATTATTTAGGGCCACTTTAGTGTTCGGTGTTTAAAAAAACGCACGCACGCACTCACCGCAGCTTGGACCGAAACTGGGTTCGGCCCAGGAGCGCACCAACCTCCCGCTTGGCCATTTGGCCCAAGGCCAGCGCCCCAGTGCCCGAAACCTCCCGCATCGGTCGACCGCTCCGCGCCCGCCCTCGCTCGCTACCGCCGCCGCCACTGACTGGTGGGCCCCGCTCCACCTCATCTCCCCCAACCTCCCGCTTGCCCCGCTCGGATGAGCTCGCCGCCGCGCTCCCGCAACCATCGGGCGAGGCCCTCGCGGATAACGCTTATCCGCGGCACCCGCACGCCCTTCCCTCGCCTATAAATGCCCCGGGCTCCACTCTGTCGATCTTGCCATCCCGCTTCTTCCCACGCCGCCCTACCACCCGCAGCCGCCGCTTGGATCTCGCCGGCCGAACGGACCTCGCCGGAGCATTCTGCTGCCAGTCCCGCCGGAGACGATGCCCCGACGACGCCCGACCTCGCCAGAGCCCACGGAGCGCCGCTGCCTTCGCCTCGCCGACCCCGACGCCCCTGAGGAGCCCGGACGCCCAAGCCGTGCCGCACCTTCCTGTCTTCTTCCCCGATGCTGAGGACCGCCGTAGCCGCTGCCCCGCCATCACCCGACGTCGCGCCGCCATCCTCTGCTCGTCGCCGGCCACCACCACCAGCTATTGCCCGGAATGCGAAGTAGAATATTATAAGTCTTTAGAATTCAACCAGCAGTACCAAGGCAAGTTGCATCTTGATCATGTTTCATTACCTATGTTTTTATTATGCACTTAGTTCTTTGCGGTAGGACTGCATGGTAGGAAACTGGTGCTACATGACTGTGCTTTTCACCCAGTAGTTCATTGAGGTAGGTCTGAACCATATAACTTTGTCACCATCGTTTTACTTTATGTTGCGATGTTAAGTAGACGTGGATTGGGGAGTGATCATTGTGAGAGATGAGTGACAATGTAGTAAATAAGACCTAAATTAAATAATGAACTACATGGGCGGAAACTTGTGGGAATGGTGGCGAAGTAAAGTGGGGCACACATGGGAAATCCATGGTGGTGCACCACTAGTGGACCGTCCGCTCAGGCTCAAAGAGATCAATCGTATTCTCATGTCTAGAAGCTTACGTGTGCAGCCACAAGCCAATATGGGCTCTGGCTTAGTTGAGTAGTTAGTGTGACCCCTTCCGGGATGGGATAGCAGATGTAGAATGATGTAGGTGTACCGGCCTATCCATAGGTTAAGGGGGAACATTTTCGAAAGGCTATGTCTCGATCTTCCGATCATGGAGGTGGTCGAGTCTTGTGGGGAAAAGTGCACAACCTCTGCAGAGTTTTCAACCTAATCGATTAGCCGTGTCCCCGGTTATGGACAACTTGAGCATCTAGTAGCAGAAATGCCGGGAGATCTCCTCACCTTTAATTAAACAGTTGGGTTTTAAATGAAACTTGGGGATGGATGGAGTTGGATTTGCCAACCCATCCTATGCAAATGTGTAGTAGTAGAACAACAATCTTTTCTAATAGGGAAAAACTAGCTTTATGCAAAAACTAAACTTAGAACTTTCCACCAGCCAAACTTCATGTAAAAGTAGGTTCATTTCACTATGATGTGACTTGCCAGTACATTCAATGTACTGACCCATTTGGCTGCAACTTATCACGTTGCATATATATTCGACGAGGATTAAGGTGCAATAGGTCGATGTTCTACACTCAACCTTGCTCGTGGAGTTGGACTCATTTACTTCTTTGCTTCCGCAGTATTTGCTTATTGGCTTTATGCCCTAATTTGTAATAAATGTATTGCTCCTGGACTATCGATGTAATAAAGAGATGTGTGTTATTTCTGTTATTTCATCGAGTACTGTGTGTGCTAGCAAGTCGATCCAGGGACTAGCACGGTAAGCACAGAGACTTCGACTCTTACCGAGTCGGGTCGCTACAAGAAGGTATCAGAGCACACGTTGACTGTAGGACGCGACCCCTAGAAATGGAGAAAAGCCATAGGATAAAAACTATAGTTTTCATTTTCCATATATATCCTTTGGTCTCGTACCTTCTCTACTTCAATACTAATTTCTTCTCTTTTTCAAAATGTAGATGTCGTCCGCCCTTGTTGAGTTCGAGCGGCCCGATGAGACCATGCCCTTTGGAAGGCAGCTGGTGAAGATCACGAAGCACCTGAAGATTGGGCTTCCCACATTCACTGGAACCTTCACAGCCACCCTGCCCAAGGAGACACATTGGAGGATCGATGCTCATATCCCCGGATGCATCCTCGGAAACCGCACCAAGCCCATTGACTTCCATGTGGATACCGCAACATGGGGCTTGGGCAGGTGTATCGCTGCTCACATTGCTCTCGGACGCATTCGGGAGGTGTATGACGAAGACCTCAAGAGGACCTCCTTCATGATGTACGGACGCCGCGACACAGATGGAGATGTGGTGCGTACCATGGAGGACGAGACGATAGCATCCCATATCCAGGACATGCAGGAGCACATTCGTATGATGGAGCTGGAGCTGTCCGACAACATGGTCGTCATCAAGAACCTCATGACCCGCAAGGCCGAGCTAGAGGAGGAGCTCCAGGACGCTCGCATCGAGCACGAGGGAGAGCTGGATGCACTACAGGAGAAGATCGATGACCTGAAGCTTGAGCTCGAGGAGGCCGAGGAGAAGCTGGATGAGGGAGAAAACATCCTGGAGGATCACTCGTATGGTGCCTATGTCAGCCAAGAGAGGGACCAAAATGATGAGCACGGAGATGACGACACGGAGAGTGATGCAAGGACACCCGATGTCGACATGGTTGACTGGTCCTCATCTGATGAGAGTTAGATTTTATACCACCATGAGAGTTATATTTTATACCACCATGAGAGTTTAGGAATTCGATTTCGTTATCCGATTAGTTTTATTTCATTTGTAAGACCTTGTCAAATCTTGTGAGATGGCTTACGTTAGGCTTGATTATTCATGTGAACCTCTTTGTTTGAAATTGAATTGGAGTGATTTCAAGTTTTATTGCTATCATGTGCATATGGGTAGTGTGATTTTACTAGCTAGGCCTTGTTCTATTCTAACTCCTCATCCACTCTGAAACCCATCAGATGCCTCCAAGACGTGACCCCGGATTCAACTTTCCGCCGGAGCTTACGCAATTGATCCAACAACAGAATGCTCTTATGCAGATGTTCATTCAGAACCAGAACCAGAACAACAACAACAACAACAACAACAACAACAACAACAACAACAACAACAACAACAACAACAACAACAACAACAACAACAACAACAACAACAACAACAACAACAACAACAACAACAACAACAACACACCGCCGCCACCCCCGGTTGACAGTCTTACCCGTTTTCTAAGGCTGAACCCACCCGTGTTCTCCAACAGCACAGAGCCGATCGTCGTAGATGATTGGCTCCACAAGATAGGAAGGGAGCTGGCCACGGTAGGATGCAATGATGCGGAGAAGGTGAAGTTTTCTACCCACCAGCTGGATGGACCGACAGCTGCTTGGTGGGAGAAGTACACCACCACATACCCCATGGAGAATGTGACTTGGGCTCAGTTCCAGCGGGCGTTCTGCACTGCTCATGTTTCAGCTGGAGCCATGAGTCTGAAGAAGAAGGAGTTCCACAGCTTGCGCCAGGGAGGACGCACGGTATCTCGGTATGTTGATGAGTTCAGTAAGTTGGCCCGTTACGCCCCAGAGGACGTGGCCACCGATGCAGCCAAGCAGGAGAAGTTTCTGGAGGGACTGAACTGAGTTGGGAGTTCAGTTGACTGTGGCAACATTTTCGGACTATCAAGAGCTGGTTGATAAGGCTATCATTCTTGAAGGCAAGCACCAGCAGATGGAGAATCGTAAGAGGAAGTACGGTCACGGGAAGTATAACTTGGGAGTTCAACCGAAACCTTGCTACAGCCCGTACTCAGGGAGTTCTGGATCAGTCACAAGCAAGTTTGGAGGGAATCACCATAACCATGGGGGGCACATTCACCATGGAGGGAATGGACACAACCACCATGGTCACAAGCAGGGCAATGGTAATGGAGGAAATGGCAATCAACAGCAGTTCAATTCTTCCACACCGATGAAGAAGGACCTGAGTCACATCACCTGCTTCAAGTGCAAGAAGATAGGTCACTACTCCAATGAGTGCCCTAAGGCGCAGAATGGAAATGGAAATGGCAATGGGAATTCTGGAGGCAAGAAGCCCAATCCTTTCACTAAGGGACATGTGAACCATGTCAATGTGGAAGAGGTTTATGAGTAGCCTGACGCAGTGATTGGTAAGTTCTTGGTTAATTCATTTCCATCACTCATCCTTTTTGACACTGGTGCATCGCATTCATTCATATCAAGGGGATTTGTGGATAAACATAAGTTGCCTACCATAGCTCTTAAGGCACCCATTCTAGTGAGTTCCCCAGGAGCCGAGTCTATGGCTAGTCAGGGATGTTTCCAATTGCCTTTGAACATAGGGGGGCATGTTTTTCCCACAGATATGATTATACTAGAACTGCAAGGGTTGTATGTAATCCTAGGGATGGATTGGATGTCCAAGTATGAGGGAAACATTGATTGTGCTAGTAGATCGATTTTTCTCACCACCCCAGAGAAGAAGAGGATCAAGTACGTATCCTGGCTTAAGCCTAAGAGGACTCAGGTGAACTCTCTTATGGGAGTTGTCCAGGAAGAAGTACCAGTGGTGAAGGATTATCCTGATGTATTTCTGGATGAGTTACTAGGTATGCCGCCAGATCGGGAGATTGAGTTTTTGATTGAGTTGCTGCCAGGCACAAGGCCTATCGCCAACAGGCCGTATCGAATGCCTGCTAATGATTTGGAGGAAGTCAAGAAACAGATTAAGGAGTTACTAGAGAAAGGGTATATTCGCCTGAGTTCATCACCTTGGGGAGCCCTAGTACTTTTAGTGGAGAAGAAGGATGGAACCTTGAGAATGTGTGTGGATTACCGCTCTTTGAATGAGGTGACCATCAAGAACAAGTATCCCCTACCGATGATCAATGACTTGTTTGACCAGCTAGAAGGAGCTAGTGTTTTCTCCAAGAACGATCTTCGATCGGGTTATCACCAGTTGAAGATTCGTGAGAAGGATATACCCAAGACAGCTTCTACCACAAGGTATGGGCTTTATGAGTATACAATCATGTCCTTTGGTTTGACTAATGCCCCTGCCTATTTTATGAACATGATGAACAAAGTATTCATGGAGTTCCTGGATAAGTTTGTTGTGGTATTCATTGATGACATATTGGTTTACTCCAAGAATGAGGAGGAACACGCTGAACATCTGCGCTTAGTTTTGGAGAAGCTCGGAGAACATCAACTTTATGCCAAGTTCAGCAAGTGTGAGTTTTGGCTGAAGGGAGTCGGATTCCTTGGACATGTAGTGTCAGGTGAAGGGATTGTTGTGGACCCTACCAAGGTAGAGTCAGTCACGGAATAGAATGCACCCACCACAGTTGGCGAGATTCGTAGTTTTCTTGGGCTTGTAGGATATTACCGGAGATTTATTGAAAATTTCTCCAAGATTGCCAGACCCATGACATCATTGTTGAAAAAGGACACCAAGTTCATTTGGACGGAAGAGTGTGAAGCCAGCTTTCAAGAGTTGAAGAAGCGTTTGGTTACAACCCCAGTGTTAGTCCTGCCTGACGTACACAAGGACTTTCAGGTGTAGTGTGATGCTTCACGTCAGGGACTTGGAGGTGTTCTTATGCAAGAGGGGAAAGTTGTAGCTTATGCTTCATGATAGCTTCGACCTCATGAGTTGAACTATGCCACGCATGATTTGGAGTTGGCAGCTGTAGTGCATGCACTCAAGACATGGAGACACTATCTTATTGGGAATCGTTGTGATGTTTACACGGATCACAAGAGTTTGAAGTATATCTTCACGCGGAAAGAGTTGAATCTCAGGCAAAGGAGATGGTTGGAACTTATAAAGGATTATGACATGACTCTGCATTATTATCCAGGAAAAGCCAACATTGTGGCAGATGCTTTGAGCCGTAAGAGTTATGTTAATACCCTTACAGCAGGAGGTTTACCTCAGGAGTTATGTGATGAGCTTAGAGACCTTCAATTGGAAATAGTTCCAAGAGGTTATGTTGCCGCACTCGAGGTGCAATCCACCTTGTTGGTAAGAATCAGAGAAGCCCAGAAGTTGGACCAAGGTATTGCTGAGATCAAAGAAATGATGAGCAAAGGGAAAGCAGAAGGATTCCGTGAGGATGAACATGGAACCATATGGTTTGAGCAACGGATTTGTGTACCCAATGACCCGAAGATCAGGAAGTTGATTCTTCAGGAGGCTCACGACTCACCATATTCGATACACCTAGGCAATACCGAGATGTATTTGGACTTGAAGGAAAGTTTTTGGTGGGCCGGTATGAAGCGAGAAATTGCCGAGTATGTGGCAATATGTGATGTATGTCAGAGAGTAAAGGCAGAACATGAGAAACCAGCAGGATTACTTCAGCCATTGCCGATACCTGATTGGAAATGGGATAAACTTGGTATGGAATTTATCACGGGGTTATCCAGGACCCGTTCGGGTTATGATTCCATTTGGGTGATAGTGGATCGTTTGACCAAGGTTGCTCACTTCATTCCAGTAAAGACCACCTATACAAGTGCTAAGCTGGCAAAGATATATATGACCACGATCGTATGTCTGCATGGAGTTCCCAGGAGCATCGTATCAGATAGAGGAACACAATTTACCTCAAAGTTTTGGAAACAGTTACATGAAACTTTGGGTACCAGGCTAGAGTTCAGTACAGCCTTCCACCCACAGACTGATGGGCAGACAGCGAGAGTCAATCAGATTCTAGAGGACATGTTGAGAGCGTGTGCGCTAGACTATGGGTCTAGTTGGTATGATAACTTACCCTACACAGAGTTCTCGTACAACAACAGCTACCAAGCCAGTTTGCAGATGGCCCCTTTTGAGGCATTGTATGGAAGGAAATGCAGGACACCTTTGATGTGGGATGGTGTAACATCCCAAATTTTCAATTTGGAATGTTATACATTAGATCATCATGCATATCATATTTTCTTGCATTTGGTCGATCCTAGAAACTTCACGCAACTCAAGGACCCTCGGAGAGAGTTGGAGATTTCGTTATTTTCAATTTTGAGTTTTCTCAAATTTTGAAAAGAGGATCTTTTGATTTTAGTTTTCCGATGTTTATTTGCACTTTATTTGGATATGGAATAATGCGTGTTTTCAAAATTTGCATCTAAGTCCCGAGAAAAGTTCATTTTGTTCGACTCATTTTTAGGAGTCGGGGAAAATTTACTTTGGGAATTTTGGAGTCCGTTTAGATGATCTTTTATTTGTTTTTCTGCGCGCGTAACCGTTTAAAAAAAATTCCGCAGTGCCGCTTGGGCCAAGGCCCAGCAGCCGACCGGACAGGCCTCCCACGCGCGCACGCCGCGCCTAGTGCAGCCACCGCCGCCGCCAAGTAGGAGTCCTACTCGGACTCCATCTCCCCCCCTCTTTCTTGCCCCCTCCCCCAAGTCTCCTCTCCCCTCCCCTCTTTAAATACCCCCACACCCCCCCTTTTTCCCCACACCAAGCCGCGCCCCACCCCGCGCCCCAAGCCGCGCCGCCACCCACGCCCCTCGCCCGCGCCGCCCTAGCGCCGCCGCCCCATAGCGCCGCCGCGCCGCCTAACGCCGCCGCCACCGCCGCCCCCTTGCGCCGCCGCCATCCAACGCCGCCGCCGGAGCCCCTCGCCGGAACCTGGTCGAGGTAGCCGCGCCGCGCCTCTCTTTATCCCCCGGTTCGGTTTGTCTTATAGACTGTTCCGATTTTCTTTTGGTTCTTTGTTTCGGTTTTCTTTTTCGAAACCCTAGATCGGTTTTTCGTTTTCTTTTCCGGTTTAGTTGCCTAGAGACCGTTCGCCGAACCATTCGTCCTAATGAACGTGCTCACCGGTTATTCCCGATTAACGAACGCCCGTTCGTTTAACCGTTCTTCTTTTTCTTTTCATCGGATTTATTCCGCGATCGCGATCTCAGATCCGATCTTCGTTCTAGTTTTTCTTCCCGCTCATTTATCGGAATCAGGTGATTCAAGCGCCTGGAGTTTCATTTCAAAACTGCCGTTCCGACTAATCAACTTAAACAAGTTTTTGCCACTGTAAACTTTGACCTAGTTTCCAACTGCTAGTACCGAGTTGTTTTCTTCTGCCGTTTGTTTTCCGTTGCTTTGTTCGGTTCGTTCTTTCCTGCAACCGGAGTTCTTAAGTTGAACTTTCTGGTTCGATCTCTTGTTCGAGTTGTACCTGTGCATTAGATGAGTACTTATTGTATGCTTGTTGTTTGTCTGTGATAGATTACCCGGATTGCGCCGCTTGTTACTTCGAATCTCTAGGACTCGCGGATCATCAGCAAGGCAAGTAACACTTTGATCATACCTTTTCTACAACCCAGTTTTATTGCATTAGATCCATCCTCACACATTGCATGATTAGGATCTAATTAAATTGTGGGATGGGAATTAGATGAGGTAGTACCTATTACCTGTTTATTATTGAAACCTTTGGGAGTTACTTCTACGTTTGCTTATTATGCCATGCTATGCTAGTAGACGTGGATTGGGTGAGTGATATCCATGATAGATGTGAGTGTGATAATTTTAAGGGTTTATCTAAGGTGGCAACTTAAACACACATCTGGGTGGATTGAGGCACCTGATGTCTATCAGGACTTGCCTGTTTTTCTTTTTGGATCGCCACCCAGGCTCAAAGGGATCATAAGATCTTTCATACTAGATACTTCCATGCGTAGCCACAAGCCAATATGGGCTCTGGCATAGTTGAATAAGTCGTGCGAACTCTTACAGGGTAGACTAGCAGATGTAAGGGAAAGTAGGTGTACCGGTCTATCCATCGTAAGGTGCTAGCGCTTCTGAAAGACTATGTCTCGGTCATCCGTTTCTCAAACACCTTGTAGTGTGAGAAATCCAACGGAAGCGATCGAGTCTTGTGGGGAAAAGTGCGCAAACCTCTGCAGAGTGTAATAAACTAATCATGATTAGCCGTGTCCTCAGTTATGGACATCTTGAGTATCTAGTACTTGAATATCATGTGAATTCCATTATGTTACTTCTAATTAATATTGTTAGGTTTTTAATTGTTCACTTAATTGGGATTGAGAATGCTGTCAACCATTCTCAATGTTTAACAAGTACCATGATAGTTAAATAAAATTTATTCCTTTGCAGTAGGGAAAAACTGGCTTTTCGCAAAACAGTAACCATAGAGCTTTCCACCAGCCAAATATGCATATAGTATAGCTGTTTCATTTCCATTACTCTCTATGTGTTACATTGCTAGCATATTCCATGTGCTGACCCGTTTTCGGGCTGCAACTTTAAATGTTGCAGACTTTAGAGACGACGAGTAAGGTGCTGTTAGGTCGTGGTTCTATACTCAGTGATGCCGTTGGAGTTGATGGACCCATTTAGCTTCCAAGTCTTCCGCTGTTATCTATATTAGATGGCCTTAAGCCATACTTATTGTAATAAGTTCTCTTTTGAGACACCGATGTAATAAGTGTGTGATTGCTACTCTGCTATAAATCCTTCGAAGTACTGTGTGGTGTCAGCATTACTGATCCAAGGATGACACCGGAGCACAGAGACTTGATCCATTCGGGTCGGGTCGCTACAGAGATGGTATCAGAGCACACGCTAACTGTAGGACACGACCACTAAGTTAAAGCCATAGATCACTATTCTCTCCTCATTTTCTAACTCCTCATCTTTTCTACTCTTTAGGATGAAGGACGCGAAGATCAAGTACGCTCAACCGGATGAAGGCACACCTTTTGGATTTCACTTGAAGGAAGTCACCAAGTACCTAAACATTGGATTACCAAGATTCACGGGAACCTTCAACGCCACTCTGTCTGAAGAGGAGCACTGGAAGATTCAAGCTCACGTTCCGGGAAGGACATTCGCGCCAATCACGATGCCCATAGATAGTGTTTTCAATGCACCAACCTGGAGTCTGGGAAAGAGCATGGCAGCCCATATCACCATAGGACGCATTGGAGAAGTATATCAAGAAGACCTCAAGGACACTATCTACCAGATTTGCGGACGCCGAGATGAACAATGGGAGTTAGTCAGCACCAAGAAGGATAGATCCATTGCATCATTTATCCAGGAGTTAAACCAGCACATTCGACGCCACGAGAACCAGATGTGCAATGATATGATAGATTTGAAGAATGCGAAGGCAAGGATCATCGAGCTAGAAGGAGAACTAAAGGCTACACGCAAGGACTACATGGACGAGATCGTAGCTCTAGCAAGACACAACGGCGATCTTAAGCAAGAGATTGAAGAACTCAAGAGGGAGTTAGCATCCAGGAAGGAAGGCATGTACGTCGCATGTCCGGACAACTAAATCATCATCAACGACACCGATTCGGATCCAAGTGAACCCGACTTTGAAGACGAAGCTGGAGCGGACATCATGGAGTCTTCCACCAGTTCAAATTTTTAGATGACCACCAAATATTAGTAGTATTTCCCCCATGTATACATTATAGTTCGAGCACTTTTGCGATAGCTAGATCGATTGTAAGCCCTTGTTTGAATTGAATGAAGTGATTTTGTGTGCATTTGCTCATGTGCATTGGGGTAGTGTTTTCTCTTTAGACCTCACTCTATTCTTAATTCTCATCTTTTCTAAAAACCCTCAGATGCCTCCGAGACGTGACAACGGATTTCCACCGGAGCTCACTCAGTTGATCCAGCAGCAGAATCAATTGATGCAGATGTTAGTCCAGAACCAGCAAAACAACAACAACAACAACAACAACCCACCACCACCACCACCTGTTGACCACTTAGCCCGTTTTCTTAGGCTAAATCCGCCAGTGTTTTCTAGTAGCACCGAGCTGATAGTAGCAGACGATTGGCTCCGCAAGATAGGAAGGGAGTTGACCACTACAGGATGCACAGATGGTGAGAAAGTGAAGTTTGCCGCACATCAGTTAGAAGGACCCGCGGCAGCATGGTGGGAGAATTTCACAGCCACCTTCCCAGTTGACACCGTCACATGGGATCAGTTTCAGCAAGATTTTCGCACTGCACATGTTTCAGCAGGAGCTATGGCCATGAAGAAGCGTGAGTTTCGCAACTTATGCCAAGGAGGAAGGAAAGTTGGCCAGTATGTTGATGACTTCAGCAAGTTAGCACGTTATGCCCCAGATGATGTTGCTACGGATGCAACTAAGCAGGAGAAGTTTCTGGAAGGACTGAATGATGAGTTGAGTATGCAGTTGATGGTAGCAAGTTTCAACAACTACCAGGAGTTCGTAGATCGTGCCATCATGATTGAAGGGAAGCAACAGCAGATTGAGAACCGCAAGAGGAAGTATGGACAGGGGAAGTATAACTCTGGAGCCCAGCAGAAGCCCCGTTTTACCCCTAAATCGGGATTTCAGTTTCAGCATACCCATGGAGGAGGTAGTTCGCACAACCACAATGGCAACAAGAATGGTAATGGGAATGGAGGAAGCAACGGCCAGAACCGTACCATCCCATCAACCCCATCCAAGAGAGATCTGAGTCAAGTCACCTGTTTCAAGTGTTCCAAGACCGGACATTATGCTAATGAATGTCCTGAAGGCCAGAATGGAAATGGCAATGGGAGCTCAGGGAAGAAGCCGAACCCTTTCAATAGGGGACAGGTGAACCACGTTAACGTGGAGGAGGTTGAAGATCAGCCTGATGCAGTAATCGGTAAGTTTTTGGTTAAGTCATTTACCGCACTCGTTGTTTTCGATACTGGTGCATCACATTCATACATATCAAGGAGATTTGTGAAAAAATATAGCCTGCCCACTAGGATTCTTAAAACACCTATGCTAGTAAGTTCGCCAGGAGCAGAATACATGGCCAGTCAAGGATGCTTTCAAGTGCCATTAAGCATAGGAAGGCATGTTTTCCCAACAGATTTAATTATTCTGGAATCCCAAGGTCTGGATGTAATTCTCGGTATGGATTGGCTGTCGATGTATGGAGGAAACATCGATTGTGCTAGTAAGTCAATTTTGCTTAGAACGCCAGAAGGAAGAAGGATCAAGTATGTATCCCGGCATGTGCCAAGTAGGACACAAGTAAATTGCCTAACAGGAGTAGTGCAGGAGGAAGTACCAGTGGTAAAGGATTTTCCTGATGTATTTCCTAAAGAGTTGCCAGGCATGCCACCGGATAGAGACATTGAGTTTTTGATTGAGTTATTGCCAGGTACAGGCCCAATATCAAAGAGACCATACCGGATGCCAGCAAAGGATTTGGTAGAAATTAAGAATCAGATTAAGGAGTTACTGGAGAAAGGTTACATACGCCCAAGTTCTTTGCCTTGGGATCACCCGTACTTCTAGTGGAGAAGAAGGATGGATCATTACGGATGGTTGTTGATTACCGTGGATTAAATGAAGTAACCATCAAGAACAAGTACCCACTGCCAATGATAAATGATCTGTTTGATCGTTTGCAAGGAGCTAAAGTGTTTTCCAAGATCGATTTGCGATCAGGGTACCATCAGTTGAAGATTCGAGAATAGGATATTCCTAAGACAGCTTTCACCACAAGATATGGACTGTATGAGTATACCGTTATGTCATTTGGATTGACTAACGCGCTTGCCTATTTTATGAACCTGATGAACAAAGTGTTTATGGAGTTTTTGGATAAGTTCGTCATAGTGTTCATTGATGATATCCTGGTTTATTCAAAGAATGAAGAAGAGCATAAGGAACATTTGTGTTTGGTTTTGGAGAAACTAAGGGAACATCAGTTATATGCCAAATTTAGCAAATGTGAGTTTTGGTTGAAGGAAGTAGGATTCCTCGGACACGTTATATCCGGAGAAGGGATAGCAGTTGACCCCACAAAGGTTGAGACCGTAACCGAATGGGAAGCACCAACAACAGTTGGAGAGATCCGGAGTTTTCTTGGACTCGCAGGATACTACCGGAGATTTATTGAGAACTTTTCAAAGATTGCGAAGCCTATGACGGAGTTGTTGAAGAAGGATACCAAGTTCAATTGGACTGAGGAGTGTGAGGCTAGTTTCCAGGAGTTGAAGAAACGATTGGTTACCTCACCAGTGTTGATTTTGCCAGATCAGACTAAGGATTATGAGGTGTATTGCGACGCTTCACGTCGAGGACTTGGAGCAGTGCTTCTGCAGGAAGGGAGAGTTGTTTCGTATGCTTCACGACAACTAAAGCCTCATGAATTGAATTACGCCACACATGATTTGGAGTTAGCAGCCATAGTGCATGCATTGAAGACATGGAGACATTTCCCCATTGGAAATCATTGTGAGGTTTACACGGATCACAAGAGTTTGAAGTACATTTTCACGCAGAAGGAGTTGAATCTCACACAAAGGAGATGGTTGGAGCTCATCAAGGATAATGATATGAGATTGCATTACCATCCTAGAAAAGCTAATGTAGTAGCTGACGCATTGAGCCGCAAGAGCCACGTCAATACGTTAATAACGGAGGAAATACCCAAGGAGTTATCAGAAAACCTTCGTGAACTAAGTTTAGAGGTAGTTCCGAAAGGCTATGTAGCAGCATTGGAGATTCAGTCAACATTGATGGACAAAATCAGAGAGGCTCAAAAATCTGACAAGGAGATTGCTTCTATAAAGAAGAAAATGAGCGAAGGAAAAGCAAAGGGATTTCGTGAGGATGAGCACGATACCCTATGGTTTGAGGACCGTGTTTATGTGCCAAATGATCCAGAGATCAGGAAGTTGATTCTACAAGAGGCACATGATTCACCATATTCGATTCACCCAGGAAATACCAAGATGTATTTGGATTTGAAGGAGACATTCTGGTGGACCGGAATGAAGAAGGATATTGCAGCATATGTAGCAGTTTGTGACGTATGTCATAGAGTGAAGGCAGAACATCAGAAGCCAGCCGGATTGTTACAACCATTGCCGATACCCGAAAGGAAGTGGGATAAGATAGGCATGGATTTTATCACAGGACTACCCAGGACGAAGGCAGGATATGACTCGATATCGGTAGTAGTTGATCGTTTGACGAAGGTAGCACATTTCATTCCAGTCAAGACCACTTACACCAGTGCTAAGTTGGCAAAGATATACATGACTAGGATCATTTGTTTGCATGGAGTTCCGAGGAGTATTGTATCAGAAAGAGGAACCCAATTTACCTCAAAGTTTTGGAATCAGTTGCATGAAACTTTGGGAACCAGGCTAGAGTTCAGCACCGCTTTTCATCCGCAGACAGATGGACAGACCGAGAGAGTCAATCAGATTTTGGAAGATATGCTGAGAGCTTGTGCACTAGATTATGGATCTAGTTGGGACGATAACTTGCCGTATGCGGAGTTTTCTTATAACAACAGTTACCAAACCAGTTTGAATATGGCACCTTTCGAAGCTTTGTACGGAAGGAGGTGCAGGACACCGTTGTCATGGGACGAAGTTGGAGACCGTCAATTCTTTGGACCAGATTTGATTAAGGAGTCTGAACGGAAAGTTAAGTTGATTCACGACAAGCTCAAGGTAGCCCAATCCAGGCAGAAGAGCTACGCAGATTCTAAACGCAAGGAGACAGTTTACGAAACCGGAGACAGGGTGTATCTCCGAGTATCCCCACTACGAGGAGTTAAGCGCTTTGGAGTTAAGGGAAAATTAGCACCGCGTTTCGTTGGACCATATAAGATCTTGCAACGTATGGGAGAAGACACTTATAAGTTGGAATTACCAGAGGGACCGTCAGGAGTTCATGACGTATTCCATGTTTCTCAGCTGAAGAAATGTCACGCCGAGATGGCGGAGGTACCTCTAAGAGATACAGTGCCATTGGAAGCGATTCAGTTGAAGGACGACCTAACGTATGAGGAGAAACCAGTCAAGATTCTCGAGTTTGCCAGCAGAGTTACCCGCAGCAAGGTTATCAAGTGTTGTAAAGTTCAGTGGAACCACCACTCCGAGGATGAAGCCCCCTGGGAGAGAGAAGAAGATTTTCTCAAGGACCACCCTCACCTATTTTCTAGCCAACCCGAATCTCGAGGGCGAGATTCATCTTAAGGGGGGTAGGTTTGTAACATCCTAAATTTTCAATTTGGAATGTTATATATTAGATCATCATGCATATCATATTTTCTTGCATTTGGTCGATCCTAGAAACTTCACGCAACTCAAGGACCCTCGGAGAGAGTTGGAGATTTCGTTATTTTCAATTTTGAGTTTTCTCAAATTTTGAAAAGAGGGTCTGTTGATTTTAGTATGGTGTTTATTTGCACTTTATTTGGATAGGGAAAAATGCGTGTTTTCAAAATTTGCATCTAAGTCCCGAGAAAAGTTCATTTTGTTCGACTCATTTTTAGGAGTCGGGGAAAATTTACTTTGGGAATTTTGGAGTCCATTTAGATGATCTTTTATTTGTTTTTCTGCGCGCGTAACCGTTTAAAAAAATCCACAGCGCCGCTTGGGCCAAGGCCCAGCAGCCGGCCGGCCAGGCCTCCCGCGCGCGCGCGCCGCGCCTAGCGCAGCCACCACCGCCGCCAAGTAGGAGTCCTACTCGGACTCCATCTCCCCCCCTCTTTCTTACCCCCTCCCCCAAGTCTCCTCTCCCCTCCCCTCTTTAAATACCCCCACACCCCCCCTTTTTCCCCACACCAAGCCGCGCCCCACCCCGCGCCCCAAGCCACGCCGCCACCCGCGCCCCTCGCTAGCGCCGCCCTAGCACCGCCGCCCCATTGCGCCGCCGCGCCGCCTAACGCTGTCGCCGCCCTAGCGCTGCCGCCCCATAGCGCCGCCGCCATCCAACGCCGCCACCGCCGGAGCCCCTCGCCGGAACCTCGCCGAGGTAGCCGCGCCGCGCCTCTCTTTCTCCCCCGGTTCGGTTTTTCTTATAGACCGTTCCGGTTTTCTTTTGGTTCTTTGTTTCGGTTTTCTTTTCCGAAACCCTAGATCGGTTTTTTGTTTTCTTTTTCGGTTTAGTTGCCTAGAGACCGTTCGCCGGACCGTTCGTCGTAACGAACGTGATCACCGGTTATTCCTGGTTAACGAACGCCCGTTCGTTTAACCATTCTTCTTTTTCTTTTCGTCGGATTTATTTCGCGATCGTGATCTCAGATCCGATCTTCGTTCTAGTTTTTCTTCCCGCTCGTTTATCGGAATCAGGTGATTCAAGCGCCTGGAGTTTCGTTTTGAAACCGCCGTTCCGAATAATCAACTTAAACAAGTTTTTGCCACTGTAAAATTTGACCTAGTTTCCAACTGCTAGTACCGAGTTGTTTTCTTCCGCCGTTTGTTTTCCGTTGCTTTGTTCGGTTCGTTCTTTCCTGCAACCGGAGTTCTTAAGTTGAACTTTCTGGTTCGATCTCTTGTTCGAGTTTTACCTATGCATTAGATGAGTACTTATTGTATGCTTGTTGTTTGTCTGTGATAGATTACCCGGATTGCGCCGCCTGTTACTTCGAATCTCTAGGACTCGCGGATCATCAGCAACGCAAGTAACACTTTGATCATACCTTTTCTACAACCCAGTTTTATTGCATTAGATCCA
Source organism: Triticum monococcum (assembly GCA_034509565.1). Taxonomy (NCBI): domain Eukaryota; kingdom Viridiplantae; phylum Streptophyta; class Magnoliopsida; order Poales; family Poaceae; genus Triticum; species Triticum monococcum. The sequence goes on along the minus strand of CM067843.1, from coordinate 549,279,355 downwards.
TCCTCACACATTGCATGATTAGGATCTAATTAAATTGTGGGATGGGAAGTAGATGAGGTAGTACCTATTACCTGTTTATTATTGAAACCTTTGGGAGTTACTTCTATGTTTGCTTATTATGCCATGCTATGCTAGTAGACATGGATTGGGTGAGTGATATCCATGATAGATGTGAGTGCGATAATTTTAAGGGTTTATCTAAGGTGGCAACTTAAAAATACATTTGGGTGGATTGAGGCACCTGATGTCTATCAGGACTTGCCTGTTTTTCTTTTTGGACCGCCACCCAGGCTCAAAGGGATCATAAGATCTTTCATACTAGAAACTTCCGTGTGCAGCCACAAGCCAATATGGGCTCTGGCATAGTTGACTAAGTCGTGCGAACTCTTACAGGGTAGACTAGCAGATGTAGGGGAAAGTAGGTGTACCGGTCTATCCTTCGTAAGGTGCTAGCGCTTCTGAAAGACTGTGTCTCGGTCATCCGTTTCTCAAACACCTTGTAGTGCGAGAAATCCAATGGAGGTGATCGAGTCTTGTGGGGAAAAGTGCGCAAACCTCTGCAGAGTGTAATAAACTAATCATGATTAGCCGTGTCCTCGGTTATGGACATCTTGAGTATCTAGTACTTGAATATCATGTGAATTCCATCATGTTACTTCTAATTAATATTGTTGGGTTTTTAATTGTTCACTTAATTGGGATTGAGAATGCTGTCAACCATTCTCAATGTTTAACAACTACCATGATAGTTAAATAAAATTTATTCCTTTGCAGTAGGGAAAAACTGGCTTTTCGCAAAACAGTAACCATAGAGCTTTCCACCAGCCAAATATGCATATAGTATAGCTGTTTCATTTCCATTACTCTCTATGTGTTACATTGCCAGCATATTCCATGTGCTGACCCGTTTTCGGGCTGCAACTTTAAATGTTGCAGAGTTTTCAGACGATGAGTAAGGTGCTGTTAGGTCGTGGTTCTATACTCAGTGATGCCGTTGGAGTTGATGGACCCATTTATCTTCCAAGTCTTCCGCTGTTATCTATATTAGATGGCCTTAAGCCATATTTATTGTAATAAGTTCTCTTTTGAGACACCGATGTAATAAGTGTGTGATTGCTACTCTGCTATAAATCCTTCGAAGTACTGTGTGGTGTCAGCATTACTGATCCAGGGATGACACCGGAGCACAGAGACTTGATCCATTCGGGTCGGGTCGCTAGAGATGGAGTTGGAGATCACAAGTTGTTTGGACCTGATTTGATCAGGGATTCTGAGGAGAAGGTCAAATTTATTCGTGATAGACTTAAGATAGCCCAATCAAGGCAGAAAAGTTATGCCGATGCTAAACGCAAGGAAGTGATCTATGAAGTGGGAGATAGAGCATATCTTCGAGTGTCTCCACTTCGAGGTATTAAAAGATTTGGAGTCAAAGGGAAGTTAGCACCATGATTTGTGGGACCATACAAAGTTCTAGAACATAGAGGAGAGGTTGCATACCAGTTGGAATTACCAAAGGCTTTGTTGGGAGTTCATGATGTGTTTCATGTTTCCCAGCTGAAGAAGTGTCATGCAGAGATGGCGGACATTCCTCTGAGAGATATAGTGCCACTCGAGGCAATTCAGTTGGAGAATACACCGAGGAGGAAGCCAGTTGGGAACGAGAGGAAGATCTTAGGCAGGACCATCCGCACCTTTTTGCTGGCCAACCCAAATCTCGAGGACGAGATTCATCTTAAGGGGGGTAGGTTTTTAACATCCCAATTTTATTAAATTTGGATGTTAATAGAATCATTTAATGCATCTCATATTTCTTGCATTTTGGAGTTTTTGAAATATTCAAATAATAGTTTTCCACTCGAGAAAAACAAATGAGAGGGGATAAGATGACTTCCTCAAAATATAAAAAAGTGGGAAATTTTATTTTGAATATTACTTTAAGTTTTGGAGTTGTTTGGTATTTATTTCCTTTGCAAAAAGTGCATTAGTTGCATTAGGAAAATTATTTTCAAAATGTGTTGTGCTTAAGTTAATGTTCAATAGGCTCTAAATATTATGTAGTTATTTTAGAAATTAATTGGGTGTTTTATTAATTCTTTTGAATTATTTAGGTCCACTTTAGCCTATTAAGATTCTTGAGACTGCAGAGAGAATCACTCGCACCAAGATCATCAGGTTCTGCAAGCTTCAGTGGAGTCACCACACCGAGGAGGAAGCCACTTGGGAACGAGAGGAAGATCTTAGGCAGGACCATCCGCACCTTTTTGCTGGCCAACCCAAATCTCGAGGACGAGATTCATCTTAAGGGGGGTAGGTTTGTAACATCCCAATTTTATTAAATTTGGATGTTAATAGAATCATTTAATGCATCTCATATTTCTTGCATTTTGGAGTTTTTAAAATATTCACATAATAGTTTTCCACTCGAGAAAAACAAATGAGAGGGGATAAGATGACTACCTCAAAATATAAAAAAGTGGGAAATTTTATTTTGAATATTACTTTAAGTTTTGGAGTTGTTTGGTATTTATTTCCTTTGCAAAAAGTGCATTAGTTGCATTAGGAAAATTATTTTCAAAATGTGTTGTGCTTAAGTTAATGTTCAATAGGCTCTAAATATTATGTAGTTATTTTAGAAATTAATTGGGTGTTTTATTAATTCTTTTGAATTATTTAGGTCCACTTTAGTGTTCGGTGTTTAAAAAAACGCACGCACGCACTCACCGCATCCTGGACCGAAACTGGGTTCATCCCAGGAGCGCCCCAGTTGGCCATTTGGCCCAAGGCCAGCGCCCCAGCGCCCGAAACCTCCCGCACCGGTCGACCGCTCCGCGCCCGCCCTCGCTCGCTACCGCTGCCGCCACTAACTGGTGGGCCCCGCTCCACCTCATCTCCCCCAACCTCTCACTTGCCCCGCTCGGATGAGCTCGCCTCCGCGCTCCCACAACCGTCGGCCGAGGCCCTCGCGGATAACGCTTATCCACGGCACCCGCACGCCCTCCCCTCGCCTATAAATGCCCCGGGCTCCACTCTGTCAATCTCGCCATCCCGCTTCTTCCCACGGCGCCCGTACCGCCCACAGTCGCCGCTTGGATCTCGTTGGCCGAACGGACCTCGCCGGAGCATTCCGCTGCCAGTCCTGCCGGAGACGACGCCCCGATGACGCCCGACCTCGCCGGAGCCCACAGAGCGCCGCCGCCTTCGCCTCGCCAACCCGACGCCCCTGAGGAGCCCCGACGCCACCATCCGGACGCCCAAGCCGCGCCGCACCTTCCCGTCTTCTTCTCCGACGCCGAGGACCGCCGTAGCCGCTGCCCGCCATCACCCGATGTCGCGCTGCCGTCCTCTGCTTGTCGCCGGCCACCACCACCCGCTATTGCCCGGAGTGCGAAGCAGAATATTATCAGTCTTTAGAATTCCACCAGCAGTACCAAGGCAAGTTGCATCTTGATCATGTTTCATTACCTATGTTTTTATTATGCACTTACTTCTTTGCGGTAGGACTGCATGGTAGGAAACTGGTGCCACACGACTTTGCTTTTCACCCAGTAGTTCATTAAGGTAGGTCTGAACCATATAACTTTGTCACCATCATTTTACTTTATGTTGCTATACTAAGTAGACGTGGATTGGGGAGTGATCATTGTGAGAGATGAGTGACAATGTAGTAAATAAGACCTAAGTTAAATAATGAACTACCTGGGCAGAAACTTGTGGGAATGGTGGCGAAGTAAAGTGGGGCACGCATGGGAAATCCATGGTGGTGCACCACTAGTGGACTGTCCGCTCAGGCTCAAAGAGATCAATCATATTCTCATGTCTAGAAGCTTACGTGTGTAGCCACAAGACAATATGGGCTCTGGCTTAGTTGAGTAGTTAGTGTGACCCCTTCCGGGATGGGCTAGCAGATGTAGAATGATGTAGGTGTAATGGCCTATCCGTGGGTTAAGGGGGAACATTTTCGAAAGGCTATGTCTCAATCTTCCGATCATGGAGGTGGTTGAGTCTTGTGGGGAAAAGTGCACAACCTCTGCAGAGTTTTCAACCTAGTCGATTAGTCGTGTCCCCGGTTACGGACAACTTGAGCATCTAGTAGTGGAAATGCTGGGAGATCTCCTCACCTTTAATTAAACAGTTGGGTTTTAAATGAAACTTGGGGACGGATGGAGTTGGATTTGCCAAATCATCCTATGCAAATGTGTAGTAGTAGAACAACAATCTTTTCTAATAGGGAAAAACTAGCTTTATGCAAAAACTAAACTTAGAACTTTCCACCAGCCAAACTGCATGTAAAAGTAGGTTCATTTCATTATGATGTGACTTGCCAGTACATTCAATGTACTGACCCATTTCGCTGCAACTTATCACGTTGCAGATATATCCGACGAGGATTAAGGTGCGATAGGTCGATGTTCTACACTCAACCTTGCTCGTGGAGTTGGACTCATTTACTTCTTTGCTTCCGCGGTATTTTCTTATTGGCTTTATGCCCTAATTTGTAATAAATATATTGCTCCTGGACTATCGATGCAATAAAGAGATGTGTGTTATTTCTGTTATTTCATCGAGTACTATGTGTGCTAGCAAGTCGATCCAGGGACTAGCACGGTAAGCACAGAGACTTTGACTCTTACCGAGTCGGGTCGCTACAGATATGGATAAACTAGGACAAGGTTTTACATCGGTCGATCCATTAGAAGAGATAGATATAGGAGATGGTTCAATTCCTAGGCCGACATTTGTAAACGAAAATTTAAGAGCCGATCATAAGGCCAAGTTGATCGAGCTATTAAAAGAATGTGTTTGTTGCTTTGCATGGGAATATCATGAGATGCCAGGTTTAAGCCGAGAGCTAGTGGAGCATCGGTTACCTATAAAGGCCAGTTTTAGGCCATATAAGCAATCGGCCAGAAAGTTTAATCCAAAAACGTATGACCGGATCAAGGAAGAGATCGGTCGTTTGCTTAAAGCTAATTTTATTAGACCTTGTAGGTATGCCGAGTGGATTTCTAACATTGTACTAGTAGAGAAGAAAGGCTCCGGCAAGTTGAGGGTGTGCATTGATTTCAGAGATTTGAATAGAGCTACACCTAGAGATGAATATCCTATGCCAATAGACGATATGCTTATTAATGATGCTTCTGGACATAAGGTCATTAGCTTTCTTGATGGTAATGCGGGGTATAATCAGATTTTTATGGCCGAAGAGGACATGTCCAAATCGGCTTTTCGATGTCCCGGTTTCCTTGGTTTATTTGAGTGGACAATGATGACCTTTGGATTAAAAAATGCCGGTGCCACATATCAAAGGGCTATGAATTTAATTTTTCATGATTTACTTGGTGTTATCCTTGAGGTTTATATTGATGATATTGTTGTCAAATCGGATGCTTTTGAATCTCATCTAGCCGATTTGCGCTTAGCTTTTGAAAGAATGAAGAAATATGGGCTGAAAATGAATCCTTTGAAGTGTGCCTTTGGTGTATCGGCTGGGAAGTTTCTGGGTTTCATTATTCATGAAGATGGCGTGGAAATTGATCCCAAAAAGATAGAAGCTATACAAAAAGTAGAGGCTCCAACATGCAAGAGAGATATGCAAAAATTCCTTGGCAAGGTCAATTATTTGAGGAGGTTCATAGCCAATCTATCAGGGAAGGTTGATGCATTTACTCCTATCCTTTGGTTAAAGAATGATGTTGATTTTACTTGGGTGGCAAAACAACAAGAGGCATTTGATATAATTAAGAAATATTTGTGCACTCCTCTGGTTATGAAAGCGCCCAAGCACAGGGAGCCATTTAGACTTTACATTGCAGCGGAAGAAGGTGTTATTGGTGCTGTTTTAACTCAAGAGATCGAAGGGAAGGAGCATGTTATTACTTATTTAAGCCAACGCTTATTGGACGCCGAGACAAGGTATACATTTATTGAGAAATTATGCTTATGCTTATATTATGCTTGTACAAAATTGAGACATTACCTAGTGCCTAGTACTTGCATTATAGCTTGTCAAACCGATGTCATCAAGTACATGTTGCATAGGCCAATTCTTAGTGGTAGAATTGGCAAGTGGGCTTATGCTTTAATTGAATATGATTTGGCTTATGAATCTCTGGAATCCATGAAATGCCAAATTGTTGCTAATTTTATTGTTGATCATCGGATTGATGACAAGCATGATATTGATATAAACCTTGTCTCGTTAGTATCATGGAGATTATCTTTTGATGGTTCAGTTTGTAGCAATGGCCAAGGTGTTGGTATTGTTTATATATCTCCTCATGGTGCTGTTTTTGAAGGCTCGTGCCGCTTAGAATATTTTTGCACAAATAATCAAGCCGAATATGAAGCATTGTTATTCGGCTTAGAGATGTTGCTTGCCATAGGTGCTACACATATTGAGGCTTTTGGTGATTCGTTATTAGTAGTGCAGCAAATATCCAAAGTTTTTCAGTGTTTTGACGAATCACTTAATGTTTATGTTGATAAGTGTCTCGATATAATTTCTACTTTAGATTATTTTAGCATTGCTTATATATCTAGACATGACAATTGGAAAGCAAATGGGTTGGCACAACAAGCATCCGGCTATCATGTGGATCATGGCATGTTTCATATTTCTCAAATGCCGATGTCTAGTCTTGCCAACAGAGGGGAGGCCGAACCGGAGCCCACCGTTTCGGCCACTAATGAAATATTCAATGCAAGAGAAAATCAAGACTGGAGGAAACCCATTGTTGATTATTTGTGTGATCCTAGTAGAAGGGTGGACAGGGATGTTCGGTGTATGGCTTTTAAATACACAATGAGAGATGATGGTCTCTATCGCCGAACGGTTGATGATGTTCTTCTAAAGTGCTTGGACAACGACCAAGCGAGAGTTGCTATGGGGGAGGTCCATGAAGGTATTTGTGGCACTCATTAGTCGGCTCCCAAGATGAAATGGTTGCTACAACGTGCTGGATTTTATTGGCCGACTATGATTAATGATTGCTTCAGATATTACAAAGGGTGTGAAGCTTGTCAAAAATTTGGTGATATTCAGTTGGCTCCTGCTACTATGTTACATCCCATTATCAAGCCGTGGCCTTTCAGAGGATGGGGTTTAGACTTTATTGGACAAATTCATCCGTCTTCCTCAAAGGGGCATCGGTTCGTATTGGTGGCAACCGATTATTTCACTAAATGGTCTGAAGCAGTACCTCTCAAGAACATGACACAAGTGGAGGTAATTAAATTCATAACCGAGCACATTATTCATAGATTTGGCATTCCTCAAACGTTAACTATAGATCAAGGCTCATCTTTTATGTCACACCAAGTCAAAGAATTTGCCGAATCTTATAACATAAAGTTGCTCAATTCCTCTCCATATTATGCCCAAGCCAATGGACAGGCTGAGTCTAGCAATAAAATTTTAATCAAACTCATCAAGAAGAGGATTGAGGATAATCCAAGGAGATGGCATGAGCTACTGTCTGAAGCTTTGTGGGCGCACAGAATCTCAAGGCATGGTGCTACAAAGGTAACTCCATATAAGCTCGTATATGGTCAAGAGGCCGTTTTACCAGTGGAAGTGAATTTGAATGCTTTGAGAATAGCCAAACAAAATGATTTATCGGCGGTGGACTTCTATAACTTGATGATGGACAATATTGATGAAGTCGCCGATAAACGTTTGTCTGCTTTGAATGCCATAAAGAGAGATAAGTTGACGATGGAAAGAACTTACAATAAGAAGGTCAAGTTGAAGAATTTTCAAGTTGGCGATCTTGTGTGGAAGGTGATTCTAACAATTGGTTTAAAAGACAGAAAATTCGGGAAGTGGTCTCCAAGTTGGGAAGGTCCTTTTAAGATTACAAGAGTGGTTCCCGGAAACTCATATTTGGTGGAATCCATACAAGGCACATTATTACCTCGAGCTCTCAATGGAAAATATTTAAAGAAATATCACCCAAGTGTGTGGCAAGAAGCCTAGATAGGCAATGGCCGATATATCACTATCGTCCTAAGTAAAGACATGGCCGATAAATAGCTATCGCCCTTAGCATAAACATGGCCGATATATAATTATTGCCCTAAGAAACTATAAATGGCCGATGGAGTGTTGACATTGTCCTTAGAACAAACAAGGTACAAGTTATTTTTCGGCACGCTAGCTTTGCCGAAAAACAGGGGGGCATGTGTTGACACGAGATTTTGGCACGGTCAAGAACTTAATTAATATGGCCTCAAATGGAGAAGCGATCTATATAAAAAAGTTCCGTATTGTCGATATGAACATCTTTGAAGTGTGGGCCATCGCCATCCGATCTCATCTCGTAGGCCGAAGTTGTGTTCGAAATACTGAGATTTTGTATTCAGAACAATATTCGGCTCATTACGCCCTCAAGACCGCCTCGTATGGAAAAATGATCTACACGGATTGTCTTCGTCTTGTCGAAACGATCGATTTTGATATAAAAATCGTTCCAATCCGAGTTAGTGTGCAAAAGTAGAGCTATTGGAGTGCAGCCCTATCATGAGGCGTGATGTGGCGCGCCCCATCAGACCTATGTCTGATGGGTAGCGCGAGGGAACGGTTGTTTTGCGTAACAGTCCATTTTGTGCGAGCGATTTGACCTTCAATATGACCTCTGATAAAAAACTGTTCAACACAAAAGTTTTTCGTCTCGTCGAAACGGTCAAGATTGCTTTTGGACTCGTTTCCATCCGAGATTGTCTACTGCCTCAAACATGACCCGCAAGGTGCAGCCAGGTTGTAAACCGAGCCGTTTTGGAAAGTTTGACTCCGGGTTGGAGCCAAACTAGGGTTTTGGATGTGAATCCAAGCCTTTTCCTTGCACGGGAAGTCCAACCGCCTCTTATATACCTAAGGGGTGACGGCCGATTGAACAACAACACACAATCGCAAAACCCATCTACAAACTTTCACCTCCTACCCTAGTTTTCTGCTTCTCGTTCATCGGTGTTCTTCGCTTCGGAGAGCTTCGATCTATGAAGCCCTAGGGGTGGGCGAACCGACCTAGGGCAGCCCATCACCGCCGTGCGTCCAGACGGGGTCTCTCCCGGCCGCGTGGGGTTTCGGGTCTTCAAAAGAGCTCGCTGGATTGTCTTGCGTATCGCGCTTCCGGTGAGCCTCCTTCGGTGACGTGTCCTGCATATCGCGCTCGACGCCGAGGGTACACGGTGACGTGTTCGTGTGCGAACAGAAACACAACGTAAACAACACCTGCACACAAATAACAACTACTCGCAACCCGATGTGTAAAAGGGGTTATCAATCCCTTTCGGGTAGTGGCGCCCCAAGATGGGCAAACAGACGTGAGAGAGTTGTAAATATTGATAGATCAGACGCCAAATAAAATAAATTGCACCAAGGTATTTTTGTATTTTGGATTAAACAGATCTGAAAATAAAAGACAAATAAAATAGATCACAAAGGCAAATAATATGAGAAAGAGCCCCGGGGGCCGTAGGTTTAACTAGTGGCTTCTCTCGAGAAAAATAGAAAACGATGGGTAAACAAATTACCGTTGGGCAATTGATAGAACTTCAAATAATCATGACGATATCCAGGCAACGATCATTACATAGGCATCACGTCCAAAATTAGTAGACCGACTCCTGCCTGCATCTACTACTATTACTCCACACATCGACCGCTATCCAGCATGCATCTAGTGTATTAAGTTCATGGAGAAACGGAGTAATGCAATGAGAACGATGACATGATGTAGACACGATCTATCTATGTAGAGATAGACCCCCATCGTTTTATCCTTAGTAGCAATGATACATACGTGTCGGTTCCCCTTCTGTCACTTGGATCAAGCACCGTAAGATAGAACCCACTACAAAGCACCTCTTCCCACAGCGTATCCCTTGAGCCCTTCGAAGCTACCCTTCAAGAACTCAAATCCACCGTGCGCTGGCCCCAAGGTGGGCGCCAACTATCGTGAAATTGTCACGGCAGATGTCCCGGTGAAAGGACTTAATCGTGGAGCCATCGCAACTAGGAAGATTAAAGGGGTTAAACAGGACAAAGGACACGAGAGGTTTATACTGGTTCGGCCCCTTGTGGTGAAGGTAAAGGCCTAGTCCAGTTGAGATGATATTGCTATTCGATGACCAAGCAGCAAATACGCTTAAGCTGGCTCTCGATCTGTTCTTTCTTGTCCTAAGCCGTCGTCGGGTCGTCCCCCTACATACACGGGTTGACGCCCTACGGCCTATAGAGTCCCGGCTGGCTCATACAACGTGTCTAGCTCGGTGATGTATCTTACATGCCTTACATTACAAGTCTATTCATACATGGAGGTTTATACATACGGGCCTTAAGCCGCCTCTGGGCTTGGGCCTATCATAAGCCTAATAGTGAACCACCATCTTGTATAATCTTGGGCTTCATTTAGGTAAAACAGCCATTGTGGTTGACCCAACTCCTCTTGGGCGGGTCATATCTGGTAGTCATATCCCCGACATTAGGCCCCATGTTGATTTAAACTTTGTTCATGTCAATCTTCAACACTTAGGAAAAATCCATCTACCACTATTGTGAAAGCCTTGTAACCCGCCATGACGTCATCTCCAGGAATTTTGGAAACCCGCCACGACGTCAGCTTAATGGATCTTTATCTTAAATGCCTTCCGAAAATCGAGGCGTCCAATTAGCAGGATAATTATCATTTTGGCCTCCTCGTCTTTCTTGCCTTCCTATCGCCCTTTCCTTATAAATAGGATCCGAAAGCCATCTCACATTTTTCTCCTTTTTCCTTCTCTTGCAACCCCTCTGCCACTCGATCTCCACCGCCGCCGCAGAGCACTTCGTCTTCTTCAACCTCGGCCGCTGAATCAACCTGAGTCAATCCAGACAACAGCGGCAACCCTCCACAGCAGATCTGCAGCTGTAAGTTTCTGCTTTTTCGTACCTTAGATCCGCACTAGGGTTTGCGAGCTTCTTCGTGTTCTTCATAGTTCATCCTCCAGGCTATACCACGAGCCTCTTTGATCTAAGAACGGTGTTAAACTGATGTGGTAGCCGTTTTATTTCCACTTTCAATATCAGTAGATCCCCTTTCTTGGAAGAAAAATCGTGTGCAAGCTCATGCACTCATCTGTACTGACTTTTAGGTCAAGATTTATTTTTCTTTTCTGAACAGCCGTTGATCCAAAGTAATATCTGCAGTCTGTGAAACTTGTTTACCTCAGTACTTAACCAATTTTTTATCACTGGCAACTTTTGAATATCCTTAGTCATGGCGGCTTACCATGCCGGCTTATTTTTCCTTCATATACCATTAGCCCTTATTTAAGCAGCCATTACACATCTGTATTGCAATCATTGACCTATGATTCCACCAATTAACTTGAACCAGCAAATTACTTCCTTTTTAGCTTGTTTTTTTGCCATGCCGCCAAAGATGACAACATTTTGCAACTGGGTCCCTTCCACAGTCACTGAGGACACTCTGAAGGATTTTGTCACCGTTGGGTATTTACCAGAGAAGAGCGTCATGTCCTACCGCGCCCCTGACCCGGCCTTAGAAAAGCCTCAGCCAAAAGATGGTGAAATCATTGACTTTACTGATCATATGAACCGGGGTTTTTCACCGCTCCGCTCAAAATTCTTTAGAGAGGTCCTGCATTTTTTCAAGATTCATCCGCAAGACATTGGACCCAATTCCATATCAAACATCTGTAATTTCCAAGTTCTCTGCGAGGTTTATCTTCAAGAAGAACCTACTGTTGAACTCTTCAGAGAGTATTTCTATTTGAACTACAAGAATGAATACACCAACGGCCCCAGGTTCGAACTTGGTGGGATTTCGATTCTGCGCAGACGAGATGCTGTCTTTCTTTAGTAGTCTTGCCAGGACATCCCAAGGACTGGAACCAAACTTGGTTTTATTGCAAAGACACGTCGCCAGCAGATGAAAAACCAATGCTAGGTTATCGCGCTGAGCGTCTTGATGCTAAGTATTCACTCCCTGATAAGCTTTCTGCCGCTGAACGTAAGAAACTCATCCCAACCATCAAAAGGGTTCAAGCCTTGCTAGGAAATGGCTTAACTGGAGTTAACTTGATTCGCTGTTGGATCGCATGGCAGATCATCCCTCTGAGCTGCTGATCTGACTTGATGTACAACTACACCGGAGGAGCAGACGATCCGTTGCGCCATAGCTCCCTACGTCTGACTGAAGAAGCGATCGTTGAAATGTCAACCACCCTCGTCAACAGCAAATATGAAGATTGAAGCAAAGTAGGATTGAATCCTTTCTGCAAACTTAACCCGGCACTAGAGGTAAATCCCCTTGACTCCTTTTTCTTCAGTAGTTAAGTATTTGCATGAGTTTCAACCTGTTATTTTCCTACAGGCTAAATCTGAGTTTTGGAAGGCCAAATATGATCATGAGGCTGCCAAAAAAGCTAGAGCTGCCGCAATAGCTGCCAAGAAGATGACCAAAAATCTAAGAAGAAACCAACTGCTTCTGACATGTTCAAGTTGGATGATGTTTCTGAGTCGGAGGTAGCCCTTGACTCTCTTGGCCTGCTTTTTAACAACCTTATTGACACTAACTATTACCAGGATGACACAGGGGCTAGCCAGGCAGTAGAAGAAGAGGTAACTATTATTTCCTCCGACTCAAAACCTTTGCCAAGGCAGAAACCTTGGCGGGTAACCCAGAAACTAAGGTTTTCACACCCCTTGGATTATTTAGATCCTCATTTTCTTTTGAAAAAGCAGCAACATGAGAGCCGCCGTCACACCCAGACCAGTGGAGATGATGAGTTACCCTCCGGCTTACCAAAAACTCCTCGAAAAAGCCAGAATGAGGTTTGATACATCTCCAACGTATCTATAATTTTTGATTGCTCCATGCTATATTATCTACTATTTTGGACTATATTGGGCTTTATTTTCACTTTTATATTATTTTTGGGACTAACCTATTAACCGAAGGCCCAACCTAGAATTGTTGTTTTTTTGCCTATTTCAGTGTTTCGGATAAACAGATTATCAAACAGAGTCCAAACAGAATAAAATCTTCGGAAACGTGATTTTCTCATCGAACGTGATCCAGGAGACTTGGACCCTACTCCAAGTCATCAAAGAGGTGGTCACGAGGGTGGGGGCGCCCCCCCTAGGGCGCGCCCCCTGCCTCGTGGGCCCCTCTGTGCTCCACCGACGTACTCCTTCCTCCTATATATACACACGTACCCCCAAACTATCAGAACAGGAGCCAAAAACCTAATTCCACCGCCGCAACTTTCTATATCCACGAGATCCCATCTTGGGGCCTGTTCCGGAGCTCCGCTGGAAGAGGGCCGTCATCACGGAGGGGTTCTACATCATCCTAGCCCCTCCGATGAAGTGTGAGTAGTTTACCTCAGACCTTCGGGTCCATAGTTAGTAGCTAGATGACTTCTTCTCTCTCTTTGAATCTCAATACAAAGTTCTCCCCCTCTCTTGTGGAGATCTATTCGATGTAATCTTCTTTTTGCGGTGTGTTTGTTGAGACCGATGAATTGTGGGTTTATGATCAAGTCTATCTATGAATAATATTTGAATCTTCTCTGAATTCTTTTATGCATGATTGGTTATCTTTGCAAGTCTCTTCGAATTATCCGTTTGGTTTGGCCAACTAGATTGGTAGTTCTTGCCATGGGAGAAGTGCTTAGCTTTGGGTTCGATCTTGCGGTGTCCTTACCCAGTGACAGAAGGGGAAGCAAGGCACGTATTGTATCGTTGCCATCGAGGATAACAAGATGTGGTTTATTTCATATTGCATGAATTTATCTCTCTACATCATGTCATCTTGCTTAAGGTGTTACTCTATTTTTAACTTAATACTCCAGATGCATGCTGGATAGCGGTCGATGAGTGGTGTAATAGTAGTAGATGCAGAATCGTTTCGGTCTACTTGCCACAGACATGATGCCTATATACATGATCATGCCTAGATATTCTCATAATTATGCTCAATTCTATCAATTGCTCAACAGTAATTTGTTCACCCATTGTAGAATACTTATGCTCTTGAGAGAAGCCACTAGTGAAACCTATGCCCCCCGGGTCTATTCTCATCATATCAATCTCCATCACTTTTATATTGTTTTGCTATTTACTTTGCCTTTACTTTTTACTTTGCATCTTTATATCAAAAATACCAAAAATATTCTATCTATCAGATATCACTCTCGTAAGTGACGTGAAGGGCTTGACAACCCCTAATCGCGTTGGTTGCTAGTAGCTATCGCTTTGTGCAGGTACAAGGGACTTGAGCGTGGGCTCCTACTGGATTGATACCTTGGTTCTCAAAAACTAAGGGAAATACTTACGCTACTCTGCTGTATCATCCCTTCCTCTTCGGGGAAAACCAACGCAAGCTCAAGACGTAGCAAGAAGGATTTCTGGCGCCATTGCCGGGGAGTCTACGCAAAAAGTCAATATACCAAGTACCCATCACAATCCCTATCTCTCGCATTACATTATTTGCCATTTGCCTCTCGTTTTCCTCTCCCCCCCCCCCAATTCACCCTTGCCGTTTTATTCGCCCTCTCTCTCTTTCCTCCCTCTATGTTTGCCTCTTTTTGTCCGCTTGCTATTTGTTTGCTCATGTGTTAGGTTGCTTGTTTGTCGCGATGGCTCAAGATACTACCAAATTGTGTGACTTCACAAATACCAATAATAATGATTTCCTTAGCACTCTGATTGCTCCTCTTACCGATGCTGAATCTTGTGAAATTACTACTGCTTTGTTGAATCTTGTTATGAAAGATCAATTCGCTGGCCTTCCTAGTGAAGATGCCGCTACTCATCTGAATAGCTTTGATGATTTATGTGCTATGCAAAAGAAAAAAGATGTCAATAGTGATGTCGTTAAATTGAAGCTATTTCCTTTTTCGCTTAGAGATCATGCTAAAGCTTGGTTTTCGTCTTTGCCTAAGAATAGTATTGATTCATGGAACAAATGCAAAGATGCTTTTATCTCTAAGTATTTTCCTCCCGCTAAGATCATCTCTCTTAGAAACGATATAATGAACTTTAAACAACTTGATCATGAACATGTTACACAAGCTTGGGATAGAATGAAATTAATGATACGTAATTGCCCTACTCATGGTTTGAATTTGTGGATGATTATACAAAATTTTTATGCCAGATTGAATTTTGCTTCGAGAAATCTTTTAGATTCGGCCGCGGGAGGCACTTTTATGGAAATCACTTTAGGAGACGCTACTAAACTCCTATATAATATTATGGTTAATTATTCTCAATTGCATACTGAAAGAACTTCTAATAAAAAAGTGCATGCGATAGAAGAAATTAATGTGTTGAGTGGAAAGATGGATGAACTTATGAAATTATTTGCTACTAAGAGTGTTTCTTCTGATCCTAATGATATGCCTTTGTCTACTTTATTGAGAATAATAATGAATCTATGCATGTGAATTTTGTTGGTAGGAATAATTTTGGTAACAACACTTATAGAGAGAATTTTAATCCTAGGCCATATCCTAGTAATCTTTCTAATAATTATTGGAATTCCTACAACAACTCTTATGGAAATTATAATAAGATTCCCTCTGATTTTGAATCTAATATTAAAGAATTTATTTATTCGCAAAAGAATTTTAATGCTATGATTGAAGAAAAATTGCTTAAGATTGATGATTTGGCTAGAAACGTTGATAGAATTGCTCTTGATGTTGATGCTTTGAAACTTAGATCTATTCCACCTAAGCATGATATTAATGAGTCTCTAAAAGCCATGAGAATTTCAATTGATGAGTGTAAAGGAAGAACCGCTAGGATGCGTGCTTCCAAAGATGCCTTTATTAAAGAGTGTTCTTCCAATTCCTATGAAAATCAAGATGAAGATCTAAAAGTTATTGATGTGTCTCCAATTAAATATTTATTTTGCAATATGAATCTTGATGAAAATGAATATGATCTTCCTTTACCTAGAAGGCGTTCTAAAAATTCGGAGTGCTTAGATCTTAATGATGAAATTGATGAAAGTGGGATTGAAAGAAATAAAAATCTAGATGTTGCTAAACCCACTATATTGGATTTCAAGGAATTTAATAATGAAAATTGCTCTTTGATTGATTGTATTTCCTTGTTGCAATCCATGCTAAATTCTCCAACTGCTTATAGTCGAAATAAAGCCTTCATCGAACATATTGTTGATGCCTTGATGCAATCTTATGAAGAAAAACTTGAGTTGAAAGTTTCTATCCCTAGAAAACTCTATGATGAGTGGGAACCAACTATTAAATTAAAATTAAAGATCATGAGTTTTATGCTTTGTGTGATTTGGGTGCTAGTGTCTCTACTATTCCCAAGACTTTGTGTGATTTTACTAGATTTCCATAATTTTGATGATTGCTCTCTAAACTTGCATCTTGCGGATTCCACAATTAAGAAACCTATTGGAAGAATTAATGATGTTCTTATTGTTGCAAATAGGAATTATGTTCCCTTAGATTTCATTGTTCTTGATATAGATTGCAATCCTTCTTGCCCTATTATTCTTGGTAGACCTTTCCTTAGAACGGTTGGTGCGATTATTGATATGAAGGAAGGGAATATTAGATTTAAATTTCCATTAAAAAGGTCATGGAACACTTTCCAAGAAAGAAAATAAAATTACCATATGAAACTATCATGAGAGCCACTTATGGATTGCCTACCAAAGATGGCAATACCTAGATCTATCCTTGCTTGTTATGCCTAGCTAGGGGCGTTAAACGATAGCGCTTGTTGGGAGGCAACCCAATTTTATTTTTATTCCTTGATTTTTCCTCCTGTTTAGTAATAAATAAATTATTTAGCCTCTGTTTTGGTTGTGTTTTTTGTGTTTAATTAGTGTTTGTGCCAAGTAGAACCGTTGGGAAGACTTGGGGAAAGTCTTGTTGAACTTGCTGTAAAAAACAGAAACTTTAGCGCTCACGAGAACTGCTTTCATTTTTATTTTAAGAGTGATATTTAGTTAATTATTTTTGAAGATGATTAATAGATAAATTCATCACGTCGAGAAATTTATTTTAGAATTTTTGGGGTTCCATACTTGCGCTACCTACAGATTACTACAGACTTTTCTGTTTTTGACAGATTCTGTTTTTCGTGTGTTGTTTGCTTATTTTGATGAATCTATGGCTAGTAAAATAGTTTATAATCCATATAGAAGTTGGAATACAGTAGGTTTAACACCAATATAAATAGAGAATGAGTTCATTACAGTACCTTGAAGTGGTATTTTGTTTTCTTTCGCTAACGGAGCTCACGAGTTTTCTATTTTGAGTTTTGTGTTGTGAAGTTTTCAAGTTTTGGGTGAATTCTTTTGATGGATCATGGAACAAGGAGTGGCAAGAGCCTAAGCTTGGGTATTCCAATGGCACCCCCATGATAATCCAAGGACACCAAAAAGTCAAAGCTTGGGGATGCCCCGGAAGGCATCCCCTCTTTCGTCCACTTCCATCGGTAATTTACTTGGAGCTATATTTTTATTCACCAACATGATCTGTGTTTTGCTTGGAGCGTCTTATATTATTTGTGTCTTTGTTTGTTAGTATGCCACAATCATCCTTGCTGTACACACCTTTTTAGAGAGCCATACATGAATTAAAATTTGATAGAATACTCTATGTGCTTCACTTATATCTTTTGAGCTAGATAATCTTGCTCTATGTGCTTCACTTATATCTTTTGAGCTAGATAATTTTACTCTATGTGCTTCACTTATATCATTTGAGCTAAGTAGTTTTGCTCTATGTGCTTCACTTATATCTTTTGAGCATTATAATTTTGCTCTATGTGCTTCACTTAGATCTTTTAGAGCATGGTGGTGGATTCGTTTTAAAGAAACTATTGATCTCTCATGCTTCACTTAAATTAATTTGAGAGTCTCTTAATAGCATGGTAATTTGCCTAATAATAATATGCTTGGTATTCAAGATTTGTGAAACTTTCTTTTGAGTGTGTTGAATGCTAAGAAAAGATTGAAGCATGATAATTGTTTTGAGATATGGGGGTGATAATATTAAAGTCATGCTAGTTGAGTAGTTGTGAATTTAAAGAATACTTGTGTTGAAGTTTGTGATTCCCGTAGCATGCACGTATGGTGAACCGTTATGTGATGAAGTCGGAGCATGATTTATTTATTGATTGTCTTCCTTATGAGTGGTGGTCGGGGACGAGCAATGGTCTTTTCCTACCAATCAATCCCCCTAGGAGCATGCGCGTAATACTTTGCTTTGATAACTTCTAATTTTTTGCAATAAGTATATGAGTTCTTTATGACTAATGTTGAGTCCATGGATTATACGCACTCTCACCCTTCCACCTTTGCTAGCCTCTCTCATACCGCACAACTTTTGCCGGTATCATACACCTACCATATACCTTCCTCAAAACAGCTACCATACCTACCTATTATGGCATTCCCATAGCCATTCCGAGATATATTGCCATGCAACTTTCCACCATCTAGTTCATCATGACATATCCATCATTGTCATATTGCTTAGCATGATCATGTAGTTGACATAGTATTTGTGGCAAAGCCACCCTTCATAATTCTTTCATACTTGTCGCTCGTGATTCATTGCATATCCCGGTACACTGCCGGAAGCATTCATATAGAGTCATACTTTGTTTTAGTATCGAGTTTTAATCATTGATTTGTAAATAAATAGAAGTGTGATGATCATCATTCAATAGAGCATTGTCCCAAAAAAAGGGCCAAAGAAAAAAAGAAGGCCCCAAAAAATGGGCAATGCAACTATCCTTTTTCCACACTTGTGCTTCAAACTAGCACCATGATATAGCAAGTCTCATATATTGTGCTTCAAAGTAGCACCATGTTCTTCATATAGAGAGTCTCATATGTTGTCACTTTCATATACTAGTGGGAATTTTACGTTATAGAACTTGTCTTGTATATTCCAATGATGGGCTTCCTCAAATTGCCCTAGGTCTTCGTGAGCAAGCAAGTTGGATGCACACCCACTAGTTTCTTTTGTTGAGCTTTCATACATTTATAGCTCTAGTGCATCCGTTGCATGGAAATCCCTACTCACACATTGATATCTATTGATGGGCATCTCCATAGCCCGTTGATACGCCTAGTTGATGTGAGACTATCCTCTCCTTTTTGTCTTCTCCACAACCACCATTCTATTCCACCTATAGTGATATATCAATGGCTCACGCTCATGTATTGCGTGAAGATTGAAAAATTTAGAGTATGAAACAATTGCTTGGCTTGTTATCGGGGTTGTCCATGATTTAAATACTTTGTGTGGGGAAGATGGAGCATAGCCAGACTATATGATTTTGTAGGGATAACTTTCTTTGGCCATGTTATTTTGAGAAGACGTAATTGCTTTGTTAGTATGCTTGAAGTATTATTATTTTCTATGTCAATACAAACTTTTGTTTTGAATCTTTCTAATCTGAATATTCATACCACAATTAAGAAGATTTGTATTGAAATTATGCCAAGTAGCACTCCGCATCGAAAATTCTCTTTTTATCATTTACCTACTCGAGGACGAGCAGGAATTAAGCTTGGGGATGCCTGATACGTCTCCAACGTATCTATAATTTTTTATTGCTCCATGCTATATTATCTACTGTTTTGGACTATATTGGGCTTTATTTTCCACTTTTATATTATTTTTGGGACTAACCTATTAACCGGAGGCCCAACCCAGAATTGTTGTTTTTGCCTAATTCAGTGTTTCGGATAAACAGAATATCAAACGAAGTCCAAACGGAATAAAATCTTCGGAAACGTGATTTTCTAACCGAACGTGATCCAGGAGACTTGGACCCTACTGCAAGGGATCAAAGAGGTGGTCACGAGGGTTGGGGGAGCCCCCCTAGGGCGCGCCCCCCTGCCTCGTGGGCCCCTTGGTGCTCCAACGACGTACTCCTTCCTCCTATATATACACACGTACCCCCAAATGATCAGAACAGGAGCCAAAAACCTAATTCCACCGCCGTAACTTTCTGTATCCACGAGATCCCATCTTGGGGCCTGTTCCGGAGCTCCACCGGAAGAGGACCGTCATCACGGAGGGCTTCTACATCATCCTAGCCCCTCCGATGAAGTGTGAGTAGTTTACCTCAGACCTTAGGGTCCATAGTTAGTAGCTAGATGGCTTCTTCGCTCTCTTTGAATCTCAATACAAAGTTCTCCCCCTCTCTTGTGGAGATCTATTTGATGTAATCTTGTTTTTGCGGTGTGTTTGTTGTGACCGATGAATTGTGGGTTTATGATCAAGTCTATCTATGAATAATATTTGAATCTTCTCTGAATTCTTTTATGCATGATTGGTTATCTTTGCAAGTCTCTTCGAATTATCCGTTTGGTTTGGCCAACTAGATTGGTAGTTCTTGCCATGGGAGAAGTGCTTAGCTTTGGGTTCGATCTTGCGGTGTCCTTACCCAGTGACAGAAGGGGCAGCAAGGAACGTATTGTATCGTTGCCATCAAGGATAACAAGATGGGGTTTATTTCATATTGCATGAATTTATCTCTCTACATCATGTCATCTTGCTTAAGGCGTTATTCTGTTTTTAACTTAATACTCTAGATGCATGATGTCGGTGTCAAAACTGGCAGATCTCGGGTAGGGGGTCCCAAACTGTGCGTCTAGGCCGGATGGTAACAGGAGGCAGGGAACACGATGTTTTACCCAGGTTCGGGCCCTCTCGATGGAGGTAAAACCCTACGTCCTACTTGATTAATATTGATGATATGGGTAATACAAGACTAGATCTACCACGAGATCAAGGAGGCTAAGCCCTAGAAGCTAGCCTATGGTATGATTGTTGTATATGGAGTTGATTTCCTATGGACTACAACCCTCCGGTTTATATAGACACCGGATAGGATTAGGGTTACATAGACTCGGTTACAATGGTAGGAGATCTTGAATATCCGCATCGCCAAGCTTGCCTTCCACGCCAAGGAAAGTGCCATCCGGACACGGGACGTAGTCTTCAATCTTGTATCTTCATAGTCCTGGAGTCCGGATGAAGGTATAGTCCGGCTACCCGAACACCCCCTAATCCAGGACTCCCTCAGTAGCCCCTGAACCAGGCTTCAATGATGACGAGTCCGGCGTGCAAATTGTCTTCGACATTGCAAGGCGGGTTCCTCCTCCTAGTCCTTCATAGAAGATTGTGAACACCAAGAGTAGTGTCCGGCTCTGCAAAATAAGCTTCCACACATTGCCATAGAGAGAATAATATTAACACAAATCAAATCCGCTGACGTATTCCGCAGTGCGTCATCACACTACGGCCAAGTCCTTTACTCAAATCGTTTTCACTTTTCCACCTCAGTGTGTTTTGCGAGGCGGTTCCCTTGGCTTGTCTTGTCAAAGCAGAGATCGTGTACCCCCCTTTTACGGGATTCTCATCAATACGGACGTGTGCAACCCAATCGTGCCACTTATCACGGCGCTTGGGAGGCAAGCGAGTTTTACTAGGCCGGTGGGGATGCACAACCACATCCGCCCATATAAGGGGATAAGGATCCACCTTTTTACCTACGCCTTCTTCCTCCTTTGCCTATCCATCTCCTGCGCACTCGAGCTCCAGCGCCCAAGCCCGCACTTCCCACCTCAACCTTCTCCAGCAATGTCCGGAGCGGGAGGCAAGTGGATGGTCTCCTCCACCACGGAGGGCCAAGTCAAGAAGCTAAGGAAGGACGGATACCTGTCCAAGGACATCGCGCACCGGCTTCCCGAAAAGGGCCAGCTTCTCCCCACCCCAAGGCCCCACGAGAGGGTAGTATTTCTTCCCCACTTCCTCCGCGGACTGGGTTTTCCACTTCACCCATTTGTCCGGGGGCTCATGTTCTACTACGGCCTGGATTTCCACGATCTGGCCCCGAACTTCATCCTCAACATCTCGGCGTTTATCATCGTGTGCGAGGCTTTTCTCCGCGTCCGCCCCCATTTCGGCCTCTGGCTCAAGACCTTCAACGTCAAGCCCAAGGTGGTGCGCGGCAGCCAGGCGGAGTGCGGAGGCGCCATGGCGGGCAAGATGGCCAACGTCCTATGGTTCGAGGGCTCTTTTGTGGAGACCCTAAAGGGATGGCAATCCGGGTGGTTTTACATCACCGAGCCGCGCGATCCAAAATGGACCGCAGCCCCCGAGTTCCGATCCGGACCCCCCACACGGCTTGTGTCCTGGAAAGAGACGGGCCTGTCATGGGGTGACGAAAAAGAGGTGACCGGATTGCAAACATGCATCCAGTCCCTGGTGAACAAGCCAGTCCGGCTTGTTAATGTAGTCCAGGTTATGCTCGTCCACCGGATCCTCCCGTGCCAACAACGGGATTTTAATCTGTGGGAGTTCGACCCGGCGCAGCATCAAACCCTCAGCAGGCTCTTCGACATGACATACGAAGACGCCTGGAAGATGCTATTCAAGGGCGCCAAGGCTCCCGCATCCTCTTCCGGGGACCACGGATACAGCTCGCAGCATCACTCTAGCGAGGTAAGCCATCTACACCTTTACATGATGTTAAGATTTTTTTCATAGTTTGACTCTATGCGGGATCTAAACTCCCTTACCTTTGACAGGCTTGGCGGGCGATATCCGGACCGATTAACTGTCCGGCTCCGCTGCCCGAAGACCCAGCTCCAGCTCTACTAGTGAAGCTGCTAGCTCCGGCGCCTTATGTGGTGCCGGAGAAGAAGGCCAAGAAGAAGAAGACCACTGGGACTTGAAAGAGTGCCCGCAACATGGTGGTGTCGGACTCGTCATCTGACGAGTCCGAGATGCCCTCCTCCCATGAAAACAAGGAGGAGGAAGAAGAGAACTCCCGCCCCCAGCGGAGGGAGGAGAGAAGAGGAAGGCCGCCCCAACGGGGGAGGCCGAGGGGTCTAGGAAAAGGAAGACCCCTCCGCCGGACTACGCCCCCGACGCCGAAGAGGGCGAAGAGGAGTGACTAGACAGGGCAAGCGTCCGGCGAAATCATAAGTTCGGATATCAGAGTAACTCATGATGTGCCTTTGTTGCACAGCTTTCCCTAATGTCGAATGTAATTATGTAGTCCGCCCTGGGCCGGACTCGACGAGTCATCGAGCGGCTCCCTGAATTCATCGGACGTGAACTCAGTTCCGCCCGCTGTCTCCCCCCGCACCGCGGACGATGCCGAGGTGGCGTCGCGACAAGCCCCGGGGCAGGAGGAGGTGGTCCCGGAGGAGCCGCAAGGCAACCTCCCGGACTCCAGGAGTGAAGGGGATAAGGCTCCCGAGGGCTCCAAGTCCGGCTTTGTGCCGGACACCGTGCCGGAATCAGTTCCGGATTGCGGTAGGTGAACTCCTTCCAAGAGGAGTAAGCCTTCTGAGCCGGCGGCCTCCGTCCAACCGGAGGTGCCGGACAATCTGCTGGAGGTGCTTGACGACGCCTCCATCGACGAGGGGCACCATACTATTATGAGTACGGTGATCCAGAAGGTTCAGTCCGCCAAGAGCGGACTGACTGAAGCTTGTGCTAGCCTTCTAACAGGCTTCGAGGTAAGTAAAAATATGTAAAAATATTGCCGCATAGACAGTAGCCCCTGATGCTCTGTTTGGCGTTCGGAAAGAAAAGCCGAATAGAGGATCTATTAAATTTCACAGGAGTCTAACAACAAAGAGTCAATATGCGTATGCAGGCTTCGCTGCTAGCCACCGCCGCGCTGACTGCGGAGGCGGGTGCCCTGAAACAGGGCCTCGAGTGGACCGAGCAAGAGCTCGGCCTTGCCAAACGGCAGCTTGAGGAGAAAGAAGGTAAGAAATACCTTACAGAAAAAGTTCCTATAAAAGACGTGATTGCAAAAAATAACAGGATTGTACTGCTTATTGTAGGGGCCACGACTGAGGTGGCGACCCTCAAGCAGGCGCTGTCCGAGGCCGAAAAGAAAACGGCTGCGGAGTGCACCGAGCGAGAGAAACTTGAGGCCCAGGTCGGCGAGGTGCAGCAGGAGCTTCAGGCTCTCATGAAAAAACATGAGAGTTTGGAGCTTGAGTCCAAGACACAAGCGTCCGAGCTCGCGGCGGCCCTTGAGAGTGCCAAGTCTGCCAAGGCCGAAGCCCAAAAGGCCCTCCAAGAGTTGGAGGAGATGAAAAAGATAGCGGCGGGTAAGGCATTCTCTATGCAAAGCAGAAGTATAAAAGTAAAGTACTTGTTACTTACCCGAATCCGGAGCTCTCCAGGGGAATTCGCAGATCTTCCCCGCAGCGTATCCGACGCCGCCGCATTCTACCGAGCTGAAGAGGGTAGCTCGACGGAGAAGGTGTTCTGGTCTCAGTATGCTGAGGCCGGACACCCTGTGCCCTTGAGCGACCAGCTGAAACAGCTGGTCGAGCTCCACAAGGCGACCGAACAGGCCATGAAGGGCTTCATAGTTCGGCTGTGGCCCGGAGAGGCCCTGCCTGGGAGCTACTTCGGGCTGGTGCGGCGACTGGTGGAGGCCTGTCCAAGGCTCGAGGTCATCAAGCGCTCCGTCTCCATCGAAGGTGCCCGTAGGGCCCTTGCCCGTGCAAAGGTGCATTGGGGTAAGCTGGACGGTGAGAAGCTTGTGAGGGACGGGCCGCCGCCGGGGAAGGAGCATCGCAAGCCCGAGAACTACTATGAGGATGTTCTTGCGGGTGCC
Source organism: Triticum monococcum (assembly GCA_034509565.1). Classification (NCBI taxonomy): domain Eukaryota; kingdom Viridiplantae; phylum Streptophyta; class Magnoliopsida; order Poales; family Poaceae; genus Triticum; species Triticum monococcum. Next base: position 549,254,688 of record CM067843.1, on the reverse strand, counting down.
CGCCTTGTGGCGGATGAATGTACCAAGGATGTAATTTTTGAATGAACTCGCTCGTGTTTATCATGTGCGCTGAAAACTTGTTCATATGCGCTAAGCAATGCTTGTTGAATTTAAAATATTACTTTCTGTGCGGCCGTTTATCAAAAAATTGAGAGATGGCCAGTCGTCGGCTTCTACCCCCATGCCACTAGTGCCGGGGTGTTCGGGATAAACCTAAGCGCTCTTTTTCCCATAGTTGGGTCCTTCGAGGGAGGCGCTCAGCACAACGAACCAGGCAATCGGACTATAATGCTTGAACACTCTCACTTAGCCATAGAACTCTATAATTGTAAATTTCGCGAAGCCCCTAGTTCGGAAGACCGAGTTCGGGGCGCTATCCACGCCTTGGCCGGACAAAGCCGGCTCCTCGCTCGAAGCGGCATAAGTCTTTAGGGACTCGAAAACCTCTCGAATAGCGACCGGTCTCACGCCTCATCATGACAGTCAGTTTTAGCTTTCTCCACTGAGGTGCTTAACCCAGCTCAACCGGGGCACAATCGCAGTGGTTCTCCTAGTGCTACCTTAGCCGATATAGTAGAACGTAAGGCACCAAAACATAGGAGCCGGGCAAAAACAACTATTGACCCAAATCATGATTCGCAGCCGATGCATATAGTGCTATAAGTTCGGGGTGCCGCACTTGTGAAAGTGTACGGACTTCTCACGCCATATTTATGGGTACTAAAGCCCCTGGCGTATTTTGCCGTACCACAGTGTACGGGTCCAACATGTCATAAACATATATATGAAAAGATGATAATGCAAAAAATAGACAGAAAGCTATGCATTGTTTATAGAGAGGCTATTTATCAAAGCCGAACGATACAAATAGTGCGGTAAGCAAAAGATATTGGACTATTTAGTATGTCCTGACCAGGGGCAGGCCGCAGAATTGTATTTAAAATAGGTATACCGCTCGTAACAGAGACCACCTGGGAGTTCCATAATGCGGCATGGCTTGTCTGCCTCCCTGGAGCATGCATTGTTTGTGCGGCAGTCGAATTGCCGAACAGGTCGTCCGAAGTATGGAGTCCTGAAAGTAAGAAAAAATTAAAAAAAGAATCCGGCAGCCCCTAGTACGTTTTAAGCCGTATTTTGGGCGTGCCGTTATTGTACCCCTTCCCCTGTGCCCATGGTATTTCAAGGGCGTAGTTATGTACGCGAGGTACTGGTTTTGATATTTCGCGAGAGCTGGGGTTGGGCCCGCATTGCTACGCTTGCTCACAGTGTGCCAGGCGGTTCTGCTGTGGGTTACTTCGGGCGCGCTTGGCAGTGTCTGGCTTTTTAATGGCCGGACTAGAGAATTGCGTGAGAAGGCTACTTTGTACCTCCGCTGCGAGAGCCGCCGTGTGCTCCTCCATACGAAGGGAGCGTTCGGTGTTTCCGTTGACCGTGATTACTCCTCGAGGGCCTGGCATCTTGAGCTTGAGATATGCGTAGTGCGGCACCGCATTGAACTTTGCAAATGCGGTTCGTCCGAGTAGGGCGTGATAGCCACTACGAAACGGGACTATATCGAAGATTAACTCTTCGCTTCAGAAATTGTCTGGGGATCCGAAGACCACGTCAAGTGTTACTGAGCCTGTACAGTTGGCTTCTACACCTGGTATAACACCTTTAAAGGTCGTTTTTGTGGGCTTAATCCTTGAGGGATCTATGCCCATTTTCCGCACTGTATCCTGATAAAGCAGGTTCAAGCTACTGCCGCCGTCCATGAGGACTCTTGTGAGATGAAATCCGTCGATGATTGGGTCGAGAACCAATGCGGCGAAGCCGCCATGACGGATGCTAGTGGGATGGTCCCTTCGATCAAAAGTGATCGGGTAGGAGGACCATGGGTTGAACTTTGGGGCGACTGGCTCCATCGCGTATACGTCCCGTAGCGCACGCTTATGCTCTCGTTTGGGAATGTGGGTTGCATATATCATGTTCACCGTCCGCACTTGTGGGGGAAAGCCCTTCTGTCCATTGTTGTTCGGCGGCTTGGGCTCCTCCTCGTCGTCGTTGTGCAGCCCCTTGTCTCTGTTTTCGGCCCTTAACGTGCATGCCTGCTTGAACACCCAACAATCCTTGTTAGTGTGATTGGCTGGCCTTTCGGGGGTGCCATGTATCTGGCACAAGCGATCGAGTATTCGGTCCAAACTGGACGGGCCCTGAGTATTCTTTTTGAATGGCTTTTTCCGCTGACCGGATTTATAGCCTTTGAATCCGGCATTGACTGTCGTGTCTTCATTGCTGTCGCTGCTAATGCAGCGTTTTTGCTTATTCCGACGTGTCCTGCAACTTTTGTCCTTGGTATCCGAATTACCAGGGTTCTTTGATAAGTTGTTACTGCGAGCTAGCCAGCTGTCTTCTCCCGCGCAAAAGCAGGTCATGAGTGTCGTGAGGGCTGCCATAGATTTCGGCTTTTCCTGTCCCAGGTGCCGAGCAAGCCACTCGTCCCGGATGTTATGCTTGAAGGCTGCTAGGGCCTCTGCGTTCGGACAGTCGACTATCTGGTTTTTCTTTGTTAGGAACCGTGTCCAGAATTGTTTGGCCGATTCCTCTGGCTGCTGAATTATGTGGCTTAAGTCATCGACATCCGGTGGTCGCACGTAAGTGCCTTGGAAGTTGTCGAGGAATGCGGCTTCCAGGTCCTCCCAAGAACCGATTGAGTCTGCTGGCAAGCTGTTAAGCCAATACCGGGCCGGTCCTTTAAGTTTGAGCGGGAGGTATTTGATGGCGTGTAGATCATCGCCGCGTGCCATGTGGATGTGAAGGAGATAATCCTCGATCCATACCGCCAGGTCTGTTGTGCCATCGTATGATTCGATGTTTACGGGTTTGAAAGCCTCTGGGATTTTATGATCCATTACTTCATTTGTGAAGCATAGTGGGTGTGCGGCGCCTCTGTACTGGGCTATATCACGACGCAGCTCGGAAGAGCTATGTCTGTTGTGTTCGGCCCGGCTGGATTTGTTGTATCCGGAGTGAAGATCATCGTCACGTGCCATAGGGCGCCCGCGCGATCCGTAGATCGATCTTGTTTGTCTTGCCTTATCCTCCAGTACGTCTCGCAGGTCTGGCGCATTTTTCCGTGCCTTAGTTGAGCGGCGTCGGGGCATGGCTTGGGTGGAGGGCCGAGAGGCCTCTTTGTCGTGGCCGCGAGGTGGCCGGTCTGCCATGTCATGCGCTGGTGATGTAGGTGCTTCGTCCTCTGATCGGGGTAGCTGCCTACGCTTTGGGTAACTCTTGGAGGGGCGTTCGAGTTCATACTCTTCGGCCACAAGGACTTCAGTCCATCTGTCAGCTAGCAAATCTTGGGCAGCTCTAAGCTGTTGCTGCTTTTTGTTGAGGCTGCTTGCCGTGGCTAAAAGCCTGCGTTTAAAACGCTCTTATTCGGCGGCGTCTGATGGTATGACGAATTCGTCGTCATCGAGGCTTGCCTTCTCTTTGGAGGGAGGCATATAGTTATCATCCTCGACCTCTCGGTCTGCCGCTCTCTCATGAGGGCTGGCTTCTCCATATTCCTGTGCCGAATCTTGCTGAGGTGGGTGTTCTTCGGCGCTATCTGGGGTAGTATTATCTCCTGTGCCGAAATCACCGTTTTTGCTTTGACGGGATTTAGAGCGGCGCCGCTGACGCCGGCGCTTTGGCTGTTTCTTGGGGGTGTCATCCCCCACTGTTCCATCGCCATCTCCATCTTTTGGAGTATCCACCATATATATGTCGTATGACGAGGTGGCCTTCCAGCGCCCTACAGGTGCTGGTTCCTGTTCGTCTCCTACATCGTTGTCCATACCGTCGATGTCTTCGGAGCCGAAGTCAAGCATGTCGGTTAAATCGTCGACAGTGGCTACAAAGTGGGTGGTGGGTGGGCTTTGAATTTCTTCATCGTCCGTATCCCATCCTTGCTGGCCGTAATCCGGCCAGGGCTCTCCTGATAAAGAGAGAGACTGAAGAGAATTCAGGATGACACCAAAAGGCGAGTGCTAAAAGATGTCTGCGGTGGTGAACTCCATTATCGGCGCCCAATCGGATTCGATTGGCAGGGGCGCGGGGGGTTCGGAGTCCGGGGAGGAGTCCGGATCTTCGGAGTCATGGGTCATCCAGAGTGCGGGGCTAGCGTTCGGCTCGATCGCCTTTGAGATCGAGCCCCCGAGGTGACGTCCAACCATTCGTCCTCGATTGGCGCAATAGGCTCCGAGTTAGGGGTCGGAACCAATGCGTGTGCGGCCTCCAGGGCACTGTCCGGAGGCAGAGCTAGATCATGCCCCTTGAGATAGTGCGGCGCGCTTGGCCGTGGCTCGAACCCATCGAAGATCAAGTCTCCACGGATGTCAGCCGTGTAGTTTAAGCTTCCAAACCTGACTTGATGGCCAGGGGCGTAGCTTTTGATCTGCTCCAGGTGGCCAAGCAAATTGGCCCGCAGAGCGAAGCCGCCGAAGACGAAGATCTGTCCGGGGAGAAAAGTCTCACCCTGGACTACATCGTTGTTGATTATCAAAGGAGCCATCAGACCTAAAGGGGATGACACAGAGGAGCTCTCAATGAAAGCACCAATGTCGGTGTCAAAACGGGCGGATCTCGGGTAGGGGGTCCCGAACTGTGCGTCTAGGCCGGATGGTAACAGGAGGCAGGGAACACGATGTTTTACCCAGGTTCGGGCCCTCTCGATGGAGGTAAAACCCTACGTCCTGCTTGATTAATACTGATGATATGGGTAATACAAGAGTAGATCTACCACGAGATCAAGGAGGCTAAGCCCTAGAAGCTAGCCTATGGTATGATTGTTGTATATGGAGTTGATTGCCTACGGACTACAACCCTCCGGTTTATATAGACACCGGATAGGGTTAGGGTTACATAGAGTCGGTTACAATGGTAGGAGATCTTGAATATCCGCATCGCCAAGCTTGCCTTCCACGCCAAGGAAAGTCCCATCCGGACACGGGACGTAGTCTTCAATCTTGTATCTTCATTGTCCTGGAGTCCGGCTGAAGGTATAGTCCGACTACCCGAGCACCCCCTAATCCAGGACTCCCTCACATGCTGGATAGCGGTCGATGAGTGGAGTAATAGTAGTAGATGCAGAATCGTTTCGGTCTACTTGTCATAGACGTGATGCCTATATACATGATCATGCCTAGATATTCTCATAATTATACTCAGTTCTATCAATTGCTCAACAGTAATTTGTTCACCCATCGTAGAATACTTATGCTCTTGAGAGAAGCCACTAGTGAAACCTATGGCCCCCGAGTCTATTCTCATCATATCAATCTCCATCACTTTTATATTGTTTTGCTATTTACTTTGCCTTTACTTTTTACTTTGCATCTTTATATCAAAAATACCAAAAATATTCTATCTATCAGATCTCACTCTCGTAAGTGAGTGTGAAGTGCTTGACAACCCCTAATCGCGTTGGTTGCGAGTAGCTATCGCTTTGCGCAGGTACGAGGGACTTGAGCGTGGGCTCCTACTGGATTGATACCTTGGTTCTCAAAAACTGAGGGAAATACTTACGCTAATCCACTACATCATCCCTTCCTCTTCGGGGAAAACCAACGCAAGCTCAAGACGTAGCAAGGTTCTTTTACATCTTAACTTTGATGAATGAGTCACTTTTATAAATCACTCAACCATAATTCCATTCTTTGCAGGAGATTGCACGTTCCTCCTTTGGTGATTCCTCCGAAACTCAGATGCCGGCTTTTAAGACCGCCCCTAGGAAAAGATAACTATCCTTCTTCTGCACCTTTATGCATGTATCATTATGTTGACTCTTTAAATTCTCCTTAGTGGTCAAGCAAAGCCCAAGAAGGCGAAGGTGGCAAAATCAGCTGAAGACCCGAAAATCGTTGAACCAGTGCAGCCGACTCTTGCCTCGAAACAACCTGAAGTGCCGGAAGACCCTGCTGCCAATGTTCACTCAGATCTTCCTGAGCCATCTATTGACGAAACCGTTCTCAATCCATCCACTACTGAACCGTCAAGCTCAGCTAACCCGCCGGAGACTTATGGCAATGATGTTTTAATCACTGGTAGCAAATTCATTGAACTAGATAATCCAACTGTGTTGGCAGGACACTCCGCAAAGCAAGAGGTTATGGAGAGGCAGAAAGTGAGGTTTGATGTCTCCCACTACACCCATCTGAGTATTGGCAAAGTACTATCTAGCTACCTTAGCCAAGTCAACTCCAGCCGTGACTCAGAGATTGAAATGGTCAAACAGTTGTATCAGAAATATGAGGTATGTCATCCGGCTTATATATACATCCTGTCAGCCCCCCAAGTCTTCTGATTATGAAAAAACTTGAATAATCTGTATACTTTGAAATGTTTAGAAGCTCCTGTCCTAGACTTCCTCCAAGTACGGTTTATACACTGTAACCCGGATTCTGATGATAGCATAACTGTTGCATGTGTAGTCCCCAAGGGCCGGCTTAATCAGTATGAATGAGCCGGTTCTTAAGTAGGAAAAAACAGCAATATACATTAGCCACAAGTGCCAAGTGGTCTTGCTTGCAAAGCACTTGGGACTTCTGGAAAAAAATCCAATTTCTTTGATAATAAGATTGCGCTGACAGACATTAGCCCCCAAGTGCCAAGTGTTATTGCTTGCAAAAACACTTGGGACTTGCTTTTATAATCCGCCATGAAACTAACAACCTTATTCTATATACAGGCTGCAACCGTAGAACCGGAATCTCAATTGACTGAAGCCAAGACCCAGCTGTCGACTCAGGAGACTGAAACAAAGAAGATTGAATCCAAACTCCAGTTGAGCATGTCTGAAGCAGAGAAACTGAAGGCCAATTTTAATGCAGAGAAAAAAATCTTGGGCCGATGAAAAGACTGCCCTGACACAGCATGTTGAAACGGCCGAGACGGCTCTCAAGGAAGTTACCGTTGCACTCACCGGTTTAAAGAACCGTGTGTCTCAGATGGTCTCTACAATCTTCGGTGAGTCGCCTTATTATTTACTTTAAGTATATTTTTGTCATCATAATGTGAGCCGCGTGCTTAACCTATTGGAAATACCTCATAGGTCCCCGGAGCAGCAATTTGAGTCAAAATAGCTTGATAAAGCTAAAGGCGGTTTACACCCTTGTGGAGCAACTGTATACTGGAGCTCAACGGGCTCTTGCCATTATCTCCCCAGCTAACCAAGGACCACACCTATTGCGTGATGTCTTGAAGAAGCTATCCATCTTACCCGCCAGGTTTCAAGAAGTCGAGCGTTCCTGTGCTAGAGCCGGAGCCGTAACTACTTTAAGCTGCTCCAAAGCATGGGTACCAGAGCTAGACCCGGTGGACGTAGCCAAGGGGTACCCCAGCTTTAAGGAAGATGGGAGTCCCTTCGACCAAGAAGACTTTGCTGCTTGTGTAAAAGAGATTCGTCCTCATGCCACCATCATTGCCGAAGAAACCAATCTCACCAAGTATCAGCCAGGTTTTGATGCTGAAAATAAAAAGATGGTGACTCCGTTGTCTAAAGTGACGGATCTAATCCCGCTGGTTCGACATCACACCTTCGCCCCAGAAATTGACCCGTCTGGTCTAATTGATGATGAGGCTGAGTTTGTTGCCCTTCATGGCTTTGATTGGTCCAAGCCCAATTTCCAAACGGTGGAGGAGGATGAATCAGCAAGGCATGAGTCATAACCATCCAATCAACCCGGCCAGGAATGATGAGCCGGCTTTATCATCTGTTAGGAGAGTTTAAAAACATCATTATCCCTTTGGGCTCCGAGCGCCTTGTAATAGGCTAGCTTAAAATTTCATGTCCTGCTTATGCCATCGTGCATATTGTGCTACGTACAACACTTTTATCCATCATGTGAACATATGCCTTACATCCTTTACAATAGCAGTAGTGTTTGAATTCATGTATGTAAAATATGAAAACTGTCCTGGCAGTTTATTTCCGGACGGGTCAAAACGCCCAGTACACAACCATGGAAACCAACATAACTGTATAATCAAGGCTGGGTGTAAGGATAATTAAGGTTGGAAAGCCTCTAATTGAAGAAAACACAGATAAGCCTGTTATGAATTTTAACGACAATATCATACCTGCGATCTTGAATCTGAACTGTCGGCTTATGTGACCTGAACAGTAAGGGTGATAACCCAATCTTTAGAAGCCAACACCTCCATATGTATGATGACTGTCATACACTGGCGATTCATCATCAAAAAACCAAGATGGTTTAAATTGAAACAATACTTACACTTAGATCTAGACGACAAAACCGCAAAAAAACAAAAGATTGTCTTTCAAACAACGTAAGTCAAACACCTAGAAAAAATTGGAGGATTCTGATTCGAATACGATCAGTAAACCAGACCAAATGGGTTAAGCTAGGATTCCAATACGATCATGTAGCCCCTACTGGCTTTGGCATTGTGCCGATCAAGAGGGTACCGACAGCTATGTTCTCTTTGGTTCAAATACGACCTATGTTTGAACAGGAAGCCCCCAAATGACCTTGAGAGGTTTTTAACGACCCTGATTCAAATATGATCCAAGTCGGACCCAACAGGGGTTAAGCTATGATTCGAATACGATCAAGAAGCCCCCTAATGAGTTTGGCATTGCACCGATCAAGAGGGTACCGACAGCTATGTTCTCTTTGGTTCGAATACGACCTATGTCTGAATAGGAAGCCCCCTAGTGATCATAAGGTTTAACAGCTAGATTCGAATACGATCATGAGCCGGACCAAAGGGTTAAGCTAGATTTGAACACAATCAGTCCCTAATTGGTCATTTTAAAAGTATAATGATAAAGGCATGTGATTATTGAGAATTAAAAGGATAGAGGTCCTGCTTTATTACTTATCATAATATATACAACGTCAAAGTATGTACATTATGAGAGCCGGTGGCTCAATTATAGTAAGGCCGAAGATGAGCGATATTCCATGGTCGATGGGTCTCTTCCTCCGACTTACGTGAGTCTTTGTGCTCTCGAACATCGATGAGGTAGTATGACCCATTGTTCAAGTTCCTGCTGACCACAAAGGGTCCTTCCCAAGGTGGGGATAATTTGTGTGCATTAGTTTGGTCCTGAATGAGCCGGAGCACCAAGTCACCTTCTTGAAAGGTTCTGGACTTAACCCAGCGGCTGTGATAATGGTGCAGGTCCTGTTGGTAAATCGCCGAGCGGGCTACTGCTAAGTCACGCTCTTCATCTAATAGGTCAAGTGCATCCTAACGGGCTTGTTCATTATCGGCTTCAACGTAAGCCGCCACGCGGGGCGAGTCATGACGGATGTCACTAGGCAGGACTGCCTCTGCTCGGTAAACCATGAAGAAAGGTGTAGAACCCGTAGACCTGTTAGGGGTAGTATTGATGCTCCATATCACAGAGGGTAACTCCTCCACCCAACAACCCGGCGTCCGTTGTAAAGGAACCATAAGCCGGGGCTTGAGACCTTTCAAGATTTCTTGATTTGCTCTTTCAGCTTGACCATTGGATTGGGGTGAGCTACTGATGAAACATAAAGCCGGATATGCTCACATTGACAAAATTCCTCCATAACACCCTTGGACAGATTAGTACCATTGTCAGTTATAATGCTGTGTGGAAAGCCAAACTGAAAGATCACCTTTTTCATGAATTGAACCGCTGTGGCTGCATCACAGTTACTAACCGGCTCTGCATCAACCCACTTCGTGAATTTGTCAACTGCCACCAAAAGGTGTGCCTTTTTATCTTTGGATCTTTTGAAAGGTCCAACCATATCAAGCCCCCAGACTGCAAATGGCCAAGTAATTGGAATCATCCGCAATTCTTGAGCCGGCACGTGCGCCCGTCGTGTGAATTTCTGACAATCATCACACCTACGGACCAAATCCTCCACATCAGCGTGAGCCGTCAACCAGTAAAAACCATGATGGAAAGCTTTGGCCACAAGAGACTTTGAACCGGCATGATGGCCACAATCTCTTCATGGATCTCACGAAGAATTTCTTGACCTTCCTCAGGAGAGACACATCGTTGAAATGTCCCGGTGACACTGCAATGATGCAACTCACCGTTGGCAATTATCATTGATTTAGACCGCCGAGTTACCTGTCTAGCCAAGGTATCATCCTCAGGCAACTCGCCCCGGGTTATATAAGCCAAATATGGCACTGTCCAATGCGGGATGACATGAAGAGCCACCACCAATTGTGCTTCCGGGTCTGGAATAGCCAAGTCTTCCTCTGTAGGCAACTTGACAGAAGGGTTATGCAGAACATCTAAGAAAGTGTTAGGTGGCACCGGCTTACGCTGAGACCCCAGCCGGCTTAAAGCATCAGCCGCTTCATTCTTTCTGCGATCAATGTGTTCCACTTGGTAACCCTTGAAGTGTCCAGCAATGGCATCAATTTCACGGCGATAAGCCGCCCTGAGAGGATCCTTGGAATCCCACTTGCCTGAGACTTGTTGAGCCACCAAATCCGAGTCGCCAAAGCACCTTACCCGGCTCAAGCTCATCTCCTTAGCCATCCGAAGACCATGGAGCAAAGCCTCATACTCAGCTGCGTTATTAGTACAGGGAAACATCAACCGTAGTACATAACAAAATGTGTCACCTCGAGGGGAAGCTAAAACAACTCCAGCCCCCAAGCCCTCTAATTGCCTGGACCCATCAAAATGAATAGTCAAATATGTGTTGTCCAACTTTTCATCAGGCATCTGCAGCCCTGTCCAATCATTGATGAAGTCGACTAGTGCTTGAGATTTGATGGCAGTACGTGGCACATACTTTAAACCATGAGGCCCAAGATCAATGGCCCACTTGGCAACTCGTCTTGTCGCTTCTCTATTTTGAATAATATCTCCTAAAGGAGCAGAGCTAACCACAGTGATAGGATGACCCTGGAAATAATGCTTAAGCTTCTGGCTCGCCATGAACACCCCATAAACAAGTTTCTGCCAATGTGGATATCTCTGTTTGGACTCAATGAGCACCTCACTGACGTAGTAAACCGGCCGTTGAACCGGATATTCCTTGCCAGCCTCTTTGCGCTCTACGACAATGGCCACACTGACAGCACGTGTGTTAGCAGCCACATATAACAATAATGGCTCCTTATCAATGGGAGCAACAAGAACCGGCAGCTCAGCGAGCTGTCTTTTCAGATCTTCAAAGGCAGAGTTACTAGCATCACTCCAGACAAAATCATCTGTCTTCTTCATCATTTGATACAGTGGCATATCCTTTTCACCTAACCGACTTATGAACTGGCTTAAAGCTGCAACATGACCTGCCAATCACTGAACGTCATTGATGCACGCCGGTTTAGCCAAAGATGTAATCACTTTGATATTCTTCGGGTTAGCCTCGATGCCTCTATTAGAAACCAAAAAAAAACCCAAAAGCTTGCCCGTCGGCACTCCAAAAACGCACTTGGCCAGGTTAAGCATCATCTTGTAGACCCAGAGGTTATCAAAGGTTTCTTTCAGATCATCTATCAAGGTCTCCTTCTCTCTGGACTTCACCACTATATCGTCCACATAAGCATGAACATTGCGCCCAATCTGATTGTGAAGACAGTTCAGCACACATCGTTGATAAGTCGCCTGGGCACTTTTGAGCCCAAAAGGCATAGACACATAGCAGAAGGCTCCAAACGGGGTAATAAAAGCCGTCTTCTCCTGGTCCTTAACTGCCATCTTGATCTGATGATAACCGGAATTAGGGATGGCACCCGCAGGGTTTGGGTACGGGTGGAGACACCCCATACCCTTACCCGTCCCTTATGAGCTTGCCCATCACCCTTACCCATACCCATCAATGGGTATAATTTTTCCCATACCCGTTACCTGACAGGGTACATGGGTACCCATGGGTAAAATTACCCATGTTTGCAAAGCATCAGTTTGAACTACTCATAGTCATAAAAACAACATCTAGTTATAATCTATAAACAACAATAGATTATAACAACAACACACACTTTTAAACAACAACACATCATAAACAACATCACTTTCTCGTAAACAACAACATATCAAAACATCATCACATAGTCATATATTTTGAGCTCACAAATTCATGATAAAGTGTTGAGATAATTTTGAGTTCATATAGATTTTATATGGGTACATGGGTATGTGGGAATGGGTTACATGATCCCATACCCGTACCCACTCTATCCGATGGGTTTAACATTTCCCTATTTATATACCCACGAATAATTTTTTGTCCCATACCCTTACCCTAATAGGGTTTTTACCTACAGGGTACATGGGCACTAGGTTCCCATTGCCATCCCTAACCAGAATAAGCATCCAAAAAGCTCAAATGCTCACAACCCGCCGTAGCATCAATGATTTGATCAATACGAGGGAGAGTGAAAGGATCAGCCGGACAGGCCTTGTTTAAGTCTGTGTAATCCACACACATACGCCAGGTGCCGTTCTTTCTAAGCACGAGCACCGGGTTAGCCAACCACTTTGGATGAAAAACTTCAATAATGGACCCCGCCGCCAAGAGCCGGGCCACCTCTTCACCAATGGAATTGCGCCTTTCCTCATTGAACCGCCGTAGAAACTTCTTGACTGGCTTAATTTTTGGATCAATGTTGAGAGTGTGCTAAGCGAGTTCTCTCGGCACACCCGACTGTCAGAAGGTTTCCATGCAAAGATGTCCCGGTTCTCACGGATGAACTCGATGAGCGCGCTTTCCTATTTGGGATCCAGATTAGCACTAATACTAAACTGCTTAGATGAGTCACCTGGAACAAAATCAACAAGCTTAGTGTCATCAGCCGACTTAAACTCCAGCAACGTCTCATGCTCTGTAGTTGGCTTTTTCAAATACGTCATGTCCGCCGGGTCAACATTATCCTTATAGAACTTTAACTCCTCTGTTGCACAAACAGATTCAGCATAAGCAGCATCACCTTCCTCACATTCCAAGGCTATCTTCCGACTCCCATGCACTGTGATAGTGCCCTTATGACCCTTGCATTTTGAGCTGTAAATAAACATAACATGGTCGTGCCATGAACTTGGCACAAGCCGGTCATCCAAACAGGGCATGATACGGGCTCTTGATTTTGACCACCTCAAAGGTTAGTTTCTCGGCCCTGGAATCATGCTCATCTCCAAAGGCTACTTCTAGCTCAATCTTACCCACTAGGTATGCCGACTTACTAGGCACCACTCCATGAAAAACAGTGTTGGACGTCTTAAGACTTTTGTCAGTCAATCCCATGCGACCGAAAGTCTCATCATAGAGGATGTTGATGCTACTGTCTCCGTCCATGAGTACTTTAGTGAATTTATATCCACCAACCTAAGGTGCCACCACCAAAGCCAGGTGACCCAGATTGTCAACCCGGGGAGGGTGATCCTCCCTACTCCATAGAATAGGCTGCTCAAACCATCTCAAATAGCGAGGAACTGTCGGCTCAACAGCATTCACAGCCCTCTTATGAAGCTTCTGGTCCCGTCTGCACAAACTGGTGGTGAACACATGATACTGTCCACTATTCAACTACTTTGGATTGCTCTGGTATCCAGATTGTTGTTGCTGCTGCTGACCTCCTTGGCCAGATTGCTGACTGTACCCACCTTGATTTCCTTGAGAGCCTTGAAAATTGGAATTTGAACCGCCGCCTGGACCATGAAAACCGCCGCCACCTGAGCCACCGCCCAGCCCATGATTGCTATTGAACATGTTAGAGTTCTTGAAAGCCTTCATGATCGTACAATCCTTCCACAGGTGATTGGCCGGTTTCTGCTAAGTATCGTGCCTTGGACATGGCTCATTTAATAGCTGCTCAAGAGTGGGACCTGACCCGCCGGACCGAGGAGGTGGCCTCCCCTTACGTCGCGGATTGTTGCCCTGTGTATTGGTGTTAGCCACAAACTCCAAACTACCATCAGCCTTACGTTTATTATTGCCTCCCTGATTCGCCGGGTTATGCTGATGACCCTTGCCGTTCTTCTTCCCCTTCCCTATCTTCTCCTCGTCAGACTCGGGATCCTTGGTACTATTAGAGTCGGCATACTTGACTAGAGCCGACACCAGCTGGCCCATGTCATTACAATCGCGTTTGAGCCGCCCCAGTTTCTATTTTAGAGGCATAAAACGACAATTTTTTCCAACATTAAGACTGTAGAGACGGCATCTATCTTATCAGATGAATGTATTATGGCTTTGAACGGGCGCACCCAATGGGTCGTGGACTCTCCTTCATCTTATTTACAGTTAGTTAAATCCACAATTGACATGGGCTGCTTGCAAGTGTCTTTAAAATTCTGAATAAACCGGGCTTTTAATTCTGCCCATGAGCCGATGGAATTGGGTGGCAGCCCCTTCAACCAAGTGTGAGCCGTTCCATCTGACATCATAGTGAAGTACTTGGCGATTGCCGCGTCACTGACCTCCAGTAGCTCCATGACCATCTCATAGCTTTCAATCCATGCCCCTGGCTATAAATCGGCCGCGTAATTATGCACCATTCGAGGCCCCATGAAATCCTTTGGCAAATTCTCATTATGCAGAGCCGGCACCAAGCAAGGGAAACCTCCTGTCCTTGTGGCCACGCCTGCCTCAACAGAGGTCGTTGGATAAACCGGAAAAGCCTGGTGAGCCGCCTGCTCAGCTGCATGTTGAGCTGCCTGCTCAGCCTCTTGGCGGATCCTATCCTGGTCAACCAAGTTAAGAGCTCCATCACACGTCAGTTCATGCCCGCGCGCCTGGTCACGGTGTCGGGCGTTGCTTGAAACGGCTGCTGAATCTATGTGCCTGCTATAACTCGGGTTTTGGCTTGGGCGAGGGGTTGAATTAATCCTGTCTCGACTATAAGAATAAGCCTCATGCTGCGCCAGAGCTGCCTGAAGAAGTTCTTTGACCTTTCGGGTTTCAATCTCCATCGGTGAGTCACCCTCCTCCGAGAGAGCCACCAATCGCGCCACCGTAGTGATCATGTTCTCCAAAGGGTTAGAATAATGACCCGGTGGTGTTGGTACGTAATGAGGTGTAGCAGTTGATATGTCTCCAACGTATCTATAATTTTTTATTGCTCCATGCTATATTATCTACTATTTTGGACATTATTGGGCTTTATTATCTACTTTTATATTATTTTTGGGACTAAGCTATTAACCGGAGGCCCAGCCCAGAATTGTTGTTTTTCGCCTGTTGTAAGGTTTCGAAGAAAAGGAATATCAAATGGAGTCCAAACGGAATGAAACCTTCGGGAACGTGATTTTCTCATCGAATACAACTCAGGAGACTTGGACCCTATGTCAAGAAACGTAACAGGAGGCCACGAGGTAGGGGGCGCGCCTACCCCCCCCCCCCCAGGCGCGCCCTCCACCCACGTGGGCCCCCTGTTGTTCCACCGACGCACTTCTTCCTCCTATATATACCCACGTACCCCAAAACGATCAGATACGGCGCCAAAACCCTAATTCCACCGCCGTAACTTTTTGTATCCACGAGATCCCATCTTGGGGCCTATTCCGGAGCTCCACCGGAAGAGGGCCGTCATCACGGAGGGCTTCTACATCATCCTAGCCCCTCCGATGAAGTGTGAGTAGTTTACCTCAGACCTTAGGGTCCATAGTTAGTAGCTAGATGGCTTCTTCTCTCTTTTTGGATCTCAATACAATGTTCTCCCCCTCTCTTGTGGAGATCTATTCGATGTAATCTTCTTTTTGCGGTGTGTTTGTTGAGACCGATGAATTGTGGGTTTATGATCAAGTCTATCTATGAATAATATTTGAATCTTCTCTGAATTCTTTTATGTATGATTGGTTATCTTTGCAAGTCTCTTCGAATTATCAGTTTGGTTTGGCCTACTAGATTGATCTTTCTTGCAATGGGAGAAGTGATTAGCTTTGGGTTCAATCTTGCGGTGTCCTTTCCCGATGACAGTAAGGGCAGCAAGGCACGTATTGTATTGTTGCCATCGAGGATAACAAGATGGGGTTTTCTTCATATTGCATGAGTCTATCCCTCTACATCTTGTCATCTTTCTTAAGGTGTTACTCTATTTTTAACTTAATACTCTAGATGCATGCTGGATAGCGGTCGATGTGTGGAGTAATAGTAGTAGATGCAGGCAAGAGTCGGTCTACTTGTCACGGACGTGATGCCTATATACATGATCATACCTAGATATTCTCATAACTATGCTCAATTCTATCAATTGCTCAACAGTAATTTGTTCACCCACCGTAGAATACTTATGCTTTCGAGAGAAGCCACTAGTGAAACCTATGGCCCCTGGGTCTATCTTCATGATATTAATCTCCTACTACTTAGTTATTTACTTTGCCTTTTTTTTACTTTGCATCTTTATCATAAAAATACCAAAAATATTACCTTATCATATCTATCAGATCTCACTCTCGTAAGTGGCCCTATAGGGATTGACAACCCCTATTTGAGTTGGTTGCGAGGATTTATTTGTTTTGTGCAGGTGCGAGGGACTCGCTCGTAGCCTCCTACTGGATTGATACCTTGGTTCTCAAAAACTGAGGGAAATACTTACGCTACTTTGCTGCATCATCCCTTCCTCTTCAGGGAAAACCAACGCAGTGCTAAAGAGGTAGCAAGAAGGATTTCTTGCGCCGTTGCCGGGGAGGTCTATGCAAAAGTCAACATACCAAGTACCCATCACATACCCTTATCTCCCGCATTACATTATTTGCCATTTGCCTCTCATTTTCCTCTCCTCCACTTCACCCTTGCCGTTTTATTCACCCTCTCTCTCTCTATCCTCCCTCTCTATTTGCCTCTTTTTGTCCGCTTGCTTTTTGTTTGCTTGTGTGTGAGTTTGGTTGCTTGTCATGATGGCTCAAGATAATACTGAATTGTGTGACTTCACCAATACCAACAACAATGATTTTATTAGCACTCCGATTGCTCCTCTTACCGATGCTGAATCTTGTGAAATTAATGCTGCTTTGCTGAGTCTTGTTATGAAAGATCCGTTCTCCGGCCTTCCTAGTGAAGATGCCGCTACCCATCTAAATAGCTTCGTTGATTTGTGTGACATCCAAAAGAAGAAAGATGTCGATAATGATATTGTTAAATTGAAGCTATTTCCTTTTTCGCTTAGAGATCGTGCTAAAGCTTGGTTTTCGTCTTTGCCTAAAAATAGTATTGATTCATGGAATAAGTGCAAAGATGCTTTTATCTCTAAGTATTTTCCTCCTGCTAAGATCATCTCTCTTAGAAATGATATTATGAACTTTAAGCAACTTGATCATGAACATGTTGCACAAGCTTGGGAGAGAATGAAATTAATGATACGTAATTGCTCTACTCATGGTTTAAATTTATGGATTATTATACAAATTTTTTATGTCGGATTGAATTTTGCTTCTAGAAATCTTTTAGATTCGGCCGCAGGAGACACTTTTATGGAAATCACTTTAGGAGAAGCTACTAAACTCCTAGATAATATTATGGTTAATTATTCTCAATGGCATTCTGAAAGATCTACTAATTAAAAGGTGCATGCGTTAGAAGAAATTAATGTTTTGAGTGGAAAGATGGATGAACTTATGAAATTATTTGCTAATAAGAGTGTTTGTTCTGCTCCTTATGATATGCCCTTGTCTACTTTGATTCAGAATAATAATGAATCTATGGATGTGAATTTTGTTGGTAGGAACAATTTTGGTAACAACGTGTATAGAGGAAATTTCAATCCTAGGCCTTATCCTAGTAATCCCTCTAATAATTATGGTAATTCCTACAACAATTCTTCTGGAAATTATAATAAGATGCCCTCTGATTTTGATTCTAATATTAAAGAATTTATTACTTTGCAAAAGAATTTTAATGCTATGATTGAAGAAAAATTACTTATGATTGATGATTTGGCTAGGAACATTGATAGAATTGCTCTTGATGTTGATTCTTTGAAACTTAGATCTATTCCACCTAAGCATGATATCAATGAGTCTCTCAAGGCCATGAGAATTTCCATTGATGAGTGCAAAGAAAGAACCGCTAGGATGCGTGCTAAGAAAGATGCATTTATAAAGCGTGTTCTTCTAGTTCCTATGAAAATAATGATGAAGATCTAAAAGTTATTGATGTGTCCCCTATTAAATATTTGTTTTGAAATATTAATCTTGATAATGATGGGACTGAATATGATCCACCTTTACCTAGAAGGCGTTCCAAGAATTCTGAATCTTTTGATCTTGATGCTAAATTTGATAAAAGTGGGATTGAAGAAATTAAAACCCTAGATGTTGCTAAACCCACTATTATGGATTTCAAGTAATTTAAAATTTGCTCTTTGATTGATTGTATTTCCTTGTTGCAATCCATGCTAAATTCTCCTCACACTTATAGTCAAAAATAAAGCGTTTACTAAACATATCGTTGATGCCTTGATGCAATCTTATGAAGAAAAACTTGAATTGGAAGTTTCTATCCCTAGAAAACTTTATGATGAGTGGGAACCAACTATTAAAATTAAAATTAAAGATCATGAATGCTGTGCTTTATGTGATTTGGGTGCTAGTGTTTCCACGATTCCAAAGACTTTGTGTGATTTGTTAGGTTTCCGTGATTTTGATGATTGCTCTCTAAACTTGCACCTTGCGGATTCCACTATTAAGAAACATATGGGAAGAATTCATGATGTTCTTATTTTTGCAAATAGGAATTATGTGCCCGTAGATTTTATTGTTCTTGACATAGATTGTAATCCTTCATGTCCTATTATTCTTGGTAGACCTTTCCTTAGAACGGTTGGTGCAATTATTGATATGAAGGAAGGAAATATTAGATTCAAATTTCCATTAAGGAAAGGCATGGAACACTTCCCAAGAAAGAAAATTAAATTACCTTATGAATCTATTATGAGAGCCACTTATGGATTGCCTACCAAAGATGGCAATACCTAGATCTATTCTTGCTTCTTATGCCTAGCTAGGGGCGCTAAACGATAGCGCTTGTTGGGCGGCAACCCAATTTTATTTTTATTCCTTGATTTTTGAACCTGTTTAGTAATAAATAAATTATCTAGTCTCTGTTCTGTTTGCGTTTTTTGTGTTTAATTAGTGTTTGTGCCAAGTAGAACCGTTGGGAAGACTTTGGGAAAGTCTTGTTGAACTTGCTGTAAAAAACAGAAACTTTAGCACTCACGAGAACTACTGCCATTTTTATTTAGAAAGTTCTATATAGTTGATTATTTTTTCAGATGATTAATAGATAAATTCCTCACGTCCAGAAATTTATTTCAGAATTTTTGGGGTTCCAGATCTTGCGCTAGCTACAGATTACTACAGACTGTTCTGTTTTTTAAAGATTCTGTTTTTCATGTGTTGTTTGCTTATTTTGATGAATCTATGGCTAGTAAAATAGTTTATAAACCATAGAGAAGTTGGAATACAGTAGGTATAACACCCATATAAATAAAGAATGAGTTCATTACAGTACCTTGAAGTGATCTTTTATTTTCTTTCGCTAACGGAGCTCACGAGATTTTCTACTTTAAGTTTTGTGTTGTGAAGTTTTCAAGTTTTGGGTAAAGATTTGATGGATTATGGAACAAGGAGTGGAAAGAGCCTAAGCTTGGGGATGCCCATGGCACCCCAAGATAATCTAAGGACACCTAGAAGCCAAAGCTTGGGGATGCCCCGGAAGGTATCCCCTCTTTCATCTACTCATGTCGGTAACTTTACTTGGAGCTATATTTTTATTTACCACATGATATGTGTTTTGCTTGGAGCGTCTTGTATGATTTGAGCCTTTGCTTGTTAGTTTACCACAATCATCCGTGCTGTACACACCTTTTGAGAGATCCATGCATGATTTGGAATTTGTTAGAATACTCTATGTGCTTCGCTTATATCTTTTGAGTTATATCATTTTGCTCTAGTGCTTTAGTTATATTTTTTAGAGCACGGTGGTGGATTTGTTTTATAAAAACTATTGATCTCTCATGCTTCACTTAGATTATTTTGAGAGTCTTAATAGCATGGTCTTAACATCCTAATATGCTTGGTATGCAAGATTAATAATAAAACTCTCTTATGAGTGTGTTGAATACTATGAGAAGTTTGATGCTTGATAATTGTTTTGAGATATGGAGATGGTGATATTAAAGTCATGCTAGTTGAGTAGTTGTGAATTTGAGAAATACTTGTGTTGAAGCTGGTGATTCCAGTAGCATGCACGTATGGTGAACCGTTATGTGATGAAGTCAGAGCATGATTTATTTACTTATTGTCTTCCTTATGAGTGGCGGTCGGGGACGAGCGATGGTCTTTTCCTACCAATCTATCCCCCTAGGAGCATGCGCGTAATACTTTGCTTTGATAACTAATAGATTTTTGCAATAAGTATATGAGTTCTTTATGACTAATGTTGAGTCCATGGATTATACACACTCTCACCCTTCCACCTTTGCTAGCCTCTCTAATACCGCGCACCTTTCGCCGGTATCATACACCCACCATATACCTTCCTCAAAACAGCCGCCATACCTACCTATTATGGCATTTCCATAGCCATTCCGAGATATATTGCCATGCAACTTTCCACTGTTCCGTTTATGACACACTCCATCATTGTCATATTGCTTAGCATGATCATGTAGTTGACATAGTATTTGTGGCAAAGCCACTGTTCATAATTCTTTCATACTTGTCACTCATGCATCATTGCATATCCCGGTACACCGCAAGAGTCATTCATATAGAGTCATATTTTTTTCTAAGTATCGAGTTGTAATTGTTGAGTTGTAAGAAAATAAAAGTGTGATGATCATCATTATTAGAGCATTGTCCCAAGTGAGGAAAGCATGATGGAGACTATGATTCCCCCACAAGTCTTGATGAGACTGCGGACAAAAAATAAATAAAAGAGGCCAAAGAAGCCCAAACAAAAAAAGAGAAAGAAAAGAGGCCATAAAAAGAGAAAAGGCCCAAATAAAAATAAAAAATGAGAGAAAAAGAGAGAAGGGACAATGTTACTATCCTTTTACCACACTTGTGCTTCAAAGTAGCACCATGATCTTCATAGTAGAGAGTCTCTCATGTTATCACTTTCATATACTAGTGGTAATCTTTCATTATAGAACTTGGCTTGTATATTCCAATGATGGGCTTCCTCAAATTGCCGTAGGTCTTCATGAGCAAGCAAGTTGGATGCATACCCACTTAGTTCTTTTTGAGCTTTCATATACTTATAGCTCTAGTGCATCCGTTGCATGGCAATCCCTACTCACTCACATTGATATCTATTGATGGGTATCTCCATAGCCCGTTGATATGCCTAGTTGATGTGAGACTATCTTCTCCTTTTTTTCTTCTCCACAACCACCACTCTATTCCACCTATAGTGCTATATCGATGGCTCACGCTCATGTATTGCGTGAAAATTGAAAAAGTTTTGAGAATGTAAAAAGTATGAAACAATTGCTTGGCTTGTCATCGGGGTTGTGCATGATTTAAATATTTTGTTTGGTGAAGATAGAGCATAGCCGGACTATATGATTTTGTAGGGATAACTTTCTTTAGCCATGTAATTTTGAGAAGACATAATTGCTTTGTTAGTATGCTTGAAGTATTATTATTTTTATGTCAATATGAACTTTTGTCTTGAATCTTTCGGATATGAATATTCATACCAAAATTAAGAAGAATTGCATTAAAATTATGCCAAGTAGCACTCCGCATCAAAAATTCTGTTTTTATCATTTACCTGCTCAAGAGCGAGCATGAATTAAGCTAGGGGATGCTAGATACGTCTCCAACGTATCTATAATTTTTGATTGCTCCATCCTATATTATCTACTGTTTTGGACATTATTGGGCTTTATTATCTACTTTTATATTATTTTTGGGACTAACCTATTAACCGGAGGCCCAGCCCAGAATCATTGTTTTTTTGCCTGTTTTAGGGTTTCGAAGAAAAGGAATATCAAGCGGAGTCCAAACGGAATGAAACCTTCAGGAACATGATTTTCTCATCGAATACAACTTCAGGAGACTTGGACCCTACGTCAAGAAACGTAACAGGAGGCCATGAGGTAGGGGGCGCGCCTACCCCCCCCCCCACCCCAGGCGCGCCCTCCACCCTAGTGGGCCCCCTGTTGCTCCACCGACGTACTTCTTCCTCCTATATATACCCACGTACCCCCAAACGATCAGATACGGAGCCAAAACCTTAATTCCACCGCCGTAACTTTCTGTATCCACGAGATCCCATCTTGGGGCCTGTTCCGGAGCTCCGCCGGAGGGGGCATCGATCATGGAGGGCTTCTTCATCAACACCTTAGCCCCTCCGATGAAGTGTGAGTAGTTTACCTCAGACCTACGGGTCCATAGTTAGTAGCTAGATGGCTTCTTCTCTCTTTTTGGATCTCAATACAATGGTCTCCCCCTCTCTTGTGGAGATCTATTTGATGTAATCTTCTTTTTGCGGTGTGTTTGTTGAGATCGATGAATTGTGGGTTTATGATCAAGTCTATCTATGAATAATATTTGAATCTTCTCTGAATTCTTTTATGTATGATTGGTTATCTTTGCAAGTCTCTTCAAATTATCAGTTTGGTTTGGCCTACTAAATTGATCTTTCTTGCAATGGGAGAAGTGCTTAGCTTTGGGTTCAATCGTGCGGTGTCCTTTCCCGGTGATAGTAAGGGCAGCAAGGCATGTATTGTATTGTTGCCATCGAGGATAACAAGATGGGGTTTTCTTCATATTGCATGATTCTATCCCTCTACATCAGGTCATCTTGCTTAAGGTGTTACTCTGTTTTTAACTTAATACTCTAGATGCATGTTGGATAGTGGTCGATGAGTGGAGTAATAGTAGTAGATGCAGGCAGCGGTCTACTTGTCTCGGACGTGATGCCTATATACATGATCATACCTAGATATTCTCATAACTATGCTCAATTCTATCAATTGCTCAACAATAATTTGTTCACCCACCGTAGAATACTTATGCTCTCGAGAGAAGCCACTTGTGAAACCTATGGCCCCTAGGTCTATCTTCATCATATTAATCTCCTACTACTTAGTTATTTACTTTGCCTTTATTTTACTTTGCATCTTTATCATAAAAATACCAAAAATATTATCTTGTCATATCTATCAGATCTCACTCTCGTAAGTGGCCCTATAGGGATTGACAACCCCTATTTGCGTTGGTTGCGAGGATTTATTTGTTTTGTGTAGGTGCGAGGGACTCACGCGTAGCCTCCTACTGGATTGATACCTTGGTTCTCAAAAACTGAGGGAAATACTTACGCTACTTTGCTGCATCATCCCTTCCTCTTCGGGCAAAACCAACGCAGTGCTAAAAGAGGTAGCAGCAGTATTCACACGAGGGGGTTCCATCACCCGTGGCTGAACCGGCGCCCGAGCCTCGGGCATTGCAACCCGGTTCGCCTTTGGC
The DNA here is from genome assembly GCA_034509565.1 of Triticum monococcum. Lineage (NCBI taxonomy): Eukaryota > Viridiplantae > Streptophyta > Magnoliopsida > Poales > Poaceae > Triticum > Triticum monococcum. The sequence goes on along the minus strand of CM067843.1, from coordinate 549,231,275 downwards.
GGGTTACTGGGGCCTGCACCGGGTGTGCGGAAGAGGTTTCTAGGATCTTAAGTCAGAGGCATACATGACTGAGCCTTCTAGTGTCTTCTCCTCATGACCTCGTTTGATGCGTTTAGATCCATCATGAGATGAAAATCCTCTGATTGAAGCTGCTGAGCTCGAGCATCCAAAGCCGCTCGCTCTGCAGCCATCCTGACGTCCTCCGCTGCTAGGTTTTCTTTGGCTTGTACTACCTCCTCACGTAACCGTGCCACTTCTGCATCGTGTTGAGCCTGATCCGCTGGGTTAACCACGACAGTCAACAGGGCTGTCATCCTATCCATGAGATCCATCAGCACCTGAGTCGGCGGACGCGCAGGGCCTCCTGCCCCGGCCGCTGCTGACCCGATGGTTATCGCCGTCACAGCGTAGAATTTTGAACGGGCTGCGTGCTAGTCATGAAGATCCCCGCTCTGCTCGGTGGCTCAAAGGGGTCCGGAATACTGCTACCATCGGAACAACCCCCAAGCTCACCATCTTAAAGTTGATACTACGAATCTGTCTCACACGAGGATGACTCACCATCAGATTGGACGGCCGTCTCACCACCAGACATAGATCTTTCAGAAAATTCCCCTCCATGGATGCATCCCACGAAGGCATGCTTCATGGCCGGCTGAGCCCGGGCAGGTCTCGCACGCTGAGCCGTCTCGATGATGTCGGTGCAGATGTCCGGCTCAGGGCCCGGCTCGCCAATCTGATCGATGAAGACGTGGATCCCCCCAAAGGGGACCCGGTACCCGTACTGAATTGAGCTGGTGTCGGGGCCCCAGCCTGTGTTGTCGGTGTAGAGATTGCCGCGACGACTCTTGTTCATCTGGCCCACAGCGTATCCCTTGAGCCCTTCGAAGCTGCCCTTCAAGAACTCAAATCCACCGTGCGTTGGCCCCATGGTGGGCGCCAACTGTCGTGGAATTGTCACGGCAGATGTCCTGGTGAAAGGACTTAATCATGGAGCCATCGCAACTAGGAAGTTTAAAGGGGTTAAACGGGACAAAGGACACGAGAGGTTTATACTAGTTCGGCCCCTTGCGGTGAAGGTAAAGGCCTAGTCCAGTTCAGATGATATTGCTAGGTTTCGATGACCAAGGAGCAAAGACGCTTAACCTAGCTCTCGATCTGTTCTTTCTTGTCCTAAGCCGCCGCCGGGTCGTCCCCCTATATACACGAGTTGACACCCTGCGGCCTACAGATTCCCGACCGGCTCATACAACGTGTCTGGCTCGGTGACGTATCTTACATGCCTTACATTACAAATCCATCTATGTAAAATCCACCTGCGGCCAAGAGACCATTGTATTGAGAATCAAACGAGAGAGAGGAAGCCATCTAGCTACTAACTACGGACCCGAAGGTCTACAAAGAACTACTAACGCATCATCGGAGAGGCGCCAATGGAGGTTTTGAACCCCATCTGTAAAGTTTCGTGGCATTTGGACTCCGTTTGGTATTGATTTTCTGCGATGTAAAAAACATGCAAAAAAACAACTGGCACTTGGCACTATGTCAATAGGTTAGTAGTAAAAATGATATAAAATGACTATAAAATGATTATAAAACACCCAAGATTGATAATATAACAACATGGAACAATGAAAAAATATAGATACATTGGGGACGTATCAGTAATCGAAAGCGAGCGTGCCGACAGCGATCAAATCAATCTTGGAACCATTTCCCACGCGCATCGTCACTTCATCCTTCGCCAGCCTTCGCCTATTCCGCAGTTCCTGTTTTGAGTTGCAAATGTGAGCAATCGAGCCGGTATCAAATATCCAGGCACTACAACGAGAGCTGGTAAGGTACACATCAATAACATGGATATCATATATACCTTTGTTGAAATTGGCCCCCTTCTTGTTGGCCAGATACTTGGGGCAGTTCCACTTCCAGTGGCCAGTTCCCTTGCAATAGAAGCACTCAGTCTCGGGCTTGGGTCCAGCCTTGGGTTTCTTCATGGGAGGAGCAACTACTTTGCCACTCTTCTTTAAGTTTCCTTTCTTTCCCTTGCACTTCTTGAAACTATCGAGTAGTGATCAGCTTTGCTCTGCTAGACGTTCATAACATCTGGTGTTGCTCCTGCAGCAGGCCTGGCACCCAGCGGTGCTTCTAGGACGTAATTCTTCTATGCAGCAATGAGGATAATCCTCAAGTTACGGACATAGTCCGTGTAATTGCTACCATCATCTTTCAACTTTGCTTTCTCAAGGAACGCATTAAAATTCAACGGAACAACAGCACGGGCCATCTATCTACAGTCAAACATACATAAGCAAGATACTATCAGGTACTAAGTTCATGATAAATTTAAGTTCAATTAATCAAATTACTTAAAGAACTCCCACTTAGATAGACATCCCTCTAATCCTCTAAGTGATCACGTGATCCAAATCAACTAAACCATGTCCGATCATCACGTGAGATGGAGTAGTTTCATTGGTGAACATCACTATGTTGATCATATCTACTATATGATTCACGCTCGACCTTTCGGTCTCTGTGTTCCGAGGCCATATCTGCATATGCTTGGTTCGTCAAGTATAACCTGAGTATTCCGCGTGTGCAACTGTTTTGCACCCGTTGTATTTGAACGTAGAGCCTATCACACCCGATTATCACGTGGTGTCTCAGCACGAAGAACTTTCGCAACGCTGCATACTCAGGGAGAACACTTCTTGATAATTTAGTGAGAGATCATCTATAATGCTACCGCCAATCAAAGCAAGACAAGATGCATAAAAGATAAACATCACATGCAATCAATATAAGTGATATGGTATGGCCATCATCATCTTGTGCCTGTGATCTCCATCTCCGAAGCACCGTCATGATCACCATCGTCACCGGCGCGACACCTTGATCTCCATCATAGCATCATTGTCGTCTCGCCAATCTTATGCTTCCACGACTATCGCTACCGCTTAGTGATAAAGTAAAGCATTACAGCGCGATTGCATTGCATACAATAAAGCGACAACCATATGGCTCCTGCCAGTTGCCGATAACTCAGTTACAAAACATGATCATCTCATACAATAAAATTCAGCATCATGTCTTGACCATATCACATCACAACATGCCCTGCCAAAACAAGTTAGACGTCCTCTACTTTGTTGTTGCAAGTTTTACGTGGCTGCTACGGGCTTAAGCAAGAACCAATCTTACCTACGCATCAAAACCACAACGATAGTTTGTCAAGTTGGTGCTGTTTTAACCTTCGGAAGGACCGGGCGTAGCCACACTCAATTCAACTAAAGTTGGAGAAACTGTCACCCGCAAGCCACCTATGTGCAAAGCACGTCAGGAGAACCGGTCTCGCGTAAGCGTACGCGTAATGTCGGCCCGGGCCACTTCATCCAACAATACCGCCCAACCAAAGTATGACATGCTGGTAAGCAGTATGACTTATATCGCCCACAACTCACTTGTGTTCTACTCATGCATATAACATCAACACATAAAACCTACGCTCTGATACCACTGTTGGGGAACGTAGTAATTTCAGAAAATTTCCTACGCCCACGCAAGATCATGGTGATGCATAGCAACGAGAGGGGAGAGTGTGATCTACATACCCTTGTAGATCGACAACGGAAGCGTTTGGTTGATGTAGTTGTACGTCTCCACGGCCCGACAGATCAAGCACCAAAACTACGGCACCTCCGAATTCTAGCACACGTTCAGCTCGATGATGATCCCCGGACTCCGATCCAGCAAAGTGTCGGGGAAGAGTTCCGTCAGCACGACGGCGTGGTGACGATCTTGATGTACTACTATCGCAGGGCTTTGCCTAAGCACCGCTACAATATTATCGAGGACTATGGTGGAAGGGGGCGCCGCACACGGCTAAGAATATGATCACGTGGATCAACTTGTGTTCCTCTGGGGTGCCCCTGCCTCCGTATATAAAGGATCAAGGGGGGGTGCGGCCGGCCTAGGAGAGGCGCGCCAGGAGGAGTCCTACTCCCTCCGGGAGTAGGATTCCCCCCCCCCAATCCGAGTTGGAATAGGATTCGCGGAGGGGGGGAAAGAGGAAGGGGGGCCGGCCCCCTCTCCTTGTCCTATTCGGACCAAGGGAGGGGAGGGGCGCGCGACCCATCTCCGGCTGCCTCTTCTCTTTTCCACTAAGGCCCACTAAGGCCCATATACCTCCCGGGGGGTTCCGGTAACCTCCCGGTACTCCGGTAAAATCCCGATTTCACCCGGAACACTTCCGATATCCAAACATAGGCTTCCAATATATCAATCTTTATGTCTCGACCATTTTGAGACTCCTCGTCATGTCCGTGATCACATCTGGGACTCCGAACAACCTTCGGTACATCAAAACGTATAAACTCATTATATAACTGTCATCGAAACCTTAAGTGTGCGGACCCTACGGGTTCGAGAACAATGTAGACATGACCGAGACACGTCTCCGGTCAATAACCAATAGCGGGACCTGGATGCCCATATTGGCTCGTACATATTCTACGAAGATCTTTATCGGTCAGACCGCATAACAACATACGTTGTTCCCTTTGTCATCGGTATGTTACTTGCCCGAGATTCGATCGTCGGTATCTAATACCTAGTTCAATCTCATTGCCGGCAAGTCTCTTTACTCGTTCCGTAATACATCATCCCGCAACTAACTCATTAGTTGCAATGCTTGCAAGGCTTAAGTGATGTGCATTACCGAGAGGGCCCAAAGATACCTCTCCGACGATCGGAGTGACAAATCCTAATCTCGAAATACGTCAACCCAACATGTACCTTTGGAGACACCTGTAGAGCACCTTTATAATCACCCAGTTACATTGTGACGTTTGGTAGCACACAAAGTGTTCCTCTGTCACACGGGAGTTACATAATCTCATAGTCACAGGAACATGTATAAGTCATGAAGAAAGCAATAGCACCATACTAAACGATCGGGTGCTAAGCTAATGGAATGGGTCATGTCAATCAGATCATTCAACTAATGATGTGATCACGTTAATCGAATGACAACTCTTTGTCCATGGTTAGGAAACATAACCATCTTTAATTAACGAGCTAGTCAAGTAGAGGCATACTAGTGACATTCTGTTTGTCTATGTATTCACACATGTATTATATTTCCGATTAATACAGTTCTAGCATGAATAATAAACCTTTATCATGATATAAGGAAATAAATAATAACTTTATTATTGCCTCTAGGGCATATTTCCTTCAATATCTAACATGGAAAGTGTTGGGAACTCTAGGTCATTTTCGTTGGTGGGAAGGACACACCTCCCAAAATGTTTTTATCTCTAAATTTTTCGCTTTGAGCTCTGGCACCTCTACAAATCCCTACTTACCTCTGTGAAGGGCCTTTCTTTTACTTTATGCAATTTTTGTTTCAATTTGAGTCTCCATCTTCTCTTATGAAAGCACCAACTAGGGGGCACTATGATCGTACTTGAGCATTGGGTGTAGTTAATATGCGAGTGTGTTTCATGAATGGATCAATGATTGAGCATGATGGGCTAGGGATAGCTTATTTTAGTGTTGATATTTTGAAAGACATGGTTGCTTGTTGATATGCACGAGTATTTAAGTTATCATGTCAAAACTAGACTATTGCTTCGAACAATATAAAAGTCCAAATGTCCATGCTATAAAGAAAAGAATATGATATGACATGTTAAGCAGCATTCCACATCAAACATTCTGTTTTTATCACTTACCTACTCGAGGACGAGTAGGAGTTAAGCTTGGGGATACTGATACGTCCCTAACGTATCTATAATTTTTTATTGTTCCATGCTATTATATTATCAATCTTGGATGTTTTATAGTCATTTTATATCATTTTTTGGGTGCTAACCTATTGACATAGTGCCAAGTGCCAATTGTTGTTTTTTGCATGTTTTTACATCGCAGAAAATCAATACCAAACAGAGTCCAAATGCAAGGAAACTTTACAGAGATTTTTTATGGACCAGAAGACGCCTAATGGGCCAAGGCTGTGCCTGGGGGGTGCTCCGAGGAGAGCACAACCAACCGAGGCGTGCCAGGAGGCCCAGGCGCGCCCTGGTGGGTTGTGCCCACCTCGGGTGCCCCCAGGACCACCTCTTTGCTCTATAAATACCCCAATATTCCAGAAACCCTAGGGGAGTCGACGAAAATCAATTCCAGCCGCCGCAGAGTCCAGATCCAATCTAGACACCATCACAGATGGGGTTCACCACCTCCATTGGTGCCTCTCCAATGATGCGTGAGTAGTTCTTTGTAGACCTTCGGGTCCGTAGTTAGTAGCTAGATGGATTCCTCTCTCTTGTTTGATTCTCAATACAATGGCCTCTTGGAGATCGATATGATGTAGCTCTTTTTGCGGTGTGTTTGTTGGGATCGGATGAACTTTGTGTTTATGATCAGATCTATTTTTTATATCCATGAAAATATTTGAGTTTCTTTGATCTCTTTTATGCATGATTGCTTATAGCCTCGTGTTTCTTCTCTGATATTTGGGTTTTGTTTGGCCAACTTGATCTATTTATCTTGCAATGGGAAGAGGTGCTTTTTAGTGTTTTCGATCTTACGGTGCTTGATCCCAGTGACAGAAGGGGAACCGACACGTATGTAACGTTGCTACTAAGGATAAAATGATGGGGTCTATCTCTACATAGATAGATCTTGTCTACATCATGTCATCATTCTTATTGCATTACTCCATTTCTCCATGAACTTAATACACTAGATGCATGCTGGATAGTGGTCGGTGTGTGGAGTAATAGTAGTAGATGCAGGCAGGAGTCGGTCTACTAATCTTTGACATGATGCCTATGTAATGATCATTTCCTGGATATCATCATGAGTATTTGAAGTTCTATCAATTGCCCAACTGTAATTTTTTTTACCCACTGTTTGCTATTTTTTCTCGAGGGAAGCCACTAGTGAAACCTACGACCCCTGGTTCTCTCTCATATTATTTGCCTTTGCGATCTATTTTATTTGCCTTTTATGTTCAGATCTACTAAACCAAAATACAAAAATACCTTGCTGCAATTTATTTTATTTGGAGTTCGATCTACCAACATTAACAACTCTCTCATGTCCATTTGCCAATTTCTGGCGCCGCTACCCGAAAGGGATTGACAACCTCTTTTACACGTCGGGTTGCGCGTAGTTTTTATTTTTGTGCAGGTGTTGTTTACGTTGTGTTGCTTGGTTGTCCTACTAGTTCGATAACCTTGGTTTCATATCTGAGGGAAATACCTACCGCCGTTGTGTTGCATCATCCCTTCCTCTTTGGGGAAATACCGAGGTAGCTTCAAGCGACATCTGTGTGCCCCCTGCCCTTGGCCCACGAGGCCCCACAATAGTTGCCCCCCCCCAACCCTTTTCGGTCTTCCGGCGATAACTCGGTAACCCCCGAAACACTTCTGGACTCTGATACCCTTCGTCATGCATATCAATCTTCACCTCCGAACCATTCCGGAGTTGCTCGTCATGTCCGGGATTTCATCCGGGACTCCGAACAACCTTCTTCCATCACCACAACAACTCAACTATACTTATATCATCGCCAAATGTTAAGTGTGTAGACCCTGCTGGTTTGAGAACTATGCAGACATGACCGAGACACCTCTATGGTCAATAACCAATAGCAGCACTTGGATGTCCCTATTGGTTCCTACATATTCTACAAAGATCTTTATCGGTTGAACCTCGATGCCAAGGATTTAGCTAATCCCGTATGCAGTTCTGTTTGTTCATCGGTATGTTACTTGCCCGAGATTCGATCGTCGACATCTCCATACCTAGTTCAATCTCGTTACCGGCAAGTCTCTTTACTTGTTCAGTAATACAGGATCCCGTGGCTAACTCTTTAGTCGCATTGCTTGCAACCTCATTGTGATGTTGTATTACTGAGTGGGCCTTGAGATACCTCTCCGTCATACGGAGTGACAAATCCCAGTCTTGATCCATGCCAACTCAACAGACACCCTCGGAGATACCTAGAGAGCACCTTTATAGTCACCCAGTTACGTAGTGACATTTCACACACACACATGGTATTGATACGTCTCCAACATTTCTATAATTTTTTATTGTTCGATGCTGTTATATTATCATTCTTGGATGTTTTACAACCATTTTATAGCAACTTTATATCATTTTTTGGGCCTAACCTATTGACATAGTGCCCAGTGCCAGTTGCTCTTTTTTGCTTGTTTTTTACATCGCAGAAAATCAATACCAAATGGAGTCCAAACGCAACAAAACTTTTTGGAGAAATTTTCTAGACCCGAAGACAACAGATGGGCCAAAGAAGTGCCAGAGGGGGGCTCTGATTGGAGCACAACCCACCAGGGGGCGCCTGGGGGCCCAGGCGCGCCCAGGTGGATTGTGCCCACCTCGATGGACTCTCGCACCGCCTCTTCATCCTATAAATCCCCAAATATTCCAGAAACCCTAGGGGAGTTGAAGGAACACAATTCCAGCCGCCGCAAGTTCCAGAACCATGAGATCCAATCTAGACACCATCACGGAGGGGTTCATCATCCTCATTGGTGCCTCATAGATGATGCGTGAGTAGTTCATCATAGACGTACGGGTCCGTAGGAAGTATCTAGATGGCTTCCTCTCTCTCTCTTTTGATTCTCAATACAATTGGCTCTTGGAGATGTATTAGTTGTAAATCTTTTTTGCGGTGTGTTTGTTGGGATCCGATGAACTTTGAGTTTATGATCAGATCTATATCCATGAAAGTTATTTGAGTTTTGATCTCTGATATGCATGATTATTTATGGCCTCGTATTTCTTCTTCGAATCTTTGGTTTAGTTAGGCCAACTAGATCAATTTTTCTTGCCATGGGAAGAGGTGCTTTGTGATGGGTTCGATCGTGCGGTGTTCTTTCCCAATGACAGAAGTGGCAGCAAGACACATATGTATCATTGCTATTAAGGATAAGAAGATGGGGGCTATTCCTACATGAATAGATCTCTTCTACATCATGTCATCATTATTATTGCATTACTCCGTTTCTCCATGAACTTAATACACTAGATGCATGTTGGATAGCGGTCGATGTGTGGAGTAATAGTAGTAGATGCAGGAAGCAGTCGGTCTACTAATCTTGGACGCGATGCCTATATATTGATCATTGCCTGGATATCGTCATAAGTATTCGATTTTCTATCAATTGCCCAACAGTAATTTGTTTGCCCATCGTCCGCTATTTCTTGAGAGAAGTCACTAGTGAAATCTATGGCCCCCGGGTCTATTCCTTATCATATTTGCTTTCCGATCTACTATTTGCCTTTGAGATATATTTTTATTTTATTTTATTTTCAGATCTATTATTCCAAAAAAACCCAAAATACTTTGCTGCACTTTTTATTTGCATCTTTTATTTCGCATTTTATCGAGATCTATTTATCCAATCTATCACAATTTTTATCCCGTCAACTTGACAATTTATGGCGCCATTACCTGAAAAGGGATTGGTAATCCCTTATAAGCATCGGGTTGCAAGTATTTGTTCTTTGTGTGTAGGTACCATTTACATAGTGTCGCTTGGTTCTCCTACTGGACTGATACTGTGGTTTCATAACTGAGGGAACTACCTACCGTAGCTGTGCTGCATCATCCCTTACTCTTTGGGGAAATACCGTCGTAGTTCAAGCGACATCAAAAGGAATTTTTGGCGCCGTTACCAGGGAGACATCATGAACATCTATCAGGTTCCTAATCACAAATCTCATCTCCTTGCAATTTACATCGTTTGCCATTTGCCTTTCGTTTTCATCTCCCCCACTTCAAAAAAAGTTGCCATTTTATTCGCCCTCTTTTTGGTTCGCCGTTTTCTCGTGAGATCTGTTTCTGTGTGTAATCTTGCTTGCTTTTTCATTATGGTTGGTACTTCCTCTATTGCATTACCCCCTAGAATGAGGTTCTTAATTTTAAACAAAGGGGAGGGGAGAACCTAAAAGATGTTTGGTATAGAATTTGCAATGCTCATAATAGATCTATTCATCAGCAATCTACTGTTGTTCTTCTTCGCAGTTTTTATGTGGGCATTACCACTTGGTATAGATTTGTCCTTCATATGATTACCAGTGGAAATTTCTTGATGTGTCCATCTTGGGGTGCTTTTAATTCTATGGGAAATCTAGTGGGATCACCACCTATCATTGTTAATGAAAAAAATTGAATCTCTAGCATGTTATGCAAAGATTAGATGCTATTGAAAAGAAGATGATTACTGAGGATCAAATTGAAAATTTGGATATAATAATGCATAATATTGCTAATAAATTTGGGTCAAAAGTGGGAGAGGTTTTTAAGCTACTAAAGGAAAAGGAAACCGCAATCAATGAAAGAATTGAAGAAAGCCCCTCTTGGATTGATAAGTTGGAAGAAATTTTTAGTAATTTAAACTCCGCCTTTTCTTCCGTTCAAACTATTGAAAATAATCTCGTAAAAATTTGCAAGTTTACTCAAGTCACTAAGAACAAGGGTGCCACTTCTAATAACAACAATGAAGATCTTAAAATGACTAGTATTCATCCCAATTTTGTCGAAGTGATAAAAGATCCTACTTGCAAGAATACATTTTTCACTCTCGTTCCTATGAGTATTGTTACTAAAAATTTATATGCTAAATCCTTGAGGAATTTTGGTTGTGTGATTAAAGATTTGGAAACCAAAGAGGACAATACTTGAATCTATGCATTATGCTTAGCTAGGGGCATAAAACGATAGCACTTGTTGGGAGGCAACCCAAGGAATACATTTTATTTTTGTCTTTTTCTTTCTATTATTTAGTGTTTGCACAATTATGATACTGTTATGATTGTGTTTTTATGTTTTAATTAGTGTTTGTGCCAAGTAAAGCCTTTGGGATCATGTTGGGTGATAGTTGATTTGATCTTGTTGAAAAACAGAAACTTTTGCACTCAGTAACATAATTGTTTGAATTTACATAAGCATGATAAAATCCTGATTTTTTAGACAATATTTATATACAAATTTCCTACGTTGTCCTAATTTTTTAGAATTTTTTGAGTTACAAAAGTATACGAAGTATATAGATTACCACAGACTGTTCTGTTTTTGAGAGATTCTGTTTTCTTTGCGTTGTGTGCTTATTTTGATGAATATATGGTTTGTATTGGAGGGCATAAGCCATGGTAAAGTTAGAATACAGTGGATATAATGCAAAAACTTATTAATTGGTTTCCAATAGTACTTAGAGTGGTGATTTGCTTTGTTATATACTAACTGATCTCACAAAGGTTTTGTTAAGTTTTGTGGGATTGAAGTTTTCAAGTTTTAAGTGAGATCACGATGGATGAAGGAATAAGGAGTGAAAAGAGACTAAGCTTGGGCACTCTCCATGGCACCCCAAGTTGTTATTCAAGGAGAACCAAGCAATTAAGCTTGGGGATACCCCGGAAGGCTTCCCCTCTTTCTTCTAATGACCATCGGTGTTTTACTCGGAGCTATATTTTTATTCGTCGCCTATCATGAGTTTTTCTTGGAGCTCTTGTATTATATGAGTCTTTGATTGTTTTGCTTTTTAGTTTGTGTCATCTTTCCTTTCTGTACACACCTATTTGAGAGAGCCAAAATTATGCTATGATTTGTTAAAATTGCTCTCTATGCTTCGCTTAAATTTTTTGAGCTATGGAATTGCTTTAGTGCTTCACTTATATCTTTTGAGCATGGTGTGCTTTAATACTTTTGAAGAAATGCTCCCATGCTTCTCTTAGATTTATTTGAGAGTTAGTAATTTTTGAAGAAATTCTCTCATGCTTCGCTTATATTATTTTGAGAGATTGAAATTTTTATGCTCATGTTCTTCACTTAAATTTGTTTGAGATAATCAAAAGCAACATATGAAATTAGTCCCAAAGTGATAGATATTCAAGAAGGATATAATAAAAAATTCATGAAGATCATTGGACAAAAAAACTTGATTCATTGCAATAGTTTTGAGATATGATGATAGTGATATGTGAGTCATGTTGGTGAGTAATTATGCTTTACTAAGCATATTGGTGTTAAGATTTGTGATTCTCTATGCAAGCACGGAAGTCAATATTTATGCAATGAAATTGCATCCTACTTGTGGTGCATTATTCGGTGTTAGTTATTCTTAATGCTCGCTTATGTGATTTTTCGTTTCTTGGTAGGTTGCTTCTCAATCTATTTGCTAGCCTCCACTTGTACTAAGTAGAAATACTAGTTGTGCATCCAAAATCTTTAAACCCAGTTTTGCCATATAAGTCCACATACCTACCTATATGCGGTATTTCCATGTCGCTCTAAGAAAATTTGTATGTGCCATCTCTAATTTTCAAAATGAATTTCCTTTTTGTGTGCTCGTACTGCTCATGAAGCGGCAGGGGGTGGCCAATATTTTCCATGCTAGATGTGTCTCAAGATGAGTGTTTATTCACTTTTCATTGCATGAGAGTACGAAACTAATAGGGATGCCTAGTCCAGAAATGAAAAAGAAATTTACTTTATGTTGTCAAATAACAAATTCCTTGGAAAGTATTGGTATGGATGGTACCTGTGGATACAACTAGCCGTGGAATGTGAAAGAATGGTGGAAAAAGGAATAAACTTTATTTTATGTTTGGGAACTGCCTATGATAAATGTAGCATGGAAAGTGTTGGGAATTACTCGGTCGTTTTCATTGATGGGAAAAGTATGCCTCTCAAAAAAATATCTCTCAATTTAAGATTTGAGCTTTGGCACCTCTACAAATCCCTACTCCCCTCTGCGAAGGGCCTTTCTATTTACTTTACGGAATTTTAATTTTTATTTGTGTCTCCATCTTCTCTTATAAAGCACCAACTAGGGGGCACTATGATCGTACTTGAGCATTGGATGTAGCTAATATGCGAGTGTGTTTCATGAATGGATCAATGATTGAGCATGATGGGCTAGAGATAACTTTCTTTAGTGTTAATATTTTGAAAGACATGGTTGCTTGTTAATATACTTGAGTATTGAAATATTCATGTCCAAACTAAATTATTGCTTTTAATCGTATTAAAAGTACAAATGTCCATGCTACAATAGAAAAGAATATGTGATGAACACGTTAGGCAACATTCCACACCAAAAATTCTGTTTTTATCATTTACCTACTCGAGAACGAGCATGAATTAAGCTTGGGGATGCTGATACATCTCCAATATATCTATAATTTTTTATTGTTCCATGCTGTTATATTATCATTCTTGGACATTGTACAATCATTTTAGAGCAACTTTATATCATTTTTTGGGACTAACCTATTGACATAGTGCCCAGTGCCAGTTGCTGTTTTTTGGGTTGTTTTTTACACCACAGAAAACCAATACCAATCGGAGTCCAAATGCAGCGAAATTTTTTGGAGAATTTTTCTGGACCAGAAGACACCAGATGGGCCAAACAAGTACCAGAGGGGGGCTCCGAGGGGAGCACAACCCACCAGAGCGCGCCTGGGGGGCAGGCGCACCCATGTGGGTTATGCCCACCTCGGTGGAGTGTGGGCGATAGGGGGGTCCTTCCCACACGACCCAGAAAATTTGAACTACAAGCACATGCTCCAATGCACTAAGGTTGGTTGAAAAATCTAATTTGTGTGCTTGGGTGAATTTCTAGGTCCCATGCAACAGATGGGAATGAAATTCAAACACCAGGGCACTGTTGATTGCCGGCAAAACGTTGAGATGCCTGGTTTTTAAATTCTAGTAAATCCAAAACTCGTCTGAAATTCATAAAACTTGGCATGCTATCATGGAGCGGCATCAACATGCCATGTTAAAAAATTTGTCCCATTTGGGGCAGGTTCGGGTATATGCTTCTCACAAAACAGAGCTTCTCACAACAAGCATGATGGTTTCAGTAGGGAACGTCCCACCTTTGGGGACGAAACGATATCCATTGCCTCTTATTGCTTTCAAAAAATTTCTCGTGTCAACATAGAACAACAGGAGTGTTGTGTCAATTTTTGGGATTTTCCAGGGTTCATTTGGACATTTTTATGCATTAACTGAGTTTTTGATGCATTTATGTGCATAATTCAAACTTGAACTACATGCACATGCTCCAGTGCATATAAATAGGTTGAAAATCAAATCCGTGTCCTTGGGTGCAGGCTTAGGTCCCATGCAAGAAATGAGAAAGAATTTCAAACACCAGGGCACCGTTGATTGCCGGCAAAACATTGAGATGCCTGGTTTTTAAATTCTAGTAAATCCAAAACTCGTATAAAATTCATGAAACTTGGCATGCTATCATGGAATGGCACCCGACATGCTGTGGCATTTTTCGTGTCCATTTTGGAGAAGGCGCACTTGAATAATGACAGCCAACAAAGGAATTTTGAAAAACTAGCTGCCACTTTAATATCTCAAACGTTTGTATAATTCAAACCGTGTGCGTTCTGCTAAGCATTCGCGCGACGCCACATGTCTTGGTTTTAATGGCTGTAGGAGGTGCCGTCCGGACAGCTGCTTGACCTTGACTGAACGGGAGGTGTGCGAGCGCAGTCCGGTGCGCAGGCTGACCGAGAGGCGTGCAAGCTATCCTCCAATGCGCAGGCTCACCGGGAAGCGTGCGAGCTGTACGCTGCGCAGGCTCACTGGGAAAGGGGTCCCTTTGACTTCCATGGCTGCCTGCCTTCCTCTTGCTACCTCTTGAGCACCGTGTTGGTTTTCCCCGAAGAGGAAGAGATGATGCAACAAAGTAGCGTAAGTATTTCCCCTAGTTTTTGAAAACCAAGGTATCAATCCAGTAGGAGGCTACGTGCGAGTCCCTCGTACCTGCATAAAACAAATAAATCCTCACAACCAACGCAAATAGGGGTTGTCAATCCCTATGAGGCCACTTACGAGAGTGAGATCTAATAGATATGATAAAGATAACATTTTTGGTATTTTTATGATAAAGATGCAAAGTAAAATAAAGGTAAAGTAAATAGCAAAGTAGTAGGAGAATAATATGATAAATATAGACCCGGGGGCCATAGGTTTCACTAGTGGCTTCTCTCGAGAGCATAAGTATTCTACAGTGGGTGAACAAATTATTGTTGAGCAATTGACAGAATTGAGCATAGTTATGAGAATATCTAGGCATGATCATGTATATAGGCATCACATCCGAGACAAGTAGACCGACTCCTGCCTGCATCTACTACTATTACTCCACTCATCGACCGCTATCCAGCATGCATCTAGAGTATTAAGTTAAAAACAGAGTAACGCCTTAAGCAAGATGACATGATGTAGAGGGATAGACTCATGCAATATGAAGAAAACCCCATCTTGTTATCCTCGATGGCAACAATACAATACGTGCCTTGCTGCCCTTACTGTCACCGGGAAAGGACACCGCAAGATTGAACCCAATGCTAAGCACTTCTCCCATTGCAAGAAAGATTAATCTAGTAGGCCAAACCAAGCTGATAATTCAAAGAGACTTGCAAAGATAACCAATCATACATAAAAGAATTCAGAGAAGATTCAAATAGTGTTGATAGATAGACTTGATCATAAACCCACAATTCATCGATCTCAACAAACACACCGCAAAAAAGAAGATTACATCGAATAGATCTCCGCAAGAGAGGGGGAGAACATTGTATTAAGATCCAAAAAGAGAGAAGAAGCCATCTAGCTACTAACTATGGACCCGTAGGTCTGAGATGAACTACTCACACTTCATCGGAGGGGCTATGGTGTTGATGTAGAAGCCTTCCGTGATCGATTCCCCCTCTGGCGGAGCCCCGGAATAGGCCCCAAGATGGGATCTCGTGGATACAGAAAGTTACGGCAGTGGAATAAGGGTTTTGGCTCCTGTTCTGATCGTTTGGGGGTACGTGGATATATATAGGAGGAAGAAGTACGTCGGTGGAGCAACAGGGGGCCCACGAGGGTGGGGGCGTGCCTGGTAGGGTAGGGCGCGCCCCCTACCTCGTAGCCTCCTGTTACGTGCCTTAGCATAGGGTCCAAGTCTCCCGGGTCTTATCTGTTGAGAAAATCATATTCCCAAAGGTTTCATTCCGTTTGGACTCCGTTTGATATTCCTTTTCTCCGAAACCCTAAAACAGGCAAAAAAACAACAATTCTGGGTTGGGCTTCCGGTTAATAGGTTAGTCCCAAAAATAATATAAAATTGGATAATAAAGCCCAATAATGTCTAAAACAGTAGATAATATAGCATGGAGCAATCAAAAATTATAGATACGACGGAGACCTATCAAGCATCCCCAAGCTTAATTCATGCTCGTCCTTGAGTAGGTAAATGATAAAAACAGAATTTTGATGCGGAGTGCTACATAATTTTAATGTAATTCTTCTTAATTGTGGTATGAATATTCAGATCCGAAAGATTCAAGACAGAAGTTCATATCGACATAAAAATAATAATACTTCAAGCATACTAACTAAGCAATTATGTCTTCTCAAAATAACATGGCCAAAGAAAGTTTATCCCTACAAAATCATATGGTTTAGTCATGTTTCATTTTCGTCACACAAGAATGCTCTCATCATGCACAACTCGGATGACAAGCCAAGCAATTGTTTCATACTTTAGTAATCTCAAACTTATAAACTTTCACGCAATATAATAGCGCGAGCCATGGACATAGCACTATGGGTGGAATAGAATATAATGAGGGGGTTATGTGGAGAAGACAAAAAGGGAAAGTCTCACATCAACGAGGCTAATCAATGGGCTATGGATATGCCCACCGATTGATGTTAATGCAAGGAGTAGGGATTGCCATGCAACGGATGCACTAGAGCTATAAATGTATGAAAGCTCAACAAAAGAAACTTGTGGGTGTGCATCCAACTTGCTTGATCACGAAGACCTAGGGCACTTGAGGAGGCCCATTATTGGAATATACAAGCCAAGTTCTATAATGAAAATTCCCACTAGTATATGAAATTGACAAAACAAGAGACTCTCTATCATGAAGATTATGGTGCTACTTTGAAGCACAAGTGTGGCAAAGGATAGTAACATTTTCCCTTCTATCTTTTTCTCTCATTTTTTTAGGCCTTCTCTTTTTAAGGCCTTTTTTTATATTCCTCACTTGGGACAATGCTCTAGAAAATGATGATCATCACACTTCTATTTATTTACAACTCAATGATTACAACTCGATACTACAACAAAAGATGACTCTATATGAATGCCTCCGGCGGTGTACCGGGATATGCAATGGACCAAGAGTGACATGTATGAAAGAATTATGAACGGCGGCTTTGCCACAAATACTATGTCAACTACATGATCATGCTAAGCAATATGACAATGATGAATGTGTCATGATGAACGGAATGGTGGAAAGTTGCATGGCAATATATCTCAGAATGGCTATGGAAATGCCATAATAGGTAGGTATGGTGGCTGTTTTGAGGAAGATATAAGGAGGTTTATGTGTGAAAGAGCGTATCATATCACGGGGTTTGGATGCACCGGCGAAGTTTGCGCCAACTCTGAATGTGAGAAAGGGCAATGCCCGGTACCGAAGAGGCTAGCAAGGATGGAAGGATCAGAGTGCGTATAATCCATGGACTCAACATTAGTCATAAAGAACTCACAAACTTATTGCAAAAATCTACAAGTCATCAAAAACCTCGGCACTACGCGCATGCTCCTAGGGGGATAGATTGGTAGGAAAAGACCATCGCTCGTCCCCGACCGCCACTCATAAGGAAGACAATCAAATAACACCTCATGTTTCAAATTTGTTGAATAACGTTTACCATACGTGCATGCTACGGGACTTGCAAACCTCAATACAAGTATTTCTCAATTTCACAACTACTCAACTAGCACGACTTTGATATTATTACCTCCATATCTCAAAACAATTATCAAGCATCAAACTTCTCTTAGTATTCAAAACACTCTTAAGAAAATTTTACTAACTTTGAATACCTAGCATATTAGGATTTTAAGCAAATTACCATGATATTAAGAATCTCAAAATAATCTAAGTGAAACATGAGAGATCAATAGTTTCCATAAAACAAATCCACCACCGTGCTCTAAAAGATATAAATGAAGTACTAGAGCAAAATTATATAACTCAAAAGATATAAGTGAGGCACATAGAGTATTCTAACAAATTCCAAATCATGTATGGCTCTCTCAAAAGGTGTGTACAGCAAGTATGATTGTGTTAAACTAACAAGCAAAGACTCAAATCATACAAGACGCTCCAAGCAAAACACATATCATGTGGCGAATAAAAATATAGCTCCAAGTAAAGTTACCGATAGAAGTAGACGAAAGAGGGGATGCCTTCCGGGGTATCCCCAAGCTTTGGCTTTTAGGTGTCCTTAGATTATCTTGGGGGTTCCATGGTCCTCCCCAATATTAGACTCTTGCCACTCCTTGTTCCATAATCCATCAAATCTTTACCCAAAACTTGAAAACTTCACAACACAAAACTTAAAGTAGAAAATCTCGTGAGCTCCGTTTGCGAAAGAAAAAAAAATACCACTTCAAGGTACTGTAATGAACTCATTCTTCATTTATATTGGTGTTATACCTACTGTATTCCAACTTCTCTATGGTTTATAAACTATTTTACTAGCCATAGATTCATCAAAATAAGCAAACAACACACGAAAAACAGAATCTGTTTAAAACAGAACAGTCTGTAGTAATCTGTAGCTAGCGCAAGATCTGGATCCCCAAAAATTCTAAAATAAACTTCTGGACGTGAGGAATTTATCTATTAATCATATTCAAAAATAATTAACTAAATAGCACTCTCCAAATAAAAATGACAACAGTTCTCATGAGCGCTAAAGTTTCTGTTTTTTACAGCAAGTTCAACAAGACTTTCCCCAAGTCTTCCCAACGGTTATACTTGGTACAAACACTAATTAAACACAAAAAACACAACCAAAACAGAGGCTAGATAAATTATTTATTACTAAACAGGAGCAAAAACCAAGGAATAAAAATAAAATTGGGTTGCCTCCCAACAAGCGCTATCGTTTAACGCCCCTAGCTAGGCATAACAAGCAAGAATAGATCTATGTATTGCCATCTTTGGTAGGCAATCCATAAGTGGATCTCATAATAGATTCATAAGGTAATTTAATTTTCTTTCTAGGAAAGTGTCCCATGCCTTTCCTTAATGGAAATTGGAATCTAATATTTCCTTCCTTCATATGAATAATTGCACCAATCGTTCTAAGGAAAGGTCTACCAAGAATAATAGGACATGAAGGATTGCAATCTATGTCAAGAACAATAAAATCTACGGGCACATAATTCCTATTTGCAACAATAATAACATCATTAATTCTTCCCATAGGTTTCTTAATAGTGGAATCTGCAAGGTGCAAGTTTAGAGAGCAATCATCAAAATCACGGAAACCTAACAAATCACACGAAGTCTTTGGAATCATGGAAACACTAGCACCCAAATCACATAAAGCATAGCATTCATGATCTTTAATTTTAATGTTAATAGTTGGCTCCCACACATCATAAAGTTTTCTAGGGATAGAAACTTCCAATTCAAGTTTTTCTTCATAAGATTGCATCAAGGCATCAACGATATGTTTAGTAAACGCTTTATTTTGACTATAAGCATGAGGAGAATTTAGCACGGATTGCAACAAGGAAATACAATCAATCAAAGAGCAATTTTCATAGTTAAATTCCTTGAACTCCATAATAGTGGGTTTAGCAACATCTAGGGTTTTAATTTCTTCAATCCCACTTTTATCAATTTTAGCATCAAGATCAACAAATTCTGAATTCTTGGAACGCCTTCTAGGTAAAGGTGGATCATATTCAGTCCCATCATTATCAAGATTCATATTGCAAAACAAAGATTTAATAGGGGACACATCAATAACTTTTAGATCTTCATCATTATTTTCATAGCAATCCGGTTTAGCGGCCATCTTATTAACTAAGGTGGCTTGCTTATCCAAAATTTCAGCAATTAGTTTCTCAAGGTGAGCAATTTGGGATCTTAAACCATCGAATTCTTTAGACATATCATCAAGCTCTTTATTTATAAAACTCATAAAACTTTTCTATCTTTTACGCCCGTTTCTGAAGAAACTATTATGTTCAAATTGCAAAACCATAAATCTCCTGACATTGCTTTCGATCTCTTCTAGCCTTTTAAGGTGGAGATCATCAAATTTAGGTAGAGCCATCATGACAAGCAAGAAAACTAACACACAAGCAAACAAAAAGCAAACGGGCAAAAAGAGGCAAATAGAGAGGGAGGATAGAGAGAGAGAGAGAGGGCGAATAAAACGGCAAGGGTGAAGTGGGGGAGAGGAAAACGAGAGGCAAATGGCAAATAATGTAATGCGGGAGATAAGGGTATGTGATGGGTACTTGGTATGTTGACTTTTGCGAAGACCTCCCCGACAACGGCGCCAGAAATCCTTCTTGCAAT
The DNA here is from genome assembly GCA_034509565.1 of Triticum monococcum. Lineage (NCBI taxonomy): Eukaryota > Viridiplantae > Streptophyta > Magnoliopsida > Poales > Poaceae > Triticum > Triticum monococcum. The sequence goes on along the minus strand of CM067843.1, from coordinate 549,210,821 downwards.
CTCTTGAGCACTGCGTTGGTTTTCCCCGAAGAGGAAGGGATGATGCAGCAAAGTAGCATAAGATGTAAGTATTTCCCTTAGTTTTTGATAACCAAGTTATCAATCCAGTAGGAGGCTACGCGCGAGTCCCTCGTACCTGCACAAAACAAATAAATCCTCGCAACCAACGCAAATAGGGGTTGTCAATCCATATGAGGCCACTTACGAGAGTGAGATCTGATAGATATGATAAAGATAATATTTTTGGTATTTTTATGATAAAGATGCAAAGTAAAATAAAGGCAAAGTAAATAGCAATGTATTAGGAGAACAATATGATAAAGATAGACCCGGGGGCCATAGGTTTCACTAGTGGCTTCTCTCGAGAGCATAAGTATTCTATGGTGGGTGAACAAATTGCTATTGAGCAATTGAAAAAATTGAGCATAGTTATGAGAATATCTAGGCATGATCATGTATATAGGCATCATGTCTGAGACAAGTAGACCGACTCCTGCCTGCATCTACTACTATTACTCCACTCATCGACCGCTATCCAGCATGCATCTAGAGTATTAAGTTAAAAACAGAGTAACGCCTTAAGCAAGATGACATGATGTAGAGGGATAGACTCATGCAATATGAAGAAAACCCTATCTTGTTATCCTCGATGGCAACAATACAATACGTGCCTTGCCGCCCTTACTGTCACCGGACACCGCAAGATTGAACCCGAAGCTAAGCACTTCTCCCATTGCAAGAAAGATCAATCTAGTAGGCCAAACCAAACTGATAAGTCGAAGAGACTTGCAAAGATAACCAATCATACATCAAAGAATTCAGAGAAGATTCAAATATTGTTCATAGATAGACTTGATCATAAACCCACAATTCATCGGTCTCAACAAACACACCGCAAAAAAGAAGATTACATTGAATAGATCTCCACAAGAGAGGGGGGGAACATTGTATTGAGATCCAAGAAGAGAGAAGAAGCCATCTAGCTACTAACTATGGACCCGTAGGTCTGAGATGAACTACTCACACTTCAGCGGAGGGGCTATGGTGTTGATGTAGAAGCCCTCCGTGACCGATGCCCCCTCCGACGGAGCCCCGGAACAGGCCCCAAGATGGGGTCTCGTGGATACAGAAAGTTACGGGGGTGGAATTAGGGTTTTGGCTCCTGTTCTGATCGTTTGGGGGTACGTGGATATATTGGAGGAAGAAGTACGTCGGTGGATCAACAGGGGGCCCACGAGGGTGGGGGTGCGCCTGGTAGGGTAGGACGTGCCTCCTACCTCGTGGCCTCCTGTTACGTGCCTTGGCGTAGGGTCCAAGTCTCCCGGGTCTTATCTGTTGAGAAAATCACGTTCCCGAAGGTTTCATTCCGTTTGGACTCCGTTTGATATTCCTTTTCTTCGAAACCCTAAAACAGGCAAAAAAACAGCAATTCTGGGATGGGCCTCCAGTTAATAGGTTAGTCCCAAAAATAATATAAAAGTGGATAATAAAGCCCAATAATGTCTAAAACAGTAGATAATATAGCATGGAGCAATCAAAAATTATAGATACGTTGGAGACATATCACCTCTCTATTAATGGCGCGTGAATCGCTGTTTAATATGGCCGGCCTTACTGTTCGCCTCCCATTCCGCTCCCTCCCGCAGACCTCCACCAACGCCATGGCGCAGAATGATCATCTGCAACTAGTCTTCAAGTTTGGTGAAGTCGACTCCGAGCCGGAGGAGATAAAAAATAAGGAGGAATGGGGCCGCATGGAGACGGCCCAGAACAAGCTGGCCGCGGCGGTTGCTGCCCCCGCTCCCGTCCCAGCTCCAATCCCCGAGCCCGCGCCAGCGACCATCCCCGTAGCATTGACGGGCTGGTCTCCGAGCACTATCACAGAGCTAGAAGACGCGGGCATCAGCGAGGTCTCTGCGGACCCGCGCGAGCTCGTGTACATGCCAGCGCCCGTGCCCATGCCCGTGCCCGTGCACGCCCCTCCACCCACCGTGGCGCCGGCCTCCGTGCGTCTGGTTGCACCCTCCGCTCCCATGCCCCTTCCCGTGAGCGCCCCTCCACCCATCGCGGCGCCAGTCCCCGTGCGTTTGCCTACACCCACCGTGCACGTGCCCGTGCCCGTGCGCGCGCCCCCTCAGCGGCATGGGACACTACCGTCGACCTCTACCTCTCAATGGTGCCAGTTGCCGTCCTCCCACGCCACGCCCGTCGATCGCGTGACAACATGATGTTTGATTTACAAGTGAAGAACATTTTGTGCTTCCTGGAAGACTTCAACAACGGCGTCCCGGAGGACGGCAACAACAACGACGGCCACCTCCGCCGCTGTCGGAAATAGTTTTTTGGGGTTTAATACTATATCTCGAATTCTCAATCATATGAATATAAATTCGCAGTGTGACTGAATGAACGATATGGTTTGAAAGAACTTGCATTTTTCTCTCTTAATGTACAGACTTATCAAACGATTTTCTTTTGAAAGAACGTCAATGATTTTTAAATATAAAACACACATCACAAACATTTTAGTTAGAACACCCGTATGCAAACTGACATCTTCCCCAGGAAGCCAAGGGAAAATGTGCCGAGCAGGATTTCTGCATCCCTTCAACGCAAACGGTTGTTTTGTATGACCCGTGTGCAACCACATACAAACAATTGGGTAATAGTTGAATATCTGTCATTTTGGGTATGTTGTCATTTGTCAAACTAGAAAGATTGACATTTGTTTATCTAGTAACATTGCCATTTGTCAACCTTGTAACACTGCAATTTGTCAAAATATGCAGTTACGAATCACTAGCACTATTTAATTTTTGCAACTAAAATCACTAGCACTGTTCATATGGAAACTACTAGCAGGCGTGAGTTGATGGACGCATATGCAAATGTACCATTGATTACATACAACAAGTCATCAACCCACAACGACAACGAGGATGCACGTTGGATTATAGATCATTTCCAACAAAACATTCTAGTAAAGTTTTTCTCACACAACAAATAACAAAGCGATGAAATGAACTTTAGCTCAACCACTCATTGACGTTGGAAACACTTGCTTTGAACCAGAAGTGATTCTCTGAGAAGGGCCAGCTACTGTCAATCTCGAGACCAACGCAGGACTGATCATCGAGGCTGAAGCGGCCTATGTCATGACCCATATTGAGACGGTAGGGAAGCATAGTAATGTCCGAGGTATATATACAGTTGCTTCTCATAAATGGTAGTAACATTGTGCCAACAACAGCTGGATCGCCTTCCATCATCATTGGATAGTTTTGTCCAAGGAAGAGCAAGTTTCCTCCAAGACTTGCAATACTGAACCAGGGAGAAGGTGTTGGCGCTAGTACACTAGTATCCATCCCGAATACCCTGCAATGGATGTTGGAATAGGCCCGGAGAGTGCGACCATGCGAGACAACACTTGCTTCCTTAGTAACATCATCAGTGCCCTATATACACACAAGAAGAGGTGATCCATCGGAATAAGTTGCCAGGCGCCACTGAGTACATGGGTCCTGCTCGTGATCATCAGCATCGTCATCTCCCACTTGGTTATAAAACAAATTCAAGTATAGGTGGTGGAATGTTCACAGGACCTTGGAAACACAAGAATGTTAATTAGTAAAGAGAAACTAGCTAACCCACATGTGTGTGGATGAAACAATTATAATTACGGTGGAAGACAAACATACCGAAAGCATCAGGATTCCATGCAAAAACAGTGCCACGAGTGGTGGCAGCAAACACAAGACCCTCGTATTGAATTGCATCACAGTACTCATTGTGTACATAAATTAATTTTTGAGCAGTATCCACCAAGGCGTGGAAGTAAGGACGATAACAAGCTTGTCGAAGATAGCAACAACTTCATAGTTCGTGTAATCCCAAGAGCAGTTGAGAACTCGACAAATTGCTATCTTCTGTAGACGACAGCCAGCATGATTGTATTTGAACTCACGTAGAATACTGGTGTGCTCAACCTCTGGGCAGTCGTCTGAGATTTTTGGAAGTGGAACCCGCTGACGAGTGTACACATTCACAAGTTCCCAATCGCAGTTGTACCCAATAAAAACAACCCAATCTCCATTTGCACCTGCCCAAGCCTTGCCCTCAAGCGATGGCGTCTTAAGATCATATGTATCATTATCAAGCGGCATGAACTTACACAAGGCGAGGCTTCCCTCGTCCCCGCGCCAGTCAGCAAGGTCACGACGAAGAAGATAGGGGAGATCAAACCGCTCCTGTACCCTTGGGTTCCTTGTAATGATGTTATTAGTTGAGTCAAGAATGGTCTTGAACGAACTTTCCATGCCAGCCGAGGTGATGACGTCGCACCGATCAATGAGTTCCTCCACCATGTCAACATTCAGATCGGGGCAAGAATAACGGGGTCGTTTCCGGCCTGTTCCCTCCATGGAGAAGACGATCGAACAATGGCAGAAGGAAGGGTGAAGGCAAATGGAGGAGGGAGGAAGAGCTAGCATGCGACAACAGTTCCAAATCGAGAGGGAAAGGCGAAGAGTCGGTGGATAGTTGCCACGGTACACGAAGAGGCGCCTGGGGAGCGAATGGTTGCCACAGAGGTCACACACTAATGACAAGGGCCGAGTGAACCGCATGCGTATATCACAAACACCTTGATCTGGCTGACCGTTTCTTTTGTGTTTCCTAATCACAAACAGTTCATCCGAGTGGACCGTATGCTGTATATCGCACACACCTTCATCCGGCTACCCCTTTCTTTTCTGTTGCCTAATCACAAACAGTTCATCCGAGTGAACCGTATGTTGTGTATCGCACATGCCTTCATCCGGCTGCCCGTTTCTTTTGTTCCTCCTCATCACAAACAGTTAATTGAACTGAACCATATGCCCTTCATCACACATGCAACTAAAATATGAACCGTGTTTGATGCATCCGTCATCGCAAACATTTTATACATTTTTGACGGTTTTCATACACCACCGTTTGCGATTATTGCATCACACACAGTTTCTCGAAGGGTCTCTGATCGTACTGTCGCCTTAGCAGCATCCTGGAGTAGTGCCTCTTCGCCCTATAAATCCCCAAATATTCCAGAAACCCTATGGGAGTCGATGAAACACAATTCCAGCCGCCGCAAGTTCCCGAACCACGAGATCCAATCTAAACACCATCACGGAGGGGGTCATCATCCTCATTAGTGCCTCTCCGATCATGCGTGAGTAGTTCAACATAGACCTACGGATCCGTAGGCAGTAGATAGATGGCTTCCTCTCTCTCTCTCTCTCTCTCTCTCTCTCTCTCTTGATTCTCAATACAATGGTCTCTTGGAGATCTATTTGATGTTAATATTTTTTGCGGTGTGTTTGTTGGGATCCGATGAACTTTGATTTTATGACCAGATCTATATCCATGAAAGTTATTTGAGTTTTGATCTCTTATATGCATGATTGTTTGTAGTCTCGTATTTCTTCTTCGAATCTTTGGTTTAGTTAGGCCAACTATATCGATTTTTCTTGCCATGGGAAGAGGTGCTTTGTGATGGGTTTGATCATGCGGTGTTCTTTCCCAATGAGAGAAGGGGCAACAAGACACACATGTATCGTTGCTATTTAAGGATAAGAAGATGGGGGTATTCCTGCATGAGTAGATCTCGTCTACATCATGTCATCATTATTATTGCATTACTCCGATTCTCCATGAACTTAATACACTAGATGCATGCTGGATAGCGGTCGATGTGTGGAGTAATAGTAGTAGATGCAGGCAGGAGTCGGTCTACTAATCTTGGACGCGATGCCTATATATTGATCATTGCCTAGATATCGCCATAACTATTCGATTTTCTATCAATTGCCCAATAGTAATTTGTTACCCACTGTGTGCTATTTCTTGAGAGAAGCCACTAGTGAAATCTACGCCCCCCGGGTCTATTCTTTATCATATTTGCTTTCCGATCTATTATTTTCCTTTGAGATCTATTTTTATTTTATTTTATTTTTAGATCTATTATTCCAAAAACCCAAAAATACTTTGCTGCACTCTTTATTTGCATCTTTTATTTCGCATTTTACCGAGATCTATTTATCCAATCTATCACAATTTTTATCCCGTCAACTTGACAATTTATGGCACCGTTACCAGAAAAGGGATTGACAACCCCTTATAAGTATCAGGTTGCAAGTATTTGTTTTCTGTGTGCAGGTACCGTTTACATAGTGTTGCTTGGTTCTCCTGCTGGATTGATGCCTTGGTTTCATAATTGAGGGAAATACCTACCGTAGTTGTGCTGCATAATCCCTTCCTCTTTGGGGAAATATCGATGTAGTTCAAGCGACATCACGTATTCGTCCGGTGTTAGTGAGTTGCGTGATCTCACGGTCATAGGAGCATGTACTTGACATGCAGAAAACGATAGCAATAAACTTGATACGATCATATGTGCGCTTATAGTTTGGGTCTTGTCCATCACATCATTCTCCTAATGATGTGATCCCGTTTATCGAAGGACAACTCATGTCTATGACTAGGAAACCATAGCCATCTTTGATCAACAAGCTAGTCCAGTGGAGGCTCGCTATGGACATGTTGTTGTCTATGTATCCACACATGTATTTGAGTTTCCAGTCAATACAATTATAGCATGGATAATAAATGATTATCATGAATAAGGAAATATAATAATAACCACTTTATTATTGCCTCTAGGTCATATTTCCAACACAAGTCACTAAAGGTAACCCAGAAGTTATACTAGATAACACCATCTGATCTTTAATTTTCTAATCCTAACTCATAGAGTCATCACAGTGTCACTAGAGGTGTCTTCAAATATTATACTCGATTTGCATCATGTAATCTCATTAATTCTCAAAGTTCAACATAACGTGAACATTAAATCCATAAAGAAACTCATGACACGAGGCACATAAATATCCAAGATCATAATCATGGTGCCACATAGCTACAACCACAAACTCTCAGCCTTGAAGGTGGACTACTCCCGCATAATCATGGGAGTAACAAGAGTTGATGAAGAGGTTGAAGACAAATATTTACACCTCTAACATAGAGCCAGGTAAGGGTTAAAATGAAGAGCATCTCAGAATAGGAAGTGGTAGTGACATAAAAAATATGGCAAAAATCTGGAGCCGCCTTTTAGGTATATATAAGTCATCGAGCACCGGAGGTCAGAGGCTAAGGTTGATAGGCGGCATCGGGCTCAAGGAACCTACATGGGGCCCTTGAGCCCACAAGTGTTTGGCTTGGCTAATCTGGCCTCTCGGACTTGAAACTTCTCTCATCATTTTTCTTGATATTTTCGGAAATTTAAAATATCTATTTGCTTTGCAAATATAAAGAATGACAAACTGAGAGTGGTATTGGGTACTTTATTAATATGTTAGTCTAAATAAACTTCAAAAACTTTGCCGAAAGTGCATATAATTCCCTTGGTGGATTTTGGTAATTAATGACAATATATCTCAAGGAACTAATGCCTCTACAAGCCGATTTCAAGAAATGTTCCTCGCGGGTGCAACAAAATAATAGAAGGTGACCCCTACAAAATTCATCAGGACAAGTATTGAGAAAGCCGAAGGATTCCACTTTTTTATTTTAGTGATCCAAGATCACATTGAGTCCATATGCATGCCAATACTATCAAAAGGTAATACATGCATAGAAGTATTGGCTGGTGTGTCGTCTATTCGTAAATACTAAAGCATTTTTCTTGAAAACTATGCAATGCTACAAGACATTTTGTAGATATGTTTATGAAAATGGAAAATTAGTAGTGCCAAATATTAATCTGACAGCATGACTTGAGTTTTTTTATTAGGAAAAAATAATTTATTTTGAAAATTCCTCGAACTGTTAAGTTGCTAGCTTAACAAAATAAATGTTAAGATGCAGTAATAATATTTCATAGCTACATGTCGCTTAGTGTTTCTGGAGCAATGCGCGAGGAATCATCTAGTATGTGAAGTATTTAAAACAAAGGAAATCTTCTATTCTTAAATAATTGCAACCCACTACCTATGTTTTTTATGCAACTATGCCGCACCATTAAATCATGCATGTGATCATAAGTTATAATTTGTGCGCTCATCTATTCATGCACCCAAGCATGTTAATTTGCTCCACTTATTTTTTGTGCGGACATTGACGGTCATGTTACACATTTTTTTAGCATGACCTACATATATTTGTACGTTGTATGCTTGCAGCAAATATACGTAGGTCATGTTACATATTTTTGGTTAAAAATGGCACCACGTTTGACTTTAATCCAATAGAATCTTCTTTTTATAAAACATGCTTCATATCTCTATTGTTTTCAAAATACATCCCGAGAGCTTTTCTGGGCAATAGTTTTAGTTTTTTTAGCATTTATTTATGCATATGTTTTACTAATGTTTTCACAGCAATGTGCAGGACAACATCTAGTATATACGTATTAATGTGCAACTGTTTTCATGTGAGACAATATATTAGTACTAAAACTGGAAGTCAGATTACCGTCGAAGACTGGTCAATGATCGGAGCGACCTATATTCAGGACAAGAGAAACTACAGTACCTGGATGCTTTTAGAGCAACTCTAGCATATTCGCCATATACATAATCGGCATAATGCATATGAAGGACACTCCATATTGATATTAAGGCTGCCGAAGGGACGCGTAAAGTCAAAGTCGACACAATGGTTGTCTCCATATCATGGGACCCATTTGTCAGAGAGATTTTTTTCCCAATCTCCAATACATATTCGGTTAAAATAGCAACATTTAGACAACAACATTCAGTCAAAACCACAAGCAGGATGGCAAAGGATTGGACGACCATGAGCACAATGGTGAGCAGCGAGAACAATTTCAACTCCACTCCGATTATGGGGGTGACTCGGTTCTGATGGCAATGCTCGAAATTATGATCAGCATTAGGCAGACATCACGTGGATGTCTCATCTAATGCTTAACATGTTGGAATTTTGCTAGTAGGCCTTTGGTCCAAAACCCAACTAAAATTCTTTTGGTCTATTCATGCACACATGTGAGTGGAATGAGTGAGATTAGAGTTTAGTCCCACCATGGAAGTTGAGAGACTTGCACCTCCACTTGTATGAGCATAAGAACATGATGAAGGAAATATGCCCTAGAGGCAATAATAAAGTTATTATTTATTTCCTTATTTCATGATAAATGTTTATTATTCATGCTAGAATTGTATTAACCGGAAACATAATACATGTGTGAATAAATAGACAAACAGAGTGTCACTAGTATGCCTCTACTTGACTAGCTCGTTAATCAAAGATGGTTATGTTTCCCAACCATGGACAAAGAGTTGTTATTCAATTAACGGGATCACATCATTAGATGAATGATCTGATTGACATGACCCATTCCATTAGCTTAGCACCCGATCGTTTAGTATGTTGCTATTGCTTTCATAACTTATACATGTTCCTATGACTATGAGATTATACAACTTCCGTTTGCCGGAGGAACACTTTGTGTGCTACCAAACGTCACAACGTAACTGGGTGATTATAAAGGAGCTCTACAGGTGTCTCCAAAGGTACATGTTGGGTTGGCGTATTTCGAGATTAGGATTTTTCACTCCGATTGTCGGAGAGGTATCTCTGGGCCCTCTCGGTAATGCACATCACATAAGCCTTGCAAGCATTACAACTGATGAGTTAGTTGCGACATGATGTATTACGGAACGAGTAAAGAGACTTGCCGGTAACGAGATTGAACTAGGTATTGGATACCGACGATCGAATCTCGGGCAAGTAACATACCGATGACAAAGGGAACAACGTATGTTGTTATGCGGTCTGACCGATAAAGATCTTCGTAGAATATGTAGGAGCCAATATGGGCATCCAGGTCCCGCTATTGGTTATTGACCGGCGATTTGTCTCAGTCATGTCTGCATTGTTCTCGAACCGTAGGGTCCGCACGCTTAACGTTACGATGACAGTTATTATGAGTTTATGCATTTTGATGTACCGAAGTTAGTTCGGAGTCCCGGATGTGATCATGGACATGACGAGGAGTCTCGAAATGGTCGAGACATAAAGATTGATATATTGGATGACTATATTCGGACACCGGAAGCGTTCCGGGGAAGTTTCGGATAAAACCGGAGCACCCGGGGGTTACCGGAACCCCCCGGGGGGTTAATGGGCCTCATGGGCCTAAAGTGGAGAAGAGGAAGGGGCTGCCCGGGCAGGCCGCGCGCCCCCTCTCCCCCTAGTCCGAATTGGACAAGGAGGGAGGAGCGGCGCCCCCCTTTTTCCTTCTCTTCTCCCACCTCTCCTACTTGGACAAGGAAAGGGAGGGGAGTCCTACTCCCGGTAGGAGTAGGACTCCTCGTGCGCGCCTCCTCTAGGGCCGGCCGCACCCCCCCCCCCTTGGATCCTTTATATACGGAGGCAGGGGGCACCCCAGAACACACAAGTTGATTATCGTGATCGTTCCTTAGCCGTGTGCGGTGCCCCCTTCCACCATATTCCACCTCGGTCATATTGTAGCAGCGCTTAGGCGAAGCCCTGCGACGGTAGAACATCAAGATCGTCACCACGCCGTTGTGCTGACGGAACTCATCCCCGAAGCTTTGCTGGATCGGAGCCCGGGGAGCGTCATCGAGCTGTACGTGTGCTAAGAACTCAGAGGTACCGGAGTAACGGTGCTTGGATCGGTCGGATCGGGAAGACGTACAACTACTTCCTCTATGTTGCGTCAACGCTTCCGCTTCTGTCTACGAGGGTACGTAGACAACACTCTCCCCTCTCGTTGCTGTGCATCACCATGATCTTGCGTGTGCGTAGGAATTTTTTTGAAATTACTACGTTCCCCAACAGATGAGACCTACACGCGCGCTCCTCCTCCTCGCTCGCCTCGCCACGCCATGCCTCATCACGACGCGCCGCGGATTGCGGGATTGAGCCAAGGACAGAGCTATGCACGTTGTCTATATTTTTTGCTGCTCGGGAAAAATTAAGGAGTCATTAATTAATAATTAATGGACGCGTTAATTACTGAACCATTTCCGATTCTTTTGGATTGTGACGACTCGGATGTGGGGTTTACTCCCACGACCTACCCGGACCGCACTATATAGTCAGACAGACGTCTACCCTAGCCGCTGCCGCTTCGTATGGTTTCGCACCATCGTTCCAGATCATTGCGCCGCCAAGTAAGCCTTCTCCATCCCTCCTTTCGGCGTGCACCTTGAGAAGGGACAGCAGGCCTCCGGAACCCCGTCTGTCGTGATCCTGTACGGGAGAGGGGCGATCAGGTTTTTGGGGAGCGCTCTCGCGTGACTGCCGGTAGCGACGACTTCGCGAACGACGACTTCTTCCCCGACCTCGGCAACCTCATCCTCGACGACATGGGTGACAACGTCAATGCCGGCGGTGCTGTTCCCGCTGCACCGTATGTGATTCTGTCATTCTTCTTCGAGATCGTGGCAGAATTCATGTTTCTAGTATGTGCCCTAGATGTGATCTGTTCATCTACTATGCTAGTTCGCATGATTAGTTTAATCTCTGCAATTGCTCTCATGATTTATTTTCTGTTTATTCGGATTAAATCTCGTACTAATTTGCTCATATTTGCATCAATCCAAAAACCTGCTTATAGGCAATTTACTTCAAGTGGTTTTGCTACGTATCTGAAGCCGCCTGCCTTTAAGGGGGTGCAATATAAGAGGTGGCACATGAGAGCAGTCTACTGGTTTCAGACCATGGGCTGTTATGACGCTATTAAGGGCAAGCCCGAGGGCGATCTTAATCCAGCACAGCTGGAAGCTTTTGAGAAGATCGATACTCTCTTTAAAGCCGCTCTTCTGAGTGTTCTTGATGATTCCATTGTGGATTTGTATATGTCGTTTGACAACGACAAGGACATGTGGGCTGCGCTCGAGGACAAGTTTGGTGCCTCAGATGCCGGCAGCGAGTTGTACGTCATGGAGCAATTCTTTGACTACAAGATGAATGATGAGCGCTCTGTTGTACAACAAGCTCATGAGATACAGTCGCTTGCAAAGGAATTCGAGTACTTTAAGTGTGTGTTGCCAAAAGAATTTGTTGCCGGAGGCATCATTGCCAAGCTTCCACCTTCGTGGAACAATTTTGCTACTTCCCTGAAACAAAAGAGACAGAAGTTTTCCGTTGCAGATCTCATTGGTACTCTTGATGTTGAAGTGAAGGCGAGAGCAAAGGACACACGTCCTCGAGTTGCCGAGGGAACTTCTAGTGCCCACATGGTACAGAAGAAGAACTCCCAGCCCAACAAGTTTAAAAACAACAGGAACAAAACTCAGGGCAAAGGCAAGTTTGATACAAAAAACAAGCCATCACATGAAGGAAATATGCCCTAGAGGCAATAATAAAGTTATTATTTATTTCCTTATATCATGATAAATGTTTATTATTCATGCTAGAATTGTATTAACCGGAAACATAATACATGTGTGAATACATAGACAAACAGAGTGTCACTAGTATGCCTCTACTTGACTAGCTCATTAATCAAAGATGGTTATGTTTCCTAACTATGAACAATGTGTTGTTATTTGATTAACGAGGTCACATCATTAGTTGAATGATCTGATTGACATGACCCATTTCATTAGCTTAGCACCCGATCGTTTAGTATGTTGCTATTGCTTTCTTCATGACTTATACATGTTCCTATGACTATGAGATTATGCAACTCCCGTTTGCCGGAGGAACACTTTGGGTGCTACCAAACGTCACAACGTAACTGGGTGATTATAAAGGAGTACTACAGGTGTCTCCAATGGTAGATGTTGGGTTGGCGTATTTCGAGATTAGGGTTTGTCACTCCGATTGTCGGAGAGGTATATCTGGGCCCTCTCGGTAATACACATTACACAAGCCTTGCAAGCATTGCAACTAATGAGTTAGTTGCGGATGATGTATTACAGAACGAGTAAAGAGACTTGCCAGTAATGAGATTGAACTAGGTATTGGATACCGACGATCGAATCTCGGGCAAGTAACATACCAATGACAAAGGGAACAACGTATGTTGTTATGCGGTCTGACCGATAAAGATCTTCGTAGAATATGTAGGAGCCAATATGGGCATCTAGGTCCCGCTATTGGTTATTGACCGGAGACGTGTCTCGGTCATGTCTACATTGTTCTCGAACCGTAGGGTCCGCATGCTTAATGTTACAATGACAGTTATTATGAGTTTATGCATTTTGATGTACCGAAGGTAGTTCGGAGTCCCGGATGTGATCACGGACATGACGAGGAGTCTCGAAATGGTCGAGACATAAAGATTGATATATTGGAAGCCTATGTTTGGACATCGGAAGTGTTCCGGGTGAAATCGGGATTTTACCGGATTACCGGGAGGGTTACCGGAACCCCCCGGGAGCCAAATGGGCCTACATGGGCCTTAGTGGAAAGGTGAGAGGGCTGCCCACAAGGGTTGCGCACCTTCCCCCTCCCCCTAGTCCTATTAGGACTAGGAGAAGGGGCCGGCCACCTCTCTCTCTCTCCCCTTTAAGGAACCCTAGTTGGAATAGGATTGGAGGGGGGAGTCCTACTCCCGGTGGGAGTAGGACTCCTCCTGCGCCTCCAAGCTTGGCCGGCCAGCCCTCCCCCTCTCATCCTTTATATACGGGGGCAGGGGGCACCTCTAGACACACAAGTTGATCCTTGAGATCGTTCCTTAGCCGTGTGCGGTGCCCCTGCCACCAAATTCCACCTCGATCATACTGTTGTAGTGCTTAGGCGAAGCCCTGCGTCGGTAGTACATCAAGATCGTCACCACGCTGTCATGCTAACGGAACTCCTCCCCGAAGCTTTGCTGGATCGGAGCCCGGGGATCGTCATCGAGCTGAACGTGTGCTAAGAACTCGGAGGTGCCGGAGTAACGGTGCTTGGATCGGTCGGATCGGGAAGAAGACATACGACTACTTCCTCTACGTTGTGTCAACGCTTCCGTTGCGATCTACAAGGGTACGTAGATCAGAATCTCCCCCTCGTTGCTATGCATCACCATGATCTTGCGTGTGCGTAGGAAATTTTTTGAAATTACTACGTTCCCCAACAGTGGCATCCGAGCCTAGGTTTTATGGTTTGATGTTATTTGCACGAGTAGAACACAAGTGAGTTGTGGGCGATACAAGTCATACTGCCTACCAGCATGTCATACTTTGGTTCGGCGGTATTGTTGGACGAGACGACCCGGACCAACCTTACGCATACGCTTACGCGAGACCGGTTCCCTCGACGTGCTTTGCACATAGATGGCTTGCGGGCGACTGTCTCTCCAACTTTAGTTGAACCGAGTATGGCTATGCCCGGTCCTTGAGAAGGTTAAAACGGAGTCTATTTGACAAACTATCGTTGTGGTTTTGATGCGTAGGTGAGATGAGTTCTTGCTTAAGCCCGTAGCAGCCACGTAAAACTTGCAACAACAAAGTAGAGGACGTCTAACTTGTTTTTGCAGGGCATGTTGTGATGTGATATGGTCAAGGCATGATGCTGATTTTATTGTATGAGATGATCATGTTTTGTAACCAAGTTATCGGCAACTGGCAGGAGCCATATGGTTGTCTCTTTATTGTATGCAATGCAATCGCGATGTAATGCTTTACTTTATTGCTAAGAGGTAGTGATAGCCATGGAAGCATAAGATTGGCGAGACGACAACGATGCTACGATGGAGATCAAGGTGTCGCGCCGGTGACGATGGTGATCATGACGGTGCTTCGGAGATGGAGATCACAAGCACAAGATGATGATGGCCATATCATATCACTTATATTGATTGCATGTGATGTTTATCTTTTATGCATCTTATCTTGCTTTGATTGACGGTAACATTATAAGATGATCTCTCACTAAATTATCAAGAAGTGTTCTCCCTGAGTATGCACCGTTGCGAAAGTTCTTCGTGCTGAGACACCACGTGATGATCGGGTGTGATAGGCTCTACGTTCAAATACAACGGGTGCAAAACAGTTGCACACGTGGAATACTCAGGTTATACTTGACGAACCAAGCATATACAGATATGGCCTCGGAACACGGAGACCGAAAGGTCGAGCGTGAATCATATAGTAGATATGATCAACATAATGATGTTCACCGATGAAACTAATCCATCTCACGTGATGATCGGACATGGTTTAGATGATTTGGATCACGTGATCACTTAGAGGATTAGAGGGATGTCTATCTAAGTGGGAGTTCTTAAGTAATATGATTAATTGAACTTAAATTTATCATGAACTTAGTACCTGATAGTATCTTGCTTGTTTATGTTGATTGTAGATAGATGGCTCGTGTTGTTGTTCCGTTGAATTTTAATGCGTTCCTTGAGAAAGCAAAGTTGAAAGATGATGGTAGCAATTACACGGACTGGGTCCGTAACTTGAGGATTATCCTCATTGCTGCACAGAAGAATTACGTCCTGGAAGCACCGCTGGGTGCCAGGCCTGCTGCTGGAGCAACACCAGATGTTATGAACGTCTGGCAGAGCAAAGCTGATGACTACTCGATAGTTCAGTGTGCCATGCTTTACGGCTTAGAATCGGGACTTCAACGACGTTTTGAACGTCATGGAGCATATGAGATGTTCCAGGAGTTGAAGTTAATATTTCAAGCAAATGCCCGAATTGAGAGATATGAAGTCTCCAATAAGTTCTATAGCTGCAAGATGGAGGAGAACAGTTCTGTCAGTGAGCATATACTCAAAATGTCTAGGTATAATAATCACTTGATTCAGATGGGAGTTAATCTTCCAGATGATTGCGTCATTGACAGAATTCTCCAATCACTGCCACCAAGCTACAAGAGCTTCGTGATGAACTATAATATGCAAGGGATGAACAAGACTATTCCCGAGCTCTTCGCAATGCTGAAAGCTGCGGAGGTAGAAATCAAGAAGGAGCATCAAGTGTTGATGGTCAACAAGACCACTAGTTTCAAGAAAAAGGGCAAAGGGAAGAAGAAGGGGAACTTCAAGAAAGACAGCAAGCAAGTTGCTGCTCAGGAGAAGAAACCCAAATCTAGACCTAAGCCTGAAACTGAGTGCTTCTACTGCAAGCAGACTGGTCACTGGAAGCGGAACTGCCCCAAGTATTTGGCGGATAAGAAGGATGGCAAGGTGAACAAAGGTATATGTGATATACATGTTATTGATGTATACCTTACTAATGCTCGCAGTAGCACCTGGGTATTTGATACTGGTTCAGTTGCTAATATTTGCAACTCAAAACAGGGACTACGGATTAAGCGAAGATTAGCTAAGGACGAGGTGACGATGCGCGTGGGAAACGGTTCCAAAGTCGATGTGATCGCGGTCGGCACGCTACCTCTACATCTACCTTCGGGATTAATATTAGACCTAAATAATTGTTATTTGGTGCAAGCGTTGAGCATGAACATTATATCTGGATCTTGTTTAATGCGAGACGGTTATTCATTTAAATCAGAGAATAATGGTTGTTCTATTTATATGAGTAATATCTTTTATGGTCATGCACCCTTGAAGAGTGGTCTATTCTTGTTAAATCTCGATAGTAGTGATACACATATTCATAATGTAGAAGCCAAAAGATGCAGAGTTGATAATGATAGTGCAACTTATTTGTGGCACTGCCGTTTAGGTCATATCGGTATAAAGCACATGAAGAAACTCCATACTGATGGACTTTTGGAACCACTTGATTATGAATCACTTGGCACTTGCGAACCGTGCCTCATGGGCAAGATGACTAAAACACCGTTCTCCGGTACTATGGAGAGAGCAACAGATTTATTGGAAATCATACATACCGATGTATGTGGTCCGATGAATATTGAGGCTCGTGGCGGATATCGTTATTTTCTCACCTTCACAGATGATTTAAGAAGATATGGGTATATCTACTTGATGAAACACAAGTCTGAAACATTTGAAAAGTTCAAGGAATTTCAGAGTGAAGTTGAAAATCATCGTAACAAGAAAATAAAGTTTCTACGATCTGATCGTGGAGGAGAATATTTGAGTTATGAGTTTGGTATACATTTGAAAAATTGTGGAATAGTTTCGCAACTCACGCCACTCGGAACACCACAGCGTGATGGTGTGTCCGAACGTCGTAATCGTACTTTACTAGATATGGTACGATCTATGATGTCTCTTACTGATTTACTGCTATCGTTTTGGGGATACGCTTTAGAGACGGCCGCATTCACGTTAAATAGGGCACCATCAAAATCCGTTGAGACGACGCCTTATGAACTGTGGTTTGGCAAGAAACCAAAGTTGTCGTTTCTTAAAGTTTGGGGTTGCGATGCTTATGTGAAAAAGCTTCAACCTGATAAGCTCGAACCCAAATCGGTGAAATGTGTCTTCATAGGATATCCAAAGGAAACTATTGGATACACCTTCTATCACAGATCCGAAGGCAAGACTTTTGTTGCTAAATTCGCAAACTTTCTCGAGAAGGAGTTTCTCTTGAAAGAAGTGAGTGGGAGGAAAGTAGAACTTGACGAGGTAATTGTACCCGCTCCCTTATTAGAAAGTAGTACATCACAGAAAACTGTTTCTGCGACACCTACACCAATAAGTGAGGAAGTTGATGATAATGATCATGAAACTTCAGAACAAAATACTACTGAACCTCATAGATCAACCAGAGCAAGATCCGCGCCAGAGTGGTACGGTAATCCAGTTCTGGAAGTCATGCTACTAGATCATGATGAACCTACGAACTATGAAGAAGCGATGGTGAGCCCAGATTCCGCAAAGTGGCTTGAGGCCATGAAATCTGAGATGGGATCCATGTATGAGAACAAAGTATGGACTTTGGTTGACTTGCCCGATGATCGGCAAGCAATTGAGATTAAATGGATCTTCAAGAAAAAGACTGACGCTGACGGTAATGTTATAGTCTATAAAGCTCGACTTGTTGCAAAAGGTTTTCGACAAGTTCAAGGGGTTGACTACGATGAGACATTCTCACCCGTAGCGATGCTTAAGTCTGTCAGAATCATGTTAGCAATTGCCGCATTTTATGATTATGAAATTTGGCAGATGGATGTCAAAACTGCATTCCTGAATGGATTTCTGGAAGAAGAGTTGTATATGATGCAACCAAAAGGTTTTGTCGATCCAAAGGGAGCTAACAAAGTATGCAAACTCCAGCGATCCATTTATGGGCTGGTGCAAGCATCTCGGAGTTGGAATAAACGCTTTGATAGTGTGATCAAAGCATTTGGCCTTATACAGACTTTTGGAGAAGCCTGTATTTACAAGAAAGTGAGTGGGAGCTCTGTAGCATTTCTGATATTATATGTGGATGACATATTGCTGATTGGAAATGATATAGAATTTCTGGATAGCATAAAGGGATACTTGAATAAGAGTTTTTCAATGAAAGACCTCGGTGAAGCTGCTTACATATTGGGCATTAAGATCTATAGAGATAGATCAAGACGCTTAATTGGACTTTCACAAAGCACATACCTTGACAAGATTTTGAAGAAGTTCAAAATGGATCAAGCAAAGAAAGGGTTCTTGCCTGTGTTACAAGGTGTGAAGTTGAGTCAGACTCAATGCCCGACCACTGCAGAAGATAGAGAGAAAATGAAAGACGTTCCCTATGCTTCAGCCATAGGCTCTATCATGTATGCAATGTTGTGTACCAGACCTGATGTGTGCCTTGCTATAAGTTTAGCAGGGAGGTACCAAAGTAATCCAGGAGTGGATCACTGGACAGCGGTCAAGAACATCCTGAAATACCTGAAAAGGACTAAGGATATGTTTCTCGTATATGGAGGTGACAAAGAGCTCACCGTAAGAGGTTACGTTGATGCAAGCTTTGACACTGATTCGGATGATTCTAAATCGCAAACCGGATACGTGTTTACTTTAAACGGTGGAGCTGTCAGTTGGTGTAGTTCTAAACAAAGTGTCGTAGTGGGATCTACATGTGAAGAGGAGTACATAGCTGCTTCGGAAGCAGCGAACGAAGGAGTCTGGATGAAGGAGTTCATATCCGATCTAGGTGTCATACCTAGTGCATCAGGTCCAATGAAAATCTTTTGTGACAATACTGGTGCAATTGCTTTGGCAAAGGAATCCAGATTTCACAAAAGGACAAAACACATCAAGAGACGCTTCAACTCCATCCGGGATCTAGTCCATGTGGGAGACATAGAGATTTGCAAGATACATACGGATCTGAATGTTGCAGACCCGTTGACCAAGCCTCTTCCACGAGCAAAACATGATCAGCACCAAGGCTCCATGGGTGTTAGAATCATTACTGTGTAATCTAGATTATTGACTCTAGTGCAAGTGGGAGACTGAAGGAAATATGCCCTAGAGGCAATAATAAAGTTATTATTTATTTCCTTATATCATGATAAATGTTTATTATTCATGCTACAATTGTATTAACCGGAAACATAATACATGTGTGAATACATAGACAAACAGAGTGTCACTAGTATGCCTCTACTTGACTAGCTCGTTAATCAAAGATGGTTATGTTTCCTAACCATGAACAATGTGTTGTTATTTGATTAACGAGGTCACATCATTAGTTGAATGATCTGATTGACATGACCCATTTCATTAGCTTAGCACCCGATCGTTTAGTATGTTGCTATTGCTTTCTTCATGACTTATACATGTTCCTATGACTATGAGATTATGCAACTCCCGTTTGCCGGAGGAACACTTTGGGTGCTACCAAACGTTACAACGTAACTGGGTGATTATAAAGGAGTACTACAGGTGTCTCCAATGGTAGATGTTGGGTTGGCGTATTTCAAGATTAGGGTTTGTCACTCCGATTGTCGGAGAGGTATCTCTGGGCCCTCTCGGTAATACACATTACACAAGCCTTGCAAGCATTTCAACTAATGAGTTAGTTGCGGATGATGTATTACGGAACGAGTAAAGATACTTGCCAGTAACGAGATTGAACTAGGTATTGGATACCGACGATCGAATCTCGGGCAAGTAACATACCGATGACAAAGGGAACAACGTATGTTGTTATGCGGTCTGACCGATAAAGATCTTCGTAGAATATGTAGGAGCCAATATGGGCATCCAGGTCCCGCTATTGGTTATTGACCGGAGACATGTCTCGGTCATGTCTCCATTGTTCTCGAACCATAGGGTCCGCACGCTTAACGTTACGATGACAGTTATTATGAGTTTATGCATTTTGATGTACCGAAGGTAGTTCGGAGTCCCGGATGTGATCACGGACATGACGAGGAGTCTCGAAATGGTCGAGACATAAAGATTGATATATTGGAAGCCTATGTTTGGACATCGGAAGTGTTCCGGGTGAAATCAGGATTTTACCGGATTACCGGGAGGGTTACCGGAACCCCCCGGGAGCCAAATGGGCCTACATGGGCCTTAGTGGAAAGGTGAGAGGGCTGCCCACAAGGGCTGCGCACCTCCCCCCTCCCCCTAGTCCTATTAGTACTAGGAGAAGGGGCCGGCCACCTCTCTCCCCCCCCCCTTTAAGGAATCCTATTTGGAATAGGATTGGAGGGGGGAGTCCTACTCCCGGTGGGAGTAGGACTCCTCCTGCGCCTCCAAGCTTGGCCGGCCAACCCTCCCCCTCTCATCCTTTATATACGGGGGCAGGGGGCACGTCTAGACACACAAGTTGATCCTTGAGATCGTTCCTTAGCCGTGTGCGGTGCCCCCTGCCACCAAATTCCACCTCGATCATACCGTTGTAGTGCTTAGGCGAAGCCCTGCGTCGGTAGTACATCAAGATCGTCACCACGCCGTCGTGCTGACGGAACTCCTCCCCGAAGCTTTGCTGGATCGGAGACCGGGGATCGTCATCGAGCTTAACGTGTGCTAAGAACTCGGAGGTGCCGGAGTAACGGTGCTTGGATCGGTCGGATCGGGAAGAAGACGTACGACTACTTCCTCTACGTTGTGTCAACGCTTCCGTTGCGATCTACAAGGGTACGTAGATCAGACTCTCCCCCTCGTTGCTATGCATCACCATGATCTTGCGTGTGCGTAGGAAATTTTTTGAAATTACTACGTTCCCCAACATCACATTCTACCAACTTCAAGAAGAATTCTCATAAGAAGGGGAAGGGACTTTGCCATGTCTGCGGTGATCCTAATCATTGGGCTCTGAAGTGTCCTAACCACTTTGAGGAGCGCGAACATGAGAAGAGCGGCAAGTCCGCTAATGTTGTCATCGGTGATATTGATATGAAGAAATCTGGGTACGGTATTCTTCCTACCATCCTTTTAGTATTTCAATTTCTTGATTGGTTAATTGACACCAGTGCCAATGTATATGTTTGTGCTGACGCCTCCATGTTTTCTTCTTACCAGGTCACAGGGACTTCTCCCGTGCTTATGGGGAATGGGTCAAATGCCATTGTTCGAGGTGTTGGTACGTTCGATCTGAAGTTTACTTCGGGAAAGACCATGCGTCTGAAGAACGTTCATCATGTATCGTCCACCAATAAAAATCTCGTTAGCGGTTCCCGTTTATGTCGATATTGTTTTAAATTGGTTTTCGAATCCAATAAAGTTGTAATTTCTAAGTATAGACAATTTGTTAGAAAAGGCTACGAGAGCGGAGGCTTGTTCCACCTGTCGTTGTCAGATATTTGCACTAAAGTTATTAATAATGTTTGCCATAGTAATGAGTCTGATATTTGGCATTCATGACTTTTTCACGTTAACTTTGGTTGCATGACACGGCTAGCCAATATGAATTTAATTCCAAAAATATCTACTGTCAAGGCTCCAAGTGCCAAGCATGTGTGCAAGCTAAGCAACCTCGCAAGTCCCATAAGACTGCAGAGGCAAGAAACTTGGCGCCACTAGAGTTTATACATTCTGATCTTTGTGAGATGAATGGCGTGTTGACAAAAGGCGGAAAGAGATACTTCATGACGTTGATTGATGACTCCACTAGATATTGTTATGTGTATCTTCTGAAATCAAAAGATGAGGCTTTAACTTTCTTCAAAAACTATAAAGCTGAGGCAGAGAACCAACTTGATAAAAAAATTAAACGGCTTAGGTCCGATCATGGTGGAGAGTATTTTCCAATGAATTTGATCTATTTTGCACGGAACATGGTATAATCCATGAGAGGATGCCTCCCTACTCACCTCAGTCAAATGGGGTAACTAAAAGAAAGAACCGAACTCTAGCTGATATGGTTAACACCATGTTAGACACATCGGGTCTCTCCAAGGAATGGTGGGGGGAGGTGTCGGTGTCAAAACCGGTGGATCTCAGGTAGGGGGTCCAAACTGTGCGTCTAAGGTCGATGGTAACAGGAGACGGGGGACACGTTGTTACCCAGGTTCGGGCCCACTTGATGGAGGTAAAACCCTACTTCCTGCTTGTTTGATCTTGATGAATATGAGGATTACAAGAGTTGATCTACCACGATATCGTAATGACTAAACCCTAGATATCTAGCATGTATGATTGTGATCGTCTCTATGGACTAAACCCTCCAGTTTATATAGACAACGGAGGGGCCTAGGGTTGTACAGAGTCGGTTTACAGAGGAAGGAATCTTCATATCCGAATGCCAAGCTTGCCACCCACGCAAAGGAGAGTCCCATCCGGACACGGGGGAAAGTCTTCTGTCTCGTATCTTCATGGCCCATCAGTTTGGTGCACGTCACGTAGCCCAGACGCTCGAGGACCCCTTAGTCCAGGACTCCCTCAGTAGCCCCTGAACCAGGCTTCAATGACGATGTGTCCGGCGCACAGATTATCTTCGGCATTGCAAGACGGGTTCCTCCTCCGAATTTTTCAACGTAGTCCTTGAACACAAAGAATGTGTCTGGCTCTGCAAAATAAGCTCCGCAAAGAATATAATATTTAACAAGTCCCATATACTGACATCTTTTGTAGTGAGACGTCACGTCTCCGCCTGGTTATTATTTCAAACCGTTTTATAGCCTCCTGATCCACGTTTCGAGATGCAGTTTCCATTGGCACGTCTTGTCAAAGCAGAGATTGTGTCCCCTTATCACGGGATCCTCATCAATATGGGTGTGGGTAATCCAACCGTGTTGTTGCTGATTCCTTGGGAATAGGCGAGCTTTAAGGCCCATGAGGAGGCGTTCGATATTCTTCGCCTTTATAAAGGGGTACTGACATGTCTTTCTCCCTCCATAGGCTCCCTACTAAAGGGCAGGTCATCCCCACACCAAAATCCGGGGAGAGGGTGGTATTCATCTCCCACTTCCTCCGCGGGCTAGGGTTCGCTCTTCATCCCTTCGTTCGCGGCCTCATGTTCTATTATGGGCTAGATTTTCACGATCTAGCTCCGGACTCTTTTCTTCACATCTCGGCGTTCGCCATCATGTGTGAAGCCTTTCTCCGCACCCCCCACACTTCAGCCAATGGCTCAAGACCTTCAATGTGACGCCGAAGCTAGTTAACAGGGAGCAAGTGGAGTGCGGCGGTGCTATGGTGAGCAAGCTTGCCGATACTAGCTGGCCAAGATGTACCTTCACGGAAACCTCCAATTCATGGCAAATAAGAGTGGTTCTCTATCACCGAACCCTGCGGCACCAAATGGGCAGCTGCACCTATGTTCCGATCCGGCCCTCCATTGCGGCTCGCATCATGGATAAATAAGGGGGCTAGACTGGGGATCAGCTGATGAAGTACAGACACTGCAAAGTCGTATTCGGAGTATCCTCGAAAGGGACGTTGGCCTTATTAACATGATCCAAGTGATCCTAGTCCGCCGGATCCTCCCGTGCCAGCGACGGCCTCTCCGTATGTGGGAGTTCAATCTGGAAGGACCACGGACCCTTCAACAGTTCTTCGGCACAACTCATGAAGGGATGTGGAAACTGTTCTTCAAGACTCGAAGGTAGTGGCCGGACACATCAGAGGACATCGGTCTCGACTGCAACCATCCGGATACCTCGGTAAGCACCCAATTTCTGACTGCAACTCGGTTGATTATCCCATAGCGGTGTACTGAGGGTTCTATCTTTGACCAGGGCTGGATAAAGAAGGCGGAAGGAATGAGGTGTTCAGCTCCACTTCCCGAAGACTCGGCAGACGCTGTGTTGACAAGGATGATGGTCCCGGGGACGTATCAAGTGCCGGCGCAAGAGGACAAAAAGAAGAGCGAAGAGGCCGAGAGCGGCTTCCACTCTGTAGGTATGTCGGACACTATGTCCGGGGAGATTGAAGCTCCCTCTTCGAAAGACGAAGGGGAAGGAGAAGGTGATACCCCTTCCCCTCATGGGAGGAAAAGGAATGCATCCGATGACTTGGAGGTGGAAGCACCCAAGAGAGGGAAGGTATCCCTACCATATGGTTCGGGTTCCAAAGCTGATGTCATCGCAAGGCACGTGTCTGGGGACAAGCCCCTTGCCAAATCGTAAGTGAACAAGGATGCTCTAAATATACCCCATTCTTTTTGGGTTGCAGGGGTAACATTTAAACTATATGCTTGCAGTTCGGCCCATAGCCCACCCCGACAATCCTCCTCATCAGGGGACTTATCTCCGGGAATGATGGAAAGCAAGACGCCTTCTCATGCTTCCTGGCCTCTTAGGGCGGACGACTTTGAGGTGTCATCTCGGAGAATCTCCCCTGACCATCAAGCGGCGTGTGGGACAATGAAAACAACGCCCGAGGGTGGTACTTCAATCATCAAGGGTCTAGGGGGGCGCAGCCCCTACGGGGGCCAGCAATGAAGGCCCCGAACTATCCGACTTATAGCCGAAGACGACTCTAGGGTCAAGCCGATGTACCCCTTTGAAGGGAATGCATGCTCCCGCAGCAGCCTCCAGGAATTCGGAGGTGCCGGATACTCCGATGGGCATATTACAAAGTGTGTCCATCTCAGAGGAACATCATACCTTAATGGGTACGGTAGTTGAAAGGGTTCTATCCGCAAGAAGCGGATTGAATGAAGCTTTCCTGGGCATGTTGAGAGGCTTCGAGGTATGCAATGTAATAGCTTAACTATTTTTATATGCATAATGCGGCCGTGTACAGATAGTAGCCCCTGAGACTCTGGCCGGCTTTCATAGGAGGCGATCAGAGGATCGAAAAGATATGTTCAGGAAGTAACCAAATTAATTCGAACACAGGCTGTTGAGTTAGCGGATGAGGACGCCATTCTTATTAGCAGGCAGCTCGACGAGGCACAATGTATGTGTTGGGGCAGCTTGTTTATGCATGTATACTAGTATGAGCACGAGACTGAAAATCATATACTATGACATGCATAACTGTAAATAGTGTTGCCTCGGTTGAGACCCTTCGGGCTGAACTTGCCCAGGCCAAGGACAAGCCAGAGTGGGCGACACGGCTGCCAAGAAGGCGGTTGCGGATTTAAAGGTCGAACAGGCCGTTCGGCGCCAGTGCCAGGAGAGAATATCTACCATGGAGCGGGAGCTGAAGGATGCCACTAGCAGGTGCAAATCTCTCGAGGAGGATAATAAAGCCAAGGCTGCCAAACTCCACAAGGGCTTACTAGAGGCGAAAGAAGCGCAATCCGAAAATAGAGCGGCTCGGGAGGAGATCCGACAGGCTGGGGAGATAGCGGCTGGTAAGCCCTTTCTTTTACAGACTAAGCTCGGCGACCCGAAGAATGATCTGCTTAACCAAATGTGGAGTTCTCTAGGCGCGTTCTTGGATCTGGCGAAGAGTGCTTCCGACGCGGCACCGTTTTTCCAAGCACAGGAAGGACGTGCTACGGATAGGCTTTTCTGGTCGCAATTCAACGTGGCAAGGCGCCCGGCGTTTCTGAACGAACAGATGGCCGTGGTTCGGCTATGGCCGGCCGAACCCGTTTCGAGCAGCTATTTCGGTTTGGTGCAGCGGCTTGTCGATGCAGTGCCGCATATTGACGCCGTCAAGCAGTCGGTGTGCATAGAAGGTGCCCGGATGGCCTTCGCCCGCGTCAAGATGTACTAGGCAGAGATGAAGGCCACAGATGTTGCAATGTTGTAACCAAGGGTCCGCCTGGAGGCAAGGACCATCGCACGCCGGAGCATTATTTGAAGGACGTTCTAGAGGGCGCCCGCTTGATAGAGGGTCAGTGTTTGAAGGATATTATATTTGAATAAATGTACCGGAATTGTAAAAACAATATTATGATACGTTAAAGTTGTGTTATATACTTTGGCCATTATGTCCTCCTGTGCGGCCGTTTCTTATAACTTGAAAGTTTGCCAGTCGTCGGCTTCGCCCCCCTCCCGTATAATGCGGGGGTGTCCGGAATAGCACCTGATCACTCTTGACCATTGTTGAGGAAATCGTTAACTGGTAGCTGCTCGGTTGGCTAGTGAGTAGGGGATTAATTGGCTAATCGGCAAGTTAATCGGCCATTTAATCAATTAATCAGACGATTTTTCGGTTTATCGGCTACTCGGTGACCCTATGAGTAGGGATTAATCGGCAAGTTAACTGGTTAATCGGATGAATTCTTGAATAGGGCTCTTGACCCAACGTCTTGGTCCGGAACGGAGGTGTCAGTGCGGTGAACTAGGCAATCGGACTATAGGGCTTTAACACTTTCACTTAGCCATAGGACTTTTACGGTGGGTCTACTACGTAGCCCCTGGTATGCACGCAGTTATCCGAATACGGCTGTGTTACATAGGTCACCAAAGAAAACGGTCCTTCGTGTAATACGGAAGAAATCGCAAAAGATCCTAATAAGTCACCCAGTGGTTGACCAGCTCTCGCCGCATCATGACAGTCAGTTTTCGGCTTTCTCTACTGAGGTGTTTGACCAGGTGAACCGGAAACACACTCGCAGTAGTTCTCCCTTTACAACCCTAGCCGATAAGACCGAACGTAGGGTAGCAAGCATAGGAGCCGGGCAACCCAACTATTGACCAAAGACATGATTCGGAGCTGATGCATATAATGCCAAACTCGTGACGCCGAAGTATGCTATAGAGCTGTTCGGACTTTTTCGGCAACCCATATGTTGCCGTATCAAGCCCCTGGCGATTTTGTGCCGAGGTGTTGAGGGCTGAGGGAAAAGGCTATGAACAGGTTTCAAATAGGGTTTTTGGTCTACAAAAAATCTTTTGGACCTCCTGTCGCACGTCTGCGCTGCCTGTGCTTCCGCGAAAAGGCTTCCTTAGAGGGAGCAATCCCCGGTTATTTGTAGGAAAACCGGGCTCATAAAGAGTCCTTTCAGGTCCATAGGACGGACATGTATTGATTCACCTGTGGCAAAAAGATAAGAAAATAGTTAGTAAAAAGAGAAACGGCTAAAGACTGGACGGACTACTTTGTAGGCCTGTCTGTATTGTGCCTCCGCCGATGACCGACGTATTTTGAGTGCAGAATTATGTATGCGTGGTGCAAACTCAGCGGGTATAAGAGGCGAACGACGAAGGCGGAGCTGTTAATCTAGCTCTAAAATTGACCGGTCCTGTGTAGCAGAGGTCGGCGGTTTAATGTCCAATGAGATATGCGGCTTGAGGAGGCCACTTTGTACTTCGGTTGTGATTGCCACAGTGTGCCCCTCGGTGCGGAGGGCGCATTCCGTGTTTCCGTTGACCGTTATGGTGCCGCATGGACTGGACATCTTAAGCTTTGGATAGGCGTAGTTTGGGACTGCATTGAAACGAGCAAAAGTGGTCCTCCCGAGCAGTGTGTGGTAGCCAATGCGGAATGGGACAATATCAAAGATCAATTCCTCACATCAGAAGTTTTCTGTTGAACCGAAGACGACTTCCAGTGAGATTGAGCCTATGCCGTGAGCTTCTACGCCAGGTATTACTCCCTTGATGGTAGTTGTGGTGTGCTTGATCCTTGAATGGGCAATGCCCATTTTGCAGACAGTGTCTTGATAGAGTAAATTGAGGCTACTGCCGCCGTCCATGAGGACTCGCGTGAGATGGAATCCGCCGATAATTGGATCGAGGACCAGAGCTGCCGAACCTCCGTGACGGATACTGGCTGGGTGGTCCCTGTGATCAAAAGTGATCGAGCGGGCCGCCCATGGGTTGAATTTTGGGACGTCCGGCTTTATGGCGTGGCCGTCTCGTAGTTCGTGCTTGCGCTCCCTTTCAGAGGTATGCGTCATGTATATTATGTTTACTGTTTTTACTTTAGGAGGAGATTGCTTCTGTCCCCCGGTGCTCGGTAGGCGAGCCTCATCCTCTTCACTATCACTGGGCGGCCCCTTCCCTTTGTGTTTGGCATTGAGCTTGCCAGCTTGTTTGAAAACCCAACAATTTATGTTGGTATGGTTGGCGGGTTTGTCGGAGCTGCCATGGATCTGACAGGGCCGATCCAGTATCTTGTCTAGACCGGATGGACCATCTCTGTTTGCCTTAAATGGCTTCTTCCGTTGACCCATTTTGGAGCCACTGAATCTGGTGTTGACCATTGTGTCTTGGGTTCCTTCATTATTGTTGCGACGCTTGTCTTTATTGCGTCGTGGCTTGCCATTGCCATCCCTGACTTAGGAGGTGCCAGGATCGCTCGCGCTATTTCTACGAGCGAGCCAGCTATCTTCTCCCGTGCAAAAGCGGGTCATTAGTGCGGTAAGAGCTGCCATGGACTTTGGATTTTCTTGGCCGAGGTGACGGGCAAGCCACTCATCACGGACGCTATGTTTAAAGGCCGCGAGTGCTTCGGCATCCAGACAGTCGACAATTTGGTTTTTTCTAATTAGGAACCTGGTCCAGAGTTTCCTGGCTGATTCTTCGGGCTGCTGGATGATGTGACTGAGGTCATCGGCGTCCGGAGGCCGGACATATGTACCTTGGGAATTGTCGCGAAAGGCGTCTTGCAAGTCTTCCCAGCTGCCAATGGAGTTCTCTGGGAGGCTGTTTAGCCAGTGACGGGCTGGTCCCTTTAATTTTAGTGGGAGGTATTTAATGGCGTGGAGATCATCACCGCGGGCCATGTGGATATGGAGAAGAAAATCCTCAATCCATACTGTGGGGTTAGCTGTTCCATCATATGATTCAATATTCATGGGTTTGAACCCCTCTGGGAATTCATGCTAAATTACTTCATCAGTGAAGCAGAGGGGGTGTGCGGCGCCTCTATATCGGGACAAGTCGCGACGTAGCTCGGATGGAGTCCGTCTGTGGTTTTCGGCCCGGATGTGGTTATGTTTGCCACGTCTTGCTAGATAGTCGTCGTCGTGCATTGGGGCATGCCCCTGTGATCCATAGATCGATCTGGTCTGACCTGCTCTATTTTCCAGGTCCTGCTGCAGGTCATATGTATATCCCCGAGCTGTTGTGTCCCTACCTTTACGGCGAGGTAGTATAGGATGGTGCTCGGCTTGAGTTGCCGTTTTGTCCCGGCCACGTGGTGGTCGGTCAGCCGCGTTACGCGCTAATGGTACGGGCCCAAGTGCCTCGTCGTCGAATTGAGGTACCAATTTGCGCTTCAGGTAACTTTTGGTTGGGCGCTCGAGGCCGTATTCTTCGGCTGCCAGGACATTAGTCCACCTGTCGTTGAGTAGGTCTTGATTAGCTTGAAGCTGCTGCTACTTCTTTTCCAGGCTCCTTGCAGTGGCAATTAGCTGGCGCTTAAAGCGCTCCTGCTCGAGGGGTTCCTCGGGCACGATAAAGTCTTCGTCGTCGAGGCTCACCTCATCCTCGGAGAGTGGAAGATAGTTACTGTCCTCTGAGTCTTCGTTTACGGCTTGTTCATCAGGGCTAACTTGCCCATCTTCCCGATCGTCATGTATGGAGGTTGGCTCGACGGGGTCTTCTAGGTCTTCGGCGTCGTCCGGAGTATTGTTGTCTCTTGTGCCGGTTTCGCTGTCTTTTCCATGACGTGATTTAGAGCGACGCCGCTGACGTCGGCGCTTTGGCTGTATCTCAGGAGGTTTATTCTCGATTGGATCTTTATCGTTATCGCCGTTACCCTCCTTGGGTGTATCCACCATGTACAC
Organism: Triticum monococcum; assembly: GCA_034509565.1. Taxonomy (NCBI): domain Eukaryota; kingdom Viridiplantae; phylum Streptophyta; class Magnoliopsida; order Poales; family Poaceae; genus Triticum; species Triticum monococcum. The sequence continues at coordinate 549,180,903 of CM067843.1, read as the reverse complement.
GTCATATGAAGAGGTGGCCCTCCAGCGTCTAGTAAACGGCGGGTTTTCGGCCTGCTCTTCTCTGGCATCATCGTCCATATCGTCGATGTCTTCGGAGCCATAATCGAGCATGTCAGTTAAGTCCTCGACAGTGGCTATGAAGTGGGTGGTGGGTGGGGCATAAAATTCCCCGCTCTTAGCCCCTAGTTCGGGTTGGGCGTAGTTTGGACATTTCTCCTCTATAATGATGAGGGAACGCATCAAGTCCAGAGCCTCGCTTAAAGGCGAGGTTTGGCCAGGGAGAAGAGAGTTCGTGGAGTACGGCGGGAAGGAGCCTCCTTGGCCGAGCTCACACGATGCTGACTCCCATGGTTTGGAGCCAGTGTCCGGAGAAGAGTACGGCTTCATGATGGTTGCCAGCGACACTACTTCCTCTGGTTCTCCCATACTAGACTTAGTGGCCGCAGATAGTCCGGCGGGCTCAAGAATCCCGTCTTCGAACCTGGCGATGTGCTCTGGATCTAAGGCCAGAGCGGAGGTTGGGGTCGTGAACCCTTGGAAGATCAAGTCTCCTCGGATATCAGCGACATAGTCCAGATTTCCAAAACTAATTTGGTGACCTGGGGCGTAGCTGTTGATTTGCTCTAGATGACTAAGCGAGTTGGCCCGCAGTGCGAAGCCGCCGAACACAAAGATCTGGCCGGGGAGAAAAACCTCCCTCGGGGCAGTATTGTTGTGGATGATGGATGGGGTCATCGAACCTTCTGGCGACGACACGGTGGAACTCTCAATGAAAGCACCAAGTCGGTGTCAAAACCGGCAGATCTCGGGTAGGGGGTCCCGAACTGTGCGCCTATGGTCGATGGTAACAGGAGACGGGGGACACGTTGTTTAACCAGGTTCGGGCCCTCTTGATGGAGGTAATACCCTACTTCCTGCTTGTTTCATCTTGATGAATATGAGGATTACAAGAGCTGATCTACCATGAGATCGTAATGACTAAACCCTAGATGTCTAGCCTGTTTGATTGTGATCGCCTGTACGGACTAAACCCTCTGGTTTATATAGACACCGGAGGGGCCTAGGGTTGTACAGAGTCGGTTTACAGAGGAAGGAATCTTCATATCCGAACGCCAAGCTTGCCACCCATGCAAAGGAGAGTCCCATCTGGACACAGGGGGAAGTCTTTTGTCTCGTATCTTCACGGCCCATCAGTTCGGCCCACGTCACGTAGCCCGGACACCCGAGGACCCATTAGTCCAGGACTCCCTCATGAGGCGCTAATGACTGCGTTTCATGTCCTAAACCGAGTTCCCACAAAGCATAAGACCATGAATCCATTTGAGGAATGGGAAAGGAAAAGGTTGAAACTCTCTTACCTACGTACTTGGGGTTGTTTGCCGAAAGTCAATATACCAATTCCCAAGAAGCGCAAGCTTGGACCAAAAACCGTGGATTGTGTTCTTCTGGGCTATGCCTTTTATAGCATTGGCTATAGATTTTTGATAATAAAATCTGAGGTATCTGACATGCATGTTGGGACGATTATGGAGTCAAATGATGCAACTTTCTTTGAGGACATATTTCCTATGAAGGATATGTCGAGTTCATCAAATCAGGAGATACCTACTCCATCTAGTGAGGAGTTCGCTGTAATTCCTGAACCCACCATTGCGATGGATCACGTTGAGAATCCTGTTGAGGGTGACAATGGAACTTCTGTGAGGAGTAAGAGACAAAGGACTGCAAAGTCCTTTGGTGATGATTTCATTGTGTACCTCGTGGATGACACACCCAGGACTATTTCAGAAGCCTATGCATCTCCCAATGCTGACTACTGGAAGGAGGTTGTTCGTAGCGAGATGGATTCCATCTTAGCTAACAGAACCTGGGAGATCACTGACCGTCCTTATGGGTGCAAACCTATAGGATGTAAGTGGGTGTTCAAGAAGAATCTTAGACCTGATGGTACAATTGAAAAGTACAAGGCACGGCTTGTGGCTAAGGGTTATACCCAGAAAGAAGGTGAAGACTTCTTTGATACTTACTCACCTGTGGCTAGACTAACCACCATTCGGGTGCTACTATCACTGGCTGCCTCACATGGTCTTCTCGTTCATCAAATGGATGTTAAGACGGCTTTCCTCAATGGAGAGTTGAAGGACGAAATTTACATGGATCAGCCAGATGGCTTTGTAGTGCCTGGCCAGGAAGGAAAGGTGTGCAAGTTATTAAAGTATTTATATGGCCTTAAACAAGCTCCTAAGGTGTGGCTTGAGAAGTTCGAAAGAACATTAACTGTTGTCGGCTTTGTAGTAAACGATGGTGACAAGTGTGTGTACTATCGCTATGGAGCGGGCGAAGGAGTTATTCTTTGTCTGTATGTCGATGACATACTGATCTTTGGAACCAAACTTGACTTAATCAAGTAGGTTAAGGATTTCTTATCTCGTTGGTTTGAGATGAAGGATCTAGGACTAGCTGATGTTATCTTAAACATCAAGCTGTTGAGAGATGAGAATGGTGGGATCACACTGCTTCAGTCTCACTATGTGGAAAAGATCTTGAGTCGTTATGGGTATAGCGACTGCACGGCTTCTCCAACTCCATATGATGCTAGTGTGTTGCTTCGAAAGAATCAACAGATTACTAGAGATCAACTGAGGTATTCTCAGATTATTGGCTCGCTTATGTATTTGGCGAGTGCCATGAGGCCTGACATCTCTTTTGCTGTGAGCAAGCTGAGTCGATTTGTGTCAAAACCGGGAGATGATCATTGGCATGCACTTGAGAGAGTTATGCGCTATTTGAAAGGCATCACGAGCTATGGGATTCACTACACCGGGTATCCAAGGGTACTAGAGGGTTATATTGACTAAACTGGATATCTGATGCTGATAAGATTAAGGCCACAAGTGGTTATGTTTTTACACTTGGTGGTGGCGCTGTTTCCTAGAAGTCTTGCAAGCAGACCATCTTAACGAGGTCAACTATGGAAGCAGAACTCACACCACTAGACACTGCCACTGTTGAAGTAGAGTGGCTTCGTGAGCTCTTGATGGACTTACATATGGTTGAAAAACCAATCCCCTCTATCCTGATGAACTGCGATAATAAAATTGTGATTGTCAAGATAAACAGTTCTAAGGACAATATGAAGTCCTCAAGGCATGTGAAGAGGAGACTAAAATCTGTCAGAAAATTAAGGAACTCCGAAGTTATTACATTGGATTATATTCAAACATCGAAAAAGTTAGCAGATCCCTTCACAAAGAGTTTATCACGTAATGTGATAGATAATGCATCGATGGAGATGGGTTTGAGACCCACCGCATGAGTTGTCCATAGTGGTAACGCATTCTATGTGATCGGAGATCCCGTGAAGTAGAAATGGGAGACAAGCTGTTGGTCAGCTGGGAGGAGAGTATCCCTATATTAATTATCCCACTCCGTGAAGATGCAATACTCTCCTGATCTGCATGGCAGGTTGATACTTATCTTAATGTGTTTCAAGTGGCTTATTCGGGTAAGCAGAGATGTTGTCCTGCAGAACATCCCCTGAGGAACACACCTATATGAATTTGACTGTTAACATTGCAGTCTATGAGAATTGAGTGTTCTCTAATAAATTCATGAAAGGTCCTAAAGTATGACGTATACGCTCCACCCGCGGGGAAGCCTTGCGGCAGCCCAATATCGGTCAAGAATTTATGTGAAACTAGTTTCGCAGAAAACTTGTAGTTCAAGGCATAGTCCACTATTCAAGTTGTGATCTAATGTAGCATAAAACTCTAAGTGGAAGTTCAACTTCACAGTCTCCACTAAGCACCGGTATATAAACAATGTTTTGGAACTAAATGATGAGATGTGCTAATGAGACTTTGTGAAGGATTGTTGGAATTTTGCTAGTAGGCCTTTGACCCAAAGCCTAACTAAAATTCTGAAATTCTCTTGGGCCATTCATGCACACATATGAGTGGAGTGAGTGAGACTAGAGTTTAGTCCCACCATGGAAGTTGAGAGAGACTTGCACCTTCTTATAAGGTGAGCTCTTCTACCACTTGTATGAGCATGAGAAGATGAGACCTACACGTGCGCTCCTCCTCCTCGCTCGCCTCGCCATGCCATGCCTCGTCACGACGTGCCGCGCCGCGCGCGCGTGTTGCGGGATTGAGCCGAGCCGAGGACAGAGCTATGCATGTTGTCTATATTTTTTGCTGCTTGGGAAAAATTAATGAGTCATAGACGTGGGGTTTACTCCCACGACCTACCCGGCCCGCACTATATAGTCAGGCAGACGTCTACCCTAGCTGCCGCCGCTTCGTATTGTTTCACACCACCGTTCTAGATCATTGCGCCGCCAAGCAAGTCTTCTCCATCCCTCCTTTGGGCGTGCATCGGGAGAAGGGATAGCAGGCCTCCGGAACCCCGCCTCTCGTGATCCTGTACGGGAGAGGGGCGATCAGGTTTTTGGGGAGCGCACTCGCGTGACTGCTGGCAGCGACGACTTCGTGAACGACGACTTCTTCCCCGACATCGGCAACCTCATCCTCGACGACATGGGCGACAACGTCAACGCCGGCGGTACTGTTCCCGCTGCACCGTATGTGATTCTATCCTTCTTGTTTGAGATTGTGGTAAAATTCATGTTTCTAGTACGTGCGCTAGATGTGATATGTACATCTACTATGCTAGTTTGCATGATTAGTTTAATCTCTGCAATTGTTGTCATGATTTATTTTCTATTTATTCGGATTAAATCTCGTAGTAATTTGCTCATATTTCCAACATAACCCAGTCTGCTAGTGGTGGTAGTGGAGGTTGTGGACGGCTAGAAGGGAAGTCGAGGTTGCCGGCGACTAGAAGGGAAGGGGCGCTTTTTACAGCTGCGAGCGGCGGGTGTCGAAAAAATATGACGGGAGGCAAGGAGGGAGATGTAACTTCCCATGCCCAAGCGGTTAGCCAATGATGTGCGCTTCATATCGAGCCCCTGGCTTTCAAATATAATGTCACAGGTCATATGTAGAGTGCGCTCCATAAATTATGCCAATTTGAGGCCGGATGACAAACTTTATCAAAATGACCTTTTCAACTAAAATCACCATATTGACGGGATCGGGCCGATCCGACAAATCGGCTAAAGTTGCTCTTAGAGTTTACTATGCTCCAAAACTATATGTAAGTTGGATCTCGCCATTGCCTAAAAAAAAGTTGGATCTCGCCAATTTGAAGTTCAACTTGATGGCACACCGGCAAAGCTTAAGGTCGACCAGCCTGGGGGGCGACACGTACTTCTTATTGACTCGTGTTTTGTGATTTGTTCTGGTAGAAACCACCAACTAATGAAATGGCTAGGTCACTGTCATGCATCAGATGGTCACATCAGGACATGAGAAACCAGCCATTTCCAAATACCCGAAGCTCTCAGTCTCAGTGTACAATAACTTCTAGTTCCACTGTCCGAAAAACTAAAGACAAAATATTATCACTGCATACAAAATGGAGCCTCCAAACGATACAAATATAGGGTCGATCCACGGAACAAGTGTCAGCTGCTATCCGAACCCAGTCGTCCCCTCCCCGACCGTGATGAAGCACGTAAAATACGGCCAACTTGAGTTGCCGTCATCTCTAGATGCGTTGGCCCGTTCCAGGTCGTGAGGTTTTCTTTTCTTCTTGGCAAAGCCTGGTCGCGAGCTTGACACCTGATACTGATAAATAAGTGATGACACTGACGTGCTTGCTTTCTTAAACGGGCCATGGCGTAAACATAGTACTTACAAATTTGGCTGGTATGACAAGTGCTGGGACCAGATCTTAGCTTAAGCTGGCCGACAGTGAAGCAACAAATTAATCACCATGTATCGGTTCACAGCTGTAACCGGCCCCAGGCCCCAGCTGTGATATATCCGATCGGATACGGAACCGCCGTCACAGGAAGGGGAGCAACGCCCGCTACGGATGGAGCAGTCAAACGCCCCCGGATGAGCGAGCTGCAAATCTATGTGGTTTTCTTATACGTTCAAAATTAGTGTCCTTTTGGATTGCAGGACACAACTCATTTTCTTATGGATTTCTCTATCCATTCTCCCTTTTAAAAATAGACTTTCACCCTGTTTTATAGTTAAAGCACCATACAACCGAATGATATAAGGTACTGATCAAACCATCTTTTTTTGAGGGGATGATCAAACCCTCTTACAAAACATATTAAAAATACTGTAGAAACAAAGATAACAATGTAAATCAATAAACAATATACAACGCCAATTTGTGGTCGAGCATGAGAACAAGAGCGGATGAACCAAAACAAGAAGCATCCGCTAAATTGAACAAGAGCGACCTCGAGCCTCATGGAGAGACCACCAGATTTCGCCCCAAACGCCCTCGCCACAAAGTCGCCCGAGAGGGCTCTCTGCCCGCTCGCGTCTGGCCGCCGAGAGCCGATCAACCGGAGAGCAACAATGCCTGAGAATGACTCAGACAAGATCACGTATAAAAGACAGGAGGCCGACAAAACTACTCCACGCCCGGGTCAAATAAGCTTTGAGAAATGATCCAAGCCTGCAGACACCACTGCATCGAGACCTGTAGGAACCCGAGCTTCTTGACAATGCCCCAAAGAAGGTAATGACCGAACATGGGTTTTCAACACGTTCCCTCACAGAGGAGGAATACCACAACGGCATCCCCAAGAGGAATGAGACACCTAATATGACTCCATTGTTTTCATAATTTTTGTACATTTCATGCCTATATCCTTTAGTTATGTAACATTTTTAAAGTTATTTGGATCTAGCCTATTAATTCTGTTGACACTTTCAGTATTCTGCTGTTTTTATATTTTAGGTAAGAAAATATATATGGACTTCAGAAAAAAATCAGGAAAAAAACAGATGACCTTAAAATATCCAAGGGCCACCGGGAGCCCATCTTAGGCGCCCTGTGGCTAGGGGGCCCTCCACTAGCTAGGATTCCCCTAGCCCCCCGCCCCCTCTTTGCCATGGTGCTTTATACATCCATTGGAACTTCTCATATTTATCAACCATTTTTTCTGTGTTTGAACTCTGACGATCTATGTTTAAGCACAAACTATAATTTTGAATATGTTGTACGGTTGCCAGATCTATTCTGGCTAAGCATTTTGCGTCCTGCAAAAATTACCGTAAACGATTTTTGCAGGCCGGCCGGTTGCAGGGTCTGTTGGAGATGCTCTAAAGGAGAGAGAGTGTTACATTCCCCTTCAAATTAGAGTTGCAAATTAGTTAGGACTTGCGTTCGAGAGCAGCCTCCTCCCCAAGAAAAACTTAGGGTTCCTTTGCCTCCCGGCACCGCCGCCGGTCCGCCTCGTTTTCGGTTGCCTTAGGGCCATGGGGTGTGGTGGATCCTGGCCCTTGCCGGCGGGAGAGCTCCGTTTTTAGATGTTTTTTTCAAGTTTTGTTAGGATTTGTGTCATGTTCAGAAAGACGAGACAGTGACGGCTCCCTGAAGATGGAGTAAGGTCTTCTCCGCCTAGCCCCTGTTCCGGTGATGTGTCTAGCATCGTCGGTGGACGTGTGGAGGTGTGTCTTCAGCAGATCTATCCTTGGTGGATTTGCTCGGATCGGGTCGTACTTCGTCTACGTTTGTGTTTCTCCAGGTTGGATGCTTCCGATCTATGCTACTCTTTATCGGCGGCGGTTGCTGTTCTGTTGCGCTAGTCCTATGGGGCCTTAGCACGAGACTTCCCGACTGTCTACTAGAACAAGTTTTGCCCGGCTCCGACAAAGGAGTGGCGATGACGATGGTGCGCCTTCGCCTCGCTTCAGTACTTGTAGTCGTCGCTAGGTAGTCTACGGACCTGGATGTAATTTTTATTATTTCTGATGTTCATTGTATTGCCATGATTGGGAATAAATAGATTGAAAGTTTTCTAAAAAATGTTGCAAATTAGTTTTGTTGATAATACATCAGCTTTTGTAGTTAAACCTATCTACAGAACTATGGTTTCCCCAAGAATTCTAGAAGCATGCAGTTGGAAGGATATTGTACATTATGTATTTTATAGTTTTGGCCAGATACTACCTGTATTAGTATCTAGAATAATTTCAACTTGCTGCGAGTTTTCTTTAGTGCCTCATATCAATATATGCTTTTCATCTTCCATGATTTCTTTTGGCTTTTCCTCGCACTCTTATAATCAATACTCTTTGATCGTTATACCGCCACACCAAAAAAAAATAAAATCGTTATAGGCTTCTAGCTAGTTATATACTCCTAAACAACTGATGACGGCAAGATGACTAACTAAACACCATGCTAGATGATCTCATCTAGAGCTCTTTTGTTACAGGAATCGTGCCAGATTGGCAGTGTGCAAGCTTCACTCGCCTTCTTTAGTTACTTTGAGAGACTAAAGCTAACCAAAACTGAAGGAAGTAGACTGTAAGGAAATCTACGGTTCCATGGAAGAATGGCAGTTGAATAGTTGATGCATGCACGCTGATCTTGTTAGATATATATTTGAATTACATGTATTTGATAGTTTAGGATTTATAATCCGTCCTCATCTTATATTTGGTAGAGATTTCTTGTTCTTCAAGTTTTATACTTAATATATACTCGTTCTCGAGGTTTAATAATATATTCATCATATTCCGCCAATCCCTGTCTGTCTCTTCTAACATGATCTCAGCCTAATCGATTCAATCCTCGCCGCCGCCTGCCGCTTTTGCCCCGCGCACTGCCCCCGAGGTGGTCTGCCATCATGACTGCCGTCGGGGCCGCACCGCCCGTACCTAGGGTCCGTTTGCCGGTCGTGTTGACTGGCTGCCCTAAAGTCTTTTTCCCAACCCCTTGCTGTGAGCTTTTCTCTTTTCTGCCAGTCATCTTGATTGGTGTTTTCTTTTTAGTTTTCTGATCTAAAATCGGTTTACGTTGCCCATCGTTGCTTTCGACTCCGTGCGTCTCTACTCCGACAGCGGCGCGGTCGGCCGGTCTTTTCTTCGACCCGACGGTCACGAGCGCCAAGGCGGCCCGTCACGGCCAGCTATCGTCCGCGCGTCAGCCCGCCTGTCGCGGTGCGCCGGCCGTCCCCGCCCTACTCCGACCGGGACCTCTCCAACTCTACCCACCTCTGCCGTGTTTGTACAGCCCTCCTATCGTCTGTCTCGCCGGCCCCGTCACTGGCTGCGTCGAGCCAGCTACCTCGAAGCTCGGTCGCCGCTGCTGCGTTGGTCACCCGGGCCTCGCTGCCCGGGTGCCGGCACTACGTTGGCAACTTGTGCGTCGGGTGCTAGTCGCTCGTTTGCACGCCATTACACATCGTCCATTGTGGTCGGCTTCATCTCGGATTCCGCCGCCACCCCGCTCCATCGATCGGCATCCTTGACCCCGCGGGTGATCCGATTGATCACCCGCCTGCGTCGTGATCCGCCTCATTTACGCCAGGCGACCGGACTGGCCCATCTGTTGCGCGCTCCTCTGCAGGTCCCACGAAGATCGTCCCCAAGTTTAGCGCGCTCCTCCATCAATCGAGCAACGGGCTGCCGCTGCATCGCCCCATCGGGCCGCAGCGCCGCCGCCCCGTGGTTCTTCACGCGGTTGCACCGACTCGCACGTCGCCGCTGCGTCGCCCCTCCGGACCATAGTGTCGCGATATGCGGTCCCCGCCGCTGCCCTGAGGCCGTCCCCGCGGTTGCACCGACCCGCGCTCCGCCGCTGCGCCGCCCCTTTGGCCTGTAACAATGTGGCCCACGGTACCCACTGCCGCCCGAGGTGTTCCCGCCATCGCCCCGACCCGCCTGCTGCCACCGCATCACCCACACGGTCCACTGTCGTCCCCGCGCGTCGACCTCCCGTGGTATGCGTCGTGCCGCCTCCCTTGGCGTAGGAACGCCGCTGTCCTCGCAAGTGTTCGACACGCTGTCGGGTTCCTCACCTACTTCGAGCATCACCGTCGCGCTCCTAACCTAGCCGACACCGTCGCCGTCAGGCCGCCGCCTGTCCACCTCCTTCGTCTTTGTCCAGCACCAGCACGTCGCCAACGTCGCCGTCATCTACCCCGACCACTTCGTCTACTCCGACCATCGTTGGTGACATCGGCACCACACCGATTGGTGCCAAAACCGTCGTCGAGTCTTCTTCTCTGATGACCCCACGACTCCTCAACATGGCGTAACAGCTCGTGCAGGTCCCTCGTCTACGCATGTCCGGTGCTGGCAACACCGATGCGTGCCTTCGTTCATGACGTGTCGCAGGCCTGGCAAGCCTGGTGCGGCGCTTCATCAACTTCGTCTTCGTCCGTCTACGCATGCCCGGTGCTGCCAACACCGATGCGTGCCTTCGTCCATGATGTGTCCCCGGGCTTGGCAATCCCGGCGTGACGCGTCGTCAACATCGTCTTCTTCCTGGCGCACCACTACTTCGACACTACTGCGCCCATGGCTAACTCGGCGCCTCCTTGCGCCCGCGGCTCCACGGCGACATCCTCGACACTGGCCACCCCGACTCGACATCGACTACAGTATCTTCGCAGGACTACCTCGACCACGGCTACACCATCCTACGCTCCCAGCTACCTCAACATCGGCATAAAGGGCTATCACCTTGCTTGAGCAACTCGCCGGCTTCCTCTACAGTCCACACGTCCGCAACGCGACACCGTCCGTGACACTCCCACTGCGACTACGGTGGGATGTCAGCCCGTCGGCTGCTATTCTCTCCAGTCTAATCGCCCGCGATGCTCCTGTTGGCCGCGATGCGACCGCTATGACTGCGGGGGGGTGTTAGAGATATATTTGGGTTACATGCATTTGGTAGTCTAGGATTTGTAATCCGTCTTCTATCTTATCTTCAGGAGAGGCTTCTTGCAAAGTCTTGTACTCAATATATACTCGCCCTCAAGGCTCAATAATATATCCATCATATTATGCCAATCCCTTTTTATCCCTTCTAACAGATCTGATCACCTTGAGGGATATGATAACTTATTTTACTGTCTTCATCACATCATAACGTGGATATATGTATACAGCTCCCAGCACTCGTCACAGCTCTTTCAATCCGTCTTGATGAAAGCTACAAGTACTCCAGCCAGTACGAGCAAATTGACTTCACCGTGACCTTCGAACTGCCTTGTTTAATAGTTTGATGATTCATCATACTTGATCGTCGTCATCATCACGGAGACCGACTGATTGAGCAAATCAACTACATGGCTCTAGTAGCCTCGTATATAATTATCTCATACATGCATACCCATAGTGAAGTCACGGGCATTCCATCGATCTGTACAACTAGGAGTAATGAGGAATACAGATTGGTTTGCAAACGTACCTTGACACCTGACCCTGTAACTTAATTATGGTAAAAACCGTCTGTATTTGCATCAATATATGGATCAGCCGAAAGCCACCTTCTGGTGATCAACGTCGCTACATCTACTAGCTTGATGATATCTCGCATTTCTAATACAACTACTGTACACCAGAGTAATTCATTGCTTTTGAGTATTTTGCATCAAGAACTTAATTTGCACTCCTTGAACTACATACCCTGTGCTTTTGCTATATGAGACAAAGGGGAAGGGACAAGGAGAGCTTTCAGAAGGCAAAGCTAGCTAGTGCGGGAGGGATCGATGTCACGCGGGGAAGCTAGTATATATTCAGAATGCATGGGTCGATGTACGTGTGCATTCGACATTTACCTGTCAAACTTGCTTGCATGGATGCACACGCCGTACCGTCGCATCACCTGAATGGAACGATGAGGCGAGTGCGACCGGGCGCTTTATGCTTCTGATGGATGGAACCGGCATATATACGATTCCTCCAGCTAGCGCGACGTCGCACGGTATATTGCTTTCCAAAAAAAAATTGACAATTAAAACATGTATTTTCGAATTTTACAATAAAAAGGTTCGCTCAAGCCCGGGCTCCACCGAATTTCCAGTCATTCTCTCTTCAAAAGAACTGCTGAAGGTCATACACCACAGTGGCTTATAGCACGAAAGGAGGCACACCATGGAGAATTAAAAAAAAAATACAGTACCGTGCACAAGACATGTATGACAGTGCCTAATAAGACTAGGCGAGAAAAGAAAGTAATCGTTGCAGGAGAAAGATGAGCCGAGTCATGCAGAATTAGCAGTCAATCTCTGTGAAGAAAAGAATTAGTGATGAGAGAGGTTTCACAACAGCTTAATGTGGCAAATAAGTGCGAGAATAGGAACAATCAAACATTATATGCATGTATAAGCATCGCGTAGCAGACATGCATGCCATTGTTTATCAGAAAATACTTTCGCCCCACTTTATATATAAAACCATGATCATCAATGCTCGGTACAACTGCACTCACCCACAACACACCCACACACACATTCAAGATAGGATACATACGCGCTGAGCGCAGTAACACAATCCCTAGCACTACAAGAGGCACCGGGAGCTTCAATCGTGAACACGCCACCGCCAGTGAAGCCGCATATGACGAACCATGGGCTCCAAGGCGGCGCCTTCAGGAAGGATACAACACCGAAGCACCGCCACCGCCTGATCCGAGGATCAGAGTTTCTCCTGGAGCAACGCGACAGACAATGAGAGCCGCGACGACGCCTTCAAGAAGGGAGCGATCTACGCCGTCACCAGTCCGTCCGAAGATAGAGCAGATTTTCACCCCAGACAACATTCACCGCCACCGAACGCCACACCCCGACTACCACGTCGCCCACACGGCCGTGGCAGCCGAGCAGCACCGAGGCACGAGCTCTGCCCATGAGCATCGCGCCACCACCACCACCAGGGCCGCCGCCCCGGAATCCAAGGCCTTGACACCAAGTCACCTGAGACCCGCCGCTACCCCAACCGAAGAGACGAACGGAAAGGGCCTTCTGCCTTTCGCACCCTTGGTCGGTCCCAGCGCCGAGACCTAATAGGCCGGCCACACTAAGCCTCCATCAATCCGTCTTGCTACACCGGGGGCGAGACGAGCGCAGTCCTGCTGCCGAGCGCGAGACACGTCGGTTCTGCAGCCGGGCGCGAGACAAGCTCGGTCCTACAACACCGGACGCGAGACGGTCGATGGACCGCAACTAGGAGAAGGCCAGCCTCCGGCGAGAGAAGCGAACAGACACCAAGGAGAGGAGTCGAAGGCCGATACAAGCAGCCTACAGACGAGCCGATGCCAGAACAATCTGGCCGCCGCTGCAATCAACCTGCCACCATCACATCACCTGCGCCTCCATGCCCTGGCCAGATCCACCAGAAGCCCCGCCACCCAGCACCGGAGTAGCGCGGACATTGGTCGCAACACCACCACCTCCACAGGGTCGCCGGCCACCCCCGCCAGGGTCGACCATCACAGCCACTGTATCTGGGCAAGGATGCCCAAATCCGCAGTCAGCACGACCGAGACCACTAGACCCCATGAGCACCGCAGGGGGGAGGGGAGGAGCCAGCGCTGGCGGGCCACGAGGACGGGGGGAGGAGCGCCGGAGCAGAGCCGGCCGGGACTCGATGCCTCGGGCAGGAGGAGGCGCCCCGCGACGCTAGCCACCCCCGCGCAGGGAGAAAACCACCCAGCCGCCGCCTCGGCCACACGGCCTTTGGCTGGCGGCGGCGAGAGAGGGGGAGCCGGGGCGGAGGGCCCAGGGAGGCGGCGCTAGGGTTGACTCCCGACGGCGCACGCGGGAGCGCCTCGGGAGGGGCAGGGTGGGGGGATATAGGTGGATCAACAACATGTTATTGTTCTGAGTGAACATGTTGAACCAGCAGAACAAAAGCTATTGTGATATGGAAACCATAAAATCATTCGTGTTGACACAATGAGTGAGAGAGAATGACTGACCTCACAGTCAGCTACTAAATCCAAGCCATACGAGCCAGGGTTTACAAAATTAGGTAAAATTAGGATGCCACGGAGAACTTACTATCAAGATTAACGTTTAATGTAACATTTCAAATAAAAATGAAAAGATAAAAGAAGACTTCTGTGACCCATGACAACAAATTAAGTTGTTCCATAGTGACCACTAACCATGGGATATAGCATCGCTCAAGGAGGATTATCATAGCCTGGTGCCTAAAGAGCGAGGGGGATAGCAAATAAAAGGATGTGTAGTGATGATTGATTTATCAAAACAAGACGTGAGTATGGCGAGAGAGTATGGAAAATATTGTGTTCGAGCATGGTCGAGTTCGCACAACCTATCAAGTAGTGTAGAGAATCAAAGGGAGTACGTGCTTGAGCATAATTTCCAAAGGGAGACATGTTTAGAGGAGAATAAAACATGCATGTTGAAATAATGGTTTTAGCTAAGAGCATATTTGGGCATATATTTATTTTGAAATTAATTTTACCACACAAAGTGAATAACAACTGTCCAGGATTGGTGGTAAAACGGGTACGTGAAACCATGAAGAGAAAACATGGTTTTCGAGTCAACACAATATTTTAGGTTTACCTCTTAGTAAAAAAGTTCTCAAGGATTAACTCAAAAAAAAAGTTCTCAAGAAATTAATCCACATAGATATGAAGGGCCTAGATGAGGTCATATAATAAATGCTACAAGCAAGTATTAATGTCTATTGTCTTGCATGACTTAACTTGGAGCTCAAACCTTCGTGCCAAATAGTACTTTAGTTATCACACCAAGATTTTTTTGACAAATAAAAATAGTAATAAAAAGATATATACTACCGAAAGTTCATCCACGCGACACACTATTAGAAAGTATACTATATATGATAAACCATAGTAAATCTAGCCGCACTATTGCGCGGGTTGCCCCACTGGTTCAGAAGTATGTGACAACAAAGTACTTTAGGACGCTGCACAAACTAAATAGATTTCTCATGTGATGGCTAGTGCAATCCTAATTGCAACACAAAGATGGTCCATGCCCTTACGTTCATGTGGCAACGACACAAAACACACTAAGCATCATTGATAAAATTGAAGCCGTGTAAGAGATTCGACTAAGATGGTTGGATACTTAGTGCACCAATATGCAACAACGAAAAAGGGCTGCAGTTTTTCATGCAAATGGGGCTCCTTTATACGGTGATGCTACAATTGGTAGCAAAAAGCTATGGTTCCTCAACCAATCCTAAAATTCTAGCTTCCAAACCACTCCTGTTATTTATAGCTACAATGATAATGATATTCCTAATGCCCCGTCAAATCGCATTTTATCATCAACCAGAATACACCTTTATCTCTGTCCTTTTGAATCTTGATGTACCATATTATGCACTCATCCTTCATCAAGTGGATTTAGAGTCTTGAGCTCGTGTTGAATTTGTGGGTGTTGTGATGCACCTGTGGATCTAGGACATTGGTTTCCCATTTGACTACTCATCGAGTATGCATGTCGTAAAAATATAAATACTCCTAGTTCATTACAATATGTTGCTTTTAGATATCACGAAGTCTAAAAATAACTTTGGTTGCTAACTCATATTGTAACATGTTCATAAGCCCCAACTAAAATGTAAGAATTTCTCAAAACACTCATTATTTCAGTGTACGTTTTATAAAAAAGTTCAGACAGTAGTGACCAATGCTTCAATGTTTAACTTTACCTATATCTAAAATGAATTCAAGATCATGCTTTGCTACACAAGTGATAACCAATTACATTTTAAATCTTCTCTAAAACAAAGCATGGACAAATTGCAAGCAGAAGTGGGAATGTTTACCTTTAATGTTCCACAACTTTTCACCTTTAGCTTTCCAATATTCCCTTGCATAATTGAGTTGGATTGACCCACCTTCTCGACTTCACTCTTCCCCCTTTTGTTGTGGTCAAGTGCACTTGACTATTTGTCTGTATTCAATTATTCTCCAATTTGTAAGAAATGCTATAGATGATAAAAAAAATTGTACCATATGTGCCATAGATGCATGCACACGACGATGTATCGTATCGGTTCGCTTTAGTGTTCTCCCTATAGGATGTTTTCGGTCCCAGGGTGCGCCCACATTTGTTGTTATTCCATAATAATATGAAACTCCATTTATACAATGTATACACAATGAAAATTCACTTGAAAGTTTTGTGAAAATAGGTGACACTCATACAATATAATCTCAAGAAATGAAAAGGGTTAGTTTTTATTGTGAATAGTACCAACTCGACGCTCCAGGTTTGCATGTGATAATATTCATAGTTGTAAATCGAACAGACTTGAAACTTTGTAGTATGGTATGTCCTATATTATCTTTATATTATGATCTTTTTTGAGTTTCTACAACTTCTATATATTTTTAGTGGTCTAGCACACTAGTACATCTCAAAGGTATCGTGCATGCGTAGGGTCAAAGTCAAAGTCACAAAGCAAAAAAACTAATCTGCAATTACAACCCAACAGGAACTGGCCTATCTCCCCTCTCCTCCTAGCCGCCATCCAAAGCGTCCTCTACACCGCGGCCTTGCCCTCCTCTCTTTCGTCCGATAGCCTCGGCGGCGGCAAGAGGAGTGAAGACCCATCCCTTTCAATTTTTCTTAGTTCTACAACATTCTTTCCCCCCTTCGGTTTTCATTCTTGGTTGCATCGGCAAAGTGGTGGCAGCAGCAATGACACATTGAAATGAAGTCTCTCGACGATGTGCAATCCAACGTCGAAGGAGGGCATGTGAGGGTAGGTGTTGCCAGATTTGTTGGCCCTCTTCGGATCATGGCATTTGCTGTGTCAATTAAGGAAATCACTTGGTTGGATTAGTGACTTCAACATCTTATTTCGATTTTGTTTGACGATAGGTCCAGTTTCTCAAACCCGCTCGACTAGTTTTGATTTTTTAACCATGTGCTACGTGGGTTCATGCCCCAGCCGATGTTTCTTGTGCGAATTCTAGATCTCGTTTGAAGCGCTGAACAACTATTGTGGTCTTCAAAGCCTAGTACAATAAGGACATTTGCAGGCCTTCCTTTACTTTGTCATCAGTTCAGTGTAATTTTTAATCTCCGGTGGGCAATGCACGATCAAAGGAAGAAGATGCCCAATATGATTTTGAATATATTTTTATTTTTATTGATTTTAGTGTCAAGTAGTCTTTGAATTGCACTAGTAGTTTGTTACCTTGATAATTATCAAATCTATGATGACCTTTGGATGTCTTTTCCTAAAGGAAAAGTTCTAGTGCATACTATATACCCTCTCTTGGCGATACTTGCAATTCTTTTGATTTTTTTTACTAAATGTAAATTAAGTAATGTAAGAAACATAACACAAACTTTAGATTCTGACATTTATTTTTCCCTCGGAAGCCTTTTATGTTGATGTCTTGCGGAAAACCATGCCTCATCATGTCATTGTTTTTGGGGACCCACCGAAACGATGATGTTGTTAGGGTCATACAACACTTTTCTGGCATAAAAAGGTGATAGACCTCCTAGGAATTAAGAATTGATTCATTTTGTTTTTTAGCAAATAAAAAACTGATTAACTAGGGCGGCTTTTAGGTACTTTCTCTTCACAACGCTGCGTCTACCCACACTTTGTGTTTGAGGTTTTGGAAATAATGTTTTTAGTTCATACACAAAAAATCATGCTAGAGTATGCCATGGTAATTGAAAGAACGCTCGAACAAGTGGTAGGCTTTGGAGGATGAGAGAGTAAATGGCACTAGGGCCCCTCAAACCTGGCGGGGAAACACTTTAGTTCAACAAGGCATGAATCCTTCAACATGCAATAACTTGGCAGATGGGGACATTTTGGTTAACAATCACCCCATGGCAGCATAATTTGAACGCTGGTTGCACACATGTCATTGGAGAGAACTTGGGAGGACTTATTAGAAATTATGTGTGTTGACATTTTTTACAAATAACCCTGGATTTGACACAACCTCTCTTGTGGTCTAGCTACCCAAAATCATACATGATGGACTTGTGTTGGCCCGTCCGTCATGTAATAATGCATAAATGACTCTAGAAGCCCACAAATTATCGTTTTTGCTTGTTGGGTGGGTGGGGATGGAGAAATGGGTTAGAGGCAAGTGTTGGGGGGTCGTCAACTGGCTTTAATACTCGGAGTATGCTGTCGTGGGAATGGATCTGACAATAGAGATGGGGGGTACGTAGGAGGAGGCAGTGCCTAGCTATGGCGAGGTTGTACCCTCGGATTTACGAGTTCAGGCCCCTCTCGAAGGAGGTAACAACGCTACGTCTCGGTGCCACGGAGGCTCTGTTGATTGGAGTGGTGTGTTACAGGGAGTGTGAACCCTTGTGCCAGAGGGGAGGGGTGGCTTATATAGAGTGCGTCGTCCCCTCGCAGTCCTCAGTTATGCAAGGGTTCAATGAGAGAATAAAGCTACGAGCGTTAGTGGTAACGCCCATGTTTAATGACCTTTAAGGTGACAGAGTGAATGCTTGACCGTTGCTGTACAGAGGTGACCCTAGGTCTTCTATCCTTCGAGTGGATTCTTGCATTCTGAGTGAATGGTGACGGTCGAGTGGAACCAGTACATCCGAGTGGATCTTCTGTCGAGTGGATTCCACTCCGAGGTGATTCCAGTCGGTACTTTCTTTCTGTCTTCATAGGCGTTGGCCTCTTGTATAGTGTCCTTGGGTAGGGCATATAGGTCAGTCCCAA
This sequence comes from Triticum monococcum, assembly GCA_034509565.1. NCBI lineage: Eukaryota > Viridiplantae > Streptophyta > Magnoliopsida > Poales > Poaceae > Triticum > Triticum monococcum. The sequence goes on along the minus strand of CM067843.1, from coordinate 549,162,349 downwards.
GAACCTACCCTAGGTACATGTCATCATCATTAGCCCCCGAATGGATCTAAGATTGAGTGAAGAAGGATTGAAGTTGGTTTCGGCCCGATTCAATGTCTCGGAGACAATTCCTTGGGGGTCTAAAAGTATGTTAGCAGTTTAACCCTTCGTCAGTCGCCTTGATCGATTCTGGCTCTTTGAACTTCCGAGTGAAATAAGTAGCATAGCATCGAGCAGATTGGATCTGGATATCCTTGACACGATGGACTTATTTGCCAGACCCAGATTTTACGGGGTTTGAAATTTGGAGAAGCGCGCAGGCCGGGCGCAGCACGGTAAGCGGGGCAAGTGGGGAGGGACTCCTCGATCCTTGTGCCATGTTTTTCGCCATGTATCAGGCTGGTGCCGGTTGTGGGATGTGCTGAGATTGCGTGGGCCCACAAGTCAGTCACTCGGTCACGCGGGTATATAGGGTGAGACGGCCGGTGTGTGCAACAGTGCCCACCATTTCCCCTTTCTCCCTCGTCTCTCCGCCTGGCCCTCCCCAGTGCAGCGCCGCTCCGCTCGCCCCCGTCGACCACCGTAGCAATGGCGAAGGACAAGACGAAGGCCCTAGAGCACGCGAAGAAGATAGCAGAGGGCAAGAAGACGCCCAAGGGGTCTACCTCGCGATCCCTCTGCCGCCGGGCTGGATCCAAGGGGATTGGATCCCCTCGACGGTCACAAAGGAGAATCTGGAGGATCTCATCACTGAGGGCCTGATAGCATATGGATCCTGGAGGCAGCCGGAAGGAGAATCCAAGTCTGCACCACGCGACAGCGAGTGGGTTCTCCTCACGACTCACGTGGAACAAGGTTTCTCTTTTCCCCCACATCCATTCTTTCGCGGATTCTTGAATTTCTTTGGTGCTCTGAACCATCACTTCCCCCCAAACACCATCTCGTACCTTGCCACATTTGTTTCGATGTGTGAGAACTTCCTGGGATGTCACCCACGTTGGGGTTTGTTCAAACATATCTTCACCTACAGATCTCAGTCGGTTAAGAAAGCCAATCCAATTGTTGAGAGGACCCATGTGATCCAAATGTGTGGAGGTTTGGGAGTTCAAATGAGGGGTAGAAGCTCTTTCCCTCCCATGACTTTTTCTGAGTCGGTTAGGGGGTGAAAGTCGACCTGTTTTTACTGCAAAGACGTCCTAACCCCGGGTGCGTCGACTGGCCTTCCTCCTTTTTCTCTGGAGAGACTCCGCAGTCCCCATTCATTGACTATAGAAGAGGAGGAGAAGGGTGAGGTGGCCATCCTAGTTGACGCGGTCGTTGCGCTGCTCTGGGGCAGAGTGACAGGCATGGATTTGTTGGAGGTGTTTCTCAGTTGACGCATCCAACCCTTGCAAGCTCGCGACCACCCCATGTGGCTGTACTCAGGTACAGAAGACACCGCTCGGACCCACCCGGAGGAGGTCAAAGAGGAGACAGTGGCGCAGTGGCTTCGGAGCATCACTGGGAACAAGTACAACCCGCATGGAGCAAAATGGATCTTGCCATTCGACGCCGAGCACCCTCCAGGAGAGGTCTGACATAACTTGTCAAGTGTTTTATATGTTATTCTTCAATATGCAACTGTATTGGAATCCGACTGATCTTTATAATCCGTGTTTCGCAGGTATTCACGAAGATGTACTCACCCGTAACGAACGGGGAGCAACCCCTCGAAGGAGCAGAAAGCGAGGGCGGGAGCGCCAATATTGAGTACGTCGACGACAGTTAAGACTACAATGACGACTTTGAGGATAGTGAGGAAGTCGAGTCGCCTCAATGTTCTGAGCGCCGATCCAAACAGACCCAAGATCTAGCAGCTGGCTAGAGCAAGGCTGTGATGTTGACTGCCAGGACCCAGAAGCGCACTCGGACGCCAACTCCCGACCCAACTGGGAAAACTGCCAAGCAAGCCAAGGTTGCTCCGCCCAAGCTGCAGAAAGCCCTTCCTAGGATAAAGGTCACCGTGGTTATTGCTTCAATGCGAGTGCTCCAAGTGTCTCTCTTTCTTTTCCTCCTTTGTTGCTATTGCAGACCTTATTGTTTTACTTGACCGTCTGAATCTCAGGGCTACTACTTCTGGGACGTCGCATATGGAGATCGACGGCGAGCAGGCTGACGCGGAGATTGCTGACGCAACCACTTCTCGGGCAGGTATGATCAACTCTCGCCTTGCTAATTATTCCAATGGTCGACTGAAATCTGACTATCGAATGACTGTAGTGCCAACGGACATCATCCAACTTCCAGATGATGATGATGAGGAACCTCCGAGAAGTTCAGGAGGACGGGGCAGGACTTCTACCACGTCGCGAAGCCTTGCCAAGAGAGTGCCCTCAAGTCAGGCGTCTCATATGCCGCCTGAATCTGTTCCTCAAGGGTTGGGTGGTTCGTCTAGCACTGGTGTTTCTCTATCTGTATCACTATCGACTATTCAGCTTGTCGCATTGACTGTTCAAGGCTCAGGTCCAACTGAGCAACCACAAGTGTTGATACCTCCAGCTGCATCGCCAACTCCTGTGTCGAGTGCATTCATGCTGCATCACGTCCCAGAGGACTAAAAACAGGAGCTACCAAGGAAGCTATGATCCAGGTCGGCCAGATGATGCAGCGCCTGAAGGAGGTGTATGAGTCCAGCAAGTTGGCTTATGACACCAGCACGACCCTTCAAGCAAATGTCCGAGTAAGTGTGGTAGTAAGTTTATTTCTGATTGGATTTTCTTTGTCTTGATTCTGCTGAATATGTACACCCACTGGGTGTGTTTTCTTTTTTGCTCAGCATTCCATTCACTAGAAGCGGCCAGGCCGCGCTGAGTGGGGAATTGATCCAGTGGGGGCACGTTGAGTGCACCCACTCGGTGTAGTCCCCGAAATCGTCCGTCGAATGTTCGATTCGGCGGGGGTCTTAGAATATTTTTTACTTCAAGCTCTTCACTCGAATCGGTCCGGCCGTATCAAGTGGAAACTTATCCAGTGGGGGCACTGATACGTCTCCAACGTATCTACAATTTTTGATTGTTCCATGCTATTATATTATCTGTTTTGGATGTTTATGGGCTTTATTATACACTTTTATATTATTTTTGGGACTAACATATTAACCGGAGGCCCAGCCCAAAATGATGTTTTATTGCCTATTTCGGTGTTTCGAATAAAAGGAATATCAAACGGAATGAAACCTTCGGGAGAGTTATTTTTCGAACGGAAGCAATCCAGGAGACTTGGAGTATACGTCACGCAATCAACGAGGCAACCACGAGGCAGGGGGGCGCGCCCTCCACCCTCATGGGCCCCTCGTTGCTCCACCGACATACTTCTTCCTCCTATATATATCCATATACCCCCAAACAACGGGGAACAGAATAGATCGGGAGTTCCGCCGCCAGAAGCCTCCGTAGCCACCGAAAACCAATCTAGACCCGTTCCAGCACCCTGCCAGAGGGGGGGAATGCCTCTTCGGTGGCCATCTTCATCATCCCGACGCTCTCCATGACGAGGAGGGAGTAGTCCACCCTCGAGGCTGAGGGTATGTACCAGTAGCTATGTGTTTGAACTCTCTCTCTCTCTCTCTCGTGTTCTTGAGGTGGTATGATCTTGATGTATCGCGAGCTTTGTTATTATAGTTGGATCTTATGATGGTTTCTCCCCCTCTACTCTCTTGTGATGAATTGAGTTTTCCCTTTAAAGTTATCTTATCGGATTGAGTCTTTAAGGATTTGAGAACACTTGATGTATGTCTTGCACGTGCTTATCTGTGGTGACAATGGGATATCATGTGACCACTTGATGTATGTTTTGGTGATCAACTTGCGAGTTCCGTGACCTCGTCAACTTATGCATAGGGGTTGGCACACCTTTTCGTCTTGACTCTCCGGTAGAAACTTTGGGGCACTCTTCGAAGTTCTTTGTGTTGGTTGAATAGATGAATTTGAGATTGTGTGATGCATATCGTATAATCATACCCATGGATACTTGATGTAATGTTGGAGTATCTAGGTGACATTAGGGTTTTGGTTGATTTTTGTCTTAAGGTGTTATTCTAGTACGAACTCTATGATAGATTGAACGGAAAGAATATTTTTGGGTTATTTTACTACGGACTCTTGGATAGATCAATTGGAAAGGATAACTTTGAGGTGGTTTCGTACCCTACAATAATCTCTTCATTTGTTCTCCGCTATTAGTGACTTTGGAGTGACTCTTTTTTGCATGTTGAGGGATAGTTATATGATCCAATTATGTTATTATTGTTGAGAGAACTTGCACTAGTGAAAGTACGAACCCTAGGCCTTGTTTCCTAGCATTGCAATACCGTTTGTGCTCACTTTTATCATTAGTTACCTTGCTGTTTTTATATTTTCATATTACAAAAACCATTATCTACTATCCATATTGCACTTGTATCACCATCTCTTCGCCGAACTAGTGCACCTATACAATTTACCATTGTATTGGGTGTGTTGAGGACACAAGAGACTCTTAGTTATTTGGTTGCAGGGTTGTTTGAGAGAGACCATCTTCATTCTACGCCTCACACGGATTGATAAACGTTAGGTCATCCACTTGAGGGAAATTTGCTACTGTCCTACAAACCTCCGCACTTGGAGGCCCAACAACATCTACAAGAAGAAGGTTGTGTAGTAGACATCAAACTCTTTTCTGGCGCCGTTGCCGGGGAGGTTAGTGCTTGAAGGTATATCTTTAGATCTTGCAATCGAATCTTTTAGTTTCTTGTTTTATCACTAGTTTAGTTTATAAAAGAAAATTACAAAAAAATGGAATTGAGTTTGCCTCATACGCTTCATCTTTTTAATATCTTTCGTGAGAATGATGGAAAGGAAAATTGTGCTCAAGTTCTAGAAGAAGAAGTCTATAAAATGTTTGACACTAAATCTTTGAATGATGAGCATGATTGCAATGTTATTAGTATGAACTCTTTGAATATCCATAGTACTAATGATGATTGCACTAGTCATGATGAAAATATCTCTTATAAGCATATCGAGTTTTGTGGAGTGCATAGAGTTTGCAAATACATACCAAACAGGGAAGATAGATTCTGCAAGAGGCATAAGTATTTGGAAACTAAATGGTTGCAAGAAAGGCTAGATGTTTGTGCTGAAAATTTAAACTTTGTTAGCCGTACTTGTGAACTTTGCAATGAACATGATCATTTCAGTACCCAATGCAAATTGTTTCATGATCGTATCGTGTCCAAAAATTGTGATGACTTGATTTCCCTTGCACATCATAATGAAATTAGTTTGCTCTTGGGTTATGAATAAATGAAATGTATATCTAAGGTTATTCCAGAATTTGCCCTTGATAGAGTTCTTAATTTTGATCTAGAGGAAATTTTTATGTATTGTGCGGTGAATTGCATTGAAAATCCTTATATTGCCAATTACATAAAGAAAAGAAAACAAATAGAGGATGAAGAGAATACTAATGAGAGGGAAGAGACTTCCCAATATTCTCCTATTATTTCTTATGATGAATCAGGTAACGAGGAGGAGCCTTCTATTCAACTAATCTCATTAATAAGGAGCTTGAGAAAGAGGATTGAACCCACACATGATGTGAAGAAGAAAAATAAAAGATGGAGAAGCAAAGGTAGAAAGCTATCTCTCCCAAATGATGTTGCTCCTATTACTCATAGTGATGATGATAATTGCTATACTATTGGTGTCATCCATACTATTAATGATGAGAGTGATTATGCTTATAATATTAAAAGGCCCAAGCTTGGGGATGCTATGTTTAATGAGAATGATGTTTTTGAGAATATATTTCCTGCAATTAATGTTTGCCCCAAGCTTGGGGATGCTACGTTTAATGAAGATGATATTTTTAGTCTCCCAAGTTTTGATATGCAAATTTATAATGATGATAGCATGCCTCCTACTTATGATGATTATATTGATGAAAGTGGGTTTGGAAGAGTGTCAACTTTAGGAAGTAGTAATCCCACTATTTTGGAGGATGTTGAATCTTATTGTGATAATTATGAAAGTGGATTTGGAGAGGTCATGACTTTATTTAGTAATGATTCCACTATCTTGGAAGAGGTTTCAATCGATTATGATGAGAAAAAAGTTGCTACCTATGATGATTATTGTGATGATGCTTATGCTATAAAAAGTAGTGATGATTATATTTATAAAACTTGTCATGATTATTGTCGGTGTCAAAACCGGCGGATCTCGGGTAGGGGGTCCCGAACTGTGCATCTAAGGCGGATGGTAACAGGAGGCAGGGGACACGAAGTTTTACCCAGGTTCGGGCCCTCTTGATGGAGGTAAAACCCTACGTCCTGCTTGATCAATATTGATGATATGGGTAGTACAAGAGTAGATCTACCACGAGATCAGAGAGGCTAAACCCTAGAAGCTAGCCTATGGTATGATTGTATGTTTTTTGTTATGTCCTACGGTCTAAAACCCTCCGGTTTATATAGACACCAGAGAGGGCTAGGGTTACACAAGGCCGGTTAGAAAAGAGGAGATATACATATCTGTATTGCCTAGCTTGCCTTCCACGCCAAGTAGAGTCCCATATGGACACGAGATGAAGTCTTCAATCTTGTATCTTCATAGTCTAACAGTCCGGCCAAAGGATATAGTCCGGCTGTCCGGAGACCCCCTAATCTAGGACTCCCTCAGTATCCCCTGAACCAGGCTTCAATGACGATGAGTCCGGCGCGCAGTATTGTCTTCGGCATTGCAAGGTGGGTTCCCCCTCCGAATACACCACGGAAGAATTTGAATACAAGGATAGTGTCCGACCCTGCAAAATAAGTTCCACATTCCACCGTAGAGAGAATAATATTTCCACAAATCTAATCTGCTGACTTGCCTTGGCAATATGACGTTAGGACATGGCCCGGTGATTATTCGAACCGTTTCCATTAACTAGCCCCGCACATAACGCGAGGCAGTTTTTTGACGCGTCTTGTCAAAGCAGAGATCGTGCTCCCCTTATTACGGGATTCTCATCAATAGGGCGTGGGTAACCCAACCGCGCCATCGATTATGGCGCTTGGGGGACAAGCGAGTTTTACCAGGCTAATGGGGGCGCATAGTTTTGTCCGCCCATATAAAGGGATAAGGATTCACCTTTTCATCCACGCCTTCTTCCTCCTTTGCTCATCCATTTTCGCACACTCGAGCTCCAACGCCCAAGTCCGCCTTTCCCACCTCGACCTTCTCCAACCATGTCCAGAGCGGGAGGCAGGTGGATGGTCTCCTCCATCATGGAGGGACACATCAAGAAGCTGAGGAGAGCCGGATACCTGCCCGACGACATCGCGCACCGGCTCCCAGATGAAGGACAACTCATCCCCACCCCCAGGCCCCATGAGAGGGTAGTGTTCCTTACCCATTTCCTCTGCGGACTGGGATTCCCTCTCCACCCATTTGTCTGGGGGCTCATGTTCTACTACGGCCTGGATTTCCACGATCTGGCCCCGAACTTCATCCTCAACATCTCGGCATTTATCGTCGTGTGCGAGGCCTTCCTCCGCATCAAGCCCCACTTCGGCTTATGGCTGAAAACCTTCAATGTCAAGCCGAAGGTAGTGGGCGGCTGCCAGGCAGAGTGCGGAGGCGCCATGGTGGGCAAAATGCCCAACGACACATGGCTCGAGGGCTCCTTCATGGAAACCATAAAGGGGTGGCAATCGGGGTGGTTCTACATCACCGAGCCGCGTGACCCTAAATGGGCAGCGGCCCCCCGAGTTCCGATCTGGCTTCCCCACGCGGCTCACCTCCTTGCAAGAGAAGGGCATGTCCTGGGGTAGTTTGGGAGAGTTGACCGGACTCCAAACATGTATTCAAAACATGGTAAACAAGAAGCTCAAACTCGTCAATGTAGTCCAGGTCATGCTCATCCGCCGGATCCTGCCGTGCCAACAACGTGCTTTCAACTTGTGGGAGTTCGACCCGGCCCAGCACCGAACTCTAAACAGGCTCTTCGACACAACTCACGAAGATGCCTGGAAGGTGTTATTCAAGAGTGCCGAGGTTCCCCCTCCCACTACTGAGGACCGCGGATTCTGCACGAAGCGCCAAGCCAGCGCGGTAAGCTATTTTACCTCTCACAGGATAATTGTTTTTCATAGTTTGACTCTATGCAGGATCTAAGCTCCCGTACCTTTGACAGGACTGGCAGGAGACGGCCGGACAGATCAACTGTCCGGCTCCTTTGCCCGAAGGCCCAGCAGACGCTCTCCTAGTAAAGATGCTGACTCCGGCTCCTTACACGGTACCAGAGAAGACCAACAAGGCCAAGGGAACCCGAAAGAGTTCTCGACGCCAGGTGTCATCGGACTCACCGTCTGATGACTCTGCGGCACACTCCTCCCCCGAAGACGAGGAGGAAGAAAAAGATGCTCCCCCTTCAGTTGGGGGAGACAAGAAAAGGAAGGCCGCCCCAACTGGGGAGGCCGGAGGGTCCAAGAAGGGAAGGACTCTCCTTCCGGACAGTTCCACCACCGCCGCCGAAGGCGAAGACGAGTGGTTACCCAGGGCCAAGCCCCTGGGAGGTCGTAAGTATTCGGATACCAGAGTAACTCATAGTATCCTTTTGCGCCCTGCTTCCCCTAACGTCGAATATGATTATGCAGGCCACCACGAGCCCGTATCGATGTATCATCGGACGGCTCCCTGGGCTCGTCGGATATGGATAGCGATCCACTTCCGACCACCACCTCCCCTTGCCCTGCGTATGACGCCGAGTATTGTCTCAAGAGGCACCGGGTCAAGGGGAGACAGTCCCGGAGGTGCCTCAAGGCGAACTTCTGGACTCCGGGAGCAGAGGGGACAAGGCCCCTGAAGGCTCCGAGTTCGTCCCTCAGCCGAACACCGCGCCGGATCCTCCAGTGGTTCCGGACTCGGGCAGGTCGCCTCCTTCCAAGAGGGGCAAGACGCCTGTGCCGGTGACCTCTGTCCATCTAGAGGCGCCGGACAATCTGCTGGAAATTCTTCGCAACGCTTCCATCGACGAGGAGCACCGTACTATTATGAGTGCGGTGGTCCAGAAGGTTCAGTCCGCCAAGAGCGGACTAACTGAAGCCTGTGCCAGCCTTCTAACAGGCTTTGAGGTAAGTGTTTAAAATATAGGAAAGATATTACCACTTAGACAGTAGCCCCTGATGCTCTGTTTGGTGTTCACAAAGAAAAGCCGAATAGAGGATCAAATAATATCACAGGAGTCTAATATAAGTATGTCAATATGCGTATGCAGGCTTCGCTACTGGCCTCAGCCGCACTGACTGAGGAGGTCGCCACACTGAAGCAGGACCTCGAGGGGTCCAAGAGCTCGGCCTTGCCAAGAGGCAGCTCGAGGAGAACAAGGGTAAGTAATACCCTGTCTATAGATATGTATATATAAACGAAGACGTGATTGCAAAATGACAGGATCATCGTATATTTGCCAGGGGCCACGACCAAAGTGGCGACACTAAAGCAAGCGCTGTTCAAGGCCAAAGATAAAGCGGCCAAGGAGCGCACCGAGCGGGAAAGGCAAGAGGCTCGGGTGGGCGAAGTGCAGCAAGAGCTCCAGGCTCTCGTGACGAAGCACAAGGCGTTGGAGCTTGACTCGAAGACACGAGAGTTTGAGCTTGCCGTGGCCCTTGAGAGTGCAAAGAGTGCCAAGGCCGAAGCCCAAAAGGCCCTTTAGGAGATGGACGCGATGAAGAAAATAGCGGCGGGTAAGGCATTTTATATGCAAAACAAGCATGTGAAAGTAAATTACCTATTACTTACCCGAATCCGGAGCTCTCTAGGAGCATTCGCAGATTTGCCTCGCAGTGTGTCGGATGCCGCACAGTTTTACCAGGCCGAGGAGGGAAGCTCAATGGAGAAGCTGTTCTGGTCTCAGTATACTTGGACCGAACATCCGGTGCCTATGAGCGACCAGCTGAAGCAGCTGGTCGAGCTACACAAAGCGGCCGAACAGGCCATGAAGGGCCTTATAGTCCAGCTGTGGCCTGGCGACGCCCTTCCGAACAGCTACTTCGGCCTGGTGAGGTGGCTTGTGGACGCCTGCCCACGGCCGGAAGTCATCAAGCGGTCCATCTGCATTGAAGGTGCGCGCCGGGCTTTCGCCCGTGTGAAGGTGCAATGGGCCAAGCTAGACGCCGTGAAGCTGATCAAGGAAGGACCGCCACAGGGCAAGGAGCATCGCACCCCTGAAATTTATTATGAGGGTGTCATGAAGGGTGCCCGTCTTGTAGTGGACGAATGTTCCAAGGTGTAATATTTGAGTAAACTTGCTCGTGTGATCCTGTATGATGAAAACTTGTTTCATATGCGCTATGCAACGCTTGTTTGAATTTAAAATATTACCTTCTGTTTGGCTATTTATCCAACCTGAGAGATGGCTAGTCCTCGGCTTCTGCCCCCATGCCACGAGTGCTGGGGTGTTCGGGATAAACCTGAGCACTCTTGTTCCCATTTTTGGGTCCTTCGAGGGAGGTGCTCAACACAGCGAACAAGGCAACCAGACTAATAATGCTTTATCACTCTCACTTAGCCATAAAGTTCTATAATTTTAAATTTCGGCGAAGCCCCTGGTATTCGGAAGGCCGAATTCGGGGCGCGATACACGCCTTTAAGCCGGACAGGGCTGACTCCTCGCTCTAAGCGGCATAAGTCTTTAGGGACTCGAAACCTCGCCGAATAGCGACCAGTCTCTCGCCTTATCATGACAGTCAGTTTTAACTTTCTCTACTAAGGTGCTTAGCCCAGCTGAACCGGGGCACAATCGCAGTAGTTCTCCTAGCGCTACCTTAGCCGATAGAGCGGAACGTAAGGTACCAAATCATAGGAGCCGGGCAAACCCAACATTTTGACCAAAGACATGATTTGGAGCTGATGCATATAATGCTATAAGTTTGGGGTGCCGCACTTGTGAAAGTGTTCGGACTTCTCACACCGCATTGTGGGGTACTTAAGCCCCTGGTGTATTGGCCGTACCAAAGTGTACGGTTGCAAGGCGCCATTAAGGAACACATATATAAAAAAGAAGAATGCAATAATAGTCTTAATGCTATGCATTGTTTATTCAAATCGATGCATTAAAGCAGAATGATACAGATAGTGTGATAAGCAAAAAGTAGGACTATGTCCCTTCCAAGGGCAAGCTGAGGAATAGTATTAAAGCAAATATTTCATTCGTTATCGTAATCCACCTGGGAGTTCCGTGGTGTCACGTAGATTTTTGCTTCCTTGGTTGCTGCATCATGTGTTCGGCAATCATGCTGCCGGACAGGGTTTCCAGAGATTAAAGTCCTGAAAGAGAAAAATAACAAAGCGGGAAGCCCCTAGTGCGGTTTAAGCCGCGTATCGGGGCGTGCCGTAGTTGTGCCCCCCTCCCCGCCTGTGCCCATGGTATTTTTAATGCGTAATTATGTACGCATGGCACGAATTTCGCCGTTTGGCTGGGACTGGGGTGGGGGCGCATTGCTACACGACCTCAGATCGTGCCAAGCGGTCTAGTTGCCGATTACTCTGAGCGCGCTTGAAGGTGTCCGGGTCTTGAAACGCCGAACTGGTGGATTGCCTTGAGAGGCTGCTTTGCGCTTCTGCTGTGAGGGCCGCAGTGTGCTCCTTCGTACGGAGGGAGCGCTCTGTGTTTCCATTGACTGTGATGACCCCCCGAGGTCCTGACATCTTGAGCTTGAGGTATGCATAATGCGGTACCGCATTGAATCTCGCAAATGCGTTTCGCCCGAGTAGTGCATGATAGCCACTGCGGAACGGGACTATATCGAAGATTAATTCTTCGCTTCGAAAGTTATCCAGGGATCCGAAGACCACTTCCAGTGTAATTGAGCCTGTGCAATGGGCCTCTACACCTGGAATGACGCCTTAAAAGGTCGTTTTTGTGGGTTTGATCCTTGAGGGGTCTATACCCATTTTGTACACTGTGTCCTGGTAAAGTAGGTTCAGGCTGCTGTCGCCATCCATAAGGACTCGAGTGAGGTGAAATCCTTTGATCATTGGGTCTAAGACCAGTGCGGCGAATCCGCCGTGACGGGTACTAGTGGGGTGGTCCCTTTGATCGAAGGTGATCGGGCAAGAGGACCATGTGTTGAACTTTGGGGCGACTGGCTCCAACGCATATACGTCCCTGAGCGCATGCTTCTGCTCCCTCTTGGGGATGTGGGTTGTGTATATCATGTTCACCGTCCGCACTTGTGGGGGAACCTCTTCTGTCCTTTGGTGTTCGGCTGCCAGGGCTCCTCTTTGTCATCCCCGTGTGACCCTTTATCTTTATCTTCGGCAATTAACTTGCCTGCCTGCTTGAACACCCAGCATTCCCTGTTGGTGTGGTTGGCTGGCTTGTCAGGGGTACCGTGTGTTTGACACGAGCGATCGAGTATGCGGTCCAAACTGGACGGGCCCGGAGTGCTTCTTTTAAATGGCTTTTTCCGCTGACCGGGTTTAGAGCCTTTGAATCCGGCATTGACTGTCGTATCCTCAGTATTATCGCTGTTAATGCAGCGCTTATGTTGTTGCGACGTGACCTACTATTGCCGTCCTTGGTATCCGAAATACCATGGTTTTTTGATATGTTGTTACTGTGAGCCAGCCAGCTGTCTTCTCCTGCACAAAAGCGGGTCATGAGTGTCGTGAGGGCTGCCATAGATTTCGGCTTTTCCTGTCCAAGGTGTCGGGCAAGCCACTCGCCACGGATGTTATGCTTGAAGGCTGCTAGGGCCTCTGCATCCGGACAGTTGACAATTTGATTTTTCTTTGTTAGTAACTGTGTCCAGAATTGCCTGGCCGATTCTTCTGGCTACTAAATTATGTGGCTCAAGTCATCGTCGTCTGTTGGTCGCACGTAAGTGCCTTGAAAGTTGTTGAGGAATGCGGCTTCCAGATCTTCCCAACAGCTAATGGACTTTGTTGGCAAGCTGTTAAGCCAATGCCGCGCTGGTCCTTTGAGCTTTAGTGGGAGGTATTTGATGTCATGTAATTCATCGCCGCGGGCCATGTGGATGTGGAGGAGGAAATCCTCGATCCATACCGCAGGATCTGTTGTGTCGTCGTATGATTCAATATTTACGGGTTTAAAACCCTCTGGGATTTGATGATCCATTACTTCGTCTGTGAAGCATAGGGGGTGTGCGGCGCCTCTGTATTGGGCTATATCGCGACGCAGCTCGAATGGGTCTTGCCTGCTGTGTTCGGCCCGGCCGGATTGACTTTTACTGTATCCGGCGTGACGTTTATCGTCTCGCATAGTGGCACGCCCTCGTGATCCGTAGATCGATCTTGCATGTTTTGCTTTGTCCTCCAATACATCTTACAGGTCTGGCATATTTCCCCATGCCTTTTTATTTGAATGGCGTCGGGGTGCAGGCTGAGTTTTTGGCTGGAATGCCTCTGTATCGCGGCCACGAGGCGGCCGATCAGCCGCGTCATACGCTTCTTCCTCCAGTCAGGGTAACAACCTGCATTTTGGGTATCTCTTGGAGGGGCGCTCGGGTTTATATTCCTCGGCCGCAAGGACTTCAGTCCGTCTGTCAGCTAGCAGATCTTGATCAGCTTGAAGCTACTGCTGCTTTTTCTTAAGGCTATTCGTCGTGGCTATAAGCCGGCACTTGAAGCACTCTTGTTCGACGGGATCCTCTGGCACGGCGAATTCGTCATCGCCGAGGCTTGCCTCGTCTTCGGAGGGGGCATGTAATTATCATCCTCCGCTTCTCTGCTGCTCTCTCAGGAGGGCTGGCTCCTCCATCCTCCTTCTCTAAATCTTGCTGGAGGGGATTGTTGTTATCTTCGGCACTATCCGGAGTGTTATTATCTCCTATGCCGGTATCACCACTTTTGCTTTGGCGGGACTTAGAGCGGCGCCGCTGACGTCGGTGCTTGGGTTGCTTCTTGGAGGGGTCATCCGCCGCTGTCTCGTCGCCATTGCCTTCTTTGGGTGTGTCCACCATGTATATATCGTATGATGAGGTGGCTGTCCAGTGCCTTGTGGGCAGTGGTTCATCTTCGTCTCCCGCATCGTCGTCCATACCATCGATGTCTTCGGGGTCAAAGTTGAGCATGTCGGTTAAGTCATCGACAGTGGCTACTAAGTGGGTGGTGGGCAGGCCGTGAATTTCTTCGTCGTCCGCATCCCAATCCCACCGGACATAGTTCGGCCAGGATCCTCCTAACAAGGAGAGAGACCTTAACGAGTTCAGTATGTCGCCAAAGGGAGAGTGCTGAAAAATATCCGCGGAGGTAAACTCCATGATCGGAGCCCAATTGGATTCACTAGGAACGGGCGCAGGCGGTTCGGAGTCCGTGGCCGGAGAGAGATCTGGCAATTTGTCAACACGGCTCTTGTGCGGAGTAAGGTCAATGTTCGGCTCGATCGCCGATGAGGTTAAGGCCTCCATGGTGGGGTCCATCCACCCGTCCATGACGACACAACTGGCTCCGAATTGAGGGTCGGAGCGGCTGCCGGTGCGATCTCCTGAACACTGTCGGATGGTAGAGCTAAATCGTACTCATCATGACCGCATGAAGCACAAGGCAGAGGCTCGAATCCGTTGAAGATCAAGTCTCCGCAGATAATGGCTGTGTAGCTTAAGCTTCCAAACCTGACATGATGGCCAGGGGCGTAGCTTTCAATCTGCTCCAGATGGCCAAGCGAATTGGCCCGCAGTGCAAAGCCGCCGTATACAAAAATCTGTCCGGGGAGAAAAGTCTCACCCTGGACTGCATCGCTAACGATGATAGAAGGAGCCATCAAGCCTAACGGCGATGTCACAGAGGAACTCTCAATGAAAGCACCAATGTCGGTGTCAAAACCGGCGGATCTCGGGTAGGGGGTCCCGAACTGTGCGTCTAAGGCGGATGGTAACAGGAGGCAGGGGACAAGAAGTTTTACCCAGGTTCGGGCCCTCTTGATGGAGGTAAAACCCTACATCCTGCTTGATTAATATTGATGATATGGGTAGTACAAGAGTAGATCTACCACGAGATCAGAGAGGCTAAACCCTAGAAGCTAGCCTATGGTATGATTGTATGTTTTTTGTTATGTCCTACGGACTAAAACCCTCCGGTTTATATAGACACCGGAGAGGGCTAGGGTTACACAAGGTCGGTTACAAAAGAGGAGATATACATATCTGTATTGCCTAGCTTGCCTTCCACGCCAAGTAGAGTCCCATCCGGACACGAGACGAAGTATTCAATCTTGTATCTTCATAGGCTAACAGTCCGGCCAAAGGATATAGTCCGGCTGTCCGAAGACCCCCTAACCCAGGACTCCCTCAATTATGATTACCCATTTTATGAACATTACTCTTTTAATATGGAAACAATTTATAGTATTCGAGTTTTCTTATGATACTCCCACTATTCCGAATGAGAAGACTTTGCTTATGTGGAGAGTAATAAAATTCCTATGCTTGTAGATCATGAAAAGAATGCTTTATGTGATTATTGAATTAATTCCTGATGCCACTGGAAATTATTATGCGGGAGGAATATATGCTCGTAGGAATTGTAATAATATCAAGTTTCCTCTCTATCTGCTTAAAATCTTGAAGTTATACTTGTTTTGCTTTCCTATGCAAGTTGATTCTTGTTCCCATAAATTGTTTGCTCACAAAATCCTTATGCATAGGAAGAGGGTTAGACTTAAATGTGCTAGTCATATTCTTCATGATGCTCTCTTTATGTTTCAATTATTATCCTTTATGTGAGCATCATTGAAATCATCATGCCTAGATAGGGGCGTTAAACGATACGCTTGTTGGGAGGCAACCCAATTTTATCTTTGCTCCTTGCTTTTTGTTCCTGTTTAGTAATAAATAATTCATCTAGCCTCTATTTATATGTGGTTTTATGCTTTTAATTAGTTTTTGTGCCAAGTAGAACCTTTGGGAAGACTTGGGGAAAGTCTTTGCGACCATGCTGTAAAAACAGAAACTTTAGCGCTCACGAGATTTGCTGCCATTTCTTGTTGGAGAGTGCTATTTAGGTAATTATTTTTAAGATAAATAGATAAATTAATCACGTCCATCAATTTATTTTAGAATTTTTGGGTTTCCAGAAGTATACGTTTGATCAAGATTACTACACACTGTTCTGTTTTTGACAGATTCTGTTTTCTATGTGTTGTTTGCTTATTTTGATGAATATATGAGTAGTATCGGAGGGTATGAACCATAGATGAGTTGGAATACAGTAGATATTACACCAATATGAATTTGGAATGATTTCACAACAGTACCTAAGTGGTGATTTATTTTTATACTAACGGAGCTTACGAGTTTTCTGTTAAGTTTTGTGTTGTGAAGTTTTCAAGTTTTGGGTAAAGATTCGATGGACTATGGAATAAGGAGTGGAAAGAGCCTAAGCTTGGGGATGCCCAAGGCACCCCAAGGTAATATTCAAGGACAACCAAGAGCCTAAGCTTGGGGATGCCCTGGATGGCATCCCCTCTTTCGTCTTCGTTCATCGGTAACTTTACTTGGAGCTATATTTTTATTCGCCACATGATATGTGTTTTGCTTGGAGTGTCATTTTATTTTATTTTGTTTTGCTTGCTGTTTGAATAAAATACCAAGATCTTAAATTCTTAAATGTTATAGAGTCTTCACATAGTTGCATAATTATTCGACTACACATTGATCTTCACTTATATCTTTCGGAGCAGTTTGTCATTTGCTCTAGTGCTTCACTTATGTCTTTTTGGAGCATGGCGGTGGTTTTATTTTGAAGAAATAGATTGATCTCTCATGCTTCACTTATATTATTTTGAGAGTCCTTTAGAACAACATGGAAATAATAAAAACTTTCGTATAAAGTGCATTGAATACTATGAGAAGTTTGGTACTTGATGATTGTTTTGAGATATGGAGATGGTGATATTAGAGTCATGCTAGTTGAGTAGTTGTGAATTTGAGAAATACTTGTGTTGAAGTTTGTGATTCCCGTAGCATGCACGTATGGTGGACCGTTATGTGATGAAGTCGGAGCATGATTTATTTATTGATTGTCTTCCTTATGAGTGGCGGTCGGGGACGAGCGATGGTCTTTTCCTACAAATCTACCCCCCTAGGAGCATGCATGTAATACTTTGTTTTGATAACTAATAGATTTTTGCAATAAGTATGTGAGTTCTATATGACTAATGTTGAGTCCATGGATTATACGCACTCTCACCCTTCCACCCTTGCTAGCCTCTCTAGTACCGCGCAACTTTCGCCGGTACCATAAACCCACCATTTACCTTCCTCAAAACAGCCACCATACCTACCTATTATGGCATTTCCATTGCCATTCTGAGATATATTGCCATGCAACTTTCCACCGTTTCGTTTATTATGACACGCTCCATCATTATCATATTGCTTTGCATGATCATGTAGTTGACATCGTATTTGTGGCAAAGCCATCGTTCATAATTCTTTCATACATGTCACTAATGAGTCGTTACACAACCCGGTACACCGCCGGAGGCATTCATATAGAGTCATATTTGTTCTAAGTATCGAGTTGTAATTCTTGAGTTGTAAGTAAATAAAAGTGTGATGATCATCAGTATTAGAGCATTGTCCCATGTGAGGAAAGGATGATGGAGATTATGATTCCCCCACAAGTCGGGATGAGACTCCGGATGAAAAATAAAAAAAAGGAAGAAAAAAAGAGGCCATAAAAAAGAGAGAAAAGGCCCAAATAAAAAAAATAAAAAATGAGAGAAAAAGAGAGAAGGGGCAATGCTACTATCCTTTTACCACACTTGTGCTTCAAAGTAGCACCATGATCTTCATGATAGAGAGTCTCCTATGTTGTCACTTTCATATACTAGTGGGAATCTTTCATTTTAGAACTTGGCTTGTATATTCCAATGACGGGCTTCCTCAAAATGCCCTAGGTCTTCGTGAGCAAGCAAGTTGGATGCACACCCACTTAGTTTCTTTTTGAGCTTTCATACACTTATAGCTCTAGTGCATCCGTTGCATGGCAATCCGTACTCACTCACATTGATATCTATTGATGGGCATCTCCATAGCCCGTTGATATGCCCAGTTGATGTGAGACTATCTTCTCCTTTTTGTCTTCTCCACAACCACCATTCTGTTCCACCTATAGTGCTATATCCATGGCTCATGCTCATGTATTGTGTGAAGATTGAAAAAGTTTGAGAACATCAAAAGTATTAAACAATTGCTTGGCTTGTCATCGGGGTTGTGCATGATTTAAATATTTTGTGTGATGAAGATAGAGCATAGCCAGACTATATGATTTTGTAGGGACAACTTTCTTTGGCCATGTTATTTTGAGAAGACTTGATTACTTTGTTAGTATGCTTGAAGTATTATTATTTTTATGTCAATATTAAACTTTTGTCTTTAATCTTTTGGATCTGAATATTCTTGCCACAATAAAGAGAATTATATTGATAAATATGTTAGGTAGCATTCCACATCAAAAATTCTGTTTTTTATCATTTACCTACTCGAGGACGAGCAGGAATTAAGCTTGGGGATGCTTGATACGTCTCCAACGTATCTATAATTTTTGATTGTTCCATGCTATTATATTATCTGTTTTGGATGTTTATGGGCTTTATTATACACTTTTATATTATTTTTGGGACTAACATATTAACCGGAGGCCCAACCCAAAATGTTGTTTTATTGCCTATTTCAGTGTTTTGAAGAAAAGGAATTTCAAACGGAGTCCAAACGGAATGAAACCTTCGGAAGAGTTATTTTTGGAACGGAAGCAATCCAGGAGACTTGGAGTATACGTAAGGCAATCAATGCGGCAGCCACGAGGTAGGGGGCGCCCACCCCGTGGGCGCGCCCTCCACCCTCGTGGGCCCCTCGTTGCTCCACCGACGTACTTCTTCCTCCTATATATATATATATATATACCCCCAAACATCGGGGAACAAAATAGATCGGGAGTTCCACCGCAAGAAGCCTCCGTAGCCGCCGAAAACCAATCTAGACCCGTTCCGGCACCCTGCCGGAGGGGGGAATCCCTCTCCGGTGGCCATCTTCATCATCTCGGTGCTCTCCATGATGAGGAGGGAGTAGTCCACCCTCAGGGCTGAGGGTATGTACCAGTAGCTATGTGTTTGAACTCTCTCTCTCTCTCTCTCGTGTTCTTGAGGTGGTACGATCTTGATGTATCACGAGCTTTGTTATTATAGTTGGATCTTATGATGTTTCTCTCCCTCTACTCTCTTGTGATGAATTGAGTTTTCCCTTTGAAGTTATCTTATCAGATTGAGTCTTTAAGGATTTGAGAACACTTGATGTATGTCTTGCACGTGTTTATCTATGGTGACAATGTGAGATCATGTGATCCACTTGATGTATGTTTTGGTGATCAACTTACGAGTTCTGTGACCTTGTGAACTTATGCATAGGGGTTGGCACACGTTTTCGTCTTGACTCTCCGGTAGAAACTTTGGGGCACTCTTTGAAGTTCTTTGTGTTGGTTGAATAGATGAATATGAGATTGTGTGATGCATATCGTATAATCATACCCACAGATACTTGAGGTGATGTTGGAGTATCTAGGTGACATTAGGGTTTTGGTTGATTTGTGTCTTAAGGTGTTCTTCTAGTACAAACTCTGTGATAGATTGAATGGAAAGAATAGCTTCGTGTTATTTTACTACGGACTCTTGAATAGATCGATCAGAAAGGATAACTTTTAGGTGGTTTCGTACCCTACAATAATCTCTTTGTTTGTTCTCCGCTATTAGTGACTTTGGAGTGACTCTTTGTTGCATGTTGGGGGATAGTTATATGATCCAATTATGTTATTATTATTGAGAGAACTTGCACTAGTGAAAGTATGAACCCTAGGCCTTGTTTCCTAGCATTGCAATACCGTTTGTGCTCACTTTTATCATTAGTTACCTTGCTGTTTTTATATTTTCATTTTACAAAAACAAATTATCTACTATCCATATTGCACTTGTATCACCATCTCTTCGCCGAACTAGTGCACCTATACAATTTACCATTGTATTGGGTGTGTTGGGGACACAAGAGACTCTTTTTTACTCGGTTGCAGGGTTGTTTGAGAGAGACCATCTTCATCCTACGCCTCCCACGGATTGATAAACCTTAGGTCATCCACTTGAGGGAAATTTGCTACTATCCTACAAACCTCTGCACTTGGAGGCCCAACAACGTCCACAAGAAGAAGGTTGTCTAGTAGACATCAGGCACACTGAGTGTACCCACTAGGTGTAGTCCCCGAGACCGCTGTCGAATGTTTGATTTGGCGGGGGTCTAAGAACAAGTTGTTTTCTCCTCTTTTTTTGGTTCCTCCACTCAGGCCGGGCAGGCTGTACCAAGTGGGAAATTGATCTAGTGGGGGCACGCTGAGTGCACCCACTTGGTGTAGTCCCCGAGACGGTCGTCGAATGTTTGATTCGGCGGTTGTCTTATAACACTTTTGATAATAGCAATCTGGATTTGCTCTTCTCCACTTGGAAATAGAGGAAACATTTTTTAGATTCTTTCTGTTTGTTGACTGAATTGTCTTTTTGTTGATCTCAGAAATCTTGTGAACTCGGAACCTAGTATGTTGCCTTGGAGAAGGAGAAAATCCAACTCTAGTTGAACTAAGAGCTGGCAAAGAAGAACCTCAAGTAGGCTCAGGAGGAAGTGAAGACCATGGGAGGTAACTCTTCACCAACTATGTACTTCGCCATTTTTTCTTTTCCGTCCTTTGAACCGAGTGAATCCACTTGAACAGATGTGCGTAGTGAAAATTGTCAACTCCAAGCACGATTGAAGAATGTTATTTCTTTAGACACTATGAAGCAGGCACCGGAGAGAAATGTCAACAAACTTGCGGGGGCGTAGAAGGTGGCTTGAGAGAAGACCGAAGCAGCTGAGAGAAAGCTAGCTTCAGTCGGTAAGCTCAAAGAGGAGAATGCTGCCCTGAAGACCGCTGTTGAGGAGGTGAAGAAGGAGGCTGCTCAGCTAAAGGAAGAGAAAGTTGTCTTGTCCTATAAGGTGGACCAGCTCACTTGGAAGCGGGAATAGCTGGAGAAATATTTGGGGGGTTTTGCAAAGAAGATGTACGGCATGCTGGAAGGTACCTCTTTGTGGTCGAGTGAATTTCTGCAAGCTTTGAGAGTAATCTATACTTAACCAGTTCTTTCTCCTTTATGCAGAATTCTGCCAGAACTTCGGAGAGGAGACAAAACATATCGAGACGAGTTTAGACCCCACCAAGTCGCTTGTGAAGGACGCAATACCTTTGAACATGTTGCGCCTCGAAGCTCGTCTTGAAGGCGTTCAAGGATATATCACTCGCTTGAGGGCTGCGCTGGCAAACAACGACAAGGAGCTATGGCCTCAGGATACGCTTTAGAATGGCATCGAGTCGATGATGACTCAGCTTAATTATGTCCCAGGTTGGGTGCAAGCATGGAAGAAATATGCCGCTCATTGTGGAGCTGATGTGGCTCTCTCACTCGTCCGAGTCCATTGCAAATATGCCAAAGAAGACAAGCTGAAAGCTCTCCATGTGGCAAACATGAAGAAGCTCCAGTTTCAATCCTTCATGGAGACTTTCATCGAGGCAGCCACTCGCATAGCCGATGGCATTAACCTCGACACCCTCGTCGAGCCAGCGAGTCCTCCTCCAGGCGAGTGAACAAAAACTTGATGATCTGAA
Source organism: Triticum monococcum (assembly GCA_034509565.1). NCBI lineage: Eukaryota > Viridiplantae > Streptophyta > Magnoliopsida > Poales > Poaceae > Triticum > Triticum monococcum. The sequence continues at coordinate 549,140,666 of CM067843.1, read as the reverse complement.
CTTATTTGTCTAAGAATGCCGAATGATCTTGTAACCGTTAAACTCATTCGGGCCTGACACCCGAGCACCTTTGCTTACGTTTCTGAACTTGATGGATTTATTCAAATATTTGCTTTCCTGTTTACCGCAGGCTTCAAGTGAACGGATTTTCCAACTTAGGCGAAACTGGTTCGCGGCTAAGCCTCCGAGTGGGAGGGATGCTCTCCACTCGGAGTAGTTTTCTAACTTAGGCAAAACTGGTTCGTGGCTAAGCCCCAGAGTGGGAGGGATGCTCTTCACTCGAAGTAGTTTTGTAACTTAGGCGAAACTGGTTCGTGATACGTCTCCAACGTATCTATAATTTATGAAGTATTGATGCTGTTATTTTATCATTATTGGATGTTTTACAATCATTTTATAGCAACTTTATATCATTTTTTGGGACTAACCTATTGACCCAGTGCCCAGTGCCAGTTGCTGTTTTTTGCTTGTTTTTTGCATCGCAGGAAATCAATATCAAACGAAGTCCAAACACCGCAAAACTTTTCGGAGATTTTTTTTATGGACCAGAACACCCAGGATGGGCCAGGGAAGCACCTGGGGGTGCCCCGAGGGGGGCACAACCTACCAGGGCATGCCTGGGGACCCAGGCGCACCCAGGTTGGTTGTGCCCACCTCGGTGGCCTCCTGCACCTCCTCTTTACCCTATAAGTTAACAAATATTCCAAAAACCATTGGGGTGAACCTAGATCAGAAGTTCCGCCGCCGCAAGGCTCTGTAGCCACTGAAAATCAATCTAGACCCTGTTCCGGCACCCTGCCGGAGGGGGGAATCATCTCCGGTGGCCATCTTTATCACCCCGGCGGCCACCACGATGAGAAGGGAGTAGTCCACCCTCGGGGCTAAGGTTTTGCACTAGTAGCTATGTGTTTAATCTCTCTCTCTCTCTCTCTCTCTCTCTCTCCGTGTTCTTGAGATGTCACGATCTTGATGTATCGCGGGCTTTGTTAATAGTCGGATCATATGGTGTTTTCCCTTCTCTATCTTGTTGTGATGAATTGAGTTTTTCCCTTTGAGATTCCGTTGTTATCGGATTGAGTACTTTTATGGATTTGAGAACACTTGATATATGTCTTGCAATTGAATACTCGTGGTGACAATGGGCTATTGTATTGATTCACTTGATATATGTTTTGGCACTCAACTCGCGGATTCCCGAGGTGACATTGGGGTAATCTATGCATAGGGGTTGATGCACATTCTTGTCTTTGTTTCTCCGATAGAAATTTTGGGGCACTCTTTGAGGTTCTTTGTGTTGGATTGAATATTATGAATCTGAATTTGCTTTGGTGTTATTTTAGTACGAACTCTTGGTTAGATCGGTCGGAAAGAATAGCTTCGTGTTATTTATTACGAACTCTAGGATAGATTGATCGGAAAGAATAGCTTTGAGGTGGTTTCGTACCCTACAAACAATTCCGTGTTATGTTTTCCGCTAGATGAGAACTTTGGAGTGATTCTTCGTTGCACGTTGTGGGACGGTTATATGACCCAATTATATTAGCACTATTGAGATATTGCACTAGTGAAATTATGGACCCTAGGCCTCATTTTCAAGAATTGCAATACCGTTTTTGTGCCCGTTTAATATTTTCTACCTTGCTGTTTTTATTTATTCAGATTATAAAAATATATTTCTACCATACATATTACACCTTTATCACCATCTCTTCGCCGAACTAGTGCACCTATACAATTTTCCATTATTAGGTGTGTTGGGACACAAAAGACTTTTTATTATTTGGTTGTAGGGTTGTTTGAGAGAGACCATCTTCATCCTACGCCTCCCACGGATTGATAAACCTTAGGTCATCCACTTGAGGGAAAATTGCTACTGTCCTACAAAACTCTGCGCTTGGAGGCCCAACACATGTCTACAAGAATAAAGTTGCGTAGTAAACATCAAGCTCTTTTCTAGCACCATTGCCATGGAGGTGAGTGCTTGAAGGTATATCTTTAGATCTTGCAATTGAATCTTTTAGTTTCTTGTTTTATCACTAGTTTCGTTTATAAAAGAAAACTACATAAAAATGGAATTGAGGTTGCATCATATTATTGATCATCTTTATAATATTTTTCTTGAAAATGATGGATCGGAAAATTGTGCTCAATTGTTAGAAGAAGAAGTCAATAAAATGTTTGGCACAAAATATTTGAATGATGAGCATGATTTCAATGTTGATAGTATGAATTCTTTGAATATCCATGATGCTAATGATATGCAAAGCCATAAGCTTGGGGATGCTATATTTGATGAATATGATATTTTTTGTCCCCCAAGTTTTGATGAGAAAATTTATTATGATGATTTCATGCCTCCTATTTATGATAATTATATTGATGAAAGTGGATTTGGAGAGGTCGTGACTTTATTTAATGATGAATCCACTATTTTGGAGGAGGTTGCAATTGATTATGATAACAAAGTTCCTATATATGATGATTACGGTGATGACATGTATGCTATATTGAATAATGATAACCATGAAACTTGTCATCATGATTTTAATTTCCAATCAAATGAGAGTTACTTTGTTGAGTTTGCTCCCACAATAATTGATGAGAATACATTTTCTTATGTGGAGAGTAATAAAATTTCTATGCTTGTGGATCATGAAAAGAATGCTTTATGTGATAGTTATATTGTTGAATTCATCCATGATGCCACTGAAAATTATTATGATGGAGGAACATACACTACTGCGGGATACTGCTAACGCGACACTACAATTAGAGACCCTTCGACGAAACTGTGTGCGATGCCATAATCGCAAACGGTGGTGTAAAAATGCGTCAAAAAGGTGCAAACGTTTGCGATGGCGGAGCAATCAAACACGGTTCAGATTTTAGTTGCGTGTGCGATGCAGGACACACGGTTAATCCATTCAATCTATCTGCATGAGGCAGAACAAAAGAAACGGGCAGCCATATCAATGTGTGTGTGCGATATACATCATACAGTTAACTCGGATGAACTGTTTTCGATTAGGGAACACAACAGAAATGGTTCAACTTAACAAGATGTGTGTGATATGAGGCATACAGTTCACATGGATGAACTATTTGCGCTGAGCCAAAATAACACAAACGATTCGTGTAAACAAGATGTGTGTGATACGTGGCAAACAGCCGACTTAGATGAACTGTTTGCGATGAGAAATTACAACACAGACGGTAAATGCAGTTACTTCGTGTGCGATTCTCTGTGTACAAAAAACTTTGAAAATGCAAACTAGTAGCTTGCGGTGGCAGAGTATCGCACACGATGCGTCGCGAGTACTCGTGTGCGATGATTAGTATGTTACACATATGTTTCCTTATGTTAACATGTGTGTGTATTTGTAGTATGGACAGTTAATATGCAAATGCCTTCTGGTCATCGGGCACATGCTTAAACTCAATGAACTGTGTATGATACTAATACTTTCCATGAAAATTTATGAACTTGGGTAACAACATTTGAGTAACATATATATATAGTGGTTTTGTTGACTCCCCTAGGGTTTTGGGAATATTGGGGTATTTATAGAGCAAAGAGGCGGTCCGGGGGGCACCCGAGGTGGGCACAACCCACCAGGCGCGCCTAGGCCTCCTGGCGCGCCCTGGTGGGTTGTGGTCCCCTCGGGGTACCCCTAGGCACAGCCAGGGCCCGTTGTGTTCCTTCTGGCCCATAAAAATTCTCTGTAAAGTTTCGTAGCATTTGGACTCCGTTTGATTTTGATTTTCTGCGATGTTAAAAACATGGAAAAAACATCAACTGGCACTTGGCACTATGTCAATAGGTTACTACCAAAAATTGATATAAAATGACTATAAAATTATTATAAAACTTCCAAGATTGATAATATAACAGCATGGAACAATCAAAAATTAAAGATACGTTGGAGACGTATCAGCATCCCCAAGCTTAACTCCTACTCGTCCTCGAGTAGGGAAGTGATAAAAACAGAATTTTTGATGTGGAATGCTGCCTAACATGTCATATCATATTATTTTCTTTATAGCATGGACATTTGAACTTCTATGTTGTTCAAAGCAATAGTCTAGCTTTGACATGATAATTTAAATACTCAAGCATATGAACAAGCAACCATGTCTTCCAAAATATCAACGCTAAAATAAGCCATCCCTAGCCCATCATGCTCAATCATTGATACATTCATGAAACGCACTCGCATATTAGCTACACCCAATACTCAAGTACGATCATATTGCCTCCTAGTTGGTGCTTTTATAAGAGAAGATGGAGACTCAAATTCAAAATAAAAATTGCATAAAGTAAAAGAAAGGCCCTTCATAGAGGGAAGTAGGGATTTGTAGAGGTGCCAGAGCTCAAAGTGAAAAAACTTAGAGATAAAAACAATATGGGAGGTGTATCCATCCCACCAATGAAAACGACTTAGAGTTCCCAACACATCCCATGCTAGATATATCATAGGCGGTTCCCAAATGGAAAATAAAGTTTATTCCTTTTTCCACCACACTTTCACTTTCCATGGCTAACCGTATCCACGGGTGCCCTCCATACCAACACTTTCCAAGGAATTTATTATTTGACAACATAAAGTAAATTCATTTTTTAATTTCGGGACTGGCATCCCTAATACCTTTGTCTTACTCTCATGCAATGACAAGTGAATAAACACTCATCTTGAGAATAACATATCTAGCATGGAAAATATTAGCCACCCCTCACCACTCCGCGAGCGAAACGAACACACAAAAGAGAAATTTACATTTAAAAATTAGAGATGGGACATGCAATGTTGCTTAGAATGGCAAGAAAATACCGCATACAGGTAGATATAGTGGACTCATATGGCAAAACTGGTTTAAAGGTTTTTGGATGCACAAGTAGTGATCATACTTAGTGCAAAATGAAGGCATGCAAAAGATTGAGAAGCGACCAACTAAGAAACGAATAATCTCGTAAGCGAGCATTAAGCATAACTAACACCGAATAATGCACCGTAAGTAGGATATAATTTCATTGCATAATTATTGACTTTCGTGCTTGCATAGGGAATCACAATCCTTAACACCAATATTCTTACCAAAGCATAATTACTCATCAAGATGACTCACATATCACATCATCATATCTCAAAACTATTACTAAGAATCAAGTTTATTTTGTCCAATGATCTTCATGAAAGTTTTTATTATATCCTTCTTGGATATCTATCTCTTTGGGACTAATTTTCATGTGTCACTTTTCATAAGCTCAAACAAATATAAGTGAAGATCATGAGCATAATATTTTTTCTCTCAAATTAATTTAAGTGAAGCAAGAGAGAATATCTTGAAAATTTTACTAACTCTCAAATAAATCTAAGTGAAGCAAGAGAGCATTTATTCAAAAATACTAAGCACACCGTGCTCAAAAATATATAAGTGAAGAACTAGAGCAAGTCCATAGCTCATAAGAGATTTAAGTGAAGCATAGAGAGCAATTCTAACAAGTCATGACATAATTTTGGCTCTCTCAAATAGGTGTGTCCAGGAAGGGATCAAGACTTAAAACACAAAATAAAACAAGCAAAGACTCATATCATACAAGACGCTCGAAGCAAAACACATAGTATGTGGCGAATAAAAACATGGCTTCGAGTAAAATACCGATGGTCGTTAGAAGAAGAAAGAGGGGATGCCACTCGGGGGCATCCCCAAGCTTAGTTGGTTGCTCATTTTTGGATAATAGCTTGGGATTCCGGGGCATCCCCAAGCTTAGGCTCTTCTACTCCTTATTCCTTCATCCATCGTAAGATAACCCAAAACTTGAAAACTTCAATCACACAAAACTCAACAAAAACCTTCATGAGATCTGTTAGTATAAGAATAATAAATTACTACTATAAGTGTTGTATCGAACCAATTCATATTTTGTTCTTGAAATATATCTACTATATCCGAACTTTTCTATGGCAAAAACTCATCAAAGAAAACCATAGAGCCATCAAAATAAGCACACAACACAAAGATAACAGAATCTATCAAAACAGAAGAGTCTGTAGCAATCTGACTATTTCGAATACTTCTGTAACTCCAAAAATTATGAAAAATGAGGATGACCTGAGCAATTTGTATATTCATCTATCACAAGTGGAATGGGTATTTTACCGCTCTCTCGTAAAAATTGATAATTATTTTCGCGAGCGCAAAAGTTTGTGTTTTTTCAGCAAGATCAAACAACTATCACCCAAGAAGATCCTAAAGGCTTTACTTGGCACAAACACTAATTAAATCATAAAAACACAATAGTAACACTAGAATAATTATGATAACACTCAAAAACAGGAAGCAAAAAAGCAAAAATAAATTTTATTCATTGGGTTGCCTCCCAACAAGCGCTATAGTTTTACGCCCTTATCTAGGCATAAAGCAAGGATCTAAGTTTTGTCATATTTCTTCTTAACCTTCTTAGAGGTGTTTTCATCATGGGGTTTTGTAAACACAACATGAAACATATTATCCATAGAAACCTTAGCACTCCTATGTTGATGTTCATCATAACCTCTTTGATTCCCCGCAACAATCCAAGAGTAATGTTGGTTAATATTGTTGAAAACTTGTTGGATTATATCTAGAACGGGGACTTCATTTTTAAGATTCTCATCAAAGATTTTATTATCCCCAAACAAATGTCTTAAATCATAGTCACTATTGTAAAGAATTTCATCTATCATAGGTTTTTCATGATTCACACCATAAAATCAAAGATTTCCCTAGCTTCCCGTATTATGTAGTCAAAATCATTCATAATAACGAGAGTGGCCAACTTTTTAGCCCTAGGATTCTTTATAATGGGCAGCTCAAAAAAACAATCTTTGCAAAGTAGGATGGGTACAAATAAATTTACTTTCAAGTTTCAGAACTATTGCTGAAATAGCATCCGCATAAGATCTAGTAGTTTTAAGTATAGGAGCATCATCAAGATTAGAATCCCAACACAATTGAAAAATTCTTGGATACGGTCTTTTCCTATAACGTTCCCTTTCCCCCAAGATAAAAGTTTTAGCATCCAAATTGCCCGTACGTCCAATTTTAGGAGTTAGGCCATCATCTGTAGGTGCCATACCAAAATCACTCATGATTGCAAGCAAAGGATAGATCTGACGAGGAAACGGCGAACGAAAAAGAGAGGCGAATAAAATGGCAATTTTTTGTGAAGTGGGGGAGAGGAAAATGAGAGGCAAATGGCAAATAATGTAAATTGCGAGGAGATGAGATTTGTGATTAGGAACCTGGTATATGTTGAAGATCCTCCCCGACAACGGCGCCAGAAATTCCTTTTGATGTCGCTTGAAGCTACATCGGTATTTTGATACGTCCATTTTGCATCATGCTTTTATATCAATATTTATTGCATTATGGGCTGTTATTACACATTATGTCACAATACTTATGCCTATTCTCTCTTATTTTACAAGGTTTATATAAAGAGGGAGAATGCCGGCAGTTGGGATTCTGGCTGGAAAATGAGCAAATATTAGAGACCTATTCTGCACAGCTCCAAAAGTCCTGAAACTTCACGGATGATGTTTTCCAAATATATAAAAAACATTGAGCGCATGAACTTCACCAGGGGGCACACCCTACCCACGAGGGTGGGGGCGCGCCTCCCCTACCCCGTGGGCCCCCTGGTGGCCCTCCGGTGACCATCTTCTGCTATATGGACTCTTTCGATGGGAAAAAAATCATAAGCCATCTTCTCGGACGAAACTCCACCGCCACGAGGGGGAACCTTGGCGGAGCCAATTTAGGGTTCTGGCGGGGCTATTCTGCCGGGGAAACTTCCCTCCCGGAGGGGGAAATCATTGCCATCGTCATCACCAACGCTCCTCTCATCGGGAGAGGGCAATCTCCATCAACATCTTCATCAGCACCATCTCATCTCAAAACCCTAGTTCATCTCTTGTATCCAATTCTTGTCTCCAAGTCCGGGATTGGTACTAGTAGGTTGCTAGTAGTGTTAATTACTCCTAGTAGTTGATGCTAGTTGGTTTAATTGTTGGAAGATCATATGTTCAGATCCTATATGCACATTAATACCCCTCTGATTATGAACATGTTTATGCTTTGTGAGTAGTTACTTTTGTTCCTGAGGACATGGGAGAAATCTTGCTATTAGTAGTCATGTGAATTTGGTATTCGTTCGATATTTTGATGAGATGTATGCTATCTCTCCTCTAGTGGTGTTATGTGAACATCGACTACATGACACTTCACCATTGTTTGGGCCTAGAGGAAGGCATTGGGAAGTAATAAGTAGATGATGGGTTGCTGGAGTGACAGAAGCTTAAACCCTAGTTTATGTGTTGCTTCGTAAGGGGCTGATTTGGACCCATATGTTTCATGCTATGGTTAGGTTTACCTTAATACTTTTGTTGTATCTGCGGATGCTTGCAATAGAGGTTAATCATAAGTGGGATTTTTGTCCAAGTAAGGGCAGCACCCAAACACCGGTCCACCCACATACCAAATTATCAAAGTACCGAACGCGAATCATATGAGCGTGATGAAAACTAGCTTGGCGATATTCCCATGTGTCCTCGGGAGCGCTTTACATCATATAAGAGTTTGTCCAGGCTTGTCCTTTGCTACAAAAAGGATTGGGCCACCTTGCTGCACTTTATTTACTTTTGTTACTTGTTGCTCGTTACAAATTATCCTATCACAAAACTATCTGTTACCACTTATTTCAGTACTTGTAGAGAATGCCTTGGTGGAAACCGCTTATAATTTCCTTATGCTCCTCGTTGGGTTCAACACTCTTACTTATCGAAAGGACTACAATAGATCCCTTATACTTGTGGGTCATCAAGACTCTTTTCTGGCACCGTTGCCGGGGAGTGAAGCGCCTTTGGTAGGTGGAATTTGGTAAGGAAAAATTTATATAGTGTGCTGAAATTTACTGTCACTTGTTACTATGGAAAGTAATCCTCTAAGGGGCTTGTTTGGGGTATCTTCACCCCGACCAGTAGAGCAAAGATTTTCTCCTCAACCTACTGAACCTATTGAAAATGAAAATGCTTGCTTTGAAATTCCTTTGGGTATGGTAGAAAAACTGCTAGCTAATCCTTTTTTGGGAGATGGAACAAAACATCCTGATGAGCATCTAATATATGTGGATGAAGTTTGTGGATTATTTAAGCTTGTAGGTGTACCCAGAGATGTTGTTAAGAAGAAGGTCTTCCCCTTATCTTTGAGGGGAGATGCATCAACATGGTATAGGCTATGTGATGATATGGAGTCTTGGAACTACAAACAATTGAAATTGGAATTTCACCAAAAGTTTTATCCTATGCATCTTGTTCATCGTGATCGCAATTATATATATAATTTTTGGCCTCGTGAAGGAGAAAGCATCGCTCAAGCTTGGGGGAGGCTTAAATCAATGTTATATTCATGCCCCAATCATGAGCTCTCAAGAGAAATGATTATTCAAAAATTTTATGCTCGGCTTTCTGCTAACAATCGCACTATGCTTGATACTTCTTGTGCTGGCTCTTTTGTGATGAAGACTATTGAATTCAAATGGGATTTATTGGAAAGAATTAAACGCAACTCCGAAGATTGGGACCTCGAAAATGGTAAGGAGTCAGGTATGACACCTAGTTTTGATTGTGGTAAAACTTTTATGGATACCGATATTTTTTGTAAATTTAGCACTAAATATGGACATGACTCTGAGATAGTAGCTTCTTTCTGTGAATCTTTTGCTCCTTATGTTGATCTCCCCAAGGAGAAGTGGTTTAAATATCATCCTCCCATAGAAGTAAAACTGGCTGCACCTATTAAAGTTGAAGAAAAGACTATCACTTATAATGATCCTATTGTTCCTACTTCTTATGTTGAGAAACCACCTTTTCCTGTTAGGATAAAGGACCATGCTAAAGCTTCGACTATGGTTCATAAAAGCAATATTAAAACATATACACCTCCTGAGCAAGTTAAAGTTGAACCTAATATTGCTATTGTTAAAGATCTCTTGTCTGATAATATAGATGGGCATGTTATTTATTTCTGTGATGAAACTGCTAGAATTGCTAAACCCCGTGATACAGATAAACCTAGACCTGTGGTAGGTATGCTTGTTATTTCTGTTAAAATAGGAGATCATTGTTATCATGGCTTTATGTGATATGGGTTCTAGTGCTAGTGCAATACCTACTGACTTATACAAAGAAATTAGGCATGACATTGCACCTGTTGAGTTAGAAGATATTGATGTCACAATTAAACTTGCTAATAGAGATACTATTTCACCAATGGGAATTGTTAGAGATGTTGAAGTCTTGTGTGGGAAAACTAAATATCCTACTGATTTTCTTGTTCTTGGTTCCCCACAAGATAGCTTCTGTCCCATTATATTTGGTAGACCCTTCTTAAATACTGTTAATGCTACCATAGATTGCACAAGAGATATTGTTACTGTCGGTTTAGATGATATGACTCATGAATTTAATTTTTCTAAATTTAGTAGACAACACCGTGAAGAAGAATTACCTAGTAAAGATGAAATTATTTTTCTTGTTTCTATTGCCGTACCTCCTAGAGATCCTTTAGAACAATATTTGCTAGACCATGAAAATGATATGTTTATGAATGAAAGAAGAGAATTAGATGAAGTATTCTTTAAACAGGAACCTATTCTGAAACACAATTTACCTGTTGAAATCCTAGGGGATCCTCCTCCACCCAAGGGTGATCCCGTGTTTGAGCTTAAACCGTTACCGGATACTCTTAAATATGCTTATCTTGATGAGAAAAAGATATATCTTGTTATTATTAGTGCTAACCTTTCAGAACATGAAGAAGAGAGATTATTAAAAACTTTGAAGAAGCACCGTGCTGCTATTGGGTATACTCTTGATGATCTTAAGGGCATTAGTCCCACTCTATGTCAACATAAAATTAATTTGGAAGAAGATGCTAAACCAGTTCGTGATCATCAACGTCGACTGAATCCTAAAATGAAAGAAGTGGTAATAAAGGAGATACTAAAGCTCCTTGAGGCAGGTATAATTTACCCCGTTGCTGATAGTCAGTGGGTAAGTCCTGTCCATTGTGTCCCTAAGAAGGGAGGTATTACTGTTGTTCCTAATGATAAAGATGAATTGATCCCTCAAAGAATTATTACTGGTTATAGGATGGTAATTTATTTCCGCAAATTAAATAAGGCTACTAAAAAGGATCATTACCCCTTACCTTTTATCGATCAAATGCTAGAAAGATTATCCAAACATACACATTTTTGCTTTCTAGATGGTTATTCTGGTTTCTCTCAAATACATGTGTCAGCCAAAGATCAATCAAAGACTACTTTTACATGCCCTTTTGGTACTTTTGCTTATAGACGTATGCCTTTTGGTTTATGTAATGCACCTGCTACCTTTCAAAGATGCATGATGGCTATATTCTCTCACTTTTGTGAAAAGATTTGTGAGGTTTACATGGACGACTTTTCCGTCTATGGATCTTCTTTTGATGATTGCTTGAGCAACCTTGATCGAGTTTTGCAGAGATGTGAAGAAACTAATCTTGTCCTGAATTGGGAAAAGTGCCACTTTATGGTTAATGAAGGTATTTTCTTGGGGCATAAAGTTTCTGAAAGAGGTATAGAAGTTGATAAAGCCAAGGTTGATGCTATTGAAAAGATGCCATGTCCCAAGGACATCAAAGGTATAAGAAGTTTCCTTGGTCATGTCGGTTTTTATAGGAGGTTCATTAAGGACTTCTCAAAAATCTCTTGGCCTTTGACTAATTTATTACAAAAAGATATACCATTTGTCTTTGATGATGATTGTGTAGAAGCATTTGAAATACTTAAGAAAGCATTGATCTCTGCACCTATTGTTCAGCCACCTGATTGGAATTTACCCTTTGAAATTATGTGTGATGCTAGTGATTATGTTGTAGGTGTTGTTCTAGGACAAAGAGTTGATAAGAAACTAAATGTTATTCAATATGCTAGTAAAACTCTAGACAATGCTCAAAGAAATTATGCTACTACTGAAAAAGAATTCTTAGCAGTTGTATTTGCGGATGGTTAGGTTTACCTTAATACTTTTGTTGTATTTGCGGATGCTTGCAATAGAGGTTAATCATAAGTGGGATGTTTGTCCAAGTAAGGGCAACACCCAAACACCGGTCCACCCACATACCAAATTATCAAAGTACCAAACGCGAATCATATGAGCGTGATGAAAACTAGCTTGACGATATTCCCACGTGTCCTCGGGAGCGCTTTACATCATATAAAAGTTTGTCAAGGCTTGTCCTTTGCTACAAAAAGGATTGGGACACCTTGCTGCACCTTATTTACTTTTGTTACTTGTTGCTCATTACAAATTATCCTATCACAAAACTATATATTACCACTTATTTCAGTACTTGCAGAGAATACCTTGCTGGAAACCGCTTATCATTTCCTTCTGCTCCTCGTTGGGTTCGACACTCTTACTTATTGAAAGGACTACGATAGATCCCCTATACTTGTGGGTCATCAGTATTTCCCCAAAGAGGAAGGGATGATGCAGCACAGCGGCGGTAGGTATTTCCCTCAGATATGAAAGCAAGGTTATCGAACCAGTAGGAGAACCATGAAGGAATTATGCCCTAGAGGTAGTAATAAAGTTGTTATTTATATTTCCTTATGTCATGATAAATGTTTATTATTCATGCTAGAATTGTATTAACCGGAAACTTAATGCATCTGTGAATACATAGACAAACAAAGTGTCACTAGTATGCCTCTACTTGACTAGCTCGTTAATCAAAGATGGTTAAGTTTCCTAACCATAGACATGAGTTGTCATTTGATGAACGGGATCACATCATTAAAGAATGATGTGATTGACTTGACCCATCCGCTAGCTTAGCACTATGATCGTTTAGTTTATTGCTATTGCTTTCTTCATGACTTATACATGTTCCTATGACTATGAGAATATGCAACTCCCGAATACCGGAGGAACACTTAGTGTGCTATTAAATGTCACAACATAACTGGGTGACTATAAAGATCCTCTATAGGTGTCTCCAATGGTGTTTGTTGAGTTGACATAGATCGAGATTAGGATTTGTCACTCCGTGTATCGGAGAGGTATCTCTGGGCCCTCTGGGTAATGCACATCACTATAAGCCTTGTAAGCAATGTGAGTAATGAGTTAGTTGCAGGATGTTGAATTACGGAATGAGTAAAGAGACTTGCTGGTAATGAGATTGAAATAGGTATTGAGATACTGACGATCGAATCTCGGGCAAGGAACATACCGATGACAAAGGGAACAACGTATGTTGTTATGTGGTTTAACCGATAAAGATCTTCGTAGAATATGTTGGAACCAATATGAGCATCCAGGTTCTGCTATTGGTTATTGACTGGAGATGAGTCTCAGTTATGTCTACATAGTTCTCGAACCCGTAGGGTCCGCACACTTAACGTTCGATGATGATCAGTATTATGAGTTTATGTGTTTTGATGTACCTAAGGTAGTTCAGAGTCCCAGCTGTGATCATGGACATGACGAGGAGTCTCGAAATGGTCGAGACACAAAGATTGATATATTGGACGATGTTATCCAGACACCGGATGAGTTCCGTGGTCACCGGATAAATATCGGAGTGCCGGGGGTTATCGGAAACCCGGGGGGGACTAATGGGCCAACATGGGCCTTGTGAGAGAGAGAGAGAGGAGAGGGCCCTAGGGCTGGCCGCACACCCCCTTGAGGACTCTAAATTGGACTAGGAGGGGGTGTGCCCCTCCCTTTCCTTCTCCCTCTCTCCCTCTCCTTCCTTCCCCTCTCTTCCCTTGTTGGAAACCTACTAGGAATAGGATTCCTATTCCTAGTAGGAATCCTACTTGGGGGCGCGCCCCATGAGGGTCGGCCGGCCTCCCCCCTTGCTCCTTTATATACGGGGGTAGGGGGCACCCTAGAACACACAAGTTGACAGTTGTGTTACCCGTGTGTGGTTCCCCCTCTACAGATTTCCACCTCGGTAGTTCTTAGGCGAAGCCCTATGTCAGCAACTTCATCATCACCGTCATCATGCCGTCATGCTAACAAAACTCTCCCTCGGCCTCAACTGCATCAAGATTACGAGGGACGTCATCGAGCTGAACGTGTGCAGATCGCGGAGGTGCCGTGGGTTTGGTACTTGATCGGTTGGATCACGAAGACGTTCGACTACATCAACCGCGTTACTTAACGCTTCCGCTTTCGGTCTACGAGGGTACATGGACACACTCTCCCCTCTCGTTGCTATGCATCTCCTAGATAGATCTTGCGTGATCGTAGGATTTTTTTTGAAATACTGCATTCCCCAACAAACTAAGCAACACAATGTAAACAACCCCTGCACATAGATAACAAATCCTCGCAACCCAGCGTGTTAAAGGGGTTGTCAATCCCTTTCGGGTAACGGTGCCAGAAATTGGTGTGTGACGGGAGAAAGTTGTAATAGATTGAATAAATAGATCACAAATAAAATAAAGTGCTGCAAAGTATTTTTGGGTTTTTGGATTAATAGATCTGAAAATAAAAGCAAATAAAAGTAGATCGCAAAGGCAAATAATATGAGAAAGAGAGCCCCGGGGCCGTAGGTTTCACTAGTGGCTTCTCTCGAGAAAAAGAGCAAACGGTGGGTGAACAAATTACTGTTGGGCAATTGATAGAACTTCAAATACTCATTATGATATCCATGCAATGATCATTATATAGGCATCATGTCCAAGATTAGTAGACCGACTCCTGCCTGCTTCTACTACTATTACTCCACACATCGACCGCTATCCAGCATGCATCTAGTTTATTAAGTTCATGGAGAAACGGATTAATGCAACAAGAACGATGACATGATGTAGACAAGACCTATCTATGTAGAGATATACCCCATCGTTTTATCCTTAGTAGCAATGATACATACATGTTGGTTCCCCTTTTGTCACTGGGATCAAGCACCGTAAGATCGAACCCACTACAATGCACCTCTTCCCATTGCAAGATAGATAGATCAAGTTGGCCAAATGAAACCCAAATATTGGAGAAGAAATACGAGGCTATAAGCAATCATGCATAAAAGAGATCAAAGAAACTCAAATACTTTCATGGATATAAAAAGATAGGTCTGATCATAAACTCAAAATCCATCGGATCCCAACAAACACACCGCAAAAGAGTTACATCATATGGATCTCCAAGAGACCATTGTATTGAGAATCAAGATAGAGCGAGAGGAAGCCATCTAGCT
This sequence comes from Triticum monococcum, assembly GCA_034509565.1. Taxonomy (NCBI): domain Eukaryota; kingdom Viridiplantae; phylum Streptophyta; class Magnoliopsida; order Poales; family Poaceae; genus Triticum; species Triticum monococcum. Next base: position 549,125,372 of record CM067843.1, on the reverse strand, counting down.
ACTGACTACAGAACCGAAGGTCTACAAAGAACTACTCACGCATCATCGGAGAGGCACCAATGGAGGTGGTGAACCCCATCCGAGATGGTGTCTAGATTGGATCTGGTGGTTCTGGACTCTGCGGCGGCTGGATCAATATTTCATCAGCTCCCCTAGGATTTTGGAAATATTGGGGTATTTATAGAGCAAAGAGGCGGTCCGGGGGCACTCGAGGTGGGCACAACCCACCATGGGCGCGCCTGGGCCTCCTGGCGCGCCCTGGTGGGTTGTGCTCCCCTCGGTGCACCCCCAGGCATAGCTAGGGCCCGTTGTGTTCCTTCTGGCCCATAAAAATTCTCTGTAAAGTTTCATGGCATTTGGACTCTGTTTGATATTGATTTTCTGCGATGTAAAAACATGGAAAAAACAACAACTGCCACTTGCACTATGTCAATAGGTTAGTACCAAAAAATGATATAAAATGACTATAAAATGATTAGAAAGCATCCAAGATTTATAATATAACAGCATGGAACAAAAAAATTATAGATATGTTGGAGACGTATCTGTATGATCTCCACTCGGAGTAGATTTTAAACTTAGGTGAAACTGGTTCGCAGCTAAGCCCCCGAGTGGGAAGGATGCTCTCCACTCTGAGTAAATTTTAAACTTAGGCGACCTCGAGGTGCATTATGGAATAGATCACTAGGCAGCATTGCTTCTGCTCTGTACACCATGAAGAAAGGAGTACGATTAGTAGACCAGTTTGGAATTGTCCTTAAACCCCAAAAAACAGATGGCAGTTCAGTCACCCAGGCTCTAGCTGCATGTTCAAGGTCGCGCATGAGTCAAGGTTTCAACCCTTGGAATATAAGGCCATTTGCTCTCTCGGCTTGGCCATTCGACTATGGATGCGCAACGGATGCGTAATCCACCCGAGTGCCTTGAGAAGCGCAATACTCTCCGAATTCTTCCGAATCAAAGTTAGAGCCATTGTCTGTGATGATGCTATGTGGAACTCCCTACCGGAAGATCAATTCCTTCACGAACTTGATGGCCGCAGGTGAATCTAACTTCTTGATGGGCTTGGCCTCGATCCACTTCGTAAACTTGTCAACTGCCATGAGCAGATGGGTGAAGCCACTCCTGCCAGTCTTGAGAGGTCCAACCATGTCCAAACCCGAGATAGCGAACGGCCAGATGAGTGCAATTGTCTTCAAAGCATATGCGGGCTTATGGGACAAGTTTGAATAGAACTGACATCCTTCGCAACGCTAAACAATCTCTTTGGCAGCTTCATTGGCGCGTGGCCAGTAAAATCAAGCTCGGCTTGCTTTGGCCACAATTGTCCGAGAGGACACATGGTGACCACAGGTCCCCGAGTGGATTTTTTCAAAAATTAGTCGACCTTCTTCTAGAGAAATACACCATTGAGCCACTCCAGTAACGCTCTCTCTATAGAGTTGTCCATTTATCATTGTGAAAGCCTTGGATCTGCGAACAATTTGTCGTGCTTCAACTTCGTCTTTTGGAACTTTCTGCCTGAGCAGATATGCAAATTACGACACTGTCCAGTCAGGGGTGATTACTAGGATCTCCATAACAAAGTCAATGACTACTGGGCCTTCAGTCTCAGTCGGATCAGTAGGACTTATCACTTGTGGAGGTTCGTCAGTGAACGGTTCCTCTTGTACCAAAGGGGAATGGAGGTGCTCGAGAAACACGTTGCTGGGGATAGGCTTCCGAGTGGAACCTATTTTTGCTAGATCATCGGCTGCTTGATTCCTGATTCGGGGAATGTAGTGAAGCTCCAATCCCTCAAACGTTTTCTATCACTTCCTCATTGCATTGCATTATCCAGTCATGGCAGGGTTTCTGATGTCCCACTCCTTCATCACTTGATTGACCACCAAATCTGAATCACCGTAGACCATCAGGCAACGGACGCCGAGTGAGATAGCCATACGCAAGACGTAGAGAAGTGCTTCATACTTAGCTTCATTATTGGAGGAATCGAAGTAAATCTGGAGGACATAACTGAGCTTATCGCCTCTTGGGGACACCAGGACCACTCCAGCTCCAGAACCATTCAACATCTTAGACCCATCAGAGAACATAGTCTAGTGTTCTGAGTGAACCTGAATCGGCTATTGTTATTCAATCCACTCGACCAAGAAATCCGTGAGTGCTTTAGATTTGACCGCCTTCTTCTCTTCGAACTTGATATCCAAAGGGAGAAGTTCGATTGCTCACTTAGCCTCTCATCCAGTTGCATCTCGATTGTTCATGATCTCAGACAATGGAGCATCGCTGACGACCGAAACTGAGTGGTCATGGAAATAATGTGCAACTTTCTTCGCAGTCAAGTAAACTCCATAAACAAGCTTGTGGTAATGTGGGTACCTCTGCTTGGATGGAGTCAAGACTTCAAAGATATAGTACACTGGCCGCTGAACTTTATAGGTCTTGCCTTCTTCTCGCTCCACTGTGAGCACTGTGCTGACAACCTGACCAATGGCTGCAATGTATAAGAGTAAAGGCTCTTTGCTGTTCGGAGCAGCAAGCATCGGCTGGGTGGAAAGCAGGGCTTTGAGCTCCACAAATGCTGCTTCGGCTTTGGGAGTCCACTCAAACTTATCAGACTTTTTCATCAATCGGTAAAGAGGTAGCGCCTTTTCGCCAAGACATGAAATGAACCGACTCAACGCAGCGAGACAACCTGTGAGATTCTGAACATCATGCACACGCGCAGGGCGTTTCATTCGGAGGATTGCGCCGATCTTCTCGGGATTGGCATCTATCCTTCGTTCGGAAACAAGAAAACTGAGTAACTTGCCTCTGGGTACTCTGAATGTGCACTTGGACGGATTCAACTTAATGTCATACGTTCTCAAATTGGCAAAGGTTTTAGTGAGGTCAGTCAGTAGGTCGGAACCTTTACGTGACTTAACCACAATATCATCCATGTATGCCTCCACATTCTGACTGATCTGAGTGAGCAGGCACTTCTGGATCGTGCGCATGAATGTGGCACCAACATTTTTGAGGCCGAATGGCATGGTGACATAGCAAAAACATCTGAATGGAGTGATGAAGGCCGTTTTTATTTCATCTGGCCCATACAGTTGGATCTGATGGTATCTGGAATATGCATCAAGAAAAGACAAACGCTCACACCCCGCGGTCGAGTCGACTATTTGATCAATGCGAGGGAGCGGAAAATTATCTTTTGGGCAGGCCTGATTGATATGCTTGAAGTCAATGCATATGCGGATTGAATTATCCTTCTTGGGGACCATGACAATGTTGGCGAGCCACTCGGAGTGGTACATCTCGCGTATGAACTCAGCTGCCAGGAGCCGAGCCACTTCCTCACCAATCGCCTTCCTCTACTCCGTGGTGGAATGACGGAGATGTTCTTTCACAGGTTTGGCCTTTGAGTCAACATGCAAACGGTGCTCAGCCAGCCCCCTGGGTACACCTGGCATGTTTGATGGTTTGCATGCGAAGATGTCCTAGTTCTCATGAAGGAACTAGATGAGCATGGCTTCCTATTTGCTGTTTGTGTCGTTGAGATGTGGGTCGGGTGATCCAACTGGTGGAAGATGATAGGAGTCTTTAACCACTTGAGGTATGTTGTAGTTGTCGGAGAAACCGTGCTCACCTCTCGGTTGATGACTTTCAGTTGACTTTTGCTCTCAACATCAGCAAAAATGACTAAGGTAGCATTGACCTTCGGGTAATCATCTGCCTTTTCCTCATCCTCATCCTTGTCAGAGCCTTTCTCGCTCTTCTGACCTTCACAAAACTGTTGAATAAGGAGCCTGCACTACCGAGTGGTGTGCTTGGGAAAAATCGAGTTACCTTCTTCATCTTTCTTCGTGTGGATGGCACACGGTAAATCTACGACGTCCTGGCCCGACAGATCCTTCATCTTTTTGGTTACCCACTGCCCCTTGGGGTTTCCCTTGAACTTTCCTTGGGTATTCACTATCGCGGCTTTTGCTTTACCTGTGGCTTCAGCTTTGCGCTTCTGTTTCCGACTGGGATTTCCGCCCCTAGTGTCGGGGTCGATGACCTTCCCTTTGCCATTACAAAGTCTGTCTTCTTCTTTGCCATTCGTGTACCGAGTGGCTATCTCCATCATTCGGTTCAGAGTCATGGCTCGAGAGTGACCAAACTTCAGAATGAGCTCTCTGTATCTACCGCCTTCCTTGAAAGCGCAAACTGCTTAGTGTTCTGAAACATTCTCCGCCACATGGTGAAGTGTAGTCCAACGCTGGATGTAATCTCTCAAAGTTTCACTCGGCTTCTGGACACAGTGTTGCAACTCAGTCAGACCAGCAGGTCGCTTGCAAGTGCCTTCAAATGTCTTGATTAACACTAGGGCCAGGTCTTCCCAACGAAATATGCTGGCAGGAGCTAGCTGATTCAGCCAGGCTCTAGTTGAGCCTTCCAGCATCAAGGGCAGATGCTTCCTGGCTACTTCGTCATTGCCTCCACCAATCTGCACGGCCACTCGGTAATCCTCTAACCAAGTGTCTGGCTTTGACTCGCTAGTAAACTTGCTCACTCCTGCAGCCAACCTGAAGTTGGGAGGAACCTCAGCTGCTCGAATGGCTCTACTGAAACACTCAGGCCTTGAAACAAATGCTCTCCTTCCACTCAGATGATCTCTATCCAGACCTCTATTGGCCCTACCTCTGTCAACCAGGCCATGTACAAGGACTGACCTTGCATCAAACCCAGGCTCTCGAGCGTTGATTGGGATCCTTCGTTCGTCGCCATACGGGCGCCTGTCATCATATCCCAAGGCGCATATGAACCACCCCTCGGAGGGGGTGTGGGTGCTCGATGACGGTAATCACGGTGGTATCGAGGATCATACCGCCCGTGGCCTCGACCCAGGTACCGGTCCTGGCGATACCACCGTGGCGATCTTGGGCTGTGGGCCAACTGAATCATGTCTGCCCTGATGAACCTGCTATGAATCCTATTGTGCGACTGGGAAACAACTGAATTATGCTCTCCGGGTGCCCTAAGGAGTGCCCGAATCTGTTGTAGGCCTCTGCCAGCCTCAGAACGGGACGACTGGATTGAATCTGCAATACGCGCAGCTACTGCTACATTCTAGATCAGAGTGCCATATACCTGACACTAATCTCGAGACTCAATCGGGAACAATTACCGCTGCCATCGACTGGAACTTGGGAGTGGCCTGCGAGCGCAGTCGTCGAGTGCCTGCTGAAGATTCTCCAGGTGCACACGCTCAGCCAGAGTGGCTATGCGCACAGCCTCCAAGGCCTGAGCCTCGTGGGTGTCCCCACAATGGTGGTCTGGTGAGCTTGATCATTCCTGCGCTGCAGTTCTTCCCTCTGCTCTGTAGTGAGGGCTTGCAGGTAGTACTCGTCATTGCCGAGCGACGGGCCACCGGTATTGCCTCCACCACGAGGAAATCCTTGAGGGCTATGCTGGGGGCCGACCATGAGGACCTCCGCCGCGGGGTCGTTGCTTTCACACTCGGAGAGAGTACCTGAGTGGCTAGTCGACAGATCAAATAATCCATAAAGAGATTCGTCGGGCTCGATCGCCGTGATCTGAGGAGTGGCCGACTAACGGGGCATTGCGTGCTTCACCCACCGCTGGAGACGCGAGCGACCAGATCACTTGAGATGGCGAGAAGCGAGGAGGAAACACGCCACCGGAACCGACCGATACTGAATCGACAGCTGCCACAGGAGGACGTCGCAGGCACCCATGCGAAAGTGTGCTGCCCCGCAGACGGGGAGCGCCTCGACATCGAGGGGGGCTTCCTGGGGCTAGGCCGAGTCGTCGGCGATGAAGGTGAGTGAACCGAGACGGATCTCGCGGCCCAAAGACATTCCACCACTGGAAACCATGTCGAAGAAGATCGAAGATTGCAAGCTCGTCGCAAGTCGCTTAGTCGCCTGCCCCAGGGTGAGCGCCAACTGTCGTGGGAACGAATCTGGTAGTAGAGATGGGGGTACATAGGAGGAGGCGGTGCCTAGCTACAGTGAGGTTGTACACTCGGGTTTATGAGTTCAGGCCCCTCTTGGAGGAGGTAACAAACCTACGTCTCGGTCCCGCAGAGGCTCAGTTGATTGGATTGTTGTGTTACAAGGGGTGGGAACCCTTGTGCCAGAGGGGAGGGCTGGCTTATATAGAGTTTGTCGTCCCCTCGTAGTCCTCAGTTACGCAAGGGTTCAATGAGAGAATAAAGCTATGAGCGTTACTGGTAACGCCCATGTTTAATGAACTTTAAGGTGACAGAGTGAATGCTCGACTGTTGCTGTCCAGAGGTGACCCTAGGTCTTCTGTCCTTCGAGTGGATTCTTGCATTCTGAGTGAATGGTGACGGTCGAGTGGAACCAGTACATTCGAGTGAATCTTCTGTCGACTGGATTGCACTCTGAGGTGATTCTAGTCAGTACTTTCTTTCTGTCTTCGTAGGCCTTGGCCTCTTGTATAGTGTCCTTGGGTAGGGCATATAGGTCAGGCCCAAAACCCTGCCCTAAGTACCTGTCATCGTCAGATGCTTCTCGCGTAGCGCACTGGTTGGTTGGGCATCAATGTGGGTAGGCAGAGCAATGAGTAGTGTGAAAGATGCAGACATAGGGTGGGGCTTTGGGTGGATATGGATCCAATGTGGCCACATCCTGACTCCTCTTGTCCTCCCATCGATTTGGAGCCAGGCCGAGGGATTTTGGATGGCCGGACCGGTCTGGTCCTATTTAAGTGTTAGCGTTGAAGAATTAAAATTTCTCACACTCTCTAGCTCGAACAAAGAGCAGGTCTGATGAGCCATGATGGCAATGTCGTAAGAGCATCTACAATCTAACCACCCAAAGCCTACCCATATGCCGGGGTGGACATCCCAGTCATTGTCCGGACAGGAGAGAGAGGGAAAAAGTCAGCCAACTAGACCCCTCACTTTGTGTAGGATCGAAAGTATGTCTAGAGGGGCGGGGGGTGATTAGACTACTTGACCAAATAAAAATCTATCCTTTTCCCAATTTTAGTCTTTGGCAGATTTTAGCTATCTTAGCACAAGTTAAGCAATCTGTCGGTGTACTAAAGTAGGGGTACCTTAGTATCCCGAACTTGTGCACGGGTGGTCGCAGCGTCCCGCGGCAAGGCTTGCCGGGCGACCGCCAAGATCCTCCATGGTTCCTTTGGATCCATTCGAGAACAAAATACTCAAGCCAAGGCGCAAGGCCCCGGCAAGAGGAGCTTGCCGGGAAGGCCACTCGAAGCACAAAGACCCCGACAAGAGGAGCTTGCCGGGAAGGAGACAAGACCCCGGCAAGAGGAGCTTGCCGGGGAGGCCCACCAAGGCATATCAAGGAACTTGCCGCAGCACACCATGTGTCACGGCAAGACCCGGTGAGCGACAAGCTCCCGGACGCAACAAGACCCGGTGAGGGACAAGCTCTCGGACGCGACAAGTCCCGTTGAGCGACAAGCTCCCAGACATGACAAGACAACATCCGCGGCAAGGCGCTTGCCGCGGCAAGCTACTACTCCGCAGCCCGCGCTCCAGCTCACCCACCAACGTGTCGCTCTGGGACCGTTCCTGGCGTACGTGGCGGGAGGCTGTGCAGCCAGGGGCATGCGGTGGCGAGCAGGCGCTGACAAGATAGCCATCGTGGCAAACGGTGGCGCCCCTGACGGTCCCTTTCTGCACCGTCTAGGCGACACAGACATGCATTTAATGCCTTTGTCCCGTGCCGTCTGGGTTAGGTATGATACAACTGTAGCAAGCAGTGGCGCCAACTACCACCTCTTTTACCTTTTTACCCTCATCTCTGTTGCCACCTGTCGGTGACCCCTTTGACATATAAAAGGAGGCCCATGCGCAACAGGGAGGGGGGAGGACAACCATTCTCATGCTCGGTCTCGCTAGCCACCCAAGTGTACTGTAGCACTCATCGCTCCCGAGCAAGAACACAATACAAACCAAAGCAGGAGTAGGGTTTTACGCATCCGTGCGGCCCGAACCTGGGTAAACCGATCGCGTGTGCTCGTGCGTTCGCCTCGATCTGCTCTTCGTGCACTCTCCGCCCCCTGCCGAACCGAAAGGGGCCCCGGTCCGCCGTGGTCCCATAGGTGTCCATGGGATCCGCACCCCCGACATCTTTGGCGCAGCCGTAAGGGGAAGAGGGAGGGGGAGGGATGCGCTGTCTGGCGGTGACCCTCACCGCCACTGATGAAGGACCAGCGTTCCCTTTCTCCATGGCGAATGAGAGAAAGGGGAGCAGAAGCTGAAGGAAGGAGGAAATGAGAGAATGCGTGCTTCCGTCCTCCCCTCCCGCTCTTTATAAAGGAGCGAGGTGGGGGCTCGGCCGCCCTGCTCAGCGAATCAAGACATGGGGAGAGCAGGGAGCTGGGGCCGACTCGCCGCCTTGACCCGCGACGGCCCAGTTTCCCGCCTCCACCGTCCGCGACCCCAAGCGCATGGGAGCCGCGTGGCAGGCGTGCAGAACCGAAGCGACGGATGAGGCGACCTCTCCCCACCCCGTGAACGTGGGGAGTGGACACCTCGAAAACCGCACATCGGCCCCGTCCAGTAAATGAACCACGCCTCCACGCCTCCCTCCGTTTATGGGCGCGAACCGCCCCCTTTACCACGACATTACGCAGGCACGCGGGGCTTAGCCCCGTGCACGCCGCCCACGTCACGCACGACGCCGCGTTCGATGCGTGCCGCTCGGGGAGGGCGCGGTGAATGCGGAGTCAGATACGGCGTGACCCAGGCCGCGCGTGCCGGTGCACTGTTTTGGGCTTGGCCCAACAGCACTCGGCACCGTGTATGGCCCAGGCCCGGGGGCTCCTGTCGGTGTACTAAAGTAGGAGTACCTTAGTATCCCGAACTTGTGCACGGGCGGCCGCAGCGTCCCCCGGCAAGGCTTGCCGGGCGACCGCCAAGATCCTCCATGGTTCCTTTGGAGCCATTCGAGAACAAAGTACTCAAGCCAAGGTGCAAGGCCCCGGCAAGAGGAGCTTGCCGGGAAGGCCACTCGAAGCACAAAGACCCCGGCAAGAGGAGCTTGCCGGGAAGGAGACAAGACCCCGGCAAGAGGAGCTTGCCGGGGAGGCCCACCAAGGCATATCAAGGAACTTGCCGCAGCACACCACGTGTCACGGCAAGACCCGGTGAGCGACAAGCTCCCGGACGCGCCAAGACCCGGTGAGCGACAAGCTCCTGGACGCGACAAGACCCGGTGAGCGACAAGCTCCCGGACGCGACAAGACAACATCCGCGGCAAGGCACTTGCCGCGGCAAGCTACTACTCCGCAGCCCGCGCTCCAGCTCACCCACCAACGTGTCGCTCTGGGACCGTTCCTGGCGTACGTTGCGGGAGGCTGTGCAGCCAGGGGCATGCGGTGGCGAGCAGGCGCTGACAAGATAGCCATCGTGGCAAACGGTGGCGCCCCTGACGGTCCCTTTCTGCACCGTCTAGGCGACACAGACAGGCATTTAATGCCTTTGTCCCCTGCCGTCAGGGTTAGGTATGATACAACTGTAGCAAGAGGTGGCGCCAACTACCACCTCTTTTACCTTTTTACCCTTATCTCTGTTGCCACTTGTCGGTGACCCCTTTGACATATAAAGGAGGCCCATGCGCAATAGGGAGGGGGGAGGACAACCATTCTCACGCTCGGTCTCGCTAGCCACCCAAGTGTACTGTAGCACTCATCGCTCCCGAGCAAGAACACAATACAAACCAAAGCAGAAGTAGGGTTTTACGCATCCGTGCGGCCCGAACCTGGGTAAACCGATCGCGTGTGCTTGTGCGTTCGCCTCGATCTGCTCTTCGTGCACTCTCCGCCCCCTGCCGAACCGAAAGGGGCCCCAGTCCGCCGTGGTCCCATAGGTGTCCGTGCGATCAGCACCCCCGACACAATCTTAACACAATTCAAGCAAGCATGCAAAGAGTCTATGAGCAGCGGAAAGTAAAGCATGCAACTTGCAAGAATGTAAAGGGAAGGGTTTGGAAAATTCAAACGCAATTGGAGACACAGATGTTTTTGTCATGGTTCCGATAGGTGGATCTTCACGAAGTAGGTGATCTCCTTGCCCTTACAAACTCCTTGGTTCAACTCCACAATCTTTGTCGGAGGCTCCGAAGTGACGCCTAGCCAATCTAGGAGACACCACTCTCCAAGAAGTAACAGATGGTGTGTTGATGATGAACTCCTTGCTCTTGTGCTTCAAATGATAGTCTCCCCAACACTCAACTCTCTCTCACAGGATATGGGTTTGGTGGAAAGAAGGTTTGAGTGGAAAGCAACTGGGGGAAGGCTAGAGATCAAGATTCATATGGTAGGAATGGAATATCTTGGCATCAACACATCAGTAGGTGGTTCTCTCTCAGAAAATATGTATTGGAAGTGTAGGTATGTTCTGATGGCTCTCTCCACGAATGAAGAGTGGGTGGAGGGGTATATATAGGCTCCACACAAAAAACTAACCGTTACACACAATTTACCAATCTCGGTGAGACCAAAGTGAAAAACTCGGTTGGACCGATTTAGCAAACCTAGTGACCATTAGGATTTTCGGTGGGACTGAGATGCAACTCAGTAGGACCGATATGGTTAGGGTTAGGGCCTAACATAATCTCGGTGTGACCGATTACACAAACTCGGTGGGACCGATTTTGGTAATAAGCTAACCAGAGGGTTGGTCAGGTAAACTCGGTGGGACCGATCGCTCATTTCGGTGGGACCGAAATGTTACGAAAGAGAAACAGAGAGTTTCCATTGCAATCTCGGTGGGACCGATCGCTCATCTCGGTAGGACCGAAACGTTACGAAGGTAAATAGAGAGATTACAACCCCATCTCGGTGTGACCGAAATCCCTATCGGTGAGACCGATTTGCCTAGGGTTTGTGGCAGTGGCTATGACATTTGAAACTCAGTGGCGCCGGATAGAAAGAATCGGTAGAGCCGAGTTTGACTTTTGGTTTAGGTCATATGTGGATGTGGGAAGGTAGTTGAGGGTTTTGGAGCATATCACTAAGCACTATGAAGCAAGAACCTCATTAAACAACACCTCATCCCTCCTTGATAGTATTGGCTTTTCCTATAGACTCAATGTGATCTTGGATCACTAAAATATAAAATGTAGAGTCTTGAGCTTTGAGCTTGAGCCAATCTTTTTGTCCTTAATATTTTGAGGGGTCCACATTCCTCATCCATGCCATGCCATTCATTGAGCTTTTCCTGAAATATTAATCTTGGAATAGCATTAGCTCAATGAGCTATATGTTGTTAGGAATTACCAAAACCACCTAGGGATAGTTGCACTTTCAATCTCCCCATTTTTGGTAATTGATGACAACATATAGATCAAAGCTTCGACAAATGATAATAAGAGTGAAAAACATTGTCGCTTTGAGATGTATGTGAAAGGCAAGAGCTCCCCCTAAATTTTTTGTGCATATTTTATGGTTTGCTTTGGACTACAAATGCACAAAGAGTTAGGCTCATGGGTTACTCTTCCATGTCACATACATCTTGGTGGAGCGCTCAAAATGATAATAATTAAATGCATGCACTCATCACCAAGCAAAGTGAATGATTATATAGGGATAAAAGGATAATGTCATCCAACAAGCATTAACGTAGCATATGATCAAACACATGACCATCCAAGTATCGCATAGACAAAAGGTATCTCAAACAAGCAAAGCAAATAAAGTTCAACCACCAAAGCAAGAGAGAATAAAAAGCAACGCTCTCTCTCGAAGCCTATGATCTATACATTTTCTCCCCCTTTGGCAACAAGTTACCAAAAAGTTCCTAGAAAGTGCATAGCACTAAATCGTCTCTTAGGCTTGGTCTTCAGGTGGTGGTGTCCGGATAACTCCAAGAATGAAGGCTTCAGTCGAAGTAGATGGAGCTGATGGAGTAGGTGCTGGAGCTGGTGGTACTGAAGCTGTAGCTGGTGCATATGACGTGGCTCTGGTCTGGAATAGGCACTGCAACAGACCTCTGAGCTCTAGGCACTCTGGCAAATGCATCAGTGGTTGTCTTGCCCTTCCTCTCCCGCATATTGTCTTGAAGTTGCTCCACAACAGACTGAATCTCAGTTACCTTCACATTCAAGTCATAGAATTTTTGCTCCACGATTCTTTCCAAGCTCTCCTGGTTTTGAGTCAGGGTGGCCAGTCCCTTCTCAATCCTCAGAGTGGATGCAATCAGGTAGCCAAGTTGATCTTGCTTGCTCTTTAGGAGATACTGAGATGCTTCTTCAGTAGTTGGCATCCTTGCAGCCTTTTCAGCTTTTGCCTTCTCCTTCTTGGCTTGTGCGTGCATAGAAGATGGTTCATCCTCATTCATAACCATAGTGTTGTCCTCGAAGTCTGGATAGATAGGCATGTGCTCCTTGTCCAGCAGATATGTACCAGTGCCCATCTTGGAGTTGATTAGCTCCTGGATCTATGGAGCATACCCACAACTCCTCTTCTGATCTACAACTGTCCTTTTGATAGTTTCAACTATTAGGCTCATGACTTTGAACTTCTGTGGGACATCAAAGATGTGAAGCAAGTTAATTGCATGGCCTCTGATCATCTTGTGATCACCTGACTTTGGCAAGAGAGTGTGCCTGAGGATCCAGTTGATGGTTGGCAAGCCTGACAGAAGGTAATGTACATATCCAAACTTATGTGTCTCAAGAGCAGCATCTGGGATCTCCTTCTACATGTGTGCCATTGTGTTGTGATCCTTCTTCCTATTGGCATAGACATCCAAGTCATCTTCACTCTCTTTTGGGGCATTGATCAACTTCGCCCATTCAGCAACCGTGGACTGGTACCTCATACCTACAGGCATCCAGACAATCCTTCCATCTGGGTAGAAATGAGCTGTGGAGTAGAACTGCATGATGAGCTCATCATTCCATTTTGTGAGCTTCCGAGCCACAAACTCATCGACTCCACAAGCCTTGAAACTGTCATGTACACCCGGATAGTGATCCTCATTCTCCTTGATGTAGTCCCAGTCGACCCATCTCATGTCACACACTATGGGCTTCTTGTCAAGCAACACTGTCTCATAGAAGTCTTGCTATTCCTTTGTATGGAACCTGTAGTCCACAGCAGTCCTCCTCCTGGTGGCATATGGATCTGACTCTCTCCACGGCCTCAGACCTGAGTCCTTCCTTATCTTCATGTTCTCAGCTACTGGATGAGCATCATTGTGATCTGCAATTTTTGGCTTCAGCTTCCTCAAGACATGTGACTCATCATCTTCTTCTTCCATTTCAGCTTCAGGCACTGGGGCCTTGTTCTTTTCCTCGGCAGGGATGTTCCTGGTGCTCCTCTTCGGTTTTGGCTTTGGAGCTGGAGTAGCAGCCTTTGGAGCAGTCTTAGGCTTAGATGGAACAACCCCTGCCCTGATGGCATCACCCATAAGCTTCTGAGCTTTGGGTGCTGGTGCAACATTTTCTTCCTCTTCTTCTTCAGAATCTCTCATGATTGAGGATCTCCCAAGCACTCTAGCAGTGGTCTTTTTGACCCTCTCCTTCCTCTTCTTCCCTTCTGCAACAGCCTCTTTGGGTTCAGATTCCAAAGGGACTTGAGTAGATGCTCTGGCCTTAGACATTGGAATTCTCTTTGCAGGAACCTTTGGCTTCATGCCTGGCTTGGTGGCAGCAGCAGTGCTATATTCCTTCTTAACCACTTTCTTCTTGGAAGTGGCCTCATCCTCAACTGCCACATAGTCTTCATCCTCGAATTCAGAGGTCTTCTTCTTTCTGGCCCTGGTGGCAGCTTTGGGTAAGTTGCTTTGGGTGCTCCTGCTACCATCATCTGAACTGCTAGAGGGACTAGTGACCTCACTTAGGTGAACCTGCTCCTCTGACCTGTTCTGGCTGTCACTCTGATCAGACATATTGCAAACACTGACAGCAGGCCCTGTGAATAGATATAGATGAGATAGAGTGTATGAGCATCACAAAATGCAGAGGTTTTTGCAAAAGAATGAGTCAAAAAACTTAGTTTTAGTTTTCCACAAAAAGCATTTCGGATCAACCGATTTGTAAACTCGGTGATACCGAAGCAGCTGTTGGAACCTAAACTAGTGAACTCGGTCAGACTGAGTCACAGTTCGGTGGCACCAAGACTGCTAGGGTTTCACAAAGTCCTGAACTCGGTCACACTGATTTGCAATTCTCGGTCAGACCGAAAATTACATGTGCAATGGCCTGAGCTGAATCGGTGGTACCAAGTTCCACAACTCGGTGGGTCCGAGATGGTTTCGGCGCAAACCTAACCCTAAATTTTCAATTCACGACTAAAGTACAGAGTGTTTTGACTAGATAAGAATGATCTCAATCGTGGCAAGATACATGGCGAACACAATGTGCTAGGAATCAAATAGGGATAGCAAAGTGATCGAGTTCATACCCTAGTTCGGCGGAGAACTCGCTACGGCGGCAACAGCGGGGATGATTCCCGTTGACGGCGGCGGAGACCGGCGGCAGGACGCGGCTGGCGACAAGGAAGACAATCCGGAGACCCTGGAGGCAGAGCGAGCTAAGTGCGGGTCGAGGAGGTTCGGAAAGTTTTCCAAAATTTGACCCATGGGTATATATAGCCCGACCCTGTCGGTGTGACCGAGTGGAACAACTCGGTGGCACCGAGATTCATAACTGCAAGCAGTTACTGAAACTCGGTGTGACCGAAAGGTTCGAATCGGTTGCACCGAGGTTGAAAACCTAGATCGACTTAGTGATCTTGGTATGACCTAAATGGGTGAATCGGTCAGACCGAAACGCACAAAGAAGTTTTGGAAGTTTAAGTCTATGACGAATTGGGGACTCCGAGTGCTCCTCACATAGAGTGGTTCGAATCTGACTTGATCAAATTTTGTGATGCAGCATGAATAGAGTTTGAGACGAGAAAAGCATAGATAGCTAGAGAAGGTTCTTAGGCATTCTTGTCCATACACTTGGCCAAAAGAAAAGGAAACCAATCAATCAAAACAACAAGTGGATGTCCTTGAATGAGTAAATTATGCAACCAACATGCTCACACAATGAAATGTCAAATGAAATATGTGGCAAAGCATGCACAAAAAATTCTAGCATCTATCAAGCAATTGGCGATGACTAGGTCATCTATATATGAGTATATTGACTTAGAAGTCAAATGAGAACATTTGATCATAGGTCATACTCATCGTTTAAGCACAAGTGGGGTTACCACTTTTACATAAAGCGTTGTTGTGTTCACACCATTAGAGTTGCTTTAACTCAATTGTTAGAGTAAAGCTCCCCCTAGATGTGAGATCCCCCCTAAGAGGGATGAACTAACCTTGGGTTTTGTCGATGATGACTTCATGTAGGTGTTGAAGATGTGGATTCTCTATGTTGATGTAGATCCTTTGGAGCTATCCTTTGGAGTGATTTGCACTTTCAATACCTACACGGGTTAGTCCCACAAGGAACAAGCAAGCGTATCCATAGACATAGAGTGATGCACACACGAGATGATGTCTATGAAAGCTTTGGGTTACCTTGTCCCTTGTCTTACCAACAAGAGGGTTTGTGACTCCTTGAACTAGTGCAAAATGTGGAAGTTGATTGCACATGTTCTTGCCAAAATGATAAGAGTGAAGTATATTGGCAGAGTCACCCTCAAGAACTCTTCTAGCTCTTCTTCTTGGGGATCCACACCATCTTGATGGGAATCCTCGGAGTTGTAGTTGTACTTGATGAAGTGGAACTTGATGTAGTCTTGGGAACCCACTTGACCAAGGCCTTAGGAGCTTCTTCAAATGCATCAATTTTCTCTTGAAGCTTGTCCTTGCCTTTTTGCTTGTGGTCTTGTGGTGGAAGATCATCTTGAGCTTGTGTCCCCTTGGATGAAGTAGGATCATACTTCTCTTGTTGAGGAACAAACTTCGTCTTGGGGTATTGATCTTCTTCCCACTCAACTCCATTGGGATTGAACTTTCGTTCAAAACCAATACCTTGATTCTTCCGGTGCCTTCCTTGCTTGCGTACAATTTCCTCGAATTGCTTACTCCCGGCAAGGCTCTTGTAAACACCTTTCTCTATAATTCCCTTCAATAAGCTATTTTCTTGCTCAAGTGTAACTTGGCTAAGAGAATCATTAGTGGAATCAAGAGAACTACTAGAAGCAACAACATTTGATTTAGCATGATTATTGTTACTACTAGAGAAAGAATCTTTCTTGTTCTTGTTACTAGATTTGACTTGAGGCATGTAAGTGGATAAGGGTAAACGCTTGGCAATGTAAGAAGACCTTTTCTTGCGAAGATCATCATTGATTGCCTTTAAGAACTCATGCTCTTGCTCAAGGTTGAGCTTTTCAAAACGTAATTTCTCATGAGTCCTTAAAAGTTCTCGATGATCTCCTAAGATAATTTCATGAGCTAACTTAAGAGTGTTTAGTTCTTTAGTTAGAGACTCAATCTTCTCTTTATCATTGTCATTCGTTTCATCATAGTATTCACCACTATAGTTGTCAACAAGTAACTCATCATCACCTAACAAGTCATCTTCATCACTATTGAAATCAATATACTCGGGATGTGATACCTTTGGACCTTTGGCCATGAAGCATCTTCCAATTCCTTCATTTGGTGAATCAAATATGTCGTAGGAGTTGGTTGACACAAGTGCTAGTCCGGCAACACCTTTATCTTGAGTATATTCAGAGTCGGAGTGATAGCTTCTCTCGGAGTCATTGTCGGAGTCGGAGCCGGATACCATTTACCAACATGAGCTTGATGTCTTCGTTTTGTGTAGCTCCTTGATGACTTGTCCTTCCTTTCTGAATCATTGCTTCTCCGACGGTGTCTTCGTTCATATCGATCATCCCTACTCCTTCTCTCCCTTGATGCTGATTCTTCTCTTCTACTTCTTATTTTGGGAGAATCTTCTCTTCTCTTGTGGGGAGCCGTACACTCATTGGAGTAGTGTCCGAGTCTTCCACAATTGTAGCAGTTTCGCTCTCGACTAGAAGATCTTTTGTCATTGTAGGACCTTGACTTGGAACTTCTTTCCTTGCTTCTACTCTTGTAGAACTTGTTGAAGTTCTTCACCATTAGGCTCAATTCTTCATTGAAGGTTTGTTTCTCACTTGATGATGTGGGAGCTTCACATGAGGCTTTGTAAGCACCACTTGACTTGTTATGGAGCTCCTCCTTATCCTTGAGTGACATCTCATGAGCAACAATTCTTCCAATGACTTTCGTTGGCTTGAGATCTTTGTAATTTGGCATCATTTGGATCAATGTGCATACGGTATCGTATTTTCCATCCAAGGCTCTTAGGATCTTCTTGATGATGAATTTGACGGTCATATCTTCACTTCCTAAGCCAGCAATCTCATTTGTGATCAGAGCAAGCCTAGAGTACATTTCAGCGACACCTTCACCATCCTTCATTTTGAGCTTGTCAAGTTGACTTTGAAGCACATCCAACTTGGATTCCTTGACGGAGTCGGTACCTTCATGCATATCAATCAAAGTATCCCAAATTTCCTTTGCATTCTCAAGACGGCTGATTTTGTTGAATTCTTCGGGGCACAATCCGTTGAAGAGGATATCACAAGCTTGAGCATTGTATTGTAGAATCTTCAACTCATCCGCGGTAGCTTCACGATTCGGTTCTCTCCCATCAAAGAATTCACCTTGCAAGCCAACACACACAATAGCCCAAACGGCGGGGTTATGTCCAAGAATATGCATTTTCATCTTATGCTTCCAACTAGCAAAATTTGTACCACCAAAGTAAGGACCTCTACGGTAATAATTTCCCTCGCTAGACGCCATACTCTCCTAGGTTGTGAAACCATGGCTATGACCACCAAAAGCTATGGAAATCAAAGCAAATGAAGACCAAAGCTCTGATACCACTTGTAGGATTGAAAGTATGTCTAGAGGGGGGGGGGTGATTAGACTACTTGACCAAATAAAAATCTATCCTTTTCCCAATTTTAGTCTTTGGCAGATTTTACCTATCTTAGCACAAGTCAAGCAATCTTAACATAATTCAAGCAACCATGCAAAGAGTCTATGAGCAGCATAAAGTAAAGCATGCAACTTGCAAGAATATAAAGGGAAGGGTTTGGAAAATTCAAACGCAATTGGAGACACAGATGTTTTTGTCGTGGTTCTGATAGGTGGTGCTATCGTACATCCACGTTGATGGAGACTTCAACCCACGGAGGGTAAAGGTTGCGCGAGTCCACGAACGGCTCCACCCACGAAGGGTCCACGAAGAAGCAACCATGTCTATCCCATCATGGCCATCACCCATGAAGGACTTGCCTCACTAGTAGTAGATCTTCACGAAGTAGGCGATCTCCTTGCCCTTACAAACTCCTTGGTTCAACTCCACAATCTTTGTCGGAGGCTCCCAACTGACACCTAGCCAATCTAGGAGACATCACTCTCCAAGAAGTAATAGATGGTGTATTGATGATGAACTCCTTGCTCTTGTGCTTCAAATGATAGTCTCCCCAACACACAACTCTCTCTCACAGGATATGGATTTGGTGCAAAGAAGGTTTGAGTGGAAAGCAACTTGGGGAAGGCTAGAGATCAAGATTCATATGGTAGGAATGGAATATCTTGGCCTCAACACATGAGTAGGTGGTTCTCTCTCAGAAAATATGTATTGGAAGTGTAGGTATGTTCTGATGGCTCTCTCCACGTATGAAGAGTGGGTGGAGGGGTATATATAGCCTCCACAGAAAAACTAACTGTTACACACAATTTACCAATCTCGGTGAGACCGAAGTGAAAAACTCGGTCGGACCGATTTAGCAAACCTAGTGATCGTTAGGATTTTTGGTGGGATTGAGATGCAACTCGGTAGGACCGATATGGTTAGGGTTAGGGCATAATTTAATCTTGGTGTGACCGATTACACAAACTCGGTGGGACCGATTTTGGTAATAAGCTAACCAGAGAGTTGGTCATGTAAACTCGGTGGGACCGATCGCTCATTTCGGTGGGACCGAAATGTTACGAAAGAGAAACAGAGAGTTTACATTGCAATCTCGGTGGGACCGATCGCTCATCTCAGTAGGACCGAAACGTTACGAAGGGAAACAGAGAGATTACAACCCCATCTCGGTGTGACCGAAATCCCTATCGGTGAGACCGATTTGTCTAGGGTCTGTGGCAGTGGCTATGACATTTGAAACTCGGTGGCGCCGGATAAAAAGAATCGGTAGGGCCGAGTTTGACTTTTGGTTTAGGTCATATGTGGATGTGGGAAGGTAGTTGAGGGTTTTGGAGCATATCACTAAGCACTATGAAGCAAGAACCTCATTAAACAACACCTCATACCTCGTTGATAGTATTGGCTTTTCCTATAGACTCGATGTGATCTTGGATCACTAAAATATGAAATGTAGAGTCTTGAGCTTTGAGCTTGAGCCAATCTTTTTGTCCTTACTATTTTGAGGGGTCCACATTCCTCATCCATGCCATGCCATTCATTGAGCTTTTCCTGAAATATTAATGTTGGTATAGCATTAGCTCAATGAGCTATATGTTGTTAAGAATTACCAAAACCACCTAGGGATAGTTGCACTTTCACTTTGTTTCCATTTGACCGGCCTGTCCGCAAATCCCCATACCCATACCAAATATGGGGAGGATATGGAATGGATGTCCAGGCATGTCCAAGTAGCCCTCCACGTAGGTGCAGCCCCCATACCATTTTTCTCTCTTTCTTTTCACTCTCTCTCTCTCTCTCCTCATCCCCATCAATCACATGCATTTGATTGGACAATTTGAGGAGGATGTTGAAGGAAATATGCCCTAGAGGATATAATAAAGTTGTTATTTTATATTTCCTTACACTGGTACGCGTCGGTGCTATACAAATGGTTTTTAACCCCTTTCCGTGATGGCATTTGAAATCATCACCAAGTGAGTGTGGGCGATAGGGGGGTCCTTCCAACATGACCCAAAAAATCGTCGGGGATAGGCCCTCCTGGGACACAGGCTGGGGAAAAATGAGCTCCTGTGCGATCGGGCGAGGCATCGAAACCCAATCATTTTCGTTCGTATGTACATCCCACACGGTGAATCCCAGAAAAACATTTTCGTTCGTATGTATATCACACACAGTCAATCCAAGGAATACGTTTCCGTTCTTATGTACATCCCACACAGTCAATCTAGGGAAAATGTTTCCATTTGTATGTATATCACACACGGTCAATCCAAGGAATACGTTTCCATTCTTATGTACATCCCACACAGTCAATCCAGGGAAAATGTTTCCGTTGATATGTACATCCCACACAGTTTTATGTGTAGGCTCTTGTGTGAAAGGTGTAACTATCACACACGCTCTGCCTTGGTTAACTGTTTGCTTTTATCAACTACATCACACACGATTTGATGAAAAAACTGTGTGGCATTGGGCTATCCATCACAAGCGTTTTTACTGCTAGAACCGTTTGTAAAGTTCCATCACACATTTAGCAGGTTTATTAGTTTACAATTAATAATTCCAGTATTACGCAAATTCACGTTTCATATCGAACAACTGTTTGCCAATTTCCTATCAGGCACATAAATATATTTTAACATCACAGTATGATAGCTACATGAAAACAACACAATACAACATATAGCTAGTTCAACTTCCTAAGAACAATACTAGAACGATATATTCATTTCCCTAATCGAGATCATCCAGGGTCGTCTTATCCACCTCTGCTTTCAGTTCAGTTAGAACCTGTTTTGAACTGGACAACTCGGAAATTGCCTCGTCCTTTGCCAACACCATCTTAGCAAAGACTGATTTAAAAAAATCTGAGCTCATTCTCCACCTTCCTCTTTTTATCCTGCATCTTCAAATATTCTTTAGCATTGACAACACTTTCTCTGTTCTCTTCCTCATACATGCTCTAGAGCTTCACTAGGCACATCTTCAAAGACTGTGGCCACTCTTGATCAACCCACTACAAGAAATTAAGAACACTTCCGTTCATCCTATAATATTTAAAACTAGATCAGTAACAATTGTAAGGGAAATGAGTTTATCGCAACATAGAAAGTCACTAATGCTTATTTTGAAAAACTCAAGAAACATGTTAATTATGACATATCTTCTCAAAAATATTAATGTGCAAATGAATTAATTGCTACTGAGACAAGAACCAAATTCTGGAACATCAGAAGCTATAATTAACTACAACAACGCTACAAGTTCTTACTCATGTAAAATAAATAACAAATTGAACATTCTATGAGGAAGGTAAATGTAACTGCAACATCATAGCGACAATGTTTGGATGACCGCAAATTGATACTAACAGGTGTGTACATGCACAAATTTAGTAACATAGAACTAATAGCACTAAGGTTGTCCACTATGTATGCCAAAACTGGTGTAAAGACAATTGTTGCTACATCTCGCACCAGTGCCCTGCACTTTCGAGCCGATGCAGCGGAAAAAAAATCAGGGACCCGAACTCCGGAGCACCTAGTTGCTCCGATGCCCAGTTCCTTCGTGCCATAAAGATTTAGTATTTTACTGCTTGGCTGCTTGGATGTGTGGACCAAAGTTGGCTGCACAAACTGCTGAAGTGGTGCCAAATAATTTTCTAATGGCGCCGCTGATGAGATGGCAACAATTTTAGATACTAGGTACATTGTGACACTGTCTTAGGATGCGTTTGGTTGAAGGTGTGGTATGAATGGGTTGGGACCGTGACATTGTCTGAATCACATCTAACAAATGATTTGTAACAATGAAAGAGGGTCTAAGCTTCTCTGCACATGCCAGAAACTTCCTCCCACTATCCACAGATTCAAACGCAACTAGCTTCATTCATGGAGATTCATGGTGACAAGGAGCAGATAGATCTTCAGCCACCCCACTCCATTCGTTGCCACTGATGGTCCTAGGGAGCTACAAGAGGAAGAAGTGACTCAAATCGACCACCGGGTAAAAATCCTTCATTCCAAGTCATAGCCCAAGAGAGAGAAGAGAGGCATACTTGGGTGGTGAAGGAGTCGACGCCGGAGGAGGAACCGCTAAAGTGGTCTTTGAAGACGACCATGGCGGCCCCGACGGTAGGATGCGAGACAGCGAGAGCGAGGAAGTTGCCAGAGCTTAGGAAGGAACGAAGGAAGGAGGAAACATGGGAAATGTGACTTGTGGTCGGGGAGAAAAGGGGGTGGGGGAGGGGGGAGGGGGCTGGGGTAGATATTTTGGCGGTAGGCCAAAATTTTGGAAATGTGGAGGGAAACTTTGCGCGCGGTGCCTCCGGACCATTCACTTTGAATGATTGGGTGCATCACAAATGATTCTTCTGCTTTATGCGTATGGGATGAGTTTGGTAATTCAAATTTTCACGGAAATTTCCTCGGGTACGTCACTGCATAATTTAACATCGCTTGCTAATTTGGGCACACAAAAGAGCATACAGCAGACAAAACACACTTACTAAATCGAGCAATTTTAGTAATTAAACAAAGCCAGTTGACCTAAACATTGCTCTAAGAGAAGACCAACATTAAAAACAAAGCCCAGGTACACATAGTTTTAACAATCCACCGCCGCATCAGCCTATGCATCGCCGGTGTGAGATGAGACGTTGATGACTTATCCTGGCGACATGCCGCCGTTGGTGGACTCCACATCCCCCCTACAGAATTCAACTGCGTGCTCATACTCGTCCTCGTCCTCGGCGCCGCCCTCAAGGTTGTGGTACTCGTAGTAGTGGCTACGCCAGAGATCACGTTGGTACTCCACCATCGATTCCTTGACGGACAGACTCTTCTCTACCTCGACCTCGGCCACATGCAACTCCGCCTCCCGATGCTCCTTGATCTCTGCCGCCTCCTACATCTCCAGATCCTGCTCGGCAACCTCATGAGGAAGCAGGTGCTACATGGCCACCGCCTTTTCGAACATGGGTTGCATGCTGGAGTCCGAGGTGGCCTGGAATATCTCGGCATGTGCATCCTCGATCTTGGTGTGGATGGCCTCGACCAGGGCCAGGGCAACATCGACGCCACTGACGGCAGCTCGAGCGCTCTCGGCATTTGCAGCCGTCGTTGGAGCAGCAGCAGCTTCAGCCGTTTCGGCTGCTGCAGCTGCCCTGTCGGCTGCCACAGACGCCCTCTCGGTGGAAGCAGCCGCGCTCAATGCACATGCGGCAACACTCTCGGCATACGTGGCCGCACTCTCGGCACAGGTGGCAGCGCTCGAGGGGGAGGGGGGGTGGGACGCGGTGTAACATCCCAAATTTTCAATTTGGAATGTTATACATAGATCATCATGCATATCATACTTTCTTGCATTTTGCCGATCCTAGAAATTTCACGCAACTCAAGGACCCTCGGAGAGAGTTGGAGATTTTGTCATTTTCATATTTGAGTTTTTCTCAAATCTCGAAAAGAGGATCATTGGATTTGTCGGAGTTTTATTTGCCTTTTATTTGGATAGGAAAAAAATGCGCGTTTTCAAAAATTGCATTTTAGGCCCGGAGAAAAGTTCATTTTTGTTCGACTCATTTTTAGGAGTCGGGGAAAATTTACTTTATTAGTTTTGGAGTCCGGTAGATTTGTTTTTCTGTTTTTTTTTCGAGCGCGGAACCGATTTAAAAAAAAAAGGATCCTCAGCGACTTGGGCCTAAGGCCCAAGCCACCAAGCCAGCCGGCCGGCCAGAGGCCAAGGCCATCGCTAGCCGCGCGCTGCGCCAGGAGGCCAGGAGCCGCCGCCGCCATTTCCTTTTAGGTTTCCTAGTAGGACTTTTGTCCTACTTCCGTATATTCCTTTTCTTTTTCTAGATCTTTCCTTTCCCTCTTTTCTTTCCTAGTCCTACTCTTATTCCTTGTCCTCTACTCCAAGTAAACCCCCCTCCCAATATAAATACCCAAGCACCCCCCTCTATATCATCAAACCAAAGCCCCAAGCCTCCACCGCGCCCACACCCCGCGCCCCTCACCCGCGCCGCGCTACCCTAGTGCCCCACCGCCGCCGCGCCACCCCACACCCACGCCGCCGCCGCACCTTGCCGCCGCCGCCCTACGCCCACGCCGTCGGAGCCCCTCGCCGGAGACCTCGCCGGAGGTAGCCCCGCGCCGCATCTCTTCTTTTCATCGGATCGTTTTCTTCTAAATCGTTCTGTTTCTTTTCTAAACCGTTCCGGTTTTCTAGATCGGTTTTTCGTTTCGATTTCTTTTCTCGAAACCCTAGATCGGATTCGTTCTCTTTTCCGATTTAGTTGCCCGAGACCGTTCGCCAGACCGTTCGTCCTAACGAACGTGATCACCGGATTCTTCTAGGTTAACGAACGTCCGTTCGTTCAACCGTTCTTCTTTTTCTTTTCGTCAGATTTATTCCGCGATCGCGATCTCAGATCCGATCTTCGTTCTAGTCTATCTTCTCGCTCGTTTATCGGAATCAGGTGATTCAAGCGCCTGGAGTTTCATCTCGAAACCGCCGTTCCGACTAATCAACTTTAACTAATTTTTGCTACGGTAAAATTTGACCTAGTTTCAGCTTGCTAGAACCGAGTTGTCTTCCCTCGTTTGTTTTCGGTTTCTTTGTTCAGTTCTTTTTCTCTTTGCAACCGGAGTTCTTAAGTTGAACTATCTGGTTCGATCTCTTGTTCGAGTTTTACCTGTGCATTAGATGAGTACTTATTGTATGCTTGTTGTTTGTCTGCGATAGATTACCCGGATTGTGCCGCTTGTTACATCGAATCTCTAGGACTCGCGGATCATCGGCAAGGCAAGTAACACTTTGATCATACCTTTTATACAACCCAGTTTTATTGCATTAGATCCATCCTCATACATTGCATGATTAGGATCTAATTAAATTGTGGGATGGGAAGTAGATGGGGTAGTACCTATTACCTGTTTATTATGAAACCTTTGGGAGTTACTTCTATGTTTGCTTATTATGCCATGCTACGCTAGTAGACGTGGATTGGGTGAGTGATATCCATGACAGATGTGAGATTGATAATTTTAAGGGTTTATGTAAGGTGGCAACTTAAACACACATCTGGGTGGATTGAGGCACCTGATGTCTATCAGGACTTGCCTGTTTTCTTTTGGACCGCCACCCAGGCTCAAAGGGATCATAAGATCTTTCATGCTAAATACTTACGTGTGCAGCCACAAGCCAATATGGGCTCTGGCATAGTTGACTAAGTCGTGCGAACTCTTACAGGGTAGACTAGCAGATGTAGGGGAAAGTAGGTGTACCGGTCTATCCATCGTAAGGTGCTAGCGCTTCTGAAAGACTGTGTCTCGGTCATCCGTTTCTCAAACACCAGTAGTGCGAGAAATCCAACGGAGGTGATCGAGTCTTGTGGGGAAAAGTGCGCAAACCTCTGCAGAGTGTAACAAACTAATCATGATTAGCCGTGTCCCCGGTTATGGACAATTTTGAGTATCTAGTACTTGAATATCATGTGAATCTCATCATGTTACTTCTAATTAATTTTGTTGGGTTATTAATTGTTCACTTTTAATTGGGATTGAGAATGCCCATATCACCATAGGACGCATTGGAGAAGTTTATCAAGAAGACCTCAAGGACACTATCTACCAGATTTGCGGACGCCGAGATGAACACTGGGAGTTAGTCAGCACCAAGAAGGATAGATCCATTGCAGCATTTATCCAGGAGTTAAACCAGCACATTCGATGCCACGAGAACCAGATGTGCAATGATATGATAGAGTTGAAGAATGTGAAGGCTAGGATCATCGAGCTAGAAGGAGAACTGAAGGCTACACGCAAGGACTACATGGACGAGATCGTAGCTCTAGCAAGACACAACGGCGATCTTAAGCAAGAGATTGAAGAACTCAAGAGGGAGTTAGCATCCAGGAAGGAAGACATGTATGTCGCATATCCGGACAATTACATCATCATCGACGACACTGATTCCGATCCAAGTGAACCCGAATTTGAAGACGAAGCTGGAGCGGACATCATGGAGTCTTCCACCGGTTCAAATTTTTAGATGACCACCAACTATTAGTAGTATTTCCCCCTTGTAAACACTATAGTTCGAGCACTTTTGCGATAGCTAGATCGATTGTAAGCCCTTGGTTGATTGAATGCAGTGATTTTGTGTGAATTTGCTCATGTGCATTGGGGTAGTGTTTTCTCTTTAGACCTCATTCTATTCTTATATCTCTTCTTTTCTAAACCCTCAAATGCCTTCGAGACGTGACCCCGGGTTACCATTAAGGATTGGTAACTATGTTTTTCCCTCAGACCTAATAGTATTGGAATCTCAAGGATTGGATGTGATATTAGGCATGGATTGGTTATCAAAGTATGAAGGGAATATTGAGTGTGCTAGTAAGTCAATTTTGCTTACAATGCCAGAAGGAAGAAGGATCAAGTATGTATCCCGGCATGTGCCAAATAGGACACAAGTGAATTGCCTGACAGGAGTCATACAGGAAGAAGTACCAGTGGTAAAGGATTTTCCTGATGTATTTCCGAAAGAGTTGCCAGGCATGCCACCGAATAGAGACATTGAGTTTTTGATTGAGTTATTGCCAGGCACTGGGCCTATATCAAAGAGACCATACCGGATGCCAGCAAAGGATTTGGTAGAAATTAAGAATCAGATTAAGGAGTTACTGGAGAAAGGTTACATACGCCCAAGTTCTTCGCCTTGGGGATCACCCGTACTTCTAGTGGAGAAGAAAGATGGATCATTAAGGATGGTTGTTGATTACCGTGGATTGAATGAAGTAACCATCAAGAACAAGTACCCACTGCCAATGATTAATGATCTGTTTGATCGTTTGCAAGGAGCTAAAGTGTTTTCCAAGATCGATTTGCGATCAGGGTACCACCAGTTGAAGATTCGAGAGCAGGACATACCTAAGACAGCTTTCACCACGAGATATGGACTGTATGAGTATACCGTTATGTCATTTGGATTGACTAACGCGCCTGCCTATTTTATGAACATGCTGAACAAGGTGTTTATGGAGTTTTTGGATAAGTTCGTCATAGTGTTCATTGATGATATCCTGGTTTATTTGAAGAATGAAGAAGAGCATAAGGAACATTTGCGTTTGGTTTTGGAGAAACTAAGGGAACATCAGTTATATGCCAAATTTAGCAAATGTGAGTTTTGGTTGAAGGAAGTAGGATTCCTCGGAGACGTTATATCCGGAGAAGGGATAGCAGTTGACCCCACAAAGGTTGAGACCGTAACCAAATGGGAAGCACCAACGACAGTTGGAGAGATCCGGAGTTTTCTTGGACTCGCAGGATACTACCGAAGATTTATTGAGAACTTTTCAAAGATTGCAAAGCCTATGACGGAGTTGTTGAAGAAGGATACTAAGTTCAATTGGACTGAGGAGTGTGAGGCTAGTTTCCATGAGTTGAAGAAACGATTGGTTACCTCACCGGTGTTGATTTTGCCAGATCAGACCGAGGATTATGAGGTGTATTGTGACGCTTCACGTCGAGGACTTGGAGTAGTGCTTATGCATGAAGGGAGAGTTGTTTCGTATGCTTCACGACAACTGAAACCTCATGAGTTGGATTACGCCACACATGATTTGGAGTTAGCAGCCGTAGTGCATGCATTGAAGACGTGGAGACATTTCCTCATTGGAAATCATTGTGAGGTGTACACGGATCACAAGAGTTTGAAGTACATTTTCACACAGAAGGAGTTGAATCTCAGACAAAGGAGATGGTTGGAGCTCATCAAGGATTATGATATGAGATTGCATTACCATCCCGGTAAAGCTAATGTAGTAGCTGACGCATTGAGCCGTAAGAGCCATGTCAATACGTTAATGACGGGAGAAATACCCAAGGAGTTAGCAGAAAACCTTCGTGAACTATGTTTAGAGATAGTTCCGAAAGGATATGTGGCAGCATTGGAGATTCAGTCAACATTGATGGATAAAATCAGAGAAGCTCAGAAATCTGATAAGGAGATTGCTGCTATAAAGGAGAAACTAAGCCAATGAAAAGCAAAAGGATTTCGTGAGGATGAGCACGATACCCTATGGTTTGAGGACCGTGTTTATGTGCCAAATGACCCGGAGATCAGGAAGTTGATTCTACAAGAGGCACATGATTCACCCTATTCGATTCACCCAGGAAATACCAAGATGTATTTGGATTTGAAGGAGACATTCTGGTGGACCGGAATGAAGAAGGATATTGCAGCATATGTAGCAGTTTGCGACGTATGTCATAGAGTAAAGGCAGAACATCAGAAGTCAGCTGGATTGTTACAACCATTGCCGATACCCGAATGGAAGTGGGATAAGATAGGCATGGATTTTATCATAGGACTACCCAGGATGAAGGCAGGCTATGACTCAATATGGGTAGTAGTTGATCGTTTGACGAAGGTAGCACATTTCATTCCAGTTAAGACCACTTACACCAGTGCTAAGTTGGCAAAGATATACATGACTAGGATCATTTGTTTGCATGGAGTTCCAAGGAGTATTGTATCGGATAGAGGAACCAAATTTACCTCAAAGTTTTGGAATCAGTTGCATGAAACTTTGGGTACGAGGCTAGAGTTCAGCATAGCTTTTCATCCGCAGACAGATGGACAGACCGAGAGAGTCAATCAGATTTTGGAAGATATGCTGAGAGCTTGTGCACTAGATTATGGATCTAGTTGGGACGATAACTTGCCGTATGCGGAGTTTTCTTATAACAACAGTTACCAAACCAGATTGAAGATGGCACCTTTCGAAGCTTTGTACGGAAGGAGGTGTAGGACACCGTTGTCATGGGACGAAGTTGGAGACCGTCAATTCTTTGGACCAGATTTGATTAAGGAGTCTGAACGGAAAGTTAAGTTGATACGCGATAGGCTCAAGGTAGCCCAGTCCAGGCAGAAGAGCTACGCAGATTCTAAACGCAAGGAGACAGTTTACAAAACCGGAGAGAGGGTGTATCTCCGAGTATCCCCACTTCGAGGAGTTAAGCGCTTTGGAGTTAAGGGAAAGTTAGCACCGCGTTTCGTTGGACCGTACAAGATCTTGCAACGTATGGGAGAAGTCGCATACAAGTTGGAATTACCAGAGGGACTGTCAGGAGTTCATGACGTATTCCATGTTTCTCAGCTGAAGAAATGTCACACCGAGATGGCAGAGGTACCATTAAGAGATACAGTGCTGCTTGAAGCGATTCAGTTGAAGGACGACTTGACGTATGAGGAGAAACCAGTCAAGATTCTCGAGATTGCCAGCTGAGTTACTCGCAGCAAGGTTATCAAGTTTTGCAAAGTTCAGTGGAACCACCACTCAGAGGATGAAGCCACCTGGGAGAGAGAAGAAGATTTGCTCAAGGACCACCCTCACCTATTTTCTAGCCAACCCGAATCTCGAGGGCGAGATTCATCTTAAGGGGGGTAGGTTTGTAACATCCCAAATTTTCAATTTGGAATGTTATACATAGATCATCATGCATATCATATTTTCTTGCATTTTGCCGATCCTAGAAATTTCACGCAACTCAAGGACCCTCGGAGAGAGTTGGAGATTTCATCATTTTCATATTTGAGTTTTTCTCAAATCTCGAAAAGAGGATCATTGGATTTGTCGAAGTTTTATTTGCCCTTTATTTGGATCGGAAAAAAATGCGCGTTTTCAAAAATTGCATTTTAGGCCCGGAGAAAAGTTCAGTTTTGTTCAACTCATTTTTAGGAGTCGGGGAAAATTTACTTTATTAGTTTTGGAGTCCGGTAGATTTGTTTTTATGTTTTTTTTTCGAGCGTGGAACCGATTTAAAAAAAGGATCCTCAGCGACTTGGGCCTAAGGCCCAAGCCACCAAGCCAGCCGGCCGGCCAGAGGCCAAGGCCATCACTAGCCGCGCGCCGCGCCAGGAGGCCAGGAGCCGCCGCCGTCGTTTCCTTTTAGGTTTCCTAGTAGGACTTTTGTCCTACTTCCGTATATTCCTTTTCTTTTTCTAGATCTTTCCTTTCCCTCTTTTCTTTCCTAGTCCTACTCTTATTCCTTGTCCTCTACTCCAAGTAAACCCCCCTCCCCAATATAAATACCCAAGCACCTCCCTCTATATCATCAAACCAAAGCCCCAAGCCTCCACCGCGCCCACACCCCGCGCCCCTCACCCGCGCCGCGCCGCCCTAGTGCCCCAACGCCGCCGCGCCACCCCACACCCGCGCCGCCGCCGCACCTTGCCGCCGCCGCCCTACGCCCATGCCGCCGGAGCCCCTCGCCGGAGGTAGCCCCGCACCGCATCTCTTCTTTTCATCGGATCGTTTTCTTCTAAATCGTTCCATTTCTTTTCTAAACCGTTCCGGTTTTCTAGATCGGTTTTTCATTTCGATTTCTTTTCTCAAAACCCTAGATCGGATTCGTTCTCTTTTCCGATTTAGTTGCCTGACACCATTCGCCGGACCGTTCGTCCTAACGAACGTGATCACCGGATTCTTCTAGGTTAACGAACGTCCGTTCGTTCAACCGTTCTTCTTTTTCTTTTCGTCAGATTTATTCCGCGATCGCGATCTCAGATCCGATCTTCGTTCTAGTTTATCTTCTCGCTCGTTTATCGGAATCAGGTGATTCAAGCGCCTGGAGTTTCGTCTCGAAACTGCCGTTCCGACTAATCAACTTTAACTAAGTTTTTGCTACGATAAAATTTGACATAGTTTCAACTTGCTAGAACCGAGTTGTCTTACGTCGTTTGTTTTCGGTTTCTTTGTTCGGTTCTTTTTCTCTTTGCAACCGGAGTTCTTAAGTTGAACTATCTGGTTCGATCTCTTGTTCGAGTTTTACCAGTGCATTAGATGAGTACTTATTGTATGCTTGTTGTTTGTTTGTGATAGATTACCCGGATTGCGCCGCTTGTTAGTTCGAATCTCTAGGACTCGCGGATCATCAGCAAGGCAAGTAACACTTTGATCATACCTTTTATACAACCCAGTTTTATTGCATTAGATCCATCCTCACACATTGCATGATTAGGATCTAATTAAATTGTGGGATGGGAAGTAGATGAGGTAGTACCTAATACCTGTTTATTATGAAACCTTTGGGAGTTACTTCTATGTTTGCTTATTATGCCATGCTACGCTAGTAGACGTGGATTGGGTGAGTGATATCCATGACAGATGTGAGATTGATAATTTTAAGGGTTTATCTAAGGTGGCAACTTAAACACACATCTGGGTGGATTGAGGCACCTGATGTCTATTAGGACTTGCCTGTTTTTTATGGACCGCCACCCAGGCTCAAAGGGATCATAAGATCTTTCATACTAGAAACTTACGTGTGCAGCCACAAGCCAATATGGGCTCTGGCATAGTTGACTAAGTCGTGCGAACTCTTACAGGGTAGACTAGGAGATGTATGGGAAAGTAGGTGTACCGGTCTATCCATCGTAAGGTGCTAACGCTTCTGAAAGACTGTGTCTTGGTCATCCGTTTCTCAAACACCAGTAGTGCAAGAAATCCAATGGAGGCGATCGAGTCTTGTGGGGAAAAGTGCGCAAACCTCTGCAGAGTGTAACAAACTAATCATGATTAGCCGTGTCCCCGGTTATGGACAATTTTGAGTATCTAGTACTTGAATATCATGTGAATCTCATCATGTTACTTCTAATTAATTTTGTTGGGTTATTAATTGTTCACTTTTAATTGGGATTGAGAATGCTGTCAACCATTCTCAATGTTTAACAACCACCATGATAGTTAAATAAACTTATTCCTTTGCAGTAGGGAAAAATTGGCTTTACGCAAAACAATAACCATAGAGCTTTCCACTAGCCAAATATGCATATAGTATAGCTGTTTCATTCCATTACTCTCTATGTGTTACTTTGCCAGCATATTCCATGTGCTGACCCATTTCGGGCTGCAACGTTAATGTTGCAGAATTTTCAGACGATGATTGAGGTGTTTTTAGGTTGTGGTTCTAGACTCAGTGATGCCGTTGGAGTTGATGGACCCATTTATCTTCCAAGTCTTCCGCTGTTATCGTTATTAGATGGCCTTAAGCCATATTTATGTAATAAGTTCTCTTCGGAGACATCGTTGTAATAGGTGTGTGATTGCCACTCTGCTATAAATCCTTCGAAGTACTGTGTGGTGTCAGCATTACTGATCCAGGGATGACACCGGAGCACAGAGATCAGACTGTTTGAGGTCTGGTCGCTACACGCGGCCATCATACGGGCCTTCACGAAGCGTTTCCACGGTGTCATCTTTGTAAGAAGGGGGTGCGGCAATGTGGATCGAGATTCGTGGATTCGGGGGTTGTCGGCACTGGAGCTGACGAGCCGGCGAAGCTTAAGGAGGAAGACTTAAATAGACCCAGATATTTTCGTCGCAAATAGTTCCTAGAAAACAATTGTGTGTGATGTTGTACATATTTTTTTATTAGCTGAGAAAGACGAATTTGGAGTAAAGTGGCAACGGATGGTGTTTTAAATGTACGAGAATTTTTTTAGTACTGATACAACTATCATGTAAAATTTTGGAAAATTTCAGGGGTCATTTGACCTTTTAAGTCATTTAAGTGATTTTCTAGCCATTTAATGTCCGTAACTGAAATTTGAACTACATGTACATGCAACAGCTAACCATAACGGTTTGAAAAGTCATTTTTGTGTACTTGTGTGCGATTTAATTCCATGTGCAGTAAATTGGAAGGAATTTTCAAACATATTGGTCTAACGGCTATGACACAATTAAGCACGGAGTGCCATGGCATTTAAATTCCAAAAAATAAAAAAAATATCAAAAACACATGAAACCTTGGTTGATGTAATGTCATGCCACCAAGATGATGTGGTAAAAAATTTGGCATGTGTGACGAAAGTTTGGACACACACCCCTCTCATAGCGGAGCAACTCACTAGAAGGCTCATGGTTCCGAGAGGGAACAATGCATGTTTGATGACGAACGGGAGATAGCTTCCTCTTACAGCCTTTAATTTTTTTCTACGTGTAACGTGCACTACTACAATTGTCATGTGAAAATTTGGAAAATTTCAGGGGTCATTTGACCTTTTAAATACATTTAAGTGATTTTCTAGCCATTTAATGACCGTAATTCAAATTTGAACTACATCTACATGCAACCGCTAACCATAACGGTTGGAAAAAAAATCATATTTGTGTACTTGTGTGCGAGTTAATTTCATGTGCAGTAAATTAGAAGGAATTTTCAAACATATTGGTCTCACGACATGGACACATGCCTATGTATGCATGGAGTGCCATGGCACTTTAATTCTAAAAAATTAAAAAATGATCATAAAAACATGAAACCTTCGTTGATGTAATGTCATGCCACCAAGATGATGTGGTAAAAAAATTGGCATGCTTGAAGAAAGTTTGGACACACACCCCTCACAAACCGGAGCAACTCACTAGAAGACTCGTGGTTCCGATAGGGAACCATGCATGTTTGATGACGAACAGGAGATAGCTTCCTCTTACGGCCTTCAAATTTTTTCTATGTTTAACATGCACTACTACAACTATAATGTGAAAATTTGGAAAATTCTAGGGGTCATTTGACCTTTTAAAGACATTTAAGTGATTTTCTCTCCATTTAATAGTCGTAATTCAAATTTGAACTACATCTTGATGCAACGGCTAACCATAACGGTTTGAAAAATTATATTTGTGTACTTGTGTGCGAGTTAATTCCATATGCAGTAAATTAGGAGGAATTTTCAAACATATTGGTCTCACGACATGGACACATGCATATGTATGCGTGGAGTGCCATGGCATTTTAATGCCAAAAAAAAAATTGATAAAAAACATGAAACCTTGCTTGATGTAATGTCACGCCACCAAGATGATGTGGTAAAAAATTTGCCTGTTTGACGAAAGTTTGGACACACCCCTCACAAATCGGAGCAACTCACTAGAAGGCTCGTGGTTCCAAGAGGGAACAATGCATGTTTGATGACAGACATGAGAAGCTTCCTCTTACGGCCTTGAATTTTTTTCTACATTTAACGTGCACTAATACAACTGTCATGTGAAAAATTGGAAAATTTCAGGGGGCATTTGACCTTTTAAAGACATTTAAGTGATTTTCTAGCCATTTAATGACCGTAATTCAAATTTGAACTACATCTACATGCAACGGCTAACCATAATGGTTTCAAAAATCATATTTGTGTACTTTTGTGCGAGTTAATACCATGTGCAGTAAATTAGAAGGAATTTTCAAACATATTGGTCTCAAGACATGGACACATGCATATGTATGCATGGAGTGCCATGGCATTTTAATTCCAAAAAATTAAAAAATGATCAGAAAAACATGAAACATTGCTTGATGTAATGTCATGCCACCAAGATGATGTGGTAAAAAAATTGGCCTATTTAACGAAAGTTTGGACACACCCACTCACAAACTAGAGCAACTCACTAGAAGGTTCATGGTTCCAAGAGGGAACAATGCATGTTTGATGACGAACGGGAGATAGCTTCCTCTTACGGCCTTCAAAAAAAATTCTACGTTTAACGTGCAATAATACAACTGTCATGTGAAAAATTGGAAAATTTCAGGGGTCATTTGACCTTTTAAAGACATTTAAGAGATATTCTAGCCATTAAATGAACGTAATTCAAATTTGAACTACATCTACATGCAACGGGTAACCATAAAGGTTTGAAAAATTATATTTTTGTGTACTTGTGTGTGAGTTAAAAATCATCAGACGATGTAAATATCTGGTGTTCAAAAAAGAAAATGTAAAGATCTGGCAAGACAACCGGCCCGCACATTATTGGCACTCTATCTCGCGGCTCGAGGTTTGGTAGGTGAGCGGCGGGGATCATTAATCAAACACGGTTCTGTATTGAAAACTGTCGGCTATTATGTTCACACACGGATTTTACTGCGAGAATCGTGTGTAATTCAAACTACAGTACTCGTAAATTTCGGTGACCGGTGTGTGTACTGTTCCCGTCGATCTAGATTCCAGCCGCCAATAAATACTACCTTGATCACGTCATCCCGCCTGCATTCTCATCTACATCCTCCCCTCGTTCGCCATCTCTCTCTCTCTCACTCACTCTCAAATCTCTGCCATGGTGCCCCCGTTCTGCCCACGCGCCGACAAGGAGTCGCTGCCCCCCGAGGACGCTCACTCGAATAGCAGCGACGAGGACCCATACACGGTGTCGGACGAGGTTGCGCTGGACCCCCCAACTTTGGATTGGTTTTGGGGCCAGTACAATCTTTGTCTGTGTAAGTTGCTGCCGCCGACAGAGAAATCCAGGCAAGTGGCATTCAAGAAGGAGATGGCGGAGGACGAAGCCAGGTACCAGGCAGCCTGTGAAGCCCATGATGCCGCCTGGAAAAAGGAGGCGGCGGAGCTTTGGGGGCGGGCGCATCGTCGTGCGGAGGAGGTGTACGAAGACAGGTACTTCGTGAGGAAGGTCATACGCGCTGGGTGCCTCGTCGTTGCGTGGAGGTGGGTCGGTAAGTTCTAGCGTGCCACGGACGAGTAGCTCTGGTGGGTGCCCAGCGAAATGGCAAGATCGTTCGCGCGCGTCCGCCAGCAAGAGGCGGATCGGTACGTCAAGCGCTGCGAGGTGGAGGAGGCGGAGTACTGCCTCCACACTAGTAAGACGCCGCGCACCAGGGAGCTGCTGGCAAGGGGCTACCGGAATACTGGCCCCAGGAGGGATTATTAGTTTTAGTATTGTTCATTTTCAATTTTATGCATTGTACCTAGTAGTTAAGTATCATCACGTATATGTGATGATATTATATATATTCTATGATGAACTAATGAACAATTAATTAATATATATATTATGAATTCCATTTTCTATCTATTTTTGTATACTAATTTGAATCTAGATGTTATCATCCATAGATACAGAATGGAAAGCGTATATACACACATTGAAAAGAACATATAAGCATGGAAAACAGAGTAAACACATTGAAACAGAGCAATAAACAAAGCAATACTATGATTGTTGTGAATACATAGCTATCCACGTCTCAACGACTCAACAAAATAAAACGCGTCCAAGAGACCATGACCAGCAGCCCTTGCCTACGGTAGCTCTTGGCTCTGCCTGAACTCGTGCAGGCGTTCGTCCAAGTGGTCGACACGCTCGCGGTACATCTGGAGCACGATCTCGACCCTAAGTTGGCTATTTCATCGGAGACCACCAGCTCGTGGATGTGACGGCCATGTTCCTCTACTGCGCCCAGGTGGACACCTGGGCCAAGGAGGTGGTCGAGCGCACCGACCAATGTGTTGGCATCGAGCGGGCCACGGACAAGGCGAATGATGCGACCCATGCAAACGGCGCGGCGGGCATCCTGTGCAAGTATGTCGCGGCGGGTGTCCGATGTAAGTACGACGCGGCCGGCCTCTGGTGGGTGTACGGCGCAGAGGGCCTCTGCCCACTCCTGGCGAGGAATGAGAGTACTGACGGGACATGTACCCAGCTGCGATGCCCTGTCAATAGCAAGCAAGCGCCAATGGTTCCTCTCTTGCTATGCAGCGCACCGCGCCTCTCGCTCTGCAGCGCTCCAACGGTCTCGCCTTGTGGCGAGCTGCAGCCTATCAGCGCAAACGCGCCTAGCTTGCTCTGCGGCGCGCCATCGATCATGTTATGCGGCGAGCTGCAGCCTGTCGGTGCTGACATGCCTATCTTGATCCGCGGTGCTAAAGC
Source organism: Triticum monococcum (assembly GCA_034509565.1). Classification (NCBI taxonomy): domain Eukaryota; kingdom Viridiplantae; phylum Streptophyta; class Magnoliopsida; order Poales; family Poaceae; genus Triticum; species Triticum monococcum. The sequence continues at coordinate 549,088,700 of CM067843.1, read as the reverse complement.
GTCATGCGCCAAGGGTCTAGTCAACCCTAGCGATGACGCGCATCATGACATCGTCCATCGCGTTGCCGGGGAGTGCCTTAGCCTCACCGGGCTGTGGCGCCTGCTCGTTTTCCTCGTCGATGAGGTTGATGGCAGTGGCGGCACTTTGGTGCGTTGGCATGCTTGGAAAAAGTGGATGTGCTACATGCTACACTTGTTGCCTCCATGCGTCGCACGCCGCCTAGGTTTATGCGTAATGTCGCTGGGTGGTGGGAAACTGGTGAGGAAATGGCGGGAAACGGTGGCGTGTTCATAAAATGCCCTCAATTAATGGAAACTTTGCATAGAAGGAACATCGAGCTAGCACAAGAAGTAGATGATAATCAGATGATCATTTATCCTAGTTAATTATGCATGTAATAGTTTGCTTTGGTGCGTGGAAATGTCATGTGTGTATTAGCCACCTATGTAATTGGATGGTTGTCGCGTATTACACACATCTTGTTTATGTGAAACGTTTCTGTTCTCTTGGCTCAACACAAACAGTTTATCGGAATGAACTGTATGCCCTCCATTGCACATACCTTGATCTGGTTGAACCGTATCCGTTGCGTTGCCTAATCGAAAACAGTTCATCCGAGTGAACCGTATGCCGTATATCACACACACCTTGATCTGGCTGACCATTTATGTTGTGTTGCCTAATCACAAATAGTTCATCGAGTGAACCGTAAGCTGTATATCGCACACGCCTTCATCTGGCTGCCCGTTTCTTTTGTTCTGCCACATCACGAATAGTTAATTGAACTAAACCATATGCCCTGCATCGCACATGCAACTAAAATTTGAACTGTGTTAGATGCAACCGTCAAATATTTTGCACCTTTTTTGACAGTTATTTTACACCACCGTTTGCGATTATTGCATCGCACACAATTTCGTCGAAGGGTCTCTGATCATAGTGTCGCATTAGCAGCAACCTGTAGTAGTGTTATTCATGATAAATATTTATTATCCATGCTAGAATTGTATTGATCGGAAACCTTGATACATGTGTGAATACATAGACAAAACACTAAGTCCCTAGTGAGCCTCTACTTGACTGCTCGTTGATCAAAGATGGTTAAGATTTCCTAACCATGGACATGAGTTGTCATTTGATAACGGGATCACATCATTAGGAGAATCATGTGATGGAAAAGAACCATCCGTTAGCTTAGCATATTGATTGTTCAGTTTTATTGCTATTGGTTTCTTCATGTCAAATACATATTCCTTTGACTATTAGATTATGCAACTCCCGGATACCGGAGGAATACCTTGTGTGCTATCAAACGTCACAACGTAACTGGGTGATTATAAAGATGCTCTACTTGAATCTCCAAAGGTGTTTGTTGGGATGGCATAGATCAAGATTACGATTTGTCACTCCGAGTATCGGAGAGGTATCTTTGGGCCCTCTCGGTAATGCACATCATAAGAAGCCTTGAAAGAAAAGTGACTAATGAGTTAGTTACAGGATGATGTATTATGGAACGAGTAAAGAGACTTGCCGGTAACAAGATTGAACTAGGTATGAAGATATCGTCGATCAAATCTTGGGCAAGTAACATACTGATGGACAAAGGGAATTGTGTATGTTGTCATAACGGTTCGACCGATAAAGATCTTCGTAGAATATGTAGGAGCCAATATGAGCATCCAGGTTCCGCTATTGTTTATTGACCGTAGAGGTGTCTCGGTCATGTCTACATAGTTCTCGAACCCATAGGGTCCGCACGCTTAACATTCGATGACGATTTAGTATTTTATGAGTTATGTGATTAGGTGACCGAATGTTGTTTGGAGTCCTGGATGAGATCACGGACATGACGAGGAGTATCAAAATGGTCGAGAGGTAAAGATTGATATATAGGACAATGGTATTCGGACACCGGAAGTGTTCCGGCGGGTATCGGGTACTTATCGGGTCAACAGAAGGTGTTTCGGGTACCCCGGCAATCCTATGGGCCATATGGGCCCTGTGAAGGAACACACCAGTCCACAAGGGGCTGGTGTGCCCTATAAGGCTGTAGGAGGAGGAGAAGGAAAGGGGGAAGGGAAAGGAAAGTGTGGATTAGGATTCCCACTTCCTTCCCTCACCCCCCTCTTTCCTTCCCCATCATGCATACATGGAAAGGGGGCACAGATAAAGGCAGGGACCCTAGGGGGAGGAGCCCAACCCTAGGGCGCCCCTCGCTAGCTCTCCTCCCCCTCCCACCTATATATATGTGGGGAGGGGGCGCCTAGAATACAACAACATCAATTGTTAGCCGTGTGCGGCGCCCCCCTCCACAGTTTACACACCCGGTCACATTCTCGCGATGCTTAGGCGAAGCCCTGCGCGGATCACTTCACCATCACCATCACTGATGTCTACTACACAACCTTCTTCTTGTAGATGTTGTTGGGCCTCCAAGTGTAGAGGTTTGTAGGACAGTAGCAAATTTCCCTCGAGTGGATGACCTAAGGTTTATCAATCAGTGGGAGGCGTAGGATGAAGATGGTCTCTCTCAAACAACCCTGCAACCAAATAACAAAGAGTCTCTTGTGTACCCAACACACCCAATACAATGGTAAATTGTATAGGTGCACTAGTTAGGTGAAGAGATGGTGATACAAGTGCAATATGGATGGTAGATAAAGGTTTTTTTAATCTGAAAATATAAAAACAGCAAGGTAACAAGTGGTAAAAGTGAGCGTAAACGGTATTGCAATGCTAGGAAACATGGCCTAGGGTTCATACTTTCACTAGTGCAAGTTCTCTCAACAATAATAACATAATTGGATCATATAACTATCTGGTTAGATCTCTTATTCGAGTTTTACCTGTGCATTAGATGAGTACTTATTGTATGCTTGTTTGTTTGCGATAGAGTACCCGGAGTGCGCCGCTTGCTACTTCGAATCGCTAGGTTTCACGGATCATCAACAAGGCAAGTAACACTTTGATCATACTTCCTATTACCTAGTTTTTATTGCATTAGATCAATCCTCACACCATTGCATGATTAGGATCTAATTAAATTGTAGGTTTGCGAAGTAGATGAGGTAGTACCTATTACCTATTTTATTATCAAACCTTTGGGACTTACTTCTACGTTTGCTTATGTTGCTATGCTATGCTAGTAGACGTGGATTGGGTGAGTGTATCCATGATAGATGTGAGATTGTTAAATTAATGGTTTATCTAAGGTGGCAACTTAAACACACATCTGGGTGGATTAAGGCACCTGGGTATTCCAGCGATTGCCTGTTTTTCTTTTGCACCGCCACCCAGGCTCAAAGGTATCATGAGATATTTCATACTAGAAACTTCCGTGTGTAGCCACAAGCTACTATGGGCTCTAGCATAGTTGACTAAGTTGTGCGAACTCTTACAGTGGTAGACTAGCAGATGTAGGGAATGTAGGTTGGTACGATCTACCCGTTCGTAAGGTGCAAGCGCTTCTAAAAGACTATGTCTCGGTCATCCGTTTCTCAAACATCATGTAGTTCGAGAATCCCAACGGAGGAGATCGAGTCTTGTGGGGAAAAGTGCGCAATCCTCTGCAGAGTGTATAAACTAATCATGGTTAGCCGTGTCCCTGGTTATGGACATCTTGAGTATCTAGTACTTGGATTATCATGTGAATCTCATCATGTTACTCTAAATTAATTTTGTTGGGTTTCAATGATGATGCTTAATTGGGATTGAGAGTGTCTACACTCTCAATGTTTAACAACTACCATGATAGTTAAATAAAATTTATTCCTTTGCAGTAGGGAAAAATTGGCTTTACGCAAAACTGTAACCATAGAGCTTTCCACCAGCCCAATATGCATGTAGTATAGCCTTATTCTTTCATTGCTCTCTACGTGTTACATTGCCAGCATATTCCATGTGCTGACCCGTTTCGGGCTGCAACGTTCATGTTGCAGACTTTTCAGACGACAAGTAAGGTGCCTTTAGGTCGTGGTTCTATACTTAGTGATGCTATTGGAGTTGATGGACTCACTTATCTTGCAAGCCTTCTATTGTTATTGTTATTAGATGGCCTTAAGCCATATTTATTGTATTAAGTTCTCTTTTGAGACACTCAATGTAATAAGTGTGTGATTGCTACTCTGTTATAAATCCTTCAAGTACTATGTGGTGTCAGCATTACTGATCCAGGGATGACACCGGAGCACAGAGATTGGACCGTTTGAGGTATGGTCGCTACAACAATCAAGGTCCGACTACGGAACCAAAATAAAGAAAGACAACCCCAAATGCTAGATCCCCGATCATTCCAACTGGGCACCACTACTGATCATCAGGAAACGTAACATAGTAACGACCAAGGTCCACGTCGAACTCCCTCTTGAGTTTGGTAGCATCACCTGCACTGGTATCATAGGCACCTGCAACTATTTGGAAGTATCCGTGAGTCACGAGGACTCAGCAATCTCACACCCACGAGATCAAGACTATTTAAGCTTATGGGTAGGATAAGGTAATGAGGTGGAGCTGCAGCAAGCGCTAAGAAAATATGGTGGCTAACATACACAAGTAAGAGTAAGATGAGAAGCTACGCAACGGTCGTGAAGCTACAAGTGATCAAGAAGTGATCCTGAAACTACTTACGTTCAAGCATAACACGAGATCATGTTCCCTTCTCGGACTCCGCCGAAAAGAGACCATCACAGCTACACACGCGGTTGGTTCATTTTAATTAAGTCAAGTGTCAAGTTCTCTAAAACCAGATATTAACAAATTCCCATTTGCCACATAACCGCGGTCAAGGCTTTCTAAAGTTTGTACCCTGCAGGGGTGTCCCAACTTAGCCCATCACAAGCTCTCACGGCCAACGAAGGATATTCCTTCTCCCAGAAAGACCCGATCAGTCTCGGAATCCCGGTTACAAGACATTTCAACAATGGTAAAACAAGACCAGCAAAGCCGTCCAATGTGCCAACAAATCCCGATAGGAGTCGCACGTATCGCGTTCTCAAGGCACACCGGATGGGCCAGACATCGAGTTGGCATAGACCCCGGTTGCCCAGGGGCGCCGGACATCGCCCGGGTTGGACCAACACTCGGAGGAGCACTGGCCCAATGGTTTAAAAGAAAGATGACCCTTGAGTCAGCAGAACCCAAGGGAAAAAGGCTTAGGTGGCAAATGGTAAAACCAAGGTTGGGCCTTGCTGGAGGAGTTTTACTCAAAGCAAACTGTCGAGGGGGTCCCATAACCCCGACCGTGTAAGGAACGCAAAATCAAGGAACATAACATTGGTATGACGGAGACTAGGGCGGCAAGAGTGGAACAAAACACCAGGCATAAAGTTGAGCCTTCCACCCTTTACCAAGTATATAGATGCATTAATTAAGTAAAAGATATAGTGATGTCCCAACATATACAAGTTCCAACATGGAACAAACATCAACTTCACCTGCAAGTAGCAACGTTATAAGAGGGGCTGAGCAAAAGCGATAACATAGCCAAACAACGGTTTGCTAGGAAGGTGGGTTAGAGGCTTGACATGGCAATATAGGAGGCATGATAAACAAGTGATAGGTAGCGCGACATAGCGATAGAGCGAACAACTAGCAGCAAAGATAGAAGCAATATCAAGGGTATGGTCGTCTTGCCTGAGAACCCACAAGGAAGAAGAACGAGTCCAAGAAGTAGACGACCCAACGTAGTCGAACGAATCCTCACACGTCTGGAACGAAACCGAAGCTAACTATAGAAGCAACCCGGAAAGAAGCAAGCAACATAGTAAACAACCATCACATAAACATGGCATGATGCACAACCAAGTATGATGCATGTCCGATTTAATGAAACATGGCATGTCAAAGTGCACAAACAAAACTACAAGTTAAGTGGAGCTCAACATGTAACAAGATGCATGTTAACGAAACACCACATTCGATTATTTAGTTCACTCCCGTTTAGGTACTCAACAATATTAAATGTTGTTTAACATGGCAAGAGGTGAGGCATAAATAAACTAACTATTTAGGAAAGTTTAAATGAGGCCGGAAATAACAAATAACAATTCTGGTAAATCCCCACGTGTCATTTAGCAATTTTATGCAAACAACAATTTTAAACATTTAAATGTTGTTATCATGATGCGAATGACATATACAAGTTTTATGCAATTTTTATGAAAAAGTTAACACCAGCATGTTATGCAGCATTTGGTCACCATGGCGGAACAAAAGGGATGCCACGACAACGACAACGGAGATGGTGCCACGGCAACATTCCGATGATCCAACAACTCATCGAGATGTCGGTGCAAACAAAAGTGTGGATCTATGGAACGTGCAAAAGATGGTGAGGTGATCCCAGTTACCGGGTTCCCATGGTTCGACGGATGGCAAACGAGGAGGAACATGCAATGACAACTCACGCACGGTGAAACAAGTGGTGCATCTCATGTATCACGCAAGCATTCGTTCACGAGCGTCTCTGGGTTATACCTTCGATGCGTGCATTCGGGGTGGTTTGGGTCAAGCGTTGTAATTGTTCATGGGCCGTCGTGGGAAGTAGTGGTACTATCGGTCCTCGGTGACGGAAGTGGAAGTAGTGGTACATGTTCGTTTTCTGAGAGGTACTTCATGAATCCAATGCCTTCAGGGTGCCGGTAGCTGTACACTTGGTTTTGTTGGATCCACGGCGACGGTAGAGGTACAGACGTTCTCGGGGTACTTGCGGTCCGGTCTTTGTGTAAATGTACATGGCAAACATAGTGGTACTCGACGTCTTGTCGAACCCAAGTGATGGTAGTCGTACATGTATAAACGAGGTACTTGACGTTTCAGTCGGTAGTCGTTCGAGCATCCGTGTGGTCTTGCTGGTGGGGTACTTGGCGCCTGCGGTCCAACTCCAAGGTCACAACCGTGTAGTCGAACTTGACGAAAACGGGTCTTGCTAGGGACTTGGCACATCCCTCAGTAACTTTGTGGTACTTGGCGGTCGCGATCGGGGCAGCAAAACATAGTCAAACTTGGCGCACTTTGGTTCAAACAGCAACAAGCATAGAAGGTGGAAGTAGGCAGATGCGGCGAAACGGGACAGAGGAGCTTGGCGGATGCAAGCAACATCACATGGCTGGCAGAGGCGACACGGGGCCCACGCGGAAGGTGGAATCAGGCAACGGGCAAAGCGGGTCTTGGCCCTGGCTCCCGGCTCCGCGTAGGCGAAGGAAGGGCGTGGTTAACGCGTGGTCGTTGCTCGATGCGGCTTGGCTACTAGTCATCTCCTCCACCAGGTGATAGAACAGGCAGGGGAAAACAGAGCCCGACGAGGGACTTGGGGATGGGCTCCAGTGAGGCAGACGAGACGAAGGAGGTCTCCGGGCGGAGAAGCTCTAGGCGGCGATGCTGGCCTCGAAGCTCGTCGGTGACGTGACGACGGGGACAAAGTACGGTTCTGCCGCATCCAGGCGATGGCGGATCGCAACAAGGGCGGCAGAGGAGGCAAGCGGCGACGGCGGCTTGTACGGCACGAGGCTGAAGATGGCGGGGCGCGATGCTGGTGACCTGCTGGTGAGTCTCCAGCGACGAGCTTCCGGTGGTGGCGCGAGGATGTGGTCCAGTGATGCTCCGATGGTGCATGCCGGCACGGGGCAGCGATGATGTCTTGCGAGCGCGGAGGCCATATGGCGGGGACGAGGTGCTCGGGCGCCAAGAGATGAGCGCAGGGACGAGGAGGTCGGGGCCATCCATGGCACAGCGGCGGGGGCTCCGGCCTCGGTGGTCGCCATCGGCGAGGTTCGTCGGGGCGGCAGGTCGCGAGGTGGTGGGGCGCTTGGGAACGGGAAGGAGAAGGAGAGGTGCTCGCGAGGGAGAGGGTGAGATGGGGATCGGGGACGATCCGGATCATGATAAGTGGCTGGCGGCGGAGTGCGGAATGAGAGGAAGAGATCGAGAGGAGGGTTAGGGTTGACAGGGCGCCGACTGGGTCTTGGGTCAATTGGGCCGGCTGGGAAGTGTTTAGCTAGTGGCTTCTGACTGCCGGGAGGCCAAGTAGGGCTCTTCTCTCGCTCTCTCTCTCTCTCTCTCTCTCTCTCTTATTCTCCTTAGAAGAAAGAAAAAAAGATAGAGAGAAGTGACGGTGTCCTGGACTAGAGGTACTCAACACGCCATCTCCCGATCTGTTAGATTGGGCCGAGGACCCCCCTGGCCGTATGCTCATGGGCCAGTTCGAACAGCTGCCGCATACATGAAAGATTCCACAAGACTTGGTGATCAAGACAAGGACTCCTCCCCACCGGCGTATTCACCTAGGACTCTTGTTATCCTAGGACTTTGGTGCATTATATAAACCAAGGCCAGGCTAGTCGATAGATAACATATACATACAATCATACCATAGGCTTGCTTCTAGGGTTTAGCCTCTCCGATCTCATGGTAGATCAACTCTTGTAATACCCATATCATCAAGAATAAATCAAGCAGGACGTAGGGTTTTACCTCCATCAAGAGGGCCCGAACCTGGGTAAAACATCATGTCCCCTGCCTCCTGTTACCATCCGCCTTAGACGCATAGTTCAGAATCCCCTACCAGAGATCTGCCGGTTTTGACACCGATATTGGTGCTTTCATTGAGAGTTCCGCTGTGTGATCGGCAAAAGGATCGATGGCTCGTCTGCAGGTCAACTGCGATGCCGGCATCTTCATCGCCGGCTCGACTGGTCATCTTGGCTCGACCGAGGACCGTGCTCCATCTCCGATCGTCATGTTCGGACGATGGCCTTCATCAGCATGAACTCCGATCTCTATCAAGATCATGGAGAAATCATCCATGGAGCTCGGGGGCGCAACGTCAACATTGCCCTCGGGCGACCGTGCTGTTTTTCAAAAACAACGAACTTCTACCTGCTGCCACCACCTCTTAGAGCATCGCTTTGACGATCCCTTTGGTGGAATTGTGCGGAATTGCGTCTACAACAGCAATGCAAAATTTCGTCGAGTTCCGATGGAGAAATTTCCGACAACCTACGATATACCAGAGCTCTGTCAAATCTGGACGGGAATCTGGATGAGTTTAGGGCGTGGTCTCCAGAGCCCAGTTCAGAGGTCCTTTGGAAGATCCAACTGTTCATCTATTGCGGAATTCCCGTATCTACCACCCCTCCAAATTTCAGCTCGATCCGACGGTTCAAACTCCGTGAATCTTCCAATGAGTGGACCAATTTTCGGATCCGTTTTCTGCGCGAATACAGATCCGACCCGAATTCATGTTTCTTTAGGAACGTGATATTGGACAACCTTTTTAGAGGAATTCTCTTCTATGGTATTGTGCATTGTTTTTAAATACGTGCCCGTAAATTGTTAAACCTCCACTGAGGTCATCTTTAGCATCATGCTGGTGTCAAATCAGTCCGGCAATATTGCTCCAAGGCTGCCGACCTGCGCTAGACACGTCGTCACTTTGTTGAGCCGAGCTCAACTTCTTCGGATCATCATCTCGGCAAGCCTAACAAGAGTCCGTCATCGCGAAGGATAAATCATCACCAACATCGCCGCCCCACAGATTACACGTAGCGGGCACACTGACATCGCCGCACGGTCACTTCATCAAGCCGGCATCGACCACGTCACGACTGGCATCGGCAGGGCCACACTATCGCTTCTTCAAGCCGATGTCCATCATGCCGACCTACTTCGACTCATCGCCTGACATCGAGGCTTCTACATCTCGGCTGGACCGGGGGCTTCACCATCTCTTCATCAACCTACTCCGGAGACTTCAGCGTCACTAGCCGACCAGCTTCGTCACGATAGCTGGACCGAGGGCTTTGCCTCCGCAAGCCAACCTTTGCCAGCATCGCCATGCCGTCGCTTTATCGCCCATCAGGCAATGGGTGTGCGGATCGAGTCCCGATTTTGGGAGTCACCTTTCTTCGGATTGCTACAACAAATAAACGAGGTGCTATTAATCCTAGTAATTTTTTCTTGTTGGAGTTTATTTTTCCCAAGAAATTATTACTCTAGCTTGTTCCTGTACACAGGTCTATCGAATGATGTCCGCATTAACGACGGTCGCCTGGTGGTTCGGTCAGTTTCCGTACATAGTCCGGCGAACGCCGCATCCGGAACTCAGACCGACCTGTGAATTCAGGCTTTGCCACACCATTACCGCATCACGCCGACGCCCTGCATCGACATTGACTTCGGCGCCAGGCCATATTTCTTTTATTACTCACTTTGCATAAATTATTTATTATGCACAATTTTTTTATTATTATCATTACTATTATCTCCGGTTTGCACTGTTTTTTGTGCACAGGAAAATGATCCGGGTTGGGCAGTATCGTCAACTCGGCGTACTGACATACCACGTCACCTCGGCTGGACGGGGGGCTTCGTCAACACTTCATTACCCCATGCCGGAGACTTTGGCATCACTCTGCCGGCCTGCATTGACCGTGCTATGTCACCACTTTGGAGTGCCGAGCCCTTTGCTCCGCCACCTCGGGACCGGCTTGGGGGACGAAACCTCGTCCCGCATCAAGCTCCAACCGCGTCATCAATACCGAACACATTAACTAGCTAAGTTGCCTTCATGCTCAAAGTTTTAAATTTTTAACTTGTGTTCGGTTCGACCAAGCATTATACTTTTTTGGAAAAAGTTGCTTGTAAAAAATGTTCCTTGTCCAAACTTTGTTTGTGACGCACAAATTCAAATACCCCGTTTATTTGGGGGCTTCCTTTATGAAGCTTTTCCTCTTGCATATGATTATACTTGTACGGCTTCGTTCCTTGTTCGTGTATTACGCCACAATATGCACCATATTGACTTAAGCGATTTGCAAGCTGGGTTGCCTGGCTCCTGTGCTTACCCCTACGTTCCCGATTGTTCGGCTAGGGAGTAAAGGGAGCACCTCTGCGATTGTCACAACCGGGTCTTCCGAGCTCTGACCTCAGACTGGGTGGAGCCGAAAGCTAGTGCTCTTATTGTTTTCAATCATGGTCGGCACACAACGGAACTCATGAGTACAAAAAATCTATTGCACAAGTCTCATAGTAATAATGAGCACCGAAGAAAGGTATCAGTGGGGGTACTATTTTCTTTGAAGATGCTTCTTACACTTCGTCTGTAATATAGCATAAGTTCCCTGAGCGCGCTTTGTCTGTTACAGCCTTATGGCCCGGTTGCCTGGTTATCGGAAACACTATCGATATTCTCGACAGGTGGACTACATAACACTTTTCGGTCCTTGACCGAAGAGGGAGAAGCCGACGGTCGGTTAAGACGTGTTTAAAGTTCGGGTGAACAAAGATATGATATTAGTACTTCGGTACATACAATCATTATACATAAAATTCTTTTACCCAAGTCACTTGGGGGCTCTTAAATTTATATGAGCCGTTTTATAATAAGTGTTCTTCTTCTTAGTTGTTGCAAAGTTTTTATTACTATTATTATTCATCACTCCTTTTTTCGACACGAGTGTGTGGTCATTAGCCGGGGAGCCTAATTTCTCTCTCAAAGCCGCTAGAGTTAAGTTTGCTAAACTGGCCTAATGAGAAGTACTCCGCCTTCGGGATAGGAGGTTGAAGCCGTAGGCTGACCTGCTTGAAGTCTTGAGATAGGATGTGACATGTTAAAGCACGACAGAAGCACTTTTTTTTCTAAGACCAATTTTCGGATTGGAACCGAACACTTGATCTTGTTCGGACGTCAAGTTTTTACTGAGGTTTTTTGGTTTTCCAAGCTTATGACACTTTTAAACTATTTGTGTGTTTTCAGCACAAGTCTCACAGTGCAACGCCGGACACCTTTAGAGATTCGGCAAAAACATTCTCGGATATTGCTATATATGCATCGGCTTCGAATTGTGTCTTCGGTCAATAGTTGGGTTGCCCGGCTCCTGCACTTGCTTCCTACGTTCCGCTTTGTTCGGCTTGGCGTGCAAAGGGAGAACCACTACGATTGTGCTTCCAGCTCACATGGTTAAGCACCTCAGTGGAGAAAGCCGAAAACTAATTGTCACAATAAGCGTAAACTGGTCAGCGATCCGATGACTGTGTTAAATGACGGGCCATTCATAACAATGGCCGAAGTATTTACGGCTTGACCTCGACTATCGCTGAACACTACCGGGGGCTATTAACTGGCCTCCCAAACTAAATCCTTGATATTTTGCTCTCACATTAGAGCTGAGGTTTCATGATCATGCTTAGCATGACAACCCAAAGAAAGGAACCGACAGAGGGACTATTTTCTTTGGAAGACATTTCTTGTGTTAAACAGTAATATAACATATCTCTCTGCGTACCTTTGTTTATAAAACCGTATGGCCAGATTGCCTTGTTTGTCTTGCCCTCATAAAGGCTTTATAAAGTAGGACAAACACTCCTTGGCTACTGGCCGAGGAGGTGGAAGCCAATGGTCGGTCAACAAAGTTTTGTATAATGCGGATCTGAGCATTAATGACGTAAAGTACTTGGATACATAGAGTCATTACACATAATTTGTGATTTTACTATGGATATCGATCCTTAATTCGGCCACTCGTGCCCGCATTAAGGCTCGGGGGCTACTGGGCTTCGGGCTTATTATTTACAAATATTAAAGGGGCACATCAATCCCCTGATATGGTGTTGCCACCCGACCAGTGTCTCGGGGGATACTGCATTGTCTGTTCAATGCAGAAAATTTTAAGTGCAATACAGTTTCCGACGAAATTTTGATCCTCCGGTTGGTCGGCCGCACCCAACCTGAGTCTCGAGGACTGAGCACGCCGCTTTTTGTGTCCCGAAATATTCTGCCGAGCTAGGACTTGATCCTCAGGCCGATTTTACAAATCAACCTGAGTCTCAGCGGCTACTGGGATCAGCAGTCTTACGCCATCCTTCAGGTGCATCTTGGGTTTTAGACCGATACACACCTGGAGGGCTACTGGCTATATATCTCAGCAGAGAATAAATTGCACTGATCAAAAATATTGACAAAAAATTGGCCCATAGTCGGGGTGGTGCACCACCTCGGAAGCAGTCCGGCATAAAGCTCGGGCGCTAGTGGCTGGCTCCATAGAGGGCATTTCCAGCATTTAGCTCGGCTAAACTCCTTCAACTTTTTTGGACCAAGATGATCTATGACATCTTGGATATAGTCCGGCGTTGGAGCTTGGACACAGTCCAGCGTTGGAGCTCGGATACATTTCGGGGTTGGAGCTCGGAAGCACTCTGGCATTGGTGCTCAGCTGCAAAAGATACCTCGAATGCAGTCCGGCGTTAGAGCTCAGACGCAAGAGGACACTGCCTCCCAGGAACAACTTCAAACCCGAGGTGTGGCATAAAAATAACAAGGCATTGATAAAGGCCGGAAACTTAAAGGGGCTCCTCGGATACCCGACGTGTAAACTCGTCGAATGCATTTCGGCGATCCTCAAGATCGAAGATGAGAAGATTTGTTGAACCAGTTTTCAAGACCGACAACCGAAGATGAAGAACAGTTTAGAAGAATTGAGGAGCATCCCTAACTTGAAGACCGGTTCAGGGGGCTACTGACGGTGTCCTGGACTAGGGGGTACTCAACACGTCATCTCCCGATCTGTTAGATTGGGCCGAGGACCCCCCTGGCCGTATACTCATGGGCTAGTTTGGACAGCTGCCGCATACATGGAAGATTCCACAAGACTTGGTGATCAAGACAAGGACTCCTCCCCACCGGCGTATTCGGCTAGGACTCTTGTTATCCTAGGCCTTTGGTGCATTATATAAACCAAGGCCAGGCTAGTCGATAGAGAATATATACATACAATCATACCATAGGCTAGGTCCTAGGGTTTAGCCTCTCCGATCCCGTGGTGGATCAACTCTTGTAATACCCATATCATCAAGAATAAATCAAGCAGGACGTAGGGTTTTACCTCCATCAAGAGGGCCCGAACCTGGGTAAAACATCGTGTCCCCTGCCTCCTGTTACCATCCGCCTTAGACGCACAGTTCGGAACCCCCTACCCGAGATCCACCGGTTTTGACACCGACAAGTGTGCTCAGCAAGTTCTCTCGGGAGACCCGGCATGTTAGAAGGTTTCCTTGCGAAGATGTCCCGGTTCTCAAGGATGAACTCGATGAGCGTGCTTTCCTATTTTGGATCCAAGTTGGCACTGATGATGAACTGTTTGGATGAGTCGCCAGGCAGAAAATCAACCATCTTGGTGTCATCAGCTGACTTGAATTTCAACACTGGTTCATGCTCCGTAGTTGGCTTCTTCAAAGACGTCATGTCTGCCGGGTCAACATTATCTTTATAAAACTTTAACTCCTCTATTGCACAAACAGACTCAGCATACGCGGTGTCACCCTCTTCACATTCCAGGGCTACTTTCCGGCTTCCATGTACTGTGATGGTGCCTTTATAACCCGGCATCTTGGGCTGCAGATACACATAACACGGTCGAGCCATGAACTTGGCATAAGACGGCCGTCTAAACAGAGCATGATATGGGCTTTTGATCTTAACCACCTCAAAAGTTAACTTCTCAGCCCTGGAATCATATGCATCCCCAAAGGCTACTTCTAGTTCAATCTTACCAACTGGGTATGCTGACTTACCAGGCACAACACCATGAAAAATAGTGTTGGATTGTTTAAGACTCTTATCAGTCAACCCCATCCGACGAAACGTCTCATAATAGAGGATGTTGATGCTACTGCCTCCGTCCATGAGCACCTTAGTGAACTTATATCCACCAACCTGGGGTGCCACCACCAAGGCTAAGTGAACCGGATTATCAACCCAGGGACGGTGATCTTCCCTACTCCACACAATAGGCTGTTGTGACCACCTCAAATAACGTGGAATCGCTAGCTCAACAGCATTTACAGCCCTCTTATGAAGCTTCTGGTCCCTCTTGCATAAACTAGTGGTAAATACGTGGTACTGCCCACTATTCAACTGTTTTGGGTTACTCTGATACCCGGACTGTTGCTGCTGATTACTTTGGTCGGGTTGCTGATTATAGCCACCCTGGTTACCCAGATGGCCCTGACCGTGAAAACCGCCTCCGCCTGACCCTGCGCCCAGGCCACGAAAGCCGCCTCCGCCTGAACTGCCGCCAGGTCCGTGGCTACCATCAAACATGTTGGAATTTTTAAATGCCTTCATGATCGTACAGTCCTTCCACAGATGGGTAGCTGGCTTTTCCTGGGTGTCGTGTCTTGGACAACGTTCATTCAATAGTTGCTCGAGGGTGGGACCTGACCCGCCTGACCGAGGAGGTGGCCTACCCTTGCGCCGTTGGTTGTTGCCCTGTGTATTTCTGTTAGCCACAAACTCGTCAGGCTTACAGTTATTACCTCCTTGATTCGCCGGGT
The DNA here is from genome assembly GCA_034509565.1 of Triticum monococcum. Classification (NCBI taxonomy): domain Eukaryota; kingdom Viridiplantae; phylum Streptophyta; class Magnoliopsida; order Poales; family Poaceae; genus Triticum; species Triticum monococcum. The sequence continues at coordinate 549,073,372 of CM067843.1, read as the reverse complement.
TATGCCGGTGACCCTTGCCGTTGCCGTTCTTCTTTCCCTTCCCTATCTTTTCTTCATCAGACGTGGGATCCTTGGTACTGTCAGATTCAGCATATTTGACCAGGGCCGCCATCAACTGGCCCATGTCATTACAATCACGCTTGAGCTGCCCCAGCTTCTGTTTCAGAGGTTCAAAACGGCAATTTTTCTCCAACATTAAGACCGTAGAGCCGGCATCCATCTTATCAGATGAATGTATTATCTCCTTGACCCGTCGCACCCAATGGGTCATGGACTCACCTTCCTCTCGCTTACAATTAGTCACGTCCACGATTGACATAGGTTGTTTACATGTGTCCTTGAAGTTCTGAGTGAACCAGGCTTTTAACTCTGCCTATGAGCCGATGGAGTTGGGTGGTAACCCTTTCAACCAAGTGCGAGTTGTTCCATCCAGCATCATAGTGAAATACTTAGCCAGTGCTGCACCGCTAACCTCCAACAGCTCCATCGCCATCTCATAACTTTCAATCCATGCCCCAAGCTGCAATTCGGCCGTGTAATTTGGCATCTTACGAGGCCATTTAAAGTCTTTTGGCAAGCGCTCATTACGTAGAGTCGACACCAGTCAAGGGACACCTCCTATTCTTGTGGCCACTCCTGCCTTGACAGAGGTTGCCGGATAAATCGGAAAAGCCTGATGAGCCGCCTGGTCAGCTGCCAGTTGAACCTCCCACTCAGCCTCTTGACGGATCCTCTCCTAATCCGCCAAATTAAGGGCTCCACCCTGCGCCGGCTTATTCCCGCGCGGTTGGTTATGGCGTTGAGCATTGCTGGACATAGCGGCTGAGTCCATATGCCTGCTATAGCTCGGGATCCGGCTTGGGCGAGGGGTTGAATGGATTCTGTCTCGACTATAAGAGTACGCATCCTGCTGCTCCAGAGCCGTCTGAAGAAGTTCTCTCACCCTTCGTGTTTCAATTGTTGTCGGAGAGTCGCCTTCCATCGGGAGAGCCGCCAGATGAGACGACGCAGCGATGCGATTCTCCAAAGGGTTAGAAAAGTTACCCGGTGCTATCGGAGTGTAATGAGGCAGAGCAGTATTCATATGGGGTGGCTCCATGGCCCGCGGTTGAACCGGCGCCCCAGCCCCGGGTGTCATGATCCGGTTTGCTTCCGGCGGGTTATTTGGACCAGCCCCGGGTGTGTGGAAGAGGTTCCTAGAATCGTAAGTCAGAGGAAAACGTGACTGAGTTTTCTGGTGCCTTCTCCTCATGACCCCGTTTGATGCGTTCAGATCCACCGAAAGCCGGAAAGTCTCCGCTTGAAGCTGTTGAGCACGAGCATACAAAGCTGCCCGTTCTACAGCCATCCTGACCTCTTCTGCCGCTAAGTTTTCTTTGGGCTGTGCCACCTCTTTGCGTAGTCGTGTCACCTCCGCGTCATGTTGAGTTTTATCCGCCGGCTCAACCACAGAAGTCAACAGGGCCATTATCCAATCCATGAGGTCCATCAGTACCTGAGCCGGTGTGCGTGCGGGGTCTCCTGACCCGGCCGCTGCCGATCCGGTGGTTATTGCTGCCGCTGCTGTGGAATTCTAATCGTGTTGAGTGCCAGCCATGAAGACTCCGGCTCGATTCGGCGGCTCGCAGAGGTCCGGAATACTGCTGCAATTGGAACTGACCCCAAGCACGCCATCTTGTAGCTGATACAAAGAATTTGTCTCGCCCGAGGACGACTCACCGTCAGAATAGATGGCCGTCTCAACGCCATCCACTAATCCTTCAGAGAATTCACCTCCATGGATGCAACCCACGAAGGCATGCCTCACGGCAGGTTGGGCCCGGGCGGATCTCGCGCGCTGAGCTGTCTCGATGAGGTTGGTGTAGGCGCCCGGCTCAGGGCCCGACTCGCCGATCCGGCCGATGAAGACATGGATTCCGCCAAAGGGGACCCGGTACCCGTACTCAATTGAGCCAGCCTCGGGGCCCCAACCTTTGTCATCGATGTAGAGCTTGCCGCGACGACTTTTGGTCATCCGGCCCACAACGTATCCCTTGAGCCCTTCAAAGCTGCCCTTCAAGAAATCAAATCCACCGTGCTCAGGCCCCACGGTAGGCGCCAACTGCCATGGAATTTTCACGACAGATGTCCTAGCGAAAGGACTTAGTCGTAGGGCCATTGCAACTAGGAGGCTTAAAGGGGTTAATCTGGACAAAGAACACGAGAGGTTTATACTGGTCTGGCCCCTTACGGTGAAGGTAAAGCCTAGTCCAGTTCTGGTTGTATTGCTAGGTTTCAATGACCAAGGAGCGAATCCGCTAGCTCGGCTATCGATCTGTGGTTTCTTGCCCTAAGCCGCCGCCGGGTTAGCCTCTTATATACACGGGTTGACGTGTGGCGGCCTATAGAATCCCGGCCGGCTCATAAAACATGTCCGGCTCGGTGACTTCTTTTATATGCCTTTCCTTACAAGTCTTTCTCTACATATGGCAGTTCACAATATTGGGCCTTAAGCCGCCGCTGGGCTTAGGCCTTCTACAAGTCTTAATAAACTATCACCTTGAACGTTTACTGGGCTTCTTCTCGTAACCCGCCATTGGGGTTAACCCGTCCCCTCCTGGGCATGTCATACCTAGTAGCTATATCCCCAACACTTTTTGAGAAAACTTTCATGGCACCTATGTCCGGCCTCCGGATGCGGACGACATAAATCGCATTATGCAACATCCAGGAGTGTCTGCTCGACAATTTTGGAACTGGTTCCTGACCAAGAAAAACTAGATCGTTGATTGTCCGAATGCCGAAGCCTTGGCCGCCTTCGAGCATAGTGTTAAGGATGAATGACTCATACGACAGCTCGGCCAGGACAAACCAAGAACTATGGCAGCCCTTACTTCCATCAGGACCCGCTTTTGCACAGGCGAAGACAGTTGGCTTGCCCGCAAAAACACCAACCCAAACACACCCAATACCTCCAAGGTTCGGGAAGGGAACAGAAATCCCAGACGCAGTAAAAATAGATGTCGCCATAATGATGGCGAGGGCGAGGATACGGCTATAAATGCCGGATTTCGAAACCAAAAGTTCGGACCCCGAAAGAAGGCCCCTAAAGGCAATAGCGATGACCCGTCCAGACTAGATACAATCTTGGACATGCCCTGTCAGATCCACGGCACGTCGGAGAAGCCCACTAACCACTCCAACCGAAACTAGTGGGTGATCAAACAAGCCGGCAAACTCGTAGCTGAAGACTCGGGCAAAACCCCACGTAGTGAGGACGATGATGAGCCGCGCAGGCCAAATAGTGGAGGCCAGAAACCCTTCCCTTCCGAGGTCAAGATGGTAAACATGATTTACACAACCCACTTACCGAAGAAGGATAGGAAGCGAGTGCTACGGGACGTATACTCCGTTGAGCCAGTAGCGTCGAAGTTCAATCCATGGTTAGCTTGCCCGATCACGTTCGACCGCAAGGATCATCCCACCAGCATACGCCATGGAGGGTCTGCAACCCTAGTGCTAGACCCCATCATCGATGGATTCCACCTCACTAGAGTCCTAACGGACGGAGGAAGTAGCCTCAGTCTGATATACGAAGATACAATGAGAAAATGGGGATCGATCCATCAAGGATTAAAACCCAGTAACAACACCTTCAAGGGGTCATTCCGGGAGTGGAAGCCCGCTACACGGGCACCGTGACGCTCGAAGTAGTGTTCGGATCTTCGAATAACTTCTGAAGCGAGGACTTGATCTTCGATATTGCACCTTTTCGCAGTGGCTATGACGCCATCCTCGGCTGAACATTGTTCGCCAAATTCAATGTCATCCCGCATTGCGCGTACCTCAAGTTGAAGATGCATGATCCCTCGGGCGTCATAACCATCAATGGCAACACAAAGCACTCACTTCGACCGAGGAGCACACTGCGGCCATAGCGGCCGAAGACCACACAGGCCCATATAGGCCCGGATGCCAACCCATCGTAAAGGCCGGCGACAATAGTAAATGGTTCGAACCCGTTCCCCGTCATGGGAACCTGCATGCGTTCACCACAAATAGGGATACGCGCCCACAACACGCCCACATTCTTCACGCTCCACGTGCCTCGCCAGCACAACTTCGCACTCAAAATACCATGGGCAACCGTGAGGCGTACATTAATCCAAAGTACATGTTCTGTTAAACCGAACTTCGAAATTACCACGTCTTCGGACGACCCGGGGACCAATTCCGGATACCCCCAAGCTTAAAGCTCCATCGGCAGGGTCCTTGCCCATCAAGGTCTCATCAAAGGTCCCAACCCCCACCTATCAGAAGCAAAGGCGCAGACATGCAACAGGGCACAGTGAAGGCTTCAACACACGCATCAAGGCCCTGTGTCAACCTTAATCTCTAAATTTCCTTTTCTCTCTCTCTTACAAGTACTGCCTTCGCAGTTCAAATTGTACGGTAACACGTCCCGAGCTTACGAGAATAAATAAAAAATACCCTTCATGGTGTTCGGATATCCGCATCTTGCAATTTTTCCCGTCTCTTTCTTGATTCCCCACTCGCTCTTCGAACAGCCCGGCATGAAAATATATGAACTAGTCAAGAGTTTGATTTATATATCACCTCAATATCTTCAAGTCTGGCACCGCTTTCCGCTAGGTGTTTGGCTTCTCGGATGTTGCACTATATGCATCCGTTTCAAACTATGTCTTGGGTCAATAGTTGGGTTGCTCGGCTCCTGTGCTTGCCTCTTATGTTCCGCACATTTGGCTAAGAGGGCAAAGGGAGAACCCCTGTGATTGTACTTATGGTTTGCCCGGTCAAGTACCTCACGAGGAAAAAGCCGAAAACTGACCGTCATAGTAAGCACGAATGGGTCCGCGATCCCATGATGACGTTTAACTCTAAAAATCGTTGGCGATTTCGCCATGTCGCATGATGGGTTCGTCTTAACACAAACCATGTGATTGGAAAGGACATGCTTTGATCCCCAAGTACATCACGAATACACCGGGGGCTAGTCCCTAGTTGTAACATTCCAAATTTTCAATTTGGTATGTTATAAATAGATCATTCTTGCATATCATACTTTATTGCATTTCGTCTCGCGATCCTCGAAATCCTAAGGAACTCGAGGACCCTCGGAGAGAGTTGGGGATTTCCCCGGTTTTCAAATTTGATTTTATCAAATTTTGAAACGGGGATTTTTTGGTTTAATTATTTTTCTCTCTGAAAATATTTCATAATAAAATATATGAGAGGGGATAATATGACTTCTCCATAATAATTGAAATATTGGAGGAAAAATATTAAAAATCAAATATTTGTTTTTATTTGGATTTTATTGCAATTTTGTTTGCATTAGAAAAAAATTGCACGTTTTCAAAATTGCATTTTAGGGCCAAGAAAATGTTTATCTCGTTCTAAATATTTTATTTAGACGGGACGCCGCCCCGCCGCCGCCGACTCGAGGAGTCTGGCTAGGACTCCTCCCCGCCGCCTGTTGCCCCCTCCCCAAGGCGCCCCCTCCCTTTTAGATACACCGCCACCCCCACCGCCACCACCACCCACCACCGCCACCTCGCCCCGCTCGCAGCCGCAACCGCCGCCACTCGCTGCCGCGCCCCGCCGCCGTTGTCGCACCGCACCCCGCCGCCGCCGCCTCGCCGCCTGCTGCCGCGCCGCCTCGCCGCTGCCGCGCCTCGCCCCGCCGTCGCCGACGCGTCTCGCCGGACCGACGAGGTAGCCGCCGGTTTTTTAAAAAGAAAACTGATCCGGTTTTATTAAGAAAACCCCTAGTTCGTTTTTTTGGTTCACCGGTTTTTCCCGGTTTTTCTTTTTAGCGGACGTTCGTTCGTATGTTTATTTGAACGAATGGTTTTTGCTCGTTAGTTATAAACGACAAACGCTCGTTCGTTAGCCTGTACGTCAGGTTTCGGATTTTTTCGCGGTTATTTCTGATCGCGATTTCTGATCCGATTTTCGTTCTAGTTTATCTTTTCGCTCGTTTGTCGGAATCAGGCGATTCAAGCTCCTAGATCTTCATCTCGAGACCCTCTTTCCGTTTAACCAACTTAAACAAGCTTTTGCTACTGTGAAATTTGACCTAGGTCCAGATTAGAAAATGGATCTTGTTTTCTTCGCCGTTTGAGTTTCGTTGCTCCGTTCGATTTGATTCTTTTTGCAAACCGGAGTTCTTAAGTTGAACTTTCTGGTAGATCTTCTTATTTGAGATTTACCCGTGATTCTTTGCTTGATTGCTTATGTATGCTATAGTTTTTTGCGATAAAATTCCCGTAGTGCGAAGCGTGTTATTTGGAGTCCCTAGGTTTTGCGGATCGTCAGCAAGGCAAGTAACACTTTGATCATACCCCTTTATCACCCAGTTTTTATGCATTAGTTCCAATCCTCAAACATTGCATGATTAGGATGTCATTAACATGTGGGTTGGGAAGTAGTTGATGAGGTAGAACCTATTGCCCTGTTACATTCAAACCCTTGGGAGTTACTTCTAGGCGTTGCTTATACTGCTATGCTATGCTCGTAGACGTGGTTTGGGTGAGTGAAATCCATGACAGATGTGAAATTGCTAATTAATGGTTCAACTTAAGGTGGCAAGTTAAATACACATCTGGGTGGATTGAGGCACCTGGAGTACCCAGTGTTGCCTGTATTTTTGGAAATCCCGGAGTACCCGTGTGATCTTCCTATGGACCGCCACCCAAGCTCAAAGGGAACTGAGATGATTCATGCTAGAAACTTCCGTGTGCAGCCACAAGCTATTACGGGCTCTAGCATAGTTGAGTAAGTTATGTGAGGCTCTTGAAGAGGTGGATCAGCAGGTAGTGGGTTGTAGGTTTGGTATGGTCTGCCCGGAGTAGAGAGTTAATGTTCCTGAAAGGCTGTGTCTCGGTCATCCGTTTCTCAAACACCATGTAGTGCGAGAAATCCAACGGAGGAGATCGAGTCTTGTGTGGAGAAGTGCGTAAACCTCTGCAGAGTGTACAAACTAATCATGGTTAGTCGTGTCCCCGGTTATGGACATCTTGAGTATCTAGTACTTGGAATATCTTAAGTATCTTATCACTCTTAAATTAATATTGTTGGGTTGATAATTACTTTTAATTGGGATTGAGTTGGAGGAACCTTCTCAATGAAGTTTCAACTATCATGATAGTTAATTAAAATCTATTCCTTTGTTGTAGGGAAAAATTGGCTTTTCGCAAAACTGTAACCATAGAGCTTTCCACTAGCCAAATATGCATGTAGTGATAGCATTTTTCTGTTCTTGCTCTACTGTGTTACTTTGCCAGCATATTCCATGTGCTGACCCATTTTCGGGACACAACATATTATGTTGCAGACTTTTCAGATGAGGAGTAAGGTTCGTTAGGTCATTGCCGTGCAGCTCAGCTATGCCGTTGGAGTTGATGGACTCACTTATCTTCAAACCTTCCGCTGTTATCGTATTAGATGGCCTTAAGCCATATTTATTGTAATAAGTTCTCTTTGGAGACATTCGATGTAATAAGTGTGTGATTGCTACTCTGTTATAAATCCTCGAGTACTGTGTGTGTCAGCATTACCGATCCAGGGATGACACTGAAGCACAGAGACTTGACCATTTGAGATCGGGTCGCTACAAGATGGTATCCGAGCACACGCTGAGTGTAGGACACAACCACTAAGCTAAAACCCTAGATCACTATTCTCTTCTCATTTATGACTCCTCTCCATTTTCTAGTCTTTAGGATGGCGGATGCAAGGAACAAGTTTGCACAACCGGATGAAGAAGCACCATTTGGACGACACTTGAAGGAAATCACTAGGTACCTGAACATAGGAATACCAAGCTTCACCGGGACTTACAATGCCACTTTGCCAGAAGGGGAGCGATGGATGATTCAAGTTCAAGTTCCAGGAAGAACCTTCACGCCAGTCACTAAACCCATAGAGTTTTCCTTCGATGCACCAACCTGGAGTCTAGGAAAGAGTATGGCAGCTCACATCACCATGGGACGCATTGGAGAAGTTCTCCAAAAGGAGCTTAAGGATAATATCTACCAGATCTGTGGGCACCGAGACGAGCAATGGGAGATGATCAACACCGGGAAGGATATATCAATTGCAGCTTTCATCCAGGAACTAAACCAGCACATTCGACGCCAGGAGAATCAGATGTGCGCAGGCATGATAGATCTGAAGAAGGCAATGACTAGGATCACGGAACGGGAGGAAGAACTCAAGGCTACACGTTAATATTATGAGGAGGAAATCATCGTACTAGTGGAGAAGAATGATGACCTGATTAAGAAGATCGGAGTATTCCTAGGAGACCCCGCACCAGGAGAAGAAGATGAAGAACCCGAGGAGATTCGCCCGGAGGACTACATCATCATCGATGACACCGACTCCGACCTTAGCGATGATGACTTTGAAGACGAAGCTGGAGCGGACACCATGGAGTCTTCAACCGAGGAATATTTTTAGTAGACCACCACATGAGTAGTAGTATTCCACCATATAAATACTATAGTCCGAGCACTTTTGTGATAGTTCTAGACCGATTGTATGCCTTTCTTGATTGATTGAGTGAAATGTTTGTGTTTGCCTCATGTGCATATGGGTAGTGCTTTCTCATTAGACCTCATTCTATTCTAATCTCTCCCCTCTAAACCCATCAGATGCCTCCGAGACCTGACGCTGAATTTGCTTTCCCACCGGAGCTCACTTAGTTAATCCAACAATAGAATACCCTGATGCAATTGTTAGTTCAGAACCAAGGCAACAACAACAACAATCCACCACCACCACCACCAGTTGATAACTTAGCCCGTTTCCTGAGGTTGCAGCTGCCGGTATTTTCCAGTAGCACCGAGCCTATAGTAGCAGATGATTGGCTCCGCAGGATTGGAAGGGAGTTAACCACTTCAGGATGTACCGATGCTGAGAAGGTGCGTTTTGCCGCACATCAGTTGGATGGACCAGCAGCCTCATGGTGGGAGAATTACACTGTCACCTACCCTATAGCCACGGTGACGTGCGACCAGTTTCAGCAAGCCTTCTGTACATCCCATGTCTCAACTGGAGCTATGAGTATGAAGAAGCGTGAGTTTCGCAACTTACGCAAGGGGAACCATACTGTGGCTCAGTACGCGGATGAGTTTAGCAAGTTATCTTGCTATGCCCCTGATGATGTGGCCACGGATGCCGCAAAGCATGAGAAGTTTATGGAAGGGCTGAATGATGAGATGAGCATGAAGTTGATGGTGGCAACATTCAACAACTACCAGGAGTTGGTAGATAAGGCTCTTATGATTGAAGGGAAGCAGCAGCAGATTGAGAGCCGTAAGAGGAAGTATGGGCAAGGGAGGTATAACTCAGGAGCTCAGCAGAAGCCTCGCCTAACCCCGAACCCGGGAGGACTTGTTCATAACCATGGAGGCCACACCCATAATGGAGGAAGTAACCATAATCATACTGGCCCAAGGAATGGGAATGGGAATGGAGCAAGCAACAATCCGAACCGCCCCAATCCAGCCACACCCACCAAGAGAGACCTAAGCCATGTTACTTGTTTCAAGTGCGGGAAGACTGGACACTATGCCACGGAGTTCCCTGAAGGGAAGAATGGAAACGGAAATGGGAGTGCTAGGAAGAAGCCCAATCCATTCAACAAAGGACAAGTAAACCACGTTAACGTGGAGGAGGTTGAAGAGCAGCCAGACGCGGTTATAGGTAAGTTTTTGGTTAAGTCATTTACCGCTATTGTTCTTTTTGATACTGGTGCATCGCATTCATACATATGAATTCGTGGATAAGTTTAAACTACCGACCCAAACCCTTAGGACCCATCTGTTAGTAAGTTCACCTGGAGCAGAGTATATGGCTAGTCGATGGTGCGACCAGATACCCTTAACCATTGGCAACCATGTTTTTCCATCCGACCTAATTATCTTGGAGTCACAAGGATTGGATGTGATATTAGGAATGGAATGGATGTCAAAGTATGGAGGAAGCATTGACTGTGTTAGTAAGTCAATTTGTCTCACCACCCCGGAGGGGAAAAGGATCATGTATATATCTAGGCATGCACCCAGAAGTAGCCAATTAAATACCATCACAGGAGTTGTTCAGGAGGAAGTGCCTGTAGTAAAGGATTACCTAGATGTTTTTCCAGAGGAGTTACCAGGCATGCCACCGGGTCGAGATATCGAGTTTTTGATAGAGCTATTACTAGGCATAGGGCCAATATCCAAGAGACCCTATCGGATGCCGCCGAATGATCTGGAGGAGATTAAGAAACAGATCAAGGAGTTATTGGAGAAGGGTTACATTCGACGGAGTTCATCACCGTGGGGAGCCCTAGTGCTTTTGGTTGAGAAGAAGGATAAGTCCCTAAGAATGGTTGTTCATTATTGAGCCTTGAATGAAGTGACGATCAAGAACAAGTACCCATTGCCGATGATCAATGATCTGTTTGACCAGCTGCAAGGAGCTAAGGTGTTTTCAAAGATCGATCTACGATTAGGATATCACCAGCTGAAGATAAGGGAGAAGGATATACCAAAGACAACATTCACCACACGATACGGGCTATACGAATATACGGTCATGTCGTTTGGACTGACTAACGCCCCTGCCTATTTCATGAGCATGATGAACAAGGTGTTCATAGAATATTTGGATAAGTTTTTTGTGGTGTTCATTGATGATATAATGGTATATTCGAAGAATGAAGAGGAACACAAGGAGCATTTGCGTTTAGTTCTCGAGAAACTCAGGGAACATCAGTTGTATGCCAAGTTCAGCAAATGCGAGTTTTGGTTGAAGGAAGTCGGATTCCTTGGACATGTTATATCAGGAGAAGGTATAGTAGTAGACCCCACCAAGGTTCGGTCAGTCACTGAATGGTTGGCACCCACTTCAGTTAGCGAGATCCGCAGTTTTCTTGGACTCGCAGGATACTATCAGAGATTCATTGAGAATTTTTCCAAGATCGCGAAGCCAATGACGGAATTATTGAAGAAGGATACCAAGTTTAAATGGACAGAAGATTGCGAGGCAAGTTTCCAGGAGTTGAAGAAACGTTTGACTACAGCCCCAGTGCTGACACTGCAAGATATACGTATGGATTTCCAAGTGTATTGTGACGCCTCTCGCCTAGGACTTGGAAGTGTGCTTATGAAGGACGGAAGAGTTGTTTCGTATGCCTCACGACAACTAAAAGCACACGAGTTGAATTATGCCACGCATGATTTGGAGCTAGCAGCTGTAGTGCATGCGTTGAAGACCTGGAGGCATTACCTTAGGCAGAGAAGATGGTTGGAGCTTATAAAGGATTATGACATGAAGCTTCACTATCATCCAGGAAAGGCCAATGTCGTAGCAGACGCTTTGAGCCGGAAGAGTTACGCTAATACCCTAGAAAACACGGGATTGCCGAAGGAGTTAGCAGAGGATCTTTGGAAACTTCGATTGGAGATTGTTCCTAGAGGTTTTGTTGCAACAATGGAGGTTCAGTCTACATTGTTGGGAAAGATTTGAGAAGCCCAGAAGGATGACAAAGAGATTGTCGAGATAAAGGAGAAAATGAGCAAAGGAAAGGCCAAAGGTTTTCGTGAGGATGAACACGACACCTTATGGTTTGAGGACCGTGTTTATGTGCCCAATAACACAGAGATCAGGAAGTTAATACTTCAGGAGGCTCATGACTCACCATACTCGATACACCCCAGAAACACCAAGTTGTATTTGGATTTGAAGGAACGTTTCTGGTGGACAGGGATGAACAAGGATATCGCCGAGTATGTAGCTATATGTGATGTATGTTAGAGAGTGAAGGCAGAGCATCAAAAGCCAGCAGGATTGCTACAACCTATGTCGATACCCAAATGGAAGTGGGATAAACTTGGCATGGAATTTATCACCGGACTGCCGAGGACCAAATCAGGTTATGATTCTATATGGGTAGTAGTTGACCGCTTGACCAAAGTAGCACACTTTATCCCAGTGAAAACAACTTATACTAGTGAAAAGTTGGCCAAGATATATATGACCAGGATCATATGTCTGCATGGAGTTCCGAGGACCATCGTATCGGATAGAGGGACACAATTTACCTCAAAGTTTTGGCATCAGTTGCACCAGACTTTGGGAACGAGATTGGAGTTCAGTACAACATTCCACCCGCAGACGGATGGACAGACCGAGAGAGTCAACCAGATTCTAGAGGATATGTTGAGAGCCTGTGCGCTAGATTATGGATCTAGTTGGGATGATAATTTGCCTTACGCAGAGTTCTCATACAACAATAGTTACCAAGCTAGTCTGAAGATGGCACCGTTCGAAGCCCTGTATGGACGAAGGTGCAGAACACCATTGATGTGGGATGAAGTTGGAGACCGACAATTGTTTGGACCAGACTTGATCAAAGAGTCTGAGGAGAAGGTTAAACTGATTCGAGATAGACTAAAGATAGCTCAGTCCAGACAGAAGAGTTATGTTGATTCAAAACGCAAGGAGGTAACCTATGAAATCGGAGACAGAGCATATCTGCGATCACCTTTGCGAGGAGTGAAGCGTTTTGGAGTTAAGGGAAAGTTGGCCTCGAGATTTGTAGGACCGTATCGTGTTTTGGAACGGATGGGAGAAGTTGCCTACAAGTTGGAGTTACCTGAAGGACTGTCAGGAGTTCACGATGTGTTTCACGTTTCCCAGTTGAAGAAGTGCCATGCTGAGATGGCCGGCATACCGCTAAGAGATACCGTACCCTTGGAGGCGATTCAGTTGGACAAATGATTTGACTTACGAGGAAAAGCCTGTCAATATTTTGGAGTTTGCCAGTCGAGTCACCCGCAGTAAGGTTATTAAGTTTTGCAAAGTTCAGTGGAGCCACCATACCGAGGACAAAGCCACATGGGAATGAGAGGATGATCTTCGCAAAGACCACCCACACCTATTTTCTAGCCAACCCAAATCTCGAGGGCGAGATTCATCTTAAGGGGGTTAAGTTTGTAACATTCCAAATTTTCAATTTGGAATGTTACACATAGATCATTCTTGCATAACATATTGTATTGCATTTCGTCTCACGATCCTCGAAATCCTAAGCAACTCGAGGACCCTCGGAGAGAGTTGGGGATTTCCCCGGTTTTCAAATTTGATTTTATCAAATTTTGAAACGAGGATTTTTGGTTTTAATTATTTTTCTCTCCGAAAATATTTCATAATAAAATATATGAGGAGGGGATAATATGACTTCTCCAATATAATTGAAATATTGGAGGACAAATATTAAAATCAAATATTTGTTTTTATTTGGATTTTATTGCAATTTTGTTTGCATTACAAAAAAATTGCACGTTTTGAAAATTGCATTTTAGGGCCAACAAAATGTTCATCTCGTTCTAAATATTTTATTTAGAGGGTGAAAGTTTGTTTTGGTATTTTTAGAATTTTATTTTATTTTCTAGGATTTTTTTAGTTTCAGCGGAATTATTTAAAAAAATTGCGCAGGGGCTAACTGGGCCGAAGCCCAGCCGCGGGCCCGCCTATCCCCGCAACGCCGTCTCCTCCCAGGAGACCGACGCCGCCCTGCCGCCGCCGACTCGAGGAGTCCGGCTAGGACTCCTCCCCGCCGCCTCTTGCCCCCTCCCCTTTATATACACTGCCACCCCCACCGCCACCACCACCCACTACCGCCGCCTCACCCCGCCCGCAGCCGCAGCCGCTGCCACCCGCTGCCGCGCCCGCCGCCGCGCCGCACCCCGCCGCGTCGCGCCGCTGCCATTGCCTCGCTGCTGCCGCGCCTCGCCCCGCCGCGTCTCGCCGGACCGACGAAGTAGCCGCCGGTTTTTTAAAAAGAAAACCGATCCATTTTTTTTAAGAAAACCCCTAGTTCGTTTTTTTCGGTTCGCCGGGTTTCCTGGTTTTTCTTTTTAGTGGACGTTCGTCCGTACGTTTGTTTTAACAAACGGTTTTCGCTCGTTAGTTACAGACAACAGACGCTCGTTTGTTAGCCTGTACGTCAGTTCTATTTTATCGGATTTTTTCCACGGTTATTTTTTATCGTGATTTCTGATCCAATTTTCGTTCTAGTTTATCTTTTCGTTCGTTTATCGGAATCAGGCGATTCAAGCGCCTAGCTCTTCGTCTCGAGACCCTCTTTCCGTTTAACCAACTTAAACAAGCTTTTTCTACTGTAAAATTTGACCTAGGTCCAGATTAATAAACGGATCTTGTTTTCTTTGCTGTTTGAGTTTTGTTGCTCCGTTCGATTTGATTCTTTTTGCAAACCGGAGTTCTTAAGTTGGACTTTCTGGTAGATCTTCTTATTTGAGATTTACCCATGCTTCTTTGCTTGATTGCTTATGTATGCTATTGTTTGTTTGTGATAGAATTCCCGGAGTGCGAAGCGTGTTATTTGGAGTCCCTAGGTTTCGTGGATCGTCAGCAAGGCAAGTAACACTTTGATCATACCCCTTTATCACCCAGTTTTTATGCATTAGTTCCAATCCTCAAACATTGCATGACTAGGATGTCATTAACATGTGGGTGGGAAGTAGTTGATGAGGTAGAACATATTGCCCTGTTACATTCAAACCCTTGGGAGTTACTTCTACGCGTTGCTTATACTGCTATGCTATGCTCGTAGACGTGGTTTAGGTGAGTGAAATCCATGACAGATGTGAGATTGTTAATTAATGGTTCAACTTAAGGTGGCAACTTAAATACACATCTGGGTGGATTGAGGCACCTAGAGTACCCAGTGTTGCCTGTATTTTTGGAAATCCCGGAGTACCAGTGTGATCTTCCTATGGACCGTCACCCATGCTGAAAGGGAACTGAGATGATTCATGCTAGAAACTTTCGTGTGCAGCCACAAGCTATTATGGTCTCTTGCATAGTTGAGAAAGTTACGTGAAGCTCTTGAAGAGGTGGATCAGCAGGTAGTGGGTTGTAGGTTTGGTATGGTCTGCCCGGAGTAGAGAGTTAATGTTCCTGAAAGACCGTGTCTCGGTCATCCGTTTCTCAAACACCATGTAGTGCGAGAAATCCAATGGAGGAGATCGAGTCTTGTGGGGAAAAGTGCGCAAACCTCTGCAGACTGTACAAACTAATCATGGTTAGCCGTGTTCGCGGTTATGGACATCTTGAGTATCTAGTACTTGGAGTATCTTAAGTATCTCATCACTCTTAAATTAATATTGTTGGGTTGATAATTACTTTTAATTGGGATTGAGTTGGAGGAACCTTATCAATGATGTTTCAACTACCATGATAGTTAATTAAAATCTATTCCTTTGTTGTAGGGAAAAATTGGCTTTTCGCAAAACTGTAACCATAGAGTTTTCCACCAGCCAAATATGCATGTAGTGATAGCATTATTCTGTTCTTGCTCTACTATGTTACTTTGCCAGCATATTCCATGTGCTGACCCATTTTCGGGCTGCAACGTATTATGTTGCAGACTTTTCAGACGAGGAGTAAGGTTCGTTAGGTTGTTGTCGTCCAGCTCAGCTATGCCGTTGGAGTTGATGGACTCACTTATCTTCCAAGCCTTCCACTGTTATCGTATTAGATGGCCTTAAGCCATATTTATTGTAATAAGTTCTCTTTGGAGACATTCGATGTAATAAGTGTGCGATTGCTACTCTGTTATAAATCCTCGAGTACTATGTGTGTCGGCATTACCGATCCAGGGATGACACTGAAGCACAGAGACTTGACCGTTTGAGGTCGGGTCGCTACACTAGTCCCCACCGTCAAGCTCCTATGGCTAAGTGAAAGCACTAAAACCGAATAGTCTGATCGCCTGGTTTGTCTCCGGCACTACTGCCTCCGGGCACCAAGACGTTGGCTAAGGGTAATAGTGCGGAGACGAAACACCCCTCGTGATATTCACTTGGGGGTTGAAGCTGACGACTGGTAGCTTTCAGAATAAACATATGACCACACAAGAGTCAAAATTTAATAATTAAATTATCAAATAAGTCCGTCAGGCGCATAATGAAGCATAAGTCCCACTTGATACAAAATTAATAAAACTACTCAAACATTACATCTTTCGAACACTGGCCCTCTACCGTTCGCTCTCTGGTTATCACCTACGTGAAGTACTGCTCGGGGCGGCGATGCTCCTTCCCCTTGGGCGAAGGACCAGTGGCCATCTCCATTGGATTAATCCTCGGCCAATGCACCATGGTCTTTGCAAATGCGAGCCTTGCCCCCTCGCTTTACGGCATCAATCCGGAGCGGCGCCTCCTATAGCTTCTACACTAGGCCGAAGTAGGTGTCCGAAATGGGCTCTGATGACCCACAAGTATAGAGGATCAATTGTAGCTCTTTTCGATAAGTAAGAGTGTCGAACCCAATGAGGAGCAGAAGGAAATGAGAAGTGGTTTTCAGCAAGGTAATGTCTGCAAGTGTTGAAATTTTAAGTAGCATAGTTTGATAGCAAGATAATTTGTAACAAGCAAGTAACGATAGTAGTAACAAAGGTGCAGCATGGTAGCCCAATCCTTTTGAGGCAAAGGATAGGCCAAAATGGTTTCTTACGATAAGCAAAGCATTCTTGAGGATACACGGGAATTTCATCTAGTCACTTTCACCATGTTGGTTCGATTTGTGTTCGCTACTTTGATAATTTGGTATGTGTGTGGTACCGGTGCTTAGGTGTTGTTCTTACTTGAACAAACCTCCTACTCATGATTAACCCTCCCGCAAGCATCCGCAACTACGAGAAAAGTATTAAGAATAAATTCTAACCATAGCATTAAACTTTTGGATCCAATTGGTCCCTTAAGGAATAGCACATAAACTGGGGTTTAAGCTTTTGTTACTCTCGCAACCCATCATCTAATTGGTACTCCACAATGTATTCCCTTAGGCCCAAATATGGTGAAGTGTCATGTAGTCAACGTTCACATGGCACCACTAAGGGAATCACAACATACATACTATCAAAATATTGAACACATATCAAATTCACATGATTACTTGCAACATGATTTCTCCCGTGACCTCAAGAACAAAAGTAACTACTCACAAATGATAATCATGCTCAAGATCAGAGGGATATTAAATATTGGATCTGAACATATAATCTTCCACCAAATAAACCATATAGTAATCAACTACAAGATGTAATCAACACTACTAGTCACCCACAAGATTGAACACAAAAGATGAACTAGGATTTGAGAGGAGATGGTGCTGTTGAAAATGTTGATGGTGATTTCCCTCCCTAAGATGGGAGAGTTGTTGGTGATGATGATGATGATGACTTCCCCCTTCGGGAGGGAAGTTCCCCCAGCGAAATCGCTCCGCTGGGGGGCAAAAGTGCTCCTGCCCAAGTTCCGCCTCAAGACGGCGATTTTGGTTTTCATTTTGACCTAGAAAAAATAATAGTAAGAAAACATGATGCAAAATGGATGTATTAACTCCCCCAAGCTTAGACCTCGCTTGTTCTCAAACGAAAACCAAAATCGAAAAACATGTCCAGATGCTTAGAGAGAGAGGTGTCAATAAAAACAAAATACAGACATAGAAGCATCACGTTCATTATTATAACAACAACAAACTTAAACATAAAACTTTCATCAAAGAACTTTTATCATAGACTTCTCATGAATAAGTGATAATTCATCACACTATTGAAGTATAAAGCAAAAACTCTATTAAAGACCAACAAACTGTGTTCTTAGTCAACTTTGCAAGTACAATTCTTCATCTTTTCAGCAAGGGTCACGTATCAGAGCCTTTGGGAAAGTCCACATACTCAACCATCATATAGTCTTCTATGATTGTTAACACTCATCGCGCACACATGAGCAAAACGTTTCAACCGGACACATAGAAAGATAGGGGCTGATAATTTCGCCTCCCAACATATTCACCTCAAGGGTGATCTCAACAATAATAACTTATGATATCTATATTCAACTGGACATATGTGCCTAGATCTTTCCTCACCACACGATGCTTGCCAAAGGAGAAAAATAAAAAGGAATAGAAGGAAAACTTTGACTCTTTGCATAAAAGTAAAAGATAGGCCCTTCGCAGAGGGAAGCAGAGGTTGCCATGCGCTTATTTGTTTGTATGATCAACCCCTTAGTGCAAAAGAACGTCACGTTGCATTGCCCCTTGTGATAGCGACCTTTATTATGCAGTCTGTCGCTTTTATTCTTCACCATCATAAGTTCGTGCAGCGTTGAATTTTCTCTTACTAAATCATCTCACACTTTTAGAAGCAATTTTTATTGCCTTTTTGGACCGATGACAACTTACTTGAGGGAACTTGCTCAATCCCTAGGTAGGTATGGTGGACACTTGAAAATAAGATTTGGGTTTAAGGGTTTTCTGATGCACAAGTAGTATCCCTACTTAGTGCGGAATTTTTGGCTAGCAAAGATAGGGGGCTGGCAGCACATGTTAAAGGATCCATGACAATATGATTTCTATGTGAATATAAACAAACATAAACCATTAAGTTGTCTTCCTTGTCCAACGTCAACAATTTTGGCATATAATATTTTGATGAGGGCTCACAATCACAAAAGATTTCTAGGATAGTGTATTTATATGTGAATCTTCTCTTCCCTTATTAATTCTATCATGAGTTGCATCATTGACTAATGCTATGTTTGTCAATCTCTAATAAAATTTCCTACTTATACTTTTCCTTATGTGGTGTCATCACCTACCATAAGATTGGTATATGATCTTTTTGATTTATTTCCTTTCTCGTTTTTCTTTTATTTGCAACAAGAGAGCAAAAACTCAAACTAAACTTTATTATATATCTTGCACACAATTACAAGGATAGGTCATTAAGCAAACTATCGAAAAGAAAGGATCGAACTAAACTTTTATTCATCTAAAGCAAAAGATCGAACTAAAATAAGTAAAGGAAAAAAGATAATGGAATGATATGTGTGACGCCCCGAGACCGATGTGCCAGGTGTCGGTCAGTTATTCGTTGTTTTGCATTGTCATTGCTTGCGTGTCATGCATTGCATATCTTGTCATCATGTGCATTTCATTTGCACACGTGTTCGTCTCATGCATCCGAGCATTTTCCCCGTTGTCCGTTTTGCATTCCGGCGCTTTGTTCTCCTCCGGTGGTCATTTCTACCTTTCTTTCATGTGTGGGGATTAAACATTTCCGGATTGGACCGAGACTTGTCATGCGGCCTTGGTTTACTACCGGTAGACCGCCTGTCAAGTTTTGTATCATTTGGACTTCGTTTGATGCTCCAACGGTTAACCGAGGGACCGAAAAGGCCTCGTGTGTGTTGCAGCCCAACACCCGTCCAATTTGGCCGGAGGGGGGAATCATCTCTGGTGGACATCTTCATCATCCCGGCGGCCACCACAATGAGGAGGGAGTAGTGCACCCCCAGGGCTGAGGGTTTGTACCAGTAGCTATGTGTTTAATCTCTCTCTCTCTCTCTCTCGTGTTCTTCAGATGTCACGATCTTGATGTATCGCGGGCTTTGTTATATACTCGGATCATATGGTGTTTTCCCCTTTCTATCTTGTTGTGATGAATTGATTTTTTCCCTTTGAGACTTCATTCTTATCGCATTGAATACTTTTATGGATTTGAGGAAAGTTGATATATGTCTTGCAATTGAATACTCATGGTGACAATGGGGTAACGTATTGATTCACTTGATATATGTATTGGCACTCAACTCAAGGATTCCCGAGGTGACATTGGGGTAAGCTATGCATAGGGGTTGATGCATGTTCTTGTCTTTGTTTCTCCGGTAGAAATCTCGGGGCACTCTTCAAAGTTCTTTGTGTTGGATTGAATATTATGAAGCTGAATTTTGCTTTGGTGTTATTTTAGTACGAACTCTTGGTTAGATCGATCAGGAAGAATAGCTTCATGCTATTTTAGTATGAACTCTAGGATAGATTGATCGGAAAGAATAGCTTTGAGGTGGTTTCATACCCTACAAACAATTCCCTCTTATGTTCTCCACTAGATAGGAACTTTGGAGTGATTCTTCGTTGCACGTTGATGGACGGTTATATGATCCGATTATATTAGCATTGTAGAGAGATAGCACTAGCAAAAGTACGGACCCTAGGCCTCATTTTCAAGAATTGCAATACTGTTTTGTGCCTGTTTACTATTTGCTACCTTATTGTTTTTATTATTCAGATTATAAAAATATATTTCTACCATCAATATTACACTTTTATCACCATCTCTTCGCCGAACTAGTGCACCTATACAATTTGCCATTGTATTGGGTGTGTTAGGGGCACAAGAGATTTCTTGCATTTGGTTGCATGTTCGTTTGAGAGAGACCAATTTCATCCTAGACCTCTCACGGATTGATAAACCTTAGGTCATCCACTTGAGGGAAAATTGCTACTTGTCGGATTTCGGGTTCCGGCAGACCCTTGAGGTTCGAACACTGGGGTGCGCGTGGAGATTTCGCCTCCTACCTACCTGCACTCCTCCGCCTTGCTAGGATCTAAACTAAGGAAAGAACAACACAAGAGGCAGAGGGTTTATACTGGTTCGGGCCACCGTTGTGGTGTAATACCCTACTCCAGTGTGTGGTGTGGTGGATTGCCTCTTGGGCTGAAGATGATGAACAATACAAGGAAGAACAGCCTCGCGAGGGTCTGTTCTTGGCTGGGGCGATGAACTGCTGGGAGGAGTTCAGTCACCTTTCTCTCTCTCTCTCTTTCTGATCGAAACCCCTCTCTAAAGAACCTCCTTCTTCGAACCCCTCAGCTCTCTCTCCTCCTCTTGCGGGTGGCTGATCCTATTTATAGAGGCCCTGGTCCTCTTACAAAATATCGAGCGGGAAGGGAGCCAACAATGGCGGGCTAATTTGAAGGGGGACAGCTAGTATCAGCTATCCTGACAAAAGTAGTCTTCGCCTGCGCAAAGCTCTAGTGATGACGCCGTCTTGGGCTCCATGGTGACCTCCGTCTCGTAGTCCTCCTGGTCTTGGTCTCGTTGCACCGAAATGGCAACCTTTGCCTGATGCCTCGGTACTCCGCGGCTGCGCTTGCCCCCTTTGCACCAAAGAGGAAAGGAGGACACTGCGCGGGCTGGCACCCGCCTGGCGCCCTTGGTCGTCATGGCTTGCGTCACGGGCACCTCGTGAGGTATCCTGCCTTGGTCTCTCCGCCTCCTTGTGAGCCAGCCTGACGAGGCCGTGCCTGAGGAAGCTCCGCGTCGTCCGCCCTGCGAGGCTTGGCCCCTCGCGAGGGTCTTGGGTTTGTGTTGGTGAAGATGGGCCGCGCTGGGCCCCCCTTTGAGCCACGCCGCAGGCCGCAGGCAGGCAAGTCTGGGGACCCCCGTTCTCAGAACACCGATAGTAGCCCTCGGGCCCAAGGCGCGCCCGGACTTGGCCGTGCAGGGAGGCGGAAGGGCAAGAGCGAAGCGCCGCGGGCCCTAACAGCCTGCGGCCTTGGGCGCCGTGTGGCGGTTGATTGGACGTAGGCGCCTTAGCAACTGCGCGAGTTGATAAAGGAGCGGCATCCACCTACGCTTTGCTTCTTGCTTTCCCCGGTTGCTGCTCAGTTCCCCTTTCTTGCGTCTCTCCTTCCTTCCTCCAAAATTTCTAGATCCACTCCGACCGTGTGACCTAGGAAGCCATGGCGCCTCGTCAGCCCCCGGCCGTAGCTTGGTACTTGTCTGCCCTGGACCCGCCGAACATGTCGGAGGCGAGCCTTGCCCGGTTGCACCGGATGGCGACGGCGCGGGGCATCAACGGGGCAAAATTGCTTAAAGCCGGCTCCGCCACACCTGAGGGTCAAGGGAGCACCTTCTATCCGCTCTTCGTAAGTGCCATTGCTGCTGGCCTGGTGCCTCCCTTCTCCGAGTTCTTCTTCTCTGTCCTCCGCCACTATAAGCTGCAAGCCCTGCATCTCCACCCCAACTCCGTCCTTCTCCTGGCAATCTTCGCCTATTACTGCGAGGCTCACGTAGGGGTGCAGCCCTCAGTGGCCTTGCTGCGCCACTACTTCTACCTATGGACCTCTCGTGGTACTGCTTCCGCGTGCGCGAGCTTCGTCGCGTACGGTGGCGCCATTGCCATTTCGAACCCTCAGAAAAGGATTGAGGGCTTCAGGAGCAAGTGGGTCTTGGTGGATGCTGGGCGCATCCACCCTCGGCTGATCTTGCCCACGGAGCAGCCCACGAGCTCCAGCGATTGGGGTCGAGCGGAGCTCATGGACCCCCGCATGAAGCTGATGTTGGAGAAGATGGACGCAGATCTGAGGCCGGCCAATATGGCGGCGGTGAAGCTGACCGGCACGTCGCTGCTGAGGGAATTCCTGGAGCACCAGCTGGCTCCGCTTCGGTAGTACTCACTTCCGATGTGGAGGCCCCGTCCGAGCCCCGCGGCCTTAGCCGACGGAGATCTGGCTGCGGTCCTCCAATCTCTGGTCGGGGGCGATGTGGCGAGGTTGGCGGGCGCTCCTACGCCCTTGTTCCTCCGCGACGACTAGGAGCAGGTAGTGGAGTGCATGCCCGTCTTCAACGGGGATGGGCCCATGCCCGTGGAAACTCCCGAGGAACCGGTGGACGTGCCCTCCGACAACTCCAGTGAAGAGGAGGAAGGAGGGGAGCGGGGAAAAGGGCCTGACTCCGAGGCGACTAACGGAGAGTCGAGGGCTCCCCTCCCCCAGTGCAGGTCCCCCGTTCTCCGCCTCTCTCCGAGCGATGACGACGAGGGTGATGACGAAGACCACGACGAGGACAACGACGAGCAGGACGGCGGGAGCTCGCCCCCGATCCCGAAGAAGGACAGGACCGGGCTGATCTCCCGCGGGTCTGCCCCGGCCCCGGGGCGGACCGCAGACGCACCTTCCGCCTCCAAGCTTCCCGAGGTTGACCCTTCCAGCCGACTTTCAGGCTTCAAATTTGGCCGGAGGCCGCTTGAGCTCACTAGCGACGACCTGTAAGCATTCGATTCTTGTCTTTATCTCTTGCTCTGCTTCTGAGGCTAGACGTCCGCATCTCTTGGATAGGGTGGCGCCCGCAGCAAAGAAGCCGAAGGGAGCTCCCGAGGTTCCATCCGTGGCAGCGCTTATGCCCGTGAAGGAGGGTGACCGCGACGCACAGGCTTCTCCTGCCCAGTTGTCCTCACGAGGCCTGGCTGAGCCGGATGGGGCGAGCTCAGCCCCCACGGCCCAAGTGGCCCCGAGGTGCTCTTGCCTGCCACCGCCACTACAGCTGTCGGGGCGCGGCAGACTCCGTCTCAGGATGCTGTGGCCGCGCTGCCGCCTTCTCCTCCTACTCCACCGGCTGCTGTCTCTCCGACTCCTTCTGCCATTCTGGATCGTGCTGTTGTTGAGCTGGACCAACTGCGTCAGGATCTTCTTGGTGCCAACCCCCGCGTGGTGGCCGGGCGCTTGGAGCTGGCTTCAGGATGGGTTCGCTCCGACGCTTCGATTCGGGAGGCGCTGGTCCAGGCCTCGACGGCATGCGACGAGGAGAAGCAGGCCGTCCTTGAGGCGAAGGCTGCTCGTGACGTAGCCCTGGGGGAGGTGGTCGACGTCCGTGGACGTTGCAAGGTGCTGGAGGGAAAACTGCAAGATTTGCGGGACCAGCTCGCGAACGAGGTCCGCCTTCGCCAAGAGCAGGAAGAAGGCGTGAAGGCTCGCGAGGCGGCTGTCAAGGAGAGGGAGGTCAAGCTCAAGAAACGCCGCGATCACCTAGGCGCGCTAGAGCAGGAGTTGGGGGCGAGGAAGGCCAAGCTGGACGACGAGGCCCTGGTTCTTGCCGAGGACCGCGTGGCCTTCACGGAGATGGAGGCGAGGGCTCGCTCCTCACTGAGGACGCTTTACGACAGCGGCCTGGAGAGCCCACTGGCTGGCGCCGAGGACGGCCCCGCCAAGCTGCTTCCCTTCCTGGTTCATGCTCTTGAAGATGTCACCCTTGGCCTTGGCCCCACGGCCGAGGCCGAGGCGCATGTCCTGTCTTCTGCAACACTGACGCGGGTCCTCGCCCACATCTACCTTCGCGATCCTGGTGTCGACCTCGACAGCCTGCTGGAGCCAGTGAGCAGCGACGTGCCGCTGCCGTTGCCGAGGCCGTGAAGGGTCGCGCAGAGGCCCTACTGGGGAGGTTCCGGGCCTTCAGCACCAAGCCGAAGCAAGGCGCTGCCGATCCCACCGCTCCGTGAGGCGTACCCAATCCGCGCTACTCCATCGCCGACAAGTGACTCCGTCGCGGCTCCTGTCCTTCCTTTAATTCCTGCACATGTATCATGCCTCGGGGAGGCGTTTAAACTTGCATTTGGCATTGAGATAATAGTGTGGACTGTAATGACTGTAATATTTGCTTTTGAATTCCTAGAAATTTGCGCCTTTCCTTCCTACTTGCTTATGTTCTACGCCGACAGAGCCCAGGCCCGCGCATGCCTCACCCAGTGTTGGTCCCGACCGGAAACCAGGACGGGGCCAAGGAGTGAGGGGCCACGTGACAAGTTAGGCTCCTGAGTCGTGATGCTCAGGAGTCCCCCTTGGCGCACGAACAGCAAGTAGGGAGGTGTGATGCGGGTGGATCTACCGTTCTACGTCTGCAGAGCCCGGCCGCGCGCGTGCCTCACCTAGCGTTGGTCCCGACCGGAAACCAGGACGGGGCCACGTAGTGAGGGGCTACGTGACCAGTTAGGCTCTTGAGTCGCGATGCTCAGGAGTCCCCCTTGACGCTCAAACGGCCTTCGTACCTTGGCTCCACTCGGGGAGAGACGCGCGACGAACCAGGCCCGGGGGGACCTGGCTAGGCGGCGTGCGTCTGGGTGTAACCCAGGCGCAGCCCCCGTGCCCAGCCCCCTCGCACGGCACTCCTGAGGGGAGGCGTTATGATGAGGCTAGACACTGAGCTCTGGGCTCCCTGAGGTTGGTGCGGCCCGGGGGCCACCCTCAGTTGTTTATCACCAGTGCGGAGCATAGCGCTACTGTATGTGTACGGGCATAGCCGCTCCTCGGCAGTGTCGTCAGCCAGCGTGGAGCATGGTGCTTCCACTGGTACGTGGGAGGGGGCCCCACTCCGGGAGGACCCCCCGGGGCATGTACAGCCCCGCCCTGACACGTGGCTGGCACGGTAGGGCCTGGCGAGGTGTATCTGGGCACGCGTGAGCCAGCGCGGGACTCACGGGGCCCTACCTCTAGGCGGGTTGCGCCTGGCACTAGGCCTTATCTTGTGATGTGTCCCTGCAAATTTGCTTAGATGTCGGCACTCTACGTCCTCGGGTCCCGGCCCTCGAGCTGGTCTCAGCCGTCGCTGGTATGCCAGGTCGCGATGCCATGGACAAGGCCAGAGGGTGAGGGCTGGAGAGCCAGTAAGAGCCCTGAGTCGCGATGCTCAGGGACCCCCCCTTTAACGTGCAAGTGGTCGGCATGGAGAAGAAGAGGTGCCGTGGACCGGCATCAAATAATCAAGCATGGTGGGTCTAATGCATAATCGGAAATAAACGCAAATGTGATACATGCCGCTGGGCCTGGTCCGAGCGGCTTGGGGATGATGCAGCCCGAGGGGCGCCCCCAACAAGGTAAGCTAACACCATGGAATAAAAAAGGGATACACGCCGCAGGGATGGACCCACGCGGCCTGGGAATAATGCAGCCCTGGGGGGGCGCTCCTAGCTGGAAATAAAACATGAAAGATGTCACCTAATGATGTTGAGGATGAAGGAGCGTTGATGTAGCAGGCTCGGTGGGCTGCGGGAGCCGATCCTGATGAGCCCCCAGGCACAGGGGCCTCGGGAGGCTCCGGAGGCGCTGGCGGCTCCTCAGGGGCCATCTCCATCCCTGCCAGGGCTGCGGAACGCCTGGCCTCTCGTGCCTCCGTGATGCCCCTCATGAGGCGCTGGTACGTGTCAGCCGCGTTCGGCAAGCCGTAAGGCATGCGAACGTAGCTGTGGGGTGGGCCTTCGCAGCGCCCCACTCGCGAGGGCCAGAGGCGCTCCAGAGAGGCGACTCGGTTGAGCCCTGGTATGTCGATGCAGACGCGTAGCCCAGCATCCTCGCCAGGATGGGGAGCCACTTCTGGTAGGCGGCGGCCGCCTTTCATGACTCTTGACTCTTGTAGCTCCTGAATGGCCTTGCTGACGAACTCCTTAGGGTCTGGATGTCCTTGCCTTGCTCCTTCTTGAGGGAAATGTGCTTCGAAACACGCCTCCATGTGGTGCCCAAGCGCCTCCCTCGTGACCCTAGCTAGGTCGGTGGCCCTCCAGGGGAGAGCCCCCGAGCCCTGCCTGAGGAGGGCGCCGGGCGCGCTTTCCTATGCGATGGAAGGATGTCCCCCCTAGGCAGGCGCGGGCCCAGAGGGGCCTGCCTCCTGAGTGGTCGGGCCAGACGATGTCTTCGTCTTCTTAGGGGCGGTCTCGGGAGGCCTCCTGCTTCCACGATCCGGGTCTTCCAGTGACGCGTCCTGAAAGGCTCGTTCCAGGGAACACACCGCGTCCTTCTCTTCACAGGGCATCGTGATGACTCCGCCGCTTCCTGGCAATCTTGAGGACGTTGTAGCCGTGGTGAGTTACGGCCATGAACTTGGCCAGCGCTGGGTACCCAAGGATGGCGTTGTACGGCAGGCGAATGTGAGCGATGTCGAAGTCGATGAGCTCGGTGCGGTAGTTGTCGCGTGCCCTAAAGGTGACAGGGAGGCGGACCTGCCCAATCGGGACCGTGGAGCCGTCGGTGATACCGGAGAAAGGCTTGGTTGGCTGAAGCTGGCTGTAGGGCACTTGGAGGTTGTTGAATATCTCCACGGACAGGACGTTGAGCCCTGCCCCGCCATCGATGAGGGTCTTGGTGACCACCATGTTGCTGACGATCGGGGTGCAAAGCATCGGGAGAACTCCGGCTGTAGCCGCACACTTGAGCTGATCTGCTGAGCGGAACGTGATGGCGCACGCCGACCACCTAAGAGGGCACGTGGCTTCGATCCTCGGGATGACTGCGTTCACTTCGCGGCCGAACTGCTTGAAGATGCGCTGAGAGGATGGGGCTTGTGCCCCGCCCAGGATGCAGGCGATCGCGCACGGCTCCTGGAAGCCCCCAGCCCCCTCGTCCTGGTGGCGGTCCTCGTTTCTCCTTGGCTGTGGCGGCAGCGGTGGGAGGCCTGCGTTGCCTTGCGGGCGATCCTTGCGAGGCTGATCCCTTCAGTCTCCCTCACGAGGTTGATCCCTCCAGCCTCCCTCGCGAGGAGGGTCTTGCCAGCAATCCTCGCGAGGTTGATCGCGCCACCCTTGACGCGGGCCACGGTCTTCCCAGCGTCCTGCGTTCCTTCCTCCTCCTCGACCGTAGCCCCGGTCACTGCGGTCAGGGCGACGGCCGATCCTTCCTTCTCGCACGGCTCGGAGCTCTTGACATTCGTTGGTGTTGTGGGTGTGGAGGTCATGGTACACACAGTACCGGCTGCCCTTGGAAGGTTCGGGCTGATCTCTCCCCCGCTTGGTGTCTGGTTCTGCCGCGAGCACGGCAGCCCCCTTGCGCTTCACATCCTTGGCCTTGGGCTTCTTCTCTTCTGGGTCTGCAGCAGGCAGCTCAAGTAGGGAGAGACGCCCTTCCTCGGCCCTGGCACACTTGGTTGCCAGGTTGAATAGTTCCAAGGAAGTGCACAGGTCTTCATGCATCGCCAGCTCCTCCTTCATCTTGACGTCGCGCACGCCGTCGGAGAAGGCCGAGATGATGGCCTCCTCGGTCACCTTGGGAATCTTGAGGCGTGCATTGTTGAAGCGCTGGATGTACTTTTGCAGGGTCTCCCCGGGCTGTTGCTTGATGTGGCGCATGTCGCTCACGGCGGGTGGCCAGTCACGAGTGCCTTGGAAGTTTGCGATGAAGCGGGTGCGTATCTCTTCCCAGGAGGAGATTGTGCCTGGAGCCAGGTTCAGGAGCTAGGTGCGGGCCCCGTCCTTGAGCGCCATGGGGAACCAGTTTGCCATGACCTTCTCGTCTCCGTTGGCAGCTTCGATGCCCAGCTCGTAGAGCTGGAGGAACTCCGCAGGATCAGCCATTCCATCGTAGCGAGGAGGCAAGTCTGGCTTGAACTTGCCGGGCCACGCGACGCTGTGTAGCTCGGCGGTGAAGGCGCGGCAGCCTGCTGTGGCTACGGGAGGCCTTGGATGACGGGGAGCTTGGTCTTGCATGTCCCCACGCGCTGCAGCTGGGAGCAGTGCGGGGTCTTGACGCGCGGGAGCAGGAGCATGGTCGCGACGTGCTGGAGCAGGGAGCGCCCGGGCAGCTTCTTGCGGGCGAGGGACTTCTTGACAGCTCTGCTCTTGCCGCGCTGGCACCTGATGGAGCAGGTTCCGCCCAGGGGCCACACGCCTTGGAGCCATGGCACCTTCCTAAGGAGGAGGCGGCCGGGGCGCCGCCGGAGCTTCATCGCCCGCGCAGGGCGGGGTGCGGTGCAGCGGAACGGATGGCGCAGGAGAGCCCCCTGCGGTGCAGACGAGCTCGGCGACGCGATCGAGCCATTCTTCATAGACGTCGTCGACGGGATGGTAGCGCAGGAGCTCGTTTGCCGCGATGAGTGCAGCCCGAGCCTCCATGCGCGTGCGGAGCACGCGAGACGAAGATCCAGCTGGGGTGAGCAAGGGAGTTGCGGTGCGGCCGTCCTGCCGCACGGACGGATGCTGGGACGATGCTTGCTGCTCGTCCCCCACCGGGCCGGTGGCGGCGTTGACGGCAATTGACGGGGAACGGTGAGACGCCCGCCGACAGGGGCCGTCTGGGCGACGCGGGAAGTGAGTGCGGCCCGACACTCGGCGCGGGCCCGACGAGCGTTAGACATGGGCGTGATGGTCGGAGGAGAACGGGGTGGTCGAAGACGAATCCCGGCGCACCCCTACCTGGTGCGCCAAATGTCAGATTTCGGGTTCCGGCAGACCCTTGAGGTTCGAACACTGGGGTGCGCGCGGAGATTTCGCCTCCTACCTACCTGCACTCCTCCGCCTTGCTAGGATCTAAACTAAGGAAAGAACAACACAAGAGACACAGGGTTTATACTTGTTCGGGCCACCGTTGTGGTGTAATACCCTACTCCAGTGTGTGGTGTGGTGGATTGCCTCTTGGGCTAATGATGATGAACAATACAAGGAAGAATAGCCTCGCGAGGGTCTGTTCTTGGCTGGGGCGATGAACTGCTGGGAGGAGTTCAGTCACCTTTCTCTCTCTCTCTTTCTGATCGAAACCCCTCTCTAAAGAGCCTCCTTCTTCGAAGCCCTCAGCTCTCTCTCCTCCTCTTGCGGGTGGCTAATCCTATTTATAGAGGCCCTGGTCCTCTTCCCAAATATCGAGCGGGAAGGGAGCCAACAATGGCGGGCTAATTTGAAGGGGGACAGCTAGTATCAGCTATCCTGACAAAAGTAGTCTTCGCCTGCACAAAGCTCTAGTGATGACGCCGTCTTGGGCTCCACGGTGACCTCCGTCTCATAGTCCTAATGGTCTTGGTCTCGTTGCACCGAAATGGCAACCTTTGCCTGATGCCTCGGTACTCCACGGCTGCGCTTGCCCCCTTTGCACCAAAGAGGAAAGGAGGACACTGCGCGGGCTGGCACCCGCCTGGCGCTCTTGGTCGTCATGGCTTGCGTCACAGGCACCTCATGAGGTATCCTGCCTTGGTCTCTCCACCTCCTCGTGAGCCAGCCTGACGAGGCCGTGCCTGAGGAAGCTCCGCGTCGTCCGCCCCGCGAGGCTTGGCCCCTCGCGAGGGTCTTGGGTTTGTGTTGGTGAAGATGGGCCGCACTGGGCCCCCCTTTGAGCCACGCCGCAGGTCGTAGGCATGCAAGTCTGGAGACCCCCGTTCCCAGAACGCCGACACTACTGTCCTACAGAACTCTGCGCTTTGAGGCCCAACACGTGTCTACAAGAATAAAGTTGTGTAGTAGATATCAGGCACCTCCCCCAAGCATGGCGGAAGCCAAGGGGAGCGCCGATATCCGATACTCAATTTTCTTTTGGTGGTGAAGAAGAAGATGGTGGTGATGAAGCGATCCTATCCTTAAGGATCAAGAGATTCTCCAATCGACGGACGACGCTCCGGAGGTGGATGATATGCTCTTGATGCAGAATATTTTCACGAGTGACATACTTATTTCGAACTATTTCAATGATGCGAAAGGCTTCAATCTCAACAGGAGTAAGGTGAGCAATGTAAGGTTTAAGGATATCTTCCTCTTCCTCCTCGGCTGGCAATGCTTGTTCGAAGACCGGAGGCTGATCTATGGTAACCTCCTTGCTCCCGTCTCCCCTGACGGCTTCTGCGGGCTCTTCTCTCTTCAGCTCGATCTTCATCAACCAAGCATCCTCTTCTATGTTGTTGGAGGAAGAAGAAGACATGGTGCCTGACTAAACAGATCTGACCAAAAACAACAAGAAAAGAAAACAGAGGATTTCTCCGTGATACGGTGGTTAACAGGTTCGGGAAGTATATATAGATTTTTTTAATCTTGGGAGACAAGCAAACTGTAGAAAAACAGAGTCCGAAAGGTGTCCCAGGTGGGCACAACCCACCTGGGTGTGCCAGGCCTGGCGCGCCCTAGTGTCTTGTGCCTACCAGGGTATGCTTCCTGGAAGTTTCTAATTTTCCTATTTTTCTAAATATTGCAAAACTGATAAAAAAATTCATGGATTTTTCGGAGTCCGTTTACTTACCGTATCTCGTACCTCCTTATTTTCACGATTTTGGAGTGTTCCAGAAGGACTCTTTTATGTGTTCTTCTGGTGTCAAAGTTTGGATAATATTACTTTCAACATTAATGGGCGTACCTGAGAAGTAATGATTTATTCGTTGCCCATTGACAACCTTCGAGTTAGTACCTTCGACATTATTTATTTTGATGGCTCCAGACCAATAAACCAACTCGATAACATAGGGGCCTTCCCATTTTGAGAGGAGTTTTCCTGCAAATAATCTGAAACGAGAGTTGTACAAAAGAACATATTCTCCGACTCTAAACTCACGCTTTTGGATTCTTTTGTCATGCCATCTTTTAAATTTTTCCTTGAATAATTTGGCATTTTGATAAGCTTGGGATCTCCATTCATCTAATGAGCTAATATCAAATATCCTCTTTTCACCGGCAAGTTTGAAATCATAATTGAGTTCTTTGATAGCTCAATATGCTTTATGTTCTAACTCAAGAGGCAAATGACAAGCTTTTCCATAAACCATTTTATAAGGAGACATACCCATAGGATTTTTATATGTTGTTCTATAGGCCCAAAGTGCATCATCTAATTTCTTAGACCAATTCTTCTTGGAACTATTAACAGTCTATTGCAAAATTAATTTTATTTCTTTATTGCTAAGTTCAACTTGACCACTAGACTGAGGATGATAAGGTGATGCTATTCTATGGTTAACATCATACTTGGCAAGCATTTTACGGAAATCACCATGAATAAAGTGTGAACCACCATTAGTCATTAAATATCTAGGGACTCTAGACCTTGGGAAAATAATTTCTTTAAGCATTTTAATAGAGGTTTTGTGATCAACACTACTGGTTGGAATAGCTTCTACCCATTTAGTAACATAATCAACAACAACCAAAATATGTGTATACCCATTAGAGGAAGGAAAAGGTCCCATGTAATCAAATCCCCAAACATCAAATGGTTCAACAACAAGTGAATAATTCATAGGCATTTCTTGACGCTTACCGATATTACCTATTCTTTGACATTCATCACAAGGTAAGACAAACTTATGGGCATCCTTGAAGAGAGTAGGCCAATAAAATCCATATTGCAATACCTTGTGAGCAGTTCTATCACCAACATGATGCCCTCCATAAGCTTCGGAGTGACATTTCCGTAGGATTTTTCCCTGTTCATGCTCAGGTACACAACATCTAATAATACCATCTACCCCTTCTTTATAAAGATGTGGGTCATCCCAAAAGTAATGTCTTAAATCATAGAAGATTTTTTTCTTCTGTCGGTATGTAAAGCTAGCAGGTAAATATTTAGCAACAATGCAATCAGCATAGTCAGCATACCAAGGAGTATTATGAGCAACATTCATTGCAGCTAACTGCTCATCAGGAAAACTATCATCAATAGGTAGTGGGTCATCAAGCACATTTTCAAGCCTAGATAAATTATTAGCTACGGGATTCTCAGCTCCTTTTCTATCAATGATATGTAAATCAAATTCTTGTAACAAGAGAACCCATCGAATAAGTGTAGGTTTAGCATCTTTCTTTTCCATAAGATATTTAATAGTAGCATGATTGGTGTGAACAATTACATTGGAATCAACAATATAAGTCCTAAATTTATCACAAGCAAACACCACAACTAAGAATTATTTTTTCAGTAGTAGCATAGTTTCGTTTTGCACTGTCTAGAGTTTTACTAGCATAATGAATAACATTCAATTTCTTATCAACTCTTTGTCCTAGAACAGCACCAACAACATAATCACTAGCATCACACATAATTTTCAAAAGGCAAGTTCCAATCAGGTGGTTGAACAATAGGTGCAGAAATTAAGGCTTTCTTGAGTTTTTCAAAGGCTTCTAAACAATCATCATAAAAAACAAAAGGAATATCCTTTTGCAAAAGATTCATAAGAGGCCTAGAAATTTTAGATAAGTCTTTGATAAATCTCCTATAGAAACCAGCATGACCTAAGAAACTACGAATACCTTTTATATCTTTAGGACATGGCATTTTCCCAATTGCATCAACCTCAGCTTTGTCCACCTTAATACCTCTTTCAGAAATTTTATGACCCAAGACAATTCCTTTATTAACCATAAAGTGGCACTTCTCCCAATTCAAGACAAGATTTGTTTATTCATATCTCTACAAAACTCAATCAAGATTTCTTAAACAATCATTAAAAGACTTCCCATAAATAGAGAAATCATCCATGAAAACCTCAACAATATTTTCACAAAAGTCAGAGAATACAACAGTCATACATCTTTGAAAAGTAGCAGGTGCATTACATAAACCGAAAGGCATATATCTATAAGCATAAGTTCAAAAGGGACAAGTAAAAGTGAGATTTTTTCTTGATTAGGTCGAGAAACAGGTATTTGTCAAAAACCAGAATATCCATCAAAGAAGCAAAAGTGTGTGCTTAGATAATCTTTCCAGCATTTGATCAATAAAATGCAGAGGATAATGATCTTTTCTAGTTGCTTTGTTTAATTTTCTAAAATCAATTACCATTCTATAGCCTGTAACAATTCTTTGTGGAATAAGTTCATTCTTATCATTAGGAACAACAGTTATACCTCTTTTCTTAGGGACACAATGAACAAGACTTACCCATCTACTATCAGCTATAGGATAGATTATACCTGCTTCCAGAAGTTTTAAGATTTCCATTCTTACCACTACCTTCATTTTTGGATTTAACCAACGTTGGTGATCAACAACGGGTTTAGCATCATGTTCCATATTAATTTTGTGCTGACATAGAGTGAGACTAATGCCCTTTAAATCATCACTAGTATATCCAATAGCACCTCGGTGCTTCCTTAGAACTTTCAATAATATTTCTTCTTCATGTTCTGAAAGGTTAGCACTAATAATAACAGGATATATCTTCTTTTCACCAAGATAAGCATATTTCAAAGTGTCTGGCAATTGTTTTAATTCAAACACAGGATCACCTTTAGGTGGAGGAGGACCTCCTTGAGTTTCAATAGGCAAATTGTGTTTAAGCAGAGGACGTTGTTCAAAGAAAAACTTATCTATTTCATTTCTTTCATGTATATGTAAATCATTTTCATGGTCTAGCAAATATTGTTCTAAAGGATCAGTAGGAGGCACATCAACAGAAGCAAGACCAATTAATTCATCTTTACAAGGCAATTATTTTTCATGAAGCTTTCTACTAAACTTGGAAAAATTAAACTCATGAGACTCATCACCAAAAGTAACACTGACAATTTGTTTCTTAAAATCTATTTTAGCATTAACGGTGTTCAAGAAAGGTCTACCAAAGATAATGGGACAAAAGTCATCTTGTGGGGAACCAAGAACAAGAAAATTAGTGGGGTATTTTATTTCCCCACACAAGACTTCAACATCTCTAACAATCCCAATTGGTGATATAGTGTCTCCATTAGCAAGTTTAATAGTAACACCTATGTATTTTATCTCTGCGGGGGCTATGTAATTCATAATTTCTTGATATAAGGTGTAAGGAATAGCACTCACGCTAGCACCTATGTCACATACACCATGATAACAGTGATATCCTATTTTAACTAAGACAATGGGTGAAAGGATCGATATAGTTTACTAGAGGGGGAGGGTGAATAGGCAACTAACAATTTTTAGCTTTTCTTTACCAATTTAAACTTTTCATCAAAGTAGGTTGTCTAGATGTGCAACTAGGTGAGCAACCTATATGACGCACCAAAAATAAGTACACAAGCAAGCACGATATGCAACACAATATAAGCTTGCGCAAGTAGAGGTACTAGATAACCAGGAGTGGAGCCGGTCAAGACGAGGATGTGTTATCGGAGTTCCTTCCTTTTGAGGGGAAGTACTTCTCCGTTGGAGCGGTGTGGAGGCACAATGCTCCCCAAGAAGCCACTAGGGCCACCGTATTCTCCTCACGCCCTCACACAATGCGAGATGCCGTGATTCCACTATTGGTGCCCTTGGAGGCGGCGACCAAACCTTTACAAACAAGGTTGAGGCAATCTCCACAACTTAATTGGGGGCTCCCAACAACACCACGAAGCTTCACCACAATGGAATATGGCTCCGCGGTGACCTCAACCGTCTAGGGTGCTCAAACACCCAAGAGTAACAAGATTCGCAAGGGATTAGTGGGGGGAATCAAATTTCTCTTGGTGGAAGCGTAGATCGTGGCCTCCTCAACCAATCCCTAGGAAATCAACAAGTTTTATTGGCTAGAGAGAGAGAGATCGGGCGAAAATGGAGCTTAGAGCAACAATGGAGCTTAGAGGTGGAAGAGGTAGTCAACTCGGAGAAGAAGACTCCCCTTTTATAGTGAAAGAACAAATTCAACCGTTATCCACTAACTCAGCCCGCGACGAGCGGTACTACCGCATGATACAAGTGGTACTACCGCACGATACAAGCGGTACTACCACAAAGTCCTGTGGTACTACTGCGAGGCACCGCGGTACTACCGCTGCCGTGGCAGGGCCTAAGACTAGTCCTGATGCGATGAGGCAGAGAGCAGTAGAACTGCTGGCGCGGTACTACCGCGCCCCCCTTGCGGTACTACCGCAAGGTAGGAATAGTCTAGGCTAGGAAGGCACGGACATATAAAAATACATTTGTGGCTACTTCCGCTGAGTTTTGTTCTATGCAAAAATCCGACACGGTACTACCGCAGGCCTGGTGCAGTACTACAGCGCAGGGTGCGGATGTAAAAAATTACATCTGCCCCTACTTCCGCTCGTGATGCTGTGCAGGTCCGAGGCCACGGTCTACCACTTCCAAGAAGCAGTACTATCGTGAGCACCTGCGGTACTACCGCGCCCATGGCCGGTACTACCGCATCTCCCAGTTCAGCAACACTACGAGTCCTTCATTTTGCAGAGATACGGATAAACGGATGATGCTCCAAAGAGCCAAAGGAAATGTGGTGCAGAAAGGAACAGACATGTACGTGATGATTCCACCCAAACATTTCCAACGCCGACCCCCTCATAATAGTACGATTTTCCTATGACTCAAATCCACCGAAAAGAAACAAAGAGAAACGCCATCTTCAATGAGCTTCGAGGGGCAGCAAATCGTCTTGTGCTTAGACATGACATACCTGAAATGCTCAATATACATGATTAGTCCGCAAAAGCATTGTCATCGATCACCAAAACTACCAAGGGATAAATATGCCCATACAATTTCCCCCTTTTTGCTGGGTTGATGACAATAAGGGATTTGCATATAGGGATATAAAATGAAGCATAGGCAAACCCAACATCTATAAAATATAGACGGGCTCCCCCTAGATGTGTGCACACTAGAGAAGTGCTTTGGACTGCACGACACACATACTAGGATCAGCACTCCCCCTATATTTTATAAACGAGGCATATCTTGCAATAAAATAACTAATATTAAGCAAGGAGGCAAGATTATAGACATGAGCATAAAGTAACTGGCAAGATAGCATAGGATCACAGGCTACTAAGTAAGAAAGACAATAAGATACGCTAGAGTGCATATGTCTTACACCATATGAAGAGGAAATACGACTTACGAGCAAACCAAAGAAAACGAGATTCAACAGAATGAAAACAAAGCGACAAAGCGAGACAACACATGACATGACACAAGACTTGCAAATCCTACACTCTATCCCCCTTTGGCATCGAGACACCAAAAAGGTAGAGAGGACCCCTACGACATAGGCGGTAGCTGAAGCTGGAGCAATCACTCGTCACGCTCCTCGTCGGTCTTGGCAGTGGGGATGGTCTCCTACTCAGACTTAGTCCACTGGTAGCCTTGCTTCGCCATCCATTTGGCCTCTAGCGTGATGTGCTTCTCGGACCCGCTAGATATCTCCTCGCCAAACATCCTCATGATCCTCTTGTCGCGGCGGTGACTCTCCTTGGAAGCAACATGGGTCCTGTACAGCCCCTTGGCTTGCATACAGAACAAGGCCTTCAGCTTCTTCGCCCATGAGGGCTCAGTAGAGGGAGGAGCGTACCCAGCAGAGCTGTCCTCATCCTCTTCCTCCTCTTCAATATCATCCTCATCCATGTCCATCTGAGTAGCCTCTGCCTCAGCACGGGTAGTGATGTTAGCCCACTGAGGCTTAATGCGGAGCTTGATGGGCTCGTGACGGATCCAGTCGGGGGCATCAAACTCATCATTGGGATAGAGCTTCTCCCAAGTCTTTGAGATCATGTGAAACAGGTAAGGACCATAGATGGGTACCTTACGGTTGAACACCGCAAACCATAGCTCACACCACATAATATGTGTCACATCAAGTGGTTGCGTCTGAGCACGACGCGCCTCCTCACAGATGAGCATCATATCCACGAGATAGGCATGTACCTTATCCTTGTCACCAATGCGTGGAAAGAGGGACTTGCGGAAGATCCGATGCATGATGTCAAGGAATGGGTTCAGCACCCACGCCTTCTTGCCACTGGGAAGCTGCTTCTCAACATAGTATTGCTTAAGCTTGTTCTTGTTGGCGGACTCGGGGTTGGCATGAGGGCGAACACCAACGGGCGAGTTGATCCCCTCATCATGAACCTGTAGCAGATCCATGAACTCCTTCCACTTAGCGGCCATCCGTTGTCCATTGGTCATCCATGTCATGGTCCATGTCTCATCAGTATGGAAGTGGACTGAGGCAAAGAACTGAGCCACAATCTCAGGGTCAATGTCCAAGTGGAAAGTGATCAAGTTCTTAATGCCAAACTGCTCCACCAGGTCCAAAGCCTCACCGAAATATGCCCGGTGCTTATCCTGCCTCATATGATTCATTTCAATCCAGTGCATGTCCACATAGATGTTCTGCTTGGCCTCGGTCACATCCAGATAGATAAGATTCTGCTGCTTGGTCCAGAACAACTCACCCCCTTTGATGTTTGCACGGGGATTCACATTGGGGTTGATCTTCCTTCGAGTGACAAACTCATCTAGTGGCATCTCATCCAAGCCCATTGATGGCTCCCTGGTCTTGGTGGCGGTGGTCTTGGTTCTGCGTTGGGGGGCATTGGAGCCCTCTGGAGCCTCATCTTGGTTGCGCAGGTGCTTCGAGCCCGTGTCGCGGACAGGGTTCAAACGACGGACATTGGAACCGGAGCCACCACCTATGACACACAACACAAGAACATGCAAGAGAAGCGAGAAGGATCAATGCAAAGACCACACCAAAACAAATGAAACAAGTAGAAATAACATTGGGTAGTTGCTACACAGAAGGTTCGACTTCAACGGTAGTACCGCACCATTGTGCGGAACTAAAACTTTACTGCTGCTACCGCCACGGTAGTACCGCGCCGGGATGGCACGGTAGTCCCGTGCCTGAAGCGGAAGTAAAATTTTACTTTCACGCCTCACACAATAGTACTGCTCCTAAGGAGCAGTAGTACTGTATGAGGCGAAAACGGCCAGAGCGGTAGTACCACACGGGAGGTGTGGTAGTACCGCTCAAGGTTAGATCCAAGACGAAACAGATCTGAGAACAGCCGCGACAATGGAGCGGTACTACGGTTGATCAAAACTACCATGTAGCAACATACCAAATAGCATCTCTACGCATTACTACTCTCGTACATCCTACTCTTGCAAAGATTTGGCCTAAAATCTCAAGAACAACATGCATGTCCCCAAAAACCTAGAGACAAAACAACGAGGCAAAGAGAGAGGGATTTGGGGAGAAACCTTGTTCCATGGCAAGAGGGCGTGGTGGGGAACGATCCCACCGGACGGAATGCGAGGAGAGCGGCCGGAGACAGAGATCCGGCGAGGTCCTCCGGCGCCGTTCTTGGGCAAGAGAGAGAGAGAGAGATGACGTGGGGAAATGAGTTGAATGGGTATGGGGGAGTTGGAACTCCCCCTGCCCGCTCTTAACCCCCACGCGCTCGCGACTGCATAGTAGTACCGCGGGTCATTGCGGTAGTACCGCCCGGGCGGAAGTATCGCACCAGGGGCAGTAGTACCGCTCTTCCAGCGGTAGTAAAAAATTACTGCGGTGTTGGTTGCGGTAGTACCGTGCATAGCTCCTGTGCTAGTACCGTGGCAAGCCACGGTAGTATCGTAGACCCAAGAAAATGCAAGTTTCGCAAACAAGAGAGGAAACCAGCCTTTGCAATGCAACCTTCAAGCGAACAGACACACCAAAGAGCAAACACACGAGGCAACTCAAACACAAGCTCGGCATGAAGAAAGAAAGGCAAAAGACAACAAGGACCAAACACGCGACACAACCTCTCCAAAGAGAGGGCGGTGGCCGGAGCCACCTATGTTTGAGTTAATTGGTATGGCACCGCGACGTATTATCCTTGGGCCCATGACCAAAACTCGTCTTTGAAGCACAAGTATCATAAAAAATGGCTAATGTGAAAGAGTTGATCAATTTATGCATAATGGGGGGAGGGAGAGTTCATTGGGAGAACAACACTCCCCCTATGTTCATGCCTACACCTAAGCAAGATAACAAGTTGAGAGTGGTGTGGTTTGCAAGGGTTCAAGCCACATTGCTCGAATCAATGATATTTAGCTCATGCCTTAACTCGCGAAATCTTGCTTCATCCAAGGGCTTCGTGAAGATATCTGCAAGGTTATCATGAGTGTTGACATAGTTGAGCTCGATCTCCCCTCGCCTAATATGATCCCGGATGAAGTGATACCGAATCTCAATGTCCTTTATCTTGAAGTGTTGCACCGGGTTGAGAGAAATCTTGATGGCACTTTCATTGTCACACCAAAGAGGCACTTTGTCACAAATGACACTGTAATCCTTTAAAGTTTGCCTCATCCATAGAAGTTGTGCACAACAACTACTGGCGGCCACATACTCCGCTTCGGTGGACGAGAGAGACACACAACTTTGCTTCTTAGAAGACCAACTCACCATAGAGCAACCAAGGAATTGGCACCCTCCGGAAGTTGACTTCCTATCCACTTTGTCTCCGCCCAATCGGAGTCCGAATAGCCTACAAGGTTGAAGCTCACTCCTCTTGGGTACCATAAGCCAAAGTTTGGGGTATGAGCCAAATATAGAAAGATTCGCTTGACCGCCACAAAGTGGCTTTCCTTAGGTGCGGCTTGAAAGCATGCACAAATTCTCACACTCAACCTGATATCTGGTCTAGATGCATAAAGGTAAAGCAAGGAGCCAATCATGGAGCGATATACCTTTTGATCCACCTCTTTACCATTGGGATCTATGTCAAGTTGGCATTTGACGGACATTGGAGTGGAAGTCGGCTTGACATCACTTAGCTTGAATCTCTTGAGAATGTCTTGAGTGTTTTTGGCTTGGTTGATGAAGGTTCCTTCTCTTCGTTGCTTGACTTTGAACCCGAGAAAGAACTTCAACTCTCCCATCATGGACATCTTGAACTTTGAGGTCATGAGAGCGGCAAATTCCTCATTGAAAGCTTTGTTGGGAGAACCAAAGATAATGTCATCAACATATAGTTGGCACACAAACAACTCACCCTTGACCTTCTTAGTAAAAAGAGTGGGGTCGATTTTCCGAATTCCAAACCCACGATCTTGCAGCAACTCGGTAAGGTGGTCATACCATGCACGTGGGGCTTGTTTAAGTACATAGAGTGCCTTATCGAGTTGGTACACATGATCAGGGAAATAGGGATCCTCGAACCAGGGGGGTTGTTTGACATACACCAACTCATTAATAGGACCATTAAGAAAAGAACTCTTCACATCCATTTGTTACAACTTGAAGTTATGATGAGAAGCATAAGCAGTCAACAAATGAATAGATTCAAGGAGAGCAACGGGAGCAAAGGTTTCACCGTAGTCGATAACCTCGACTTGGGAGTAACCTTGTGCTACCAAGCAAGACTTGTTGCAGACAGTAATTCCACGAGCATCTTGCTTGTTCCTGAATATCCACTTGGTTCCAATGACATTATGGTTCCCCGTTGGCCTCGGCACCAATCTCCACACCTTGTTGTGCTCGAAGTTGTTGAGTTCTTCATGCATGGCATTAAGCCAATCTGGATCTTCGAGCGCCTCATAGACCTTTTGGGGTTCAACACAAGAGACAAACGCGTGATGTTCACAATAGTTTACCAATTGTCTACAAGTGCTTACCCCCTTTCGTATGCTTCCAAGCACATTTGTCATGAGATGGCCCTTGGTAGATGATGTCTACTACACAACATTCTTATTGTAGACGTTGTTGGGCCTCCAAGTGCAGAGGTTTGTAGGACAGTAGCAAATTTCCCTCAAGTGGATGACCTAAGGTTTATCAATCCATAGGAGGCGTAGGATGACGATGGTCTCTCTCAAGCAACCCTGCAACCAAATAACAAAGAGTCTCTTGTGTCCCCAACACACCCAATACAATGGTAAATTGTATAGGTGCACTAGTTCGGCGAAGAGATGGTGATACAAGTGCAATATGGATGGTAGATAAAGGTATTTGTAATCTGAAAATATAAAAACAGCAAGGTAACTAATGATAAAAGTGAGCGTAAACAATATTGCAATGATAGGAAATAAGGCCTAGGCTTCATACTTTCGCTAGTGTAAGTTCCCTCAACAATGATAACATAATTGGATCACATAACTTTCCCTCAACATGCAACAAAGAGTCACTCCAAAGTCACTAATAGCGGAGAACGAACGAAGAGATTATGGTAGGGTACGAAACCAACTCAAAGTTATTCTTTCCAATCAATCCGTTGGGCTATTCCTATAAGTGTCACAAACAGCCCTAGAGTTCGTACTAGAATAACACCTTAAGACACAAATCAACCAAAACCCTAATGTCACCTAGATACTCCAATGTCACCTCAAGTATCCATGGGTATGATTATACAATAAGCATCACACAATCTCAGATTCATCTATTCAACCAACACAAAGAACCTCAAAGAGTGCCCCAAAGTTTCTACCGGAGAATCACGACGAAAAGTGTGCCAGCCCCTATGCATAGGTTCATGGGCGGAACCCGCAAGTTGATCACCAAAACATACATCAAGTGGATCAATAGAATACCCCATTGTCACCACGGGTATCCCACGCAAGACATACATCAAGTGTTCTCAAATCTTTAAAGACTCAATCCGATAAGATTACTTCAAAGGGGAAACTCAATTCATTACAAGAGAAAAGAGGGGGAGGAGGAACATAAGATCCAACTATAATAGCAAAGCTCGCAATACATCAAGATCGTGCCAAATCAAGAACACAAGAGAGAGAGAAAGATCAAACACATAGCTACTGGTACATACCCTCAGCCCCAAGGGTGAACTACTCCCTCCTCGTCATGGAGAGCGCCGGGATGATGAAGATGGCCACCGGTGAGGGTTCCCCCCGGGCAGGGTGCCGGAACAAGGTCACGATTGACTTTTGGTGGCTACAGAGGCTTGCGGCGGCGGAACTCCCGATCTATTGTGCTCCCCAATGTTTTTAGGGTATATGGAGATATATAGGCGGAAGAAGTACGTCAGGGGGGCCACGAGGGGCTCACGAGGGTGGAGGGCGCGCCCAGGGG
Organism: Triticum monococcum; assembly: GCA_034509565.1. Taxonomy (NCBI): domain Eukaryota; kingdom Viridiplantae; phylum Streptophyta; class Magnoliopsida; order Poales; family Poaceae; genus Triticum; species Triticum monococcum. Next base: position 549,031,239 of record CM067843.1, on the reverse strand, counting down.
GGGTGGGCACGCCCCCCCTGCCTCGTGACCTCCTCGCAGATCTCCCGACGTGCACTCCAAGTCTTCTGGGCTTCTTTCCTTCCAAAAATGAGTTCCGTGAAGTTTCAGGTCAATTGGAATCCGTTTGATTTTCCTTTTCTTCGAAACCCTAAAACAGGGTAAAAACAAAAACTGGCACTGGGCTCTGGGTTAATAGGTTAGTCTAAAAAATGATATAAAAGTGTATAATAAAGCCCATAAACATTCAAAACAGTAGATAATATAGCATGGAGCAATCAAAAATTATAGATACGTTGGAGACGTATCAGCATCCCCAAGCTTAATTCCTGCTCGTCCTCGAGTAGGTAAATGATAAAAACAGAATTTTTGATGCGGAGTGCTACTTGGCATAATTTCAATGTGATTCTTCTTAATTGTGGTATGAATATTCAGATCCATAAGATTCAAGACAAAAGTTCATATTGACATAAAAGTGATAATACTTCAAGCATACTAACTAAGCAATTATGTCTTCTCAAAATAACATGACCAAAGAAAGCTATCCCTACAAAATCAGATAGTCTGGCTATGCTCTATCTTCACCACACAAAATATTTAAATCATGCACAACCCTAATGACAAGCCAAGCAATTGTTTCATACTTTTAATGTTCTCAAACTTTTTCAATCTTCACACAATACATGAGCGTGAGCCATGGACATAGCACTATAGGTGGAATAGAATGGTGGTTGTGGAGAAGACAAAAAGGAGAAGATTGTCTCACATCGACTAGGCGTCTCAATGGGCTATGGAGATGCCCATCAATAGATATCAATGTGAGTGAGTAGGGATTGCCATGCAACAAATGCACTAGAGCTATAAGTGTATGAAAGCTCAACAAAAGAAACTAGTGGGTGTGCATCCAACTTGCTTGCTCACGAAGACCTAGGGCATTTTGAGGAAGCCCATCATTGGAATATACAAGCCTAGTTCTATAATGAAAGATTCCCACTAGTATATGAAAGTGAGAACATAGGAGACTCTCTATCATGAAGATCATGGTGCTACTTTGCAGCACAAGTGTGGTAAAAGGATAGTAGCATTGTCCCTTCCCTCTTTTTCTCTCATTTTTTATTTTTTTATTTGGGCCTTTTCTCTTTTTATGGCCTCTTTTCTTTCTCTTTTTTATTTGGGCTTCTTTGGCCTCTTTTATTTATTTATTTTCATCCGGAGTCTCATCCCGACTTGTGGGGGAATCGTGGTCTCCATCATCCTTTCCTCACTGGGACAATGCTCTAATAATGATGATCATCACACTTTTATTTACTTACAATCAAGAATTACAACTCGATACTTTGAACAAAATATGACTCTATATGAATGCCTCCGACGGTGTACCGGGATGTGCAATGATGCATGAGTGACATGTATGAAAGAATTATGAATGGTGGCTTTGACACAAATACTATGTCAACTACATGATCATGCTAAGCAATATGACAATGATGGAGTGTGTCATAAACGGAATGGTGGAAAGTTGCATGGCAATATATCTCAGAATGGCTATGGAAATGCCATAATAGGTAGGTATGGTGGCTGTTTTGAGGAAGGTATATGGTGGGTGTATGATACCGGCGAAAGGTGCGCGATACTAGAGAGGCTAGCCAAGGTGGAAGGGTGAGAGTGCGTATAATCCATGGACTCAACATTAGTCATAAAGAACTCATATACTTATTGCAAAAATCTATTAGTTATCAAAGCAAAGTATTACGCGCATGCTCCTAGGGGGATAGATTGGTAGGAAAAGACCATCGCTCGTCCCCGACCGCCACTCATAAGGAAGATAATAAGTAAATAAATCATGCTCTGACTTCATCACATAACGGTTCACCATACGTGCACGCTACAGGACTTGCAAACTTCAACACAAGTATTTCTCAATTTCACAACTACTCAACTAGCATGACTTTGATATTATTACCTCCATATCTCAAAACAATCATCAAGCATCAAACTTCTCTTAGTATTCAACACACGCATAAGAAAGTTTTATTAATCTTGAATACCTAGCATATTAGGATTTTAAGAAAATTACCATGCTATTTAAGACTCCCAAAATAATCTAAGTGAAGCAAGAGAGTTCATCTATTTCTTCAAAATAAAACTACCACCATGGTCTAAAAGATATAAGTGAAGCACTAGAGCAAATGACAAACTACTCCGAAAGATATAAGTGAAGATCAATGAGTAGTCGAATAATTATGCAACTATGTGAAGACTCTCTAACATTTAATAATATCAGATTTTGGTATTTTATTAAAACAGAAAGCAAAACTAAATAAAATAAAAAGACGCTCCAAGCAAAACACATATCATGTGGTAAATAAAAATATAGCTCCAAGTAAAGTTACCGATGAACGAAGACGAAAGAGGGGATGCCTTCCAGGGCATCCCCAAGCTTAGGATCTTGGCTATCCTTGAATATTACCTTGGGTGCCTTGGGCATCCCCAAGCTTAGGCTCTTGCCACTCCTTTTTCCATAGTCCATCGAATCCTTACCCAAAACTTGAAAACTTCACAACACAAAACTTAACAGAAAACTCGTAAGCTCCGTTAGTGAAAGAAAACAAAACACCACTTCAAGGTACTCTAATGAAATCATTCTTTATTTATATTGGTGTTAAACCTACTGTATTCTAACTTATCTATGGTTTATAAACTATTTTACTAGGCATAGATCCATCAAAATAAGTAAACAACACATGAAAAACAGAATCTGTCAAAAACAGAACAGTCTGTAGTAATCTGGATCAAACGTATACTTCTGGAACTCATAAAATTCTCAAATAAATTTCTGGACCTGAGTAATTTATCTGTTAATCATCTGCAAAAATAATTAACTAAATATCACTCTCCAAATAAAAATGGCAGCAATTCTCGTGAGTGCTAAAGTTTCTCGTTTTTACAGCATGATCAGCAAGACTTTCCCCAAGTCTTCCCAAAGGTTCTACTTGGAACAAACACTAATTAAAAGCATAAAACCACATCTAAACAGAGGCTAGATGAATTATTTATTACTAAACAGGAACAAAAAGCAAGGAACAAAAATAAAATTGGGTTGCCTCCCAACAAGCGCTATCGTTTAACGCCCCTAGCTAGGCATGATGATGTCAATGATGCTCACATAAAAGATAAGAATTGAAATATAAAGAGAGCATCATGAAGAATATGACTAGCACATTTAAGTCTAAACCACTTCCTATGCATAGGGATTTTTTGAGAAAACAAGTTATGGGAACAATAATCAACTAGCATAGGAAGGCAAAACAAGCATAACTTCAAGATTTTAAGCACATAGAGAGGAAATTTGATATTATTGCAATTCCTACAAGCATATATTACTCCCTCATAATAATTTTCAGTAGAATCATAAATGAATTCAACAATATAACCAGCACCTAAAGCATTCTTTTCATGACCTACAAGCATAGAAAATTTACTACTCTCCACACAAGCAAAATTCTTCTCATGAATAATAGTGGGAGCAAACTCAACAAAATAACTATCATGTGATTGAAAATTAAGATCAATATGACAAGTTTCATGGTTATCATTGTTCTTTAAAGCATACATGTCATCACAATAATCATCATCGATAGGAGGCATGCTTTCATCATAGTAAATTTGCTCATCAAAGCTTGGGGGACAAAAACTATCATCTTCATCAAACATAGCTTCCCCAAGCTTGTGGCTTTGCATATCATTAGCATCATGGATATTCAAGGAATTCGTACTAACAACATTGCAATCATGCTCATCATTCAAATATTTGGTGCCAAACATTTTAGAGATCTCTTCTTCTAGCACTTCAGCACAATTATCCTTTCCATCATACTCACGAAAGCTATTAAAAAGATGAAGCGTATGAGACAAACTCAATTCCATTTTTTGTAGTTTTCTTTTATAAACTGAACTAGTGATAAAACAAGAAACTAAAAGACTCGATTGCAAGATTTAAAGATATACCTTCAAGCACTCACCTCCCCGGCAACAGCGCCAGAAAAGAGCTTGATGTCTACTACACAACATTCTTATTGTAGACGTTGTTGGGCCTCCAAGTGCAGAGGTTTGTAGGACAGTAGCAAATTTCCCTCAAGTGGATGACCTAAGGTTTATCAATCCATAGGAGGCGTAGGATGACGATGGTCTCTCTCAAGCAACCCTGCAACCAAATAACAAAGAGTCTCTTGTGTCCCCAACACACCCAATACAATGGTAAATTGTATAGGTGCACTAGTTCAGTGAAGACATGGTGATACAAGTGTAATATGGATGGTAGATAAATGTATTTGTAATCTGAAAATATAAAAACAGCAAGGTAACGAATGATAAAAGTCAGCGTAAACGGTATTGCAATGATAGGAAATAAGGCCTAGGATTCATACTTTCGCTAGTGTAAGTTCCCTCAACAATGATAACATAATTGGATCACATAACTTTCCCTCAACATGCAACAAAGAGTCACTCCAAAGTCACTAATAGCGGAGAACGAACGAAGAGATTATGGTAGGGTACGAAACCACCTCAAAGTTATTCTTTCCAATCAATCCGTTGGGCTATTCCTATAAGTGTCACAAACAGCCCTAGAGTTCGTACTAGAATAACACCTTAAGACACAAATCAACCAAAACCCTAATGTCACCTAGATACTCCAATGTCACCTCTAGTATCCGCGGGTATGATTATATGATATGCATCACACAATCTCAGATTCATCTATTCAACCAACACAAAGGACCTCAAAGAGTGCCCCAAAGGTTCTACCGGAGAATCACGATGAAAACGTGTGCCAACCCCTATGCATAGGTTCATGGGTGGAACTCGCAAGTTGATCACCAAAACATACATCAAGTGGATCAATAGAATACCCCATTGTCACCACGGGTATCCCACGCAAGACATACATCAAGTGTTCTCAAATATTTAAAGACTCAATCCGATAAGATTACTTCAAAGGGGAAACTCAATTCATTACAAGAGAGAAGAGGGGGAGGAGAAACATAAGATCCAACTATAATAGCAAAGCTCGCGATACATCAAGATTGTGCCAAATCAAGAACACGAGAGAGAGAGAGAGAGAGAGACATCAAACACATAGCTACTGGTACATACCCTCAGCCCCGAGGGTGAACTACTCCCTCCTCGTCATGGAGAGCGCCGGGATGATGAAGATGGCCACCGGTGAGGGTTCACCCCCCCCTCCGGCAGGGTGCCGGAACAGTGTCCCGATTGTCTTTTGGTGGCTACAGAGGATTGTGGCGGCGGAACTCCCGATCTATTGTGCTCCCCGATGTTTTTAGGGTATATGGAGATATATAGGCGGAAGAAGTACGACAGGGGGCTACGAGGGGCTCACGAGGGTGGAGGGTGCGCCCAGGGGGGTGGGAGCGCCCCCTGCCTCGTGACCTCCTCGCAGATCCCCCGACATGCACTCCAAGTCTTCTGGGCTTCTTTCCTTCCAAAAATGAGTTCCGTGATGTTTCAGGTCAATTGGACTCCGTTTGATTTTCCTTTTCTTCGAAACCCTAAAACAGGGTAAAAACAGAAACTGGCACTGGGCTCTGGGTTAATAGGTTAGTCCCAAAAATGATATAAAAGTGTATAATAAAGCCCATAAACATTCAAAACAGTAGATAATATAGCATGGAGAAATCAAAAATTATAGATACGTTGGAGACGTATCAGTAGAGAGCTTAGATGCAATCTTGGCGGCACGATGCTGCAATTCCTCCTCAGGAGTGAGTTGAGGAGTAGTTACTTGATCATCTTGAGCGTTGTCTTGAGATTGTTCTTGATCTTGAACTTGCTCGGAGGAGAGAACTTGACCTTGGGCATCACTTGGTGGTTCAACACCATCTTGAGGTTGATCTTGCCCTTGGTCTTGTTCATGAGGTTGAGGGCCTTCACCATGTTCTTCGGAAGCGTGTGGGTCGTGGGTTGGTGATGGTTCCACTTGAGTGGAACATTGTATTTCTCCTTCGGCCACAAGGGGTTCCTCAATGGGTAGGATAAAAGCAACACCCATTCTTCTTATGGCTTGGGGAGGAATTTCATCACCTACATCACAAGTGCCACTTCGCGACACTTGGGAGCCGTTATTCTCATCAAACTCCATGTTACACGTCTCCTTAATAAGTCCCATGGACTTATTGAGGACACGGTAAGCATGAGAATTTGTAGCATAACCAACAAATATGCCGTCTTGAGCTCTAGCCTCCAATTTAGAAAAATGAACACCTTTCTTGAGAATGAAACACTTACACACGAACACCCAAAAGTACTTGAGGTTGGGCTTGTTACTGGTGAGTATCTCATATGGAGTCTTGTTCAAGCCTTTGCGGAGATAGAGCCGATTGGATGCATGACATACAGTGTTGATGGTTTCGGCCCAAAAGTTCTATGGAGACTTGAACTCCTCCATCATGGTCCTTGCCACATCCATCAACATCTGGTTCTTCCTCTCCGCTACACCATTTTGTTGAGGGGTGTAAGGTGTGGAATATTGATGCTTGATCCCCTCATCACTAAGAAACTCATCCATGGTGTAGTTCTTGAACTCAGTGCCGTTGGCACATCTTATTGTCAAGATCTTTGCATTGTGTTGGCGTTGAGCTTCATTTGTAAAGTCAATGATGGTTTTTTGGGTCTCACTCTTCCTCTTGAAGAGGTACACCCAAGTGTATCTTGAATAGTCATCCACAATCACCAAGCAATACTTTCTACCCCCAATACTATCAAAGGATGGAGGCCCAAAGAGATCCAAGTGAAGGAGATCCAAAGGCCTCTTTGAGTATATGATAGTCGTGGGAGGGTGAGCCTTCTCAAGTAGTTTTCCTTCAATGCAAGCACGATCTTTGGCAAAACTAACATTTGTTAGTCTACGGACATGGTCCCCCTTGAGAATACTTTGCAAAGATTACATATTGACATGGGCTAAACAGCGATGCCAAAGCCATCCCACGTCAACTTTAGCCATTAGGCATGTCGCGGTCTTAGTGGGTCGCTCCGAAAAGTTAATCACATAGAGACCGTTCTCGACATGCCCAACAGAGGCTACTTTAAGAGTCTTGCTCCACAAGAGGGCCATAGTATCCATATCAAATAAAGTGGCAAAGCCCATGTTTTCAAGTTGACGAATGAAAAGTAAATTGTATGCAAGGGACTCAACAAGCATGACCTTCTCAATCGTGAGATCATGAGAAATGACAACCTTGCCAAGTCCCAATACCCTAGAGGATGAGGCATCACCCCACTCGACATTGGTGGGCATAGATGGAATCTTGTGCACGTCCACCACCAAGTCCTTGCTTCAGGTCATATGATTAGTGGCTCCACTATCGAGCAACCATGATCCCCCACCGGAAGCAAACACCTACAAGAGATCAATGCTTGGTTTTAGGTACCCATTTTGTAATGGGTCCTTTGATGTTAGTGACAAGGGTCTTAGGAACCCAAATAGACCATTCAATGTACTCATAAGGAGAACCAACAAATTTAGCATAAACATGCCCATCACTAGCACGACATAACAGATAGGAAGGGTTAAAGTCAGTGGCTTTGTTGGAAGGTGTGGTGTCGTGGGATTGTCACGTCAGATGTCCTAGTGTGATGACTTAGTCATGGAGCCATCGCAATGTAGTTATCTTAAAGGGGTTAAAGCAGACAAAGGACACAATGAATTATACTGGTTCGGCCCCTTGCGGTGAAGGTAAAGCCTACTCCAGTTATGATGGGATTGCTAGGGTTTCGATGACCAGGGAGCGAATTCGCTTTGGCTGGCTCTCAAGTTGTTGTTTCTTGTCCTTGAACCGCCGCCAGGTCGTCCCTTTATATACATAGGTTGACGCCCGGTGGTTTACAGAATCCCGGCTGGCTCATAAACGTGTCTGACTCGGTTTCTACCCTTTCCTATCTTACAACACAAGTTATACAGCATATGGCGGTTTATATATATGGGCCCTAATCTGCCCTTGGGCCTTGGGCCTTTAGATCTCTACAATAAAGCGACATACTCCTTTTCTTTATGGGCTTCAATATGGATAACTCCTTATGGGTATAACTTGGCCCCTCCTGGGCGGTTTATACTTAGTAGTTATATCCCCAACATTAGGCCCCAGATTGATTTGAACCTGTTCATGTCAATCTTCAACACTTTTAGGAAAATTTCTTCTTCAGCACCTTTGAGTAAACCTTGTAATCCGCCATGATGTCATCTTCCAAGATTATAATGAACCGCCATGATGTCACCTATTTATTAAAAACCGTATATACCTTAGTTTTATTAATGAGCCTCCGAAAATCGAGGCGACAGCTCTGTCACATATCCATTTTTTGGGCTCCTCGATTCCTGCGCCCGTCGCTTATCCCTTCGTCTTATAAATAGGGTCGAGGGTCCCTTCCTTTTCTCCCCTTGCCTCTTCGTCGTTCTTCCACCTCGCGTCGCCTCAGTACTCAAGCGCTGCCGCCGCCGTCGACCTTCACCTCTGCCCCAACCTTGGCCGTTGCGTCACGCTGAACATACCAGAGAATCGCGGCGCCTTTCCGCTATTCAATATTTTCGGTGAGTTCTTCTTCCTTTCCTCTATAGATCCATTTAGGGTTCGCACGGGCTCATGGAAGCTTCATGGTGTTCTTCCCCTGTTCTTCATTAGAGCCTATATGATAGACTCCAAACCTGACATATTCTTATGCGGTAGCAATGATAGTCCTTCTTTTCCCATCAGATCATCTCTTTTGTGTATAAAACCCGATCTGGAACTTCATGAACTGCTCAAGCACCAACCTTTAGGTCTAAATATTTTCCTTTTCCTGACATGTGATAGATCTGAAATTCTAATGTGAAACTGTGAAACTTGGTCTTCCTCACTTAGTAATTTTTCCGCTTCAGATCTATACCCTCATTGTCCATGTAGGCGGTTTATCTTTTTAGAAAATAACCTACCATATACCATTAGTCCCCTTGTAAACCGCCAATTGCTTTATCATTTATAATAGCATCAACCTCCGGTTTAACAAATTTTGCATGCCTGAAAACCTTTTGTCTCTTAACCTGCAATGCTTTATGCTTGTCAACCATGAATCTTAAACTAGCACAAACCTTCCTTCAAGTTGTCTAAGAAATGGCCAAGACTTTTTATGCTTGTAACTAGGTTCCATCCCGGGTTACGGAAGAAGATCTGAAAGGATGTGTTATAACCGACGCCTTACCAAAATAGAGTGAAATCCACTGGCGAGCCCCTGGTCAAGAAAATCCTCCTGAGCCCAAGGATGGCGAGATAATTCTGTTTGTTGATCATCTGAACCGTGGTTTTAAACCTCCTGGATCAAAGTTTTTTCGTGATGTGCTTGCCAGCTTCCAGATCCACCCTCAAGATATTGGACCTAACTCTGTGTCCAATATTTGTAATTTTTCAAGTGTTTTGCAAGGCTTATCTGCAAGAAGAACCGACCGTTGAACTGTTCAGGGACTTTTTCTATTTAAACCACCGTACCGAATTTGTAGACGGGCCCAATACTGAACTTGGCGGTGTTTCAATTCAGAAAAGGAAAGACACCAGCTTCCCTCACGCCAAGCATCATAGTCACCCTAAGGATTGGAACCAGACTTGGTTCTATTGCAAGAATACTTCCCCTTACAATGAGAATCCTCTACTGGGTTATCGTGCTCACCGGCTTACCAACACACATCCATTTCCGCAAAGGTTGACTACAAAGGTACGGGCCAAATAAGCACCACAACTCACCAAGCTCAGAGCCTTTATGGCTAATGGTTTAACAGGAATTGACTTTGTTCATTGCTGGATATCTTGGAGTATTTTGCCTTTAAGCCGTCACCCTGGTTTAATGTGCGAGTACATAGGGGACTCAAAAGATCCTCAACGGCACACTAGCATTCAGTTAACTGACGCTCAAATCACTAAAGCTGTTAAAAAGATACTGGATGAATCAGTGGCTGTGTGCAGCAAAACAGGGCTATGTCCCTTCTGCGTTTTGAATAAACCGCCAGCTGTAAGAATTGCCTAGCTCCTGTTTGTACCTGATATTCTTAACTTTTTTCTTATAACCTTTGTCAATCTTTTAACAGGGTGACGACCCATTTTGGAAGAAGAAACCTCAAGATAAACCGGCCAAGACCCCTCGTCCCAATACGAAGTTCGTCAAAAAACTGCTAAGAAGAAAACAGTTGAATCCACCGAGCTGAACCTCGACGAGGATCTTGATAATCTGGACTCAGAGGTAGAACTTGATTCTCTTGGTTCATTTTTCATACACCTCATTGACAATGACCCTTATCAGGAGGACGCTGAAGCTAGCCGGGCTGAAGATGTAGAGGTAATTATTCTTTCCTCCAGTTCAGATCCTCAGCCACTATAGAAAACCCGTCAAGCAAACCAGAAAGTAAAATTTTCACACCCTCTAGCTTATCTGGATCCCAACTTTCTTTTGAAGAAACAGCAGCATGAAGCTCGCCGCACAACTCGGCACAACGGTCATGTATGGTGCGTTTGGATCTCTTGCTGGTTTACCTCGCTAGGAAAAGCTAGCCTTGCCGACGGATGCTAGCCAATTTGGCTCACTCGCTTGATAGAACAAAAAGCTGGCAACCGCTGGCAATAAGACAAGCTAGCTTAGGAACCAAATCCACAGCTCCCTTGCTTGGCTATGCTAAGCAAGTGCTAGCCGGATAACCAAACGCTCCCGTAGTTACTTCAGCCGGTTGCTAGCTTAGGAACCAAATCCACCGCTCCCTTGCTTGTCTAGGCTAAGCAAGTGCTTGCCGGATAACCAAACGCTCCCGTAGTTACTTTAGCCGGTTTACCGAACACTCCGACCCAGAAACGTTGATCAGAGGTCTCATATATTTCTGATACTCTTTATCCCAAGGCGGTTATTTCAGGCAACCTCTTAATCCGTCTGATTCGAACTATCAGGGAACACCTCATTCTTCATCCAGCGAGTCAACGGCCACACAACTCCCTCCTCTCAAGACTGTTCCTGGGTGAACACTTTAAACTTAACTCTTTGACGCTTTATACTTGTTTGTTATACTAACCTTTCTATCTTGTCCTTTCAGAGCCAAGGCCAGGCCCAGCAAAAAGGCCAAATTGAATAAACCAGCTGATGATAACCTGGATGATGATAACCGGGCTGATGATAACCCGGAACAGATCCCAGAACAATTTGAGTCCAATGCTGACACTATACACGATGATCTGCCACCAGAACTGTCGGATTTCGGGTTCCGGCAGACCCTTAAGGTTCGAACACTGGGGTGCGCGCGGAAATCTCACCTCCAACCTCTCCGTCTCGAGGGGATCTAACTATTAAAGAGTTGCACGAAAGACACAAGATTTATACTGGTTCGGGCCACCGATGTGGTGTAATACCCTACTCAAATGTGTGGTGGATGGATTGCCTCCTAGGGCTGGTGAGGACGAACAATACAAGGAAGAATAGCCTCGCGAGGGTCTGTTCTTGGCTGTGGTGATGAACCGCTACAAAGAGTTCAGTCACCCTCTCTCTCTCTCTGCTTTCTCTCTCACTCATCCTCGTCCCGGACCGAACGACCAGGAATCGAACCCCCTGCTATGTGGGTGGCTGGTCCTATTTATAGAGGCCCTGGTCCTCTCCGCAAATATTGAGCGAGAAGGGATCCAACAATGGCGGGCTAATTTGAAGGGGGACAGCGAGTACATCTATCCTGACAAAAGCAGTCTTCGCCAGCCAAAGGCTCTGGAGATGACGCCGCGCTGGGCTCCATGGTGACCTCCGTCTCGTAGTCCTCCTGGTCCTGGTCTCGTTGCACCGAAGTGGCAACCTTTTGCCTGATGCCTTGGTACTCCGCTGATATGCTTGCCCCCCTTGTACCAAAGAGGAAAGAGGGACGCTGCGCGCGCTGGCACCCGCCTGGTGCCCCGTGTCGTCATGGCTTGCGTCATAGGCACCTCGCGAGGTACCCCGCCTTGAACTCTCCGCCTCCTCGTGAGCCAGCCTGACGAGGCTGTGCCTAAGGATGCGCCGTGTCGCCCGCCTCGCGAGGCTTGGCCCCTCGCGAGGGTCTCGAGCCTCGTGTTGATGAAGATGGGCCGCGCTGGGCCCCCACTTGAGCCGCGCCGCAGGCCGCAGGCAGGCAAGTCTGGGGACCCCCGTTCCCAGAACACTGACAGTAGCCCCCAGGCCCAAGGCACGCGTGGACTTGGCCGTGCCAAGAGGCGAAAGGGCAAGGGCGAAGCGCCGCGGGCCCTAACAGCCTGCGGCCTTGGACGCCGCGTGGCGGTTGATTGGACGTGGCGCCTCCGCTTCCCCATGACGCCTTGGTGATCGTGCGAGTTGGACAAGTCCCTGCATGCAGATCGTGTTATGATTACCTGTGATCGTGGAGACCGGCGGTTGGCCTTCGCCGGCTATAAGTACGGCACCGCTCGTGCCCGTCAAGTCCATCTTCTCTTGCTCTCTCCTACACCTCAGTTCTTGCTCCGTCTTGGTGTGATGGCTCCATCGAGGAGGTACTCGCCCGTAGAGAAGGGGAAGGCCCTCCAGGTCGGTCCTGCCTCTCCCCCATCCAAGCGCGGTCGCGGGCGCCCCCGAAAGCACCCGGTGGCCGCCCCGGCAGTTCCCAGCGGCCGTGGAGGGGGCTCCCAGCGCGGCGGCGGGCAAGCCGCCACGGCCGGAGGGTGCGCCTGGGTTTTTGCGCCGGGCAAGCGCTTTTGCGCCGGGCAAGCGCCGCCGGAATTCGTCGTTTGGTCGGCGGAGCCAGCTCGCGCCCAGCTCCCGCTCCCTCGCTTCCTCCTTGGTGAACTCCCGGCCGGCGCTCCTGGCGGCCTCTGGCTCCAGACGGAGGGCTGCTGCAGCAGGTCCTCGTGGGTCGCGCTGGAGGTCTCCGCCAGCGGGGGCTTGGTCTTCACCCGCGGCTGGCAGGCATTTGCCCGTGCTCGCGGCCTGGAGCGTCGGTGCACTCTGCACTTCAGGTTCGATGGTGACGGCACCCTCTACGTAAGGGTGTTTGGGGAAGATGGTCGCCGCGCGGGGTGCTGCCCGGAGGATGGTGACCGCGTCCGCGGGCCCTGCTCCGATGGTGATGGGGGAGATAGCGCCCGAGCGGGCGGCAGCGTCAGCGACTCCCCCAGCCTCGTCAGCTCTTCCTCAAGCGACTCCTCTAGTGGTGGCAGCAGTCCACCCCCGCGCCGTCGGATCTGCCTAGGAGGTGGTGGTTCGTCCGCCCGCCGTCGTGCCCCGGCGCAGCGCGAGAGGGGGTCCGCCTGAGGCCCCGGGGCAGCCTGTGTCGCCGCCGTGAGCCGATGCGGGTGGGGCGGCACCAGGCTCGTCTTTTTCCTTTCTCTTTTGTTCCCTGTGTAAGACAGAACAGATGCATGGAGCCCCCTGGGGGCGTGTCGGGAAATGTTGCCGCTTCAGCTATTACCTTGATCTCATTTTTGTACTTCCTGATTTCTCGCCTGTGCGTAGATAGCTTTCGACCCCGGATGGGGGTGGGGCGATCGACCCAGGCCCTGTACGCGCGTCGTGGTGCCCGAGGGGCACGCACTAGGAGGGGTGCTCCTGTAATGCGCCAGGGCCGTGAAACCCTCATGTGGCTAGGGCAGAAACCCTCGTGAGGGTGCCTGAGCACCATCCCTCGCGAGGTTGTTCACGAGAGAAACCAAAGCGAGGGGCGAAAATCGACAAACCATAAATCAGCAACAGCGATAACTCCAATAAGACTCCAAATGCAAACGAACACGTCAACTGCGGAAAGCAAATGGGAAAGCCGCGTCCGGCACCTAATCTAGTCTTCGACGTCTTCTCACCAGGGCGGAGCTAAGTGCTGCCACTTGGCGTGGGAGGGAGCCCCAGGGCCTGAGGCCGGCGCTCCTGAGACTCCGGGGCATGTACAGCCCCACTCATTATTACGTGAGAGTGTCACGGGGCGGCGAGCTTCATGGGCATTGGCCTTGCTTCACAGGCTCTGGGCCTTTTTCCAAAGCGATGATCTTCACAGGCACTCGCCTTGCTTCACAGGCTCTGGGCCTTTCCAAAACGCGATAGCTTCACAGGCTCTGGGCCTTTCCAAAACGCGATAACTTCACAGGCACTCGCCTTGCTTCACAGGCTCTGGGCCATTCCAAAACGCAATAGCTTCACAGGCACTCGCCTTGCTTCACAGGCTCTGGGCCTTTCCAAAACGCGATAGCTTCACAGGCACTCGCCTTGCTTCACAGGCTCTGGGCCTTTTCAGGGGTAGAACCTCCGGAGGTGCTGGATGTTCCACGCATTCTGGACTGGCACTCCCTCCTGAGTCTCCAAGCACGCGGAGCCGGGCCTGGAAACATGAACAACCTTGAATGGGCCCTCCCACATGGGAGAGAGCTTGTGCAACCCCTCCCTGGAGAGAACCCACCTGAGCACGAGGTCTCCTACCTCGAGAGTCCTGGGGCAGATGTTGCGGCAGTGATATCGCCGCAGCGCCTGTTGATACCTCGCCGCTCGCAGCGCGGCTTCCCGTCGTCGTTCCTCCCCCAACACGAGGTCCGTCCCCCGCATGGCACCCTGCTGCACCTCGTCGAACGCCAGGACCCGCGCGGAGCAACGTCTGACCTCGTGAGGGAGGACTGCCTCCGCTCCATAGACCAGGAAGAATGGGGTCTCTCCAGTCGGCTTGGTCGCGGTGGTGCGGATGGACCACAGCATGGATTGAAGCTCATCGTGCCAACCTCGGCCGCAGGCCTCCAGCTTCTTCTTGAACGTCCTGGTCTTGAGGCCTCTCAGGACCTCTGCGTTGGCTCGTTCAGCCTGGCCGTTGCTTTGTGGGTGCGCCACGGAAGCGTAGCATATCTGCGTTCCAAGGTTAGCACAGTGTGTTTTGAAGAGGTTACTGGTGAACTGTGAACCGTTGTCTGTGATGATGCGGTTCGGCACCCCGAACCGGCTCACGATGCCCCTGATGAACTTGACCGCGGAGCCCGCGGGGATGGCGCGGACGGCCTCCACTTCAGCCCACTTGGTGAACTTGTCCACGGCGACATAGAGGTAGCGGTAGCCCCCTGGCACCCGAGGAAACGGGCCCAGGATGTCCAGCCCCCAGACTGCGAACGACCATGAAAGGGGTATAGTCTGCAGGCCCGCTGATGTATTTGCTTGGCGTGGAACTGGCAGGCCTCACAAGCTCTCACCAGCTCTACGGCGTCATTGAGTGCGGTAGGCCAATAAAACCCACTGCGGAACGCCTTGCCGACGAGGGTTCGAGATGATGAGTGGTGCTCGCAGTCTCTGCCGTGTATGTCCTCCAGTAGTTCCTTTCCTTGCTCCCTGGAAATGCAACGCAGGAGTACATTGTTTGGCCGCTTTCGGTAGAGTTCTCCATCTCTGATGCAGTACGCTGTGGCCTGCCGCGTCACTCGCTCTGCTTCCTCTTCCTTCTCCGGCATGGTCCCTTGCGTCAAGTAACTCTGGAGCTCGGTGATCCAGCACTCCTCCTGAGGTTCCACCGTCAGGAGCAGGCGTGCTCCTGAGGCCGGACCACAGGCCGGGGCTCCTGAGGCAGGTGGCTGGGGGAGCTCCTCCCGAGGTTGAGCCGTGTTTGACAACGACGGCAAGGCTGAGGGCTTGAAGAGCCTCTCCTCGAAGACGCCAGGCTCCTGAGGTAGCCGCCTGGATGCCCGCTTGGCGATGTCGTCGGCTTCCTGATTGGTGCCACGGGGCGCATGCTGCAACTCCAACCCCCAGAACTACTTCTCCATCCTGCGGACCTCCGCAAGGTAAGGTTCCATGTGCTCGTCTTTCGGCTCGTACACCTTGTTGGAGAAGTTCACGAGGAGTTGTGAATCGCCCTTAATGGTAAGGCACTTCACCCCCAGGGCTACCGCGGCCTTCAGGCCTGCTATTAGACCCTCGTATTCCGCTATGTTGTTGGAGACCTTTTCACCTTGTTGGAAGCAGAGTTGTACGGCATAGTAGAGCTTGTCCTGAGTGGGCGATATAAGCACCGCTCCAGCCCCAGCACCATGTCTGGAGAACGCCCCGTCAAAGTGCATGACCCAGCCTTCTGGCGCCTCGCTCCCCGGGAAGAGGGACCGGTCCTCGTCGGCCTTGAGGCCTGGTGCCTCTGTCCATTCTGCCACAAAATCCGCCAATGCTGCTCCTTTGATGACCCTGGTTGTGCTGAACTCGAGCTGAAACACCTGCAACTCTATGTTCCATTCAGCGACCCTTCCGGCTGAGTTAGGGCTCCTGAGCACCCTCTCCAGGGGGTATGACGAGACGACTTTGATGGGGTGAGCCTGGAAGTAGTGACGCAGCTTGCGCGAGGCTACCAGTAGCGCGAGGAAGAGCTTCTGAGGCATTGGGTACTGGGCCCTCGCGTCCCGTAGCACCGTGCTAACAAAGTAAACTGGGTGCTCGACAAGGCTGGGAGCATCTGGGGTTGCTGCGCCCTCGGGAGGTAAGGGCGCCTCACGGGGCGTCGTGGCCTCGGGAGGTGGACCATCTGGTCGGGCGGCCCCTCCTGGCCCCGATGCATTCCTCGGCAGCCGACCCTCCTCAACTGCGGTTGCGGCTTCTGCAGTCTTTCCTTGTTCCCGTTTTGTCCTGCCTTGGGCTGCCGCTGCGGCCTTGACTTGACGCTCCTCCCTAACCGCCACCAGGGCTGCGCTGGCGGAGTAGGGTGTGGCGGCGAGGTACAGCAGCAGGGGCTCCTGAGGGCGCGGAGCCACCATGACTGGGGGACTGGTCAGGTACCTCTTGAGATCTTGAAACGCCTTATCTGCTTCTTCAGTCCACTCAAAGGCCCCTTTCTTCTTCATCAGCTGGAAGAAAGGCAGCGCTCGCTCCCCCAGTTTAGAGATGAAGCGCCCTAGCGCGGTCACGCGCCCGGTGAGCTTCTGCATTTCTCTGAGGGTCTTTGGCAGGCTCATGTCCTCGACAGCTTTGACCTTCTCGGGGTTGGCCTCGATGCCACGATGGGACACGAGGAATCCCAAGAGCTTACCCGAGGGGACGCCAAACACACATTTCTCCGTGTTGAGCCGCAGGTTTACTGCGTCGAGGCTCGCGAAGGTCTCCTCCAGGTCTTGTATCAGGGTCTTGGCCTCCCGAGATTTTACTATAATGTCATCAACGTAGGCTTCGACATTCTTTCTGAGCTGCTGGCCCAAGGTGATGTGCATCAGTCGCTGAAAGGTTGCCCCTGCGTTACGCAGCCCGAACGGCATGCATGTATAGCAGTATACCTCGCATGGGGTCAAGAAGGCGGTCTTGTCAACGTCTTCCACTGCCATCTTGATCTGGTGATACCCGGAGAAGGCGTCCAGGAAGCATAGCAGGTCGCACTCCGTAGTGGAATCGACAATCTGGTCGATGCGGGGGAGCAGGAACGGATCTTGCGGGCATGCCTTGTTGAGGTTGGTGAAGTCGACACACATGCGTTCTTTCCCCCCCCCCCTTCTTGGGCACAACGACAGGGTTGGCCAACCAATCCGGGTACCGGACCTCGCGAATGACCCCGGCGGCCTCTAGCTTGCGAGTCTCTTGGGCGATGAAAGCCTGCTTCTCCGTGGACTGCCGCCTGGCCTTCTGCTTCACGGGGCGCACATTTGGGCACACGTTGAGGTGATGCTTGATGACGCTCCTAGGGATCCCCGCCAGCTGATCGGGCTCCCAAGAAAATACCTTCTTATTCGCGCGCAAGAACTTGACCAAGGCCTCCTCCTGCTCAGGCTCAAGGTTGGCGCCTATGGTGAAAGTGGCACTGGAGGACCCGTCCTCGTCGACGGGTATCTGCTTGGTCTCTGCCTTGTCCTGGGTGAACAACTACTTCTTCTTGGCGGGCGCAGCCCCCTTGGGCTCAGGGGCCTCCGCGTTGGCGGGCCGTGCCGATGCCGCTGTCTTGAAGGCGAGCTCGAGTACTCGCAGGGCGTCCCCGGTGTCCCCGCGCACCGTGAGGGTACCATTGCTCCCGGGCATCTTCATGAGGTTGTACGCTAGATGCGTGGCGGCCATGAACTGGGCCAGTGCCGGGTAACCGAGGATGGCGTTGTAAGGAAGGCCGATGGGGGCGATGTCGAAGTCGACCGTCTTCGTGCGGAAGTTGTCGTACGTGCCGAAGGTCACCGGGAGCCGGATCTGCCCCAGGGAGCCGGATGATCCGCCCCCGACGCCTGAGAAGGACTGGCTGGGTCGCAGCCGCTCCCGGGGTATGCGGAAGAGGTCGAAAGTCTCGACCGACAGCAAGCTGAGGCCTGCGCCGCCGTCGACGAGGGTCCGGGTGACGGCCACCTGACAGATGGTGGGGGTGCACAACAAGGGGAGCGCGCCTGAGCTGACCGGGTTGGTGGGGTGGTCCTCTGAGCTGAAGGTCAGATCAACCTCGCTCGCCGCCCGGTCCGGGGGAGCCCCCTGCCGCGCGGCAGCGGTGCTAACCCGGCGGGCAAAAGGCTTGACGTGGTGACTTGTGGGCGGCGCCCGCGAGCCGCCCAGGAGGTCCGCAACGACCGGAGGCGTCGATGCCGCGGTGCAGTTGCTCTGTCGCGTAGGCGGACGCTGGGGTGGTGCTTGCAGCTCGTTTCCCGCCGAGCCGGTGGCGGTGTTGACGGCGGACGGCGGGGGACGACGAGAGCGCCCGCCGGCGAGGGCCGCCGGGGCAGCGTGAGCCCGGCTGGCGCCGCGCATGGTTGCGGCGACCGAAGGAAGGCGGAGCGGGTGAAGACGGATCCCGACGCACCCCTACCTGGCGCGCCAAATGTCGGATTTCGGGTTCCGGCAGACCCTTAAGGTTCGAACACTGGGGTGCGCGCAGAAATCTCACCTCCAACCTCTCCGTCTCGAGGGGATCTAAATACTAAAAGAGCTGCACGAAAGACACAAGATTTATACTGGTTCGGGCCACCGATGTGGTGTAATACCCTACTCCAATGTGTGGTGGATGGATTGCCTCATGGGGCTGGTGAGGACGAACAATACAAGGAAGAACAGCCTCGCGAGGGTCTGTTCTTGGCTGTGGTGATGAACCGCTACAAAGAGTTCAGTCACCCTCTCTCTCTCTGCTTTCTCTCTCACTCGTCCTCGTCCCGGACCGAACGACCAGGAATCGAACCCCCTGCTATGTGGGTGGCTGGTCCTATTTATAGAGGCCCTGGACCTCTCCCCAAATATTGAGCGGGAACGGATCCAACAATGGCGGGCTAATTTGAAGGGGGACAGCGAGTACATCTATCCTGACAAAAGCAGTCTTCGCCTGCCAAAGGCTCTGGAGATGACGCCGCGCTGGGCTCCATGGTGACCTCCGTCTCGTAGTCCTCCTAGTCCTGGTCTCATTACACCAAAGTGGCAACCTTTTGCCTGATTCCTCGGTACTCCGCTGATACGCTTGCCCCCCTTGCACCAAAGAGGAAAGAGGGACGCTACGCGCGCTGGCACCCACCTGGTGCCCCGTGTCGTCATGGCTTGCGTCATAGGCACCTCGCGAGGTACCCTGCCTTGAAATCTCCGCCTCCTCGCGAGCCAGCCTGACGAGGCTGTGCCTGAGGATGCGCCGTGTCGCCCGCCTCGCGAGGCTTGGCCCCTCGCGAGGGTCTCGAGCCTCGTGTTGATGAAGATGGGCCGCGCTGGGCCCCCACTTGAGCCACGTCGCAGGCCGCAGGCAGGCAAGTCTGGGGACCCCTGTTCCCAGAACGCCGACAAGAACATCATGAAACCTTTGCTGAACCGATGGAAGAGGATCCCACCGGCCATGCTACTAACCCGCCATGCCCGGCCAAAGCTGCAGATAAGCCACCAAGCCTAGCCAAAGCGGCTGATGACCAATCAGATGATGTCATTGTCACCGGCGTCGGCTACACCACCCTTAGCAATCCTATCGCTTTATCAAAGCATAGTGCCAATGAAGAGTTTTTTTCTATGGATAAGGGCAAGTGGAAAATGGATTTATCCAGCTATGCCTACCTCAACGCCCAAGAGATTCATCCCGGCTTCTTAAATCGCCTGTATATAAGCCGCGACTATGAAGCCGGTTTAGTGGGCCTGATGAAGGAGCGATATGAGGTAAACACAGTTAACTCTTCATAATTGTTATTCTTGTGCCCAACTTCTAATATCAACTCCAGTAGCTCCCCAGGGCCGGTTTATGATATCGTCGTGAACCAGGACTTCGTAATACTTCAACTTTTTCCTGCGTAGTCCCCAAGGGCCGGTTTATCGTTTCAGGATGAACCGGCACTTTATAGTATGAATCTTGCAATTTTTGCTTGTGTAGCCCCCAGGGATCGGTTTATACCTGTAGGATGAATCGGTACCATTCTGTCATGAAGCTTCCAAAACTCTTGATAACCATCTTTGTAAACCGATTGATGAAGAAAAATCCATAATATTGACTAGAGCAAATATACATTTGCCCCCAAGTGCCAAGTGTATAAGTTGTTATGTGCTTGGGACTTGAATATGTTAGTTGATAAAAGCCATATGCATTAGCCCCGAAGTGCCAAGTGTATAACCTGTTATGTGCTTGGGATTTCAAATATGCACTATTAACTCATTACATGTCGCTTGCTGGCCGATCTGAGCCAAAAAGAATCTCAAATCGCCGACCTTCAGGAAAATATTAAGTCCCACATGGCAGAAACTTCCAAGGCTAAAGAAGAGCCGACTGGTGCTTTAACATCCATGGAACAACTGAAAGAAGGCTTTAAAGGTGAATGGGCAGGATGGGATGCTGAAAAAGCAACTCTGCTAAAGCGGGCGGAGGACGCTGAAACAACTCTTAAATCGGCAACAGAAGAATTGACTGGCTTGAAGCGGCAAATCAATGCCATGACCAATGCTGTGTTTGGTAAGTACCCTTATGATAAGCTTCAACATGTATTATCCCATAAACTGTCGGTTTATCAATATGTTCAATGATGTAGGATCTCGCATTACCCACCCGGGCTCTGATATGCAAAAGAAGTTGAAGGCTGCCTATACTCTTATAGAGCAGTTATATACCGGCGCACAACGGATCATTTGCACTGCCGCTCATAACAAAATGCCCCCAAACCTGATCAAGGAAACATTAGAAAAGCTGTCGATGTTGTCTGCCCGGTTGGACGAGTTAAAAAGATCAGATGCAAGGGCATGTGCTCTGACTGCACTAATCCGGGCTAAAGCCTGGATAGTAGATCTTGACTCAGCTGATATAGGACGTGGCTATTTGAGCATAAAGGAAGACTGGTCAGAGTTTGATAATGATGATCTTCGAGCTTTGACAAAGGAAATGCGCCCATTAGCGAGCAAATTGGCCGAAGAAACAGATCTTTCTCACTATCAGCCAGTTTATGATGCTGACAACAAACGACTTGTTGCGCCAACTTATGATGTGGAGAATTTTATCCCACCAATCCGTAAGCATACCTACGCTCCTGATGTTGACCCCTCCACCCTTATAAGTGACGAAGTTGTATTCCAGGCCCTAACTAGAATCGACTGGACCACCATTGATTTCCAGCCGCTGGATGGAGAGGAGGAGGGTGAACCAGTGTAGGATGATCCACAACCATCAAGCCAGCCTGGCGAAGAGTCATAATCCGGAGGCCGGTTTAATCTTCTACATACTCCAATACTTGCTGGAAAAAATTATCCTTTAGGGGATCAAAACGCCTTGTAATAGGCTAGTTTAAACACTTGGTCTGCTATGCCATCGTGCATATTCACTTTGCATGATACTGTTAATCCATCATGATTTATGTTATGTCTGCCTATGATCTTTAGCAGCTTTATTTGACCTGTTTCTACATATAACAAGTTGAAAGTGTCCTGGCAGTTTATCACCGGACGGGTCATAATGCCCAACATATAATCCGGGTTTATAACCAGGATGTATTGAATGACAATCAAATATGAAATACATCATACCTGTGACATTGAATCACATCATTGGCTCTCCAACTTTCTGTAGTAAGGGTGATAACCCAAATCTTGAGTACTGATAACTCCTCCCTGTTTTGCCGGTTTATAGTAAAGCCGTAACGGGTTGTAATAAACACCGGATTATTCGTATATCATACTGGCGACTTGTAGTCGAAGCCAGACCGGGTCAATCAACACCGGATTATAGTTGAATGTATACTGACGACTTATAATCGACAGAAAAAACGGGTCAATAAACACCAGATTAGTATAAAATGCCTCAAAAGAAACATCAGAAAATATTTCAGAAGAAAATATGCAAAAACTACGAGGTGTTTCATGGGCTGCCGGGCCACTGAGTTAAACAATTTTACAAAGCCTTATAAGTCCAGGGCCTTTATAAGATTGACTTGTCAAATGTTCGACGGGTCTACCAGGATTACCTGGACGGAGTGGCTTACTTAAAAAGGTAGGATAACCCGGGGTTTTAGGTGCATACACCTGGCTTCCAAGCCTGGCTTTTATAGCCTATTACAAGGTTATAGACTCTTTGTTCTTGTAGGAGCAAAGAGCCCCCTGGTAATATTTTGAGCTGTGCTCAATGGGTGCCTATGTTTGAGTTGTGCTTTGCAACAGACTCTCTTTGGCTTCCTTTTGACCTTGGGTGGCAAGCCCCCAAGTGTTTTTTATGTGTGGCCTATGAGCCAGATCAACGGGTAATTAGAACTCCGCTTTATAAACAGAAGTCCCCATGTAACCTAAAACCTTTCAAGGAATAACAGCAGAGGCCCCGCTTTAGCAGGGATTCTGGTTTATTATATCGATCATCATAATATATACATTGTCAATAATATGTACATAAGAGGAGCCTATGTCTCAGGTGTAGTAAGGCCGAAGATGAGCTATATTCCATGGCCGGCGGGCCTCCTCCTCCGATTTACGTGAGTCCTTGTGCTCTCGAACATCGATAAGGTAGTATGACCCGTTGTGCAGATTCTTGCTGACCATGAAGGGTCCTTCCCAAGGCGGGGATAACTTGTGCATATCAGTCTGATCTTGGATGAGCCGGAGCACTAGATCCCCTTCTTGAAACATTCTGGTTTTACCCCTACGACTATGATAACGACGTAGATCTTGCTGATAAATCGCCGAACGCGCCGCCGCAATATCACGCTCCTCATCTAACAGTTCAAGTGCTTCCTGACGTGCCTTCTCATTGTCAGCTTCAACATAATCTGCCACACGGGGTGAGTCATGACGGATGTCACTAGGGAGGACCGCCTCTGCTCCGTAAACCATGAAGAAAGGTGTATAACCCGTAGATCTGTTGTGCGTAGTATCGATGCTCCATAACACAGAAGGTAACTCTTCCACCCAACAACTCGGCGTCCGCTATAAAGGAACCATAACCCGGGGCTTGATGCCTCTTAGGATCTCTTGATTGGCTCTCCCCGCCTGACCATTAGATTGCAGGTGAGCCACTGATGACACGTCAAGCCGGATTTGCTCACATTGAAAAAATTCTTTCATGGCACCCTTGGCCAGATTAGTGCCATTATCAGTTATAATGCTGTGTGGAAAACCAAACCGGAAAATCACCTTTTTGATGAACTGAACCGCCGTGGCTGCATCACACTTACTAACTGGCTCTGCCTCCACCCACTTAGTGAATTTATCAACCGCCACTAGAAGGTGGGTCTTCTTATCTTTGGACCTCTTAAAAGGCCCAACCATATCCAGCCCCCAAGTTGCAAACAGCCAAGTGATTGGAATCATCCTCAATTCCTGAGCTGGAACATGAGCTTGACGTGAAAACTTCTGACAACCATCACACCTTTTTACCAAATCCTCAGCATCAGCATGAGCCATCAGCCAATAGAAACCGTGAAGAAAGGCCTTAGCTACCAGGGACTTTGAACCAGCGTGGTGACCACAATATCCTTCGTGGATCTCACGCAAAATTTCACAGCCTTCTTCAGGAGATACGCAACGCTGAAACGCCCATGTTACGCTGCAATGATGCAATTCTCCGTTGACAATGGTCATTGACTTGGATCGCCGGATTATCTGCCTGGCCAAGGTTTCATCCTCCGGTAATTCGCCCCGGTTCATATACGCCAAATATGGGACCGTCCAATTCGAGAAAACATGAAGAGATGCCACTTACTAAGCCTCCAGGTCAGGAACAGCCAAATCCTCCTCTGTAGGTAGCTTGATCGACGGGTTATGCAAAACATCCAGAAAACATTAGGTGGAACCGGTTTACGTTAGGAGCCCAAACGGCTTAAAGCGTCCGCTGCTTCGTTCTTTCGCCGGTCCACATGGTCAACCTAATAACCCTTGAAGTGACCTGCAACAATATCTACTTCTCGACGATATGCTGCCATGAGTGGGTCCTTGGAATCCCAAGTACCCGACAGTTGCTGAGCCACCAAGTCCAAGTCACCGAAACACTTAACCCGGCTTAAATTCATCTCCTTAGCCATTCGAAGACCATGGAGTAAGGCCTCATATTCAGCTGCATTCTTAGTGCAAGGGAACATTAAACAGAGAACATAACAAAACTTATCACCTCATGGGGAAGTTAACATGACTCCAGCCCCCGAGCCTTCCAATTGCCTGGATCCATCGAAATGAATAGTCCAATAAGTATGACCCAGCTTTTCTTCCGGTGCCTGTAACTCTGTCCAGTCATTGATGAAATCCACAAGTGCTTGGGACTTGATTGCGAGGCACTTATTTTTAACCCGTGAGGTCCAAGCTCAATAGCCCACTTGGCAACTCGGCCAGTTGCCTCCCTGTTCTGGATTGTATCTCCCAAAGGGGTAGAACTGACCACTGTGATGGGATGACCTTGAAAATACTGCTTGAGCTTCCGGCTTGCCATAAAAACTCCATACACCAGTTTCTGCCAATGTGGGTACCTCTGCTTAGACACAATAAGTACCTCACTGATATAATAAACCAACCATTGAACCGGATACTCCTTCCCAGCTTCCTTGCACTCCACCACAATGGCCACACTAACAGCCCGGGCATTAGCAGCCACATATAACAACAGCGGCTCTTTATCGACCGGAGCAACAAGGATAGGTGGCTCAGCTAACTGCTTTTTCAAGTCCTCAAATGCCGCATTAGCAGCCTCACTCCAGACAAAATTATCTGTCTTTTTCATCATCTGATATAGAGGGATAGCCTTCTCTCCTAATCGGCTGATAAACCGGCTCAATGCTGCAATACGACCTGCCAGATGTTGAACATCCTTAATACATGCCGGTTTAGCTAGAGACGTAATAGCTTTGATCTTTTCCGGATTAGCTTCAATGCCCCTGTTAGACACTAGAAAACCCAAGAGCTTGCCCGCTGGAACTCCAAAAACACACTTGGCTGGATTAAGCATCATCTTATAGACCCTGAGATTATCAAAAGTTTCCTTCAAGTCAGCTATCAACGTCTGCTCCTTTCTAGACTTCACCACAATACCATCCACATAAGCATGAACATTGTGCCCAATCTGATTATGAAGACAATTCTGCACGCAGCGCTGGTAAGTCACCTGGGCGCTCTTGAGCCCAAAAGGCATAGATACATAGTAGAAGGCTCCAAAGGGAGTTATAAAAGCTGTCTTCTCCTGGTCCTTAACTGCCATTTTGATCTGATTATAACCAGAATAAGCATCCAGAAAGCTCAAACACTCACAACCCACCGTAGCATCAATGATTTAATCAATACGAGGGAGAGCAAAGGGATCAGCTGGACAAGCCTTCTTCAAATCTATGTAGTCCACACACATCCACCAAGTGTCGTTCTTCTTAAGCACTAGCACCGGGTTAGCTAACCACTCAGGGTGAAAAACCTCCACAATAAACCCTGCTGCCAAGAGCCGGGCTACCTCCTCACCAATAGCCTTATGCCTTTCTTCATTGAAGTGGCGGAGAAACTGCCTGACTGGTTTAAACTTAGGATCAATATTAAGAGTGTGCTCAGCGAGTTCCCTCGGTACACCTGGCATGTCAGAAGATTTCCATGCAAAGATGTCCCAGTTCTCACGGATGAACTCGATGAGTGTGCTTTCCTATTTCGGATCCAGGTTAGAGCTGATGCTAAACTGCTTGGATGAATCGCCAGGAACAAAGTCAACCAGCTTCGTCTCATCAGCAGATTTAAACTTCAAGGCCGGATCATGCTCTGTAGTTGGCTTTTTCAAAGAAGTCATATCTGCCGGATCAACATTGTCCTTGTAGAACTTCAACTCCTCCGTTGCACAAACTGACTCAGCATAAGCCGCATCACCTTCTTCACATTCTAAAGCAATCTTACGACTCCCATGTACCATTATGGTCCCCTTATGACCTAGAATCTTGAGCTGCAGATAATCATAACAGGGCCTTGCCATGAACTTAGCGTAAGCCGACCGTCCAAACAGGGCATGATATGGGCTCTTGATTTTCACCACTTAAAAAGTCAATGTCTCTGACCTTGAATCATGATCATCTCCAAAAAACAACCTCCAGAGCTATCTTACCAACTGGATATGCCGATTTACCAGGTACCACACCATGGAAAACAGTGTTCGACAGTTTAAGATTTTTATCTGTCAACCCTATGCGACGGAAGGTTTCATAATAAAGGATATTGATACTGCTCCCTCCATCCATGAGCACCCTGGTGAACTTATACCCCCCAACCTGAGGTGCCACCACCAATGCCAGATGACCCAGGTTATCAACCCGGGGTGGATGATCCTCTCGACTCCACAAAATGGGTTGTTCAGACCAGCGGAGATAACGGGGCACTACCGGTTCAACGGAGTTCACTGCCCTTTTATGAAGCTTCTGATCGTATTTGCATAAGCTAGTGGTGAAAACATGATACTACCCACTAGTCAACTGCTTCGGATTGCTCTGGTAACCCGATTGCTGCTGCTGCTGACTCCCCTGATGATTATAACCACCCTGGTTGCCCTGACTTCCTTGATTGCCATGTCCGCTTTGGTTTCCTTGAAGTCCCGAACCAGAACTGCCTCCACCATAACCCGGCCCATGAGAAGCGCCTCCTGAACCGCCGGGCGCCCCATGATCGTATTAAAAAATATCTGAGTTTTTGAACTCCCGCATAATAAAACAATCCTTCCAAAGGTGCGTGGCTGGTCTCTCTCGTGTCCCGTGCCTTGGACAAGGCTGGTTTAATAGGCGCTCAAGATTGACACTTGATCCTGCACTCCGCGGGGGCGGTTTACCCTTACGACCCTGATTATTATTCTGCGTGTTGGTGTTAGCAACAAAATTCAAACTGTTATCTGCTTTGCGCTTACTGTTGTTTCCATGACCCGCCGGGTTATGCTGCTGCCCCTTGTTACTGCCACTCTTCTTTCCCTTCCTCGGCATTTCATCATCAGACTCGGGGTCCTTGGTACTATCAGAGTCGGCATACTTAACCAAAGCTGCCATAAGCGTTCCCATGTCATTGTAGTGAAGCTTAAGCCGTCCCAATTTCAGCTTCAAAGGCATGAACCGGTAATTAACCTCCAACGTTAAGACTATTGTATCAGCATTAATGCATTCCGATGAATACAAGTTTCTGAAACCCAGCGCACCCAATGGGTTGTCGATTCACCTTGTTCTTGGACACAGGCGGCTAAGTCCACAATTGACATGGGTTGCTTGCACGTGTCCTTGAAATTCTGAATAAACGGGCCTTTAACGCAACCCACGACCCAATGGAGTTAGCTAGCAAACTTTCCAGCCAAGTGCGAGCTGTTCCTTTCAACATCATGGTGAAGTATTTAGCACAGGCCGCATCATCCACATCCAACATCTCCATCGCCATCTCATAGCTTTCGATCCATGACTCGGGGGGGGGGGGGGTGGTAAATCGGCAGTATAATTGGGCACTTTGTGGGGTCCTTTGAAATCCTTGGGCAGCCGTACATTACGTAGAGCCGGGATGAGACACGGAACCCCCAAAGAGCTGGAGGTAACTCCTGGCTCCACCAAAGTTGTTGGACGAACCGAAGTAAGCTGACGGGCCGCGTACTGCGCCGCTAACTCAGCTTCTCGACGCGCTCTACCCTGATCCACCAAATCCTGAGCATTAGTACCACCACCTGCCGGATTATGCCCTCGAGGCGGGTTACGGTCCCGCGCACTGCTTGACACGGCCGGTTCATCAAAGTGCCTGCTGTAACTCCGACTTGGGCGGGGGGGGGGGTGGGTGGGGGTGGAATGATTCCTCTCGCGGCTGTATGAATATGCATGCTGCTGAGCCAAGGCTGTCTGAAGGAGCTCCCTAGCCCGCCGCGTCTCAACCACTATGGGGGACTCACCTTCGACTGGGAGGGCTACCAATCGTGAAGTGGCGGCGACTATGTTATCCAGGGGGTTAGAGTAATGACCCGGAGGCGTTGACACGTGATGTGATGGGATATTCTGACGAGGCGGATCCACTATGCGCGGCTGAACCGACGCCCTCGTTCTAGGCGCTTCTACCCGGTTTACCATTGGTTGGTTGCTGGTTCCTGCTCCTGGCGTGTTAAAGAGATTCCTTGGCTCATAAACCGGAGGTAGGTGGGACCGGTACCTTCTCTTCATTACATTATTTGATGCATTCTGATCAAACATAAGCCGATAAGCCTGCACACCCAACTCGGCCCGCTCTGCAGCCATCCAGGTGTTCTCGGCTGCAAGGTCTGCCTTGGCTTGAGCTATCTGATCCTTCACCTTCACGACTTTTGCGTAATGCTGATCCTGATTCACCGGGTTAACTTCAGCCGCCAGAAGTGTTGCCAAAGCGTCGAACAAATCGGACAAAACCTGAGCCGGCGATGGCGCAGGGCCTCCTGCCCCAGCTGATGTCGCTGCTGCTGAACCAGAGATCATTGCTGCTGCGGTTGTAGAATGCTGCGCTGACTGTGTACCGGCTATGAAGATTGCAACTCGGCTCGGCGGATCAAGGGGGTCCGGAATACTGTCGCCATCGGAACAGCCCCCAAACCGGCCATCTTGCAGTTGGTACAATGACTCGGTCTCTCCAGTAGATGACTCATCATCAGAGTAAACAACAGTTTCACCACCAGATACTGATCTATCCTCAGATTCCACTCCGTGGACGACTCCCACGAAGGCACGCTTCAGGGCAGGCTGAACCCGGGCAGATCTCGCACGCTGAGCCGTTTCAACGATGTCGGTACAGATGTCCAGCTCACGGCCCGGTTCGCCGATCTTGCCAATGAAGACGTGAATACCGCCAAAGGGGACCCGATATCCATACTCAATTGAACCGGCCTCGGGGCCCCAGCCTGCATCGTTGATGTAGAGCTTGCCGCGACGACTTTTGGTCATCCGGCCCACAACGTATCCCTTGAGCCCTTCAAAGCTGCCCTCTAAGAACTTGAAACCATCATGCGATAGCCCCACGGTGGGTGCCAACTGTCGTGGGATTGTCACGGCAGATGTCCTAGTGTGAGGACTTAGTCGTCGAGCCATCACAGCGTAGTTAGCTTAAAGGAGCTAAAGAGGACAACGGACGCAAGGAATTATACTGGTTTGGCCCCTTGCAGTGAAGGTAAAGCCTAGTCCAGTTATGATGGGATTGCTAGGGTTTCGATGACCAGGGAGCGAATTCGCTTTGCCTGGCTCTCGAGTTGTTGTTTCTTGTTGTTGAACCGCCGCTGGGTCATCCCTTTATATACACAGGTTGACGCCCGGCGGTTTACAGAATCCCGGCCGGCTCATAAATGTGTCCGGCTCGGTTTCTACCCTTTCCTATCTTACAACACAAGTTATACACCATATGGTGGTTTATATCTACGGGCCCTAATCCTCCCTTGGGCCCTAGGCCTTTAGATCTCTATAATAAAGCGCCATGCTCCTTGTCTTTATGGGCTTCAATATGGATAACTCCTTATGGGTATAACCCGGCCCCTCCTTGGCGGTTTATACTCAGTAGTTATATCCCCAACAGGTGGCATTTCCCTTCTTGACACCACCACTCTTCACATTGGTCTTCTTCTCCTTAGAGGCACCATCTCACTCTTTTACAAAAGTTTGCTTGAGAGGAGGAGGTCATTTTGCCTTGTTAGTCTTCTTCTTGTTCTTGGACTTGGGTACGAACCCAATCCCTTCCTTGGCCACAACTTCCTTTTTATTGCTCAAAAGGTCATTGAGGTTCTTCTCACCTTGTATGCATGTCATAAGGCCTTTCTCAAGTTGCTCCTTCAACTTTGCATTCTCCTCAACAAGATGCATATGCCCACAACAAGGGTTAGTAGCATTTGCATTATTAGTAAAAACCATATGGGGAAAAGTGGCTTTCTCCTTGGTTAGCGTCACTTGGAGTTGATTATGAGACTCTTTGAGGCTAGCATGAGCACCCTTCAAGACCTTGTGAGCCTTGTCAAGTACATCAAACTCCTCTTTGAGTCTAGCAAGATCAACCCAAAACTTGGCCTTCTCGGAATTAAGCACACGAGATACAACAAGAGCATGATCAAGATCTTTCTTTAATTTTGCATGGTCATTGTTCTATGACTCCTCAAGAGCCGGTGACCGCGCTCTTCCTCAAGCGCATTAGAGAGATCCAGTATCTCATCGGCATAGTCACGACTATGCCCCTCCATCTTAGAGATGGTTTCTTTGTGAGCCTCGATCATGTCATTGGCTTCGCCAAGTTGTTCCAAGAGAGCAGCAAAGTGCTTCTTAGATTTACCCTTAAGCTTACTCATACAAAACTCAAATTCATTTTACTCCTCATTAGACCCCTCATGTTCATTAATGCAATCCGTCAAAGAAGGATTAGTAATGATGGTAGTTTTGATGTTGGGGGTTACCTTGTTGGTGGATTTAGCGATGAGGCACTTAGCAGTGATGTTCTCATTGGGTGAGTCGAAGAGAGACACCCGTGGAGTTGTCGCAATGGCAACGGAGGCCATGGCAACTGACTCACCGTGTTCACCATCATCATCATCCTCATTGTACTCTTCTTGTGCCACCAACCCCTTGGGAGGAGTCTTCTTGGTGAAGTTGCTCTTGTTGGGGAAGGACTTGGCCTTGTATTTTCGGATGAGCTTGCCACCATTGTCTTCCCTCTTCTCATATGGGCACTCCACAACAAAGTGGCTCACATTGCCACAATTATAGTAAGTCCTCACTCGTTGCTTGCCCTTCGCTCCACTTGAGTTGTTCTTGTTGAAGTTGGGCCTCGTGTTCTTCTTGCTCCAAAATTGCCTTGAAGCGAGAGCCATGTTCTCGTGATAAGCATATTTTGTATCTACCGGATTGATCTCCTCTTCTTCCTCTTCATCCTCTTCTTCCACACTAACCTTGGCCTTCAAAGCAAGGTTGGGATTCTTAGCTCTTTGAGAATGCAACACCGCATTGTCAGCGGTCTTGTCCAAGATCCTCATTGCCACAAACTCGTCCAACACTTCACTTGAGGACAAGGTGTGGAAGTCCGGCCTTTGACGGATGACGGACGACATGGCCTTGTGGTATGGCATCACAGCCTTGAGGAACTTGCGCTTGATCCAATTGTGATCCGTATTCTTGCTCCCAAGATCTCGGAATGAGACCACGAGAGTGGTTAACCTCCGGTAAAGCTCACGAGGTTCTTCATCTTCATTCATTGCGAACTCATCGGCTTCATCTTGCACCACTTCATAGTTGGAGCGTTGAATGCTTGCGCTTCCCTTGTAAAGGGAAACAACATGGTGCCATGCTTCCTTGGCCATGGTGAAAGGTCGGAGATGTGCAAGATCTTCGGATGGAATTGCATCTTGGATGATGAAGAGAGCATTCTCATTGAATTGATGATCCACGGCTTCTCTAGGGGTGAAGTTGCTTGGGTCATGCGGATAAAAACCTTGCTCAACGATTCTCCAAAGGTTAGTATTAACATGATTTAAATGATGTTTAAAGTGATAAACCCAAGCGCCAAAATCCTCATTTTTCACAATCTTAGGAGGAGAGCCGACATGATTTAAATGAGTGAAAGGGATGGGTCCTCCATAAGTAATAGGAGGTTCCACATGGGCAAAGATGCCACTACCATTTCTACCACTAGAAAAAAGAACTTTCTCACTAGTAGCTTCCCCCTCGTCGGAGTTAGCATCCATCACCTTGTTAGTGGGATCGACCACTTCGAACGGTGCGGTGGATAATTTGAGACCATCAAGAAAGTTCTTAAGCATGCCTTTGACCTCAGCCATCATGGAGGTTTTCAATGTTTCCAAAGCCACATTGAACTCCTCACGAGAGACCGAGGTTCCCCCATCGGCCGTAGACGAGGACGGGATCACACCGGGGTGCTCCTCTTCACCGTCTACGGTGTCAACCATACTCTTCGGACGACAAAGTCCTTAATAAAGAGACAAGGCTCTGATACCAATTGAAAGGATCGATATAGTTGACTAGAGGGGGTGAATAGGAAACTAACAATTTTTAGCTCTTCTTTACCAATTTAAACTTTGCATCAAAGTAGGTTTTGTATATATGCAACTAGGTGAGAAACCTATATGATGCACCAACAACAAGTACACAAGCAAGCACAAGATGCAACACAATATAAGCTTGCGCAAGTAGAGGTACGAGATAACCAAGAGTGGAGCCGATGAAGACGAGGATGTGTTACCAAAGTTCCTTCCTTTTGAGGGGAAGTACGTCTCCGTTAGAGAGGTGTGGAGGCACAATGCTCCCCAAGAAGCCACTAGGGCCACCGTATTCTCCTCACGCCCTCACACAATGCGAGATGCCGTGATTCCACTATTGGTGCCCTTGGAGGCGGTGAGCGAACCTTTACAAACAAGGTTGGGGAAATCTCCGCAACTTAATTGGAGGCTCCCAACAACACCACAGAGCTTCGCCACAATGGAATATGGCTCCGCGGTGACCTCAACCGTCTAGGGTGCTCAAACACCCAAGAGTAACAAGATCCGCAAGGGATTAGTGGGGGAATCAAACTTCTCTTGGTGGAAGTGTAGATCGTGGCCTCCTTAACCAATCCCTAGGAAATCAACAAGTTTGATTGGCTAGAGAGAGAGAGAGAGATCGGGCGAAAATGGATCTTAGAGCAACAATGGAGCTTAGAGGTGGAAGAGGTAGTCGACTCGGAGAAGAAGACTCGCCTTTTATAGTGAAAGAACAAATCCAACCATTATCCACTAACTCAGCCCGCGACGAGCGGTACTACCGCACGATACAAGTGGTACTACCGCAAAGGCCCGCGATACTACCGCGAGGCACCACGGTACTACCGCTGGCGTAGTAGGGCCTAAGACAAGTCCTGATGCGATGAGGCAGAGAGCGGTAGAACTGCTGGCGCGGTACTACCGTGCCCCCTTGCGGTACTACTGCAAGGCAGGAATAGTCTAGGCTGGGAAGGCACAGACATAAAAAAATACATCCATGGCTACTTCCACTAAGTTTTGATCTATGAAAAAATCGGACACGGTTCTACGGCAAGCCTGGTGCGGTACTATCGCGCAGAGCGCGGATGTAAAAAATTACATCCGGCCCTACTTCCGCTTGTGCTGCTGTGCAGGCCTGAGGCCACGGTACTATCGCTTCCAAGAAGCGGTACTACCATGAGCAACTGCGGTACTACCGCGCCCATGGCCGGTACTACCGCAGGGGCCTGCGGTACTACCACCCTGAGGAGTAGTACTACCGCATGTCCCAGTTCAGCAACACTAGGAGTCCTTCATTTTGCAGTGATACCGAGAAACGGAGGTTGCTCCAAAGAGCCAAAGGAAAGGTGGTATAAAAAGGAACAGACGTGTACGTGATGATTCCACCCAAACCTTTCCAACGCCGACCCCCTCTTAATAGTACGAATTTCCTATGACTCAAATCCAGCGAAAAGAAATGAAGAGAAACGCCGTCTTCAATGAGCTTCGACGGGCACCAAATCGTCTTGTGCTTAGACATGATATATCTGAAATGCTCAATACACATGATTTGTCCGCAAAAACATTTCATCAATCACCAAAACTACTAAGGGGTAAATATGCCCTTACAACGAGCATGCCAGCAATAGGTCTATGTTTATCTTTTAATCAGGTTTGGCAATTCTAGCAGCTTCTTCACAGAAGTAAATAACATGCCCTTCTACATCTTCTTCCAAGAGATCTTTAACCATAGCAATACTAGGTTCTACTTTAATTTGTTCATCAGGTTTAGGTGTTCTAATATAGCTTTTGTTCACCACAGTTGAAACTTTAGCATGTCTCTTTATCCTAATAAGGAAAGGTGGTTTCTCAATATAAGCAGAAGGAACAACTAGATCAACATTGTAAAGTATAGTTTCTTCTTTAACTGGTACCGGTTCTTTAATTTCTTATTTAGTAAGTGGGTGATATTTAAACCACTTCTCTTTAGGGAGATCAACATGAGTAGCAAATGATTCACAAAAGGATGCTCATATCTCGGAGTCAAGTCCATATTTAGTGCTAAACTTTTGAAAAGCATCAGTATCCATAAAAGATTTCACACAATCATACTTAAGTTTAATACCTGACTCCTTACCTTCGCGTAGTTCCCAATCTTCAGAGTTGCATTTAATTCTTTCGAAAAGATCCCACCGGAATTCAATAGTCTTCTTCATAAAAGAACCAACACAAGAGTTATCAAGCGTGGTTTGATCATTATGAGAAAGCCGAGCATAAAAGTTCTGGATAATAATTTCTCTTGCGAGCTCATGATTGGGGCATGAATGTAACAATGACTTAAGCCTGCCCCAAGCTAGAGCAATACTTTCTCCTTCACGAGTCCAAAGATTATATATATAATTCCGATCACGATGAACTAGATCCATAGGATAATTTTCTGATGGAATTCCAATTTCAAATGATTCCAATTCCAAGATCCAATATCATCACATAGCCTATACCATGCCAATGATTTTCCCTTCAAAGATAAAGGGAAAACCTTTTTCATAACTTCATCTCCGGGTAAACTTGCAAGCTTGAACAGTCCACAAATTTGTCTACATATATCAAGTGCATATCGGGATGTTCGGTTCCATCTCCTGCATAAGGATTAGCTAGCAGGTTTTCTATCATACCCGAAGGAATTTCATATTCAATATTTCAGTAGGAGCAATAGGTTGAGGGGTAGCTAATTGTGGTTCCGGTCGAGGTGAAGATACCCCGAACAAACCCTCAAAGGATTGTTTTCCATAGTAACAAGTGACAATAAATTTTTCAGCACACTATATAAATGCTTCCTTACCAAACTCCACTTACCAAAGGTGCTTCAATCCCCGGCAACGGCGCCAGAAAATAGCCTTGATGACCCACAAGTATAGGGGATCAATTGTAGCTCTTTTTGATAAGTAAGAGTGTCGAATCCAATGAGGAGTAGAAGGAAATGACAAGTGGTTTTCAGCAAGGTAATGTCTGCAAGTACTAAAATTGCAAGTAGCAAAGTAGTTTGATAGCAAGATAATTTGTAACGAGCAAGTAATGATAGTAGTAACAATGGTGCAGCAAGGTAGCCAATCCTTTTGGGGCAAAGGACATGCGAAAACAGTTTCTTATGATAAGCAAAGCGTTGTTGAGGATACACGGGAATTTCATCTAGTCACTTCACCATGTTGGTTCAATTTGTGTTCGCTACTTTGATAATTTGGTATGTGGGTGGATCGGTGCTTCGGTGCTATTCTTACTTGAACAAACCTCCTACTTATGATTAAATCTCCCGGAAGCATCCACAACTACGAGAAAAGTATTAAGAATAAATTCTAACCATAGCATTAAACTTTTCGATCCAATCGGCCCCTTACGAAATAGTGCATAAACTAGGGTTTAAGCTTCTGTCACTTTCGCAACCCATCATATAATTTCTACTCCACAATGCATTACCTTAGGCCCAAATATGGTGAAGTGTCATGTAGTCGACGTTCACATGACACCACTAAGGGAATCACAACATACATACTATCAAAATATCGAACACATATAAATTCACATGATTACTTGCAACATGATTTCTCCCGTGACCTCAAGAACAAAAGTAACTACTCAAAAATGATAATCATGCTCAATATTAGAGGGGTATTAAATAGCATATTGGATCTGAACATATAACTTCCACCAAATAAATCATATAGTAATCAACTACAAGATGTAATCAACACTACTAGCCACCCACAAGCACCAATCTATAGTTCTGGTAACAAGATTGAACACAAGAGATGAACTAGGGTTTGAGAGGAGATAGTGCTATTGAAGATGTTGATGGATATTTCCATCCCCGAGATGGGAGAGTTGTTGGTGATGATGATGACGATGATTTCCCCCTCCGAGAGGGAAGTTCCCCCGGCGAAATCGCTCCACCGGAGGGCAAAAGTGCTCCTGCCCAAGTTCCGCCTCGAGAGGACGACGCTCTATCCCGAAAGTCCTCGCTTTATTTTTCTAGGTTAAAATGACTTATATACCAGAAGATGGGCACCGGAGGTGGGCCTGGGTTAGCACAACCCACCAGGGCGCGCCCATGTGGGTTGTGCCCACCTAGTGAGCCCCCTCTGGTAGTTATTTGCTCCAATATTCTTCATATATTTGATTAAAAAAATCTCCATGAAGTTTTATCTTGTTTGGAGTTGTGCTGAATAGGTGGCCTGCCGTAGCTTTTCTAGGTCTAGATTTCCAACTGTCGAAATTCTCCCTCTTTGTGTAAACCTTGCATATTATGAGAGAAAAGGCATTAGAATTACTCCAAAAAGCATTATTATGGATAAAACATCATAAATAAAAGTAAGAAAACATGATGCAAAATGGACATATCAGGCTCGACCGGCCACATGATGACACAGATGTCCTTCAAGGCCATCTTGGACATCCGATGCATCTCCATCAGCTACTTCATTTGATCGCTGACGATGGGCGGACGCTCGGAGTCCGGAAACTGTGACTAGAAGAGCCGTTGCATGAAGTCCTACTCAAGGGAGGCATAGTGCCTCATCGCGGCCACAACATTCTTCGGCAGTTTGATGAAGATGCCTGCGGAGTGCCAAACTCTCGTCAGCAGGGTGAACCTATTGCCTCCAAACACACTCTGCAGTAAGTATTTCTGCCATTGGCAATTTGCGCAGCTTGCCGAAGCTCCTCCCGGATGCCTCATGCATTAGTCCTCGCCTCCTGGAGCTCCTTCTCCGCCTTGGATAGATAGGAGGATTGCTCCTCCCGCCCCTTCTCAAGGGCCTCAAGCTTCTCGGCAGCATCTTGGAGCTCCACCTGAACGTCGGTTACCTGAGCCTCATGTTGCTCAGCAGCAAGCTTGGCCCGCTCAAGCTCGGACACCGCCTTCTTAGCGGCTGTCTTCTTCTCGGTCGCCTTAACCCCGGCCTTCTTCAGGGCCTCCCTCAAGCCTTGAACCTCAGCGGCAGCAGCTGCAAGATCATCACGATAAAGGATTAGTAAACAGTCTGACCTATCGATATCCGACAAATACAAATCTTCTCATAGGGCTTACTTTGCGCCTCGTTAAGATGTTTGTTGACAAGGTCAAGCTCTCGATCGGAAAGCTTAAGCTTCTGATCCATCTCCTCTAATGTCGTGGCATTAGAAGCCGCGGCCACGGAAGATGCCTGCGTCAGCAAAAGAAATGTCGACATTATTATTCAACCTATTGTATTTGATCCTCTACAGGCCTCTCCGAGGTCCTGGCAGAGTCTTAGGGGATGCTATGTATACAACCTACACAAACTAACAGTTACAACCACATTATGAGGAAAGATCATTACTTGACATACCTCAAAGCCTGTTGGAAGGCCATGGACAGGGTCGTTCAGTTTGAATTGGACGGAACGAACACTCTGCATAACTGCACTCATTAGAGTGCGGTGCCCATCAATGATGATGGAGTTGTTCAACAGCTCCTCCAACATGTCTGGCCAGCCAGTTGCCGCCCGTGAGGACGTGTTCGGCGCTGGCGTTGGCTCCCAGGCCCCTTCCCCGATAGGAGAGCCAGTGCTGTCGAAGGCCTTGGGGGCTCAGGAGCGGTCGACGGTTGGGTCTGATGGTCCAGACCCCTTTCACCCGTCAGCTAGGAGGGACACTCCCTCCTGGTCTTCGGTGACCAAGGTGTTTACCTCGGTCATTATGATGACCACCCCCCCTTTGTGTTCGGGGGAGGAGTCCTTTGGGACCGCACATCCTCAACCTCTTCAGGGATCAGAGGCGTGCGATGCGCCATGGACCAATTTTCCACCAGTTCAGCGGGTGGAGATGTCCCCTCCGGAGTCTGCTCGATGGAGTGTTCACATGGGGGACTGCAACTCGGAGGGGCTAACCTTCAACTAAAGCAAATTAAGGAAAACAAGATAGCTAAAAAAGACAATGCCTTACCTGTTGGCCGGGGGCTTAACCCTGGGTTCCTTCTCCAGAACCTTCTCGGACACTTCGGACTCCTTGTCAGAGTCTGAACTGTCGGACAGAACTAGCTTGGGCTTGCATTGTCTCTTCGGGGCCGGAGAAGGTTGGGCCTCCACGCCGTCCTCGGACACTACCCTCTTCTTGGAGTGCAAGGAGGCACTTTCCTCCACGTCCTCATCCTTGCCCCCATCCTGCATGGATGAGGCCGCAGTGTCTCCGGACCGACTGCCCAGACGAACCCTGCGTTGGAAGCCTCCCTGGCCTTCGGCACTTCTTTCTTCTTTCCCTTCTTGGCAGATGCCTTGTAGGGCACCACAACCAGCAGCTTCTCCAGCTGCTCTGATCGGGACCCTTCTGGCAGGGGTGTCGGGCCGCTGATCTTCTTGGCCTTGGCGAGCCAACCCTGCAAAAATTCACATAAAAGGTTTGACCGAATCAAACGTTGTGTGAATATCCGAACACCCCTCGAAGAAAAATGCCGCTCACCTACCTTGGGATGTTCGCGGTGTAGAGGCCGATGTCCTTTCCCTCGACTGGCCACTCCTTCTGGGGCTGGAATAGTTGGCCCCATATCTTGTCAGGAGTCATGTCATAGAGGTGTCGCATGGTGGTCGGATTCTCGGTCATACTCCCACATGGGCTTGGCCCTCTCCTAGCAAGGGAGGAGCCGGCGGTGGAGCATGATCTGGACCATGTCGACCAGCTTCACACCAGTCTCTCTTATGTTGTCACCGCGCTTCTGCAGCGCTTTCATGTCGGCAACACACCCTTGGTCCGGGCTCTTGGTGGTCCAGGAGGTCAATCTAGTAGGGGGTCCGGACCTGAATGCGAGGGCTGCTCCCCACGCGGCCTCCCTCGGCAAGGTGATGTACAACCACTCCTTCTGCCACATTCGGACGGTGTCGACGAAGTGGCCGTCTGGCCACCGGACCCGCATCAGTTTACTAATCATGGCCCCTCCGCAGTCCGCATGCTCGCCGCCGACCACCTTGGGCTTGACATTGAACACCTACAGCCGTAAAGCCAAGTGCGGCTGGACTCGGAGGAGCGCTTCATAGACGACAATGAAGGTCAAAATGTGGAGGACGGAGTTGGGGGCTAGATTGTGAAAATCCAGCCCGTAAAAGAACATCAGCCCCCGCATGAACGGGTGCATGGGAAATCCGAGCCCCCGAAGGAAATGGGGGATAAACATGACCCTCTCGCCTGGCTGGGGCTTGGGGATGATTTGGCCCTCTTCAGGGGCCCGATGAGCGACATTGGCCGGCAAGTAGCCGGCCTCCTTCACCTTCAGAATGTCCCCGTTGGTGACGGAGGAGGCCTCCCACTTCACATTGGCACCAGATCCGACCATGGTCGAAGGAGGTGAGGTGGGATTCACTATGGGAGCAAAGAGAAAGGGCGCTAGAGATCTGAATGTCTGCGTGAACGGAAGGTGGAAGAGGGCGTGGGATGTAGACTGTAGCAGTCCCCCTTTGTATATTATTGGCAGGCCAGGGATTTCTTTTTCCGCAATGTTGGATTCTCCACTTCCCGATATCTCTGCAACATTATGAGCGAGGAGGGGAATCGAAATATTTAACCATATCCCTCGAAAAGCTGGACATGGTCTTCACCTTGAGGGGACGTGTCAAACATGGCACCAGCCTTGAGCCGCACTTCAACAAATAATAACTGCTTGGTGTTATGGCCGGAAGCAACTCTTCATTGAAAGAGAAAAGGTTGTAAGATAAATGCACTATTTGTGCTTGAGTGATTTTTTTATTATTACCTTCAATGTTAAGTAAAACTATCGTTTCAGATTCCGGAAATCACTTGGTTCTGAATAGGGGAGAAACATACTGAGGAATTCGCCCCGCAAGCCGAATACTGGTAGGATGAATGGATACCGGATACAAGTCTTCATGTTGGAGGCAAGTTCGAGGGCTACTGAGGGAGTCGTGGACTAAGGGGTCCTCGGGGCGACAACCCATTGTACATGGGCCGGACTTGTGGAGCCGTATATTGATAGGACATGTATGAAGCCGTGGTGTGCCCTCCAAGTTAAGAAGGCGCATGATC
Source organism: Triticum monococcum (assembly GCA_034509565.1). Lineage (NCBI taxonomy): Eukaryota > Viridiplantae > Streptophyta > Magnoliopsida > Poales > Poaceae > Triticum > Triticum monococcum. Next base: position 548,990,903 of record CM067843.1, on the reverse strand, counting down.
GATTCAAACCCTTATTGTAATCTATCTTCGGCAACCCTAACCCTACCAGTGTCTATATAAACCGAGGGTTTTTAGTCTTTAGGGCAAGAGCAATATAAATAACCTCATAGCCTTAGGGTTTAGCTCATATAGATCTCGAGGTAGATCAACTCTGTAAACTACATCATACATCCAATAAATCAAGCACGACATAGGGTATTACCTCTCCGAGAGGGCCTGAACCTGGGTAAACACTGTGTTCGTCGTGCCTTTTTTCCCCATTGATCCTAGATCTACAACTCAGGACCCCCTACCCCGAGGTCTGCCGGTTTTGACACCGACACCGACCTTCTCTCTAGCAATTAAACACTTAGCAATGAATAGCGCAAATAATGCACAGAAGGGAACTACAAACTAGTGGTAGTGACACTCGTCACACCCCTCTCATCTCCCACTGACAGAGTACAATAAAAGTCCTCAAACTCTGCAGGCCTAGGCTCTCTTATTTCCTCGTGATACGTCTCCAACGTATCTATACTTTTTGATTGTTCCATGCTATTATATTATCTGTCTTGGAAGTTTTATATGCATTAATATGCTATTTTATATTATTTTTGGGACTAACCTATTAACCTAGAGCCCAGTGCTAGTTTCTGTTTTTCCTTGTTTTAGAGTTTCGCAGAAAAGGAATAGCAAATGGAGTCCAAACGGAATAAAAATTTCGCGATGATTTTTCTTGGACTAGAAGACATCCAAAGGACTTGGAGAGAGGACTTGGAGTGCAAGTCAGGGAAGCCACGAGGCAACCGCAAGGACGAAGGGAATGCCCAGGGGGTAGGGTGCGCCCCCACCCTTGTGGGCCCCTCGTGACTCCATCGACCTAATTCTTTCACCTATATATACTCGTATACCCCAAAAACATCAGGGGAAGCAACAAAAACACTTTTCCACCGCCGCAACCTTCTGTACCTGTGAGATCCCATCTAGGGGCCTTTTCCGGCGTCCTGCCGGAGGGGGATTCTATCACGGAGGGCTTCTACATCAACACCATTGCCCTTCCGATGAAGCGTGAGTAGTTTACGTCAGACCTGCGGGTCCATAGCTAGTAGCTAGATGGCTTTCTCTCTCTCTCTCTCTCTCTCTCTCTCTCTTTGATTCTCAATACCATGTTCTCCTCGATGTTCTTGGAGACCTATTCGATGTAATAATTTTTTGCGGTGTGTTTGCCGAGATCCAATGAATTGTGGATTTATGATCAGCTTATCTATGAATATTATCTGAATCTCCTCTGAATTCTTATATGCATGATTTGATATCCTTGCAAGTCTCTTCGAACTGTCGATTTGGTTTGGCCAACTAGATTTGTTTTTCTTGCAATGGGAGAAGTGCTTAGCTTTGGGTTCAATCTTGCGGTGTCCTTTCCCAGTGACAGTAGGGGCAGCAAGGCACGTATTGTATTGTTGCCATCGAGGATAAAAAGATGGGGTTTTCATCATATTGCTTGAGTTAATTCCTCTACTTCATGTCGTCTTGCTTAAAGTGTTACTCCGTTCTTTATGAACTTAATACTCTAGATGCATGCTGGATTGCGGTTGATGTGTGGAGTAATAGTAGTAGATGCAGAATCGTTTCGGTCTACTTGACACGGACGTGATGCCTATATTCATGATCATTGCCTTACATATCGTCATAACCTTGCGCTTTTCTATCAATTGCTCGGCAGTAATTTGTTCACCCACCGTAATATTTTCTATATTGAGAGAAGCCTCTAGTGAAACCTATGCCCCGGGGTCTATTTTCCATCATATAAGTTTCCGATCTACAATATTAGTTTCTGATTTACTCTTTTTGCAATCTTTTACTTTCCGATCTATAAACCAAAAAAATACCAAAAGTATTTACTTTACCATTTATCTATCTATATCAGATCTCATGTTTGCGAGTAACTGTGAAGGGATTGACAACCCCTTTTTCACGTTGGGTGCAAGTTGTTTGATTATTTGTTCAGGTATTCGGTGACTTGTTCGTTGTCTCCTACTGGATTGATACCTTGGTTCTCAAAACTGAGGGAAATACTTACTCTACTTTGTTGCATCACCCTTCCATCTTCAAGGGAAAAACCAACACAAGCTCAAGAAGTAGCAGCACTTCACTCCCCGGCAACGATGCTAGAAAAGAGCCTTGATGACCCACAAGTATAGGGGATCAATCATAGTCCTTTTGATAAGTAAGAGTGTCGAACCCAACAAGGAGTAGAAGAAAATGACATGTGGTTTGGCAAGAAACCAAAGCAGTCGTTTCTTAAAGTTTGGGATTGCGATGCTTATGTGAAAAATTTCAAACTGATAAGCTCGAACCCAAATCGGAGAAGTGTGTCTTCATAGGATACCCAAAAGTAACTGTTGGTTACACCTTCTATCACATGTCCGAATGCCAGATATTTGTTGCTAAAAATGGATCATTTCTAGATAAAGAGTTTCTCTCGAAAGAAGTGAGTGGGAGGAAAGTAGAACTTTATGAGGTAATTGTACCTTCTCCCGAATTGGAAAGTAGTTTATCATAGAAATTAGTTCATGTGATTCCTACACCAATTAGTGAGGAAGCTAATGATAATGATCATGAAAGTTCAGATCAAGTTAATACAGAACCTCGTAGGTCTTCCAGAGTACAGTCCACACCAGAGTGGTATGGTAATCCAGTTCTGGAAGTCATGTTACTAGACCATGGTGAACCTACAAAGTATGATGAAGCGACGATGAGCCCAGATTCAGTGAAATAGCTTGAGGCCATGAAATCTGAGACAGGATCCATGTATGAGAACAAAGTGTGGACTTAGGTGGACTTGCCCGATGATCGGCAAGCAATTAAGGATAAATGGATCTTCAAGAGGAAGACGGACGCTGATAGTAGTGTTGCTATCTACAAAGCTCGAATAGTCGCAAAAGGTTTTCGACAAGTTCAAGGTGTTGACTACAATGAGATTTTCTCACTTGTGTCGATGCTTAAAAGTCTGTCCGAATCATGTTAGCAATTGCGACATTTTATGAAATTTGGCAAATGGATGCCAAACCTGCATTCCTTAATCTATTTCTTAAAGAAGAGTTGTATATGATGCCACCAGAAGGTTTTATCGATCCTAAAGGTGTTAATAAAATATGCAAGCTCCACCGATCCATCTATGGACTGGTGCAAGCATCTCGGAGTTGGAATATACGCTTTGATAAGTTGATCAAAGCATTTAGTTTTATACGGACATGTAGTGAAGCCTGTATTTACAAGAAAGTGAGTCGGAGCACTACAACCTTTCTGATAAGTATATGTGTATGCCATATTGTTGATCGGAAATGATGTAGAATTTTCTAGAAAGCATAAAGGAGTGTTTGAAAGGAGTTTTTCAAAGAAAGACCTCCGTGAAGCTGCTTACATATTGAGCATCAAGATCTATAGAGATAGATCAAGACACTTGATAAGTTTTTTCAATAAGTACATACCTTGACAAGATTTTGAAGTAGTTCAAAATGGAACAGTCAAAGAAGGAGTTCTTGACCGTGTTACAAGGTGTGAAGTTGAGTAAAGACTCAAAACCCGACCACGACAGAAAATAGAAAGAGAATGAAAATTCCCTCCCTATGCCTCAGTCATAGGTTCTATGAAGCATGCTATGCTGTATACCAGACCTATTGTGAACCTCACCATGAGTTTGGCAAGAGGGTACAATAGTGATCCAGGAGTGGATCACTGGACAACGGTCAAAAATATCCTTAGTGGAATAAGGAAATGTTTCTCGGTTATGGAGCTGACAAAGAGTTCGTCGTAAAGAGTTACGTCGATGCAAGCTTCGACACCAATCTGGATGACTCTAAGTCTCGATCAAGATACATATTGAAAGTGGGAGCAATTAGCTAGAGTGAAAGCATTGTAGACATAGAAAATTTGCAAAATACATACGGCTCTGAATGTGACAGAACCATTGACTAAGCTTCCTTCAGAAGCAAAACATGATCACACCTTAGTACTCCTTGGGTGTTAATCACATAACGATGTGAACTAGATTATTGACTCTAGTAAAACCCTTTGGGTATTAGTCACATGGTGATGTGAACTAATCACATAGTGATGTGAACTATCGGTGTTAAATCACATGGCGATGTGAACTAGATTATTGAATCTAGTGCAAGTGGGAGACTAAAGGAAATATGCCCTAGAGGCAATAATAAAGTTGTTATTTATATTTCCTTATATCATGATAAATGTTTATTATTCATGCTAGAATTGAATTAACCGAAAACTTAGTACACGTGTGAATGCCTAGACAAACAGAGTGTCCCTAGTATGCCTCTGAAGGAAATATGCCCTAGAGGCAATAATAAAGTTGTTAGTTATATTTCCTTATATCATGATAAATGTTTATTATTCATGCTAGAATTATATTAACCGGAAACTTAGTACATGTGTGAATACATAGACAAACAGGGTGTCACTAGTATGCCTCTACTTGACTAGCTCGTTAATCAAAGATGGTTATGTTTCCTAACCATAGACATGAGTTGTCATTTGATTAACGGGATCACATCATTAGAGAATGATGTGTTTGACTTGACCCATCCGTTAGCTTAGCATGATGATCGTTTAGTTTGTTGCTATTGCTTTCTTTATAACTTATACATGTTCCTATGACAATGAGATTATGCAACTCCCGAATACCGGAGGAACACTTAGTGTGCTATCAAACGTCACAACGTAACTGGGTGATTATAAAGATGCTCTACAGGTGCCTCTGATGGCGTTTGTTGAGTTGGCATAGATCGAGATTATGATTTGTCACTCTGATTGTCGGAGAGGTATCTCTGGGCCCTCTCGGTAATGCACATCACTATAAACCTTGCAAGCAATGTGACTGATGAGTCATGTCTACATAGTTCTCGAACCCGTAGGGTCCGCACGCTTAACATTCGATGATGATTTGTATTATGAGTTATGTGATTTGATGTACCAAAGGTTGTTCGGAGTCCCGGATGAGATCACGGATATGACGAGGAGTCTCGAAATGGTCGATACATAAACATTGATATATTGGAAGGTTATATTCAGACATCGGAAAGGTTCTGAAGTGTATCGGGTATTTCTCGGAGTACCGGGAGGTTCCCGGAACCCCCCGGCGAGTCTATGGGCATTATTGGGCCATAGTGGAGAAAGAGGGCAACAATCAAGGTGTGGGGCACGCCCCCTAGGCCCAAACTGAATTGGTTTAGGGTTAGGGGGCAGGCCCCCTCTTTCCTTGTCCCCTCCTCCTCTTTCCGCCTTCCCCTAGAAGGAATAGGAAAGGGGGGGCAAACCTACTTGGAGTAGGATTGCCCCCCTTGGCGCACGCCTCCTCCTAGGTTGGCCTCCTCCTCCCTCCCTCCTTTATATACATGGGGAGGGGACACCCCAAAGACACTCCAGGATTTGTCTTAGCCATGTTGCAGTCTACGAGGGTACGTAGACACACTCTCCCCTCTCATTGCTATGCATCACCTAGATGGATCTTGAGTGTGCGTAGGAATTTTTTTGAAATTACTGCGTTCCCCAACATATATAGACGAAAGAATTAGGTCGGTGGAGTCACGAGGGCCCTCAAGGGTGGGGGCGCGCCCTCCGCCCTACCCCTGGGCGTGCCCTCCGTCCTTGTGGCCGCCTCGTGGCTCCTCCGACTTCATCTCCAAGTCTCCTAGTTGTCTTTTGGTCCAAGAAAAATCATCGCGAATTTTTATTCCGTTTGGACTCTGTTTGGTATTACTTTTATGCGAGACTCAAAAAGAGGAAAAAACAGGGAAAAACAGGAACTGGCACCGGGCTCTAGGTTAATAGGTTAGTCCCGAAAATAATGTAAAATAGCATATTAATGCATATAAAACATCTTGGTATGCTGACTATGCTGCTATTAAATATCTTGGTATGCTGACTATGCTAATTACATTGTTGCTAAATATTTGCCACCTAGCTTTACATATCAACAAAATAAAAAATTCTTCTAAGATTTAAGACATTACTTTTGGGATGACCCACATCTTTATAAAGAAGGAGTAGATGGTATTATTAGACGTTGTGTACCTGAGCATGAACGGACAAATCCTAGAGAAATGTTACTCTGAGGCTTATGGAGGGCATCATGCTTGAGATTGAACTGCTCACAAGGTATTGCAGTCTTGATTTTATTGGGCTACTCTCTTCAAGGATGCTTGTAAGTATGTCTCATCTTGTGATGAATGTCAAAGAATAGGTAATATCGGTAAGCGTCAAGAAATGCCTATGAATTATTCACTTGCTGTTGAACCTTTTTATCTTTGGGTATTTGACTACATGGGACCTTTTCCTTCCACTAGATTTTGGTTGCTGTTGATTATGTTACTAAATGGGTAGAAGCTATTCCAACTAGTAGTGTTGATCACAACACCTCTATTAAAATGCTTAAGGAAGTTATTTTGCCAACGTTTGGAGTCCCTAGATATTTAATGACTGATGGTGGTTCACATTTTATTCATGGTGCTTTCCGTAAAATGCGTGTCAAGTATCATGTTAACCATAGAATTGCATCACCCTATCATCCTCAATCTAGTGGTCAAGTTGAACTTAGCAATAGTGAAATAAAATTAATTTTGCAAAAGACTGTCAATAGGTCCAGGAAGAATTGGTCTAAGAAATTAGATGATGCACTTTGGGCCTATAGAACAGCTTATAAAAACCCTATGGGTATGTCTCCTTATGAAATGGTTTATGGAAAAGCTTGTCATTTGCCTCTTGAGTTAGAACATAAAGCATATTGGGCAGTTAAAGAACTCAATTATGATTTCAAACTTGCTGGTGAAAAGTGGTTACTTGATATAAGCTCATTGGATGAATGGAGAACCCAGGCCTAAGAAAATGCAAAGTTATTTAAAGAAAAAGTTAAAAGATGGCATGATAAAAGAATTAAGAAACGTGCGTTTAAAGTTCGAGAATATGTTCTTTTATACAACTCTTGTTTTCGATTTTTTGCAGGGAAGCTCCTCTCGAAATGGGAAGTCCCCTATGTCATCGAGGAGGTTTACCGGTCTAGAGCCGTCAAAATAAATAATTTCAAAGGCACTAACCCAAAGGTTGTCAATGGGCAATGAATAAAGCATCATATCTCAGGTATGCCTATTAATGTTGAAAGTAATATTATTCAAACTTTGACATTGGAAGAACACATAAAAGAGTCCTTCCAAAACACTCCAGAATCGTGAAAAGAAGGAGATACGTGATATGGTGTAAATGGACTCCGAAAAATCTGCAAAATATTTTTTATCAGTTTTGGAATATTTTAAAATTTTGGAAATAAAGAAACTCCCAGGAAGCGTACCCTGGTGGGCACAAGACACCAGAGCCTGGCGCGCCCAGGTGGGTTGTACCCACCTGGGACACCTCCCGTACTCCATTTTTCTTCCATATACTTGCCCTGCAAGATTAAAAATCTTTATATACTTACCGAACCTGTTAACCACCGTATCACGGAGGAGTCCTCTGTTCCCTTTTCTTGCTGTTTTCTGACAGATCTGTTGGGCCACTGGCATGGAAATCCGAGGACAAGATCTCTCCTTCACCACCACCATTATCTTCTTCACCACCAAAATGGGAATTGAGTATCGGGTATGGGCACTCCCCTTAGCGCTTCCGCCAAGCTTGGGGGAGGTGCCCCGGTATTGTATCACCCCACTACCCTTTTGCTTTTATTTATCTTAGTTAAATCTTTTGCTTTTAGGTGAAACAAAGTTTAGTTTGATCGTGTCTTATTTGAAAGTTTTCTTAGTGACCTATCCAAGGTTGTCAGAACCGCGACTCTGTTATACGATTCTACGACTTTATGATCCAAACTAACCCTTATGATTCTATGATTTTAGTTCACAGAATCTACGTTTCTATGATCCTGATAGTGAAGATTCTATGATTTGCAATCCTACCATCGGAGCTCCGATCCGATTCAAAATAATGATTCTGACAACCTTGGATCTATCATTATAATTGTGTGCAAGTTATATAATAAAGTTTAGTATGAGTTTTTTCTTTCTCTACTTTCATGTTGCAAATAAAGAAAAGAAATAAAAAGAAAGAAAAATAGGAAGGAAATAAATGAAGAAAGGAAATAAATAACAAAAATATTATATACTAATCTTATGGTAAGTGATAGCACCACATAAGGAAAATTATAAGTAAGAAAATTTTATTAGAGATTGACAAACATAGCATTAGTCAATGATGCAACTCATGAAAGAATTAATAAGGGAAGAGAAGATTCACATATAAGATCCTAGAAATCTTTTATTATTGTGAGCCCTCATCAAAATATTATATGCCAAAATTGTTGATGTTGGACAAGGAAGACAACCTAATGGTTTATGTTTGTTTATATTCACATAGAAGTCATATTGTCATAGATCCTTTAACATGTGATGCTTGCCCCTATCTTTGCTAGCCAAAAATTCTGTACTAAGTAGAGATACTACTTGTGAATCCAAAAACCCTTAGACCCAAATCTTTTTCAAGTGTCCACCATACCTACCTAGGGATTTAGCAAGATCCCTCAAGTAAGTTGTCATCGGAGCAAAAAAGAAATAAAAATTGCTTCTAAAAGTGTGAGATCATTTAATCTAAGAGAAAATTTAGCGTTGTACGAACTTGGGTGACAAAGAATAAAAGCGAAAAACTGCATAATAAAGGTTGTCATCTTAAGGGGCAATACAACGTGACATTCTCTTGCACTAACGGATTGAGCATGCAAACAAATAAACGCATGGCAACCTCTGCTTCCTCTGCGAAGGGCTTATCCTTTACGTTTATGCAAAGAGTCAAAGTTTTCCTTCTATTCCTTTTTATTTTCTTTTTGGCAAGCATCATGTGGCGAGGAAATATCTAGGCACATATGTCCAGTTGAATATAGACAACATGAGTTATTATTCTTGACATCACCCTTGAGGTGAGCATGTTGGGAGGCAAAACTATAAGCCCTTATCTTTCTATGTGTCCGGTTGAAACATTCTGTTCATGGGTACAAGGTGAGCGTTAGCACTCATAGAAGACTATATGATGGTAGAGTATGTGGACTTTCTTTAAAGTCTCCGACACATGACTCTTCCTGAAAAGATGATGAATTGTACTTGCAAAGTTGACTAAGAACATAGTTTGTTGGTTTCTAATAGAGTTTTTGCTTTATACTTCTATTATGTGATGAACTATTATTTAGTCATGGGAAGTATATGATAAAAGTCCTATGTATAATTTTTTTGCTGTCATAATAATCAACATTATGCGTCTATGTTCGTATTTTGTTTTTATCGACACCTCTCTCTCAAAGCATGTGGACATGTTTTTCGATTGCAGTTTTCGCTTGAGGACAAGCGAGGTCTAAGCCTGGGGGAGTTGATACGTCCATTTTGCATCTAGTTTTATTACAATTATTTATAATGTTTTATCCATAATAATGGTTTTTGGAGTAATTCTAATGCCTTCTCTCTCACAATTTGCATGGAACACACAAAGAGGGAGAATTCCGGTAGCTAGAAATCTGGACCTGGAAAAGCTATGTCAGGCTACCTATTCTGCACAACTCCAAACAAGCTGAAACTTCACGAGGATTTTTTGATGGAATATATAATAACTATTGGAGCCAATAAGTACTAGAGGGGGGGCGGCCACCAGGTGGGCACAAGCCACACTAATGCTGTAGCGACCCGACCCGAATGGATCAAGTCTACTGTGCTCCGGTGTCATCCCTGGATCAGTAATGCTGACACCACACGGTGCATCGAAGGATTTATAGCAGAGTGGCAATCACACACTTATTACATCGATGTCTCCGAAGAGAACCTATTACAATAATATGGCTTAAGGCCATCTAATATCGATAACTGCGGAAGACTTGGAAGATAAATGAGTCCATCAACTCCAACGGCATCACTCAGTATAGAACCACGACCTAAAAGCACCTTAATCGTTGTCTGAAAAGTCTGCAACATTAACGTTGCAGCCCGAAACGGGTCAGCACATGGAATATGCTGGCAAGGTAACACATATAGAGTAATGGAATGAACAGCTATACTATATGCATATTTGGCTGGTGGAAAGCTTTATGGTTACTGTTTTGTGTAAGGCCAGTTTTTCCCTACTGCAAAGGAATAAATTTATTTAACTATCATGGTGGTTGTTAAACATTGAGAATGGTTGACAGCATCCTCAATCCCAATTAAAAGTAATCATTAAAACCCAACAATATTAATTAGAAGTAACATGATGAGATTCACAGGATATTCAAGTACTAGATACTCAAGGTTGTCCATAACCGGGGACACGGCTAATCATGATTAGTTTATTACACTCTGCAGAGGTTTGCGCACTTTTCCCCCCAAGACTCGATCGCCTCCGTTGGATTTCTCGCACTACTGCTGTTGAGAAACGGATGACCGAGACACAGTCTTTCAGAAGCGCTAGCACCTTACGATGGAGTAGACCGTACCACCTACATCCCCTACATCTGCTAGTCTACCCCTATAAGAGTTCGCACGAATTAGTCAACTATGCCAGAGCCCATATTGGCTTGTGGCTGCACACGTAAGTATTTAGCATGAAGGATCTTATGATCCCTTTGAGCCTGGGTGGCGGTCCATAAAAAAATAGGCAAGTCCTGATAGACATCAGGTGCCTCAATCCACCCAGATGTGTGTTTAAGTTGCCACCTTAGATAAACCATTAAAATTATCAATCTCACATCTGTCATGGATATCACTCACCCAATCCACGTCTACTAGCATAGCATAGCATAATAAGCAAACGTAGAGGTAACTCCCAAAGGTTTCATAATAAACAGGTAATAGGTACTACCTCATCTACTTCCCATCCCACAATTTAATTAGATCCTAATCGTGCAATGTGTGAGGACGGATCTAATGCAATAAAACTGGGTTGTAGAAAAGGTATGATCAAAGTGTTACTTGCCTTGCTGATGATCCGCGAGTCCTAGAGATTCGAAGTAACAGGCGGCGCAATTCGGGTAATCTATCGCAGACAAACAACAAGCATACAATAATTACTCATCTAATGCACAGGTAAAACTCGAACAAGAGATCGAACCAGAAAGTTCAACTTAAGAACTCCGGTTGCAAAGAAAGAAAGAACCGAACAAAGAAACCGAAAACAAACGGCGGAAGAAAACAACTCGGTTCTAGCAAGTTGAAACTAGGTCAAATTTTACCGTAGCAAAAACTTAGTTTAAGTTGATTAGTCGGAACGGCGGTTCCGAAATGAAACTCCAGGCCCTTGAATCACCTGATTCCGATAAACGAGTGAGAAGATAGACTAGAACGAAGATAGGATCTGAGATCGCGATCGCGGAATAAATCCGACGAAAAGAAAAAGAAGAACGGTTAAACGAACGGATGTTCGTTAACCTAGAAGAATCCGGTGATCACGTTCGTTAGGACGAACGGTCCGGCGAACGGTCGCTAGGCAACTAAATCGGAAAAGAAAACGAATCCGGTCTAGGGTTTCGGAAAAGAAAACCGAAACAAAGAACCGATCTAGAAAACCGGAACGGTTTAGAGAAGAAAAGAATCGGAAAGATTTAGAAGAAAACCGATCCGAGGAAAAGAAAGAGAGACGCGGTGCGGGGCTACCTCCGGCGAGGGACCCCGGCGGCGGCGAGCAAGGGCGGCGGTGACGCAGGGCGGCGGCGCGTGACGCAGGGCGCGGTGGTGGCTTGAGGTTTGATGTGAGTTTAGAGGGGGGTGCTTGGGTATTTATATAGGTGAGGGGAGAGGTAACTTGGGGTAGGGGGCAAGAAATAGAGTAGGAAAAGGAAAAGGAAAGGAGTCCTAAAAAACCGCAAACGGAGTCCTAGTGGGACTCCTAGGCGGCGGCAGCGGCTCCATGGCCTGGGCGCGCGCGCGAGGGGAGGGACTTGGCCCTGGCCGGCGGCTTGGCTTGGGCCTTGGCCCAAGGCGCTGCAGTTTTTTTAAACGGTTTCGCGCGCAGAAAAAAAAACAGAATAGAGATCTAAACGAACTCCAAAATTTCTAACGTAAATTTTCCCCGACTCCTAAAAACGAGTCGAACAAAATGAACTTTTCTCCGGGCCTAGAATGCAATTTTTGAAAATGCGCATTTTTCCCTATCCAAATAAAAGGCAAATAAAACTCCGACAAATCCAATGATCCTCTTTCTTCAAAATTTGAGAAGAACTCAAATATGAAAATAACGAAATCTCCAACTCTCTCCAAGGGTCCTTGAGTTGCGTGAAATTTCTAGGATCGACAAAATGCAAGAAAATATGATATGCATGATGATCTAGTATATAACATTCCAAATTGAAATTTTGGGATGTTACAAATGCAGGATGCTGCTAACGTGACAGTACAATTAGAGACCCTTCGAGAAACTGTGTGTGATGCAATAATCGCAAACGGTGGTGTACGAAAACCGTCAAAAAGGTGAAAACATTTGCGATGGAGGATGCATCAAACAAAGTTCAGATTTTAGTTGCGTGTGTGATGAAGGGCATATGGTTCAGTTCAATTAACTGTTTGCGATGAGGAGGAACAAAAGAAACGGGCAGCCAGATGAAGGCATGTGCGATACACAGCATACGGTTCACTCGGATGAACTGTTTGTGATTAGGCAACACAAAAGAAATGGGCAGCCAGATGAAGGTGTGTGCGATATACAACATACGGTTCCCTCGGATGAACTGTTTGTGATTAGGCAACACAAAAGAAGCAGTCAGCCAGATCAAGGTGTGTGCGATATACGACATGCGGTTCACTCGGATGAACTATTTGCGTTGACACAAGAGAACAAAAATGGTTCAAGCTAACAAGACGTGTGTGTTGTGCGATCGGATTGCATGCGGTTCACTCGGCCCTTGTCATCAGCGTGTGACCTCCGTGGCAACCGTTCGCTCCCCAGGCGCCTCTTCGTGTACCGTGGCAACCGTCCACTGACTCTTCGCCTTTCCCTCTCGATTCTGAACTGCGGTCGCATGCTAGTTCTTCCTCCCTCCTCCATTTGCCTTCACCCTTCCTTCTACCATTGTTTGATCGTCTTATCCATGGAGGGAACAAGCTGGAAACAACCCCGTTATTCTTGCCCCGATCTAAATGATGACGCGGTGGAGGAACTCATTGACGGGTGCGACGTTATCACCTCGGCTAGCATGGCAGGTTCGTTCAAGACCATTCTCGACTCAACTAATAACATCATTACAAGGAACCCAAGGGTCCAGGAGCGATTTGATCTCCCATATCTTCTTCGTCGTGACCCTGCTTACTGGCGCGAGGACGAGGGAAGCCTCGCCTTGTGTAAGTTGATGCCGCTTGATAATGATACGTATGATGTTAAGATGCCATCGCTTGAGGGCAAGGCTTGGGCAGGCGCAAATGGAGATTGGGTTGTTTATATTGGGTACAACTGCGAGTGGGAACTTGTCAATGTGTACACTCGTCACCGGGTTCCACTTTGAAAAATCTGAAACGACTGCCCAGAGGTTGAGTACACCAGTATTCTACGTGAGCTCAAATATGACATGCTGACTATCGTCTACGTTAGGTAGCAATTTGTCGAGTTCCCAATCGCTCTTGGGGTTATAGGAATGCTTATGTTGTCGCTATCTTCGACAAGCTTGTTGCTGTCCTTCATGGTTCGACTCAATGGATATTGCTCAAAAATCAATTTCTATACACGGATGATTACTGTGATGCAATTCAATATGTGGGTCTTGTGTTTGCTGCCACCACTCGTGGCATAGTTTTTGCATGGAATCCTTATGATTTCGATACGTTTGTCTTCCATCGTAATTATAATTGTTTTATCCACATGCATGTGGGTTAGCTAGTTTTCCTTTACTAATTAACCTTGTTGTGTTTCCAAGGTCCTGTGAACATTCCACCACCTATACTCGAAAATTTTATTCACGAGCATCAGGACGAGCAGGATCCATATACTCAGTGGCACCTGGCAACTTATTTCGATGGATCACCTCTTCTTGTCTGTATACGGAGCACTGCTGATGTTACTATGGAAGCAGGTGTTGTCTCGTATTGTAACAACCCAAATTTCAATTTGGAATGTTATACACTAGATCATCATTGCATATCATATTTATTGCATTTTGGTTGATCCTAGAAATTTCACGCAACTCAAGGACCCTTGAAGAGAGTTGGGAATCTCGTAATTTTCATATTTGAGTTGTCTCAAATTTTGGAAATAGGATCATTTGATTTTATTTATTTTATCTTCAATTATTTCTATTACAAAAATATGAGAGAGGGAATAAAATGACTTTCCCCAAATAAAGAAATATTGAGGATTTAATAAAAAAATCAAATAAGATTTATTTTGGTTTTATTTGCTATTTTATTTGAATTTAGGAAAAATGCGCGTTTTTCAAAATTACATTTAGGCCCCAAATAAATGTTCATCCTGTGCGGCTTGATTTTAGAAGCCGGGGAAAATTTATTTTAGGATTTTTGGAGTCCGTTTAGTAGTCCTTTTGTTTTTTTTCTGAGCGTAACTATTTAAAAAAAACTGAACCGACCTATGGGCCGTGCTAGGCCCGGACTCCTCCAGGCCTCGGCCTTTATAAGCCGCCGGCCCGTCCCGCCTCGAACCCCGCGCCGCCACCGCCACCGACGCCGCCGCCCCGCCGGACCCCGCCGCCGCGCCCGACGCCGCCGCCCCGCGCCGCCTCGCCGGAGCGGCCGCCGCCCGTCTCGCCCACCGCCGCCGCCCCGCCGGACCCCGTCGCCGCCGACGTCACCGCCTCGCCGGAGCCGCCGCCACCCGTCTCACCTCCCGAGCCGCCGAGGTTGACCCGCCGCCGGTTTTCCCGGAAAAATCGTTCAGTTTTCGTTCGGTTTTTTTAGTTTCCGTTTTTTCTTTAGATCGGTTTTTTCGGTTTAGGTTAATTAGCGAGCGTTCGCTCGTTCATTCATTTTAACGAACGTGTTCTTCGTTTAGATCCAGTTAACGAACGTTCGTTCGTTAAACTGTTCATCATTTTTCTTTTTCTCTTATTAAATCCGCGATTTTCTGATCGTGATTTCTGATCCGATTTTCGTTTTAGTTTAACTTTTCGCTCGTTTATCGGAATCAGGCGATTCAAGCGCCTAGAGTTTCGTCTCGAAACCCTCTTTCCGCTTAGCCAACTTAAACAAGTTTTTGCCACGGTAAAAATTGTCATAGATCCAAAATAGTAAACAAAGCCTGTTTCTTTTGTCGTTTGTTTTCTGTTGCTTCGTTCGATTTGATTCTTTTTGCCAACCGGAGTTCTTAAGTTGAACTTTATGGTTAGATCTCTTATTTGAGTTTTACCTGTGCATTAGCTGAGTACTTATTGTATGCTTGTTTGTTTGCGATAGAGTACCCGGAGTGCGCCGCTTGCTACTTCGAATCGCTAGGTTTCCCGGAACATCAACAAGGCAAGTAACACTTTGATCATGTTTTTCCCTCTACCCAGTTTTATTGCAACAGATCAATCCTCACACATTGCATGATTAGGATCTAATTAAATTGTGGGTTTGGGAAGTAGATGAGGTAGTTCTTATTACCTGTTACTAACAAACCTTTGGGAGTTACTTCTACGTTTGCTTAATTATGCCATGCTATGCTAGTAGACGTGGATTGGGTGAGTGTATCCATGACAGATGTGAGATTGTTAATTAATGGTTTATCTAAGGTGGCAACTTAAATGCACATCTGGGTGGATTGAGGCACCTGGGTATTCTAGTGATTGCCTGTTTTTCTTTATGGACCGGCTCCCAGGCTCAAAGGGATCATGAGATTATTCATGCTAGGAACTTCCGTGTGCAGCCACAAGCTATTATGGGCTCTAGCATAGTTTACTAAGTTGTGTGAACTCTTACAGTGGTAGACTAGCAAATGTAGGGGATGTAGGTAGGTATGGTCTACCCGTTCGTAAGGTGCTAGCGCTTCTGAAAGACTATGTCTCGGTCATCCGTTTCTCAAACAGCATGTTGTGCGAGAAATCCAACGGAGGCGATCGAGTCTTGTGGGGAAAAGTGCGCAAACCTCTACATAGTGTATAAACTAATCATGGTTAGCCGTGTCCCCGGTTATGGACATCTTGAGTATCTAGTACCTAGATTATCATGTGAATCTCAACATGTTACTCTAAGATTTAATTTGTTGGGTTTTGTTTAATGATGATGCTTAATTGGGATTGAGAATGCTGTCAACCATTCTCAATGTTTAACAACCACCATGATAGTTAAATAAATTTATTGCTTTGCAGTAGGGAAAAATTGGCTTTACACAAAACTGTAACCATAGAGCTTTCCACCAGCCAAATATGCATATAGTATAGCTATTTCATTCCATTACTCTCTATGTGTTACTTTGCCAGCATATTCCATGTGCTGACCCGTTTCGGGTTGCAACGTTAATGTTGCAGACTTTTCAAATGACAATTAAGGAGTTTTTAGGTCGTGGTTCTATACTCAGTGATATCGTTGGAGTTGATGGAGTCACTTATCTTCCAAGCCTTCCGCTGTTATCGTTATTAGATGGCCTTAAGCCATATTTATTGTAATAAGTTCTCTTTTGAGACACTCGATGTAATAAGTGTGTGATTGCTACTCTGTTATAAATCCTTCAAGTACTGTGTGGTGTCAGCATTACTGATCCAGGGATGACACCTGAGCACAGAGATTGGACCGTTTGAGGTCTGGTCGCTAAGAGATGGTATCAGAGCACATGTTGACTATAGGACACAGCCACTAAGCTAAAGACCTAGATCACTATTCACTCTCTTCTCTTTTCTGACTTCTCATCTTCTCTACTCTTTTAGGATGACGGATGCAAGGAACAAGTTCACTCAACCAGATGAAGATACACCCTTTGGACGTCACTTGAAGGAAGTCACTAGATACCTGAACATAGGAGTATCAAGCTTCACCGGAACCTACAACGCCACTTTACCTGAAGAGCAGCGCTGGATGATTCAAGTTCAAGTTCCAGGAAGAATGTTCATGCTAGTCACTGAGCCAATAGAGTTTTCTTTTGATGCACCAACTTGGAGTCTAGGAAAGAGCATGGTAGCTCACATCGCCATGGGACGCATTGGAGAAGTCTACCACAATGAATCTCAAGGATACTATCTACCAGATTTGTTGGCGCCGAGATGAGCACTGGGAGATGATTAGCACCAGGAAGGATAGATCAGTTGCAGCTTTTATCCAAGAGTTAAACCAGCACATTCGATGTCAGGAAACCAGATGTGCGTCGACATGATAGATCTGAATAAGGCAAAGACAAGAATCAAGGAACTGGAGGAAGAACGCGAGACTACACGTGAAGATTATGAAGAGGAAATTGAAGTATTAGTGGAGAAGAATGACAATCTGATCAAGAAGATCGGAATATTTATGGGAGGCCCTACACCGGTAGAAGAAGACGAGGAACACAAGGAGATTCGCCCGGAAGACTACATTATCATCGACGACACCGACTCGGATCCAGATGATAGCAATGATGACTATGTTGATGAAGCTGGAGCAGATATCATGGAGTCTGCGACCGAAGAATATTTCTAGTAGACCACCTCATCAGTAGTAGTAGTCCACCATGTAAATATAGTAGTCTGATCACTTTTTCAATAGTTAGATCGTTTGTATGCCCTTGTTTGATTGTTTGAATGAAGTGAATTGTTTGTTTTGCCTCATGTGCATATGGGTAGTGTTCCTCTATAGACCCCCTCTATTCTGAAATCTCATCTTTTCTAAACCCTCAGATGCCTCCGAGACGTGACCCCGGATTTACCTTCCCACCGGAGCTCACCCAGTTGATCCAGCAGTAGAACACATTGATGCAGTTGCTAGTCCAGAATAAGAATCAGGGGAACAACAACAACAACAACCCACCACCACCACCACCTGTTGATCACTTAGCCCGTTTTCTTAGGCTGAATCCGCCGGTGTTTTCCAGTAGCACCGAGCCGATAGTAGCAGATGATTGGCTCCGCAAGACAGCTAGAGAGTTGACCATAGCAGGATGTACGGATGCGGAAAAGGTGAAGTTTGCCGCACATCATCTTGAAGGACCCGCAGCATCATGGTGGGAGAATTTCACAGCCACTTTCCATGTCGACACTGTCACATGGGACTAGTTTCAGCAGGCTTTTCGAACTGCCCATGTTTCAGCAGGATCTATGGCCACAAAGAAGCGAGAGTTTTGCAACTTGCGCCAAGGAGGACGGACAGTTGGCCAGTGTGTGGAGGACTTTAGTAAATTAGCACGTTATGCCCCAGATGACGTTGCTACGGATGCAGCAAAGCAGGAGAAGTTTCTGGAAGGACTGAATGATGAGTTGAGCATGCAGTTGATGGTAGCAACCTTCAACAACTACCAGGAGTTGGTAGATCGTGCTCTTATGACTGAAGGGAAGCAGCAGCAAATTGAGAATCGTAAGAGGAAGTATGGACAAGGAAAGCACAATTCAGGAGCTCAGCAGAAGCCACGTTTCACCCCTAGACCGGGAGGACATTTTCAGCATACCCATGGAGGATGTAGCTCGCACAACCACAATGGCACCAAGAATGGTAATGGGAATGGAGGAAGCAACGGCCAGAACCGCCCCAACCCAACGACCCCAGCCAAGAGAGACCTGAGTCAAGTCACTTGCTTTAAGTGCTAGAAGACCAGACATTATGCCAATGAATGTCCTAAATCCCAGAATGGAAATGTCAATGGAAGCTCTGGGAAGAAGCCGAACCCTTTCAATAGGGGACAGGTGAACCACGTTAACGTCGAAGAGGTTGAAGAGCAGCCGGATGCAGTAATCGGTAAGTTTTTGGTTAAGTCATTTACTACACTTGTTCTTTTCGATACTGGTGCATCGCATTCATACATATCAAGGGGATTTGTGGATAAGTATAAACTGCCAACCCAATCCCTTAGGTCACCCATGTTAGTAACCTCGCCTGGAGCAGAATATATGGCTAGTCTATGGTGTGATCGGTTGCCATTAAGGATTGGTAACTACATATTTCCCTCAGACCTAATAGTGTTGGAATCTCAAGGATTGGATATGATATTAGGCATGGATTGGTTGTCAAAGTATGAAGGGAATATTGAATGTGCCAGTAAGTCAATTTTGCTTACCACCCAAAAGGGAGAAGGATCAAGTATGTATCCCGACATGTGCCAAAGAGGACTCAGGCAAATTGTTTAACAGGAGTTGTGTAGGAAGAAGTACCAGTAGTGAAGGATTTCCCCAAAGTATTTCCAGAAGAGTTGCCAGGTATGCCACCGGATAGAGATATTGATTTTTTGATTGAGCTCTTGCCAGGCACAGGGCCAATATCAAAGAGACCATATAAGATGCCAGCAAAGGATTTGGTGGAAATTAAGAAGCAAATTACGGAGTTGCTGGATAAAGGATACATTCGCTCAAGTTCTTCACCTTGGGGATCGCCAGTCCTTCTAGTGGAAAAGAAGGATGGATCGTTAAGGATGGTTGTTGATTATCGGGGATTGAATGAAGTAACCATCAAGAACAAGTACCCACTACTGATGATCAATGATCTGTTTGATCGATTGCAAGGAGCTAAGGTATTCTCCAAGATCGATCTGCGATCAGGATACCACCAGTTGAAGATTCGGGAACAGGATATACCTAAGACGGCTTTTACCACCAGGTATGGGTTGTACGAGTATACTGTTATGTCATTTGGTCTGACTAACGCACCTGCATATTTTATGAACATGATGAACAAAGTGTTTATGGAGTTCTTGGATAAGTTCGCCGTAGTGTTCATTGATCATATCCTGGTTTACTCGAAGAATGAAGAGGAGCATAAGGAGCATTTGCGTTTGGTACTTGGTAAGCTCAGAGAACATCAGTTATATGCCAAGTTTAGCAAATGTGAGTTTTGGTTGAAAGAAGTTGGATTTCTCGGAGACGATATATGCGGAGAAGGTATAGCAGTAGATCCCACTAAAGTTAATACCGTGACCAAGTTGGAAGTGCCAACCATAGTTGGAGAGATCCGGAGTTTCTTGGACTCGCGGGATACTACCAGAGGTCCATTGAGAATTTCTCAAAGATTGCGAAACCTATGACGGAGTTGTTGAAGAAGGATACCAAGTTCATATGGACTGAGGAATGTGAGGCTAGTTTTCAGGAGTTGAAGAAATGTTTGGTTACCTCACCAGTGTTGATTTTACCGGATCAGACCAAGGATTATGAGGTGTATTGTGACGCTTCACGTCGAGGACTTGGAGCAGTGCTTATGCAGGAAGGAAGAGTTGTTTCATATGCCTCACGACAGCTTAATCCCCATGAGTTGAATTATGCTACGCATGATTTGGAGTTAGCAGCCGTAGTGCATGCATTGAAGACTTGGAGACATTTTCTCATTGGAAACCATTACGAGGTGTATATGGATCACAACAGCTTGAAATATATTTTCACACAGAAGGAGTTGAATCTCAGACAAAGGAGATGGTTGGAGCTCATCAAGGATTATGATATGAGATTGCATTATCACCCTGGAAAGGCTAACGTAGTAGCTGACGCGCTGAGCTGTAAAAGTCATGTCAACACCTTAATGACGGGAGATTTACCAAGTGAGTTAGCCGAAAATCTTCGAGAGCTATGTTTGGAAATAGTCCCGAAAGGCTATGTAGCAGCATTGGAGATTCAGTATACATTGATGGATAGGATCAGAGAAGCCCAAAAGACTGACAAGGAGATTGCCTCTATTAAGGAGAAAATGAGCAAAGGAAAAGCTAAGGGATTTCGTGAGGATGAGCATGATACCTTATGGTTTGAAGACTGTCACACCCTAGCTAGACCATGCATTAGAGTGTGCATCATGTTTACTTTCATCAGAAACTTGAAATGGGGAAAGCAGAACCCCCAGCACCCCCCCTGAAATCAACTAGGGTTTACTAAAAATAAATTCAATGAACCTGAAATGCCCTTCTAATATGCTCACCCTCTTTGCCTTGGGTTAGAACCTTTGGGAAAATAGGTGCACATTTTTCTAGGTCAACAGAAGGTCACTGATTTAATTCATAAATATTTGAATTTGGGCATTTAAATGCTATTAAATAATTCAAATGCTCAAATAATGTTGGAACTATTTTTTGGGCCACTGAAATAATTCAACAAGTGTCCATGAATATTTTTAGGATTTTATAAAATGATTTAGTATTTAAACTAAATCAAAACAAAATAACAGAAATAAATAAAAGAGGGGAAGGCCACTGGGCCACTTACCTGGACCCTACCTGGCCCATCTCCAGCTGGCGGCCCAGCCCACCACCGCTGCCCCCTGTCGTCTCCCTCCTCGGACAGAAGGACAGGGGCGTGTGCTCGACGCCCGCCGGCACGCGCGCGCGCCACCTCCACCCTGCCTGGCCACCTCCTGCTTCCCGACCCCTCTAGACGAGCACCATGCAGCCCCTGGAACCCCTCTCGCTCACTCTCCCGTCCCCATTCCCCCCTCCGGCTCCCTCTCTCTTCAACCGAGCGGAGCTCGTCGCTGTCGTACGCCGTAGGCGCAGCCCCCGTGCTCCCCTCACCCTCCTGCCGAGTCCAGAAGCACCCTCGAAGCCTCCTCGTCCTCCCAATCGAGCTAGAAGACGCCGGGAGGCCCTGTTTCGACGCCGTCGTGGTCATCTTCAACCTCGGGCACCCGAGCTCCTCGCCGTCGATTCGCGCCGTCAAGGACGTCCCCGAGCCCGCTAGCCATCCCTATGGCACCGCTGTGAGCTCCCGATCCCTTCCCCCTTAACCACGCCGTCGTTTTCGCCCCGTAGCTGCTGCCCCGCGAGCACCCGAAGCTCGCCGCCGCTAAGCCTCGACGCCGTCGTGGCTACGGCCGTGCAAGCACGCGTCCGAGCGCACCACCGCATTCAGCGCGTCCCCAGGAGCCTAACGCATGCACCCCCTCGTCCTGCTGTGCACCGTAGCCCTCTTTCCCTCTCCGCCCGAACTCCGGCGGCCTCAAAAGAGCTCGCCGCCGTCAGCTCCGGCCACCCCGCAGCCTCCCGCGTGATCCCCTGGATGCGCGCGAGGATGGGCATCTCTCTGGTGCCTCTAGCGCGTCGAACCGAGCCCTGTAGCGCAATCCCGACGCGGACGCCGCCGCGATCTGAGGTCCTCGGCGGCTAAACGCCGGTAGCCGATGTGGTCGTCATTAGCGGTTAATTAACCCACTAACCAACCCCTCTAGAGCCACTGCCATGTGGGTCCTAGTGCCTAATTAGTTAGTTAACTAATCTGTTAGATTAGCACCGGTCTCAGGAGGGCCCCACCTGTCATTTTGACTTTGCCACGTCACAGTTGACCTGGTCCCACACGTCAGCCACAGAAACCAGCTAGGGTCACTGACCAGTGGACCCCACTGGTCGGGTTTGACCTGGACCGTGCCTTTGACTTGCTGACGTCATGCTGACGCAAGGCTGACGCAGTAACTCTTTTCTGGATTTAATTTTATATAGAAAATTCCAGAAAATTGCCTAAACTTCAAAAATTCATAGAAATTCAACCATAACTCCAAATGAGACAAATTATATATGAAAAATTATCAGAAAAATTCAATCTATCCATCTGTAATGGTTTCATGCATGACAAAACAAGTTTACCCTACTGTTTAAGCAGAATAAGGAAATGCTCTATAAATGCATTAGTTAATGAGCTAATATTTGAATCTTGGATTCAAATGAGTTCACTCCTTTCTGTTTTAGCTTGCATTAGGCCAAAACACATTCATATTACCATGTCATAGCATGCATCATATTGTTGCATATCGTCATGTGTTGATTGAGCTCGGTTGTGTTCTTCGTGGTAGGTTCTGCCTCCGAGGATATTCACGAGTATCCAACTGAAGGGCAGTATCCCGTTACCACTCCATCAGGCAAGCAACCATTGATCATTCCGATACAAACCCATGTTCTCGCTCCTGCTCTTGTTTACTGCATTAAGACAACACGATTCAAACTGCTGTGTGCTATGGTAGTTGAACCCTTATCCTCTGCATGACCTGTCATTGCCACAGTAACTAGATCAAACCCACTAGCATGTGTAGGAGTTGATTGAGCCATGTTTTGTGATTCCTACCTTGCTATGCCTGCTATGCTCAGAGTTGTGTCAGGTCTGGTTCATCTGGGTGATGGGCTAGAGTGAAATGCTTGTGTCGGTAAATTGTGGGATGTGTTGAACATGTTTTGGTAAAGGTATCAATGAGAGGCCATGTAGGAGTACATGGTGGGTTGTTTCATTGAGGCCGTCCCTAAGAACTGACTTCTGTATGCGTGATTTAAGATTCAGCTACTACCACACATTGGGCCCTGAAATATGACCCCGCTCGACTTACTGACCCCTCCCGCCTCAGTCCAAGAGTTGCAACTAGTTTCTAGTGTTTGTAGGATATGTGTTGGCGGCCGTGCGTAGTGCTGACCCTAGGGGTGGGCTATGTTGCGGTAGATACCCCGTGGCCGGGTGTACCGAGTCACCTGTTTGGTGTCTCGGGAACCCTGTTCACATCGTTCGGGGCCGTTGAGGACACCCCGGCCGGATTTCCTTGCGGATGGAACCTGAATAGGCGATGACCCTGCACTAGAGACTTGTGAGGTTAGTCAGGTCGTGGTCTACACCCACGTCGGTTTTCGCTTGAAGTCTGCTGAGCACATTTCGTGTGCAGACGCTAAGTGGTGGAAACATGTGTGACGAAGTACACCCCTGCAGGGTATAAAACTATTCGAATAGTCGCGTCCGCGGTAAAGGACTACTTGGTTGCCTATACAGTTCATAGAAAAGTTAATGGATACTACTAAAAGACTCAAGATAAGTGTGAGTACCGAGGATGGCCCTCTCGCAGGATACGAGGGAGGATCCACGGTGGAGTATTGTGTTGGTGAGTAGTGGACTCGTGTGCGAAAACTATTTTGCTAAAAGGTTCCGTAGGATAGCTTAGCCAAGAGTCAAAGCTGGCTTGCTGCATAAACCCCACCACCTTCTTGAGAATGAGCATGTATAGTAGGTTCTGATGTAAGACTTGTTGAGTACCTTTGTACTCATGTTTGCTTATTTATTGTTTTCAGACGACAACACTGCCCCCTCCGATGGGTTTTACGTAGACCTTGACGTCGACGAGTGACTAGCCACCCAGGTGGTGATCCAGGCCATGGAGGGCCCTATGTAGATAGACAGGCTTCGAGAAGCCTTCTTTCTTTCTAGAGTCTGTACTCAGACTAGTTGCTTCCGCATGTGCTTGTATGACTGTATGACTTGAGTGTCGGGTCATGTGACCCCTATCTGTATGAATATGTTATGTATGGCTCCCTGGAGCCTTTAAATAAAGTACTGAGTTGTAGAGTTTTGTTGTGATGCCATGTTGTATGTACTCATATCGGGCATATTGTGTGTATGATTGAAATGCTTGGTATGGGTGGGATCCGACAATCTAGTTGTTTGTCCTTCGCAGCCTTTCTTATGGGGAAATGTAGTCTAGTGTTCCTCGAGCCATAGTAGTTCGCTACAGCCCGGTTCACCGGAGTCCTGCTAGCCCAGCACTACTGTTCAGGACACTTGACTGGCCGGCATGTGTTTCACTTCGTCCCTATGTCTGTCCCTTCGGGGAAATGTCACGCGGTGATCCCCGGAGTCCTGTCTAGCCTGCTACAGCCCGGGATCCCCGGAGTCCTGTTAGCCCAGTGCTACAGCCCGGAATCACTCGTTGATGACCGACATGTTCGATGTGATTCATGTATGCCTGTCTCCATAGGTCTGTGCCGCTTTGGGTTCACGACTAGCCATGTCGGCCCGGGTTCTCGGTCATATGGATGCTAGCGACATTGTCATATATGCGAGCCAAAAGATGCAAACGGTCCCGGGCCATGGTAAGGCGACACCCGTAGGATACCGTGCGTGAGGCCGCAAAGTGATATGAGGTGTTACCGGCTAGATCGATGTGGCTTAGAATTGGGGTCCTGACAAAGACCGTGTTTATGTACCAAATGATTCGGAGATCAGGAAGTTAATTTTACAAGAGGCCCATGATTCACCATATTCGATTCACCCAGGAAATACCAAGATGTATTTGGATTTGAAGGATATTTTCTGGTGGACCGGAATGAAGAAGGATATTGCAGAATATGTAGCAGTTTGTGATGTATGTCAGAGAGTAAAGGCAGAGCATCAGAAGCCAGCCGGATTGCTACAACCATTGCCGATACCCGAATGGAAGTGGGATAAGTTAGGCATGGATTTTATCACAGGATTGCCTAGAACATGTTCAGGCTATGACTCGATTTGGGTTGTATTCGATCGTTTGACAAAGGTAGCTCATTTCATTCCCGTGAAGACTACCTATACCAGTGCAAAGTTGGCAAAGATATACATGACCAGGATCGTATGTCTGCATGGAGTTCCTAGGAGTATAGTATCAGATAGAGGAACCCAATTTACCTCAAAGTTCTGGAATCAGTTGCATGAAACTTTGGGAACCAGACTGGAGTTTAGCACAGCTTTCCACCCGCAAACAGATGGACAGACTGAGAGAGTCAATCAGATTTTGGAGGATATGCTAAGAGCTTGTGCGCTAGATTACGGATCTAGTTGGGACGAGAATTTGCCGTATCCAGAGTTCTCTTACAACAACAGCTATCAATCCAGTTTGAAGATGGCCCCTTTTGAAGCCTTGTATGGAAGGAGGTGCAGGACCCCATTGTCTTGGGATGAAGTTGGAGACCGCCAGTTGTTTGGATCGGATCTGATAAAGGAGTCTGAACAAAAAGTGAAATTGATTCGCGATAGGCTCAAGGTAGCCCAATCCAGGCAGAAGAGCTACGCAGATTCTAAATGCAAGGAGACAGTTTACGAAGTCGGAGACCGAGTCTATCTTCGAGTATCACCACTTCGAGGAGTTCAGCGCTTTGGAGTTAAGGGAAAGTTAGCACCACGTTTTGTAGGCCCATACAATGTTTTGGAACATATGGGAGAAGTAGCCTATAAGTTGGACTTGCCCGAAGGATTGTCAGGAGTTCACGATGTGTTCCACATTTCCCAGTTGAAGAAGTGCCACACAGAGATGGTTGATATACCGCTGAGAGATACAGTGCCGCTGGAAGCAATCCAGTTGGACAGTGATTTGACCTATGAGGAGAAACCAGTTAAGATTCTAGAGTATGCCAGTCGAGTCACCCGCAGTAAGGTTATCAAGTTTTGCAAGGTTCACTAGAGCCACCACACGGAGGATGAAGCCACCTAGGAGCGAGAGGAAGATTTGTTGAAGGACCACCCTCACCTATTTTCTAGCCAACCCGAATCTCGAGGGCGAGATTCATCTTAAGGGGGGTAGGTTTGTAACATCCCAAATTTTCAATTTGGAATGTTATACACTAGACCATCATTGCATATCATATTTATTGCATTTTGGTTGATCCTAGAAATTTCACGCAACTCAAGGACCCTCGGAGAGAGTTGGGAATCTCGTTATTTTCATATTTGAGTTGTCTCAAATTTTGAAAATAGGATCATTTGATTTTATTGATTTTATTTATTTTATATTCAGTTATTTCTATTACAAAAATATGAGAGAGGGAATAAAATGCCTTTCCAAAATAAAGAAATATTGAGGACTTAATAAAAAATCAAATAAGATTTATTTTGGTTTTATTTGCTATTTTATTTAAATTTAGAAAAAATGCAAGTTTTTCAAAATTGCATTTAGGCCCCAAATAAATGTTCATCCTGTGCGGCTTAATTTTAGAAGCCGGGGAAAATTTATTTCGGGATTTTTGGAGTCCGTTTAGTAGTCCTTTTGTTTTTTCTGAGCGTAACTATTTAAAAAAAACTGAACCGACCTATGGGCCGTGCTAGGCCCGGACTCCTCCAGGCCTCAGCCTTTATAAGCCGTCGGCCCGTCCCGGGCCGAAACCCTAGCCGCCCCGCATTGAACCCCGCGCCGCCGCCACTGCTGCCCCTTTGGACCTCGCTGCCGCACCCGACGCCGCCGCCCCGCGCCGCCTCACCGGAGACGCCGCCGCCTCGCCGGAGCCGCCGCCGCTCGTCTCTCCGCCCGAGCCGCCGAGATTGACCCGCCGCCGGTTTTCTCAGAAAAGCCGTTTGGTTTTCGCCGGTTTTCGTTTGGTTTTTTTTAGTTTCCGTTTTTTTCTTTAGATCGGTTTTTTTGGGTTTAGGTTAATTAGCGAGCATTCGCTCGTTCATTCGTTTTAACGAACGCGTTCTTCGTTTAGATCCAGTTAACGAACGTTCGTTCGTTAAACTGTTCATCGTTTTTCTTTTTCTCGGATTAAATCCGCGATTTTCTGATCGCGATTTCTGATCCGATTTTCGTTTTAGTTTTACTTTTCGCTCGTTTATCGGAATCAAGGGATTCAAGCGCCTGGAGTTTCATCTCGAAACCCTCTTTCTGCTTAGCCAACTTAAACAAGATTTTGCCACTCTAAAAATTGCCTTAGATCTAGAATAGTAAACGAAGCTTGTTTCTTTTGCCGTTTGTTTTCCGTTGCTTTGTTTGATTTGATTCTTTTTGCAAACCGGAGTTCTTAAGTTGAACTTTCTGGTTAGATCTCTTATTTGAGTTTTACCTATGCATTAGCTGAGTACTTATTGTATGCTTGTTTGTTTGTGATAGAGTACCCGGAGTGCGCCGCTTGCTACTTCGAATCGCTAGGTTTCCCGGATCATTAGCAAGGCAAGTAACACTTTGATCATGTTTTTCCCTCTACCCAGTTTTATTGCATTAGATCAATCCTCACACATTGCATGATTAGGATCTAATTAAATTGTGGGTTTGGGAAGTAGATGAGGTAGTACCTATTACCTGTTATTAACAAACCTTTGGGAGTTACTTCTACGTTTGCTTAATTATACCATTCTATGCTAGTAGACGTGGATTGGGTGAGTGTATACATGACAGATGTGAGATTGTTAATTAATGGTTTATCTAAGGTGGCAACTTAAATACACATCTGGGTAGATTGAGGCACCTGGGTATTCCAGCGATTGCCTGTTTTTCTTTATGGACCGCCACCCAGGCTCATAGGGATCATGAGATTATTCATGCTAGAAACTTCCGTGTGCAGCCACAAGCTATTATGGGCTCTAGCATAGTTGACTAAGTTGTGCGAACTCTTACAGTGGTAGACTAGCAGATGTAGGGGATGTAGGTTGGTACGGTCTACCCGTTCGTAAGGTGCTAGCGCTTCTGAAAGACTATGTCTTGGTCATCCATTTCTCAAACACCATGTAGTGCGAGAAATCCAACGGAGGAGATCGAGTCTTGTGGGGAAAAGTGTGCAAACCTCTGCAGAGTGTATAAACTAATCATGGTTAGTCGTGTCGCCGGTTATGGACATATTGAGTATCTAGTACCTGGATTATCATGTGAATCTCAACATGTTACTCTAAAATTTGATTTGTTGGGTTTTGTTTAATGATGATGCTTAATTGGGATTGAGAATGTTGTCAACCATTCTCAATGTTTAACAACCACCATGATAGTTAAATAAATTTATTCCTTTGTAGTATTGAAAAATTGGCTTTATGCAAAACTGTAACCATAGAGCTTTCCACCAGCCAAATATGCATATAGTATAGCTGTTTCATTCCATTACTCTCTATGTGTTACTTTGCCAGCATATTCCATGTGCTGACCCGTTTCGGGCTGCAACGTTAATGTTGCAGACATTTCAGACGATGATTAAGGAGTTTTTAGGTCGTGGTTCTATACTTAGTGATGCCGTTGGAGTTGATGGACTCACTTATCTTCCAAGCCTTCCGCTGTTATCGGTATTAGATGGCCTTAAGCCATATTTATTGTAATAAGTTCTCTTTTGAGACACTCGATGTAATAAGTGTGTGATTTCTACTCTGTTATAAATCCTTCAAGTACTGTGTGGTGTCAGCATTACTGATCCAGGGATGACACCTGAGCACAGAGATTGGACCGTTCTAGGTCTGGTCGCTACACGTATGGTCGCACTCTTCGGACCTATTCCAGCATCCGTTTATTGTATTCGGGATGGATACTAGTGTACTAGCGCCAACACCTTCTCCCTGGTTCAGTATTGAAAGTCTTGGAGGAAACTCGCTCTTCCTTGGAAAAAACTATCCAATGATGGTGGAGGGCGATCCAGCTGCCGTTGGCACAATGTTACTACCATTTATGAGAAGCAAATGTATCTATACCTCGGACATTACTATGCTTCCCTACTGTCCCAATATGGGTCCTGACATAGGCCGCTTCGGCCTTGATGATCAGTCCTGCATTGGTCTCGAGATTGACAGTAGCTGGCCCTTCCCAGAGAATCACGTCTGGCTCAAAGAAAGCGTTTCCAACGCCGACGAGTGGTTGAGCTGAAGTTCATTTCATCACTTTTTTATTTGTTATGTGAGAAAAACTTTACTAGAATGTTTTGGTGGAAATGATCTATAATCCAACGTGTATCCTCATTGTCGTTGTGGGTTGATGACTTGTTGTATGTAATAAATGGTACATTTGCATATGCGTCCATGAACTCACGCCTACTAGTGGTGTCCATATGAACAGTGCTAGTGATTTGTAGCTGCATAATTTGACAAATCACAACGTTACAAGGTTGACAAATGTCAATGTTACTAGATAAACAAATGTCAATCTTTCCAGTTTGAGAAATGGCAACATACCCAAAATGACAGATATGCAAATCTTACCCAATTGTTTGTACGTGGTTGCACACGGGTCATGCAAAACAACCGTTTGCGTTGACCTCGCTGACGCCTGTAGCTTCCAGCTCTGCGATAGTGCTCAGCGACCAGCCCGTCAATGCTACGGGGGTGGTCACTGGCGCGGGGCATGGGGATGGGAGCTGGGACGGGAGCGGGGGCAGCAATCACCGCGGTCAGCTTGTTTTGGGCCATGTCCATGAGGCCCCATTCCTCCTTCTTTTCTATCTCCTCCGGCTTGGAGTTAACTTCACCAAACTTGAAGACTAGTGGCAGATGATCATTTTGTGCCATGGCAGTGGAGGTCTGCGAGGGGGGGAGGGGAATGGGAGGCGAACAGTAAGGCCGCCCGTATTAAACAACGGCTCGACGCCATTAATGGAGAGGAAGGGGGCGGCCATGGAAGTCAAAGGACTTGCTTCCCAGTGAGCATGTGCAACATACAGCTCGCACGCTTCCTGGTGAGCCTGCGCATTGGAGGACAGCTTGCACGCCTCTCGGTCAGCCTGCGCACAGGACAACGCTTGCACACCTCCCGTTTAGTCAAGGTCAAGCAGCTGTCCGCACGGCACCTCCTATAGCCTTTAAAACCAAGACATGTGGCATCACGTGAATGGTTAAGAGAACGCACACGGTTTGAATTATACAAACGTTTGAGATATTAAAGTGGCAGCTATTTTTTCAAAATGCCTTTGTTGGCTGTCATTATTCAAGTGCGCCTTCTCTCAAAAATGGACACGAAAAATATGACATCATGTCGGGTGCCATATTCGATGATAGCATGCCAAGTTTCATGAATTTCAGACGAGTTTTGGATTTACTAGAATTAAAAAACCAGGCATCTCAATATTTTGTTGGCAATCAACGGTGCCCTCGTGCTTGAAATTCATTCCCATTTCTTGCATTGGACCTAAGCACATATGATTTCTTATGCTAAAGTAACAATCTATTCACAATGTGAAGTATGAATCCGAAACTTCATTGAAAACTAACAAACTATAATCTCAGTCATTGAAGCAATTGCAATTTATCATAACATCGGAAAGAGTCAATATAAGAGCTTTTCAGCAAGTCCACATACTCAACTATCATTTAGTCTTTCACAATTGCTAACACTCACGCAATAATTATGGGTATGGAGCTTTAATCAGACAGAGATAAAGATAGGGGCTTATAGTTTTGCCTTCCAACCTTTTACCTCAAGGGTAATGTCAACAATAATAGTTTCTGAAAACCCTCATCCAATTAGCTATATATATATCAGGATCTTTCCAACACAAAGTGCTTGCCAAAGGATAAAATGTAAAAAGGAAAGGTGAAGATCACCATGACTCTTGTATAAAGTATAGGACAAAAATAAAAGATAGGCCCTTCGCAGGGGGAAGCAGAGGTTGTCATGTGTTTTTATGTTTGGATGCACGAAATCTTAATGCAAAAGAACGTCACTTTATATTGCCACTTGTGATATGGACCTTTATTATGCAGTTCGTCGCTTTTATTTCTTCCACATCACAAGATCGTATAAAGCTTATTTTCTCCACACTAGTAGATCATACATATTTAGAGAGCAATTTTTATTTCTTGCAACAATGACAACTTACTCGAAGGATCTTACTCAATCCATAGGTAGATATGGTGGACTCTCATGGAAAAACTGAGTTTAAGGATATTTGGAAGCACAAGTAGTATCTCTACTTGGTGCAAAGAATTTGGCTAGCATGAGAGGAAAATGCAAGCTCAACATATTGGATGATCCATGACAATATAATTTATTTCGGATGTAAGAAAACATAACCCATTACGTTGTCTTCCTTGTACAACATCAACCTTTTAGCATGTCATATTTTAAGGAGTGCTCACAATCATAAAAGATGTCCAAGATAGTATATTTATATGTGAAAACCTCTCTTTCTTTATTACTTCCTATTAATTGCTATGATGACTAAAACTATGTTTGCCAACTCTCAACAACTTTTATTCATCATACTCTTTATATGTGAAGTCATTACTCTCCATAAGATAAATATGATCTCTTTATTTCTTTTTATTCTTTCTCTTTTTTTCTCAAGATCATAGCAAGATAACCAAGCCCTTGACTCAAAACTAATCTTTATTATATATAGCTCATGGACTCGATTACATAGAAGGATCATAAAGCAAAACTCAAAACTAGATCATACTAAACTTTATTCTACTAGATCAAGATATAACCAAAAGGATCAAACTAACAAAAATGGTAAAGATAGAAGTCTGATGGTGATACGATACCGGGGCACTCCCCCAAGCTTGGCAGTTGCCAAGGTGAGTGCCCATACTCGATACTTTGTTCGCCTTTGGTGGTAGTGATGATGGAGTTATTGATGATGTAGGCTTGTCGTCCATCTTCCAAGGCATAGGCTCACTAGCATAGAAGGATGATCGAGTCTCTGGGATCCTCAAATCTGTAGCCAAACTCATCCTCTTGAATTTATATTCATACTCACAGTTTTGGTTTTGCAGGTCATAGATCTGAGCTTGGAGGTGCTCAATTTTCTCATGAAGCTTGAAGATGGTCTCCCCAATGTTCTTGGCATCCAGCTTGCGATTGTTGGAGAACTCTGCGATCATCATGTGGTTGGCGTCGAGTCCTCGTTCCACCATCCCCTGGCCCTTGAAAACTTGTTGCTCCATTGCTTCGAGTCTTGTCTCCATGCTTCCGGTCCTCCTTGGTCCCTCAACATCGCGGATGTGCAGCACCCCCTCACGCAACTCAATGGTTTGAGGGTGTTGCAGCACCTCCGCGAGGTAGGGGTTGATGACCCTCTCGAAAAACTTGTCCTTGGGGGCACTTGAAGACGTCATGGTGATCTAGATCTGTCAGAAAAATAGCTCGAAACAAAAACAAGAGATATTTGTGTGGTACGGTGGTCAAAACCTATGGGAGATTATATAATGAATTTTTACCGACCAAAAGAAGTATCATGTAAGAAAACGGAGTCCGGAGGGCACACAAGGTGCCCACGAGGCAGGGGCCATGCCCAGGGGGTAGGGCATGCCCTCCACCCTCATGGACGCCTCATGTCCTTTCTGGACTGCTTCTTATTTTCCTATTTTCTTAAATATTTTAAAACGGAGAAAAATTGCTATTAGAACTGTTTTGGAGTCGGTTTACTTACCGTACCACATACCTCTTCCTTTTCGGAGGCTGAAATGTTCTGGAAGGTTTCCCTTATATACTCCTCCGGGGTTACGGTTTACCTGCGATATAATGTTTGATTCTTTGACCGTTCACCACCCTCGGATTTGTACCTTCTAAGTTGTTGATTTTTATTGCACCGGAACGATAGACCTCCTAGATAACGTAAGGACCTTCCCATTTAGAGAGGAGTTTTCCTGCAAAAAATCTTAAATAAGAGTTATATAACAGAACATAATCACCTACATTAAACTCACGTTTTTGTATCCTTTTGTCATACCATCTTTTAACTTTTTCTTTAAACAGTTTGGCATTTTCATAGGCCTGGGTTCTCCACTCATCAAGTGAGCTAATGTCAAATAGTCTCTTCTCACCGGCAAGTTTGAAATCATAATTGAGCTCTTTAATGGCCCAATATGCCTTATGTTCTAGTTCAAGAGGTAAGTGACATGCTTTTCCATAAACCATTTTATACGGAGACATACCCATAGGATTTTTATACGCAGTTCTATAGGCACATAATGCATCATCAAGTCTCTTGGACCAATTCTTTCTAGACCTATTAACAATTTTTGCAAAATTAATTTAAGCTCTCTATTACTCAGTTCTACTTCACCACTAGACTGTGGGTGATATGGAGATGAAATTCTATGATTAACATCATACTTAGGAAGCATTTTACGGAAGGCACCATGAATAAAAATGTGAACCACCATCAGTCATTAAATATCTAGGGACTCCAAACCTCAGAAAAATAACTTATTTAAGCATCTTAATAGAGGTGTTATGATCAGCACTGCTAGTTGGAATAGCTTCTACCCACACTTAGTAACGTAATCAACATCAACTAAAATATGTGTATACCCATTAGAGGAAGGAAAAGGTCCCATATAATCAAAGCCCCAAACATCAAATGGCTCAATAACAAGTGAATAGTTCATAGGCATTTCTTGACGCCTACTAATATTACCAATTCTTTGACATTCATCACAAGACAAGACAAACTTACGGGCATCCTTGAAAAGAGTAGGCCAATAAAAACCGGATTGCAATACCTTATGTGCAGTTCTATCTCCAGCGTGGTGTCCTCCATAAGCCTCGCAGTGACACTTGCGTAGGATCTGTTCCTGTTCATGCTTAGGTACACAACGTCTAATAACACCACTACTACCTCTTGAGCACTGTGTTGGTTTTCCCCGAAGAGGAAGGGATGACGCAGCAAAGTAGCATAAGTATTTCCCTCAGTTTTTGAGAACCAAGGTATCAATCCAATAGGAGGCTACGCGCGAGTCCCTCGTACCTGCACAAAACAAATAAATCCTCACAACCAACGCAAATAGGGGTTGTCAATCCCTATAAGGCCACTTACGAGAGTGAGATCTGATAGATATGATAAGATAATATTTTTGGTATTTTTGCGATAAAGATGCAAAGTAAATAGCAAAGGAAATAACTAAGTAGTAGGAGATTAATATGATGAAGATAGACCCGGGGCCCATATGTTTCACTAGTGGCTTCTCTCAAGAGCATAAGTATTCTACGGTGGGTGAACAGATTACTGTTGAGCAATTGACAGAATTGAGCATAGTTATGAGAATATATAGGTATGATCATGTATATAGGCATCACGTCCGAGACAAGTAGACCGACTCCTGCCTGTATCTACTACTATTACTCCACTCATCGGCCGCTATCCAGCATGCATCTAGAATATTAATTTAAAAACAGAGTAACGCATTAAGGAAGATGACATGATGTAGAGGGATAGACTCATCAATATGAAGAAAACCCCATCTTGTTATCCTCGATGGCAACAATACAATACATGCCTTGCTACCCCTACTGTCACTGGGAAAGGACACCGCAAGATTGAACCCAAAGCTAAGCACTTCTCCCATTCCAAGAAAAATCAATCTAGTAGGCCAAACCAAACTGATAATTCGAAGAGACTTGCAAAGATAACCAATCACACATAAAAGAATTCAGCGAAGATTCAAATATTGTTCATAGATAGACTTGATCATAAACCCACAATTCATCGGTCTCAACAAACACACCGCAAAAAGAAGATTACATCGAACAGTTCTCCACAAGAGAGGGGGAGAACATTGTATTGAGATGCAAAAAGAGAGAAGAAGCCATCTAGCTAATAACTATGGACCCGTAGGTCTGAGGTAAACTACTCACACTTCATCGGAGGGGCTATGGTGTTGATGTAGAAGCCCTCCATGATCGATGCCCCCTCCGGTGGAGCTCTGGAACAGGCCCGAGATGGGATCTCGTGGATACAGAAAGTTGCGGCGGTGGAATTAGGATTTTGGCTCCGTATCTAATCATTTGGAGGTACGTAGGTATATATAGGAGGAAGGAGTATAGCGGTGGAGCAACAGGGGGCCCACGAGGGTGGAGGGCGCGCCTGGGGGGGAAGGCGTGCCCCTACCTCGTGGCCTCCTCTTTGTGTCTTGACGTAGGGTCCAAGTCTTCCGGGTCTTGTTCGTTGAGAAAATCACGTTCCCGAAGGTTTCATTCCGTTTGGACTCCGTTTGATATTCCTTTTCTTCGAAACCCTAAAATAGGCAAAAAAAATAGCAATTTTGGGCTAGGCCTCCGGTTAATAGGTTAGTCCCAAAAATAATATAAAAGCGGAAAATAAAGCCTAATAATGTCCAAAACAGTAGATAATATAGCATGGAGCAATCAAAAATTATAGAT
This sequence comes from Triticum monococcum, assembly GCA_034509565.1. Taxonomy (NCBI): domain Eukaryota; kingdom Viridiplantae; phylum Streptophyta; class Magnoliopsida; order Poales; family Poaceae; genus Triticum; species Triticum monococcum. Next base: position 548,955,294 of record CM067843.1, on the reverse strand, counting down.
ACATTGGAGACATATCAACCATCTACTCCTTCTTTATAAAGGTGTGGGTCATCCCAGAAGTAATGTCTTAAATGATAGAAAAACTTTTTATTTTGCTGGTATGTGATACTAGGTGGTATAAATTTAGCAACAATGTAATTAGCATAATCAGCATACCATGGAGCAGTACGAGAAGCATTTATGATAGCTAATTGTTCATCGGGAAAGCTATCATCAATAGGTAGTGGGTCATCAAGAAGATTCTCTAACATAGATAAGTTGTCTGCAATGGGGTTCTCAGCTCCCTTTCTATCTATAATATGCAAATCAAATTCTTGTAGTAGGAGAACTCATCTAATAAGTCTAGGTTTAGCATCATTCTTTTCCATAAGATATTTAATAGTAGCATGATTGGTGTGAACATTTAGTTTAGAATTAACAATATAGGGTCTGAACTTATCACAAGCAAATACAACTGCTAAAAATTCCTTTTCTTTAGTTGTATAATTTCTCTAGGCACTATCTAGAGTTTTACTAGCATATTGGATAACATTTAATTTCTTATCAACTCTTTGTCCTAGCACATCACCTATAGCATAATCACTAGCATCACACATAATTTCAAAGGGTAAATTCCCAATCTGGTGGCTGAACAATAGGTGCAGAAATCAAGGATTTCTTAAGTATTTCAAATGCTTCTACACAATCATCATCAAAGACAAAAGGAACATCCTTTTGTAAGAGATTAGTCAGAGGCCTAGAAATGTTTTAGAAGTCTTTATTGAACCTCCTATAAAAACCGGAATGACCAAGGAAACTTCTTATACCTTTAATGACCTTAGGACACGACATCTTTTCAATAGCATCAACTTTAGCCTTATCAACTTCAATACCTCTTTCATAAACTTTATGCCCCAAGACAATACCTTCATTAACCATAAAGTGGCACTTCTCCTAATTCAAGACAAGATTAGTTTCTTCACATCTCTGTAAAACTCGATCATGTTTGCTTAAGCAATCATCAAAAGAAGTTCCATATACAGAGAAATCATCCATGAAAACCTCAACAATCTTTTCACAAAAGTCAAAGAATATAGCAGTCATACATCTTTGAAAGGTAGCAGGTGCATTGCATAAACCAAAAGGCATACGTCTATAAGCAAAGGTACCGAAAGTGCAAGCAAAGGTGGTCTTTTCTTGATCCTCTTTTGACACTAGTATTTGAGAGAAACCAGAATAACCATCTAGAAAGCAAAAATGTGTATGCTTAGATGATCTTTATAGAATTTCATCAATAAAAGGTAAAGGGTAATGATCCCTTTTAATAGCTTTATTTAATTTGCAAAAGTCAATTACCATTCTATAACCTGTAATAATTCTTTGGGGGGTCAATTCATCTTTATCATTAGGAACAACAATAATGCTTCCCTTCTTAGGGACACAATGGACATGACTTACCCACTGGCTATCAGCAACGGGATAAATTATACCTGCCTCCAGAAGCCTTAGTATTTCATTTCTTACCACTTCTTTCATCTTAGGATTTAACCGTCATTGGTGATCAACAACCGGTTTAGCGTCCTTCTCCAATTTTATTTTGTGCTGGCATAGAGTGGGACTAATGCCCTTGAGATCATCAAGAGTATATCCAATAGCAGCACGGTGCTTCTTCAGAGTTTTCAATAATTTCTCTTCTTCCTGCTCTGAAAGGTTAGCACTAATAATGACAGGATATATCTTTTTTCATCAAGATAAGCATATTTAAGTGTATCAGGTAATGGTTTAAGCTCAAACACGAGATCACCCTTGGGTGGACGAGGATCCCCTAGAATTTCAACAGGCAAGTTGTGTTTCAAAATAGGTCCCTGTTTAAAGAGTACTTCATCTATTTCCCTTATTTCATTTATAAACATATCATTTCCATGGTCTAACAAATATTGTTCTAAAGGATCATTAGGAGGCACGGCAATAGAAGAAAGACCAATAATTCCATCTTTACTAGGCAATTCTTTATCATGGGGTTGTCTACAAAATTTAGCAAAATTAAAATCATGAGACATATCCCCTAAACCAACAAAAACAATATCCTTTTTGCAGTCTATCTTAGCATTAACAGTATTCAAAAAGGGTCTACCAAATATAATGGGACAAAAGTTATCTTGTGGGGAAGCAAGAACAAGAAAATCACTAGGATATTTAATTTTCCCACACAAGACTTCAACATCTCTAACAATCCCAACCGGTGAGATAGTATATCTATTGGCAAGCTTAATAGTAACATCAATATCTTCTATCTCAGCAGGTGCAATATCATGCATAATTTCTTTATATAAGGTATAAGATATTGCACTAACACTAGCACCCATATCACATAATCCATGATAAAAGTGATCTCCTATTTTAACAGAAACAACAGGCATGCCAACAACAAATCTATGTTTATCTTTAGTATCGGGTTTAGCAATTCTAGCAGCTTCATCACAAAAGTAAATAACATGCCCATCAATGTTATTGCCCAAGAGATCTTTAACCATAGCAATACTAGGTTCAAATTTAATTTGCTCAGAGTATTTGGGTGTTCTAATATTACTTTTGTTGACCAGAGCTGAAGCTTTAGCATGATCCTTTATTCTAACAGGGAAAGGTGGTTTCTCAATATAAGCGGTAGGAACAATAGGATCAACATTATAAGTGATAGTCTTTTCTTCAACTTTAATAGGTTCAACTACCTTTACTTCAATGGGAGGATGATATTTAAGCCACTTCTCCTTAGGGAGATCAACATGAGTAGCAAATGATTCACAGAAAGAAGCTACTATCTCAGAGTCAAGTCCATATTTAGTGCTAAATTTATGGAAAACATCGGTATCCATAAAAGATTTAACACAATCAAACCTAGGTGTCATACCTGACTCCTTACCTTTGTCGAGGTCCCAATCTTCAGAGTTGCATTTAATTCTTTCCAATAAATCCCATTTGAATTCAATAGTCTTCATCATAAAAGAGCCAGCACAAGAAGTATCAAGCATGGTGCGATTGCTATCAGAAAGCCGAGCATAAAAATTTTGAATAATCATTTCTCTTGAGAGCTCATGATTGGGGCATGAATATAACATTGATTTAAGCCTCCCCCAAGCTTGAGCGATGCTTTCTCCTTCGCGAGGCCAAAAATTATATATATATTTGTGATCACGATGAACAAGATGCATATGATAAAACTTTTGATGAAATTCCAATTTCAATCATTTGTACTTCCAAGACCCCATATCATCACATAGCCTATACTATGTCGACGCATATCCCTTCAAAGATAAATGGAAGACCTTCTTCTTAACAACATCTCCGAGTACACCTGCAAGCTTAAATAATCCACAAACTTCATCCACATATATTAGATGCTCATCAGGATGTTTTGTTCCATCTCCTAAAAAAGTATTAGCTAGCAGTTTTTCTATCATACTCGAAGGAATTTCAAAGTAGACATTTTCATTTTCAGTAGGTTCAGTAGGTTGAGGAGCAACTCTTTGCTCTACTAGTCGGGGTGAAGATACCCCGAACAAGCCCCTCAGAGGATTACTTTCCATAGTAACAAGTGACAGTAAATTTCAGCACACTATATAAATTCACGAAAAACATCGGTATCCATAAAAGACTTAACACAATCAAACTTAGGTGTTATACCTGACTCCTTACCTTCATCGAGTTCCCAATCTCCGGAGTTGCGTTTAATTCTTTCCAATAAATCCCATCTGAATTCAATAGTCTTCATCATAAAAGAACCAGTACAAGAAGTATCAAGCATGGAGCGACTATTGAGAGAAAGCCTAGCATAAAAATTTTGAATAATAATTTCTCTTGAGAGATCATGATTGGGGCATGAATATAACATTGACTTCAGCCTCCCCCAAGCCTGAGCGATGCTTTCTCCTTCGCGAGGCCAAATATTATATATATATAATTACGATCACGATGAACCAGATGCATCTGATAAAACTTCTAATGAAATTCCAATTTCAATCGGTTGTAGTTCCATGATCCAATATCATCGCATAGCCTAAACCATGTCAATGCCTTTCCCTTCAAATATAAAGGAAAGAACTTCTTCTTGATAACATCTCCGGGCATACCTACAAGCTTAAATAGATTAGGTGCAATTCGGGATCTAATGTTCCATCTCCTGTAAAAGGATTAGCTAGCAGTTTCTCTATCATTCCCGAAGGAATATCAAAGTAAACATTTTTAGTAGGTTTAGTAGGTTGAGGAGCAACTCTTTGCTCTACAGGTCGGGGTTAAGATACCCCGAACAAGCCCCTCAAAGGATTACTTTCCATAGTAACCAGTGGCAGTAAATTTCAGCACACTATATAAATTTTTCCTTACCAAAGGCGCTTCACTCCCCAGCAACGGCGCCAGAAAAGAGTCTTCATGACCCACAAGTATAGGGGATCTATCGTAGTACTTTTGATAAGTAAGAGTGTCGAACCCAACGAGGAGCAGAAGGAAATGACAAGCAGTTTCAGTAAGGTATTCTCTACAAGCACTAAAATTACCGGTAACAGATAGTTTTGTGATAAGGTAATTCGTAAAGGGTAACAAGTAACAAAAGTAAACAAGGTGCAGCAAGGTGTCCCAATCCTTTTTGTTGCAAAGGACAAGCCTGGACAAACTCTTATATAAAGGAAAGCGCTCTCGAGGACACATGGGAATTATTGTCAAGCTAGTTTTCATCACGCTCATATGATCCGCGTTCATTACTTTGATAATTTGATATGTGGGTGGACCGGTGCTTGGGTACTGCCCTTCCTTGGACAAGCATCCCGCTAATGATTAACCCCTCTTGCAAGCATCCGTAACTACAAAAGAAGTATTAAGGTAAACCTAACCATAGCATGAAACATGTGGATCCAAATCAGCCCCTTACTAAGCAACGCATAAACTAGGGTTTAAGCTTCTGTCACTCTAGCAACCCATCATCTACTTATTACTTCCCAATGACTTCCCCTAGGCCCAAATAATTGTAAAGTGTCATGTAGTTGACGTTCACATAACACCACTAGAGGAAAGACAACATACATCTCATCAAAATATCGAACAAATACCAAATTCACATGACTACTTATAGAAAGACTTCTCCCATGTCCTCGGGAACAAACGTAACTACTCACGAATCATATTCATGTTCAGAATCAGAGGAGTATTAATATGCATAAAGGATCTAAATATATAATCTTCCACCGAATAAACCAACTAGAATCAACTACAAGGAGTAATCAACAGTACTGGCAACCCACAAGTACCAATCTGAGGTTTTGAGACAAAGACCAGATACAAGAGATGAACTAGGATTTGAGAGGAGATGGTGCTGGTGAAGATGTTGATGGCGATTGACCCCCTCCCAATGAGAGGATCGATGGTGATCACGATGGCGATGATTTCCCCCACCCGGAGGGATGTTTCCCCGGCAGAACAGCTCCGCCGGAGCCCTAGATTGGTTCCGACAAGGTTCCGCCTCGAGACGGTGGCACTTCGTCCCGAAAGCTTTATTATCATTTTTCCACGGCGAAAAACTTCATAGAGCAAAAGATGGGCACCGTAGGACTGCCAGGGGCCCAAGAGGCAGGGGTCGCGCCTAGGGGGTAGGGCGAGCCCCCACCCTCGTGGATGGTGGGTGGCCCCCCTCTGGTGCTTTCTTCGCCCAATATGTTTTATATATTCCAAAACCGACTTCTGTGGAGTTTTTAGACTTTTGGAGTTATGCAGAATATGTCTCTAATATTTGCTCCTTTTCCAGCCTAGAATTCCAGCTATCGTCATTCTCCCTCTTCATGCAAACCTTATAAAATAAGAGAGAATAGACATAAGTATTGTGACATAATGTGTAATAACAGTCCATAATGCAATAAATATCGATATAAAAGCATGATGCAAATTGGACGTATCACGTGTCAAGCACACTAGCTCGCTCCCCTAAAACTCCCACCTCTGCATCCCTTGCAATCTCGAAAATATTTACTGACTGGAAGGTTTTAATGTTTGATAGCACACGATTAGTATGTCCAGACCGTGTGCGATGTCTGTTACTCCCGCTCTGCTTCAGTCCCTTGATTCGAATTTTCAGTAGCCCTGACATTTTACTCCCGCCACTACATCCCTCACAATCTCAAATATATCTGATCGCCCTTGATCCAAATTTTCAGTAGCCCCGCCTTGTTACTCCCGCCTAGTAAAATTTTCAGTTGCCGCAGTATTTCCTCAAACACTACCTCCACTCACACAGACACGCACAACCCTCGAAACCATTGGTAGGTCGCCGCCATCACCGGTGCCTCCATCCTCTACCTCTGTTGTGATAGCCTGGCTTATTAGGGATGATAGACTACTCATATCAATAAGGAATTCCTCCTTTTCCGGGAGCCCATTCGGATAGAACTCCAAAGTTAAGCGTGCTCTGCTTGGACTAGTTTCAGGATGGGTGACCGACCAGGAAGTTGCTCCCGGGTGTGCACGAGTGAGTACAAAGTGCGCAGAAAAGACTAGTATTGATCTGTGGGGCAAGTCTAGATCTCGCCAGGAGTAACGACCACCGGCGGGTGTGTCCGGGGCGTTACAAGTTGGTATCAGAGCCGACCCTCGCGGTTACACGGATGGTTGCGGACAGGTGCGTGGTCATGTTGTTCATGATGTTTGTGACCCGTCATGCCACACGGCATGGCACATGTACTAGACTGGAAGCACAGACGTATGTGCCAAGAGGGAATGTTCCTGTGGCCCGACGAGGACGTCGGTTCCTCTGAGTGGGGGTGTATGTGATAGCCTGGCTTATTAGGGATGATAGACTACTCATATCAATAAGGAATTCCTTCTTTTCTGGGAGCCCATTCAGACAGAACTCCAAAGTTAAGCGTGCTCAGCTTGGAGTAGTTTCAGGATGGGTGACCAATCGGGAAGTTGCTCCTGGGTGTGCACGACTGAGGACAAAGTGCGCAGAAACTCGTATTGATCTGTGGGGCCAGTCTAGATCCCGCCAGGAGTAACGACCACCGGCAGGCGTGTCCGGGGCGTTATATCTGCCTGTGTGCCAGGGAGCTCGAGTAGCCAATGGCCAAAAAGAGGTTTATCGCGGCCTTTTCGTCCGACGCCGGCGAGGTGTCCCCATTGTCCTCCGCGGGCCCGATCCGCCGTCGCCGGTCCCCCGATCCATCCCCCGGACCCGGCAGCCAACGAAGTCCTACCTCGGGGTCCGGCAGCGGCTATGGGGGACGTGGGTCGCCGAGATTACAGATCGAGAGATCCACACCCGCCGGTGGCTCGGTAGCTTCCACATGGCCGAGCTCGCGGCCTTGGAGTATGACCGCTAGCAGGTCCGCCACGACGGCGCAGCGGCTAGGCTCAATTTCCCCTTCGGCACACGTCCGGTCCACCTTGTTCCGCCGGAGCCAGGGGTGGTGAGCTCGGCTATGGCGCGGGTGGACCACGAGGCATGGGAGCGTCTCGAGGCCGAGGCCGCTGACGAGGCCTACATGCAAGAGTTCCGCCGGCATCACCCGGAGCTCGTGGAGGCGGAGCGGGCGATCTTTGCCGGTGCAGAGGGCGGCGAGGTTATTGCGCTCTCCTCCGATAGCAAGGTCGAAGGTGGCGAGGACGGGGGCACGGAGGGCAGCGAGGTTATTGCGCTCTCCTCTGATCACGAGGTCGAACGCGGCGGCGATGGCGGTGCGGAGGGCGTCCAGGTGGGCCCCGAGGATGAGGAGATCGACGTCGATGAGTGGAGGAGTGCCTTCCCCAACGACCCCGACGATGGTACTAGCCCGGACTCGACTCGCGGCATACCGTACCGTATCGCGCCCTTTTCGTCCGACGCCGGCGAGGTGTCCCCATTGTCCTCCGCGGGCCCGATCCGCCGTCGCCGGTCCCCCGATCCATCCCCCGGACCCGGCAGCCAACGAAGTCCTACCTCGGGGTCCGGCAGCGGCTATGGGGGACGTGGGTCGCCGAGATTACAGATCGAGAGATCCACACCCGCCGGTGGCTCGGTAGCTTCCACATGGCCGAGCTCGCGGCCTTGGAGTATGACCGCTAGCAGGTCCGCCACGACGGCGCAGCGGCTAGGCTCAATTTCCCCTTCGGCACACGTCCGGTCCACCTTGTTCCGCCGGAGCCAGGGGTGGTGAGCTCGGCTATGGCGCGGGTGGACCACGAGGCGTGGGAGCGTCTCGAGGCCGAGGCCGCTGACGAGGCCTACATGCAAGAGTTCCGCCGGCATCACCCGGAGCTCGTGGAGGCGGAGCGGGCGATCTTTTCCGGTGCAGAGGGCGGCGAGGTTATTGCGCTCTCCTCCGATAGCGAGGTCGAAGATGGCGAGGACGGGGGCACGGAGGGCAGTGAGGTTATTGCGCTCTCCTCTGATGACGAGGTCGAACGCGGCGGCGATGGCGGTGCGGACGGCGTCCAGGTGGGCCCCGCGGATGAGGAGATCGATGTCGATGAGTGGAGGAGTGCCTTCCCCAACGACCCCGACGATGGTACTAGCCCGGACTCGACTCGCGGCATACCGTACGTGATGAGGAAGGATTGGGTCGATCTTTACTTCGACCAAAAGTAGTTTAGCTTAGTTTGAATTTATGTTTTATGTTTGATTATGCAAAACTATTTATGTTTATGTTTGAATGCATGCTACTTTCGGTTGAACCTGCTTTGAACTTGATCAAATTGAAGTTTACAACCTTAAGTTTAGGGGATCGACTAGAAAAGGCTAAAAATTGCTAAAGTATATATATATCCACTAAGGGTTTTAGTCCTTTAACTTTTTAAGGATCGCCTAGAGATGTCCTTATGACTTTTTTATTTCAGTTCTTCACAATGTGATGCTCTATATGTGCAACTATTTGCTGTGCAGTTCAAGTTCATCAATAACAGTTTCAACAATAGCATTATGAATTATGATATTTGGTTGCTGTTAAGGATATTGCAGTTAACATGCCTTTTCATTTTTCAATTGTTGTTTAGCAACATGCATTGTACTGAATGACTAAATATGCAATCCCAGGCTACATAGCAACAAGGAAGAGTGTTACCTTAATGTTCTGATGATGTCAAGATATACATGTAATAAAATCTTATATAATGGGATGGATGGAGTGTTGTACTACATCATTTTTCAATTGTTGTTTAGCTTCTAATATTAACTTGGTGCTTTTAGGTACATATATCATTGCCAAAGAACCACACTTCGACCCTTTCTATGTATGGGGCAATGAGATATCCATGAACCAGCATCAAGTGAGGAAACTGATAAAGATTGTTACTCAAATGGGTCAAAAGATATCAATCGAACTATTTGTTTACACTTTATGCAAGAAAATAGTGAACTACAGGATGGTAAGTAAGAACCAAGTAGCCTTCTTTTTACTGCCCATAATGAGTTGTGTTAGATGACAATATCTGAATCTTTTTTCTTTTGCAGTGGATCCTCAAGCAGATTACTCAAGATTACCTCTCAAACTACATGATTGGTGGCCAACCATCACAGGGGGTTGGACTAGAATCCTGCATGCCTTCTGCATCTAGGAGAGCACAATAGGGCCATTCCGCTTCACCTTGTTCAGCAACTGGAATGTCTATTGCCTCTTTCTTTACCATCAATAATAGTACAAGTATAGAACCCTGGTACATCATTCTTTATTTGGTGCTTCTGTAATTCTTAAACATATGTACATGTGAATCGAATAATTCATTGGTTGCTTGAACCTAATGGATATGAATAAAGTTATAGCCTACTTTCAAGTTTAAATTAGGTACAATTTTAAATAGCAACTATTAAATTAGGGCGAAATTACATTATCCAGGTCATTACGGCACACGCGGTTGGTAAAACACAAACGTTTGCGGTATACACCATAATTCGAGACGGTTCATAGAGAGGAAACGTGTGCAAGCATACACACAGTTGCCGTTTGCAAAGCATGTGTGTGATGTTAGACACTATCACATACGGTGCAGGAAAACTAAATGTGTGTGATTGTCTACCTATTGTACACGATTTATAATCATGAACTGTTTGTGATGTGCCGGGCATCGTAAAACTTGCGTGCCTAGAATCTACCTAGAAAACTTCCGTGCCTGGAATCTGACTGGTTTTAGGCATAACCACAAAACTCCGACTGCGATGGCAATGCAAGCACAAACGAGTAGCAAGGATGAAGCATTTGGGATATTCGAGATATCGGAAATGATTATATAGGGACAACTGTATGCATCAAGGATCCCTATCCCCGACGGTTTTTGGGTCGTGTGGGAAGGACCCCCCCCTATCACCCACACTCACTTGGAGACGATTCCATATGCCGTCGCGGAAAGGGGTTAAAAACCGTTTGTTTAGGACCGACGTGCACCAGTGCCACCTGGGCGCACCAGCCCCCCCACCCCCCCTGGCGCGCCCTGGTGGGTTGTGGCCTCCTCGGCCCGCCTCCGGTGCCCATCTTTTGGTATACAAGTGATTTTGACCTAGAAAAAATAAGGGGGAGACTTTTGGGACGAAGTGCCGCCGCCTCGAGGCAAAACTTGGGCAGGAGCACTTTTGCCCTTCGGCGGAGCGATTCCGCCGGGGGAACTTCCCTCCCGAAGGGGGAAATCATCGTCATCATCATCACCAACAACTCTCCCATCTTGGGGAGGGCAATCTCCATCAACATCTTCACCATCACCATCTCATCTCAAACCCTAGTTCATCTCTTGTATGCAATCTTGTTACCGGAACTATAGATTGTTGCTAGGGGGTGACGAGTACTGTTGATTACATCTTGTAGTTGATTACTATATGGTTTATTTGGTGCAAGATTATATGTTCAGATCCATTATGCATATTAATACCCCTCTGATCATGAGCATGTTTATTGTTTGTGAGTAGTTACCTTTGTTCTCGAGGTCACGGGATAAATCATGTTGCAAGTAATCATGTGAATTTGATATGTGTTCGATATTTTGATAGTATGTATGTTGTGATTCCCTTAGTGGTGTCATGTGAACATCGACTACATGACACTTCACCATATTTGTGCCTAAGGGAATGCATTGTGGAGTATTAAATAGATGGTGGGTTGCGAGAGTGACAGAAACTTAAACCCTAGATTATGCACAATTCCGTAAGGGACCGATTGGATCCTAGAGTTTAATGCTATGGTTAGAATTTATTCTTAATACTTTTCTCGTAGTTACGGATGCTTGCGGGAGGGTTAATCATAATTAGGAGGTTTGTTCAAGTAAGAACATCACCTAAGCACCGGTCCACCCACATATCAAATTATCAAAGTAGCGAACACAAATCAAACCAACATGATGAAAGTGACTAGATGAAATTCCCGTGTACCATCAAGAACGCTTTGCTTATTATAAGAGACCGTTTTGGCATGTCCTTTGCCTCAAAAGGATTGGTCTACCTTGCTGCATACTTGTTACTATTATCATTACTTGCTCGTTACAAACTATCGTGCTATCAAACTACCCGCTACTTATAATTTCAGCACTTGCAAACACTACCTTACTGAAAACTACTTGTCATTTCCTTCTGCTCCTCGTTGGGTTCGACACTCTTACTTATCGAAAAGTGCTACAATTGATCCCCTATACATGCGGGTCATCAGTGGATGATCAGGAAAAGCATTAAGCAATTGGAGAAGCCTCCCCAAGCTTGTGGGAGACTCTCTTCTTCAATTTGCACAAAGTTAAATATTTCCTGTAAGGCAGCTTGTTTCTTACGAGAATGAAAATATTTTTCAGAGTAGTAACAAATCATATCCTGGGGACTACACACACAAATAGGAGCAAGAGTATCGTACCATATCTTAGCATCACCCGTTACTGAGAACGAAAATAATTTGAGGATATAATAGTAGCGAATTTTCTCATCATGAGAAAAATTGGCGGCGATATCATTTAATAATATTTCCTATAAGGTGCGTGTGATGCCCCAAGACCGGTGCTCCAGATGCCTTCCATGGTTTCTGAGATTCGTTGTGTGATTTGTTTTGCTTGTTGCATTCATCATTGCATATTTTGCATTGCATCATGTCATCATGCCATCATGTCATTAATCTTTGCAACTCCAATAAATAAATCGTATGGATCTTCGGTCGATTTAAGTTGAGGGAATTCACATGGTGGTTTCTTTAAAACATACCCTCCCGATATTTAGGGAGCTATTATAAAATATTCCATTTTTCAGAATCACCAGAACACACTTGCAAAATAATTCCCATGCCTATTCCACTTCAAGTTTCACCTCCAAACCTTGGCAACAATTATTTATATCTTTTATCGCCGTTTCCTCCAAAAATCCTCATCAATTTTTGGGATCTTCTAAATATTATCCTAGTTCAAACCATATGAATTTAAATTCAAATGGATTTGAATTTAAATCTTTCAATCAGGCAACTTGTATTTTTCCTGGATCAAGACCTTTTCTTGCGAGTCCAAGAAATTTAACTTCTTCCACAAAGTCTTTCCCTAACCCTCTCTTTCTATTTTTCTTCTTGTCGGTGTCAAAACCGGCGGATCTCGGGTAGGGGGTTCCGAACTATGCGTCTAAGGTGGATGGTAACAGGAGGCAGGGGACACGATGTTTTACCCAGGTTCGGGCCCTCTTGATGGAGGTAAAACCCTACATCCTACTTGATTTATTCTTGATGATATGGGTATTACAAGAGTTGATCTACCACGAGATCGGAGAGGCTAAACCCTAGAAGCTAGCCTATGGTATGATTGTATGTATATGTTCTCTATCGACTAGCCTGGCCTCGGTTTATATAATGCACCAAAGGCCTAGGATAACAAGAGTCCTAGCCGAATACGCCGCTGGGGAGGAGTCCTTGTCTTGATCACCAAGTGTTGTGGAATCTACCATGTATGCGGCAGCTGTCCGAACTGGCCCATGAGTATACGGCCAGGGGGGTCCTCGGCCCAATCTAACCGATCGGGAGATGACGTGTTGAGTAGTCCCTAGTCCAGGACACCGTCAGTAGCCCCCTGAACCGGTCTTCAAGTTAGGGACGCTCCTTGATTCTTCCGAATTGTTCTTCATCTTCGGTTGTCGGTCTTGAAAACTGGTTAAACAAATATTCTCATCTTTGATCTTGAGGATCGCCGAAATGCATTCGACGAGTTTACACGTCAAGTATCCGAGGAGCCCCTTTAAGTTTCCGGCCTTTATCAATGCCTTTTTTATGCCACACCTCGGGTTTGAAGTTGTTCCCGGGAGGTAGTGTCCTCTTGCGTCCGAGCTCTAACACCGGACTGCATTCGAGGTATCTTTTGCAGCCGAGCACCAATGCTGGACTGCTTCCGAGCTCCAACACCGAAATGTATCCGAGCTCCAACGCTGGACTGTGTCCAAGCTCCAACGCCGGACTATATCCAAGATGTCATAGATCATCTTGGTCCAAAAAAGTTGAAGGAGTTTAGCCGAGCTTAATGCTGGAAATGCCCTCTATGGAGCCAGCCACTAGCGCCCGAGCTTTATGTCAGACTGCTTCCGAGGTGATGCACCACCCCGACTATGGGCCAATTTTTTGTCAATATTTTTGATTGGTGCAATTTATTCTCTGCCGAGATATATAGCCAGTAGCCCTCAAGGTGTGTATCGGTCTAAAACCCAAGATGCACCTGAAGGATGACGTAAGACCGCTGATCCCAGTAGCCGCTGAGACTCGGGTTGATTTGTAAAATCGGCCTGAGGATCAAGTCCTAGCTCAGCAGAATACTTCGGGACACGAAAAGCAGCGTGATCAGTCCTCGAGACTCAGGTTGGGTGTGCCCGACCAACCTGAGGATCAAGATCTCGTCGGAAACTGTATTGCACTTAAAATTTTCTGCATTGAACAGGCAATGCAACACCCTGGCCGTATACTCATGGGCCAGTTCGGACAGCTGCCGCATACATGGAAGATTCCACAAGACTTGGTGATCAAGACAAGGACTCCTCCCCACCGGCGTATTCGGCTAGGACTCTTGTTATCCTAGGCTTTTGGTGCATTATATAAACCGAGGCCAGGCTAGTCGATAGAGAATATATACATACAATCATACCATAGGCTACCTTCTAGGGTTTAGCCTCTCCGATCTCGTGGTAGATCAACTCTTGTACTACTCATATTATCAAGAATAATCAAGCAGGACGTTGGGTTTTACCTCCATCAAGAGGGACCGAACCTGGGTAAAACATCGTGTCCCATGCCTCATGTTACCATTTTCCTTAGACGCACAGTTCGGGACCCCCTACCCGAGATCCGCCGGTTTTGACACCGACATTGGTGCTTTCATTGAGAGTTCCTCTATGTCGTCATCATTAGGCTTGATGGCTCCTTCGATCATTGATAGTGATGTAGTCCAGGGTGAGACTTTTCTCCCCGTACAGATCTTTGTATTCGGCGGCTTCGCACTGCGGGCCAACTCGCTTGGCCATCTAGAGCAGATCGAGAGTTACACCCCTGGCCACTAGGTCAGGTTTGGAAGCTTAAATTACACGGCCGACATCCATGGAGACTTGATCTTCGACGGATTCGAGCCCCTACCGAGTACGCTGCATGGTCACGATGAGCATGATTTAGCTCTACCGTCAGACAGTGTGCAGGAGATCGCACCGGCAACCGCTCCGACCCTCAATTCGGAGCCGATTGCGCCATCCATGGACGGGGGGATAGACCCCGCCATGGAGGCCGCATTCTCAGCGGTGATTGAGCCGAGTATCGACCTTACCCTTCACGAGAGCCGTGACGCCAAATTGCCGGATTCTTCCCCGGCCACGGACTCCGAACCGCCTACGCCCGTGCCTACCGAATCTGACTGGGCACCGATCATGGAGTTCACCTCCGCGGATATCTTTCGGCACTCGCCCTTCGACAACATGCTGAACTCATTAAGGTCTCTCTCCCTGTCAGGAGAGTCCTGGCCGAACTATGTTCGATAGGATTGGGATGCGGAAGACGAAGAAATTCGCCACCCACCCACCACCCACTTAGTAGCCACTGTCGACAATTTGACCGACATGCTCGACTTCGACTCCGAAGACATCGAAGGTATGGATGACGATGCGGGAGACGAATAGGAACCACTGCCCACAGGGCACTGGACAGCCACCACATCATATGATATATACATGGTGGACACACCCAAAGAAGGCAATGGCGACGGGATAGCGGAGGATGACCCCTCCAGGAAGCAACCCAAGCACCGACGTCAGCGGCGCCGCTCTAAGTCTCGCCAAATCAAAAGAGGTGACACCAGCATAGGAGATAATAGCACCCCGGACAGTGCAGAAGACGACAACAATCCCCTCGAGCAAGATTTAGAGCAGGAGGATGGAGAAGATAGCCCTCCCGAGAGAGCGGCAGATGGAGAGGCAGAGGATGATAATTACATGCCTCCCTATGAAGACGAGGCTAGCCTTGACGATGAGGAATTTGTCGTGCCGGAGGATCCCGCCGAGCAAGAGCGCTTCAAGCGCCGGCTTATAGCCACGGCAAATAGTCTTAAGAAAAAGCAGCAGCAGCTTCAAGCTGATCAAGATTTGCTAGCTGACCGATGGACTGAAGTCCTTGCGGCCGAGGAATATGAACTCGAACGCCCCTCCAAGAGTTACCCAAAGTGCAGGTTGCTACCCCAACTGGAGGAGGAAGCATTAAAACCTACATCTCCAGCATATGGCGTGGCTGATCGGCCACCTCGTGGCCGCGACAAAGAGGCATTTCAGCCAAAAACTTAGCCCGCACCCCAACGCCACTCAAATAAAAATGACAAGGCACGGGGAAACACGCTAGACCTGCAAGACGTATTGGAGGACAAAGCAAAACACACAAGATCGATCTACGGATCATGGGGGCGCGCCACTATGCGAGACGATAACCGTCACGCTGGGTACAGTAAAAGTAAATCCGGCCGGGCCGTACACAGCGGACAAGACTCATTCGAGCTGCGTCGCGACATAGCCCACTACAAGGGCGCCGCACACCCCATATGCTTCACAGACGAAGTAATGGATCACCAAATCCCAGAGGGTTTCAACCCCGTAAATATCGAATCATACGATGGCACAACAGATCCTGCGGTATGGATCGAAGACTTCCTCCTGCACATCCACATGGCCCGCGGTGACGATCTACACGCCATCAAGTACATCCCACTCAAGCTCAAAGGACCAGCTCGGCATTGGTTCAGAAGCCTGCCAGCAGAATCCATCGGCTGTTGGGAAGATCTGGAAGCCGCATTCCTCGACAACTTCCAGGGCACTTATGTGCGACCACTAGATGCCGATGACTTGAGCCACATAATTTAGCAGCCAGATGAATCGGCCAGGCAATTCTGGACACGGTTCCTGACAAAGAAAAATCAAATCGTCGACTATCTGGATGCAGAGGCCCTAGCAGCTTTTAAGCACAACATCCATGACGAGTGGCTCACCCGGCACCTTGGCCAGGAAAAGCCAAAATCAATGGCAGCCCTCACAACACTCATGACCCGCTTTTGCGCGGGAGAAGACAGTTGGCTGGCTCGCAGCAATAACATATCAAAGAACCAGGGTACTTCAGATACCAACGATAGCAATGGCAGGTCACGTCGCAACAAACATAAGCGCCACGTCATTAGCAACAATACCGAGGATACGACAGTCAATGCCGGATTCAGAGGCTCTAAACCCGGTCAGCGGAAAAAGCCATTCAAAAGAAGCACTCCGGGCCCGTCCAGTTTGGACCATATACTCGATCGCTCGTGCCAAATACATGGCACCCCCGACAAGCCAGCCAACCACACCAACAGGGAATGTTGGGTGTTCAAGTAGGCCGGCAAGTTAAACGCCGAAAACAAAGATAAGGGGCTACATAGCGATGATGAGGAAGAGCCCCGGCAGCCGAACACCAGAGGACAGAAGAGGTTCCCCCCACAAGTGCGGACGGTGAACATGATACACGCAACCCACATCCCCAAGAGGGAGCGGAAGCATGCGTTAAGGGATGTATATGCATTGGAGCCAGTCGCCACAAAGTTCAACCCATGGTCCTCCTGTCCGATCACCTTCGATCGTAGAGACCATCCCACTAGTATCCGTCATGGCGGATTCGCCGCACTGGTCCTAGACCCAATCATCGACGGATTTCACCTCACTCGAGTCCTTATGGACGGCGTCAGCAGCCTGAACCTGCTTTATCAGGACAAAGTGCGCAAAATGGGTATAGACCTCTCAAGGATCAAACCCACAAAAATGACCTTCAAAGGCGTCATACCAGGTGTAGAGGCCCATTGTATAGGCTCAGTCACACTGGAAGTGGTCTTCGAATCACCGGATAACTTCCGAAGCGATGAGTTAATCTTTGATATAGTCCCGTTCTGTAGTGGCTATCATGCACTGCTCGGGTGAACCGCATTTGCGAGATTCAACGCGGTACCGCACTATGCATATCTCAAGCTCAAGATGCCAGGACCACGGGGGGTCATCACAGTCAATGGAAACACAGATCGCTCTCTCCGCAAGGAGGAGCACACTGCGGCCCTCGCAGCAGAAGCGCAAAGCAGCCTCTTAAGGCAATCCACCAGTTTGGCGATTAAACACCCAGACACCTTCAAGCGCGCCCGGAGTAATCTGCAACAAGACCGCCTGGCATGTCCCGAGCTCGCATAGCAATGCGTCCCCCACCCCAGTCCCAGCCAAATGGCAAAATCCATGGCACGCATACATAATTACGCATTGAAAATACCATGGGCATAGGTGGGGGCACGACTACGGCGCGCCCCGAAACGCGGCTCAACCGCACTAGGGGCTTCCCGCTTTGTTATTTTTTTTCTCTCTTTCAGGACTTTACTCTCTGGAAACCCCGTTCGGCAGTACGATTGCCGGACACACGATACAACAACCAAGGAGGCAGAAAGCTACATGCTTTAAATACCATTCCTCAGCTTGACCTTGGAGGGGACATGTCAAATAGTCCAACTTTTTGCGTATCGCACTAATTGTATCATTCTGCGTCGACGCACCTTTTTTGAATAAACAATGCATAGCACTAGTCTATTATTGCATTCTCTATTCTTATATATATATATATAGGTTCATTCATGACATTCAGCACCCATACACTCTGGTACGGCCAATACGCCAGGGGCTTAAGCGTACCCCATAATACGGCGTGAGAAGTCCGAACACTTTCGACAGTGCGGCACCCCGAACTTATAGCATTATACGCATCAGCTCTGAATCGTGTCTTGGGTCAATAGTTGGGTTTGCCCGACTCCCATGTTTTGGTACCTTATGTTCCGCTATATCGGCTAAGGTAGCACTGGGAGAACTACTGCGATTGTGCCCCGGTTCATCTAGGCTAAGCACGTCAGTAGAGAAAGCTAAAACTGACTGTCATGATAAGGCGAGAGCTGGTCGCTGTTCGAGAGGTCTCGAGTCCCTAAAGACTTATGCTGCTTAGGGCGAGGAGTCGGCTTTGTCCGGCTTAGGCGTGTATAGCGCCCCGAATTCGTCCTTCCTAATAGGCTTCGCCCAAATTTAAAATTGTAGACTTCTATGGCTAAGTGAGAGTGATAAAGCATTATAGTCTGATTGCCTTGTTCGCCATGCTGAGCACCTCCCTCGAAGGACCTAACAATGGGAAAAAGAGTGCTCAGATTTATCCCGAACACCCCAGCACTCGTGGCATGGGGGCAGAAGCCGACGACTGGCCATCTCTCAGATTTGATAAACAGCCGCACAGAAGGTAATATTTTAAATTCAAACAAGCGTTGCATAGCGCACATGAACAAGTTTTCATAATACAGGATCACACGAGCATGTTCATTCAAAAATTACATCCTTCGCACACTCGTCCACCACAAGACGGGCACCCTTCAGGACACCCTCATAATACATTTCAGGGTGGCGATGCTCCTTGCCTTGCGGTGGCCCCTCCTTCACCAGCTTCTCGACGTCCATCTTGGCCTAGTGCACCTTCGCACGGGCAAAAGCCCGGCGTGCACCTTCGATGCAGACGAAACGCTTTATGACTTCCAGCCAGGGGCAGGCATCCACAAGCCGCCTCACCAGGCCGAAGTAGCTGTTGGGAAGGGAGTCACCAGGCCACATCCGTACTATAAGGCCCCTCATGGCCTGTTCGGCCACCTTGTGCAGCTCGACCAGTTGCTTCAGCTGGTCGCTCACAGGCATCGGGTGTTCGGTCCCAGTATACTGAGACCAGAACAACTTCTTCGACGAGCTTCCCTCCTCGGCCCGATAGTACTTTGCGGCATCCGACACGCTACGGGGCAAATCTGCGAATGCTCCTGGAGAGCTCCGGACTTAGGTAAGTAATAAGTAATTTACTTCCGCATGCTTGCTTTGCATAATGAATGCCTTACCCGCCGCTATCTTCCTCATCGCCTCAATTTCCTGGAGGGCCTTTTGGGCTTCAGCCTTGGCATGCTTTGTGCTCTCGAGGGCCGCGGCAAGCTCGGACTCTCACGTCTTCGAGTCAAGCTCCAAAGCCTCGTGCTTCTTCACGAGAGCCTGGAGCTCTTGCTGCACCTCGCCCACCCGTGCCTCTTGTTTCTCCCGCTCGGTGCGCTCCTTGGCCGCTTTGTTTTCGGCCTTGGACAGCGCTTGCTTTAGGGTCGCCACTTCGGTCGTGGCCCCTGGCACATCCATGATGATCCTATCATTTTGCAACCATATCCTTTTTTTAATATATATATAGACAAGGTATTACTTACCTTTGTTCTCCTCGAGCTGCCTCTTGGCAAGGCCGAGCTCTTTCTCGGACCGTTCGAGGTTCTGCTTCAGTGCGGCGACCTCCGCAGTTAGTGCGGCAGAGGCCAGCAGCGAAGCCTGCATACGCATACATACATACTTATTTAGCCTCATGCAGATATTATTTGATCCTCTATTCGGCTTTTCCTTGTGAACACCAAACAGAGCATCAGGGGCTACTGTCTATGCGGTAATATTTTCCTATATTTTAAATACTTACCTCAAAGCCTGTTAGAAGGCTGGCACAGGCTTCAGTCAGTCCGCTCTTGGCGGACTGA
Source organism: Triticum monococcum (assembly GCA_034509565.1). Classification (NCBI taxonomy): domain Eukaryota; kingdom Viridiplantae; phylum Streptophyta; class Magnoliopsida; order Poales; family Poaceae; genus Triticum; species Triticum monococcum. The sequence continues at coordinate 548,935,269 of CM067843.1, read as the reverse complement.
ACCTTCTTGATCACCGCACTCATAATAGTGTGGTGCTCTTCGTTGATGGAAGCGTTGCGAAGCGCTCCCAGCAGGTTGTCCGGAGCCTCTGGATGGACAGAGGTCACCGCCACGGGCGGCTTGCCCCCCTTGGCAGGGGGACGCCTACCGGAGTCCGAAACCACTGGAGGTTCCGGCGCGGTGTTCGGCTAAGGGCCGAACTTGGAACCCTTGGGAGTGTTGCTCCCTTTGCGCCTAGAGTCCGGAAGGTCGCCTTGAGGCGCCTCCAGGACTACCTTCCCTCAGTTCGGTGCCCCTTGAGACAATACCTCGACATTGTCCATAGGGCAAGGAGAGGTGGCGGATGGAAGTGGGTTGCTATCCATATCCGACGAGTCTAAGGAACCGTCCGACGAGGATATGTCGATACGGGCTCGGGGCGGACTGCATGATCAAATTCGACGTTAGGAGAAGTGGTGCAATAAAAGTATGCTATGAGTCACTCTGGTATCCGAATACTTACGACTTCGCCAGGGGCTTGGCCCTGAGTAACCACTCGTCTTCACCGTCGGCGGCGGTGGTGGAAAAGTCCAGAAGGAGAGTCCTTCCCTTCTTGGACCCTTCGGCCTCCCCGGTTGGGGCGGCCTTCCTTTTCTTGTCTCCCCCGGCTGGAGGGGTAGAATCTTCGTCTTGCTCCTCCTTGTTTTCACGGGAGGAGTGCGCCTCGGAGTTTGTGGACGATGAGTCCGATACCACCTGGCGCCGGGAACTCTTTTGGGTTCCCGTGGCCTTCTTCTTGATCTTCTTCTCCGGTGCCTCATAAGGAGCCGGAGTCCGCATCTCCGTCAGGAGAGCGTCTGCAGGGTCTTCGGGCAGAGGGGCCGGGCAGTTAATCTGCTCCGACATCTCCACCCAGTCCTGTCAAAGGCATAGGAGCTCAGATCCTGCACATGGTTAAACTATGGAAAATAAATACCCTACGAGATGTACAGAACTTACCGGATTCGCGGGGCGCTTCGTGCTTAGCCCGCGGTCCTCGGTAAGGGGAGGGGGACCTCGGCGCCCTTGAATAGCACCTTCCAGACGTCCTTGTGTGTCATGTCGAAGAGCTCGCGTAGAGTCTGGTGCTGGGCCGGGTCAAACTCCCATAAGTTGAAAGCCCGTTGTTGACACGGGAGGATCCGACGGAAGAGCATGACCTGGACTATGTTGACAAGCTTGAGTTTCTTGCCTATCATGTTCCAGAAACACTTCTGGAGTCCGTCCAGCTCCACCGATGAGCCCCAGGACAGGCCCTTCTCCTTCCAGGAAGTGAGCCGCGTGGGGATTCCGGATCGAAACTCGGGGGCCGCCACCCAGTTGGTGTCGCGCGGCTCGGTGATGTAGAACCACCCCGATTGCCACCCCTTTATGGTCTCCACGAAGGAGCCCTCAATCCATGTAACGTTGGGCATTTTTCCCACCATGCCTCTGCCGCATTCCGCTTGTTGGCCGCCTACAACCTTCGGTTTGACATTGAAGGTCTTCAGCCATAGGCCGAAGTGGGGCAGGATGCGGAGGAAAGCCTCGCACACGACGATGAACGCCGAGATGTTGAGGATGAAATTCGGGGCCAGATCATGGAAGTCCAGCCCGTAATAGAACATAAGGCCGCGGACGAATGGATGGAGGGGAAACCCTAGTCCGCGGACGAAGTGGGTGAGGAAAACCACCCTTTCGTGAGGTTCCGGGGTAGGGACGATCTGCCCTGCGGCTGGCAGCCGATGCGCGATATCCGCAGCTAAGTATCCGGCCCGCGCAGCTTTTTGATGTCGCTCTCCATGACGGAGGAGACCATCCACTTGCCTCCCGCTCCGGACATGTTTGGAGAGGGTTGAGGAGAAGGATGTGGACTTGGGCGCTGGGGCTCGAGTGCGCGAGAATGGACGAGCAAGGAGGAAGAAGGCATGGGTAGAAAAAGGTGAACCCTTATCCCTTTATAAGGGCGGACAAAACTATGCGCCCCCACCAGCCTGGTAAAACTCGCTTATCCCCTAAGCGCCGTAATTGATGGTGTGGTTGGGTTACCCATGTCTGTATTGATGGGAATCCCGTAATAAAGCGGACACGATCTCTGCTTCGACAAGACGTGCCAAGGAAACTGCCTTGCGAAACACGCTGAGATGGGTTATGAAAAACGATTCGAATAAAGACCTGGCTGTGGTGTGATGTCACACTACGGGGTACGTCAGCAGATTAGATTTGTGGGAATATTATTGTCTCTATGGTGGAATGTGGAACTTGTTTTGCAGAGCCGAACACAATCCGCATGTTCAAAATCTTCTATGAAGTATTCAGAGGAGGAACCCGCCTTGCAATGCCGAAGACAATCTGCACGCCAGACTCATCTTCATTGAAGCCTGGTTCAGGGGCTACCGAGGGAGTCCTGGATTAGGGGGTATCCGGACAGCCGGACTATATCTTTTGGCCGGATTGTTGGACTATGAAGATACAAGATTGAAGACTTCGTCCCGTGTCCAGATGGGACTCTCCTTGGCGTGGAAGGCAAGCTTGGCAGTACGGATATGTAGATCTCCTTCCTTGTAACCGACTCTGTGTAACCCTAGCCCCCTCTGGTGTCTATATAAACCGGAGGGTTTAGTCCGTAGGACCAACAACATACAATCATACCATAGGCTAGCTTCTCGGGTTTAGCCTCTCTGATGTCGTGATAGATCAACTCTTGTACTACTCATATTATCAAGAATAATCAAGCAGGACGTAGGGTTTTACTCCATCAAGAGGGCCCGAACCTGGGTAAAACATTGTGTCCACTGCCTCCTATTAACATCTGCCTTAGACGCATAGTTCGGGACCCCCTACCCGAGATCCGCCGGTTTTGACACCGACAACGGGTCCAGACAATTGGAAGGCTCGGGGGTGGAGTTGTTTTAACCTCTCCTCGAGGTGACAAATTTTGTTTTTTTGACACCTGGTGACAAATTTTGTTATGTGTTACGATTGATGTTTTCGTGCACTAACAACGTAGCTGAGTACGAGGCCTTGCTTCATGGTCTTCGAATGGCTAAGTAAATGAGTTTGAGCCAGGTACAGTGTCTATGTGACTCAGATTTGGTGGCTCAACAGGTGCCAGGCAAGTGGGATTCCAAGGATCCTCTCATGGCGGCTTATCGCCGCGAGGCCGGCGCTGTTGCAGGGTACTTTGAAGGTTATCAAGTGGAACACATTGACCGCAGAAAGAACAAAGCAGCCGATACCTTAAGCCGGTTGGGATCTCAGCGTAAGCCGGTGCCACCTAACACCTTTTTAGACATTTTACATAACCCGTCTGTTAAGTTACCTACAGAGGAAGATTTGGCCATTCCTGACCCGGAGGCACAGTTAGTGGTGGCTCTTCATGTCATTCCAGATTGGACAATACCTTTCCTGGCTTATATGACCTGGTGCGAGTTGCCACAGGACGAGACCCCGGCACGACAGATAACCCGGCGGTCTAAGTCAATGACAATTTCTGACGGTGAGTTGTATCATCGCAGTGTCACTGGAGCGTTTCAATGATGTGTTTCTCCTGAAGAAGGTCAAGAAATTCTTCGTGAGATCCATGAGGAGGATTGTGGTCATCACGCCGGATCAGAGTCTCTTGTGGCCAAAGCTTTTCGTCATGGTTTTTACTGGCTAACGGCTCACACTGATGCGGAGGGGTTGGTCAGTAGGTGTGATGGATGTCAAAAATTTGCACAAACGAGCGCAAGTGCCGGCTCAAGAGTTGCGGATGATTCCAATCACTTGGCCGTGTGTAGTCTGGGGGCTTGACATGGTTGGGCCTTTCAAAAGGTCCAAAGATAAGACACATCTTTTGGTGGCAGACAACAAATTCACGAAATGGGTTGAGGCAGAGCCGGTGAGCAAGTGTGATGCAGCCACGGCGGCTCAGTTAATGAAAAAGGTGATTTTTCACTTTGGTTTTCCACACAGCATTATAACCGACAATGGCACTAATTTGTCCCAAGGTGCTATGGACGAGTTTTGTCAATGTGAGCATATTCGGCTTGATGTTTCCTCAGTAGCTCACCCCCAATCTAATGGTGAAACCGAGAGAGCAAATTAGGAAATCCTAAAAGGTATCAAGCCCCGGCTTATGGTTCCCGTACAACGGACGCTGGGTTGTTGGGTAGAGGAATTACCCTAGGTGTTGTGGAGTATCAACACCACTCCTAACAGGTGATACGTCTCCAACGTATCTATATTTTTTTATTGTTCCATGCTATTATAATATCTGATTTGGATGTTTATGGGATTTATTATATGCTTTTATATTATTTTTGGGACTAACGTATTAACCCAGAGCCTAGTGCCAGTTTATGTTTTTTCCTTGTTTTAGAGTATCGCAGAAAAGGAAAATCAAACGGAGTCCAATTGACCTAAAACTTCACGGAACTTATTTTTGGACCAGAAGAAGCCCACAGAGTATCAGAGTTGGACCAGGAGAGTCCCGTGCTGGGGGGCGCGCCCACCCCCCCTGGGCACGCCCCCCTGCCTCGTGGACAGATCGGAGGTCCACCGACATACTTCATCCTCCTATATATACCCATATACCCTAAAAACTTCGGGGAGTAGAAGAGATCGGGAGTTCCGATGCCAGAAGCCTTCGTAGCCACCGAAAGCCAATCTAGACATGTTCCGGCACCCTCCCGAAGGGGGCAATCCCTCTCCGGTGGCCATCTTCATCATCTCGGTGCTTTCCATGACGAGGAGGGAGTAGTTCTCCCTCGCGGCTGAGGATATGTACCAGTAGCTATGTGTTTGATATCTCTCTCTCTCTCTTGTGTTCTTGATTTGGCATGATCTTGATGTATCGCGAGCTTTGCTATTATAGTTGGATCCTATGATGTTTCTCCCCCTCTACTCTCTTGTATTGGATTGAGTTTTCCGTTTGAAGTTATCTTATCGGATTGAGTGTCTTTAAAGATTTGAGAACACTTGATGTATGTCTTGCTGTGCGTATCTGTGGTGACAATGGGATATCACGTGATTCACTTGATGTATGTTTTGGTGATCAACTTGCGGGTTCCGCCCATGAACCTATGCATAGGGGTTGGCACACGTTATCGTCGTGATTCTCTGGTAGAAACTTTGGGGCACTCTTTGAGGTTCTATGTGTTGGTTGAATAGATGAATCTGAGATTGTGTGATGCATATCGTATAATCATACCCACGGATACTTGAGGTGACATTGGAGTATCTAGGTGACATTAGGGTTTTGGTTGATTTGTGTCTTAAGGTGTTATTCTAGTACGGACTCTAGGGCTGTTTGTGACACTTATAGGAATAGCCCAACGGATTGATTGCAAAGAATAATTTTGAGGTGGTTTCGTACCCTACCATAATCTCTTTGTTCGTTCTCCTCTATTAGTGACTTTGGAGTGACTCTTTGTTGCATGTTGAGGGATAGTTATGTGATCCAATTATGTTATTATTGTTGAGAGGACTTGCACTAGTGAAATTATGAACCCTGGGCCTTGTTTCCTAGCATTGCAATACCGTTTACGCTCACTTTTACCATTAGTTACCTTGCTGTTTTTATATTTTCATATTACAAAAACCTATATCTACTATCCATATACACTTGTATCACCATCTCTTCGCTGAACTAGTGCACCTATACAATTTACCATTGTATTGGGTGTGTTGGAGACACAAGAGACTCTTTGTTATTTGGTTGCAGGGTTGCTTGAGAGAGACCATCTTCATCCTACGCCTCCTACAGATTGATAAACCTTAGGTCATCCACTTGAGGGAAATTTGCTACTGTCCTGCAAACCTCTGCACTTGGAGGCCCAACAACGTCTACAAGAAGAAGGTTGTGTAGTATACATCAAGCTCTTTTCTGACGCCGTTGCTGGGGAGCTTAGCGCTTGAAGGTATATCTTTAGATCTTGCAATCGAATCTTTTTGTTTCTTGTTTTAGCACTAGTTTAGTTTATAAAAGAAAACTAAAAAAATATGGAATTGAGTTTTCCTGATACGCTTCATCTTTTTAATATATTTCGTGAGTATGATGGAAAGTAAAATTGTGCCAAAGTGTTAGAAGAAGAATGCATTAGAATGTTTGGCACTAAATATTTGAATGATGAGCATGATTGCAATGTTGTTAGTATGAATTCCTTGAATATGCATGATGCTAATGATATGCAAAGCCACAAGCTTGGGGAAGCTATGTTTGATGAAGATGATATTTTTTGTCCCCCAAGTTTTGATGAGCAAATTTATTATGATGAAAGCATGCCTCCTATTTATGATGATTATATTGATGAAAGTGGATTTGGAAAGGTCATGACTTTATTTTGTGATGAATCCACTATTTCGGAAGAGGTTCCAATTGATTATGAGAACAAAGTTGCTATCTATGATGATTATTGTGATGACTTGTATGCTATAAAGAATAATGATATCCATGAAACTTGTCATCATGATTTTACTTTTCAATTGGATTATGCCTCACATGATAATTATTTTGTTGAGTTTGCTCCCACTATTATTCATGAGAAGAATTTTGCTTGTGTGGAGGGTAATAGAATTTCTATGCTTGTAGATCATGAAAAGAATGCTTTAGGTGCTGGTTATATTGTTGAATTCATTCATGATGCTACTGAAAATTATTATGAGGGAGGAATATACACTACAAAAAAGACACATCCGTGACATTTTGGGCCGAACGATTTTTTTTCTGTCATACATATGACACTTCTATGACGACAATTGTGACAAAACCCGGTACATCATAGATGTGGTGGGCTCCTACTTCTATGACAGAAAATCATGGCAGAAAATGGGCTTTTCGTCCTGGGCGGGCCGGAGACGCAGCTGCATGACATTCTTTGGGCCGTCCATGACGGAAAAAACCATGGTATAAGCGAGGGGGAGGAAAATTTCGTGGAGTTCCCGGTTACGGTGGGAGGTCGTGGGTCGAGCGATGCGCGTTTCTCTCGTACACGTACGCGCGTGTGTGCGAGGCGTTGGCTCTAACTAAACCCGAGCGAGGCGTTGGCCTCTAACTGAACCCGAGCGATTGCACTGCTGGCTACGCGTTACTGAACCCGAGCGATCGATCGATGGATGTTACCTGAACCCGATCGAGCGATTCCTTCGCTACTGCTGCTAACTGAAGCCGATCGATGCTGCCTCTGGGATGAACAGTGAGCGTTGCGGTGGGTTTGGATGAACAGTGAGTGGTGGCGTTGCCTCTGGATGAACAAGACCCCGTGGTGTGGTGGAGGGCTGGATGAACAGTAGACGGTGGAGGGGTGCCCATGGAGGGGTGGTTGAACAGGACCCCGTGGTGTGGAGGGCTGGATGAACAGTAGATGGTGGAGGGGTGCCCGTGGAGGGGTGGTTGAACAATAGCCGGTGGAGTAGCACGCGGTGGAGGTTGGATGAACAGGAGCCCGTGGAGGCTGGAGGAGGTCGACGGTAGCCCGTGGAGGCTAGAGGAGGTCGACGGTGGAGATGAACAGTATCCCGTGGAGACCCGTTTTGTGGTACGCCACACCCCTCCCGATGAACAGGACCCCCGTTTCGACCACAGCGCTCCAACACAAGTCTGTTTCGCCCGTTTTGCGGTACGCCACACCCCTCCTGATCAACAGGACCCCCGTTTCGACCGTAGGAGGTCCGTTTCCTCCGCTTTGCGGTACGCCAGACCCCTCCCGATCAACAGGACCCCGTTCCGAACGTACGAGGTCCGTTTCCTCCGTTGTGCGGTACGCCATGCCTCGTTTCCATCGCCTGTTCCGTCCAAGCCCTCCCGATGAATACGACCACGCATTCCGTTCTGACCCAGCCGGTTGGCTCCCACGCGTTCCGTTGCCTCCCGATGAACATGACACATTCCGTTGCCTCCCCATGAACACGACGACGACGCTGTTTCTCCGTTCCGACCCAGCCATGTACACGAGCCCTGGCCGTACGTATGCGCCAGTAGGCGTTCGAGACCCCGCCCGTATGTACACATATGTGGCCGTATTTTCTTTCTTGCACCCTGGCCGCTGTAGGTACGTGTACATGCTACATGCGCACCTCTACTATGACACGTACGCACCTCTACTATGACACGTGCGCGCCTCTACATCCACCAGTATATATGTACGTACACGTTCGCGACCAGAATGACAACACTACGTATGCTTCGACCAGGTGGGTCCCGACCGTCAGGCACTTCCTTGCATGCGAAGATGTAGCTAGTGGGTCCCGGCACTCAGGGGCGAATCGTTTTGTTTTGCCCGGGCGCACTTCCTTGCGTGCGAAGATGTAGCTCGTGGGTCCCAGCAGTAAGGGGGAAACGTTTTTTCGCAAAATACAGTGGCCCGTCCGGTGGGTCCCAACTGTCAGGTGTAGGAATCATTATTTTCTGCGTAATAAGGAGGCACTTCCTTGCTGCAGCCGTGGACCCAGCTGTCAGCCTCTCCACGTACAGTCCACGTCCGATGGAAGTCGTTCCTTGACCACGTTGACCAAGCCGCGCCGAGAGCACCAGGGCGGTGGACGATGACGAGGCCTAGGAAGGGGACAACGGGGAGTCTGGGAAGATGCGACAACGGAAGCCCGCGCGGACAGGAGTACGAGGGTTCACAGGTTCGGCTACGGTGTGAGGCTGCCGTCGCCGCAGGACCTAGCCAACAGTGGGAATAGTAGGGGGCGGTGAGGCCTCCGCGGCAGCACAGCCGGCCACGGGAGGCAGGAGCATGCGGCACGACCGGCGTTGCTTTGGGCGGCTGGAGCAAGAAGACCAGAGGTTGAAGAAGCACTACGGCCGTTGGATGGACATCATACGGTCACTGGAGCTAGAATCGTTCATATTGACTAAAGTTGAGAAAGGCCCTCGTCCCAGTCAACTAAGTAGGCCCACAAGTCAGCCTCCCACCATGGTGGGTCCCAGCTAGCAGGGGGAGTATTCATTTTTTTGTGCGTAATAAGGAGGCACTTCCGGTGGGTCCGAGCTGACAGCGGGGGGAACGTTTTTTTCGCGAAATACGCTGGCCCATCCGGTGGGTCCCAGCAGTCAGGGGAGAAACGTTTTTTTCACGAAATAAGGTGGCCTGTCCAGTGGGTCCCTGCTGTCAGGTTGAGGAATAATTATTTTACGCGTAATAAGGAGGCACTTCTTTGCGGTCGCCTGGACCCAGCTGTCAGCCTCTCCACGTACAGTACTCTTCTGATGGAAGTTGGTCGTTGACCACATTGACCACGCCGCGCCGAGAGCACCAGGGCGGTGGTCTGGACGACGGCGAGGCGTAGGAAGGGGACGACATAGAGCCGGGGAAGACGCGGCAGTGGAAGCCCGCGCGAAGAGGAGTACGAGGGTTCACTAGTTCGGCTGCGGTGTGAGGCTGCCGTTGCCGCAGAATAACAGGGGGTGTGGGTGAGTAGAGGGATGTCCTGGCCAGCGGTGGGAGTAGTACGGGGTGGTGAGGCCTTCGCGGCATCACAGCCGGCCACGGAAGGCAGGAGCACGCGACATGACCGGCGCTGCTTTGGGCGGCTGGAGCAAGAAGACCAGAGGTTGAAGAAGCACTACGGCCGTTGGATGGACATCGTACGATCACTACAGCTAGAATCATTTATATTGACTAAGTTGACAAAGCCCTTGGTACGCGTCAACTTAGTAGGCCCACAGCTCGGATTTGGCAGAGAACATATAGCCCATTTGCGATTTGTAAGAATGTACAACCCATTTTTTAATTCTAATGGAATTTACTACAGCCCATTTACAGCTTGTTAAAAGTACAGCCCAACTTCTAGCTAGGACAACGATTAATAATTTCAAACAACCGCTCAAAACAGAATTCCAAAAAAATTCCCACATTTTGATGGGATCCAAAATATTTTTATTCAAAATTTCTAGTCAGGTCAAATATAATTTCAAAATAAAGTTGTATTACGTTAAAATCCAATGAAATATTGCGCGTGCAACAAGTAATGAAATTAAAATTTTCAAATTCCAAAAATAATATATTTTTCAAACTAATTACGTGTTTGGTGCATAGTAACTGTCGAGTTATTATAATTACATCACATTTATTATTTCTTAAAGTCCATTTTCTTGTTAAGCCTAATGCATACCTCCTAGGAAAGTTTGCAGCCCAGCGGGGCGGAGAATAACAAGTTGATCCGGATAATGTGTACAACTGTCAGCCTAGTTGCATTGCTGATGTTGAAAAAAAGGCCTGTGTAGTACAGTACAACCTAACATGGTTACTCAGCCCACATTCAGCGACGTCGGAAAGGCCCAAACAAGGCTTCTGTACAACTTTTTGAAGTCACTGAGCTCAATTAATAACTTAAGAAAAAGTTAGATTAAAGTGGAACCTAATTAAAAGTTGTCACGAGCAAATAAATAATTCAATGGATCCCACTTGTGCGCCTGCGCGTGTGTGTGTTCGTGTGTGTGTGTGAGAGAGAGACCAATCGGTCGATGCTTGTAAATACATCTTTCAGCCATATGCATTGCTGATGCTCAGTAAAAACTTATATAGTTGACACAATCATATAGAACATCATAGCACACTGAACTTGCATACAAAAATTTCACGCAGGCGGCACAATCAGGATGGAAGCAGTGGATCGCTATGAGAAGGGCTATGTTGAAACCAACGAAGTTGTACATAACGGTTCATCATCTTTATTAATGACGGGGAAATATCTTGAATGTTGTGCAAAGAAAACAAACAGACAACACAATAAGTTCTGCTAGCACATTAAGTTGACGTACAGCCCTTTCTAAAAAAGTTCAGGTACAAAATTAGAACAGGTCACAATCAAATGTACTGGCATATCAGTGCTTCACACCCATAGCTCGGATTTAACTAGTACTCCCACCGTCCGGGAAAAGTTGTCCACACGGATTTAACTAGTACTCCCTCAGTAAAAACACGTCACACAGAAGTCCATCTCCTTCCTCCCCCCTCCCCCCATCGCTCGTGCCTTGCAGCCATTGCTGGCTACCCACCTGCGCCGCCGCCCGCCTGGATCTGCACCACGACCAACAACAGCGACGCCGCCCGCTTGCACCTGTGTCGCGGCTTACCACCTGCACCGCCCGCCGTGAAGGCGACCTGCGTCGGCGCCCTCCTCGAGCTACGCTGTCGGCCCCATTGAAGGTCGCCGCCCACGTTTGCCCACCTTCGCCGCCCACCTGCGCCTCCGATTTTGTCCGCTTCGGTCGCCGGCGCCGTGGACAATTCCGGCCACTCCCGCCTCTCATGCTGCTACTGGTGGACGACGCCGGTGCCGTGGACCTCTGATGCCGCGTTTGCCTTTTCCCCTACCTCGCCTCTGCTGCCACTCCCGCCTGTGCTGGTGAGTCTTCCCCGCCCGCCTCTACTACTGCTAATGTTCAATTTGTTGCTGTGAGTCTGAATTTGCTGTTCTTAGTACAGGCGGAGAAAATTCAGTCAGGTGATACAAAGCTAGAGAAATAATCCAGGACAAAGGCTACACACTGCTGCTAAATGATGAACAGATTATAGTGCAAATTTAGTTTGATGCCATCAAATTCATTGAGTAATACTCTTGGCATTCTTGGAGATTTGCTAGTTTTTGGAAGTTTTTCATGCTATAGTTAACTGAAAATGTTCAGTGTTCCAATACTGTCGAGAAACTACAGTGCCTGTAATTCAGTTATGACTCCTTTACTGAAACTGTAGTGTTTGCTAAAACTGAGATGTAAACTAAAGGAGTTTGTGATTTGCAGAAGCTGTAGCATACTCCAACAAGTGATAAATGCACTCAAAAGTTCACTGAGAAAATGCAGAGGCTGCTCACTTGTTACTGAAAGTTTTTTGGAGTGATAAATGCACGCAAAAGAAGTTCAGTTAACTGTTACTGTTGCTGTATGAATTCCAACCAGGTCAATTTGTTGTCAATTACTCTGTAATACTCGACCAGGTTTATGCAAAATGAAGATCAACCATTTTTATTTGGATTTATTTGAATCATTTGAATTTATTTGCTTTATTTGGATTTATACAACATTTGTCCAATTGCAAACATACCTAAAGTTTCCAATTGTCCAATTTCACTCATTCATTTTACAGAGAGCTAAGCATAGCCATGACTCTTCCCTAAATATTCTTGTAGAATCAATTCAAGCAGCACAAAACTGAAAACTGAAAACTGCCACAACCCCTTAACTAAGAGTTGATAAAAACATGTCCCTAAAATTGGAATTATTTGAATTAGTTAGGTTTATTCTTCTTCATATACAGAAAAAGATGAATATTGTTCGTCTACTAGTTACTTCAAATTTAGAACTAGATAAACACTTGTCATCTTCAGTAAACACTTGTAAATCTAGAGTGGTTTTAAACTTAGAATGCACCAAGTACTAATATCCTTTACCAGGCTACACACCATCTACTTGCAGTAGACAGCAAGATTCACAGAGACATGCACGCTTCAATAGACTTGTGAATGCTAGCAAAGTGATAAGTAAAAACTTGGATGTTCTCATAAATATAGCACCAGAGGACATTAAGTGAACTGGCCTGTATGCTAAAGGCAAGGAAATGCCACCTTCTTTTCTTCTTCAAGCAGTTGATGAACTGGCCTGTATGCTGTAGCTACACATAGGTTCTGCAGAAAATGCACCAAAAGAGTTACACACAGGTGAAGTAAGTGGAAAGCAACATTTAATCTCCACTACTTTTCTTTTGGTAGTGAAATTCAATCTGAATTTTGTAAGCATAGAAAATGCACCAATACTGAACATTTATTCCCACCTCCACCACCATCTTGTTAGTTTCGACAGTGTGTGTATGGAGTAGTTTTGACGGCAGTATAATTGTGCATCATGTAAACATTATAAGAATGATTAAGGTTTCAGCAATCAGATTATAATTATGACCAGAACAGAGGAACAAATATCATGGTTAGTTTTATGTAAAAAAAATCAGAAATGGAGTTACTCACTTGAAGTTACTATAGTTACTCACATGAAGTTACTATAGTTACTCACTTGAACTTACTGTTGTAGTGGCCAAAATTCAGAAAAGTTACTAAACAGCAAAAGTAGTGGCCAAAATTCAAAGTACTAAAAAGATTCTACACTAAATATACAGTGTTATCCATGTTCTGTATCCAGGACATTTTTTTATCTGTTTGCATGCATAGGTCCCACCTATCAGGAAGGATGGGCACGTACACGAACAGGTACGACTCATCAGTCTACCTGCATAGCCTTTTCATGTAGTCTACCTAACCGTCTAATCAACTGCCTGCACGCCACTTCTCCCATTTACTTCTCCATCGGGAATCGATTCTCCTTGGCTTCTTCACCTCCCCTTCGTCTTTATTTGCATCCAAACTCCACTGCGTTGACATTGTTTAAACCTCTATAAATAATCATCTACTACTTTAGTTAGACTAGCCATCTAATCCTAATTCTCCAAACCATAGCCCTCCATTCCAGCGGTTCCAAATGGCGGAAGAGATCGAGATGCAGGTTTTTTGCGTCCAACATGTCCTCGTTGAAGGCTCAATGCGCATAGTTGCCACCGTCACCGTCCACCCAAGGGTTGTTCGGCAGTGGATCAACAATGTATCCAACTCCCTCGAAAAGGTAGAGACGAGGGTCATCGGTCTCGACACAGAGTACACGGAGCGTGCCCCTGGGAAGATCCAGTGCGCCGTTGTCCTTCAGCTGTGCCACGAAGATGATGTTTTGGTGTACCACATCATACACTCGCCCTCCATACCACGTGAGCTTCACGATTTCTTGTCTTGGGAGGACGTATATTTCTGTGGGGCAGCCATCAAAGGGGACAAACAGAAGCTGAAGCCGTACAACCTTGATTTGAAAAGCATCGCTGACCTACAAACCAGAATCAAAATTCCTGTAGAAGATTGTGATAAACAGACACCATCCCTATTCGATGTAGCAGATTTTGTGCTCGGTACAAATCTTCATAAGGGTGACGAGACGGTGTCATTAAGGTCGTCTCGATGGGAGAATTATCCCTTGATGTACGAGCGGATAAAATATGCTGCCCTCGATGCCCATGTGAGTTTCGAGATAGCTGCAAGGTCCAAAGAGCTTGTTGCGAAGCCGTCTCCCACAAAGAAGAAGAAGAAGAAGAAGAAGAAGAAGAAGAAGAAGAAGAAGAAGAAGAAGAAGAAGAAGAAGAAGAAGAAGAAGAAGAAGAAGAAGAAGAAGAAGAAGAAGAAGAAGAAGAAGAAGAGGTTGCACCAGCAGGAGGACATTATGGATGGATGAACTATTTCCTATCTTGTAAAAAAGATTATTCCCTCTCGGTGTATATTGATATAGATGGACTATTTCGATGGTGTGCATGTCTTTGGAATAGTGTAGTAGCATGGGTCCGCTTGACTATAAGAAACTATTGATACGCATATATAGCTTTCTCTGCTACTCCTTCCAGTGATCAGTATGCAGTGCATGTGTCCGTAGACATGACAGCTTGTGTGCATGACATGTGGGCCACCTAAAATGCGGCGAGCATCAAGTTTCTACCACAGCCACCCGTGATTCCCACGACGCCGCTCGAACCCATGAAACCACACATCCCGCAACCTGCGGCTCACCCCTCTTGGCCCCACTGCCCCTCTGCCTACGGGAGCGGACCAGTCACCTATCGGGTCCACATGTTATTGACTCAAAGGTAGGTGTAGTAAGGCGCTGAAGCTCAGTCCCGACGGCCCTGAGAGGGAAATGTAACTCCTACGCCAGGGCTTGTGGTGCTCCCGCAGCACGAACTCGTGCCAAACTTAAGATTTGTTTCTTTACTATACATGCACACAACGATTTAATGGACATTGTAATCTCAACATGTGATGGGGAGCTCTAAATTTGAATTTGAAACTTATAAAACGAAAAGATTCAAAACAAATAAACTGGGAGAGAGGGAGTATATCGTAGGATGTGTCCCATACAAAATAAGTCCCCTAGTTTGTCACCGCGAAGATGCGGTTAGAAAGGAGCACAGCGTCTTCCTACTCGTACGGCAACAAATCGTCCGCAGACAGCATGGTCCGCCTTTGACCGCCATGTGCAAGGTTCGTGCTATCTTATTCAATCTCACCGTGGTTCCACCGTACCAATTCATGCGGTGGCCCGTTGCATGGCTAATCCCAATGTTGGACAAAGGTTCTACGGGAACGGTGTCACCTTTGTAAATGTTGTGCAAATTGATGTTGGTACCCTCATGTACATATGCAAGCCAATCTCCACTCGCACCGAGCCTAACCTGTTAAACAGTGGGCAGGGGGAGAATTAGGAAATGGACACGGAAGTAGTCTTTAGAATGCATTTACTATGTGATCAAACTCATCTTACCTGCTCACCGGAGGAAATCCGAGTACCCCTCAACGTTGGCATCTCAAGGGGCGTCAACTTGCAACTACGGCCACGCCGCGCTGGAGAGACCCCCAAGGAAACTTCCTCGTGCATTCCACGTAACATCAAGATGCATTTGTATGAGTAGTTTATCTTGTGAGAGAAAAGGATGAACGAGGGAAGGCGTCTACAGATAGAGATGGACACTACTACTACCAATGTGCTGGCCCGTGCGTCGCAATGGATCCAAAGTAGTAGAATAATACTTGTTCACGTGCTTGAAATATAAACACTCTAGTTTTGATATACATGTATCAGCAGATATGACAGCTTGTCCATGGAAGTTGAACCACGGCGACCATCACGTTTCTTGTTTCTACCACTGCCACACCCACACGCGATTCCCACGACGCCGCTCCAACCCACGGCACGACGTCCCCCAACGTGGACATGGATCCTCTGACGTGGCTATCACTACCATGCCCTGCCTTTCCTTCGCTGACAGGTGGGACCCATGCTTATGGGTCCCACATGTCAGTGACTGAATGGTAGGATTGTTCGCGTCAGGGGATCCTCATCCCCCCGACGTGCCCCTCATCCCTCTCGGCCCCACCGCTCCTCTGCCCTTGTGTGCATGACATGCGGGCTAGCTGAATTGCGGCGACCATCAACTTTCTACCACAGACACACCCGCTTGGACGCGGTTTGCCTGCTACGCTGCTGTGCTCCGATCCATACTCCCGCACCATCGAATTTTCATCCAACGGCTGTGACACATTTCGTCCCGAGCATCAATCCTCAGCTGGAGTACTTATCTACTCCCTCCGATCCTTTTTACTCTGCACATAGGATTTGCCGAAAGTCAAACTTTGCTAAGTTTGACCAAATTTATATTAGAAATTATTAGCATCTATAATATCTAATAAATATAATACGAAAATATATTCCAAGATGAATCTAATGATATTGGTGTTGTTATGTGAATGTCTATAATTTTTATATAAACTTGGTCAAAGTTGGATGAGATTGACTTCGGACAAACCTAATATGCAGAGTAAAAAGGACCGGAGGGAGTACTAGAGGTAGTACCCGCCGGTGTGGCCATCTATGCTTCGTAACGCCCCGACGCCCAGCTATGGCACCCTCGCCATGGTCACGCCACCACCGGCATGTTCATCTCGAATGAGTGAGTCGCGAACCACGCCACCACCATGAGAATGACATGTGGGCCAGCCGCATTTAAGGTCCGCATGTCATTGACTCATAGGCCGGGCACTAAGCCACTGAAGTTCGGTCCCGTGGGCCCCAAGAGGGAAATGTAACTCCCGCGGCAGGCCTTGTGGTGCTCCCGCAATACGAGCTCGTGCCAAAACTGGAATTTGTTTCTTACTACTACCAACTACTAGTACTAGTAAGGTACACGTGCATTGAACGCATGAGATTCTGGTGGTTTGTGCATTATGCTTCTACATGTGGAGCTTTCTGGATTCTAACATGTGGCAAAATCTGGTGGAATGTAAGGTTAGGCAAGTTTGATTAACTTAGGTGAGTGTTTGGTTCAAGCCACACCTTAGGCAAGCCACGGTAAGGCCCCACATGACATACACACAAAAAATGTGGCAAGATTCCCTTAGGCTTGCCAACTTGTTTATCTCGTTTTGAAGAACTAATAACTTTGCCTAAGCTTAGTTGTGGCAAAGTTAGGGTCTGTTTGATTCAAAGGATTTTCATATGATCTTTGAAGGATTAGAATCCTTAGGAATTTTTCCTACGTTGGTCGTTTGATTCGTAGGATTGAATCATGTAGAATATTTTCCTAAGTATTCATTTGTACTACGTTTCACAGGAATTCTAACATGCACTCCAACCTCTTGAAAGAAATCATTTGTTTTTCATGTGACACAATCAAACAATCTCAAATCCTATAGGGATCCAATGAACATGCCATTCCAATCCTACTTTTTTTCCTATTCCTGTATTTCTGCAATCCTATGAATCAAAGAGGCCCTTAGTCATGAATTAAGTTCAACCATGGAGTCTTCTAGATTATACATGTGGCAGAATCTGGTGGATGATGTCCAACGGCCAGTAGTGCTCGGATTGGCCATCTTTGTACCGTCAGATTGGCTTCATCCAACGACCAACTTTCAAAGTTTTTCACACACTATATAGGGGGTATAGATATAGATGTGTCGGTCCGTTGCAATGGATCCAAAGTATATATATATATACATATATATAGTGGAGTGCACTCTAAACACATTATCTATTTATTTTTCTCTAACCTTCTGTAGCCATGCAACCAAGCCACATAAGCTTCATGGGTGCCCCCCACATCATATTATTCATACTACGTTGATTAAAAAAAGATAAATCACCCAAAACAAGATCTTCCCATTTTTTTGTTCCTACGATGTTGTGCTGTGCACATACCTACTAGTTGTATAGTGGTAGTACTAGTAATATAGTATAAGGAGTACAAACTTGGTACTAGTAGGAGTAGTACTAGTACGGAATGCTCCTACTCTATCAACGAGCCCCATCTGACACCAAATTTCTTGGCTTCCGTGCTACAGCTAGATCTTCCCCTCGTTTCTGTTTTCCAACCCGGCGGCGGGCGGGGTGTCGGTTTGCTCAACGGCGGTCCCACATGAAAGTAAAAATGCAAGGCAACATGCCTTCCCTAAGCTATGTGTCGTGCCAGACGGGTCGTGTTGTACTCCCAATTCCCGGGCGTGTGGGGGTGCGACGCGAACACGGCATGCCTTTTCCTTTTACCAGCAATGTGCCTGTGCGTTGCGACGGATCCAAAGTAGTAGAATAGTAGTATTTGTTCACAAACTTGAAATAAATCACTATTGTTTTGATATACTCCTAATATATTACTCCCTCCGTACCTAAATATTTGTCTTTTTTGAGATTTCAAATGGACTATCACATACAGATTATATAGACATATTCTAGTGTTTCTAGCAAGATGTCCGCGCGTTGCACGAAGTTAATGGAAATGGTAAGCACAACTTATAAATTGACGGATGGAGTGCTAGTTACAGTGATGCATATAATTAAGCAAAGGGATCGCACATGTCGGTATTCACTGGAACGAGAATGCAAGAGCATAATAAGAATTAAGGCCACGATGATGCAATCGCAGTGGTGGTTACAGAAGGCAAGAAGAAAGATGGATCCACGAACGTACGACCTCCTCCTCCTCAACTTAGTGCGCCGGGCCACTGACCGGCGGCTAAGGAGCGGCGGCTTTTGTGGCGAGGTCGAGGTGCTTCTCAGCAAAGGCATCCAAGGCTTCCAGCCGGTTGAGGAAGGCCAACGTCGTAGCGTCCTCACTGGCCTTGTAGATACCTAAGTACATAATTTCCTCGTACATGTAGATGTGTAGGTCGACGAATTCTTGCAAGGCGAGGCACCTCGCGGCGAGCGCAACCTCCAGGTGGACATTCTTCGTGGCGTCGACGGGCAGTCGCAGGGCCACCAGTGCTTGAAAGAGGTTCCGGCCATGGAGGCCGATTAGGGTGGCAGGCAATGAGGAGCCAGGGCGCGCGGGCTAGAGGAGTACGGCGATGTCGTCCACGAGCTTCTTGAGGACGGTGAACTTGTTGCTGGTGGCAACGATCATCTGGTCCAACTGAGAGTCGTAGTTGGCGTCGAAGGCGGCCATCCACCAGCTGGTCTCCAACACCGTCTGGAGACGATCCTCGGCGCCATGCCGCAGGCCGGCATCGTGCACCATCTGGCGCAGCCGCTGGCCGCTCACAAGCATCGCCGCCATGGGTCTAGAGTGAGCTCTTTTGCGCTTAGTGTAGTTGCTTAGGCAAATGCTTAGGTGCGTACAATGTGGTAGGTGCATTGGAATGGAGGGGCGCCTTTATATGAGGGCAATGAGGGCAAACTGTGTTGCATTCACATCGTGCAGCCTCTTTTCCCGGACCTCCTCCCATTACTTCCCTCATGCGTTAATTGAAGGTGGATGCATTGACTGTTCAACATACCGGGAACCGCTACTCCCTCCCTCGTCTTCATTAAAGTCGTATAGGGAACTGCCCCGCCCACTGTCAAATTGAATAGTCCCTCCTTCTAGGTGAGTATTAAGCCATCTTACGAAAACCAAATAGTAAACACATAGGCATGGTGCATTAACTCTCATGTTGTTTCTTATGTTTTGACATAAATAGAGGAATCAACCAAGAAGAGATGTGGGGCTTGAGACTATCAAACATGACATGCAGTGGTCAGTTCGTTGCACAAGAACAAATACAACCCACGTCAGCACACATGCATCTTATATGGCATCACATCCAATGGCTATAAAAGATGAATGAGACCAAATTATATCTCATCTAGATGAGTTCTAGCAAAACTGTATTAATAATACTTAGTACTCCTGCGCCATGTATCATATATTAGTATCATGTAGTACTTTATTTATTTATGAGGTATCCAGATGGCACAGCACCGCCAAGAAAAGAGGGTAACATCAAAATTATGGACTACTTTTTTGAGTATGTTGGTAAGGTCCGGTCATAGTCACTTGTTGAAATCTCTAAAAAGACAAATACTCCCTCCGTCCAGAAATACTTGTCATCAAAATGGATAAAAGGAAATGCATCTAGATGTATTTTAGTTTTAGATACATCTCTTTTTATCCATTTTGATGACAAGTATTTTCGGACGGAGGGAGTAGAAAACAGAGTTGGTGATGATGGTGTGCGTGCCATCCTGCAATATAGGCCGTCGAATTTATATCTAACGGATAGGAAAGAAACTGTGGCAATTTTGCAAAAATATACCCACATGTCTCTCCACGTTCGCAAATAAGGCCTTCCCTCATTCAACCTTTTCTCTCACAAGATAAACTACTCATACAAATGCATCTTGAGTGTCCATAGAATTGAAGAGAGGGATGATGATGTGTGTGTGTGTGCGCGCGCGCGATCGATAAAGAGTGCCATCAAATTTGTGTGTGCCCACGTCAAAGATATAGAGTGGCTGGCCTATTGGAACGTCAGATGGGACATGTGCAGTTTGTCTATGTGGCATGGATACCTACCTGCAGCGCTTGACTACCGGTGTGTGGTGGGGGAAGAGGGAGGCCCAATTAACTATAGAGGTACAATGGCTGGTATATGTGTGGAGGAGGAGAGAGGCCTACCTCATGTATTAAGGAGATCGATCTGCCTCATGTATTAAGGGAGATCGATCGGCATCCATGCATATGTGCAGGACAGGAATAAGCTTGGGAGAGAGACAGAGCTAGAGTGTTGGAGGGGGTGGTAGTGGAGTTGCTTCTAACAAATGGTGGGATAGGCTTGCTAGACAAATGGAGGGCACGCCCGCAATATCAATAAGAGAGGAGATGGTTGCTTGTAGTCTGTGCACATGCGTGTGAGAGACGGGTCAGGAGGCATGCACGAATGATGAGGGGGGAGGATGTGGCTGTGGTAAGCAGACGTAACTACATAGGAAGATCAATCACCCTTTGTTAGAGAAAGGAGAGACCTAACTTGTGAGGTACGTCGATCGATGGGGGGGTAGTTAAAGTCGATCTAGGTATATGTTGGGAGATCGATCAGTATACATGCATGTGTGTGTTGGAAGCAAATGAGGCACGAGGAGAAGGATAGAGAGAGAGGGATGCATGTAGGAGGTAGTACAAGAGGCATACTATATCGAGGGGGAGGAGTGTGCGAGTACGAGAACGATGAAAAGAGTGGTGGGAGTGAGGCATGGACGGTGACAAGAGAAGAGGGGAAGCTTGTGTTTGTGCTAGGCACACCTGGCTAGAGAGGCATATCGATCGATGTGTGCCGTAAAGAAGGAGCTGGGGGCCTACACACACCGTGGGTGAACGACCTAAAGTGAAAAGACGAATTTGCACAATGGAGCTAGAGAATGCTGAGGGAGGGTGAGAGGGATGCGGGCGTGTGCATGCCCAAGAGAAAGTTAGCGCTAGCTACAAAGATAAGAGGGTTGTGTGGGTGTAAAAGACGAATAGAGATCATATATACTTCATTATAAAAAGCGAATTCAGATATTTGTAGAATTTATCATAGTGTTTCAAATCGACGCATGTGTGAATATATATAACGGTGATACACATGGTGTGGTTATGAACATGTTATACTACATTTAATATATTTTATCTCTACTCTTATAAAAATGGAGTTGTTGATGATGGTCTGCCGGCCATCCTGCATTATAGGCCGTCCGATTTATATCTGGCGGATAGCAAGGAAACTATGATGGTTGAAGTTGGCAACAATCATGATTGTAGATTCTTATTGAAATAGAGAAACGAATTCAAATTTAGTTCGAATTGCAGCGGTAGTATAGACATTTGGAATGCACTAAAATGTTGGTATGAGTAGGTTACATGCATTATACAGCAAGCGAAAAAATTTAATTGGACATAACATGGATTCATACTCCCTCCTTCCATCTATATAGGGCGTAATGAGATTTTTAAGACCGCCTTTGACTATTGACAAGATTAATAGTACATGGCATGCACAATGTGAAAATTATATCATTGAAAGAACCTTTCACAGACGAATTTAACGGTGTGCTTTGTGTAAGTTGCATGTCATATATCATTGCTCTAATATTTGGTCAAAGTTAGCATTGAAAAACGCATTAGGCCCAATATAGATGGAAGGAGGGAGTAGCTTTGAATAGCATTTGTATAGTACAACGGGGCAAGACTCTCTCTTTGTGTGGTGTGAATAGTTTTATTTTTTTCGTTTTCTTTTTGTTTGAGGGAAGTGTGAATTAATTTGGTACATACAAGTACAACATTACTACACGTTAGGCTTGTCCCTAAAATTCAACCCGCGTCTTATTATATCCCGAAAATTCAAATATCATGCTCCCAAAACTGGCGCCTTCACAACCCATGCCTTGCTATCCCGAAATTACAACGCGCGCGAAAACTCCCTCCAGCTGCCAAATCCCGACACGCGAAATCCCCCTTCTAACCCTGAGCCGAAAGGGCCGCTAGTTCAAATCGGTGGGGGGTACTTTTGTAACACACCCTACATTTTGGAGAAGCGAGTCCCTATGTCATGCTTCACCCCCTCCCATCGCCCCCTTTTCGCCATTCAAAATCCCAGGTCGCCATAACCTCTTCGCTCCAGCCGCGAAACCCCACCCTCCTCCGTTCGCCATGTCACCACTGCCCAGCCGGAGCCTCTTCCCCGACGATGTCGTCCACCGCAACAGCTCAACGTCCCTCGTCCACCTCCCCGAATGAGGATTCGTCGTTCATCTCGTCGTCCCGCCGGTTCAGCCGCCCCGTCCTCCACCTCCAAGGAGGTGCTCCGACGATCGCCTCGTCTATCGCAGCTGCTCCATCCCCACAGCACCGCCTTAACCTGCTCCACCGGAACCGTAGCATCCTCACCGACTCCTTGGACAAAGCCGAGGCCTACTCGGCGCCACCAAAGAGGTTGTACACTCAACGCATCGCACCTTCTCCTTAACTCGACCTCCCGGCGCCGACGGTGCTCCATCCCGCACCCCCATGGAGTGGCTACCTTGAAGCCGACGCCGCGGGCGACATCTCCACGGCGGCTCTCCCCCAGTGCGAGGCCCCTTCGGCGGCGGCATCCATACCAGCCGGATCTGCTGCTGCTGCTCCGGCTCTCGCTCGCTCGCTCGCGATGCTGCTGCTGCTCTGGCTCTCGCTCGATCGCTCTCTCACCCAGCTGCTGCTGCTGCTCTCCCCTTGCTCGTGTTGCTGCTCTGCTCCGATTAAGCCACACTTCAGTCGACTGAATCGACTTTTGGGTCAGTCGATTTTCAGGGGTTGGGGGGCTCGCCGGAGTTAAGGAAGATCCACCCACAGCAGGGACGGGGGCTCACCGGAGAGGTACCCACTATCTATCTTAGGGTTCAGGGTGGGGGCGGGGGGCCTAGAGGGCTGGCCGGGGCGGCGGTGGCGAGTTGTTTCGGGGCGGCAAGGCGGCGCTGGGGCCGGTGGTTCGGCCGGTGGTGGCTGGCGGCTCAGGGGGTGCAGGTTGAAGATTAACTGCAGGCCCTCCCTAAACTACATGTCAAGTGCCTCTCTGCTACCATTGCGTTCAGTTTTGACAGTAGCATTTTGATTCCACAGTAAATTTTAGTTTCGACAGTTAAGTTCAGAGTCGACAATTTTTACCTCATCTTTTGTAGTCAGGTGGTTTTTGGTGATGTTAATTTTACATCCATTTTACATCATCTATTGGAGATGCTATTAGAATCCCGCTTGAGATTGACGATGTCTGTCTTGTGTTGCTTCAGCCTTGACGTCTTACGGCTCACCGGAGCTGCTCCAACGACAGAACGATCCATCACAACAGAGCAGTGCCCTGGACGCCATCTACAGATTCCTTAGATCTTCCTCCACACCTCCGACAGCCACCTCTACCTCAACTACTTCAGCGACCAACCCAATGATGCAGAGGTCGACACGGCTACGGCAAAGAGGTTGTACACTTATTGCATCACTTATTACTATACATTCACGTCGATCCATTAGGGCTATTTTGGTTCAACGGAATAACATTGATCCACTGGTTGTTACCATCATTCTAAATTTCTGCATGCTCTTCTTACATAATCTCACCATATTTTTTTCGTATGCATGTCAGATATTGTACACGGTCATGCTGAACATGTAGAGAAAAAGAGAAGAGTTTTGCGCGGCAATACAATGTCATGCAGACATCGCTCCGTGGTGGGTTCAATGGCAAACCCTCCCCACCCCTCTCCAGATTGTAATCCAGAGGAGGATATCTGTTCTAAGGCAGATTCAGACGCCGCTGACCACTCCTATTTACCCCCCAAGGTGTTTGCTCTACCTTAGCATGATGATGTTAGTCATATCATGCATATGTTGCCTTGTAGTGACTACTTTTGACATCATATATGTCATCTGCTTAGTTTACACATGTTCTGTAATGCCACATGTTTAGTTTCTATATCATATGTGGGAATTATGCAGTTTCATGTCTTTTAGCCAGCCATAATATATGTGAAATGTGCAATGCCATATTGTTTAACCAGGCATCATATATTTGAATGATATCTTGCCCATCCTTTTCTTCATTACATTTCCATTTGTCGACAATGTTTGTACATTATACTACTCCTCCTGTGAATCAGCCATTTGGGTGGGAGATGGAAAAATCCGGAGTGAAAACAAGGCCTTCAGAGCTGGCAGTGCTACCTGTCGAAGCAGATCTCTTGTTGGGTCCCGATAGCTCCTCGGAGATGGATTCAGAGACAGATGACTAGTCCTATTCCCCCACTGAGTTGTATGCTCTAACTTGGCACGGTTATACTGCTCATATCATGCATATGGTCTCTTGCATTGCATAGTTTAGACATCATATACGCAACATTCAACACCATGTTCTTAGTTCAGACATCATATCGAATGCCCTCTGTTTAGCATATAAATCACATATGTGAATTAAATGATGCGATCCTAATTACTTAGATAACATGTAGGTGAATTATGTCATGCGATCCTGTTTAGTTATTCATCATATCTTTGAATTATGTTATGCTATGCTATCCGGTTTAGATAGACATCATATATGTGAAATTATGTCATGCTATCCGTTTTAGTTAAACAATATACATGTCAACTATTTTATGCCCTCTTTTTTCCACACTATCTATTGTATCTGTCTCTCATACAATGTCTGTACATTCAACTATGTTTCCTGTTTATCAGCCATTTGAATTGGAGCGGGTGATGCCAGTATCTAGCGGACTAAAAACACGGTCTTCAAATAAAACAGTGCTACCTCTTGGTGGAGATAGCACCCCGGTTGTACATGCACAAGAACCAGCCGTACCACACATAACCCAAACTCTCGTAGATTCTACCCCTACTACGATGGACAGAGAACCAGCTTCACCCAATCTAACCCCAACCCCAGTCGATAGTAACCCAGTTCCTATTGACACAGCACCGTCTCCACCACAGAGCTCCCAAACAAGAGCAGTTAGTAAAGCAGCTCCAGTGCCCAAAGGGCCAGTACTATCACGGCGAACCCCAACTCCACCAGTTAGTACGCCTATTCTTGTGGAGGAAGCACAACCAGCTAGTCGTAGTTTAGCATCTATCGCATTTGATGTTGTTAAATCGTATGTGTGTATCTTCCCATCTTTGAAATATTATACTGAAGATGAAGGAAAATGTCAGTTGTAGGTGTTTGTCCAGGAGTTATGTGTAAGTAATGTTATTCATGGCAATTACTCTGCTTCGTCCCATACATCCTACCTCCATGATGGTTATAATACAGCAAATTTTCCCATATTTCTCTATAGAGAAGGATCGATTTGGAAACTCAGGATGAGGTAACCTGTGCTAATACCTCTGCTATCTTCAAGAATGTTTGGTGGTAGTATCGGAATTACCTGAAGAAAACGTACTTCACCGGCAAACAAACTCATCAAATTCCCTTATGTTCTCCTGAGACACATTTACTGGACGATGAATGGGAACACCTTGTTCTGTACTGGTCCCGAACCAAGAATGTGGTAAGGTCTATGAGCTCATTTTCTATTTTTAAGTATTATATTCTTGCGTCTTATTGTACTCTGTTCATGTAGAACAAGTGCCTAAACCTGAAGAACAACTGTTCTAATTTAAGATTCCATTGCTATCATAGTTCAAAAAAGCGCTAGGCGTTAATTGTGTCTTTTGCCACCGCCTTGCGCTTTACTGACCAAAGCGCATGCTTATGCGCAGTTATGCACAGATTATGCGTAGTTATGCGCAATGCGTTTTGCCAACGCCTAGAGCCTAAGCATGCTTAAGTGCTTGCTTAGGCGCGCCTTTTTTAACTGTGATTGCTTTGCTCTTGTATCACTGTATTTACTCATACAAACTTATTTTTAAATTGAAGGATCCAATCGAAACTCCAATGGCGTATTAGGTATGTTCACGCATGTTTCTTTAACAGGTTTGCTCTTATCAATAGCTCTGTTGATTTCAATTTCAATTGTGTATACAGTTGACTTTCATATCATGCACATTACTAGCATCACAACAGAGCCAATAGTGTTGTTGTACATGTAGACCTGTGGTACCCATCTGAAATCTTGTTGGCCGTGTAGTTTCCCACGCTTTGTATTCTTTGGAGCATTCAGATGCATAGTTTCTGGTGCAATAGCAAGCATTGGAGAATTTAGCGCGCCAAACGGGACAAAGCTAATCAGCTTGCTAAGCTTATTGCCAGCATGGTGGATACCCAGGATAACGTTTCTTGAGCTCTTCTGAAGTTGTTTCAGTTATGCTCTTGTTTCGCTGTCGCGTTTATTTGCACCGGTGGCCAATTTTGACGGCCAGTGTATGTAATGTGATGCTTTGTTCCCTATATTTGCACTGGTGGCGAACTTTGATGCCCAGTGGATGTAATATGTGTAACAAGAGGTAATAGGCTAGCGTTAATTGCTTGCTTATTTATTTCCATATTGTCTTGTTCAGTTGTTTGCTTGTAGTCACTGCAGTTCTTTTTCTAGTGGCCACAATAGCCTATTTTTGGTAACTAGGCCAAAATAATCATGGGCCTTCTACGGGCCGTATGATCCATTGGCCTTCTATACGGGCCTTAGGGTCCATGGGCCTTCTACGGGCCGTAGGGTCCATGAGCCTTCTACGGGTCGTACGATCCATGGGCCTTCTACGGGCCGTACTATCCATGGGCCTCATACGGGCCGTAGGATCCGTGGGCCTTCTACGGGGCGTGTCATCATTTCGCCAATCATGGGTCATACTATTCGTGGACCATAATGGGTCGTTAATAGGCCGTATTGGATAACTCTATGAAAACAGCCCAACGGTTTTTTACATGAAAACGGCCCAACGTATTAATGGTCCGCAAACGGGTCGACTGTAACGACGTGCTGAATTTGGCCCACAAGTAGAAAATGACAGTAATGAGCCGTATGTAACCGAATGCTGCAAATGAGCCCAAGAATCAATGGGCCCTGAGAAGGTCGAAAGATAACTTGGGCTGGAAACGGCCCAATGGAATAACGGGCCGTTAATGGGTATAAAGTGATACACTGTTCATTATGGGACAGTTTCACCACGGGTCGTTAATGGGCCAAGAGTTACAAAGGTCCTCATATGGTCCGAAAGAAGTCATGGGCCACACATGGGCCGGAAGTTAAAACGGGCTGAATCATATTGGACGGCCCAGATGACGCTACTGGGCCTAATTCAAAAAGGGCGTAACAGGCCCTTGGTTAGCGGGCTATAAATGGGCTATATGCGAACAGGCCGTTAACAGGCTTTCCATGGGCCGGCCCGCCACCTTTTGACCAAGTCAAGCGGGCCGTCCTTTTCACAGGAATGGGCCTCTGTTGGGCCGTGCCACGTGTCGCCGTATCATAGGCGCCTTCGGTCCAATGAGCGGATGACATCTGTCCCAACGGTGAGCCGACACGTGTTTCCTCCAGCCAATGATGATTTTACACGGGAAAAATCCCCATTGGTCGGGGCTGTTAACGGGTTATCGGATCCAAAACCCGACCCGATAGCTTAACGGTGTTCCGTTATGGTGGATGCCACGTGTCGGTCACCCTTAACGAAAGCACTTCTGTGACACGCGATTTATCGTCATGTAAGTGGACACTTCCGTGATGATAATTTTGGTAATGTCATGGAACACTTCTACGACAGCACAGGTATGACTATCTTGATTCTGTCATAAATTTGTCATGGATGTACATGCATGACAAAAAACACGACCTATTGTGACAAACACGTATCATCACGGAAGTGTATTTTTTTGTAGTGATATGCTTGTAGGAATTGCAATAATATCAAGTTTCCTCTCTATGTGCTTAAAGTTTTAAAGTTATGCTTGTTTTACCTTCCTATGCAAGTTGATTCTTGTTCCCACAAGTTGTTTGCTCACAAAATCCCTATGCATAGTAAGTGGGTTAGACTTAAATTTGCTAGTCATATTCTTCATGATGCAATCTTTATGTTACAATTCTTATCTTCTATGTGAGCATCATTGAAATCATCATGCCTAGCTAGGGCCGTTAAACGATAGCGCTTGTTGGGAGGCAACCCAATTTTATTTTTGTTCCTTGATTTTTGTGCCTCTTTAGCAATAAATAATTTATCTAGCCTCTGTTATGATTGATTTTTTATGTTATAATTAGTGTTTGTGCCAAGTAGAACCGTTGGGAAGACTTGGGGAAAGTCTTGTTGATCTTCCTCTAAAAAACAGAAACTTTAGCGCTCATGAGATTTGCTGCCACTTTTTATTGGAGAGTGATATTTAGTTAATTCTTTTTGCAGATGATTAATAGATAAATTCCTCAGGTCCACCAATTTATTTGATAATTTTATGAGTTCCAGAAGTGGTCTAAACCTACAGATTACTACAGACTGTTCTGTTTTTGACATATTCTGTTTTCATTGTGTTGTTTGCTTATTTTGATGAATCTATGAGTAGTATCAGAGGGTATGAACCATAGAGAAGTTGGAATACAGTAGATATTACACCAATATGAATTTAGAATGAGTTCATTACAGTACCTTATGATGGTGATTTTCTTTCTTATACTAACGGAGCTTACAAGTTTTCTGTTAAGTTTTGTGTTGTGAAGTTTTCAAGTTTTGGGTAAAGATTCGATGGACTATGGAATAAGGAGTGGCAAGAGCCTAAGCTTGGGGATTCCCAAGGCACACCAAGGTAATATTCAAGGACAACCAAAAGCCTAAGCTTGGGGATGCCCCGGAAGGCATCCCCTCTTTCGTCTTCGTTCATCGGTAACTTCACTTGGAGCTATATTTTTATTCACCACATGATATGTGTTTTGCTTGGCGCGTCATTTTATTTTCTTTTGTTTTGCTTGCTGTTTTAATAAAATAACAAGATCTGAAATTATTAAATGTTAGAGAGTCTTCATATAGTTGCATAATTATTCGACTACTCATTGATCTTCACTTATATCTTTTGGAGTAGTTTGTCATTTGCTCTAGTGCTTCACTTATATATTTTTAGAGCACGGTGGTGGTTTTATTTTATAGAAATAATTGATCTCTCATGCTTCACTTATATTATTTTGAGAGTCCTAAATAGCATGGTAATTTGCTTTGGTTATGAATTTAGTCCTAATATGATGGGCATCCAAGAGGGATATAATAAAAACTTTCATATAAAGTGTATTTAATACTAAGAGAAGTTTGATACTTGATAATTGTTTTGAGATATGGAGATGGTCATATTAGAGTCAAGCTAGTTGAGTGGTTGTGAGTTTGAGAAATACTTGTGTTAATGTTTGTGATTCCCGTACATGCACGTATGGTGAACCGTTATGTGATAAAGTCGGAGCATGATTTATTTATTGATTGTCTTCCTTATGAGTGGCCGTCGGGGACGAGCGATGGTCTTTTCCTACCAATCTATCCCCCTAGGAGCATGCACGTAGTACTTTGCTTCGATAACAAATAGATTTTTGCAATAAGTATATGAGTTCTTTATGAATAATGTTTAGTCCATGGATCATACGCACTCTCACTCTTCCATCATTGCTAGCCTCTCTAATACCGCGCACCTTTCACCGGTACCATAAACCCACCATATACCTTCCTCAAAACAGCCACCATACCTACCTATTATGGCATTTTCATAGCCATTCCGAGATATATTGCCATGCAACTTTCCACTGTTCCGTTATTATGACAAGCTTCATCATTGTCATATTGCTTTGCATGATCATGTAGTTGACATCGTATTTGTGGCAAAGCCACCGTTCATAATTCTTCCATACATGTCACTCTTGAGTCATTGCATGTCCGCGTACACTGCTGGAGGGATTCATATAGAGTCATATCTTGTTCTAAGTATCGAGTTGTAAGTAAATAAAAGTGTGATGATCATCATTATTAGAGCATTGTCCCAGTGAGGAAAGGATGATGGAGACTATGATTCCCCCGCAAGCCGGGATGAGACTCCGGACGAGAATAAATAAATAAAAGAGGCCAAAGAAGCCCAAATAAAAAAAGAAGAAAAAAGAGGCCATAAAAAAGAGAAAGGCACAAATAAAAAAATAAAAAAAGAGAGAAAAAGAGAGAAGGGACAATGCTACTATCCTTTTACCACACTTGTGCTTCAAAGTAGCACCATGATCTTCATGATAGAGAGTCTCCTATGTTGTCACTTTCATATACTAGTGGGAATCTTTCATTATAGAACTTGGCTTGTATATTCCAATGATGGGCTTCCTCAAAATGCCCTAGGTCTTCGTGAGCAAGCGAGTTGGATGCACACCCACTAGTTTCTTTTGTTGAGCTTTCATACACTTATAGCTCTAGTGCATCCGTTGCATGGCAATCCCTACTCACTCACATTGATATCTATTGATGGGCATCTCCATAGCCCGTTGATACGCCTAGTTGATGTGAGACTATCTTCTCCTTTTTGTCTTCCCCACAACCACCATTCTATTCCGCCTATAGTGCTATGTCCATGGCTCACACTCATGTATTGCGTAAAGATTGAAAAGGTTTGAGAACATCAAAAGTATGAAACAATTGTTTGGCTTGTCATCGGGGTTGTGCATGATTTAAATATTTTGTGTGGTGAAGATAGAGCATAGCCAGACTATATGATTTTGTAGGGATAGCTTTCTTTGGCCATGTTATTTTGAGAAGACATGATTACTTGGTTAGTATGCTTGAAGTATTATTATTTTTATGTCAATATTAAACTTTTGTCTTAAATCTTATGGATCTGAATATTCTTGCCACAATAAAGAGAATTACATGGATAAATATGTTAGGTAGCATTCCACATCAAAAATTCTATTTTTATCATTGAACTACTCGAGGACGAGCAGGAATTAAGCTTGGGGATGCTGATACATCTCCAACGTATCTATAATTTTTGGTTGTTCCATGCTATTATATTATATGATTTGGATGTTTATGGGCTTTATTATACACTTTTATATTATTTTTGGGACTAACCTATTAACCCAGAGCCCAGTGCCAGTTTCTGTTTTTCCTTGTTTTAGAGTATCACAGAAAAGGATAATCAAACAGAGTCCAGTTGACCTGAAACTTCACGAAACTTATTTTTGGACCAGAAGAAGCCCACGGAGTATCGGAGTTGGACCAGGAGAGTCCCGGGCTGCCCACGAGGGTGGGGGCACGCCCCCTGCCTCGTGGACAGCCCGGAGGTCCACCGATGTACTTCTTCCTCCTATATATACCCATATACCCTAAAAACTTCGGGGAGCAGAATTGATCAGGAGTTCCACTGCCAGAAGCCTCCGTAGCCACCGAAAGCCAATCTAGAACCGTTCCGGCACCCTGCCGGAGGGGGCAATCCCTCTCCGGTGGCCATCTTCATCATCCCGGTGCTTTCCATGATGAGGAGGGAGTAGTTATCCCTCGGGGTTGAGGGTATGTACCAGTAGCTATGTGTTTGATCTCTCTCTCTCTCTCTCGTGTTATTGATTTGGCACGATCTTGATGTATCGCGAGCTTTGCTATTATAGTTGGATCCTATGATGTTTCTCCCCCTCTACTCTCTTGTAATGGATTGAGTTTTCCCTTTGAAGTTATCTTATCGGATTGAGTCTTTAAATATTTGAGAACACTTGATGTATGTCTTGCCGTGCGTATCTGTGGTGACAATGGGATATCACGTGATTCACTTGATGTATGTTTTGGTGATCAACTTGCGGGTTCCGCCCATGAACCTATGCATAGGGGTTGGCACACGTTATTGCCGTGCTTCTCCGGTAGAAACGTTGGGGCACTCTTTGAGGTTCTATGTGTTGATTGAATAGATGAATCTGAGATTGTGTGATGCATATCGTATAATCATACCCACGGATACTTGAGGTGACATTGTAGTATCTAGGTGACATTAGGGTTTTGGTTGATTTGTGTCT
The DNA here is from genome assembly GCA_034509565.1 of Triticum monococcum. Classification (NCBI taxonomy): domain Eukaryota; kingdom Viridiplantae; phylum Streptophyta; class Magnoliopsida; order Poales; family Poaceae; genus Triticum; species Triticum monococcum. Next base: position 548,903,009 of record CM067843.1, on the reverse strand, counting down.
TAAGGTTTTATTCTAGTACGAACTCTAGGGTTGTTTGTGACACTTATAGGAATAGCCCAACGGATTGATTGGAAAGAATAACTTTGAAGTGGTTTCATACCCTACCATAATCTCTTCGTTCATTCTCCTCTATTAGTGACTTTGGAGTGACTCTTTGTTGCATGTTGAGGGATAGTTATGTGATTCAATTATGTTATTATTGTTGAGAGGACTTGCACTAGTGAAAGTATGAACCCTAGGCCTTGTTTCCTAGCATTGCAATACCGTTTACGCTCACTTTTATCATTAGTTACCTTGCTGTTTTTATATTTTCAGATTACAAAAACCTATATCTACTATCCATATACCACTTGTATCACCATCTCTTCGCCGAACTAGTGCACCTATACAATTTACCATTGTATTGCGTGTGTTGGGGACACAAGAAACTCTTTGTTATTTGGTTGCATGGTTGCTTGAGAGAGACCATCTTCATCCTATGCCTCCTATAGATTGATAAACCTTAGGTCATCCAGTTGAGGGAAATTTTCTACTATCCTACAAACCTCTGCACTTGGACGCCCAACAACGTCTACAAGAAGAAGTTTGTGTAGTATACATCAACAGGTCTACAGGTTATACACCTTTCTTCATGGTTTATGGAGCGGAAGCAGTGCTGCCTAGTGACATCTGTCATGACTCGCCTCGCGTGGCGGCTTACATTGAAGCTGATAATGAACAAGCCCGACAGGATGCACTTGACTTGTTAGATGAGGAGAGAGACTTGGTGGCGGCTCGATCAGCAATTTATCAATAGGACCTGCGTTGTTATCACAGCCGCCGGGTTAAGTCCAGGACCTTTCAAGAAGGAGACCTGGTGCTCCGGCTCATCCAGGATCTGTCTGATGCACACAAACTATCCCCGCCTTGGGAAGGACACTTTGTGGTCAGCACGAATTTAAACAATGGGTCATATTGCCTCATTGACGTTCGAGAGCACAAAGACTCACGTAAGTCGGAGGAGGAGACCCACCGGCCGTGGAACATTGCTCAGCTTCGGCCATACTACACCTGAGCTACCAGCTCTCGTCATGTACATACTTTGATGTTGTATATATTATGATAAGTAATAAAGCGGGACCTTTGTCTTTTTCCTCTTCAAAGATCATATATCTTCACTATTTTCATTATTTAAATGACTATTAAGGAGCTGATCATATCTGAATCTAGCTTAACCTTTTTGGTCCGGCTTATGATCGTATTCGAATCTAGTTGTAAACCTCATGGTCACTTGGGGGCTTCCTGTTCAAACATAGGTCATATTCGAACCAAAGAGAACATAGCTGTCGTAACCCTCTTAATCGGCTCAAAGCCAAACTCATTAGGGGGCTTCTTGATTGTATCCGAATCATAGCTTAACCCCTTTTGGGTCCGACTTGGATCATATTTGAATCAGGGTCGTTAAAAACCTCTCAAGGTCATTTGGGGGCTTCCTGTTCAAACATAGGTCGTATTCGAACCAAAGAGAACATAGCTGTCGGTACCCTCTTGATCGCCACAACGCCAAAGCCACTGGGGGCGATATGATCGTATTCAAATCTTAGCTTAACCCCTTTGGTCCGGTTTACTGATCATATTCAAATCAGAAACCCCCAAATTTATGTTGTTTGAAATCTGCTATTTTGTCTTACTGGTTTTTATTGTCTCAAATCTAAACTATCAGTATGGTTTTTATTTAAGCCGGCTTGACTATTTGACAATAAGCCGCCAAGGCATGATAGTCATCAGGTATATGGAAGCATTGACTTCTCAAAAAGATTGGATCATGAAAACCGGCAGTACAGAAACACAGGCATGACAGTGTTGTTCACGAACAGGTTTTTCAGCCTTGTTTATCTTTTCCAATATGACAATTTCATAAAAACATATACCGGGTGTTTTTGACCCATCCGGTGTTAAACCACCAGGCCAGCTCTTTCACTTTTTGTAGGAGCAAAGTTAAAACATTGCAGATGTAATCAAAGATGTGCTGGCAAAGAGTAGTATGCAACATTTTGTGTGCGATGGCATAAGCAACACATACAGTTTTCAAGCTAAATCTATTACAAGGCTTTGAGAGCCCACAAGATGGTTATGACTCTCTCCTCGTCGGTTCACCTCCTTCTACTAATTGGAAGCTGGGATTGGACCAGTCAAAGCCGTTCAGAGCAATGAACTCCGCTTCATCATCAATCAGGCCGGCCGGATCAACTTCTGGAGCAAAAGTGTGTTGACGAACCGACGGGATAAGATCTGTCACCTTATAAGAGGGAGTCGCCATCTTCTTATTCTCCATATCAAAACCTGGCCGATATTTATCGATGTTGGTCTCCTCTCCAAGAATGGTAGCTTGAGGTCGAACTTCCCTCACACAGGCAATGAAGTCATCTTGCTCAAATAGAGTCCCGTCTTCCTTCACGGTAGGGTACCCCTTAGACACATCCGCCGGGTCTAGATCCGGCACCTAGGCTTTGGAGCGACTCAGGGCAGTCAGGGCTCCGGCTCTGGCATAGGATCGTTTAACCTCTTGAAAACTGGCGGGTAAGATTGATAACTTCTTCAAGACATCGCTCAACCGATTGGGTCCTTGGTTAGCAGGGGAGATGGTGGCAAGTGCTCATTGAGCGCCAGTATACAATTGCTCTACCAAGGTATAAACCGCCTTCAATTTGGTCACACTGTCTTGGCTCAGATTTTTGCTTCGTGGACCTGCGAGTATTTTTTAAACAAAGGTTCAGCAGGCGGCTTATATTTTGGGTCAAAAGAAGGTATAAGTGATTAATACAGATGACTTACCAAAGATGGCGAAGACCATTTGAGACACCCGGTTCTTTAAGCCGGTGAGCTCCGTGGTAACCTCCCCAAGAGCCGCTTCCGCTGTTTCAGCGTGTTGTATCGGTAGCGTCTTTTCTTCGGCCCAGGATTTCTTCTTTGCAGTCAAGCTGGTCTTCAATTTTTCTGTCTCAGAAAGACTCAATTGGAGCTTAGAGTCAGCAGTCTTGATTTCTGCCTCTTGATCCGTCAGCCGGGTCTTTGCATCAGTTAATTGGGAGCCCAATTCAGATAGGGCATTCTACAAAACATACACAGGTGTGTCAAGGCTTAAACTAAAAGTTATAAGGGATCAAGTCTCAAGTACTATGCACCGCAATACCACTTGACACTTGGGGGCTAATGTCTGCCAAAGCAATTTTTTATGACTCTTATATGTTTCAATTCCCAAGTGTTTTACAAAGTAACAGCACTTGGCACTTGGGGGCTAATGCATGATATTCAGAAAGTTTCTCAAGATTAAGACGGATTGCAATACTTATTGGGACTAGTAAAAGACAGTTATGAAGTTAAGTACCGGTTCATTTATGATAAATTGAGCCGACCCTTGGGGACTACAGGTGAAATTTACACTACTTTGTTGGACTTTCGAAAAGCTTAGAGACAAAGTATCAACCTATATCATAAAGTCTATAGATCATCCAGGTTCATCATCTGAAGACTTGGGGGTTGGCAGAGTATAAGTGAACCGGAGAACATACCTCATATTTTAGCTGCAATTGCTTGACCATCTCAATTTCCGACTCACGCCTGGAATGCACATGACTGAGATAGCTAGACAGTATGTCACTAGCATTCAGATGAGTGTAGTGAGAGATATCAAAATGCACTTTCTACTTCTCCAAGGCTTCTTGCTTAGCAGTGTGCCGGGCTAATACAGTGGGGGTCCCCGGTTCAACAAATCGGCTACCAGTAATCAACACGTCAGTATCATAAGTTGTTGGCGGGTTAGCTGAACTAGATGGTTTAGTGATAGTCGAATTAAGGGTGATCTCATCGGCTGACAACTCAGGAGGATCCAATTGAGTATGAACAGTCGGGTCTTTAGGTGCTTCAGTTTCAGAGGGAGGAGTTGGCATGGCCGGTTCAGGTGCAGGAACCTTCAGCTCTTCTGACGGTTTAATCACCTTGGCCTTCTTGGATTTGGCTTGGCTGCTAAGAAAGGTTTTATGAGACAGTTAGTATAAGGATGCGGTTTTTAAAGATACAGAGGAAAGATGATTTTCCTTACCCAGGGGCAGTCTTGAAAGCTGGAAATTGAGTCTGGGATGAGTCGCCAGAAGAGCGAGAAACCTCCTACAAAGGTAAAATAAAGTTAGTAATGCAAGGGGATAGATCCATGAATGGAAGCAAAAGACAAAGATGAAAGAAACCTCATTCTGGCGTTTTTGAGGAGTTTGTTGTAAAACGGAAGGCGGTTCATCGTCATCATTATTCCGGGCCTAACAACGGCTCTCATGTTGCTGTTTTTTCCAAAAGAAAATGAGGGTCCAAATAAGCCAAAGGGTGTGAAAACCTTACTTTCCGGGTTACCAGTCGAAGTTTTTGTCTTGGAAAATGGGCTGAGTCGGAGGAAATAGTTACCTCTTGTTCTACGGCATGGCTGGCCCCGTGTCGTCCCGGCAATAGTCAGTGTCAATAAGGTTATTAAAAAACTGGCCAAGGGAGTCAAGGGCTACCTCCGACTCAGTAACATCGTCAAGCTTTAACAGGTTCGAAGCAGTGCTCCTTTTCTTCTTGGACCTCCGGGTCATCTTCCTGACGGCTATGGCGGCGGTTCTAGCCTTCTTGGCAGCTTCATGGTCATACTTGGCCTTCCAGAAGTCGGATTTGGCCTGTAAACAAATAAGCAAGATAAAAGGTCATGCAAGTATTTAAAACTACTGAGAAAAACACAAAAAGAAAAAGAGGTCAGGGGTTTTTCACCTCTAGTGCCGGGTTAAGTTTGCAGAATGGGTTTAACCCAACTTTACTGCAGTCCTCATATTTGCCGTTCACAAGGATGGTTGACATTGCAACAATGTCTTCTTCAGTTAGTTGTACAGAGTTGTGATGCAGAGAGTCATCTGGGCCTCCGCCATATTCATACATCAATTTGGATTGGCGGCTTAGAGGGATGACCCGCCACGAGATCCAGCAACGGATCAAGTCAACTCCGGTTAAGCCATTCCCCAATAAGGCATTAGTCCTTTTAATCGATGGAATAAGCTTCTTGCGTTCAGCAGCAGTAAGCTTATCAGGGAGCACAAACTTGGAATCCAGACGCTCCGCGCGATAACCCGGCAGTGGTTTTTCATTGGCTGGTGACGTATCTTGGCAACAGAACCAGGTCTGATTCCAATCTTTGGGATGACTCGGTAATACTATTAAGGGAAATACGACGCCCTATCGATGCTGAATTGAGATTCCACCGAGCTCCAAGCTAGGGCTGTTGGTACACTCATTCTGGCGGTTCAAATAAAAGTACTCTCTGAAGAGTTCCACAGTCGGCTCTTCTTGAAGATACACCTCACAGAGAACTTGAAAATTGCAGATGTTGGATATGGAATTGGGTCCTAGATCTTGAGGGTGAAGTTTGAAATAATGAAGAACGTCTCTGAAGAACTTTGAGCCGGGTGGTGAAAACCCCCGATTCATATGGTCAGTGAAGACAATAACTTCACCATCTTTGGGATTAGGCCGTTCCTCGTCCGGGTTAGGAGAACGATAAGACATAATGTTCTTCTCTGGCAAAAATCCAATGGTGACAAACTCTTTCAAGTTATATTCAGTTACTGTGGAGGGGACCCAGTTGCAAACTGTTGGTGCTTTTGACGACATGATGAGCAAAGGACAAACTGAAAGGAAAGCGATATGCCGGTTCAATTCGATGGTGAAATTAAAAGTTAAATGATAATGGTACAAATGAGTAATGGCGGTTTAAGAAAGGGCAAATGACATATAAAGGATAAGTAAGCCGGCGTGATAAGCCACCATCACTAAAGACATTCGAAGGAAGCCAGAAACAGAATTGGTTAAGTGTTGAGACAAACAGATTTCCCAAGCTTTTGCTATTATTATGAATCAAAATGGTTCAGAAAAGAAAAATAAATTCAGACCTATAGAACGAGTGCGGAGGAGTTCATCAGCTTTAAGAAGGTATCTGTACAAAGGAAAGGGATCTACTAGCATCTAAAATGGGTGTAAAACTACTACCGCATAAGTTCTATTTTTCTTCTGGATCAAAAGAGGGTATGGAGAAGGAACTTCAAGGAGGTCTGTGATGAATGGCGAAGAACGCCGATGAACTCATAACACTAAACAGATCTAAGGACGCGGAAAGATAGGAACATACGAATGCAGAGCTTCTGCGAAGGGTCGTCGCGGTTCTTGGGACGAGCTCAGGGTGATGTAGCGGCCGACGTTGAGAGGTGACGGCGGGCACTACGGCGACGGCGGAGCTCGAGAGGCAGAGAGGTAGCGAGAAGATGGAAGGAAGAAGAAGAAAGGGGAAAGACCAGCCAAGCCTATTTATAAGGGGATAGGTGAACAGGCTGGCACAAAAAATAAGGCAGACCAAAATAATGATTATCCAGCTAAATGGATGCCTCGATTCTCGGAAGACATTAAAAGATAAAAGATCCGTTGAAGATGATGTCATAGCAGGCTTTCGTGTTTTCAGAAGATGACGTCATGGCAGGTTATAGAGTTTTTACAGAGAGAGGAAGATGGGTTTCGTCTAAGTGTTGAAGATTGACAAAGAACAAAGTTCAAGTCAACCTGGAGCCTAATGTTGGGGATATAGCTACCAGGTATGACCCGCCCAGGAAGGGCCGGGTCAACCCCAATGGCGGGTTACGAGAAGAAGCCCAGTAAACGTTCAAGGTGATAGTTTATTAAGACTTGTAGAAAGCCTAAGCCTAGAGGCGGCTTAAGGCCCAATATTGTGAACCGCCATATGTAGAGAAAGACTTGTAAGGAAAGGCATATAAAAGAAGTCACCAAGCCGGACATGTTTTATGAGCCGGCTGGGACTCTGTAGGCCGCCAGGCGTCAACCCGTGTATATAAGGGGATGACCCAGCGGTGGCTTAGGGCAAGAAACGACAAATCGATAGCCAAGCTAGCGGATTCGCTCCTTGGTCATCGAAATCTAGCAATACAACCACAACTGGACTAGGCTTTACCTTCACTGTAAGGGGCCGAACCAGTATAAACCTCTTGTGTCCTTTGTCTCAATTAACCCCTTTAAGCCTCCTAGCTGCGATGGCCCTGCGACTAAGTCCTTTTGCTAGGACATCTGTTGTAACAATTCCACAATAGAAAGCGTCCTCAAGCTCTTCCCAGCAACCTATGGAGTCTTCAGGAAGGCTGTTCAACAAGTGTCGAGCTGGGTCTTTAAGCTTTAGCAACAGATATTTAATGGTGTGGACTTCATCTCCTTACGCCATGTGGATGTGAAGGAGGAAATCCTCTATCCATACGGTTGGATCTGTGGTTCCATCGTATGATTCGATGTTCATAGGCTTGAAGCCTTCCGGGAATTGATGTTGCATTACCCTCTGTGTGAAGCACAAGGGGTGTGCGGTGGCCTGAACTCGGTCTACAACACGTCGGAGGTCTTCGGCCCTCCGAGTCCGCAGCGGCTCCCCCAGACTCTATCGTCTTGGTTTAACTGATCGTAGTATCCTGCCTGGTAGGTGGGCGGGTCTTCTCTGGGTCCGTAAATGGACCTGGTGCGGCCTCCACAGGAATCTAGGTCATGGCGGAGGTCGTACTCATAAGTGGGCCACGCTTGATCCTTGCCATGACAGCAAGGTGGGCGGCTGGGTGTTCGGCCTCGTCAGCTTCTTTGTCCCGCACTCTAGGAGGGGGGCGGTCCAACTGTTCGACATTTGTATATATTGGGCGTGTGGGCTCTATGGCCTCGTCATCGAACTGCGGCACGAACCTTCGCTTGGGTTAGCTTTTGGTTGCCTGTTCGCGGACATACCCTTCTTCAGTGGCTAGGACTTGCTACCTCTTGAGCACTGCGTTGGTTTTCCCTTGAAGAGGAAAGGGTGATGCAGTAGTGCAGTGTAAGTATTTCCCTCAGTTTTTGAGAACCAAGGTATCAATCTAGTAGGAGACCACGCGCGAGTCACCTCGTACCTACACACACAAATAAGAACCTCGCAACCAACGCGATAAAGGGGTTGTCAATCCCTTGACGGCCACTTGCAAGAGTGAGATCTAATAGAGATGATAATAATAAGATAAATATTTTTGGTATTTTTATGATATAGATTGAAAGTAAATAAAGCAAAATAAATGGTGATAGAAATAACTTGTTGACGAGAGATTAATATGATGGAAAATAGACCCGGGGGCCATAGGTTTCACTAGTGGCTTCTCTCAAGATAGCCTAAGTATTACGGTGGGTGAACAAATTATTGTCGAGCAATTGATAGAAAAGCAAATAATTATGAGAATATCTAGGCATGATCATGTATATAGGCATCACGTCCGAGACAAGTAGACTGACTCCTGCCTACATCTACTACTATTACTCCACACATCGACCGCTATCCAGCATGCATCTAGAATATTAAGTTCATAAGAACAGATTAATGCCTTAGGTAAGATGACATGATGTAGAGGGATAAACTCATGCAATATGATATAAACCCCATCTTTTTATCCTCGATGGCAACAATACAATACGTGCCGTTTTCCCTTTCTGTCACTGGGATCGAGCACCGCAAGATTGAATCCAAAGCTAAGCACTTCTCCCATTGCAAGAAAGATCAATCTAGTAGGCCAAACCAAACTGATAATTCGAAGAGACTTGCAAAGATAAACCAATCATACATAAAAGAATTCAGAGAAGATTCAAATATTGTTCATAGATAATCTAGATCATAAACCCACAATTCATCGGATCTCGACAAACACACCACAAAAGAAGATTACATCGAATAGATCTCCAAGAGAATCGAGGAGAACTTTGTATTGAGATCCAAAGAGAGAGAAGAAGCCATCTAGCTACTAGCTATGGACCCGAAGGTCTGAAGTAAACTACTCACACATCATCGGAGAGGCCATGGAGTTGATGTAGAGGCCCTCCATGATCAATGCCCCCTCCGGCGGAGCTCCGGAAAAGGCCCCAAGATGGGATCTCTTGGGTATAGAAGGTTGCGGCAGTGGAATTAGGTTTTCATGGTGCTCCTGGACGTTTGGGGGGTACGTAGATATATATAGGAGGAGGAAGTACGTCGGTAGAGCAACGAGGGGCCCATGAGAGTGGAGGGCGCGCCCAGGGGGTGGGCACGTCCCCCTGCCTTATGGCCACCTCGTTGATTGCTTGATGTCCACTCCAAGTCTCATGGATCATGTTTGTTCCGAAAATAACGCTCCCGAAGGTTTCATTCGGTTTGGACTCCATTTGATATTCCTTTTCGGCGAAACTCTAAAATAGGCAAAAAAAATAGCAACTTGGGCTGGGCCTCCGGTTAATAGGTTAGTCCCAAAAATAATATAAAAGTGTAAAAATAAGCCCATTAACATCCAAAATAGATAATATAATAGCATGGAGCAATCAAAAATTATAGATACGTTGGAGACGTATCAAGCATCCCCAAGCTTAATTCCTGCTCGTCCTCGAGTAGGTAAATGATAAAAACAGAATTTTTGATGTGGAATGCTTCCTAACATATTTCTCAGTGTATTTTTTTCTTTATTGTGGCATGAATGTTCAGATCCGAAAGATTCAAGATAAAAGTATAATATTGACAAAGAAATAATAATACTTCAAGCATACTAACTAAGCAATCATGTCTTCTCAAAATAACATGGCCAAAGAAAGTTATCCCTACAAAATCATATAGTCTGGCTATGCTCTATCTTCATCACACAAAATATTAAATCGTACAACCCCGATGACAAGCCAAGCAATTGTTTCACATTTTTGAAGTTCTCAAACTTTTTCAATATTCACGCAATATTTGAGCGTGAGCCATGGATATAGCAGTATGGTGGAATAGAATGGTGGTTGTGGAGAAGACAAAAAGGAGAAGATAGTCTCACATCAACCAGGCGTATCAACGGGCTATGGAGATGCCCATCAATAGATATCAATGTGAGTGAGTAGGGATTTCCATGCAACGGATGCACAAGAGCTATAAGTGTATGAAAGCTCAACAAAAGAAACTAAGTGGGTGTGCATCCAACTTTCTTGCTCACGAAGACCTAGGGCAATTTGAGGAAGCCCATCATTGGAATATACAAGCCAAGTTCTATAATGTAAAAGTCCCACTAGTTTACGAAAGTGACAACATAGGAGACTCTCTATCATGAAGATCATGGTGCTACTTTGAAGCACAAGTGTGGAAAAAGGATGGTAACATTGTCCCTTCTCTCTTTTTCTCTCATTTTTTGATTTGGGCCTTCTTCCTTTTTTTCTTTTTGGCCTCTTTTATTTTTCTTATTTTTTATTTTTCGTCCGGAGTCTCATCCCGTCTTGTGGGGGAATCATAGTCTCCATCGTCCTTTCCTGACTGGGACAAAGCTCTAATAATGATGATCATCACACTTCTTTCTACTTACAACTCAATACTTAGAACAAAATATGACTCTATGTGAATGCCTCCGACGGTGTACCAGGATATGCAATCAATCAAGAGTGACATGTATGAAAGAATTATGAATGGTGGCTTTGCCACAAATACGATGTCAACTACATGATCATGCAAAGCAATATAACAATGATGAAGCGTGTCATGGCAAATGGAACGGTGGAAATTTGCATGGCAATATATCTCAGAATGGTTATGGAAATGCCATAATAGCTAGGTATGGTGGCTGTTTTGAGGAAGGCTAGCCACCGGTGAAAGTATGGTGGGTTTATGGTACCGGCGAAAGTTGTGTGGTACTAGAGAGGCTAGCAAATGTGGAAGGGTGAGGGTGCGTATAATCCATAGACTCAACATTAGTCATAAAGAACTCACATACTTATTGCAAAAATCTATTAGTTATCGAAACAAAGTACTACGCGCATGCTCCTAGGGGGATAGGTTGGTAGGAAAAGACCATCGCTCGTCCCCAGCCACCACTCATAAGGAAGGGAATCAATAAATAAATCATGCTCCGACTTCATCACATAACGATTCACCATACGTGCATGCTACGGGAATCACAAACTTCAACACAAGTATTTCTCAAATTCACAACTACTCAACTAGCATGACTCTAATATCACTATCTCCATATCTCAAAACAATCATCAAGTATCAAACCTCTCTTAGTATTCAATGCACTTACATGAAAGTTTTTATTATTGCCATGTTGTTCTAAAGGACTCTCAAAAAAATATAAGTGAAGCATCAGAGATCAATTATTTCTATAAAATAGAACCACCACCGTGCTCTAAATGATAGAAGTGAAGCACTAGAGCAAAAACTATATAGCTCAAAAGATATAAGTGAAGCACATAGAGTATTCTAATAAATTCCAATTCATGTGTGTCTCTCTCAAAAGGTGTGTACACCAAGGATGATTGTGGTAAATTAAAAAGAAAAGACTCAAATCATACAAGACGCTCCAAGCAAAACACATATAATGTGGCGAATAAAAATATAGCTCCAAGTAAAGTTACCCATGAATGAAGACAAAAGAGGGGATGCCTTCCAGGGCATACCCAAGCTTAGGCTCTTGCCACTCCTTGTTCCATAATCCATCAAATCTTTACCCAAAACTTGAAAACTTCACAACACAAAACTTAAATAGAAAATCTCGTGAGCTCCGTTAGCGAACGAAAACAAAACACCACTTCAATGTACTGTAATGAACTCATTATTTATTTATATTGGTGTTAATCCTACTGTATTCCAACTTATATATGGTTTATAAACTCTTTTACTAGTCATAGATTCATCAAAATAAGCAAACAACACACGAAAAACAGAATCTGTCAAAAACAGAACAGTCTGTAGTAATCTGTAGCTAACGCAAACTTCTGGAACCGAAACAATTCTAAAATAAATTGCCGTACGTGAGGAATTTATATATTAATCATCTGCAAAAATAATTAACTAAATAGCACTCTCCAATAAAAAATGGCAGCAATTCTCGTGAGCGCTAAAGTTTCTGTTTTTTACAGCAAGATCAAAAAGACTTTCCCCAAGTCTTCCCAACGGTTCTACTTGGCACAAACACTAATTAAACATAAAAAACACAAACAAAACAGAGGATAGATAAATTATTTATTACTAAACAGGATCAAAAAGCAAGGAATAAAAATAAAATTGGATTGCCTCCCAACAAGTGCTATCGTTTAACGCCCCTAGCTAGGCATAAAAGCGAAGATAGATCTAGGTATTGCCATCTTTGGTAGGCAATCCATAAGTGGCTCTCATAATAGATTCATATGGTAATTTAACTTTCTTTATATGGAAGTGTTCCATGCCTTTCCTTAATGGAAATTGGAATTTAATATTCCCTTCCTTCATATCAATAATTGCACCAATTGTTCTAAGGAAAGGTCTACCAAGAATAATAGAACATGAAGGATTACAATCTATATCAAGAACAATGAAATCTACGGGCACATAATTCCTATTTGCAACAATAAGAACATCATTAATCTTTCCCATAGGTTTCTTAATAGTGGAATCCGCAAGGTGCAAGTTTAAAGAACAATCATCAAATTCACGGAAACCTAGCAAATCACACAAAGTTTTTGGAATCGTGGAAACACTAGCACCCAAATCACACAAAGCATAGCACTCATGATCTTCAATGTTTATTTTAATAGTAGGTTCCCACTCATCATAAATTTTTCTAGGGATAGAAACTTCCAACTCAAGTTTTTCTTCATAAGATTGCATCAAAGCATCAACGATATGTTTAGTAAGAGCTTAATTTTGACTATAAGCATGAGGAGAATTTAGCACGGATTGCAACAAGGAAAAACAATCTATCAAAGAGCAATTATCATAATTAAATTCCTTGAAACCCAAGATAGTAGGTTCGTTGCTATTTAAAGTTTTAACCTCTTCAATCCCACTTTTAACAATTTTTGAACCAAGATCTAAAAACTCTGAATCATTGGGACGGCTTATAACTAAAGTTGACTCATCTCCAATCCCATCATTATCCAGATTCATATTGTAAAACAAAGGTTTTATAGGGGACACATCAATCACTTTTAGATCTTCGTCCTTATTATCATGCTCTTCTAGTTTAGCGGTCATCTTATTAACTAAAGTGGCTTGCTTATCAGAAATTTGGGAAATTAATTTTTCAAGATGAGCAAACTGAGATTTCAAACCATAAAATTCCTTAGACATATCATCAAGCTCTTTATTCATGAAACCGATAAAACCTTTTTGTTTTTTAAGCCCGTTTCTAAAGAAATTATTATGCTCAAACTGCAAGGACATAAAACTTCTAACGTTGTTTTCGATTTCTTCCAACCTTCTAAGGTGAGGATCAACACCTTTTGGTAAAGCCATAAGGGAAACAAGAGACAAGTGAAAAAGAAGCGAACGGAAAAGAGAGGGCGAATAAAACGGCAAGGGTGAAGTGGGGGAGAGGAAAACGAGAGGCAAATGGCAAATAATGTAATGCGAAGGATAAGAGTTGTGATGGGTACTTGGTATGTCTTGACTTGGCATAGATCTCCCCAACAACGGCGCCAGAAATGGCTAGTTGTTGGGAGATCAAATCTTGACTTGACTTTGCGTAAGCCTCCCCGACAACGGCGCCAGAAATCCTTCTTGCTACCTCTTGAGCATTGCGTTGGTTTTCCCTTGAATAGGAAAGAGTGATGCAATAGAGCAGCGTAAGTATTTCCCTCGGTTTTTGAGAACCAAGGTATCAATCCAGTAGGAGACCACGCGCGAGTCACCTCATACCTACACACATAAATAAGAACCTCGCAACCAATGCGATAAAGGGGTTGTCAGTCCCTTCATGGCCACTTGCAAGAGTGAGATCTGATAGAGATGATAATAATAAGATAATTATTTTTGGTATTTTTATGATATAGATTGAAAGTAAATAAAGCAAAATAAACGGCGCCAGAAATAACTTGTTGATGAGAGATTAATATGATGGAAAATAAACCCGGGGGCCATAGGTTTCAGTAGTGGCTTCTCTCAAGATAGCATAAGTATTACGGTGGGTGAACAAATTACTGTCGAGCAATTGATAGAAAAGTGAATAATTATGAGAATATCTCAAGGGTGTATACAAAGGTCTGCTTATAGGTTGAAAAAGCATGTAGAGATAGACTAGATAGCCAAGAGGCATGATCATGTATATAGGCATCACGTCCGAGACAACTAGACCGACTCCTGCCTGCATCTACTAATATTACTCCACACATCGACCGCTATCCAGCATGCATCTAGAGTATTAAGTTCATAAGAACAGGGTAAGGCCTTAAGCAAGATGACATGATGTAGAGGGATAAACTCATGCAATATGATATAAACCCCATCTTTTTATCCTCGATGGCAACAATACAATACGTGTCATTTCCCTTTCTGTCACTGGGATCGAGCACCGCAAGATTGAACCCAAAGCTAAGCACTTCTCCCATTGCAAGAAAGATCAATCTAGTAGGCCAAACCAAACTGATAATTCGAAGAGACTTGCAAAGATAAACCAATCATACATAAAATAATTTAGAGAATATTCAAATATTGTTCATAGATAATCTGGATCACAAACCCACATTTCATCGAATCTCAACAAACACACCGCAAAAGAAGATTACATCGAATAGATCTCCAAGAGAATCGAGGAGAACTTTGTATTGATATCCAAAGAGAGAGAAGAAGCCATCTAGCTACTAGCTACAGACCCGAAGGTCTGAAGTAAACTACTCACACATCACCGGAGAGGCCATGGAGTTGATGTAGAGGCCCTCCGTAATCAATGCCCCCTCCGACGAAGCTCCGAAAAAGGCCCCAAGATGGGATCTCTTGGGTACAGAAGATTGCGGCGGTGCAATTAGGTTTTCGTGGTGCTCCTGGATGTTTGGGGGGTACATAGATATATATATAGGAGGAAGAAGTACGTCGGTGGAGCAACGAGGGGCCCACGAGGGTGGAGGGCGTGCCCAGGGGGTGGGTGCGCCCCCTGCCTCATGGCCGCCTCGTTGATTGCTTGACGTCCACTCCAAGCCTCTTGGATCATGTTCGTTCCAAAAATAACGCTCCCGAAGGTTTCATTCCGTTTGATATTCCTTTTCGGCGAAACTCTAAAATAGGCAAAAACAGCAATTTGGGTTGGGCCTCCGGTTAATAGGTTAGTCCCAAAAATAATATAAAAGTGTAAAAATAAACCCATTAACATCCAAAATAGATGATATAATAGCATGGAGCAATCAAAAATTATAGATACGTTGGAGACGTATCAGGACTTTAGTCCACTGATCATTGAGGGTGTCCTGTTCGGCCTTGATTTTGCATTTTTGTTTCTTTAAGCTTTGGGCAGTGGCTAAAAGCCTCCCCTTAAACCGTTCCTGCTCTAGAGGGTCTTCAAGGACGATGAGGTCGTCATCCCCGAGACTGGCCTCCTCTTCAGAGAGTGGTAGGTAATTGCTATCCTCGGAGTTGTCAGGGTTTTGTGCATTGAGCGGGTCCTCCTGTCCCACGGGGTCATCCTGATGATGTTCGTTGTCTGTTTCTCCGGCGGGGTCATCCACATTATTTACTGTGTCGTTCTTCGCAGAGTCCATGTTGCTTGCATCGCTCCAACATGGCTTTGATCGACGACGCTATTTTCGGCATTTGGGTGGCTCATCTCTAGACTTGCCTCGGCCTTGATCAGGAGTGCCGTCACCATTCTTGGGGGTGTCCACCGTGTAAGTGGCGTAGGTGGATGTCGTTGACCAGTGGCCGGTGACCGGGGGGGCAACATCGGCATTGGTTGTGGCTCCGTCCCCCTCGTCCATGTATTCGGCGTTCTCCAAATTATAGTCTAGCATATTGGTTAAATCATTGATAGTGGCTACCAAATGGGTGGTGGGTGGGACACAAAATTCCCTACAGTACAAGGGACGACTTCGAGGATCGCCGACCAAGGTGGTCAATATACGGCTCCACCAGTCCTGCCCATGTACAATGGGTCGTCGCCCCGAGGACCCCTTAGTTTACAACTCCCTTAGTAAGTGCACTCAGTGCTCCCGACTTCGCCATCTTACGCCGTGCACTATACGGTGATAACACCTTTAGCCTCGAGGCTATTATTGCACATCGTCTGCACCTTAACAGAACTAAGGGCAAGATTCATGGCGGTAATTATGCTATTCGTTTAGCGAGCCACTTTAATGTTCAGATCCGCCAACATGAATATCGTTTACCCAAAGTGTTTTTAGATCACCGGGCGATGGGGGATCACAAGTTTACTGATATTGATAACTCTATTCAAAATATTACTTACAACTTAGTTTTCGGCATGGATACCCATGATATTATTCCGTTGCCTGCACCTGCTTTGTTTGATTCTATTACCAGGGCAGATACATGATCATGCCAAATGACATCATTGCCTACCGGAACGCTCAGGCGGCGGCAGAGGAGGAGCCCCAGGAGTGGGATGCTCACGTGCCGTCGCCGCAGCACTTCGACATGGGACCAGATGGCTACTACGGGTGGTGATGACCAAGCTAGGCCAAAAGCCTAAGCTTAGGGGAGTACATGTTTCCACCGACATTATATTCATGGCCACACATTTCATTCCAGTTGTCGGTGTTCACACTTTTTCATTCTATTATCCATGCTAGATTTATTTTCTCGCTTTCTTCTTGTGTTTTTGAAAAACTTTGAGAAAATCCAAAAAAATGTTTCTTGCTTCTTTTCGGTTTTTCTTTCTAGTTTAATTAGTTGTAGTATTAAAAGAAAACCCAGAAAGATTTCTCGATTCTTCTTCTTGCTTGTTGGGAGTTCTCCCGTGTAAATAGTTTTTCTCGTTTTTGTTTTTTCTCTCTATTTAATTTGCTTTCTTTAAGAAAAACTAAAAACTCCAAAAAAATAGTGTGTTTCTCTAAAATTCTTTTCTTTTTATTGAGTCGTATCGAGGAGAAGACCACGATGAAAATGTTGAGTGGCTCCCATATGCATTGTTGTCAATCTAACAAAGTGCCCAAACTGCTTTGTCTTCTGCTTTTGAATAAAATGTTTGCAGATTCCAGCTTAGTCCACGGCACTCTTGCACTATTATTATTTTCATATCATTCGGTCATGCAAGTGAAAGGCAATAATGATGATATTTGATGAAATGGCTATAGCAGAGAGAAACGAGTATGAACTCAAGTTGTTCTTTTTTTTTAGTATGTTTAACCTACTATCCATGATTTAGCATATTATGATCAAACATATTTGCAGTGACAATTAGAGATTATAGTTTCTCATTGTAACATCCCAAATTTTCAATTTGGAATATTATACATTAGATCATCACTGCATATCATATTTTACTTGCTTTTGGTTTGATCCTAGAAGTTCTACGCAACTCAAGGACCCTCGGAGAGAGTTGGGGACTTCGTTATTTTCCTATTTGAGTTTCCTCAAATTTTGGAAATAGGGTCATTTGATTTTATTTATTTTATCTTCAATTATTTCTATTATACAAATATGAGAGAGGGAATAAAATGACTTTCCCAAAAATAAAGAAATATTGAGGATTTAATAATAAAATAAATAAGATTTTATATTGGTTTTATTTGCTATTTTATTTGAATTTAGGAGAAATGCGTGTTTTTCAAAATTGCATTTAGGCCCCAAATAAATGTTCATCCTGTGCGGCTTGATTTTAGAAGCCGGTGAAAATTTATTTTGGGATTTTTGGAGTCCGTTTAGTATTTCTGTTATTTGTTTTTCTGCGCATAATTATAAAAAACGAAACCGACCTTGGGCCGTGTTCGGTCAGGACTCTGTCCGGCCGGGCCTTTATAAGCCGGGGAGCCCAGCCTGAGCCGCCCCAAACCCTAGGGCCCGAACCCGCCGCCCTAGCGCCGCCGCCGCCGCCCTGCTGCCGCGTCGCCGCGCCGCACCGCGCTGCCGCCGCCCCGCAGCACCCCGCTGCCCCGCACCCCACCGGAGCCCCGCCGCCGTCGAGGTTGACCCCGCCCGCCGCCGCCGGTTTTCCTCGAAAACCGTTCGTTTTTTTAGATCCATTTTTTAGATCGGTTTTTTCCGGTTATGTTTATTTAGCGAGCGTTCGCTCGTTTGTTCGTTTTAACGAACATGTTCATCGTTTAGTTCCAAATAACGAACGTTAGTTCGTTAATCTGTTCGTCATTTTTCTTTTTCTCAGATTTTCCGTGATTATTTCTGATCGCGATTTCTGATCCGATTTTCGTTCTAGTATAACTTTTTGCTCGTTTATTGGAATCAGGCGATTCAAGCGCCTGGAGTTTCATCTCGAAACCCTCTTTCCGTTTAACCAACTCAAACAAGTTTTTGCTTCTGTAAAATTTGACCTAGATCCAGAATAGTAAACGAAGTTTGTTTCTTTCGCCGTTTGTCTTTCATTGCTTCGTTCGATTTGATTCTTTTTGCCAACCGGAGTTTTTAAGTTGAACTTTCTGGTTAGATCTCTTATTTGAGTTTTACCTATGCGTTAGATGAGTACTTATTGTATGCTTGTTTGTTTGTGATAGAGTACCCGGAGTGCGTCGCTTGCTACTTCGAATCTCTAGGTTTCGCGGATCCTCAGCAAGGCAAGTAACACTTTGATCATACCTCCTACTACCCAGTTTTTATTGCATTAGATCAACCTTCAAACATTGCATGATTAGGATCTAATTAAATTGTGGGTTTTGAGAAGTAGATGAGGTAGTACCTATTACCTGTTTTATTATCGAACCTTTGGGAGTTACTTCTACGTTTGCTTATTGCCATGCTATGCTAGTAGATGTCGATTGGGTGAGTGAATCCATGACATATGTGAGATTGATAAATTAATGGTTTATTTAAGGTGGTAATTTAAACACACATCTGGGTGGATTGAGGCACCTGGGTATTCCAGCGATTGCCTGTTTTTCTTTTGGACCGCCACCCAGGCTCAAAGGGATCATGAGATTATTTATACTAGAAACTTCCGTGTGCAGCCACAAGCTACTATGGGCTCTAGCATAGTTGACTAAGTCATGCGAACTCTTACAGTGGTAGACTAGCAGATGTAGGGGATGTAGGTTGTACGGTCTACCCGTTCGTAAGGTGCTAGCGCTTCTGAAAGACTATGTCTCGGTCATCCGTTTCTCAAACATCATGTAGTGCGAGAATCCCAATGGAGGAGATCGAGTCTTGTGGGGAAAAGTGCGCAAACCTCTGCAGAGTGTATAAACTAATCATGGTTAGCCGTGTCCCTGGTTATGAACAACTTGAATATCTAGTGCTTGGATTATCATGTGAATCTTGTCATGTTACTTTAATTAATATTGTTGGATTTTAATGATGAAGCTTAATTGGGATTGAGAGGGTGTCTACACTCTCAATGTTTAACAACCACCATGATAGTTAAATAAAATTTATTCCTTTGCAGTAGGGAAAAATTGGCTTTACGCAAAAACTGTAACCATAGAGCTTTCCACCAGCCAAATATGCATGTAGTATAGTCTTATTCTTTTATTGCTCTCTATGTGTTACATTGCTAGCATATTCCATGTGTTGACCCGTTTCGGGCTGCAATGTTCATGTTGCAAACTTTTCAGACGACGAGTAAGGTGCCTTTAGGTCGTGGTTCTATACTCGGTGATGCCGTTGGAGTTGATGGACTCACTTATCTTCCAAGCCTTCCGCTGTTATCATTATTAGATGGCCTTAAGCCATATTTATTGTAATAAGTTCTCTTTGGAGACATTCGATGTATTAAGTGTGTGATTGCTACTCTGTTATAAATCCTTTAAGAACTGTGCGTGTCAACATTACTGATCCAGGGATGACACTGAAGCACAGAGATCAGACTGGTTGAGGTCTGGTCGCTACAAGATGGTATCAAAGAACACGCTGACTGTACGACACGACCACTAAGCTAAAGCCCTAGAACACTACACACTCTTCTCATTTCTGACTCCTTATCTTTTCTACTCTTTTAGGATGGCGGATGCAAGGACCAAGTTCACGCAACTGGATGAAGATACACCCTTTGGACGTCACTTGAAGGAAGT
Organism: Triticum monococcum; assembly: GCA_034509565.1. Lineage (NCBI taxonomy): Eukaryota > Viridiplantae > Streptophyta > Magnoliopsida > Poales > Poaceae > Triticum > Triticum monococcum. Next base: position 548,883,023 of record CM067843.1, on the reverse strand, counting down.
CACTAGATACCTGAACATTGGAGTACCAAGCTTCACCAGAACCTACAACGCCACTTTACCTGAAGAGGAGCGCTGGATGATCCAAGTTCAAGTCCCAGGAAGAACGTTCATGCCAGTCACCAAGCCCATAGAGTTTTCCTTTGATGCACCAACCTGGAGTCTAGGAAAGAGCATGGCAGCTCACATTGCCATGGGACGTATTGGAGAAGTTTACCGCAATGATCTCAAGGATACTATCTACCAGATTTGTGGGCGCAGAGATGAGCACTGGGAGATGATCAGCACCAAGAAGGATAGATCAATCGCAGCTTTCATCCAGGAGTTAAACCAGCACAATCGACGTCAGGAGAACCAGATGTGCGCAGACATGATAGATCTGAAGAAGGCAAGGACAAGAATCACGGAACTCGAGGAAGAACTCAAGGCTACGCGTGAAGATTATATGGAGGAAATCGAAGTATTAGTGGAGAAGAATGACGATTTGATCAAGAAGATCGGAATATTCATGGGAGGCCCTACACCAGTAGAAGAAGATGAAGAACCCAAGGAGATTCGCCCTGAAGACTACATCATCATCGACGACACCAACTCGGATCTAGATGATAGGGATGATGACTATGTTGATGAAGCTGGAGCAGATATCATGGAGTCTGCAACAGAAGAATATTTCTAGTAGACCACCCCATCAGTAGTAGTAGACCACCATCTAAATATAGTAGTCCAAGCACTTTTGCGATAGTTAGACCGATTGTATGCCCTTGTTTGATTTGAATGAAGTGGATTGTTTGCAATTGCCTCATGTGCATATGGGTAATGTTTTCTCTCTAGATCCCTCTCTATTCTTAAATCTCATATTTTCTAAACCCATCAGATGCCTCAAAGACGTGACCCCGGATTTACCTTCCCACCGGAGCTCACTTAGTTGATCCAGCAACAGAATACGTTGATGCAGTTGCTAGTCCAGAATCAGAATCAGGGGAACAACAACAACAACCCACCACCACCACCACTTGTTGATCACTTAACCCGTTTTCTTAGGCTGAATCCGCCGGTGTTCTCCAGTAGCACCGAGCCTATAGTAGCAGATGATTGGCTCTGCAAGACAGCAAGGGAGTTGACCACGGCAGGATGCACAGATGCGGAAAAGGTGAAGTTTGCCACACATCAGCTTGAAGGACCCGCAGCATCATGGTGGGAGAATTTCACAGCCACTTACCCTATCGACACTGTCACATGGGACCAGTTTCAGCAAGCTTTCTGTACTGCCCATGTTTCAGCAGGAGCTATGGCCATGAAGAAGCGTGAATTTCGCAACTTGCGCCAAGGAGGACGGGCAGTTGGCCAGTATGTGGATGACTTTAGTAAGCTAGCACGTTATGCCCCAGATGACGTTGCTATGGATGCAGCTAAGCAGGAGAAGTTCCTGGAAGGATTGAATGATGAATTGAGCATGCAGTTGATGGTAGCAAGCTTCAACAACTACCAGGAGTTGGTAGATCGTGCTCTTATGATTGAAGGGAAGCAGCAGCAGATTGAGAACCGCAAGAGGAAGTATGGACAAGGGAAGTACAATTCAGGAGCTCAGCAAAAGCCACGTTTTACCCCTAGACTAGGAGGACATTTTCAGCATACCCATGGAGGAGGTAGCTCGCACAATCATAATGGCCCCAAGAATGGTAATGGGAATGGAGGAAGCAACGGCCAGAACCGTACCAACCCATCAACCCCAGCCAAGAGAGACCTGAGCCAAGTCACTTGCTTTAAGTGTCAGAAGACCGGACATTATGCTAATGAATGTCCTAAATCCCAGAATGGAAATGGCAATGGACGCTCTGGGAAGAAGCCGAACCCTTTTAACAGGGGACAGGTGAACCACGTAAACATGGAGGAGGTTGAAGCTCAGCCAGATGCAGTAATAGGTAAGTTTTTGGTTAAGTCACTTACCGCACTCGTTATTTTTTATACTGGTGCATCGCATTCATACATCTCAAGGGGATTTGTGGATAAGTATAAACTACCAACCCAAGCCCTTAGGTCACCCATGTTAGTAACCTCGCCTGGAGCAGAGTATGTGGCGAGTCTATGGTGTGATTGGTTACCATTAAGGATTGGTAGCTATGTATTTCCCTCAGACCTAATAGTATTGGAATCGCAAGGATTGGATGTGATATTAGGCATGGATTGGTTATCGAAGTATGAAGGGAACATTGAATGCGCTAGTAAGTCAATTTTGCTTAGAACGCCAGAAGGAAGAAGGATCAAGTATGTATCCTGGCATGTGCCGAAGAGGATTCAAGTAAATTCCCTAACAAGAGTTGTGCAGGAGGAAGTACCAGTAGTGAAGGATTTTCCTGACGTATTTCCGAAGGAGTTGCCAGGCATGCCACTAGATAGAGATATTGAGTTTTTGATTGAGCTTTTTCTAGGCACAGGGCCAATATCTAAGAGACCATACAGGATGCCCGCAAAAGATTTGGAGGAGATTAAGAAGCAGATTAAGGAGTTACTGGATAAAGGTTATATTTGCCCAAGTTCTTCACCTTGGGGATCGCCAATACTTCTAGTGGAGAAAAAGCATGGATCGTTAAGGATGGTTGTTGATTATCGAGGATTGAATAAAGTCACAATCAAGAACGAGTACCCACTGCCGATGATCAATGATCTGTTTGATCGATTGCAAGGAGCTAAGGTATTTTCCAAGATCAATCTACGAATAGGATACCATCAGTTGAAGATTCGAGAACAGGATATACCTAAGACGGCCTTTACCACCAGGTATGGGCTGTACGAGTATACCGTTATGTCATTTGGTCTGACTAACGCACCTGCATATTTTATGAACATGATGAACAAAGTATTTATGGAGTTTTTGGGATAAGTTCGTCGTAGTGATGATATTCTGGTTTACTCGAAGAATGAAGAGGAGCATAAAGAACATTTGCATTTGGTACTTGAGAAGCTCAGAGAACATCAGTTATATGCCAAGTTTAGCAAATGTGAATTTTGGTTGAAGGAAGTTGGATTCCTCGGACACGTTATATCCGGAGAAGGTATAGTAGTAGATCCAACCAAGGTTGACACTGTGACAAATTGGGAAGCCCCAACAATAGTTGGAGAGATCCGGAGTTTTCTTGGACTCGCAGGATACTACCGGAGATTCATTGAAAATTTCTCGAAGATTGCAAAACCTATGACGGAGTTGTTGAAGAAGGATACCAAATTCAAATGGACTGGGGAATGTGAGGCCAGTTTCCAGGAGTTGAAGAAACGTCTGGTTACATAACCAGTGTTGATTTTGCCGGATCAGAACAAGGATTATGAGGTGTATTGCGACGCTTCACGTCGAGGACTTGGAGCAGTGCTTATGCAGGAGGGAAGAGTTGTTTCATATGCCTCACGATAACTTAAGCCTCATAAGTTGAATTATGCCACACATGATTTGGACTTAGCAGCCGTAGTGCATGCATTGAAGACTTAGAGACATTTTCTCATTGGAAACCATTGTGAGGTGTACACGGATCACAAGAGTTTGAAGTATATTTTCACGCAGAAGGAGTTGAATCTCAGGCAAAGGAGATGGTTGGAGCTCATCAAAGATTATGATATGGTATTGCATTATCATCCCGGAAAGACTAACGTAGTAGCTGACGCATTGAGTCATAAGAGCCATGTCAACACCCTAATGACAGGAGATTTACCGAGGAGTTAGCGGAGGACCTTCGTGAGCTATGTTTGGAGATAGTTCCGAGAGGCTATGTAGCAGCATTGGAGATTTAGTCTACCTTGATGGATAAGTTCAGAGAAGCTCAGAAGACTGACAAGGAGATTTCTTCTACTAAAGAGAAGATGAGCAAAGGAAAAGCTAAATGATTTCATGAGGATGAGCATGATACCTTATGTTTTGAAGACCGTGTTTATGTGCCTAATGACCCGTAGATCAGGAAGTTGATTCTGCAGGAGGCCCATGATTCACCATATTTGATTCACCCAGGAAATACCAAGATGTATTTGGATTTGAAGGATACTTTCTGGTGGACTGGAATGAAGAAGGATATTGCGGAGTATGTAGCAGTTTGTGATGTATGTCAGAGAGTAAAGGCAGAGCATCAGAAGCCAGCGGGATTGCTACAGCCATTGCCAATACCCGACTGGAAGTGGGATAAGCTAGTCATGGATTTTATCACAGGTTTGCCCAGAACACGTTCCGGCTATGACTCGATTTGGGTAGTAGTCGGTCGTTTGACAAAGGTAGCTCATTTCATTCCAGTGAAGACTACCTACACCAGTGCTAAGTTGGCAAAGATATACATGACTAGGATCATATGTCGGTATGGAGTTCCAAGGAGCACTGTATCAGATAGAGGAACCCAGTTTACCTCAAAGTTCTGGAATCAGTTGCACGAAACTTTGGGTACCAGGCTAGAGTTCAGTACAACTTTTCATCCACAAACAGATGGACAAACCGAGAGAGTCAATCAGATTTTGGAGGATATGCTGAGAGCTTGTGCGCTAGATTACGGATCTAGTTGAGACGATAATTTGCCATACGTAGAGTTCTCCTACAACAACAGTTATCAATCCAATTTGAAGATGGCCCCTTTCGAAGCCTTGTACAGAAGGAGGTGCAGGACCCCATTATCGTGGGATGAAGTTGGAGACCGCCAGTTGTTTGGACCGGATTTGATTAAAGAATCTGAATAGAAGGTGAAGTTGATTCGCGATAGACTCAAGGTAGCCCAATCCAGGCAGAAGAGCTATGCAGATTCTAAACGCAAGGAGACAGTTTACGAAGTCGGAGACCGAGTTTACCTTCGAGTATCTCCACTTCAAGGAGTTAAGTGTTTTTGGAGTTAAAGGAAAGTAAGCGCCAAGTTTTGTAGGACCATACAAGGTTTTGGAGCGTATGGGAGAAGTAGCCTACAAGTTGGAATTGCCCAAAGGATTGTCAGGAGTTCACGATGTATTCTACGTTTCCGAGTTGAAGAAGTGCCACACAGAGATGGCTGATATACCGCTGAGAGATACAGTGCCGCTGGAAGCAATTCAGTTGGACAGTGATTTGATCTATGAGGAGAAACCAGTCAAGATTCTTGAGTATGCCAGCCGAGTCACCCGCAACAAGGTTATCAAGTTTTGCAAAGTTCAGTGGATCCACCACACCGAGGATGAAGCCACCTGGGAGCGAGAGGAAGATCTGCTGAAGGACCACCCTCACCTATTTTCTAGCCAATCCGAATCTCGAGGGCGAGATTCATCTTAAGGGGGGTAGGTTTGTAACATCCCAAATTTTCAATTTAGAATGTTATACATTAGATCATCACTGCATATCATATTTTACTTGCTTTTGGTTTGATCCTAGAAGTTCTACGCAACTCAAGGATCATTTGATTTTATTTGAGTTTAAAAGCCGAGAAATAGGATCATTTGATTTTATTTATTTTATCTTCAATCATTTCTATTATACAAATATGAGAGAGGGAATAAAATGACTTTCCCAAAAATAAAGAAATATTGAGGATTTAATAATAAAATCAAATAAGATTTTATTTTGGTTTTGTTTGCTATTTTATTTGAATTTAGGAAAAATTCGCATTTTTCAAAATGGCATTTAGGCCCCAAATAATGTTCATCCTGTGCGGCTTGATTTTAAAAGCCGGGAAAATTTTATTTTGGGATTTTTGGAGTCCGTTTAGTATTTCTTTTTATTCGTTTTTCTGCGCGTAATTATAAAAAAAGAAACCGACCTTGGGCCGTGTTCGGCCAGGACTCTGTCCGGCCGGGCCTTTATAAGCCGGGGAGCCCAGCCCGAGCGGCCCCAAACCTTAGCGCCCGACCCCGCCGCCCTAGCGCCGCCGCCGCCATGCCGCCGCGCCGCCCCGCCCCGCTGCCGCCGCACCCCGCCGCCGCCGCCAATGCCGTCGCGCCGAAGCCCCGCTGCCCTGCCGCCGTCGATGTTGACCCCGCCCGCCGCCGCTGGTTTTCCTCGAAAACCGTTCGGTTTTTTGTCGGGTTTTTTAGATCGATTTTTTCGCTTTAGTTTATTTAGCGAGCGTTCGCTCGTTCGTTCGTTTTAACGAACGCGTTCATCGTTTAGTTCCAGATAATGAACGTCAGTTCGTTAATCTGTTCGTCATTTTTCTTTTTCTTGGATTTTTCGCGATTATTTCTGATCGTGATTTCTGATCCAATTTTCGTTCTAGTATAACTTTTCGCTTGTTTATCGGGATCAGGCGATTCAAGCGCCTGGAGTTTCGTCTCGAAACCCTCTTTCCGTTTAACCAACTCAAACAAGTTTTTGCTTCTGTAAAATTTTACCTAGATCCAGAATAGTAAATGAAGTTTGTTTCTTTCGTCGTTTGTCTTTCGTTGCTTCGTTCGATTTGATTCTTTTTGCCAACCGGAGTTCTTAAGTTGAACTTTCTGGTTAGATCTCTTATTTGAGTTTTACCTGTGCATTAGATGAGTATTTATTGTATGCTTGTTTGTTTATGATAGAGTACCTGGAGTGCGCCGCTTGCTACTTCGAATCTCTAGGTTTCGCGGATCCTCAGCAAGGCAAGTAACACTTTGATCATACCTCCTACTACCCGGTTTTTATTGCATTAGATCAACCCTTAAACATTGCATGATTAGGATCTAATTAAATTGTGGGTTTTGGGAAGTAGATGAGATTGTACCTATTACCTGTTTTATTATCAAACATTTGGGAGCTACTTCTATGTTTGCTTATTACCATGCTATGCTAGTAGACGTGGATTGGGTGAGTGAATCCATGACAGATGTGAGATTGATAAATTAATGGTTTATTTAAGGTGGCAACTTAAAATACACATCTGGGTGGATTGAGGCACCTGGGTGTTCCAGTGATTGCCTGTTTTTCTTTCAGACCGCCACCCAGGCTCAAAGGGATCATGAGATTATTCATACTAGAAACTTTCGTGTGCAGCCACAAGCTACTATGGGCTCTAGCATAGTTGACTAAGTCGTGCAAACTCTTAAAGTGGTAGACTAGCAAATATAGGGGATGTAGGTGGTACGGTCTACCCGTTCGTAAGGTGCTAGCGCTTCTGAAAGACTATGTCTCGGTCATCCGTTTCTCAAACATCATGTAGTGTGAGAATCCCAACGAAGGAGATCGAGTCTTGTGGGGAAAAGTGCGCGAACCTCTGTAGAGTGTATAAACTAATCATGGTTAGCCGTATCCCCGGTTATGAACAACTTGAGTATCTAGTACTTGGATTATCATGTGAATCTCATCATGTTACTTTAATTAATATTGTTGGGTTTTAATGATGATGCTTAATTGGTATTGAGAGGGTGTCTACACTCTCAATGTTTAACAACCACCATGATAGTTAAATAAAATTTATTCCTTTGCAGTAGGGAAAAATTGGCTTTACGCAAAAACTGTAACCATAGAGCTTTCCACCAGCCAAATATGCATGTAGTATAGTATTATTCTTTTATTGCTCTCTATGTGTTACATTGCCAGCATATTCCATATGCTAACCCGTTTCGGGCTGCAACGTTCATGTTGCAGACTTTTCAAACGACGAGTAAGGTGCCTTTAGGTCGTGGTTCTATACTCAGTGATGCCGTTGGAGTTGATGGACTCACTTATCTTCCAAGCCTTCCGATGTTATCGTTATTAGATGGCCTTAAGCCATATTTATTATAATAAGTTCTCTTTTGAGACATTTTATGTAATAAGTGTGTGATTGCTACTCTGTTATAAATTCTTCAAGTACTGTGCGTGTCATTATTACTGATCCAGGGATGACACTGAAGCACAGAGATCAGACTGGTTGAGGTCTGGTCGCTACACTCATGCCATGCTTAAGTAGCTAGGAGTGGATAATGATTTATCTTGGATGTCAATATTGTGTTAAAATGATTGTGATGTATTATGCTGATATGGTATCCTCCTCTGAATGTTTCAAGTGGCTTGACTTGGCACATGTTCATGCATGTAGTTGAATCAAAACCAACATAGCCTCTATGATATTTATGTTCGTAGTGTCCATATCCTAATCATGCTAGTATCCAATGTTCATTATTCATAATGCATGTTCATGACCATTTTCGCTCTCTACCTAGCCGCTTCTCAACCTATTTGCTAGCCTTCGCTTGTACTAAGTGGAAATACTGCTTGTGCATCAAAATCCTAAAACCCAAGTTATTCTGAATAAGTCCACCATATCTATCTATATGCAGTATTACCCTACCGTTCTAAGTAAATTTTCATGTGCCACCTCTAAAAACTTCAAATAAACATATGTTTTTGTGTTCCTGGATTCTTCATAGAGCGACAGGGGGTAGTCGGTATCTTCCATGCTAAGCGGGTTATTCTCATGATGAGCGTTTATGCACTCGTCCTTGCACGAGAGGGGAGGTAATAGGGATTCCCAGTCCCGAAATAAAAAATTGCAAATAATTAAACAAAACTCCCCTAGGACCGATGTTGGTATGGACGGTACCCGTGGATTCGACTAGCCGTGAAGTGTGTTTGTTGGTGGAGGGGGAGTAAACCTATACTTTTATCGCTTGGGAACCGCCACTAATGTGTTTAGCATGAAATATATTGATAACTTTCGGTTGTGGCGTAAACAGGAAGGGTGCATTTCCCAAAATTTCATTTATCTCTGTTTTAAAAATCTGAGCTCTGAGACCGCTGCAAATTCCTGCTTCCCTCTGCGAAGGGACTATCTATTTACTTTTATGTTGAGTCATCACCTTCTCAAATAAGCGCCAGATCTGAGAGCACTATTGCCCTCCTCATGCATTGTGAAATTTAATGTTGGATGCATCATGACTGGATCTTTTCTACCATGAATTACAATGTTTAGTCGCTGCTTGAACTTTAGAGGTGCTCTGCATTCATGTTTTGCGGTCTCAGAAAGGGCTAGCGAGATACCATTGTTGTCATATTATATCATGATTGTTTTCACAAAGTGTTGGCATTTGAGATATCTTATTATTGCTCGCTAGTTGATTATGCAATTGATATGGGTTAATATATTTTTTAAGAGTTATTGTTGACATGGTTAGTCACAATTTTTGCTGAAATCATGGGTGCTACTTAACTTATTTATGTTAACAAGAGCAAAAGAGTTCGTAAAAGTTTTTCTTTCTCACTTTCAGGTTGTCAACTGGATTGCTTGAGGACAAGCAAAGGTTTAAGCTTGGGGGAGTTGATACGTATCCGTTGTATCTATTTTTCCTAACGCTTTTCCTCTTGTTTTGGACTCTAATTTGCATGATTTGAATGAAACTAACCCGAACTGACGTTGTTCTCAGCGAAACTACCATGGTGTTGTTTTTGTGTAGAAATAAAAGTTATCGTAATGAAATGAAACTTTTTGGAGAATTATTTCAGAATACATACAAAAATACTGGAGCCAAGAACCACCGGAGGGGGGGCCCTGGGTGAGCACAACCCACCGGGCCCCCCCTTCCAAGCGTGCCTAGGTGGGTTGTGCCCACCTGGTGGCCCCGCAGACCCTGATTCCAACTCTATAAAGTCCTATTTTTGGAGAGAGAAATCAGGGACGAAGTTTCATCGCATTTCATGATACAGAGCTGCCGCCACCCCCTGTTCTTCATCGGAAGGCTAGATCTGGAGTCTGTTCGGGGCTCCGGAGAGGGGGGGGTCTTCGATCTGCGTCATCACCAACCCTCCTTCATCGCCAATTCCATGATGCTCCCCACCGGGAGTGAGTAATTCCTTCATAGGCTTGCTGGTCGGTGAGGAGTTGGATGAGATTCATCATGTAGTCGAGTTAGTTTTGTTAGGGCTTGATCCCTAGTATTCATTATGTTATGAGATTGATGTTGTTATGACTTTTCCATGCTTAATGCTTGTCACTTTGGGCCCGGGTGCCATGATTTCAGATCTGAACCGTTTATGTTCTAGATTCGATCTTCAAGTCATATTCACCTATTACGTGTTATGATCCAGAAACCCAGTGTGACAGTAATTGGGATACTTTTCGGTGATGACCGTAATTTGAGGAGTTCATGTATTCACTATATATCAATGATTTGTTCAAGTTCTCTATTAAAAGGAGGTATTAATATCCCTTAGTTTTCTTGTGGACCCCGCTGCCACAGGAGGGTAGCACAAAATATGTTATGTAAGTTCTTTTCCATAAGCATGTATGACTATTTACGGAATACATGCCTACATTATATTTATGAGCTCGAGCTAGTTTTGTATCGCCTAGGTTATGACTGTTAGATGATGAATATCATCCAACGAATCCACCGATCCAATACCTACGAAATTCCTACATTACTACTTCTGTTGTTACTGTCACACTTGCTACAAAATCATTGTTATCACTATTACCGTTACTATTGTTGTTTCTACTATTATCAAAACTATCATATTACTGTGCTACTGATAACCTTGCTGCACATATTTAATCTCCAGGTGTGGTTGAATTGATAACTCGACTGCTAATACTTGCAAATATTCTTTGGCTCCCCTTGTGTCGATCTATAAATTTGGGTTGAATACTCTACCGTCGAAAACTATTGCGATCCCCTATACTTGTGGGTTATCACGCCCGGTCACTAATAGGGCACGTCCACGTATGTATAGGGAGTAGAGTTAGCTCATTGTGGTCGGAGATGCTCTAAGGCCTCATTCTTGATGGGGTTGCTAGGTAAGGGCATCTCCAACGACAAACCGGAATCCGCATCCGTCCGCAGACAGGGGGACCAGTTCACGGACACGAATGCGGGAGCCGCTCATCCAATGCTATTCGCATATATTTCAAATCAGATTTAAATAAATAAATGAATTACATGCAAACTGGATGATTTTCATTCAAAGCAGACGAAAACATTTACATTTCGGGCATATTTTTTAACTAAACTATACTGGACTGCGGTAAAACTGGTCTAGGGCCTGCCGCGGCAGATTTCCATTCCCACAACATGTCTTCCCCATGTCCGGCAGCCCGCTCATCGTATTGCCATTAGCCCTGGAGGGATATGCTTCAGCAAAAGGGGAGGAATAGCCTCCCTCGGCTTTCGTGAAGCATGGACCAGGGTTGATTTTTGGGCAGGGCAAGACGGTCATCGTGGTCTATGCCCTCACTCACCGGGCAAGACACCGGCTGTGTAAACCAGCGACGCGGTGGCAATGGCCTTCGTGGAACCCAAGCGGCAGCGGCCTCCCATGATATACTTTTCCTCGCTGTCCGCGGTGGCCGCGGACATGCCGGACTCCGCCGCCATGGCTTCTTTCCCCACCTGCTTGACGCGTTGCCACCATTGCTCGCGGAGGATTTGCCGGGAGACGACGTTGTCCAGCCTGGATGGGCAAGGAGCGTGTGGCGATGGTGGTAGCGTTGGATCCAAAGGATTTGCGGGCAAGCCAACCTATATCGGCATGGCTCATCGGGCAACCTAGGCAGCAACAATGTCGAAGAAATCCTTCTATTTGCCGGAGGCCATGGCGGGTGTTGTGCAAGGAGGAGATGGAGAGAGCAAAGGTGAGGTGTGGTTCTTTCCTGGCGCTTGGGCATGTTTATATAGCGGGCGGATGCAAGGAGCCAGTCGAAGAGGTGTTTAATGGCCGTTGGCACAGGAACAGACTTGTGGTGCTCAGGCACCAGAGTAGGTTCCTTGACGCACATGTCGGTTTAACGGAGGTAGGCGGGCAGATGGATGCGTGCATATCGAGCGATCAACGGGCGGCGCTCTCGGCCTGCGAGCCGCTTCAATTCCGGCTCCAGTGAGCGGTCACGTCCGCTCTAGGCCGGCATGAATGAGGCCAGCTGGCTTTGAGCGGGAAAACACGCGAGCACGGGAAATGTGTTTTTGGTGGGCCCGGTTAATCAGACGCGGGCATGGCATCAGTGTGGACACCAGCAACCCTCCACCTAGTTTGTCTCCGCTTGCGGAAAAAAGTGTGTCCGGACCGCTGAACGGAGCGATGCAGCGTTGGATGACAAAACATGTCGACCACATGGTCCGGTCAGTTGCGGGAGGTTTGAGGGTCCGTGTTGAAGATTTCCTAAGCCAGGTATCCATTTGGAAAGATCGAGGAGGATGAGAGCATGGCGTTCTAATTTTAAAAGTTCTTCAAAAAATTCTTACCCCTCAGCATGTCTTGATTCGTGAATGTCTCATTGCAGTAATCGTCGTGATGACACGGATGAGGCTTATTAGCTGTTTCATGCCGTCTTTCTTTGGGAGAAGAATGACGTTGTTGAATTAAGCTGCTGAAAGTTGCCTTTTCCAGGTCTGACACAAAATGGACTACATTCGTGATCTCTAGCCTACAAATTGGCTCGTCGATCTTGATGCATGTACACTGCTATTCGTGATACTAGCTACTGCGTACACTGTTTTCAGCTAGAGAAAATAAAGATCTGTGGAGAAGCAATGAAATCTGCATTGGATTCGAGTCCCAACGAAATCTACCATGGTGAAGGGCCGGTGGATGCGCAATCAGGAAGCAATGTGAGCACTGCTAATGGTGAAGGGAGCAGAACTGAATAAAGAAGGTAAGAAAATCTAATCATCTATCATGGTCAGCACTGATTAGGATTTAGGAGAATACGTCGAGATTCGGAGAAACATTCAACTGTAGAGCCACATCTGTCGGTCAGTAATGCTAGCTTGCTACGCGGATCGCTGGACAGGAAGCCCCGAAACGCGGAGATGGACCGAGTGTGCGCCTGCGCGTGCAGAACGAAGCAACATCCACTGAAATTCCCTGCGTGCTGCTCCTATTCAAGACAACCCAGCACTCGATGGCACTACAAAACTCGTCCTGTAACCGTGAATTCACACAATAAGAGCAACTCAGCATATACCGCAAAATCTCGTTCTGCAAAATCGGTACTCCCTATCTATATATATATATATATATATATATATATATATATATATATATATATATATATATATATATATAGGGCCTAATATGTTTTTGGAGACTGCCTTTGACTTTTGATACGATTAAATAATATATATGATGTATGATGAGAAAATTATATTATTGAAAGCTCATTTCACGTATTAATTTAACGGTATAGTTTATGTAACTTGCATGTCATATATTATTGCTCTAATATATGATCGAAGTGAGCCTTGAAAAATGCATTAGACCCTGATAGAGGGAGTATATGGCATACTGCAAAACGTCTTTAGGGACGACGCATGTTCCGCAAAACAAATCATGTAAAAATGGTTTCAGATCAGCTGTGGAGCCCACTAGTTAGCGATTGAATATACAGCAGGGTTCCTGAAAAATAGCTCAAAGCCTCCTAAAAGAAAAAGGTAGATTATAATTGGGTCTTGGCCGGCGCCAAGGCATTGGCCAAGAGCGGCTCCTGATCAGCCGGCGGCCGCAGTCGTTTAGCAACGGACGCGAGGAGGCGGCGCCGAGCGCAAGGGGTGCAAGGGGTGCCTTTGACATCTTGTCTAGTCCCCTGCACATGAGCAAGAGCAACGCGAGCTACACCGTAGGTTATGGCGTTATGCAGCTGATCCGCTGTGTTGGTATATTTGTATTATTATTTCTGAAACCGAAACAAAAGACCTGCCTCATCAATTAAGGAATGAGAGTTTTATAAATGACACTATTACAACTAATCGCCCACTCTTCCAACATAATTTCTCCAAGTGTTTGGCTCCCGCAATGGACCAAAGGGTGTCTTCTTCCTTGATTCTAGCAAGGAGTATAGGTGGACGCGCAGACTTGTGGCAGAAAACTCGCATGATGTGCTCGTTCCAGATAGTCTAAAATGAGAGCATGCTGAGAGAATCCATGGCCTTCCGATTTGGTATATGCGCTTCTGACATGCTGCTCCACACTCCTTGATGGAATGCATCACGCCCCAAGAGGAGATGCCGACGGCGTGAAGGTTGAACCATGCTTTAATCGTGCCCCAATGCCTGACAGAGAACCGGCACTTGAAGAAGAGATGCTTAACAATTTCATCAAAGGGGCCCTAAAACACAATTTCATACCCACACTTTTCCATCGATGGTTCAAACTCGATTTTGGATGGCCAACCATGCACAAAACAGACCATCAAAGGTGCCCAACCTTCCAAACCATGTGCTCGAGGATGGGGCATGTCCACTAGAAGTTTGCTTCCAAATTATGTCATCCTCAGTGCCCTTATGGGTCGCAGAAAATCCCACAACTTGACACAAAGATAGACAACTAGGCAAATATGGTCCATCTTCCAAAGGGTGGGAAGCTTTATTCTAGAGGGCCAAGCACCATCTTTCGAAGCCTCGGCTACCTTGCAATGCTTGCAACGGGACTCAAAGATCAAGGGTGCAATCTCGTTAGGGCATATGCCATTAACCCATGGAGAATCCCAAAAGGAGGCATGCTCCGCATTACCAATGCTAATGATAGTGGAGGCGTACAACAAATCATGTTCCAAGTCATCACAAGGGCTTCCATACCAACCTATATCTTGGTCAGCTGCTTCCATTTGAACCAAAGCCATTGTAAACAAAGAACAGAGACTGACTTGAATAGGTTTTACACACCTAGCCGCCCAAAGCCACGCGGGAGGCAAACGGTGTCCCAATTGACCTTGCATTGAGCACCTATAGTCTTGTTCTTTTCATACCAAAGAAATGCCCGCTCAGCTTTGTTAATTCTATGAAGCCTAAGGTGGAATGAGTGGAGTGATACGGTAGATATCTTGGGAGGTAAGCACGGACTTGACAGGCGCACCAAGGGGCCATGGTGGTGATGTTCGTTCTGTCCCAAGGAGTGAGCCTCTTAGAAATCTTGTCATCAATGAATTGAAAATCGGTTCTCTTAAGTTGCCAAACCGAGAGAGGAAGGACCAAGTACTTGATAGGGAAGGAGGCACAGGTGGTCGAAAGACAAGTGAGGATGCCATAAAATTTTCAATTAGAGCAACGAATGGGGGCGACGACACTGTTGGAAGTTGATGGATAGACTGGTGACCTCCCTGAAGCAACAGAGTATGCAAGCAAAGTTATCAATGTTGTTCTTCATTTGTTCCATAAATATGGTGTGCCGTCCGCATATAATCAAGATCTCATGATGGCTC
Source organism: Triticum monococcum (assembly GCA_034509565.1). Classification (NCBI taxonomy): domain Eukaryota; kingdom Viridiplantae; phylum Streptophyta; class Magnoliopsida; order Poales; family Poaceae; genus Triticum; species Triticum monococcum. The sequence goes on along the minus strand of CM067843.1, from coordinate 548,867,961 downwards.
CCTGACCCCTAACCTTGTGAAGGAGGCCATGCGATGTTACCAAGTCAAGGATGTGTTTAAGGTGGTCGATAGCAATGACGAAATGGGGATAGTGGATCCACGATGTAAGCCTCGACCATGCTTGATGGGGGTTGGCCACAGCATTGAGAAACACTCAGGATGACGAGGAGCGCAACAAAGCAGCAATCCAATCTCTGAACTTTCTAGTAAAGCCCCTACATTGGAGTACATCAAGAAGGTGCTCCCAACGAACCGAGTCAAATGCCTTTCAGATGTCAATCTTGAACAATAGGAAGGTTTTTTCTCTTGTGAAGCCTATGCTCGAGATTGCGCACATACATGAATTTATCATAGATCCTCCCCCTCTTGATGAAATCACTTTGGGCTTTGAAAATGAGGGTGCTCATGTGAGGACCTAGCCGCATGGCTAGAATTTTGGCTATAATCTTTGCAAATGCATGAATGAGGCTAATAGGTCTATAATCGCCCACGCCCTCTGCGCCCTCGTTTTTAGGCAACATCATGATGTTGGCGGAGTTGAGCCAAGGAAGGTTAGCGTCATGCAGGTTGTCAAAGTGGTTGATAGCCCTTAGGAAATCCTTTTTAATGATCACCAAACATTGCTTTAAGAAATCACCGATGAAACCGCCTGGTCCGGAGCCTTGTCACTAGGCATATGGTGAATAGCATCACACACCTACTTCTCAGTGAATGGTGCAACAAGGTCGTGCAAGTTGCAAGTGTCGAGATTGAGATCCTGCCAGTTGAAATCCCTTTGGCTCATCGGAGCCTTACCAATGATCTCACAGAAGTGCCCGTGAATGTTCTCAGTGCATATCTTCTATGTCCAAATGGTTAGCCCCCATTAAACTATTTCCCTTAACATGCAAGCATGGCACCTCATCATGAATATGCATGGAAAAGGGTTCAACATAACACGGAACCAATCATAGAAAAGTCACTTCAACATGCAAACATGAATGAAAATCCACATTCGATTATGATATTTATATTTAATATAAGTATTTTACAACTATACAATAATCAAACACAATAAATCATATGTATTTTATGTTTTAGTTCTCATATTATTACTCTGAATATCTTCCAATTTCATTGAAGTATATTACAAAACATCCCCGCAACAACGTGCGGGGTGTCATATACTCCCTCCGTTCCATAATGTAGTGTTTATAGATTATTATTTTAAAGTCAAACTTTACAATCTTTGACCAGGTTTATAGAGAAAACTATTTATATCTACAACATCAAATATATACAATATGAAAGTATGTCTTGTGATGCATCTAATGAAATGTATTTGGTATTCTAGATGTATATGTTTTTATCTACAAATTTGGTCAAAGTTATTAAAGTTTGACTTCTCAAAATATCTATACTTACTACATTGTGGAACAAGGGAATAGTAAAGAATTAAATATTAGATCCCGAGTCATGGTGACCACACGACAGGTGTGGCCAGCTATCTGAAGTTAATGAGTATTTGGATCATGTACGAGAAGAGCGAGAAGAGAAGAATGAATCATTGTGGGTTGTTCGCTCTTGATATTACATCACTCTTTATAAAGGATAAAAAATGTTGATTAGAGTGGAGGTAAATAGGCAACTAGCAAGTTTTAAACTAGAGTGGAGCTAAATAGGCAACTAACAAGTTTTTTATTTTTTTAAGCATAATTATAAGTTCTCTAAATATGTAACTAAATGAATTGCCCTATATGACTAGATACAGCTGGTACAAACAATTCCACGAATAAGCAATTGCGTGTCATTTAATTGATGCAAGTAAACTTTCTTGGAGGTTGTTTTAAGTTAGCTGATGGGAGGACTATGAGTTTCTATGTGAGTATTCAACGCTGTGGATACATCTTTAGCTTTATAATACTCAACCTTGATAATATTGTGCAACAAAAAAGGGAATTATGTTCATATAGTATTAGAGACAAGTTCGTTCAATATATAGTTTCGACGTGCCTTAGTCGGGGATAAGTGGGTGACATGGCTAGATTTAGTTCAACTGTTGATGTCAACCAACTTAACTAATGAGCCGAATTCCTTCCACTCGTGTATACATTCTTCTAGTGTATTCTTGTTTATATCCATGTATATTAATCTTATTGAATATCTGAACTGTCTTCCATAGACACCATATTTGGAAAACTAAGGTTCTGGTAAAGATTAAAAAACGGTTTTGACACGGACGTGTTTTCTTAACAAGGATAATGTGGCAAACCAAAATTAACAAGGTAGTAGAAAATGTTGATTTTGTGATGAAGAGGAAAAAATCATCATATTTTTATTACTTGTTCCTTTACCGCTCTTATTTCATGTATACTCCTTGTTGCCTTTAATTTGTCGCCATTAACTAGTGTAGCAAATTTGTTCCATAACTTGTTGGGTGGGACTAGATCTAAATTTAAGGCACATCCAGGTCAAAAAAAATTAAGGCACACATCCATGAGGAAGTGTGTGTTTTTCTTTGGGCATTATGGAACTTGCATAAATGGTTGTGTTTTCAATAGAGGGAAGATCCACAATTTTTTGCAGGTCATTTACATGGTTACGTACCAAATGGATCCATACATGATCCTTACTTCAGAGTGCTGAAGGGCAGGCACATATGATGTTTGAGTGCAACTGATAGGAGACAATAGCACATGATAATTCAACTGGTTTAGATTGTTGTCCAATCATAGGCTATGTTTGTAGGCATATTTTCCTATTATGCGTCAATCGTGGCTTTTTATCTTCCCGGTGTGTTTGTGTTGTGCTGAATGTTGATACGCATACTCTTTAATAATCAATAAATATGGTTGTGTGCATTACTATGACGCAGAAGCCGGGGGTTGTGTCCTCCTTTTCTTAAAAAAAATACATGAGCTGGCTAGCAACATAAGCGGAAAGTAAAGGTTAGGGAATTAAGTGACCACAGTTTCACATCCTTTGGTGGATGCTAATCTCCACTGGAGAGTCTGATCTTCGCGACATACAATACCATCGCCTTCTTCTTGAACCTTGGCAAAATAAGCCCAAACACAAATCACTAGTGGTTGACCATGAGGTTGGCACCAAACCGTTATAGAACTTTCCGGGAGAATAATAGAACACTTTGAAAGCTTATAGGCGACACAAAACCAACTAGGGTTTCCCAAAAGTAACAAGTAATGTGATGAACTCAAGGGGTATTTAAATTGGTTTAGTGGAACCATGGATCGCGAGGATCCTCTTTCTTTTCTCTCGATGGCTTGATGGATTTTAGGCACCAACTAGGCACGCTACCCTACCAAGTGATCTTTCATAATCAACTTTGGCATTATCTTATATATTTTTGTTGTTCTCACATCTCACCTCTTGCATGTGATCTTTGCATCGCCCTTGTTTAACTTGTTGATACATGTCAAGCACTTGTGCAATGTATCCTTGCATTATGTGCTTTCACTCATAATTATTGCACTTATCTATTGATGTAGGGGGGCTCCCTGTATGTTTGTATTTTGCATTTCAAGCTTATTTGAATAAATGCACATACCAAGGGGGAGCTTCTTCTATGGTCATAGTGTTGCATGTATTCATTCATTGTGCCATGTGCCAACCTTTTTTTTGAAAAATATCGAGACTTTATTCATTAGATATAAGAAGTACATCGTTCATGAGGATCATTACAATCTCATCTACAGGTTCCTCAAACCAGACAGAAGTCAAAGAAAATCTAGCTAATTTAGCAAGCTCATGAGCTACTTTATTTGCTTCTCTATTACAATGTTTGAATCTAGTAATACTAAAATCACAAGCGTAATGAAAACAATCATCGAAGATTGCTGCTATGCGCCAACCTTATTGTCATCAATTGACCAAAAAGGGAGAGACTATAAGTGCACTTTAACCCCTAATGGTATTTTGGTGTGATGTAATGTGGTTAGTGGGACCAACGACGATTACTAAGCATATCTCAAGTCATTGGTTTCTCAAGGGGTTTTATATGGAGATGATTGAATCCCACTTCAAAAATAAAAAATAAATGTGGTTATCCGACGACTCGAGATTTTTTTTGGTTCCTATTGAGTCATAGAACAATCCCACTATTAAGAGGCATTGAGTTTCTTGGATTAAAGTGTGGGATCGTGCAAAATATATAGACTAGCCATCCTACACCCATCACAAAGAGAATAGCCTTAAACCCTCCCTCCTTTGTGTTTTGGCTTGACCGCCTTGTGCCCACTAGATATAGGCGGCGTGCCCACGGAGACCATGGAAATATCTCTAGACACACCCCATGTGCACGGTGCTCCTAACCCCAGTGCCCATGGGGTCTGATGGAAAACCTTCTAGACACTACATGCGCACGGCGTCTCTGACCCCCGTGCCCACGAGGTCTAGGGTTTTCTTCTTTGATGGCCCCAGCCTCACGAGTCCTCATAAACTTAGTGCTAAGTAATATAGTACTGTATATGATTTCCTTCTTCCAATTGCCTAAAGGAGTTTTACATAGATTGGATTATTTTCGATCAATATACTTTTGGCAAGGAGATGGCGAAAAGAAGAAATATCGACTGGCTAAATGGAGTGTGGTTTGCTATCCCAAAGACCAAGGAGGGTTGGGTATTCATGACCTTGAGGTTAAAAATATGTCCATACTTGGCAAATGGTTGTTTAAGTTACTTATGAAAGATGGTGTGTGGCAAACCCTCCTAAGAAGAAAATATGTTGGCTCAAAGGTAGTGTCTCACGTATATTGGGAGCCTGGGGACTCACACTTTTGGGCTGGTCTAATGGCTACGAAGAAACATTTCTTCCACTATGGATCCTTCACCATTAAAGATGGATAGAAGATTAGGTTCTAGGAGGAGAAGTGGCTATACAATACCACTCTCCGGGAACAATATCCTGCCACATACAATATTGTGCGTCATAAGGGTGGTACTATCGCCACGCTTATGGAACCCTTTTCGCCGAATGTGACGTTCAGGAGAGATTTAATTGGTCCTAGACTTGAATCATTGAACAGATACAACGCATGTCCATGATGCAATTATTGCAAGAGACCGATGTATTTCGTTGGAACCTACACATGATTGGTAATTTCTCGGAGGAGACCATGTATAGAGCGTTGATCCAGTCATATATACCAGTTGATAATAATAAAATGATTTGGAAGATGAAGATACCACTCAAGAATAAAGTCTTTGCGTGGTACCTATCATGGTTCTAAGTCTGATAGTGAGGTAGGGGGGGGTGTATGAAGAGGCTAGACCTTAGCTATTGGGAAGTTGTAAGCACGCAAGGTTTACGAGTTCAGGCCCTTCTCGGAGGAAGTAACAGCCCTACGTCTCGGTGCCCGGGGGCGGTAGATTGGATTATGCGTGTGTAGATGACAAGGGTGCGAACCCCTCATACTGAGGAGGGGGGTGGCTTATATAGAGTTCGCCGGCCCTCTCCTGCCCTCAGTAATGCAGGGTTTAAGGTACATTTAAGGTGGGGCGTTACTGGTAACGCCCCTAATAAAGTGCTATAACGACCATAAAGACTACTTAATAGCCGACCGTTTGCATGCGGAGTGACTTTAGGTCTTCTGGCGGTCGAGTGGTTGGCTTCATGGTCGAGTGATAACTTCTTGGTCGAGTGTCTTGAACCCGTCGAGTGGGATACCTTCAAGTTGATTGAAAGGTGACTTCTTCTAGGGATGTCCTAGGGTAGGGCTCTTTAGGACGGGTCCGTGCCCCTACCCTAGGTACATAGCTTCATCATTAGCCCCCGAACGGATTGAGGCTAGAGTGGAAAAAGGGTTAGTGACCTTTTCGACTGATTCTTCGGGTCATATGAGTGCTTCGTTCTGGGTCGACCGTCACGGATGACGTCATCAACTTCTTTCAGTCGCCTTGATCTGTTCTAGGCCTTTCGTCGAGTGGATTCCTTTACCTGTGACGTACCGAGTGCCGGTGCGCGCGGGATTTTCTGTTTTGACGAATCGTTCTGCAGCCAGCGGATATCACGGGATTCGGATTTTTTGGGAAGCGTGCGGAACGGGGGCGGCCCCAGTAATCGGAAGTGACAATGCGAAGGCTCCTCGATCTCCGCGTCGCCTTTTTCGCCACATACTGCGCACGCGCCTGCCGTGGGATTTGACTGGATAGCCTGGGCCTACTGGTCAGCCACTCGGAAGCGGCCCCTTATAAGTTGCCGGCTCGGAGTCCTCCAACAGTGCGCGTGCTCTTCTCTCCTCCTTCTTCCTCTCTTTCTTCGTAACCTTCTCCGCTGCCTTCGCTCTCGCCCAACCACCGAAAACCAGTTCAAGATCTCGCCGGCGATGATGGTGAAGGGCAAGACAACCGCTCTGGAGCGCGCGAAGAAGGCGGCGGCGGCAGGGAAGGGGAAGAAGTCTGCGCGCGGCGGATCTTCCTCCAGGACGGCCCTGCCTAAGGGTTGAATCCAGGGCGACTGGATGCCATCGGTGCTCCGGCAGGAGGACCTTGACGACATGGTTGAGGGGGGAGCCATTCCTCACAAAGCCGCGCGTCTTCCGGGGGGAGAGATCGAGCCCCAACCTCGCGACGGTGAGTGCGTGCTTCTGGCCACTCACATCGACCGAGGGTTTTCTCTGCCGCCCCATTCTTTCTTCCGAAACTTCTTGAACTTCTTTGGAGCGCAGCTCCATCACTTTACCCCAAACTCCATAGTCTATCTTGCCGCTTTCATTTCTATGTGTGAGGCGTTCCTGGGTTGCCGCCCACACTGGGGGCTTTTCAAGCACATTTTCACTTGTCGCTCTCAGTCGGTCAAGAAGGCCAAGTCGAGTGATGAGAAGACGCAAGTGATCCAGTTGTGTGGGGGCTTGGCGATCCAGACGAGACGGAAGAGCTGTTTCCCATCCATTACTTTCCCGAAGTCAGTCCGAGGCTGGCAGGCGACTTGGTTCTACTGCCAGGATCAGGCGACTCCAGGGAAGTCGACTAGACTCCCACCTTTTTCTCTCGACCGAGCCGAAAAGCCTGCTTCTCTGAAGGTGACGCCTGAAGAAAAGGCCCAGGTCAAGGTTCTGGCGGGTCGAGTGGTTGAACTTGTCCGCGAGGGTGTGACGGGAATGGATCTGCTGGAAGTCTTCCTCAAGAGGCGAATCCAACCGCTCCAGGCTCGGGACCACCCGATGTGGCTGTATTCTGGCCTCGCGGACACCACTCAGATCCACCCGGAGGAGGTCACCGACGAGATGTTGGAGGGGTGGCTGTCAAGCATCACGGGGAACAAGGACAACCCCCGAGGAGCCAGGAGGGTCATTCCACTCGACAGTTCGTATGAGGTCGACCAGGTGTGTCTTTATGCTCCCGACTGAAATCTTCGTTTTCTGCGTTGGTCTTCTTTTGAGTAGGTCGATTGACTTTCGTTTTGTCTGCTGTTTTCCAGGCGACCACTGAGATGTACTCGATGCCCAATGGGGCACAGGGGTCGACTGAGGAAGGAGAAGGGAGCGGAGGCGAGAGCGGGGATGACCAAGGCGAGCGGGAGTCGGATGGTGAAGAAGAGGGAGGCGATGACGTCTTCTCCAATGAAGAGGAGGAGGAGGAGGCCGAACCCCCCCCCCCCCGCCCGGAGAGGCGATCCAAGCTCGCACACGACCCGGCGCAGGAACGTGGCAAGGCGACTGCCTCCGTTGGGCCGTCGTCAAAACGCCCTCGGACTTCTTCTCCAACACCGACTGGGAAGGTCCCCAAGCAACCACGCACGACGCTGTCCAAGCCGCCCAAGACTCTGCCCAAGATGAAGATAACCGTCCCTGTTATTTCCGGGTAATAAAGCTTGTTTTCCTTCGTCGATCGTGGACGGATCCTTGGTCGATTCATTAAGCTAACTGGCTGACTTTTTGAATTTTGCAGCGCTGCTACCTCTGAGGTCTCTGCCAAGGACGACGACCAAGAGATGGGGGACGCTGTTACCTCCAACCCTGGTACGATTATTGACATTCTGTTTTTGAGTCGACTGGTCGTTTCTTGCAATTCTGGTCGATTGAAAGTTTCCCTTGCAGCCCCTCCTCATGTTATCGACCTCCCGGATGACAACGACAACGAACCGCTGAGGATGAGGAGGACTAAGAGGTCGTCAGCTGACAGGACTCCCCAGCCTACTCCGGCGCCTGAGACCGTGGCTCGGGATGGTGGCGATGCCCCTCGGGCTTCTGTGACCTTTGCCAATCCCCTGTCGAGTGCGCAGCCTTCGGCATCGACTGCAGATCCAACTTCGCTTTTGTCGCATACCCTGCCCCTGAGGATGAAGTGGCTGCTGCGAAGGAGGCTATACGCCAGGCGGGGGTCATGATGGAGCAGGTGAAGAAGGCTCGGGAGGCCAGCCAGGCAGCCTATGACGCAAGTTCGGCGCTTCAGAGCAACGTCCAGGTCAGTCGACTTGATACTTGATTATTTGAAGAGTCTTTCTCCCTCTCTCTTTTTTTGAGATCTTTGTATCTGTACACCCACTAGGTGTGTTTTCCCCTTCTTGGACTAGTGGGGGCATGCTGAGTGCACCCACTGGGTGTAGTCCCCGAGACTACGGTGGACTACTGGCAGTCGACTGTAGTCTTTACATTGTGTTTCTGTATCTGTATTCCTTTTCTTGGTCTGGTCAGGTCGTGTCGAATGGATCTGGGTCCGGTCGACCGCGGACAGTCGACTTTTCGCTCTGTGTTTTTTTTTGAAACAGTGGGGGCACGCTAAGTGCACCCACTGGGTGTAGTCCCCGAGACTACTGTCGAATGTTTTTGATTTGGCTGTAGTCTTAGAAATATCACCTTTTTTCCTCAGTTACTCGGAAGCAACTTATCTTGGATGTCTGTCGACTGATTTTTCCTTTTGCAGAAATCCTGTGAACTTGCATCTTGCTACACTGAGTTGGAGAAGCAACGTATTCAACTGAACCTTGATCTGGAGCTGGCCAGAACAGAGTTGCAGAAGGTCAGAGATGGCGTTGCTGGTAAGACGACTTTGTCGACTGGTTTTGTCTTTAGGCTTGAGTACCCTTCTGTTGTTTCTGAACCAATCATCGTTTCTTTGCAGGAGAACTGAGCGAGGCCCTGGCGAAGAAGGATCGGGACTTGGCTGCTGCCCACAAGGAAGCTGACGACAAGATTGCTCTGGCTGAACAGAAGCTGGCTTCGGTCAGCCAGATACAAGATGAGAATACTAGGCTGAAGACCGCTCTGAATGAAGCCAACAGGGAGTGCTCGCGTTGGAAGAAGGAGCACCTCACCCTGAGCGAGCAGATGGAAGGCGTCGCTCGCGGGAGGGACGACCTGGAGAGCTACTTGAGGAGCCTCGCCAAGACGTTGTACACCAAGCTCGAAGGTGCGCATTCAACTCTGACTGGTTTTCTTTTGTGTCGACTCAGTTTGTGAGAATTGACTTATCCTTGGGTCGTGTATGCAGAGTTTTGCTAGAACTTTGAAGAGGAGACTGGGCGGATTGAAACGGGTTTGGTCCCAATCAATTCTCCGGTGAGTGATGACGCTGCCATGAATCTGCTCCGACTGGAATCTCGTATTGATGGCGCCGTGGATTACTTGGCTCGGCTGAAGGTTGCCATGTCGCGGATCGACCCGACACTTTGGCCAGAGTCCACGCTCCCGAATGATCTCGAGTCTCTGATGACTCGACTTGACAGAATCCCTGACTGAGTGCAGGAGTGGAAGAAGTCTTCTGCTCGGTGCGGCGCTGATGTGGCTCTATCTTTAGTCTGTGTCCATTGCAAGGAGGCGCGAGAAGAGAAGCTGGCCGCCATCTAAGTCGCCAATACCAATAGGCACAGCTTTCAAGACTTCATGGAGACCTTTATTACTGCTGCCACTCGTATTGCGGATGGAATCGACCTAGATGAGTTCGTCGCCCCTGCCAGTCCTCCACCTGAGGAATAAAAAACTTTTATGCTTCTCCTTAAATTTGCCTCGGAATGCCAAGTGGATTTGTAACCGTTTAAACTCTGCCGAGCCGAGGGCTCGAGTACTTTGATTTGAGGCCTGGGGCCTTTTAAGCTTTATCCGAACTTGATTTCTTGCTGAATATCTTCGTGGTTTTGATCTGTCGTGTGGGACTTTGGTCTTGTATTTATACGAGTGCTGGACTGCAGCTAAGTCCCCGAGTGCGAGATTTGCTCTCCACTCGATAGGGTTTTTCCAAACTTAGGCGAGTGCTCGACCGCAGCTAAGTTTCCGAGTGGGAGAACTTAGGCGAGTACTGGACTGCAGCTAAGCCCCCGAGTGGGAGGTTTGCTCTCCACTTGGTAGGATTTTTTCAAACTTAGGCGAGTGCTTGACTGCAGCTAAGTTTCCGAGTGGAAGAACTTAGGCGAGTACTGGACTGCAGCTAAGCCTCCGAGTGGGAGGATTGCTCTCCACTCGGTAGGATTTTTTCAAACTTAAGCGAGTGCTTGACTGCAGCTGAGTTTCCGAGTGGGAGAACTTAGGTGAGTACTGGACTGCAGCTAAGCCCCCGAGTGGGAGGATTGCTCTCCACTCGGTAGGATTTTTTCAAACTTGGGCGAGTGCTTGACTGCGGCTAAGTTTCCGAGTGGGAGAACTTAGGCGAGTACTGGACTGCAGCTAAGCCCCCGAGTGGGAGGATTGCTCTCCACTCGGTAGGATTTTTTCAAACTTAGGCGAGTGCTTGACTGCAGCTAAGTTTCCGAGTGGGAGAACTTAGGCGAGTATTGGACTGCAGCTAAGCCCCCGAGTGGGAGGATTGCTCTCCACTCGGTAGGATTTTTTCAAACTTAGGCGAGTGCTTGACTGCAGCTAAGTTTCTGAGTGGGAGAACTTAGGCGAGTATTGGACTGCAGCTAAGCCCCCGAGTGGGAGGATTGCTCTCCACTCGGTAGGATTTTTTCAAACTTAGGCGAGTGCTTGACTGCGGCTAAGTTTCCGAGTGGGAGAACTTAGGCGAGTACTGGACTGCAGCTAAACCCCCGAGTGGGAGGATTGCTCTCCACTCTGTAGGATTTTTTCGAACTTAGGCGAGTGCTTGACTGCAGCTAAGTTTCCGAGTGGGAGAACTTAGGCGAGTACTGGACTGCAGCTAAGCCCCCGAGTGGGAGGATTGCTCTCCACTCGGTAGGATTTTTTCAAACTTAGGCGAGTGCTTGACTGCAGCTAAGTTTCCGAGTGGGAGAACTTAGGCGAGTACTGGACTGCAGCTAAGCCCCCGAGTGGGAGGATTGCTCTCCACTCGGTAGGATTTTTCAAACTTAGGCGAAACGGATTCGCAGCCAAGTCACCCGCTGGGGGTTTTGTGTGCAAACAAAGTGACAGCCATTATTGGAACACTCTTGTCTTTGATAAAAATGAACTGTAGAAATTATTTTTTTCTTATTACATCTCATCTAAGGGAGAACTCAGGTGTAAAAGGGGCGGAGTAGTTCGCGTTCCAAGCTCGTGGCTCGTCGATCTGGCGATCGACATTGTAGAGGTGGTATGCTCCATTGTGGAGGACTCTGGTAACTATGAAGGGGCCTTCCCAAGTAGGAGCAAGTTTGTGTGGCTTCTGTTGATCCACTCGGAGGACCAGATCTCCTTCTTGGAAGGCTCGACTTTTCACATTCCGGGCGTGAAAACGGCACAAATCTTGCTGATAAATGGTCGATCTGATCATGGCCATCTCCCTTTCTTCTTCTAAGAGGTCGACTGCGTCTTGCCGGGCCTGTTCTGCTTCATCTTCGGTGTAAAGTTCGACTCGGGGTGCATTATGAAGAAGATCACTCGGCAGGACTGCTTCGGCTCCATAAACCAGAAAGAATGGAGTTCTTCCGGTCGACCGGTTAGGGGTGGTCCTTAATCCCCACAGAACCGACGGAAGCTCGTCGACCCAAGCGCCTACCGCGTGCTTGAGATCGCGCATCAATCAAGGCTTTAGCCCTTTGAGAATCAGACCATTCGCTCTCTCAGCCTGTCCATTCGACTGGGGATGGGCGACCGATGCGTAGTCGACTCGAGTGCCTTTGGAGGCGCAAAAAGCTCTGAACTTGTCCGAATCAAAGTTTGACCCGTTATCAGTTATGATGCTATGCGGGACTCCATATCTGAATGTTAACCCCATGAAGAAACTGATAGCAGTGCAAGCATCGAGGTTCTTGATGGGCTTAGCTTCGATCCATTTGGTAAATTTGTCGACTGCCACAAGCACATGAGTGAATCCACTCCTGGCTGTTCTTAGTGGACCGACCATGTCCAATCCCCAAACGGCAAAGGGCCATACGAGTGGAATGGTCTTCAGGGCTGATGCAGGCTTGTGTGACATGTTGGAGTAGAACTGGCATCCTTCACACTTGTCGACTATCACTTTTGCCATCTCATTTGCTCTTGGCCAGTAAAATCCAGCTCGGTATGCTTTAGCCACAATAGTCCGAGAGGACGCATGGTGACCACAGGTCCCCGAGTGGATATCATTAAGGATTATCTGACCCTCTTCTGGTGTTATGCATTTCTGGCCGACTCCAGTCGCGCTCTCTCTATACAGCTGTCCCCTTATGACTGTGAAGGCCTTGGATCGGCGGACGATCTGTCGAGCCTCCTCCTCGTCTTCCGGGAGTTCTTTCCTTCGGATATACGCGATGTACGGTATTGTCCAGTCAGGGGTGATTACCAAGACTTCCATGATTAGGTCGACCACTGCAGGTACTTCAACTTCAGTCGGATCTGTGGCACTTTTCGGCTGCGGGGGCTCTTCTGTGAAAGGATCCTCTTGGACTGACGGTGAGTGAATGTGTTCCAAGAACACGTTGCTGGGAATGGCTTCTCTCTTGGAGCCTATCTTTGCCAAATCGTCAGTTGCCTGATTTTTCAGTCCGGGGATGTGATGGAGTTCTAACCCCTCGAACTTCTTCTCTAGCTTTCGCACTGCATTGCAATACCCAGTCATTGCCGGACTCCTGACGTCCCACTCCTTCATCACTTGATTAACCATTAAATCTGAGTCGCCATAGACCATGAGGCGACGGACGCCGAGTGAAATGGCCATGCGCAACCCATACAAAAGTGCCTCATACTCTGCTTCGTTATTGGAGGAATCGAAGTGAATCTAGAGAACATATCTGAGCTTATCTCCTCGGGGGGGGGGGGGGGACTAGGACTACTCCCGCGCCCGAACCATTCAGCATCTTGGATCCATCGAAGAACATAGTCCAGTGTTCCGAGTGGACTTGAGTCGGAAGTTGCTGTTCAATCCACTCGGCGATGAAATCCGCGATTGCTTGAGACTTGATAGCCTTCTTTGCTTCAAACTTGATATCTAAGGGAAGGAGTTCAATCGCCCACTTGGCCACTCGACCGGTTGCGTCTCTGTTATGCAGGATCTCTGATAGTGGGGCGTCGCTGACGACTGTAATGGAGTGGTCAGAGAAGTAATGTGCAACTTTCTTCGTGGTCATATAAATCCCATATACAAGCTTCTGGTAGTGAGGGTATCTTTGTTTTGAAGGGGTCAAAACTTCAGACACATAATATACTGGGCGTTGAACTTTGAAGGCCTTTCCTTCCTCTTCTCGCTCGACCGTAAGTACTGTACTGACAACTTGTCCTGTGGCTGCAATGTAAAGCAGCAGAGGCTCTTTGTTGATTGGGGCAGCTAGCACCGGCTGGGTGGAGAGCAGAGCTTTGAGCTCTGCAAACGTTGCATCAGCTTCGGGAGTCCACTCGAACTTGTCAGACTTCTTCATCAGTCGGTAAAGAGCCAACGCCTTTTCACCGAGTCGAGAAATGAATCGACTTAAGGCGGCCAAGCAGCCTGCAAGCTTTTGGACATCGTGCACGCGTACAGGACGCTTCATCCGGAGTATGGTGCCAATTTTTTCAGGATTGGCGTCGATCCCTCGTTCAGAAACGAGAAAACCGAGTAACTTTCCACCTGGAACCCCGAAAGTGCACTTTGATGGATTGAGCTTGATATCATACCTCCTGAGGTTGGCAAAGGTTTCAGCAAGGTCAGCTCATAGGTCGGAACCTTTCTGGGACTTGACCACAATATCATCCATGTATGCCTCCACATTCCGACTGATTTGAGTGAGTAAACACTTCTGAATCATTCTCATGAATGTGGCTCCGGCGTTCTTGAGGCCGAACGGCATGGTGACGTAACAGAAGGATCCGAATGGAGTGATGAAAGCCGTTTTGATCTCGTCGGGCCCATACAGACAGATCTGATGGTACCCGGAATAGGCATCTAGAAAAGATAATCTCTTGCACCCCGCAGTTGAGTCGACTATTTGGTCGATGCGAGGGAGAGGAAAATGATCTTTCGGGCAGGCCCGATTTATATGTTTGAAATCAATGCACATGCGGAGTGACTTGTCCTTCTTGGGGACCATGACGACATTGGCGAGCCACTCGGAGTGGTAAATCTCTCAGATGAACTCAGCTGCTAAGAGCCGAGCCACCTCCTCGCCAATGGCTTGCTTCTTCTGGACGGCGGACCGTCGAAGATGTTCCTTCACGGGCTTGAATTTCGGGTCGACTCGCAGACGGTGCTCAGCCAGCCCCCTGGGAACTCCAGGCATGTCAGAGGGTTTCCATGCGAAGATGTCCCAGTTCTCACGGAGGAGCTGGACGAGCGCTTCTTCCTATTTGGAGTCGAGCATCGTCGAGATGTGGGTCGGAGCAGCGTCGGGGTCGGTCGGGTGAATGTGGACTGTCTTTGTTTCACCAGCCGACTGAAAAGCTGACTCGGAGGCAGGCTTCTTAGCTCGCAGCAATTCACTCGGATCAGCAGTCTTCTGGTATTCTTTCAGCTCGACCACTGCCATCTGAGCGTCAGCGATCTTTGATCCCTTCTGAAAACACTCTTCTGCTTTCTTCCGGTTGCCCATAATAGTGATCACACCTTTGGGGCCAGGCATCTTTAATTTAAGATACACGTAACATGGTCGAGCCATGAAGCGTGCGTAAGCTGGCCTGCCCAAAATGGCGTGATAAGCGCTCTGGAAGTCCACAACTTCAAATGTCAACTTTTCCTTGCGGTAATTCTTTGAATCACCAAAAACCACATCGAGAGCAATATGGCCGAGTGACTCGGCTTTCTTCCCAAGAATGACTCCGTGGAAGCTCATGTTACTGGTGCTGAGCCTGGACATCGGAATGCCCATTCCTTTCAAATTTTCAGCATACAGTATGTTGAGGCCACTGCCGCCATCCATCAGAACTTTGGTCAGTCGAGTGCCTTCGACAACTGGGTCGACCACCAAAGCTTGCCTCCCTGGGGTGGCAATGTGCATTGGGTGATCAGACTGGTCGAATATGATGGCAGTCTGAGACCACTTCAGGTAACTTGGCGTTGCCGGAGAAACCATGTTCACCTCACGGTTAATGACTTTCAGTCGACTTCTGCTTTCGACATCAGCAAAAATCATCAAGGTGGAATTGACTTGGGGGTATCCATCGTCACTATCATCCTTGTCCTCAACTCTGTCTGGTTCCTTTTCCTTATCCTTGGGTTGCTTGCCCTGAAACTGCTGGATCAGGAGCCGACATTGTCGAGTGGTATGCTTTGGGAAAATAAAATTTCCCTCTTCATCCTTCTTGGTGTGGATGTGACATGGCAGGTCCAAAACAGCATTCCCATCCTGATCCTTAACTTTCTTGGGCTTCCATGTGCCCTTGGGTTTCCCCTTGAAGTTCATCTGGGCCACAGCCAGGGCCTCCCCAGGGGCGGCTGGCTCGGCCTTCCGCTTCTGCTTCCGACTGGAGTTTCCTCCAGTTTCTTGGGCGACTGATTTGAGTTTGCCACTTCGGAGTCGGTCCTCGTCTTCACCATTAGCGTACTTGGTGGCAATCTCCATCATCCGATTCAGGGACATCTCTCCCGTTCGACCAAACTTCAGATTCAATTCTCTGTATTTGACGCCTTCCTTGAAAGCGCAAACTGCTTGATGGTCTGGCACGTTCTCGACCGAGTGGTGCAGTGTGATCCACCTCTGGATGTATTCTCTCAGTGTTTCATTCGGCTTCTGCACGCAAGACCGCAACTCTGTAAGGCTTGCAGGGCGCTTGCACGTTCCTTCGAAGGTTGTGATAAACACTCGGGCGAGGTCCTCCCAAGTGTAAATGCTGCTGGGTGCCAACTGATTCAGCCACGCCCTGGCTGAGCCTTCCAACATGAGAGGTAAATGCTTCATGGCCACCTCATCATTGCCGCCGCCAATCTGCACAGCCACTCGGTAATCTTCGAGCCATGTGTCGGGCTTGGATTCGCCGGTGAACTTGCTGACTCCAGTCGCCAGCCTGAAGTTGGGAGGGATCACCGCGGCCCTGATGGCTCGACTGAAACATTCAGGCCCCGAAGCATGCGCTCTGCTGCCGGCGGGCGTATCTCTGTTGTGGCCCTCTCGATGAGCCCTGTTCCTGTCCACCAAACCTTGAACGAGGATGGATCTCGCGTCGAAGCCTGGGTCTCTGGGGTCGACTGGGATCCTCTGCCCAACATTATGGGGGCGCCTGTCATCTCGATGTCGGGGTGCATATGACCCACTCCTCGGGGGAGGGGATGGCACTCGACGTTTATCATCATGGTCGGGTCGGTGATCATACTGCTCATTCCTCCTGTACTGATCGTGCCGGTCCCCACGTCCCTCACGCCTCGGGGGCGATCTCGGGCTGTGAGCCGACTGGACTGTTTCTGTTGCAACGGATCGACTGTGGATCCTGTCCCGCGATTGAGAGACGGCGGAATTCTGATTTCCCGCCGCTCGGAGCAATGCTCTGATCTGCAACAATCCTCTGTCAGCCTCCGACTAGGAGGGCTGGATTGACTCTGCTATGCGGGCCGCGGCAGCCAAATTCTGAACTGGAGTTCGGTATACCTGCGACGGTGGGAAGAGCTGACGTCGACTGGATTCGGGAGCTTGCTGTCGTCGACTGGACTCGGGAGCCCGCTGATGCGCTCGCTCATCAAGTGCTCGCTGTAGATTTTCCAGTCGAGTGCGCTCGGCCAGATTAGCCAAGCGCGCGTCCTCCAAGGCCCGGGCCTCGGGGGTTTCTCCAACAATAGGAGTGTGGAGCGCGTCCATGTTCCGGCGGCGAAGCTCCTCTCGCTGCAATGACGTAAGAGGTTCGGGGAGGTATTCGTCGTGGGAATGCGACGGATCGCCTCTATCCTTACCACCATCAGCGCGATGGAATCCGGGAGGACTGTGTGTCCCCTCGACCGCCAGAACCTCAGCCAAAGGGTCGCTGCTGTCGCACTCGGATGCGGTCTCCGCGGAGCCAGTCGACAGATCGAACATGCCGCAGAGGGATTCGTCGGGCTCGATTGCCGCGACTTGTGGGGCCGCCGACTGGCAGGCCACGGCGTGCCTCACCCACCGCTGGAGTCTCGACCGACCTGAGCGCTTGCGCTGGTGGGAGACGGGGCGGGGAGATGACACGGGAGTCGACCGATATGGGGTCGACGGCTGCCGCAGGAGGACGCCACGAACGCACGCGCGGAAGTGCGTCGAACCGCGGGCGGGGAGCGCGTCAATGTCGAGCGGCGCCTCCTGGAGCCAGGCGGAGTCATCGGCGATGAAGGTGAGCGCGCCGAGACGGATCTCGCGGCCCTCTGCCAAAGCTCCGCAGGAAAACATGATCAAATGGATCGGAAAAATCGCAACTTCTCCAATTAGGCGCTAAGACTAAGGCCCCACGGTGGGCGCCAACTGTCGTGGTTCTAAGTCTGACAGTGAGGTAGGGGGTGTGTGTGAAGAGGCTAGACCTTAGCTATTGGGAAGTTGTAAGCACGCAAGGTTTACGAGTTCAGGCCCTTCTCGGAGAAAGTAACAGCCCTACGTCTCGGTGTCCGGGGGCGGTCGATTGGATTATGCGTGTGTAGATGACAAGGGTGCGAACCCCTCATACTGAGGAGGGGGGTGGCTTATATAGAGTTCGCCGGCCCTCTCCTGCCCTCAGTAATGCAGGGTTTAAGGTACATTTAAGGTGGGGCGTTACTGGTAACGCCCCTAATAAAGTGCTATAACGACCATAAAGACTACTTAATAGCCGACCGTTTGCATGCGGAGTGACTTTAGGTCTTCTGGCAGTCGAGTGGTTGGCTTCATGGTCGAGTGATAACTTCTTGGTCGAGTGTCTTGAACCCGTCGATTGGGATACCTTCAAGTTGATTGAAAGGTGACTTCTTCTAGGGATGTCCTAGGGTAGGGCTCTTTAGGATGGGTCCGTGCCCCTACCCTAGGTATATAGCTTCATCAGTACCTTCGACTCGACGTGTCATTCTTACTAGAGATAACCTTATTAAGAGGAACAAGCATGGAAGTGTGCATTGTGTTTTTTGTCACCATGATGAGACCATAAAAGACTTGTTCTTCCTATGCAAAATGGTCATTCTAAATGGTCAATCATCCAAGTAACCTCCGGCTTGTATCCTCCATGTAGTGTTGTTAATATTGTTGGCAACTGGTTACATGGGATCAATAACATTTTAGAATTCTTCTCAAGGTGGGAGCGCTTGCTGTGATACGGTGGTTTTAGCTATGTAGAAATGATAAGATTTTTAACGATAAAAGTTCTTCTCTACTACAGGTTATCTATATATGTACGGTACGCTCCATTTAGGGTTGTCTCTACAGCGTGTGGAGAATCGAGACATTTTTACGATGGTGTGCACATGCTTGGAGGCTGTCGTGGATTTGTCACGGTAGATGTCCTTAGTGTGAAGACTTAGTCGTGAGGTCAGCACATCTATGTGGTAGCTTGAGAGGGGTTGAGCGGAACGAGAGACGCGGTGTTTTTACCCAGGTTCGGCCCCTCACGATGGAGGTAAAAGCCTACATCCTATTTCATTGATATTGATGATGATGCTCACGATTACAAGGGTGCTCGTTGGCTACCCCTCTCTCGAGAGCTATTGACTTGTCCGTCTTAACTTGTAAAACTTGTCCCTCTTGGGGTGCCCTGCCCCTCCATATATAAGTTGAAGGGATGGGTTACATGACTAGTCCTAGTTGGATTAGGATTACTCTATTATAAGTGGAGTCCTAGTCTTGCTTTCTTTGTAAGGAAATATTCCTTATGCTTTCCTCTTAAGCCGGCCCACCATAACATAAGCCGGCCTTCCCACGAGCCGGCTTCAGAGCCGTTGGGTCTTGCCGATCGTCTGACCCTCCCGCCGGGTTACTAATGAGTCGCCGAGGTTCGGGCGGGTCTCCAGTGAGTCGCCAAGTATCAGCCAGGTTTCTGGTGAGTCGCCAAATCCGGCCTGGTCATATTTCTGGCCGAGTCATACCGCGGGGTATATCCCTGACAGAGGCCATGGGGAGGGATATTTTTACCCGACATGGATGGCAACATGATCTTCGGATTGGTCCTCCTACGTCTTGGGCATTATACAGTCGCTGCATCATTACTTGTATTCCGCCTTTTTCTATTTTTTTGGAACTAGGACTTGGTTATGGATACGTGCATCTCGGTTATGCAGATGCCAGGTGTAATGCTTAAACTTTTTAAGTAATAATGCACCCTATATCGAAAGAGGCATGTAACAATCACATTTGGATAGTTGGGGTTAATAATAAGCCTTCTTTACCCCTCCCTCTAGTCAACATCCCAATCCTTTCAACATCGTGAACCGCGACCCATCGGCTGAGCAAGCTCCTGACAAAAGGTTTCACCCCGACTAAGAGAGAGGCTCTGCAGCTCCCCGAAGCTAGGTCCTTGTCCCGTCCTTGTCCCGGCGACGTCAAGCTCGGAGTATGAGGTCAATGACGCCAATGTGCAAGGCCCCGTATGCCCCAGATGTGGCCACTATGGCGGACCGTCGGAGGTCGAGGCACGGCATGCTCGTTTTGAGAGTGCTTGTACACGCGGTGCCACGAAGAAAGAAGTTGTAGCCGGATCTGGGAGAAGCGCCATGCCCGGGCGGTCCATTCCCTCGAGGCGGACCATGGTTGGGACGTCAGTGCCCCGCCAAGCCTTCCACAAAGGAGGACATCTACGGTGAGGCTCCGATCCATCAAGCTCTAGCGCTGAGCAGATTAGCATTGATCTGTATTGCGTCTCTCAGGGCTACTTCCGCGACAACGACGACAAAGGAGGGAAGGACAAGGGCGGCGGTGGATGAATTTCCTCTATAATCCTATGAATTAGTAGAACACATGCCAAATTTAGGTAGTCCAGTGATATTATATGAACTATATCCTATGTCATGTATGAACTATATCCTTGCTCACAACTCCCCTATGCTATTCTTCTAGTTTTTTTCGGGGATAACTTCCGATCTATTCATCAACTGTCAAGGTAGTACAAAGAACACCAGAAATAAAAATACACATCTAGGTCCGTAGACCACCTAGCGACGACTACTTGCACTGGAGCGAGCTGAAGGCGCGCCGTCGTCTTCGCCCCTTCCTCATCGAAGCCAGGAAAACCTTGTTGTAGTAGACAGTCGGGAAGTCGTCGTGCTAAGACCTCATAGGACGAGCGCACCAGAACAGCATCCGCCGCCGATGGAGAGAAGTGTAGATTAGAAGGATCCAATCTGTAGACACATAAACACAGACGAACGAAGACAAGATCCACATGGATCCACCGAAGACAAACGCCAACAGAATCCCATGAGATCTGTCGGAGACAAACCTTCACACGCCCTCCAACGATGCTAGAAACACCATCAAAACGGGGACAAGGCGGGAAGAAACTTATTCCATCAACAGAGAGCCGCCGCCGCCTCGCCTCTCTAAGCAGGACACAAACCCTCAATGAACAAACAACCCTTTGGGAACTTGTGCAGGTTTCCGGCTTGCGTTGCAGCTCACATGTTCCCGTCCCAAAATAGGTGTTTCAATTTTAATACAACTTTGGACTAAAATTAGTATTAAATACACTTTTTTTTGAGACGGACGTGTGTCAAACTAGTATGTCTTATATGAACTATGACCTATATCAACAAATGAGATGTGGGGGGGGGGGGGGGGGGGGGGGGGTCCTTGAACTATATATATGTTATCCCCATGAACTGGCAATGACACTCGTAAATCGCACAAATACAGATACCAGCCGTGCAAGACTGCAAGCAACAAGCCGCGCATGAGTGTTCCCTCCGGCAGAATGCCGTGGCACTCTCAGCTGATATTTCCCAACCCGTGGCAATAAGCGAGTCCCCGCTGCTACTGCGACGAGGTGACTGGTGGGGTGCGCGGGATTGAGTCGCCTATATGAGCCGCCTCATCAGCACGATCGGCAGCGGCGTCCGCTCACCGATGGCGTCCGCGGCCATCGCCGCCGGCGGCGGCACACATAAGCGCCCGCGATGGCCCAGTGTGCGCATGGAAAGGACAAGAGTCAGGGGTTGTTGCAGCTGCAGCTGTAGCGGCACCAAGACGGAGGCAGAACGTGGGGACACGAGGCTCGTGGTGATCGTGGGGGCAACGGGCACCGGCAAGACCAAGCTGTCCATCGACGCGGCCCTAGAGCTCGGTGGCGAGGTGGTGAACGCCGACAAGATCCAGCTTTACCGCGGCCTCGACGTCACCACCAACAAGGTGATGCCCGCCGACCGCCGCGGCATCGTCCACCACCTCCTCGGCGCCATCCGCGCCAACACCGGCGAGCTGCCCGCCTCCTCGTTCCGCTCGCTCGCCGCCGCCACGGCGGCCGACATCGCGGCCCGCGGGCGCGTGCCAGTGGTGGCCGGCGGGTCCAACTCCCTCATCCACGCCTTCCTCGCCGAGCGATTTGACGACCACGCCCCTCGGGACCCATTCGCCGCTGCGGCGACCGGATACCGGCCGGCGCTCAGGTTCCCCTGCTGTCTCCTCTGGGTCGATGTCGACGAGGCAGTTCTGGACGAATACCTCGATCGGCGCGTCGACGATATGCTGGGTGAGGGCATGGTCGAGGAGCTCCGCGAATACTTCGCGACAACGTCGGCCTCCGAGCGGGCCTCGCACGCCGGGCTGCGCAAGGCCATCGGAGTACCGGAGATCGGAGACTACTTCGCCGGGCGCAAGAGCCTCGCCGCCGCAGTAGACGAGATCAAGGCGAACACGCGGGTGCTCGCGGCCGCGCAGGTCGGCAAGATCCGGCGCATGGCAGACGGCTGGGGCTGGCCCGTCCGGCGCCTCGACGCCACCGGCACCGTCCTCGCGCGGCTCGCGGGCGCCGGGCGCGACGCCGAGGCCGCGGCGTGGCATCGCGACGTGCGCGGGCCGGGCCTCGCCGCCATGCGGCAGTTCCTACGCAGCCAAGGACTGTCCAGAGACGACGACGCCGACGAAGAGGACGGAGTAGTGACACAGAGACAATGCCATGGCATGGTGGGGTAAGAAGAACAGGAAAAGGCTTCAGGTTCGGGCGCGATGCAGAGGCCGCGGCATGGGATCGCGACGGGCCTCGCCTCCATGCGGCCGTTCATGGCAGGCAAGGACTGTCCGGACACAAGGACGACGCCGATGACGAGGACGGGTCAGTCGCCCGGAGACAATGCCGTGGCATGGTGGGGTGAGAAGAACAGGGAAAAGCTCGAGAGCTTTTTCGGGTTCAAATTTTTCTGATCCGCCGCCGATTTTGGAGGGCCCGGCGGCTGACCGGACAGGGCCGGTGGGGGCCATAGCGGTGCCACGGCGAACGGCGCGACGACAGAACACGGAGACAAGACAAGAGAAGTGTCAAGTTTTGCAGGGGGGCTGTGAATTCTCTCTCCCCCCCTCCCTCCCTCCCTGGATCGAGAGGCTCTTCTCCTTCCTCTTCTTCGTTCTTCAGAATCTGCTCTGCTTAGCTAGCGACACCACACCACACCACTGTACAATACTACAGTGCAATCTAGTCCGCCATGTTCAAAATTTGAACTAGTTTTGCTTTTTGGCAGCTGCCTATCTTGAACAGTGCTGTTGAGGACCGTGGGGTTTTTGTTGGGGCTGGCTTTTCCTTTGCTGGCCCTCCTTTTCCTCTGCATCACAGATTGGCGTCTCTAGAGTCTGGACAAGTGCCTTTTTTGACCTGGCTTTGCATCTTGCATGTTATGTGCCGATTGATCATTTGGAGCCAGATTTTACTTCACCCTACCATGTTATGTTGGTCGTTTCTGGTTGATTCATTCCTCTTCTTTTTTCTATGTAATAAAAAATAAATAAGCGTGGATCGCTTGTTCTGGTTTGAAAATATTCCTGAGGGTGCGTGCGAGGGCTGATTAGATTGTAATCTCATGCTTAGTGTGTGATTATGGGGGAGGGGATTGTGCTGGACGCGTGAGTTGGTGTTCTTGTTGTGCCAGCTAGGAAGACAGTTGGAGTCCAGACGTGTGCTCTTCTCCATTCATTTCTTTTTCATTTTACTATTTTCTGTCTACATACTGTGTGTCAGGGTATGTGCGATCCACTATACCGGCATCCCCGGTTTCTGGCTGCGGGCCTTTGCGCTGCTACGGTCCACCGGTTTCGCCGCTTTTAATCTTCCCGTTTATGCTAAATAATTATGGACTCCACTACAAATCTGACGACATATTTTAACCATGCAAATTCGAATGTTTTTTATGACAAATTATGTTGTTTGAGGATGACAGGTTTAATTGGCGAGAAGGAAAAATCTGTCTCAGCTCATTTTTTTGTCAAAAACTTGTTGTGCTTGCAAACTAAATTTGCCACCGTCACGTCAATATAAATCGTCATGAAAAACGTTACATTTGTCAAGGTACATCAGATTTTTAGTGTTTCCGTTAACTAAAAATGAACTTACGTTGCTGTATCGCTGCTTATAGGATTTATCAATTATATATATATATAGGCACAGTACTACCAGTTCAACGTCGATCCACATTTAGCTCTTGTATACAACCATTACATGTCGCTGAGTGAGAGCTTACACTGATGTAACGACGTGCTTGCGTTTGGTCTCGTCTTTTCTTTTTCAAGGATTGATATCTTGACTGAGTTCTCCCTGATTGGGTGTCTTAAGCTTGCTCACAGCTCATTATCCTGTCAAGTGGTGTTCCCCTACGAAAATATCATTACCTCGGCAGCAGTCCGCCAATGCCAATTCATTATCAAGATGATTAAAAAACCCACAGGAAAACAAGTACACCATGAAATCCATGATCGTACTATCTTAGGGAAGCTATATCTTAAGTTCTTAGATATCGAATCACGATAAATAAACAGAACATGGATATACAACTGTATAGGCGAGTCTTAAAACCTATACTATTAGAATATAGCCACATGGTTAACATCAACTACTCAACAATCAACATAGGGGTGTAGAGGAGTCCAATCTTTAGGCGGCGACACTACCACTTTATGATCCTTACTTTGAAAATTACAAAACATAAAAGTACATATAAACTGTGGTGCATTTGTAGTTTTGATGATTCCCACTTCGGTGAACTTAAAAATAAAAGAGCAAACTACTAAGGCCTCTTTGGTTCACACGATTTCGGAAACGTAGAAATACAAAAAACATAGGATCATATAATATTCTGGATATATGAATCCATGTATTTTGCTTTCTTCGATTGCTTCACGAAAGAGAAAAAAATGATTACTTGCAATAAGTTTGAGTGGATGTTAAAATTCGTATGAAATGTATAACAAGGGAATCCTTGGAAAAAAAATATCTCGTAGAATTCAATCCTACAAATCAGAGGACCAACATAGTAAATAGGACCACAATATCTACTGGATGCTCTTCAGGAAAAGATGACATTGAACGTTTTCTTTCTCAGCTTTAGTTATACAGGGATGGCATTTTCTTCAGAAGAGGATGTCCGTTTTTTGTATATGAGGCAACTGCCATGGTGTGATTTTGGTCAGACGACTATGGAGGCGTTCTGTGGGACCTCCTCCCCCGGGGACCTTCCCAGTTAACATTACCATAGAAAATATTCAAAAGGACTCCATTCATTTAAAGGGTAAAATTCCATGTTTTAAAAATGGGGTAAAATTTAATTGAAAATCCTATCAAAGAGGCAATACAACGATAGAAAATCTCTCTTAAGGCACGAGTTGACACAGAGATGAAGATGAACCAATATGTGATTAGATGGTTAGGAGGATAGTGGTATCTTCGGCTCACCAGGTTTCAATTCCTAAACTCGACACTGGTGCTCACATTTTTCTAGATTTATTCCAGGCTTTTCAATGATGTGCGTTTAGTGGGAGGAAATTTCTTCTCGATTACGAAGGCGTCTGTGGCAACTTTGTCAATATCAAAATGATGTGTCAGTTCAGTCTCTCGAAAATGATCATAGGGATATGATGTGTGTGTGCGCTTGCGTTTATAGAGATGAGTGTATATGCATATGTACGATAAAGAAAATTCAAAATTGTTAAAACTGATAGAGAGTATGGGAGTTCAATGTCATCTTTTCCTGGAGACGAAGAGTATGGGAGTTCCTGTTCCGTCGCTTCTTAGGGCGGTATGCACTAACTGCAGGCGTGCTTCTCTCATGTCATGTGGGGAAGTATAGGTGATACCAGCCCTCAAATGCTCCCATGCTACTAATTTAAAATGTTCAAATGTAATTTTTTTAAAGATTCTAAAAAATCATGGATGTTGACAACACATGTTTAGATAAGGCCTATTCAGACCAAAATTCGAAATATACATCGAGATACAAAAGAAAGAGAAATCCGTTATGAATAGTGCTAAAAGAAGACAAAAGCAGAAATGACACTATTCACATCTGAATTTGTCTTTTTTGTTTCTCCATGTGTATTTCAAATTTTGATCTAAAATTTTTAGGGGTTGTCAACATATGTGCTGTGAACATTCATATTGTTTTCAGATTTTTTTTTGAAATGTTTAAATTTGAATTTTTCAAGTTGGTAGGATGGGAGCATGTGAGTGTTGGTAACTTGGTATCACTGGTTTTTTTTTCCCATGGCATGTGCACCTTGCTTGATGATGTGGCTCGCCTGCGCTTGATTGGACGCGGCACCATATATTCGTGCCAGTATTATCCCTCTGCAACAGCCAAGCTGTTTCTCTCATGTTTACTTAATCCAATCCCACGACTAATAACACCTGCGTGTATATTCTAATATTGCCCCCTGTCCGGATGCCATTTACTTAGTATAGATGCCTAGCTCGCTAGTAGTACCTTGAGTAGTACTAGTAGCTACTACTACTAGCTGTCTTCTGTAACAAAAGCATCTGAAACAATCTTCTCGAAACAGAAGCCTCCTTTGTTTGGAGGCTTTTTGTGTGGAGAAAACAAGGCCTGTGCATGTAGTGTAGGTGAACCTACGAACAGCAACACAAGCAACGGAGCCGTAGAGAGACCCTATCCCTTCAACCTACACACACCCGTACCGCGCGTGCGCGCACGCACGTTTGACCAAAATAGAACAGCTGAACAGCAGGGTGGCACGCAAAAGAATGCAGGCCGTGTACAGGGGGCAGAGACATCGAGACCCGAAAGCGCCCACAACAACAATCATGGCCAACTGCTGCCGCATTACTGTATGTTAATCAGTTCATTCATTCAATCGCGGCCGGTTTGGCGTTGGACGGGTCGCGGCTCCAGCTCCGATGTATGGCGAGAGCACCTGCATGCACCTGCTCGCGTTGGTAGCTGTTGCGGCTGCAGGTCTCTAGGGATGGGAGGGGAGGCCCCTTGAGACGGCAAAGGGCATCGCTGAAAAGGGTCCCTTGGTTTTGGGCGCTCGAGGTGGAGGGGACGAGGCTTCTCCCGCTGCGCGTGCGTGCATGTACTTGCCCACAGACCCATCCAGCATCGTAACCATATACAAAGCGGTCGAGTACTAGCCCTGCGTTTAGCTGTTCTCCCCGGGCTCAACCATGGCCCCCAGGCCCTGTCTGCCTGTCCCTCCGTCTCTAACAACTTGCCAAAACCAAGCTATGGCCATCTTAGAATGATTAGAGAGCCCCATCTTTCTGGCTAAGGTTGTGTTGTTGCGTGGAGAGTCAGGCCGAACAACTGACACTAGTGCCCCGACCTCCTAGTAGTCTTTTAGTTGGTTAGCCTGTTCGTGTTTCAGTTTCAGCCAACACACTCCCCCTTTACGGTCTCCGCTCGATTTATGCCTTCTTCCATGGATATCTCATGTTACCATATTAGTGCCATGCCATAATATACAGAAAGAAGTCCTACAAGCAATTATGTTATGCCAAAAGGCTTCCATGGAGCATGATCTCTGATTCGCTCTTCTCTACATCTAATCCCACTTGGGCTCGTGTTCTGCCTCAGGTGCATGCACGGGGCAAATCGAAGCAAGCAGCACATGATCTTAAACTTTTCGCGCCGGTTCTCCTGGTTGTAGATCTATTTTTGCCTGGACAAGAATTTAGCTTTGCTTTCCCTCTGCTGTGTACGCATTAGGACAGGGCTGATCATTAACTGCCACACTAGCTCGCCTAGTTAGTGCTTAGATGCTTCTGCTCCTGGTACCAGTAGACAGTAGTAGCTTAAGAGCAATGATGCGCTAGTGCTCCCTTTCTATCCCTAAACGAATTTCGATCCAGCCTGGGCTTGTCTAGCATGTGCGTGTGTGGTGCACTCGAATTTGACTGTCAGTTTGGTTTTGGTAGTACATGTTCTGTTCCATCTTTTCCCATACAAAAACTGATGAACAATGTGCTACCATAGCGCCAGCGTACTGGAGGTTAGGGTAATCCAAAAACATTGCATTATAGTTTTTGGATTCCTTGCACTTCGACTACAGAAACAGCAGGCGACAATGAGGCCAGGGAGTGCTGCTATCCCCAGACCAAGAGGCCAGGGAGACATGGACTGCTCTGTTAGTTGTAACGGTTTGGACTCAAGAGTTTGGCTCTACATGACATGCGTAGTTCGTACTCCAGACACACTCTCGACGTACGGTACGTATTACAATTAAACTCAAGGTATTTTTTTTCTATCTATATCTATATATAGACAAAACTTGCATCCATGCGTGTTAGAGCAACTCCAACGAGAGTAACTAGTTGCTGAGCGCTCCTTCTGAAGCCTCACAACAATCACTTGCGGTGGGCCGAGAGCATGTCACTTGACGCGCTCTCAGCCATCGTCACATGTCGCGTCCTGGACGCTCTCTCCAAATTTTGTTTTTTATTTTATTTTTCCACACGCATTTTTGGGATTTTAGATGATTTTTTGATTATTTTTTTAACTTTTCAGTTATTCACCTGTTTTTTTTAGCTTTTTGAAAAAAATCGAAAAAAACATTCATGAAAAACATGTTTTTTTTTCTTCCTAAGAGGCATGGTTTTGCTTCTCAGAAACAAAAAAAATGTGTTTTCACTTTTTTTTTCTTTCACGCACGGTTTTCCTTCCACGAGAGGCACGGCCGTGCCTCTCGGAAAAAAACGTGTTTTCTCTTTATTTTTCTTTCGTGAGAGTCACGTTTTCACTTCCACGAGAGGCACTGTCGTGACTCTCGGAAACGAAAAAATCCGAATTTTTTCTTCCGCGAGAGGCATGGTCATGCCTCTCGGAAACGGCTTTCGGAAAGGGAAAAAATGCTTCCCGTTCGGTTTTTTCGTGAAAAAAAATTCATCAAAACCTATCAATATGGGATCTTATTTTCGAGATCCCGACAAGAGAAATCCAACGATGAAAACGATTCGAGATTTGGATGCATGGTCTAAGAGATAAAACGTTTTGAATAAACAGATATACGAAAAAAAGGAAAAAAAACCTCTCAGGTTGCGATAGGTGGCGCACATAAAGCACGCCACTTGTCACAACATTGAGAGATGGGAGTGATATTTGGAAGGAGTACTCGTCATTAAGTTATTTCGAACTCCAATGCGCCGACCCATTTTGTCAGCGCGTGTATGTTTGGTTCAAAACAGACACAAAAGTCGGCCCAATGCGCCGATCCAAACGGACACGCATCCGCTTTTCGTCTGCTGGGTGACCCATTCTAGGCCCAAATTTGAGCCTCATTTGCGTCGGCGCGGACACGACACAGACATGTGATGCCCACATACTCCTCCCCTTGGCCCGCCAGTCAGACACACATAGGCCATTCTCTTCTTCCCATCGATATCAAGCACCCGGCCGCCCCACCCCGTCGCCGTCGCCCAGTTCTGGTGCCTGAGGGAGTTCTGGACTAAGGGGTCCTCGGACGTCCGGCCTGTTATCTATGGGCCCGAGTGATGGGCTGTGAAAACATGAAGACCGAAGACTGCACCGTGTCCGGATTGGACTCTACTTGGCGTGGAAGGCAAGCTTGGCGACCTAAGATTCCTTCTTATGTAACCGACTCCATGTAAACCCTGGATCCCCTCGATGTCTATATAAACCGAAGGGGATAGTCTGGAAAGGACAACGCATATACTCATTACCATACCCACATAGGCTAGACTTCTAGGGTTTAGCCATACGATCTCGTGGTAGATCAACTCTTGTAATATTCATATTCATCAAGATCAATCAAGAAGGAAGTAGGGTATTACCTCCATAGAGAGGGCCCGAACCTGGGTAAACATCGTGTCCCCTGTCTCCTGTTACCATCGATCCTAGATGCACAGTTCAGGACCCCCTACCCGAGATCCGCCGATTTTGACACCGACATTGGTGCTTTCATTGAGAATTCCACTGTGTCGTCGACAAAAGGTTCGATGGCCCCCTCGACCGTCAATAATGACGCTGTCCGAGGAGGAACCTCCCTCCCTGGACAGATCCTCGTATTCGGCGGCTTCATACTGTGGGCCAACTCGCTTGGCCATCTGGAGCAGATTGACAGCTACGCCCCCGGCCATCAGGTCGGATTCAGAAGCTTGAACTACGCCGTGGATATCCGTGAAGATTTGATCTTCGAAGGACTTGAGCCCGCGGCGATCGCTCCCCCTCACCCCGATGAACATGACTTAAACCTGTCATCAGATCACACCTAGGAGATGGTTCCTGCGGCTGCAACGACCTTAGAGCCAAAGCAGACCGAGCCATCCGAGGCCTCAGAGTCCGCGATGTTGGAGCCGCACGTGGACTCGACGCCCTACAATATTCTCTTTAACGAAACTACAGACTCGTCTCCGGCTACAAGTTCCGAACTGTGTACACCCACGGACACCGAGCTAGATCGGTTATCGATCCTTGAGTTCAGCATCGCTGACATGTTCCAACACTCGCCTTAGGGTAACGTGCTAAAATCTTTAAAGAATTTGTCCTTGGAAAAGGACTCACAACTGAACTATGTCCGATTCGAGCTCGAGATGGATGATGAGGAATTTCGCTTCCCACCCGCCACCCACTTCATAGCCACCGTCGATGACTTAACCGACGTGCTTGACTATGGCTCCGAAGACATCGACGTTATGGACGACGATGCCGACAAGGAGCAAGGCCAAGACCCGCCATTCACTGGATGATGGACGACCACCTCTTCATACGACATGTACATGGTTGATACATCTAAAGGATCTGGCGGCGACAAAGAAGAGCCAGATACGAACAAAACCTCCGAAACACAGTCCAAGCACTGGCGGCCCAAACGCCGCCCAAAGCCTTGCCGCTCAAAGGACGACGACACTGGCACCAGAGAAAATAGTACTCCGGGCGACGCCGAAAATAGTAAAGACCCCGCCGGGGCTACATCCGAACAGGAACACGACAGCAGGCAAGACAACCCTGACGAACAGATAGTTACCATCCGCCCTCCGAGGAGGATACAAGCCTCGGCAACGAAGACTTCATCGTGCCTGAGGATCCTCTAGAGCAGGAGCGCTTTAAGCTTCAGCTCATAGCCACTGCAAGGAGCCTGAAAAAGAAACACCAGCAGCTTCAAGCTGAACAAGACCTGCTCGTCGACAGATGGATGGACGTCCTGACAGCCGAGAAATATGGCCTCAACCGCCCAACCAAGAGCTACCCGAAACGCAGACTGCTACCTCAATTCGATGAGGAGGCGCTGGAGGATATATCTCCCTCTCGCAATGCGGATCAACCACCACGCGGTCGGGATAGGGCGGCGGAACGGCCACCCTGCGGTCGAGGTAAATCGGCAACTCAGGCCGAACAGCAGACCGCCCCACCACCCCGTCAAAATAGGGACGAAAGAGTCTAGAGTCATACGTACGACCTCCGACAGACCCTGGATAATAGAGCAGGACACACCAGATCCATATACGGATCGCGAGGACGCTCCCATACTCGGGACGACAGCTACCTACTCGGACGTGACAAACTTAATCACATCCGGGCCGATAATCACAGACGAACGTCATCGGAGATACGCCGTGACACGACCCGTTGTAGAGGCGCCGCACACCCTCTCTACTTCACAGAGGAGGTGCTGGATCATCAATTCCCCGAAGGGTTCAAGCTTGTCAATATTGAATCATACGACGGAACAACTGACCCCGCAATATGGATAGAAGATTTTATTCTTCACATACACATGGCCTGAGGAGATGACCTCCATGCCATCAAATACCTCCCATTAAAACTCAAAGGACCAGCTGGACACTGGCTAAATAGTCTGCCTGAGAACTCCATCGACAGTTGGGAGGACTTGGAAGAGGCCTTCCTCGACAATTTCCAAGGTACATATGTCCGCCCCCCCGATGCCGATTGATACGTCCATTTTGCATCATGCTTTTATATCGATATTTATTGCATTATGGGCTGTTATTACACATTATGTCACAATACTTATGCCTATTCTCTCTTATTTTACAAGGTTTACATAAAGAGGGAGAATGCCGGCAGCTGGGATTCTGGGCTGGAAAAGGAGCAAATATTAGAGACCTATTCTGCACAGCTCCAAAAGTCCTGAAACTTCACGGAAGACGTTTTCAGAATATATAAAAAATACTCAGCGGAAGAAATTCACCAGGGGGCCACACCCTGCCCACGAGGGTGGGGGCACGTCCTACCCCCCTAGGCACGCCCCCTACCTCGTAGGCCCCCTGGTGGCCCTCCGGTGGCCATCTTATGCTATATGAAGTCTTTCGATGGGAAAAAATAACAAGCCATCTTCTCGGATGAAACTCCGCTGCCACGAGGTGGAACCTTGGTGGAACCAATCTAGGGCTCTGGCGGAGCTGTTCTGCCGGGGAAACTTCCCTCCTGGAGGGGGGAAATAATCGCCATCGTC
The DNA here is from genome assembly GCA_034509565.1 of Triticum monococcum. Lineage (NCBI taxonomy): Eukaryota > Viridiplantae > Streptophyta > Magnoliopsida > Poales > Poaceae > Triticum > Triticum monococcum. The sequence continues at coordinate 548,835,933 of CM067843.1, read as the reverse complement.
ATCACCGACGCTCCTCTCATCGGGAGAGGGCAATATCCATCAACATCTTCATCAGCACCATCTCCTCTCAAAACCCTAGTTCATCTCTTGTATCCAATTCTTGCCTCCTAGTCCGGGATTGGTGCTAGTAGGTTGCTAGTAGTGTTAATTACTCCTTGTAGTTGATGCTAGTTGGTTTAATTGGTGGAAGATCATATGTTCAGATCCTATATGCATATTAATACCCCTCTGATTATGAACATGTTTATGCTTTATGAGTAGTACTTTTGTTCCTGAGGACATGGGAGAAGTCTTGCTATTAGTAGTCATGTGAATTTGGTATTCGTTCGATATTTTGATGATATGTATGTTGTCTCTCCTCTAGTGGTTTTATATGAACGTCGACTACATGACACTTCACCATTGTTTGGGCCTAGAGGAAGGCATTGGGGAGTAATAAGTAGATTATGGGTTGCTAGAGTGACAGAAGCTTAAACCCTAGTTTATGCGTTGCTTCGTAAGGGGCTGATTTGGATCCATATGTTTCATGCTATGGTTAGGTTTACCTTAATACTTTTGTTGTAGTTGCGGATGCTTGCAATAGAGGTTAATCATAAGTGGGATGCTTGTCCAAGTAAGGGCAGTACCCAAGCACCGGTCCACCCACATACCAAATTATCAAAGTATCGAACGCGAATCATATGAGCGTGATGAAAACTAGCTTGACGATATTCCCATGTGTCCTCGGGAGCGCTTTTCTCTATATAAGAGTTTGTCCAGGCTTGTCCTTTGCTACAAAAAGGATTGGGCCACCTTGCTGCACTTTATTTACTTTTGTTACTTGTTTCTCGTTACAAATTATCCTATCACAAAACTATCTGTTACTACTTATTTTAGTACTTGCAGAGAATACCTTGCTGGAAACCGCTTATCATTTCCTTCTGCTCTTCGTTGAGTCCGACACTCTTACTTATCGAAAGGACTACGATAGATCCCCTATACTTGTGGGTCATCAAGACTCTTTTCTGGAGCCGTTGCCGGGGAGTGAAGCGCCTTTGGTAGGTGGAATTTGGTAAGGAAAATTTTATATAGTGTGCTGAAATTTACTGCCACTTGTTACTATGGAAAGTAATCCTCCGAGGGGCTTGTTCGGGGTATCTTCACCCCGACCGGTAGAGGAAAGAGTTGCTCCTCAACCTACTAAACCTACTGAAAATTAAAATGTTTGCTTTGACATTCCTTCGGGTATGATAGAAAAACTGCTAGCTAATCCCTTTTCAGGAGATGGAACAAAGCATCCTGATGAGCATCTAATATATGTGGATGGAGTTTGTGGATTATTTAAGCTTGCAGGTGTACCCGGAGATGTTGTTAAGAAGAAGTTCTTCCCTTTATCTTTGAAGGGAGATGCATCGACATGGTATAGGCTATGTGATGATATGGGGTCTTGGAATTACAAACGATTGAAATTGGAATTTCATCAGAAGTTTTATCCTATGCATCTTGTTCATCGTGATCGCAAGTATATATATATAATTTTTGGCCTCGCGAAGAAGAAAGCATCGCTCAAGGTTGGAGGAGGCTTAAATCAATGTTATATTCATGCCCCAATCATGAGCTCTCAAGAGAAATGATTATTCAAAAAATTTATGCTCGGCTTTCTGATAGCAATCGCATCATGCTTGATACTTCTTGTGCTGGCTCTTTTATGATGAAGACTATTGAATTCAAATGGGATTGATTGGAAAGAATTAAACGCAACTCTGAAGATTGGGACCTCGACAAAGGTAAGGAGTCAGGTATGACACCTAGTTTTGATTGTGTTAAATCTTTTATGGATACCAATATTTTTCGTAAATTTAGCACTAAATATGGACTTGACTATGATATAGTAGCTTCTTTCTGTGAATCTTTTGCTACTTATGTTGATCTCCCCAAGGAGAAGTGGTTTAAATATCATCCTCCCATAGAAGTAAAAGTAGCTGCACCTATTAAAGTTGAAGAAACGACTATCACTTATAATGATCCTATCGTTCCTACTGCTTATGTTGAGAAACCACCTTTCCCTATTAGGATAAAGGATCATGCTAAAGCTTCAACTGTGGTTCGTAAAAGAAATATTAAAACATATACACCTCCTGAGTAAGTTAAATTGAACCTAATATTGCTATTGTTAAAGATCTCTTGTCTGATAATATTGATGGGCATGTTATTTATTTCTGTGATGAAACTGCTAGAATTGCTAAACCCCGTGCTAAAGATAAACCTAGACCTGTGGTAGGCATGCCTGTTATTTCTGTTAAAATAGGAGATCATTGTTATCATGGCTTATGTCATATGGGTGCTAGTGCTAGCGCAATACCTCATTCCTTATAGAAAGAAATTATGCATGATATTGCACCTGCTGAGATAGAAGATATTGATGTCACAATTAAACTTGCCAATAGAGATACTATTTCACCAATGGGAATTGTAAGAGATGTTGAAGTCTTATGTGGGAAAACTAAATATCCTGCTGATTTTCTTGTTCTTGGTTCCCCACAAGATAGCTTTTGTCCCATTATATTTGGTAGACCCTTCCTGAACACTGTTAATGCTACCATAGATTGCAAAAGGGATGTTGTTACTATCGGTTTAGACGATATGACTCATGAATTTAATTTTTCTAAATTTAGTAGACAACACCATGAAGAAGAATTACCTAGTAAGGATTAAATTATTGGTCTTGCTTCTATTGCCATACCTCCTAGTGATCCTTTAGAACAATATTTGCTAGACCATGAAAATGATATGTTTATGAATGAAAGAAGGGAAATAGATGAAGTATTCTTTAAACAGGAACCTATTTTGAAACACAATTTGCCTGTTGAAATCTTAGGGGATCCTCCTCCACCCAAGGGTGATCCCGTGTTTGAGCTTAAACCGTTACCTGATACTCTTAAATATGCTTATCTTGATGAGAAAAAGATATATCCTGTTATTATTAATGCTAACCTTTCAGAGCATGAGGAAGAGAGATTACTGAAAACTCTGAAGAAGCAGCGTGCTGCTATTGGGTATACTCTTGATGATCTTAAGGGCATTAGTCACACTCTATGCTAAACCAGTTCGTGATCATCAACGACGGATGAATCCTAAAATGAAAGAAGTGGTAAGAAAGGAAATACTAAAGCTCCTTGAGGCAGGTATAATCTATCCCGTTGCTGATAGTCAGTGGGTAAGCCCTGTCCATTGTGTCCCTAAGAAGGGAGGTATTACTGTTGTTCCTAATGATAAAGATGAATTGATCCCTCAAAGAATTATTATAGGTTATAGGATGGTAATTGATTTCCGCAAATTAAATAAGGCAACTAAAAAGGATCATTACCCCTTATCTTTTATCGATCAAATGCTAGAAAGATTATCCAAACATACACATTTTTGCTTTCTAGATGGTTATTCTGGTTTCTCTCAAATACCTGTGTCAGCCAAAGATCAATCAAAGACTACTTTTACATGCCCTTTTGGTACTTTTGCTTATAGACGTATGCCTTTTGGTCTATGTAATGCACCTGCTACCTTTCAAAGATGCATGATGTCTATATTCTCTGACTTTTGTGAAAAGATTTGTGAGGTTTTCATGGATGATTTCTCCGTCTATGGATCTTCTTTTGATGATTTCTTGAGCAATCTTGATCGAGTTTTGCAAAGATGTGAAGAAACTAATCTTGTCTTGAATTGGGAAAAGTGCAACTTCATGGTTAATGAAGGTATTGTCTTGGGGCACAAAATTTCTGAAAGAGGTATTGAGGTTGATAAAGCCAAGGTTGATGCTATTGAGAAGATGCCATGTCCCAGGGACATTAATGGTATAAGAAGTTTCCTTGGTCACGCCGGATTTTATAGGAGGTTCATTAAGGACTTCTCAAAAATTTCTTGGCCTCTGACTAATTTATTACAAAAACATATACCATTTGTTTTTGATGATGATTGTGTAGAAGCATTTGAAATACTTAAGAAAGCATTGATCTCTGCACCTATTGTTCAGCCACCTGATTGGAATTTACCCTTTGAAATTATGTGTGATGCTAGTGATTATGTTGTAGGTGCTGTTCTAGGGCAAAGAGTTGATAAGAAATTAAATGTTATTCAATATGCTAGTAAAACCCTAGACAACGCTCAAAGAAATTATGCTACTACTGAAAAAGAATTCTTAGCGGTTGTATTTTCTTGTGATAAGTTTAGACCTTATATTGTTGATTCTAAAGTAACTATTCACACTGATCATGCTACTATTAAATATCTTATGGAAAAGGAAGATGCTAAACCTAGACTTATTAGATGGGTTCTCTTGCTACAAGAATTTGATTTGCATATTGTTGATAGAAAGGGAGCTGAGAACCCTGTTGCTGACAACTTTTCTAGGTTAGAAAATGTTCTTGATGACCCACTACCTATTGATGCTAGCTTTCCTGATGAGCAATTAAATGTCATAAATGCTTCTCATATTGCTCCATGGTGTGCTGATTATGCTAATTACATTGTTGCTAAGTTTATACCACCTAGTTTCACATACCAGCAAAAGAAAAAGTTCTTCTATGATTTGAGGCATTACTTTTGGGATGACCCACATCTTTATAAAGAAGGAGTAGATGGTGTTATTAGACGTTGTGTACCTGAGCATGAACAGGAACATATCTTACGCAAGTGTCACTCCAAAGCTTATGGAGGACACCATGCTGGAGATAGAACTGCACATAAGGTATTGCAATCTGGTTTTTATTGGCCTACTCTCTTCAAGGATGCCCGTAAGTTTGTCTTATCTTGTGATGAATGTCAAAGAATTGGTAATATTAGTAGACGTCAAGAAATGCCTATGAACTATTCACTCGTAATTGAACCATTTGATGTTTGGGGCTTTGACTATATGGGACCCTTTCCTTCCTCTAATGGATACACACATATTTTAGTTGCTTCTGATTACGTTACTAAGTGGGTAGAAGCTATTCCAACTAGTAGTGCTGATCATAACACTTCTATTAAAATGCTTAAAGAAGTTGTTTTTCCAAGATTTGAAGTCCCTAGATATTTAATGACTGATGGTGGTTCACATTTTATTCATGGCGCTTTCCGTAAAATGCTTGCTAAATATGATGTTAATCATAGAATTGCATCTCCTTATCATCCTCAGTGTAGTGGTCAAGTAGAATTGAGTAATAGAGAGCTCAAATTAATTTTGCAAAAGACTGTTAATAGATCTAGAAAAAATTGGTCCAAGAATCTTGATGATGCATTATGGGCCTATAGAACTGCATATAAAAATCCTATGGGTATGTATCCATATAAAATGGTTTATGGAAAAGCATGTCACTTACCTCTCGAACTAGAACACAAGGCATATTGGGCTATTGAAGAGCTCAATTACGATTTCAAACTTGCCGGTGAGAAGAGGTTATTTGACATTAGCTCACTTGATGAATGGAGAACCCAAGCATATGAAAATGCCAAGTTGTTTAAAGAAAAAGTTAAAAGATGGCATGACAAAAGGATACAAAAGCGTGAGTTTAATGTAGGTGATTATGTGTTGCTATACAACTCTCGTTTAAGATTTTTTGCAGGAAAACTTCTCTCTAAATGGGAAGGTCCTTACGTTATCGAGGAGGTCTATCGTTCCGGTGCCATAAAAATCAACAACTTCGAAAGCACAAATCCGAAGGTGGTGAACGATCAAAGAATCAAACATTATATCTCAGGTAATCCCATAAATGTTGAAACTAATATTATTGAAACTGTAACCCCAGAGGAATACATAAGGGACACTTCCCGAAATGTTTCAAACTCCGAAAAGGAATAGGTATGTGGTACGGTAAGTAAACAGACTCCAAAACAGTTTTTAAGGCAATATTTCTCCGTTTTGGAATATTTAGAAAAATAGAAAAATAAGAAGCAGTCCGGGAAGGACAGGAGGGCTCCACGAGGGTGGAGGGCGCGCCCCCTACCTCGTGGGGACATTGTGTGCTCTCCGGACTCCGTTTTCATACATGACACGTATTTTGGTCGGTAAAAATTCATTATATAATCTCCCGAAGGTTTTGACTCCCGTATCACGCAAAAATCTCCTGCCTTTGTTTCGAGCTGTTTTCTACCAGGGTTGTCAAGGCCAGGCACTATGTCATCTCCCTCCTCCTCCAACCATGAGGGCAACGATGCTTGGCTAATGAAGATAGAGCTGAAGAGAGAAGAACCCATGGAGATCAACAAGGATGAAGGGATCAAGAAAGCCATGGGGGAGCAAGTGTCGGCAACAGAAGACACCCTTCAACTTGATCACAATCTTCTTACCCCAACAAAGATCAAAGCTTTCAAGATGATTGAGTTGGCTCGTATACAAAATAAATATCTCACACGTGAAAATATTTTGTTGAAGGAGCATATTATCGCACTTAGGGGCATTATCCGCAAGTTAGAAGACCTCCTACGCTCGATGTGCGACTATCCATCATCAACAACTCCACCTTCTTCACCAACAAAGGAGACCTAATCATATGGGTATGGGCACTTCCCTTGGCAACTGCCAAGCTTGGGGGAGTGCCCCGGTATCGTATCACCATCACTTTTATCTTTACCGTTTTTATTAGTTCGATCCTTTTGGTAATATCTTGATCTAGTAGAATAAAAGTTCTTAGTATGATCTAGTCCTGAGTTTTGCTTTATAATTCTTCTATGTAATCGAGTCCATGAGCTATATAATAAAGATTAGTGTTGAGTCAAGGGCTTGATTATTTTTCCATGATCTTAAGTGAATAAAAGAAAAGAGAAAGAAATAAAAAAAAACAAAGAGATCATGTGAGTCTTATGGAGAGTAATGAGCTCACATAGAAAAAGTATGATGAATAAAAGTTGTTGAGGGTTGACAAACATAGTTTTGGTCATCGTTGCAATTAATAGGAAGTAATAAAGAAAGAGAGGTCTTCACATATAGATATACTATCTTGGACATATTTTATGATTGGGAGCACTCATTAAATATGACATGCTAAAAGAGTTGACGTTGGACAAGGAAGACAACGTAATGGGTTATGTTTTCTTACATCTAAGATAAATTATATTGTCATGGATCATCCAACATGGTTGAGCCTGCCTTTCCCCCTCGTGCTAGCCAAATTCATCGCACCAAGTAGAGATACTACTTGTGCTTCCAAATACCCTTAAACCAGTTTTGCCATCAGAGTCCACCATACCTACCTATGGATTGAGTAAGATCCTCTAAGTAAGTTGTCATCGGTGCAAGCAATAAAAATTGTTCTCTAAATATGTATGACTTATTAGTGTGGGAGAAAATAAACTTTATACGATCGTGTGATATGGAAGAAATAAAAGCGACAAACTGCATAATAAAGGTCCATATCACAAGTGGCAATATAAAGTGATGTTCATTCACATTAAGATTTTGTGCATCCAACCATAAAAGTGCATGAAAACCTCTGCTTCCCTCTGCGAAGGGCTTATCTTTTACTTTTATCTCCTACATTGCATAAGAGTCATGGTGATCTTCACCCTTCCTTTTTACATTTTATCCTTTGGCAAGCACAATATGATGGAAAGATCCTGGTATATATGGCTAATTGGATGTGAGTTTTCATGAACTATTATTGTTGACATTACCCTTGAGGTAAAACGTTGGGAGGCAAAACTATAAGCCCATATCTTTCTTTGTGTTCGATTAAAACTCCATACCCATAAGTATTGTGTGAATGTCAGCAATTGTGAAAGACTATATGATAGTTGAGTATGTGGACTTGCTGAAAAGCTCTTATATATTGACTCTTTCCTATGTTATGATAAATTGCAATTGCTCCAATGACCGAGATTATAGTTTGTTAGTTTTTAATGAAGTTTACGATTCATACTTGAAATTGTGATTGAATTATTACTATAGCATAAGAAATTATATGACAAGAATTATATAAGTTGTTGTTCTAAGAATGATCATGATGCCCTCATGTCCGTATTTTATTTTTATCGACACCTCTATCTCTAAACATGTGGACATATTTTTCAATTTTGGCTTTTCGCTTGAGGACAAGCGAGGTCTAAGCTTGGGGGAGTTGATACGTCCATTTTGCATCATGCTTTTATATCGATATTTATTGCATTATGGGCTGTTATTACACATTATGCCACAATACTTATGCCTAGTCTCTCTTATTTTACAAGGTTTACATAAAGAGGGAGAATGCCGGCAGCTGGGATTCTGGGCTGGAAAAGGAGCAAATATTGGAGACATATTCTATACAGCTCCAAAAGTCCTGAAACTTCACGGAAGACATTTTCAGAATATATAAAAAATACTCAGCGGAAGAAATTTACCAGGGGGGCCACACCCTGCCCACGAGGGTGGGGGCACGTTCTACCCCCCTAGGCGCGCCCCCTACCTCGTGGGCCCCCTGGTGGACCTTCGGTGGCCATCTTCTGCTATATGAAGTCTTTCGATGGGAAAAAATAACAAGCCATCTTCTCGGACGAAACTCCGCCGCCACGAGGTGGAACCTTGGCGGAACCAATCTAGGGCTCTGACGGAGTTGTTCTATCGGGGAAACTTCCCTCCCGGAGGGGGAAATCATCACCATCGTCATCACCAACGCTCCTCTCATCGGGAGAGGGCAATCTCCATCAACATCTTCATCAGCACCATCTCCTCTCAAAACCCTAGTTCATCTCTTGTATCCAATTCTTGTCTCCTAGTCCGGGATTGGTGCTAGTAGGTTGCTAGTAGTGTTAATTACTCCTTGTAGTTGATGCTAGTTGGTTTAATTGGTGGAAGATCATATGTTCAGATCCTATATGCATATTAATACCCCTCTGATTATGAACATGTTTATGCTTTGTGAGTAGTACTTTTGTTCCGAAGGACATGGGAGAAGTGTTGCTATTAGTAGTCATGTGAATTTGGTATTCGTTCGATATTTTGATGAGATGTATGTTGTCTCTCCTCTAGTGGTGTTATGTGAATGTCGACTACATGACACTTCACCATTGTTTGGGCCTAGAGGAAGGCATTGGGGAGTAATAAGTAGATGATGGGTTGCTAGAGCGACAGAAGCTTAAACCCTAGTTTATGCGTTGCTTCGTAAGGGGCTGATTTGGATCCATATGTTTCATGCTATGGTTAGGTTTACCTTAATACTTTTGTTGTAGTTGCGGATGCTTGCAATAGAGGTTAATCATAAGTGGGATGCTTGTCCAAGTAAGGGCAGTACCCAACCACCGGTCCACCCACATACCAAATTATCAAAGTACCGAACGCGAATCATATGAGCATGATGAAAACTAGCTTGACGATATCCCCATGTGTCCTCGGGAGCGCTTTTCTCTATATAAGAGTTGGTCCAGGCTTGTCCTTTGCTACAAAAAGGATTGGGCCACCTTGCTGCACTTTATTTACTTTTCTTACTTGTTGCTCGTTACAAATTATCCTATCACAAAACTATCTGTTACTACTTATTTTAGTACTTGCAGAGAATACCTTGCTAGAAACCGCTTATCATTTCCTTCTGCTCCTCGTTGGGTTCGACACTCTTACTTATCGAAAGGACTACGATAGATCCCCTATAGTTGTGGGTCATCACCGATGACTTAAGCCACATAGTTCAACAATCTGGAGAATCAGCCAGAAAATTCTGGACTAGATTCCTAACCAAAAAGAACCAGATAGTCGACTGTCCGGATGCTGTAGCCCTAGCGGCCTTTAAGCATAGCATCCGGGACGAATGGCTTGCCCGCCACCTCGGCCAGGAAAAGCCGAGATCCATGGCAGCCCTCACGGCACTTATGGCCCGCTTTTGCACGGGAGAGGATAGTTGGCTGGCTCGTAGTACAAACACAGCCAACGAAACAGGCCCCTCCGAGGCCAAAAATAGCACCGGCAAGCTCCGGCGCAACAAACACAAACGCCGAAGCAATGGCAATAACGCCGATGACACTACAGTTCACGCCGGATTTAGTGGCTCCAAGTACGGCTAGCGAAAGAAGCCCTATAAAAGGAATAGCAGAGGACCATCCAGCTTGGACCGCATACTCGATCATCCGTGCCAAATTCACGGCACCCCGGATAAGCAAGCCAATCATACCAACAGGGATTGTTGGGTCTTCAAGCAGGCTAGCAAGTTAAATGCCGAAAACAAAGAAAAAGGATCACAAAGTGAGGACGATGATGAAGAGCCCCGGCAGCCGAACACCAGGGGACAAAAGAACCCCCCCCCCCCAAGTCAAAACGGTGATCATGATATACGCCACGCACATCCCCAGAAAGGAGCGCAAACGAGCACTCGGGGACGTCTACGTGGTAGAGCCAGTCGCCCCCAAGCTCAATCCATGGTCGTCATTTCCGATCACCTTTGATCGACGAGATCATCTGACTAGTAACCTCCACGGCGGTTCGGCCACACTGGTCCTTGGCCCAATCATCGACGGATTCCACCTCACACGAGTCCTGATGGATGGTGGAAGCAGCCTTAATCTGCTGTACCAGGATACAGTACGGAAGATGGGCATTAATCCCTCATGAATCGAACCAACAAAGACTACCTTTAAAGGAGTTATACCAGGTGTAGAGGCCCGCTATACGGACTCAATCACGCTGGAGGTGGTCTTCGGTTCTCCGGACAACTTCCAAAGTGAAGAGTTAATCTTCAATATCGTCCCCTTCCGCAGCGGCTACCACGCACTGCTCGGACAAACCGCGTTTGCTAGATTTAACGCAGTGCCACACTATGCTTATCTCAAGCTCAAGATGCCCGCTCCACGTGGCGTCATAACAGTCAATGGCAATACGGAACGCTCCCTCCGAACAGAGGAGCAAACCGCCACCCTGGCAGCAGAAGTACAGAACGGCCTTCTCAAGCAGCATTGTAATCCAGCTGCCGAGCCCCCGGACACTATCAACAAGGTCTGGACTACACTGCAACAGGACAACACGACTCGTCAAGAGATCGACTAGCAATTCGGCCTCTGTCCCAGCCCCAATGAGGTGGTGGCATTCGTACCATGCGTACACAATTACGCACTCAAAATTCCATGGACGTCGGCGGAGGCACGAGACAACCCGGGGGCTACAATTCGGCAAAACCGATCCCGGACACCCATACTTTTACTTAATTTTCTCATTACAGGCACCTTTTTTTGCAGTCCTGATATCAAGTCCTCTAGAAGGACTGGAACACAACGGAGGCAAGCAACACAGGTGTGTAGGGTAACCTTTACACGTTCTTCTTGACGGTATTCACACTTATTTCTCAGGACCCGCATGCTGCGTCATACTGATTTCGGCACATTAAATGGCTGGATACTTCTAGCACCATCTGTACAAGACACGCCTTGACGTATCCATCTAGTTATAATAAAAATGGTTCGTGGCCCAGTCCTTGTGTTTTTCGCTTCTTACTTCGTTTTATTTCGATCTGCCTATCTGCTGCATCGACACTATTTTACGCTTCATATTCGCCAGGGGCTACCTATCGCCCCACAATATGACAGCACAGTCCGAACACTTCTTATATATAAGTTCGGCACCCCAAATCTAGCATTATATGCATTGGCTCTGAATCATGTCTTTGGTCAATAGTTGGGTTGCCCGGCTCCTGTGCTTGCTACCCTACGTTCCGCTCCATCGGCTAGGGTAGTAAAGGGAGAACTACTACGATTGTGCCCTGGCTTGGACTGGACGAGCACCTCAGTACAGAAAGCCGAAAACTGACTGTCATGATACGACGAGAGCCGGTCAGCTATCCGAGGGTTACAAATCGTTGGAGATTTTATCCGCATTATGCGAAAGATCGGCACTTCCCGATCAGATGATGACAGCACTCTGGCTCGAACCAGGGGCTGCACCCATGCTTTATTATAAAACTCCTATGGCTAAGTGAGGACGTTCAAGCCGTATAGTCCGATTGCCTTGTTCGTTGCGCTAAACAACTCCTTCAAGGACCATGTAATTGGATCAAGATTGTTTAGATTCCATCCCGAACACCTCCGTACTATCTACGTGAGGGTAGAAGCCGACGACTGGCCAACCCTCAGATTACATATAACACGGCCGCACAGGAGGAAACAATCAAAGCATAACAAAATTGCATTAACAAAACAGGCTTTCTTTCTCATAATACAAGGCAAAGGCAAACATGAATACATTCATTCAAACGCAATGTCCTGTGAACATTGTGCTGCCGCAAGGCGAGATCCCTCCAGGACATCTGCAAAATACCGTTTTGGTGTATGGTGCTCCTTGCCCTCCGGTGGCCCCATGGTCACCTCGACGGCATCCATATTTGCCCACCACATCTTGCAACGGGCGATGGCCATGCACGCACCTTCAATACAGGCCGAGCGCTTCACGACGTCCAGCCAAGGATAGGCATTCACCACCCGCCTCACGAGTCCAAAGTAGCTGCTGGGCATAGCTTTAGCTGGCCATAGCCGGATTATCAAATCCTTAATGGTTAGTTCAGCCACCCTATGCAGCTCCACCAGCTGTTTCAGCTGATCGGTGAAGGACACGGGATGCTCCGGCGCCGCATACTGCGACCAGAATAGCCTCTCCGTGGAACCCCCTCCTTCGGCTCGATAGAACTCCGCGACATCGGATACACTACGTGGCAAATCCGCAAAGGCCCCTGGGGAACTCCGAACTTGAGTTAGTAAAAGGTACTGCTTCTTCGCATACTTGCTTTGCATCTTAAATGCCTTACCCGCCGTGATCTTCTTGTCCTCCTGGATCTCCTGGAGGGCGGCCTGGGCCTCATTCTGGGTAGTCTCCGCGCTTTGACAAGCCTTGGCGAGTTCGGTCCCTTGAACCGACGCATCGTGCTCCAAGGTCTCGCATTTTTTCACCGCATCCTGGAGCTCCTGCTAGACTTCTTTGACCCGAGTCTTGAGCTTCTTACGGGCGGCCTGCTGCTGGACAGCCTTCTCCCCGGCCTCGCCCAGGGCCTTCTTCAGGGCCTCAACCTCGGTCGCGGCTTCTGCACATGTAACAATACCGCTGTCACTACACATCGCTTATCCTTTCCCGAACATATAGCAAGTCGTTCCTCACCTTGCTTCTCTTGGAGTCGAACCTTAATCTCGCCGAGCTCGTTCTCGGTTCGCTCCAGCTTCCGCTTCAGCTCGGAGACCTCGGCAGTATGCGAGGTCGCGGCCAACAGCGACGCCTGCTTATTCATACATATTCTGTTACTCTCCTACAATAAGAGGTTGATCCTCTGTCCAGTTCTTCTTGCTGAACTCCGGACAATGTCTCAGGGGCTACTGAATACATGGGGTTTTCCTCTTTCTATGTCACTTACTGCTACCTCTTGAGCACTGTGTTGGATTTCCCCGAAGAGGAAGGGATGATGCAGCAAAGTAGCGTAAGTATTTCCCTCAGTTTTTGAGAACCAAGGTATCAATCCAGTAGGAGGTTGCGCGCACGTCCCCTAGTACCTGCACAAAGCGAATAACTCCTCGCAACCAACGCGATAAGGGGTTGTCAATCCCTTCACGGTCACTTACGAGAGTGAGATCTGATAGATATGATAAGATAATATTTTTGGTATTTTTATGATAAAGATGCAAAGTAAAATAAAAGCAAAGTAAAAAAGGAAATAACTAAGTATTGGAAGATTAATATGATGAAGATAGACCCGGGGGCCATAGGTTAATGAAAACAGAGTAACGCCTTAAGCAAGATGACATGATGTAGAGGGATAAATTCATGCAATATGATAAAAAAACCATCTTGTTATCCTCGATGGCAACAATACAATACGTGCCTTGCTGCCCCTACTGTCACTGGGAAAGGACACCACAAGATTGAACCCAAAGCTAAGCACTTCTCCCATTGCAAGAAGGATCAATCTAGTAGGCCAAACCAAACTGATAATTCGAAGAGACTTGCAAAGATAACCAATCATACATAAAAGAATTCAGAGAAGATTCAAATATTGTTCATAGATAGACTTGATCATAAATCCACAATTCATCGGTCTCAACAAACACACCGCAAAAATAAGATTACATCGAATAGTTCTCCATAAGAGAGGGGGAGAACATTGTATTGAGATCCAAAAAGAGAGAAGAAGCCATCTAGATAATAACTATGGACCCGAAGGTCTGAGGTAAACCACTCACACTCCATCAGAGAGGCTATGGTGTTGATGTAGAAGCCCTCCGTGATCGATGCCCCCTCCGACGGAGCTTCGGAACAGGCCCCAAGATGGGATCTCATGGATACAGAAAGTTACGGCGGTGGAATTAGGGTTTTGGCTCTGTATCTCATCGTTCGGGGGTACGTAGGTATATATAAGAGGAAGGAGTACGTCGGTGGAGCAACAGGGGCCCCACGAGGGTGGAGGGCGCGCCTGGGGGGGGGGGGGGTAGGCGTTCCCCCTACCTTGTGGCCTCCTCCCTTATTTCTTGACGTAGGGTCCAAGTCCCCTGGATCATGTTCGGTGAGAAAATCATGTTCCCAAAGGTTTCATTCCGTTTGGACTCCGTTTGATATTCCTTTTCTTCGAAACCCTAAAATAGGCAAAAAAACAATAATTCTGGGCTGGGCCTCTGGTTAATAGGTTAGTCCCAAAAATAATATAAAAGTGGAAAATAAAGCCCAATAATGTCCAGAACAGTAGATAATATAGCATGGAGCAATCAAAAATTATAGATACGTTGGAGACGTATCACTTACCTCGAAACCCGTCAACAGATTGCTGCAGGCTTCGTCTAGTCCACTCTTGGCGGACTGAATCTTCTTGATCACCGCACCCATAAGGACACGGTGCTCATCACCAACGGAGGCGCCTCGTAGCGCCTCCATCAGGTCATCTGGCGCCCCTGGGTTGACAGGGGGCACCAGTGGAATTGGCACACCCCTCTCCTTCGAAGGAGGGTGCTCGCCTGATTCCAGATCCATTTGAACCTCTGGAATCATATCCGGCTAAGGGCCGAACTGAATACGGCCCTCTTCGCCAGTCTCCATGGGGATCTGCTCCCCCATCTATTTGGCAGCGGAGGTCCCGCCTTGTGGCGCCCCCCGGACAATGTCCTGATCTCCTCCCTTCGAAGCGTCCCTCCAGGATAACACTTTGGTGTCGTCCCTGGCCCCGGGGGAGCAAGCAGGCGATGGCGACATGCTCACCATCTCCGACGGAGCCAGCGATCCTCCATATGAGGACCGCTGGATAAGGTCACGGGCCGGACTACAAAAGTGTGGATTAACCATGTCAGCATAATAAAAAGAAAGGGCTAGATGTGCGTGTAAATGAGCCATGTCGCTTATGATGTGGCCTGAGGCCTAGTACGGGGGCGTCGTTCCGGACTACTGTCAACATCTCACGCGGTGTTGACCGCTAGGGCGCCCTTCCCCTTTTTGGGCGCTTTTGCCTCCGGATGTTCTGGGGCCACCCTCTTCTTCTTCTTCTTCTCCTCGGGAGGAGGGTTGTTTTCCTCCTCCTCCTCCTCTTCCTCGTCATTGTCCTTGGGGACGGAGGAATGGGCCTCGTCGTCTTCGGACGTTGCGTCCAAAGTGCCCTTGCGACGGGGGCCACTCCTGGCCCCCTTGGCCTTCTTCTTGGCCTTCTTCTCCGGCGCCGTATATGGCACCGGCACCAGCATCCTCGCTAGGCGCGGGATGATCGGTTCCTCGGGCAGCGGCGCCGGACACTGGATCCGCTGCGCCTTCTCCACCCAGTCCTAAAGGAGCAATGCCCAATCTTAGACATCATCCTTGAAACATTCAAGTTGGGAATACGTCAAAAGAAACATACCTTGTTGGTGGGGCGTTTCCAATGTGACCACGGTCTGAGTCCGTGGCCGGTGGCTTCTCGTTGCTCTTAAAGAGAAACTTCTAGGGCCCTTCATGAGAGGTGTCGAAGAGCCTTCTCAGGGTCTAGTGCTTCTTTGAATTGAACTCCCATAAAAGGGCGGCTTCGGCGCTGGCACGGAAGAATCCGGCGGACCAGCATCACCTGGATAACATCGACGAGCTTGACGTCATTGGTCACCATGCTTTGAACGCGCGTCTGCAGCGCTATCAGCTTGTCAGGAGAACACCAGTTCGGACTCTTCTCGACCCAAGAGGTAAGCCGCATGGGAGCACTAGAGCGGAATTCGGCAGCTGCGGCCCAAGTGGTGCTGCGAGGTTCTGTGATGTAGAACCACTACTTTTGCCATTCCTTTACTGTCTCTATAAAGATGCCTTTGGGCCAGGAGACATTGGATAGCTTGCTCACCATGGCCCCTCCGCACTCCTTGTGCTGACCATCCACCACCTTCGGCTTCACGTTGAAGACTTTGAGCCATAGCCCGCAGACAAAAGGGTGGAGTGGAAAACCTAGCCCGCGGAGGAAATGGGGGATGAAGACTACTCTCTCTGTGGGCTCCGACATGGGGACGACTTGTCCCTCGGCTGCTAGTCGATGGGCGATCTCCTTTGCCAAATATCCGGCCGCCCAGAGCTTAGTAATGTCCTCCTCCTTGACGGAGGAGACCATCCACTTGCCCTGACCACCAGATTCAGACATGGTTGCTTGAGTGGAAAAGAGACGGGAACTTGGGCGCTGGAGCTTGAGATCGGAAGGGCGAAGATAGAGAGAGGGTGTGAGGAGAGGAAGGGGGAATCCTTATCCCCTTATAAAGGCAGCAGATATTAAACGCCTCCTCACTCGCCTTAGGATTCGCCTGTTCCCTAGGGCTGTATGAATGGCACGGTTGAGTTACCCATGCCCGCATTGATGAGAATCCCGCGATAAGGGGACATGATCTGTGTTTCAACAAGACGTGCCAATAGCAACCGCATCTCGAAACATGGGATGGCAGAATAAAAACGGTTCGAAATTATAACCGGACAGACACGATGCCGTGTTGGAGAGAAGCTGTCAACAGATTGGATTCGTGCAAATATTATATTCTCTCCGCGGTTGTGTATGGTGTGCGTAACAGGTCCAGATGCACTTATTTCGTCCGAAGACTATTCTGGAGTTCGGAAGGAGGGAACCCGCCTTGCAATGCCGAAGACAAATTTGCGCGTCGGACTCCTCGTCATTGAAGCTAGGTTCAGGGGCTACTGAGGGAGTCCTGGACTAAGGGGTCCTCGGACGTCCGGCCTGTTATCTATGGGCCGGACTGATGGGATGTGAAGACATGAAGACCGAAGACTGCACCATGTCCGGATTGGACTCTACTTGGCGTGGAAGGCAAGCTTGGCGACCGAAGATTCCCTCTTATGTAACCAACTCCATGTAAACCCTAGATCCCCTCAGCGTCTACATAAACCAAAGGGGATAGTCCAGAAAGGACAACGCATATACTCATTACCATACCCATATAGGCTAGACTTCTAGGGTTTAGCCATACGATCTCGTGGAAGATCAACTCTTGTAATACTCATATTCATCAAGATCAATCAAGCAGGAAGTAGGGTATTACCTCCATAGAAAGGGCCCGAACCTGGGTAAACATCGTGTCCCCTGTCTCCTATTACCATCGATCCTAGACGCACAGTTCGGGACCCCCTACCCGAGATCCGCCGGTTTAGACACCGACAGTGCCCTCGCTAGCTGATACGTCTCCGTCGTATCTATAATTTTTGATTGTTCCATGCCAATATTCTACAACTTTCATATACTTTTGGCAACTTTTTATACTATTTTTGGGACTAACATATTGATCCAGTGCCTAGCGCCAGTTCCTGTTTGTTGCATGTTTTTTGTTTCGCAGAATATCCATATCAAACGGAGTCCAAACGGGATAAAAACTGATGGAGATTTTTTTGGAATATATATGATTTTTGGGAAGAAAAATCCACGCGAGACGGTGCCCGAGGTGGCCACGAGGCAGGGGGCGCACCCCTGACCCTCGTGGGCCACCCGTAAGGCAGTTGATGCCCTTCTTTCGCCGCAAGAAAGCTAATATCCGGATAGAGACCGTGTCAAAATTTCAGCCCAATCGGAGATACGGATCTTCGGGAATATAAGAAACGGTGAAAGGGAAGAATCTGGGAACGCAGAAACAAAGAGAGACAGATCCAATCTCGGAGGGGCTCTCGCCCCTCCCGTGCCATGGAGGCCATGGACCAGAGGGGAAACCCTTCTCCCATCTAGGGAGGAGCTCAAGGAAGAAGAAGAAGGAGGGGGCTCTCCCCCCTCGCTTCCGGTGGCACCGGAGTGCCACCGGGGGCCATCATCATCACCGCGATCTACACCAACACCTCCGCCTTCTTCACCAACATCTCCATCACCTTCCCCCCTCTATCTACAGCTGTCCACTCTCCCGCAACCCGCTATACCCTCTACTTGAACATGGTTCTTTATGCTTCATATTATTATCCAATGATGTGTTGCCATCCTATGATGTCTGAGTAGATTTTCGTTGTCCTATCGGTGGTTGATGAATTGCTATGATTGATTTAATTTGCTTGTGGTTATGTTGCTGTCCTTTGGTTCCCATCATATGATTGCACGAGTGGATCACACCCTAGGGTTAGTTGTATGTTGATAGGACTATGTATTGGAGGGCAAGAGTGACAGAAGCTTCAACCTAGCATAGAAATTGATGCATACGGGATTGAAGGGGGACCAATATATCTTAATGCTATGGTTGGGTTTTACCTTAATGAACATTAGTAGTTGCGGATGCTTGCTAATAGTTCCAATCATAAGTGCATAGAATTCCAAGTCAGGGATGACATGCTAGCAGTGGCCTCTCCCACATAATACTTGCTATCGGTCTAGTAAAGTAGTCAATTGCTTAGGGGCAATTCCGCAACTCCTACCACCACTTTTCCACACTGGCTATATTTACTTTATTGTTTCTTTATCTAAACAGCCCCTACCTTTTATTTACTTGCTCTTTATTATCTTGCAAACCTATCCAGCCACACCTACAAAGTACTTCTAGTTCCATACTTGTTCTAGGTAAAGCGAACGTCAAGCGTGCGTAAAGTTGTATCGGTGGTTGATAGAACTTGAGGGAATATTTGTTCTACCTTTAGCTCCTCGTTGGGTTCGACACTCTTACTTATCGAAAACTGTTGCGATCCCCTATACTTGTGGGTTATCACTAGCCAGGCACCCACATACCTCTCCCACAACATGCCACCTTCCTGTTGGGAATGTAGCATGAAATTTCAAAAAAATTCCTACGATCACACAAGATCTATCTAGGAGATGCATAGCAACGAGAAGGGAAGAGTGTGTCCACGTACCCTCGTAGACCGAAAGCGGAAGCGTTAGGTTAACGCGGGTGATGTAGTCGAACGTCTTCACGATACAACCGATCCAAGTACCGAACATACAGCACCTCCGTGTTCAGCACACGTTCAGCTCAATGACGTCCCTCGAGCTCTTGATCCAGCAGAGGGTGGAGGGAGAGTTCTGTCAGCACGACGACATGGTGACGATGATGGTGATGTGATCTGCGCAGGGCTTCGCCTAAGCACTATGACGCTATGACCGGAGGAGTAAATTGTGGAGGGGGGCACCGCACACGGCTAAGAAACAACTGTTGTGTCTTTGGGGTGCCCCCTTGACCACATATATAAAGGAGGGGGAGGAGGAGGCCGGCCTAAGGGGGTTGCCCCAAGAGGGGGAGTCCTACTAGGACTCCGTTCCTAGTAGGATTCGCCCCCTTTCCTTCCAATGGAGAGGGGGAAAGGGGAAAAGATGGAGAAGGAGAAGGAAAGAGGGGGGGGGGCCTCCCCTTGTCCAATTTGGATTGGGCAAGGGGGGGGGGGCACCTCCTCCCGTGGTCTGCCCCCTCTCCTCCACTATGGCCCATTAGGCCCATTAACTTTCCCGGGGGGGGGGGGGGGGGGTCCGATAGCCTCCCGGTACTCCGAAAAATCCCCGAACCTTATCGGAACCATTATGGTGTTCGTATATAACCTTCCAATATATCAATCTTTACCTCTCAACCATTTCGAGACTTCCTGTCATGTCCGTGATCTCATCCGGGACTCCGAGCAAACTTCAGTCACCAAAACACATAACTCATATTACAAATCGTCATCGAATGTTAAGCATGCGGACCCTACGGGTTTGAGAACTATGTAGACATGGCCGACACACATCTCCGGAGAATAACCAATAGCGGAACCTAGATGCTCATATTGGTTCCTACATAATCTATGAAGATCTTTATCGGTCAAACCGCATAACAACATACGTCATTCCCTTTGTCATCGGTATGTTACTTGCCCGAGATTCGATCGTCGGTATCTTCATACCTAGTTCAATCTCGTTACCGGTAAGTCTCTTTACTCGTTCCGTAATGCATCATGCCGCAACTAACTCATTAGTCACATTGCTTGCAAGGCTTATGGTGATGTGCATTACCGAGAGGGCCCAGAGATACCTCTCCGATACACGGAGTGACAAATCCTAATTTTGATCTATGCCAACTCAACGAACACCTTCGGAGACACCTGTAGAGCATCTTTATAATCACCCAGTCACATTGTGATGTTTGATAGCACACAAGGTGTTCCTCCGGTATTCGGGAGTTGCATAATCTCATAGTTTGGGGAATATGTATAAGTCATGAAGAGAGCAATAGCAATAAAACTAAACGATCATTATGCTAAGATAACGAATGGGTCTTGTCCATCACATCATTCTCTAATGATGTGATCCTGTTCATCAAATGACAACACATGTCTGTGGTCAGGAAACTTAACCATCTTTGATTAACGAGCTAGTCAAGTAGAGGCATACTAGGGACACTCTGTTTGTCTATGTATTCACACATGTACTAAGTTTCCGGTTAATACAATTCTAGCATGAATAATAAACATTTATCATGATATAAGGAAATATAAATAACAACTTTATTATTGCCTCTAGGGCATATTTCCTTCAGTCTCCCACTTGCACTAGAGTGAATAATCTAGATTACATAGTAATGATTCTAACACCCATGGAGTCTTGGTGTTGGTCATGTTTTGCTCATAAGAGAGGCTTAGTCAACGGATCTGCAACATTCAGATCTGTATGTATCTTGCAAATCTCTATGTCTCCCTCCTTGACTTGATCGTGGATGGAATTGAAGCGTCTCTTGATGTGTTTGGTTCTCTTGTGAAATCTGGATTCCTTCACCAAGGCAATTGCTCCAGTATTGTCACAAAAGATTTTCATTGGACCCGATGCACTAGGTATTACACCTAGATCGGATATGAACTCCTTCATCAAGACTCCTTCATTTGCTGCTTCCGAAGCAGCTATGTACTCCGCTTCACACGTAGATCCCGCCATGATGCTCTACATGGAACTGCACCAACTAACAGCTCCACCATTCGATATAAATACGTGTACGGTTTGTGACTTAGAGTCATCCGGATCAGTGTCAAATCTTGCATCGACGTAACCATTTACAACAAGCTCTTTGTCACCTCCATAAACGAGAAACATATCCTTAGTCCTTTTCAGGTATTTCAGGATGTTTTTGACCGCTGTCCAGTGATCCACTCTGGATTACTTTGGTACCTCCATGCTAAACTTATAGCAAGGCACACATCAGGTTTGGTACACAGCATTGCATACATGATAGAACCTATGGCTAAGGCATAGGGAATGACTTTCATTTTCTCTCTATCTTCTACAGTGGTCGGGTATTGAGTCTGACTCAACTTCACACCTTGTAACACAGGCAAGAACCCTTTCTTTAGCTGGTCCATTTTGAACTTCTTCAAAACTTTATCAAGGTATATGCTTTGTGAAAGTACAATTAAGGGTCTTGATCTATCTCTATAGATCTTGATGACCAATATGTAAGCAGCTTCACCGAGGTCTTTCATTGAAAAATTCTTATTCAAGTATCCTTTTATGTTATCCAAAAACTCTATATTATTTCCAACAACAATATGTCATCCACATATAATATTAGAAACGCTACAGAGCTCCCACTCACTTTCTTGTAAATACATGCTTCTCCAAAAGTCTGTATAAAACCATATGCTTTGATCACACTATCAAAGCGCATATTTCAACTCCGAGAGGCTTCCACCAGTCCATAAATGGATCGCTGGATCTTGCACACTTTTTTAGCACCTTTAGGATCGACAAAAACTTCTGGTTGTATCATATACAACTCTTCTTTAAGATATCCATGAAGGAATGCAATTTTGACATCCATTTTCCAAATTTCATAATCATAAAATGCAGCAATTGCTAACATGATTCGGACAGATTTAAGCATCGTTACGGGTGAGAAGGTCTCATCGTATCAACTCCATGAACTTGTCAAAAACCTTTGGCAACAAGTCGAGCTTTGTAGACAATAACATTACCGTCAGCGTCAGTCTTCTTCTTGAAGATCCATTTATTCTCTATGGCTTGCCGATCATCGGGCAAGTCAACCAAAGTCCACACTTTGTTCTCATACATGGATCCCATCTCAGATTTCATGGACTCAAGACATTTTGCAGAATTTGGGCTCATCATCGTTTCATCATAGTTCCTAGGTTCGTCATGGTCAAGTAACATGACCTCCAGAACAGGATTACCGTACCACTCTGGTGCGGACCGTACTCTGGTTGACCTACGAGGTTTGGTAGTAAGTTGATCTGAAGTTTCATGATCATCATTAGCTTCCTCACTAATTGGTGTAGGAATCGTTGGAATTGATTTCTGTGATGAACTACTTTCCAATTCGGGAGAAGGTACAATTACCTCATCAAGTTCTACTTTCCTCCCACTCACTTCTTTCGAGAGAAACTCCTTCTCTAGAAAGGATCCATTCTTAGCAACGAATTTCTTGCCATCGGATCTGTGATAGAAGGTGTACCCAACAGTCTCCTTTGGGTATCCTATGAAGACACATTTCTCCGATTTGGGTTCGAGCTTATCAGGTTGAAGCCTTTTCACATAAGCATCGCAGCCCAAAACTTTAAGAAACGATAGCTTAGGTTTCTTGCCAAACCACAGTTCATATGGTGTCATCTCAACGGATTTAGATGGTGCCCTATTTAACGTGAATGCAACCATCTCTGAGGCATAACCCGAAAATGATATCGGTAAATCGGTAAGAGACATCATAGATCACACCATATCTAATAAAGTACGGTTACGACGTTCAGACACACTATTATGCTGTGGTGTTCGAGGTGGCGTGAGTTGTGAAACTATTCCACGTTGTTTCAAATGAAGACCAAACTCATAACTCAAATATTCCCCTCCACGATTAGATCGTAGAAACTTTATTTTCTTGCTATGATGATTTTCCACTTCACTCTGAAACTCTTTAAACTTTTCAAATGTTTCAGACTTATGTTTCATTAAGTAGATATACCCATATCTGCTCAAATCATCTGTGAAGGTTAGAAAACAACGATACCCGTTGCGAGCCTCAACACTCATCGGACCACATACATTAGTATGTATTATTTCCAATAAGTCAGTGGCTCGCTCCATTGTTCCGGACAACAGAGTTTTAGTCATCTTGCCCATGTGGCATGGTTCGCAAGCATCAAGTGATTCATAATCAAGTGATTCCAAAAGCCCATCAGCATGGAGTTTCTTCATGCACTTTACACCAATATGACCTAAATGGCAGTCCCACAAATAAGTTGCACTATCATTATTAACTTTGCATCTTTTGCCTTCAATATTATGAATATGTGTATCACCACAATCGAAATCCTACAAAAATAGACCACTCATCAAGGGTGCATGACCATAAAAGATATTACTCATATAAATAGAACAACCATTATTCTCTGATTTAAATGAATAACCGTCTCGGATCAAACAAGATCCAGATATAATGTTCATGCTCAATGCTGGCACCAAATAACAATTATTTAGGTCTAAAACTAATCATGATGGTAGATGTATAGGTAGCATGCCGACGGCGATCACATTGACTTTGGAACCATTTCCCACGCGCATCGTCACCTCGTCCTTAGCCAATCTTCGTTTAATCTATAGCCCCTATTTCAACTTGCAAATATGAGCAATAGAACTATTATCAAATACCCAGGCGCTACTACGAGGATTAGTAAGGTACACATCAATAACATGTATATCAAATATACCTTTCACTTTGCCATCCTTCTTATCCGCCAAATACTTGGGGAAGTTCCGCTTCCAGTGATCAGGCCCTTTGCAGTAGAAGCACTCAGTTTTAGGCTTAGGTCCAGACTTGGGATTCTTCCCTTGAGCAGCAACTGGCTTTGTTGTTGTTCTTGAAGTTCCCCTTCTCCCCTTTTCCCTTTCTTGAAACTAGTGGTCTTGTTCACCATCAACACTTGATGCTCCTTCTTGATTTCTACCTCTGCAGCCTTTAGCATCACGAAGAGGTCGGGAATTGTCTTTTCCATCCCTTGCATATTATAGTTCATCACGAAGCCTTTATAGCTTTGTGGTAGTGATTGAAGAACTCTGTCAATGACACTATCATCAGGAAGATTAACTCCCAGCTGAGTCAAGTGGTTATGGTACCCAGACATTCTGAGTATGTGTTCACTGACAAAACTATTCTCCTCCATTTTGCAGCTGTAGAACTTGTTGGAGACTTCATATCTGTTAACTTGGGCATTTGCTTGAAATATTAACTTCAACTCTTGGAGCATCTCATATGCTCCATGACGTTCAAAATGCCTTTGAATTCCGGATTCTAAGCCGTAAAGCATGGCACACTGAACTATCGAGTAGTCATCAACTTTGCTCTGCCAGACGTTCATAACATCTGGAGTTGCTCCTGAAGCGGGTCTTGCACCTACGGTGCTTCCAGGACATAGTTCTTCTATGCAGCAATGAGGATAATCCTTAAGTTATGGACCTAGTCCGTGTAGTTGCTACCATCATCTTTCAACTTAGATTTCTCTAGGAATGCATTAAAATTCAAGGGAATGGTAGCACGGGCCATTCATCTACAGCAACATAGATATGCAAAAAAAACTTTCAGGTACTAAGTTCATGATAAATTAAAGTTCAATTTAATCATATTACTAAAGAACTCCCACTTAGATAGACATCACTCTAGTCATCTAAATGATCACGTGATCCATATCAACTAAACCATGTCTGATCATCACGTGAGATGGAGTAGTTTTCAATGGTGAACATCACTATGTTGATCATATCTACTATATGATTCACATTTGACCTTTTGGTCTCAGTGTTCCGAGGCCATATCTGCATATGCTAGGCTTGTCAAGTTTAACCTGAGTAGTCTACACATGCAAAACTGGCTTGCACCCGTTGTATGTGAACGTAGAGCTTATCACACCCGATCATCACGTGGTGTCTCGGCACGGCGAACTGTAGCAACGGTGCATACTCAGGGAGAACACTTGTACCTTGAAATTTAGTAAGGGATCATCTTATAATGTTGTCGCCGTACTAAGCAAAATAAGATGCATAAAAAGATAAACATCACATGGAATCGAAATATGTGACATGATATGGGCATCATCATCTTGTGCCTTTGATCTCCATCTCCAAATCACCGTCATGATATCCATCGTCACCGGCTTGACACCTTGATCTCCATCGTAGCATCATTGTCGTCTCACCAACTATTGCTTCTACGACTATCGCTACCGCTTAGTGATAAAGTAAAGCAATTACATGGCGATTGCATTTCATACAATAAAGCGACAACCATATGGCTCCTGCCAGTTGCCGATAACTATTAAAAAACATGATCATAGGGAAGACTTGGTGTGCCTTTGGGGTGTCCCCCTCCCACTATTGGAAATATTCCCTAGAGGCAATAATAAAATGGTATTATTATATTTCCTTGTTCATGATAATTGTCTATTGTTCATGCTATAATTGTATTAACGGGAAACCGTAATACATGTGTGAATACATAGACCACAACATGTCCATAGTAAGCCTTTAGTTGACTAGCTCATTGATCAATAGACGGTTATGGTTTCCTAAACATGGACATTGGATGTCGTTGATAACGGGATCACATCATTAGGAGAATGATGTGATGGATAAGACCCAATCCTAAGCGTAGCACAAGATCGTGTAGTTCGTTTGCTAAAGCTTTTCTAATGTCAAGTGTCATTTCCTTAGACCATGAGATTGTGCAACTCCCAGATACCGTAGGAATGCTTTGGGTCTACCAAACGTCACAATGTAACTAGGTGAATATAAAGGTGCACTACAGGTATCTCCGAAAGTGTCTGTTGGGTTGGCACGAATCGAGACTGGGATTTGTCACTCCGTATGATGGAGAGGTATCTCTAGGCCCAGTCGGTAATGCATCATCATAATGGGCTCAATGTGACTAAGGAGTTAGCCACGGGATCATGCGTTACAGAACGAGTAAAGAGACTTGCCAGTAATGAGATTGAACGAGGTATGGGGATACCGACGATCGAATCTCGGGCAAGTAACATACCGATAGACAAAGGGAATTGTATACGGGATTGATTGAATCCCCGACATCGTGGTTCATCCGATGAGATCATCGTGGAACATGTGGGAGCCAATATGGGTATCCAGATCCTGCTATTGGTTATTGGCCGGAGAGGTATCTCGGTCATGTCTGCAGGGTTCTCGAACCCGTAGGGTCTACACACTTAAGGTTCGGTGACGCTAGAGTTGTAATGGGAATAGTATGTGGTTACCGAAGGTTGTTCGGAGTTCCGGATGAGATCCGGACGTGACGAGGAACTCCGGAATGGTCCGGAGGTGAAGATCGATATATTGGATGAAGGATATTGGAGTCCAGAATTGTTCTGGGGGTACCAGGTGACGACCAGCGTGACAGAAAGGGGTTTCGGAGGCCCCGACAAGCGTTGGGGGGCCTTATGGGCCGAGGGGAGGGGGCACATCAGCCCACTAAGGGGCTGTGCGCCCCTCCCACCCCACCTCAGGTAACTTGGAGAGGTGGGGCGCCTCCACCTGGCTTGGGAGTCAAGCCTCCACCTGGCTTGGCTTGGGGGGCAAGTCTCCCTAGGATTTCCCTAGGGAGATCCAATCTGCCTTGGCCGCCGCCCCCTATTGGAAACCCTAGGGTGCCTCCTCCTTCCCCTCCCCCCTATATATAGTGAGGGGAGAGAGGGCAGCCACACCCCTTCCCTAGCGCAGTCCCTCCCTCCTCCAACACCTTCTCCTCCTCCGTAGTGCTCGGCGAAGCCCTGCCGGAGAACTTGCAAGCTCCACCACCACGCCGTCGTGCTGCCGGAGCTCTCCCTCAACTTCTCCTCTCCCCTTGCTGGATCAAGAAGGAGGAGACATCCCCAGGCTGTACGTGTGTTGAACACAGAGGCGCCGTCTGTTCGGCGCTTGATCGGATCTTCTGCGATTTGAATCGCTGCGAGTACGACTCCATCAACCGCGTTCTTGTAACGCTTCCGTTAGCAATCTTCAAGGGTATGAAGATGCACTCCCTCTCTCTCGTTTCTAGCATCTCCTAGATTGATCTTGGTGACACGTAGGAAAATTTTGAATTATCACTACATTCCCCAATAGTGGCATCATGAGCTAGGTCTATGCGTAGATTCTATGCATGAGTAGAACACAAAGTAGTTGTGGGCGATGATTTGGTCTATTTGCTTATCGTTACTAGTCTTATCTTGATTCGGCGGCATTGTGGGATGAAGCGGCCCGGACCGACCTTACACGTACTCCTATGTGAGGCTGGTTCCACCGACAGACATGCACTTGATGCATAAGGTGGCTAGTGGGTGTCTGTTTCTCCCACTTTAGTCAGATCGGATTCGATGAAGAGAGTCCTTATGAAGGATAAATAGCAATTAGCATATCACTGTTGTGGGTTTTGCGTAGGTAAGAAACGTTCTTGCTAGAAACCCATAGCAGTCACGTAAAACATGCAACAACAATTAGAGGACGTCTAACTTGTTTTTGCAAGGTATGCTATGTGACGTGATATGGCCAAAAGGATGTGATGAATTATATATATGTGATGTATGATATTGATCATGTTCTTGTAATAGGAATCACGACTTGCATGTCGATGAGTATGACAATCGGCAGGAGCCATAGGAGTTGTCTTAATTTATTGTATGATCCACGTGTCAATGAAAAAAGCCATGTAATTACTTTACTTTATTGCTAACCGTTAGCCATATAGTAGTAGAACTAATAGTTGGCGAGACAACTTCATGAAGACATGATGATGGAGATCATGGTGTCAGATGGTCCCTCACTAAAAATTTCAAGAAATGTGTTCCCCCTAACTGTGCACCGTTGCGAAGGTTCGTTGTTTCGAAGCACCACGTGATGATCGGGTGTGATAGATTCTAACGTTCGCATACAACGGGTGTAAGCCAGATTTACACATGCAAAACACTTAGGTTGACTTGATGAGCCTAGCATGTACATACATGGCCTCGGAACACGAGAGAGCGAAAGGTCGAACATGAGTCGTATAGTAGATACGATCAACATGGAGATGTTCACTGTTGATGACTAGTCCGTCTCACGCGATGATCGGACACGGCCTAGTCGATTCGGATCATGTATCACTTAGATGACTAGAGGGATGTCTATCTGAGTGGGAGTTCATTAAATAATTTGATTAGATGAACATAATTATCATGAACATAGTCTAAATTGTCTTTGCAAATTATGTTGTGGATTAATAGCTCGCGCTTAAGCTCCTTGTTTTAATGCGTTCCTCGGGAAAGACTAAGTTGAAAGATATTGTAAGCAATTGTGCGGACTAGGGCCATAGTCCAAGGATTGTCCTCACTGCTACATAGAAGGCTTCTGTCCTTAATGCACCGCTTGGTGTACCAACCCCTCTAGCATCGTTTGTGGATGTTGTGAACCTCTGGCAGACACGTTCTGATGACTACCTGATAGTTTAGTGCGCCATGATTTACGGCTTAGAGTCGGGGCTCCAAAAGCGTTTTGAACGCCATGGAGCATATGAGATGTTTCAAGAGCTGAAATTGGTATTTCAGGCTCATGCCCGTGTTGAGAGGTTTGAGACCTCTGACAAGATCTTTGCCTACAAGATGGGGAGAATAGCTCAGCCAGTGAGCATGTGCTTAGAATGTCTGGGTACTTCAATCGCTTGAATCAAGTGGGAGTTAATCTTCCAGATAAGAAAGTGATTGACAAAGTTCTCCGGTCACTATCACCAAGCTACTAGAGTTTTGTGATGAACTATAACATGCAAGGGAAGATGATCCCGGAGCTGTTCGTCATGCTTAAGGCCGTAAAGGTAGAAATCAAGAAGGAGCATCAAAGTGTTGATGGTTAACAAGACCACTGGTTTCAAAGAAGGGCAAGGGCAAGAAGGGAAACTTCATGAATGACAAGCCAATTGCCGCACTAGTGAAGAAACCTAATAACCCAAACCCGAGACGAAGTGCTTCTATTAGGGGAACAGTCACTGGTAGCGGAACTTCCTCAAATACTCGGTAGATAAGAAGGCTGGCAACTTCAACAAAAGTATATTTGGTATATGTGTTATTGATGTGTACCTTACTAGTACTCCTAGTAGCACATATGTATTAGATACCGGTTCAGTTGCTAATATTGGTAACTCGAAACAAAAGCTACGGAACAAACGGAGACTAGCTAAGGGCGAGGTGACGATGTGTGTTGGAAGTGTTTCCAAGGATGATATGATCACCATCGCACGCTTCCTCTACCTTCGGGATTAGTGTTGAACCCAGATAAATGTTGTTTGCATTGGTGTCTGTGTTGATCATGAACATGATTAGATCATGTTTATTGCAATACAATTATTCATTTAAGTCAGAGAATAATGGTTATTCTGTTTACATGAATAATACCTTCTATGGTCATGCACCCAATGCGAGTGGTTTATTGAATCTCGATCGTAGTGATACACATGTTCATAACATTGGTGCCAAAAGATGTAGAGTTGATAATGATAGTACCACTTTCTTGTGGCACTGCCGCTTAGGTCATATTGGTGTAAAGCGCGTGAAGAACCTCCATGCCGATGGACTTTTGAAGTCACTTGATTTTGAATCATTTGACACATGCGAACCATGCCTCATTGGCAAGATGACTAAAACCCCGTTTTCTTTGTAACAATGGAATGTGCAAGTGACTTGTTGGAAATCATACATGCTGATGTGTGCAGTCCGTTGAGTGTTGATGCGCGCGGTGGATATCGTTATTTTCTCACCTTCACCGATGAATTGAGTAGATATGGGTATATTTACTTAATGAAGCATAAGTCTGAAATGTTTGAAAAGTTCAAGCAAATTCAGAGTGAAGTTGAGAATCATCGTAACAAGAAGATCAAGTTCCAACGATGTGATCAAAGGGAGAGTATCTGAGTTATGAGTTTGGAAATCACTAAAGACAAGATGGAATTGTTTCACAGTTGACGCTGCCTGGAACACCATAGTGTAATGGTGTGTCCGAACGTCGTAATCAGACCTTATTGGATATGGTGCGATCTATGATGTCTCTTGCAGATCTACCACTATCATTTTGGGGTTATGCATTAGATACAACTACATTCACTTTAAATAGGGCACCATCTAAGGTCCGTGGAGACGACACTGTATGAACTATGGTTTGGCAAGAAACCTAAGTTGTCGTTTCTTAAGGTTTGGGGTTGCGATGCTTATGTCAAAAGGCTTCAGCCAAAGCGGACAATTGTGTCTCCATAGAATACCCAAAGAAGATGATTGGGTATACCTTCTATCTCAGATCTGAGGGCAAACTGTTTGTTGCTATAAATAGGTCTTTTCTCGAGAAAGAGTTTCTCTCGAAATAATTGAGTGGGAGGAAGATAGAACTTGATGAGGTTGTTGAACCTTTGCTTCAACCAGAGACTAGCACAGCACACAAAGATGTTTCTGTGGCACCTACCTCAGTTGAAGAGAAAGCTAATGATGATGGTCATGGAGCTTCAGATCAAGTTACTATCGAACCTCGTAGGTCAACAAGGGTGTGTGCAACTTCTGATTGGTAACCCTGTCTTAAAGGTCATGTTGTTGGACAATGATGAACCTATGAGCTATGGAGAAGCGGTGGTGGGACCGAATTCCAACAAATGGCTAGGAGCCATGAAATCCGAGATAAGATCCATGTATGAGAACAAAGTATGGACTTTGGTGGACTTGCCCGAAGATCGGCAAGCCATTGAGAATAAATGGATCTTTAAGAAGAAGACAGTCGCTGATGGTAATATCACCATTTGTGAAGCTCGACTTGTCTCAAAGAAGTTTCCGACAAGTTCAAGGAGTTGACTGTGATGAGACTCTCTCAATCATAGCGATGCTAAAGTCTGTTAGAATTATGTTAGTAGTTGCTGCATTTTCATTTACGAAATCAGGCAGATGGATGTCAAAACAAAGTTTCCTTGATGGTTTCCGTGAAGAAAGGCTGTATGCGATACAACTAAAAGGTTTTGTCATTCCTAAGGATGCTAAAAGGTATGCAAACTCTAGCGATCCTTCTATGGACTGGAGCAAGCATCTCGGAGTTGGAACATACGCTTTGATGAGGCAATCAAAGATTTTGGGTTTATACAAAGTTTGCAAGAAAGTGAGTGGGAGCACTACACCATTTTTGATAGGTATATGTGGATGACATATTGTTGATCGGAAATGATGTAGAATTTCTGGAAAGCACAAAGGGTTGTTTGAATGGAGTTTTTCAAAGGAAGACCTGTGTAAAACTTCTTACATGTTGGGTATCAAGATCTATAGAGATAGATCAAGTCGTCTGATAAGACTTTCACAGAGCACATACCTTGACATGATCTTGAAGGAGTTCAAGATGGATTAGTCAAAGAAGGAGTTCTTGCCTGAGTTGTAAGGTGTGAAGTTAAGACTTCAAGCTCGACCACGGCAGAAGAAAGAGAAAGGACGAAAGTCATCCCCTATGCCTTAGCCATAGGCTCTATACGATATGCCATGCTATGTACCGCGATGTTCCTTGCCATGTGTCTGGCAAAGGGGGTATAAGAGTGATCCAGGAGTGGATCATTGCACAACGGTCAAAATTGTCCTTAGGAATAAGGATTTTTTTCTCGATTATGGAGGTGATGGAGAGTTCGGCGTAAAGGGTTATGTCGATGCAAGCTTTAACACCTATCCGGATGACTCTGAGTAGCAAACCGGATACGTATAGTGGAGCAACCATTTGGAATAGCTCCAAGGGGGGCGCGCCAAGGGGGGAGTCCTACTTGGACTCCCGGTCCAAGTAGGATTCAACCCCCTCTTTTCCTTTCCGGAGAATGGGGGAAGGGGAAAGAGGTGGAGGATAAGAAGGAAAGCCCCCCAAACCCTAGTCCAATTTGGTTTGGGCTTGGGGGGCGTGCGCCTCCACGGTACTCCGGAAAATGTCTGAACCTTTCCGAAACCATTCCGGTGTCCAAACATAACCTTCCAATATATCAGTCTTTACGTCTCAACCATTTCGAGACTCCTCATCATGTTCGTGATCTCATCCGGGACTCCGAACAATCTTCGGATCATCAAATCAAATAACTCATAATACAAATCGTCATCAAACGTTAAGCGTGCGGACCCTACGGGTTCGAGAACTCTGTAGACATGACCGAGACACATCTCCGGTCAATAACCAATAGCAGAACCTGGATGCTCATATTGGCTCCTACAAATTTTACGAAGATCTTTATTGATCAAACCGCATAACAACATACGTTGTTCCCTTTGTCATGGGTATGTTACTTGCCCAAGATTCGATCGTCGGTATCATCATACCTAGTTCAATCTCGTCACCAGCAACTGTCTCTACTTGTTCTGTAATGCATCATCTCGTAACTAACTCATTAGTCACATTGCTTGCAAGGCTCATAGTGATGTGCATTACCGAGAGGGCCTAGAGATACCTCTCCGATACACGGAGTGACAAATCCTACTCTCGATCTATGCCAACTCAACAAACACCATCGAAGACACCTATAGAGCATCTTTATAATCACCCAGTTACGTTGTAATGTTTGATAGCACACAAGGTGTCCCACTGATATTCCGGAGTTGCATAATCTCATAGTCAGAGGAACATGTATAAGTCATGAAGAGAGCAATAGCAATAAAACTAAACGATCATAATGCTAAGCTAACGGATGGGTCTTGTCCATCACATCATTCTCTAATGATGTGATCCCGTTCATCAATTGACAAACACATGTTTATGGTTAGGAAACTTAACCATCTTTGATTAACGAGCTAGTCAAGTAGAGGCATACTAGGGACACTCAGTTTTGTCTATGTATTCACACATGCACTAAGTTTCCGGTTAATACAATTATAGCATGAATAATAAACATTTATCATGATATAAGGAAATATAAATAACAACTTTATTATTGCCTCTAGGGCATAATTCCTTCAGTCTCCCACTTGCACTAGAGTCAATAATATAGATTACATAGTAATGATTCTAACACCCATGGAGTCTTGGTGCTGATCATGTTTTGCTCGTGAGAGAGGCTTAGTCAACGAGTCTGCAACATTAAGATCCATATGTATCTTGCAAATCTCTATGTCTCCCTCCTTGACTTGATCGCGAATGGAATTGAAGCGTCTCTTGGTTCTCTTGTGAAATCTGGATTCCTTTGCCAAGGCAATTGCACCAGTATTGTCACAGAAGATTTTCATTGGACCCGATTTACTAGATATTACAACTAGATCGGATATGAACTCCTTCATCGAGACTCCTTCATTTGCTGCTTCTGAAGCAGCTATGTACTCCGCTTCACACGTAGACCCCGCCACGACGCTCTGCTTGGAACTACACCAATTGATAGCTCCACCATGCAATATAAATATGTATCCGGTTTGTGACTTAGAGTCATCCGGATCAGTGTCAAAGCTTGCATCAACGTAACCATTTACGACGAGCTCTTTGTCACCTCCATAAACAAGAAACATATCCTTAGTCCTTTTCAGGTATTTCAGGATGTTTTGGACCGCTGTCCAGTGATCCACTCCTGGATTACTTTGGTACCTCCCTGCTAAACTAATAGCAAGGCACACATCAGGTCTGGTACACAACATTGCATACATGATAGAACCTATGGCTGAGGCATAGGGAATGACATTCATTTTCTCTCTATCTTCTACAGTGGTCGGGCATTGAGTTTGACTCAACTTCACACCTTGTAACACATGTAAGAATCCTTTCTTTCACTGATCCATTTTGAACATCTTTGAAACTTTATCAAGGTATGTGCTTTGTGAAAGTCCAATTAAGTGGCTTGATCTATCTCTATAGATCTTGATGCCCAATATGTAAGCAGCTTCACCAAGGTCTTTCATTGAAAAATTATTATTCAAGTATCCTTTTATGCTATCCGGAAATTTTGTATTATTTCCAATCAACAATATGTCATCCACATATAATATTAGAAATGCTACAGAGCTCCCACTCACTTTCTTGTAAATACAGGCTTCTCCAAAAGTCTGTATAAAACCATATGCTTTGATCATGCTATCAAAGCGTATGTTCCAACTCCGAGAAGCTTGCACCAGTCCATAAATGGATCGCTGGAGCTTGCACACTTTGTTAGCACCTTTTGGATCGACAAAACCTTCTAGTTGCATCATATACAACTCTTCTTTAAGATATCCATGATGGAAAGAAGTTTTGACATCCATTTGCCAAATTTCATAATCATAAAATGCGGTAATTATTAACATGATTCAGACAGACTTAAGCATCGCTACGGGTGAGAAGGTCTCATCGTAGTCAACTCCTTGAACTTGTCGAAAACCTTTCACAACAAGTCGAGCTTTGTAGACAGTAACATTACCATCACCGTCAGTCTTCTTCTTGAAGATCCATTTATTCTCTACGGCTTGAAGATCATCGAGAAAGTCAATCAAAGTCCACACTTTGTTCCCATACATGGATCCCATGTCAGATTTCATGGCCTCAAGCCATTTCGCGGAATCTGGGCTCATCATCGCTTCCTCATAGTTCGTAGGTTCGTCATGGTCAAGTGATACGTCTCCAACATATCTATAATTTTTTATTGTTCCACGCTATTATATTATCTGTTTTGGATGTTTAATGGGCTTTATTATGCACTTTTATATTATTTTTGGGACTAACCTATTAACCGGAGGCCCTGTGCCAGTTTCTGTTTTTTTGCCTATTTCAGTGTTTCGCAGAAAAGGAATATCAAATGGAATCCAAACGGAACGAAACCTTCATGAGGATCTTTCTTGAAACAAACGCAACCCAGGAGACTTGGAGTACAAGTCCGGAAGTCCGCAAAGCTTCCACGAGGTAGGGGGCGCGCCCGGGGGGTAGGCGCGCCCCTCCCTCGTGGGCCCCACGGAGCTCCACTGAAGTACTTCTTTCGCATATATATACACTCTTATACCCTAAAAACATCAAGGAGAGGCACGAAACCACTTTTCCACCGCCGCAACCTTCTGTTCCCATGAGATCCCATCTAGGAGCCTTTTCCGGTGATCTACCAGAGGGGGAATTGATAGAGGGCTTCTAGATCAACACCATAGCCTCTCCGATGACGTGTGAGTAGTTTACCACAGACCTTCGGGTCCATATTTATTAGCTAGATGTCTTATTCTCTCTCTTTGGTTTTCAATACAAAGTTCTCCTCGATGTTCTTGGAGATCTATTCGATGTAATATTCTTTTGTGGCGTGTTTGCCAAGATCTGATGAATTGTGGATTAATGATCAAGTTTATCTATGAACAATATTTGGTTCTTCCCTCAATTCTTATATTCATGATTTGATATCTTTGCAAGTCTCTTCGAATTATCAGTTTAGTTTGGCCTACTAGATTGATCTTTCTTGCAATGGGAGAAGTGCTTAGCTTTGGGTTCAATATTGCAGTGTCCTTTCCCAATGACAGTAGGGGCAGCAAGGCACGTATTGTATTGTTGCCATCGAGGATAAAAAGATGGGGTTTATATCATATTGGTTGATTTTATCCCTCTACATCATGTCATCTTGCCTAAAGCATTACTCTGTTCTTATGAACTTAATACTCTAGATGCATGCTGGATAGCGGTCGATGTGTGGAGTAATAGTAGTAGATGCAGAATTTCGGCCTACTTAACACGGACGTGATGCGTATGTTCATGATCGTGCCTAGATATTCTCATAACTATGCGCTTTTCTATCAATTGCTCGGCGGTAATTTGTTCACCCATCGTAATTGCTAGTGAAACCTATGGCCCCCAGGTGTATTTTATATCATATAAGTTTCTGATCTACAATTCTAGTTTACTATTTGTTTTATTTTGCAATCTTTACTTTTCAATCTATACAACAAAAATACCAAAAATATTTATCTTATTATCATTACCAGATCTCACTTTTGCAAGTGGCCATGAAGGGATTGACAACCCGTTTATCACATTGGTTGCAAGGTTCTTGATTGTTTATGCAGGTACTAGGTGACTTGCGTGTTATCTCCTACTGGATTGATACCTTGGTTCTCAAAAACTGAGGGAAATACTTACACTACTTTGCTGCATCACCCTTTCCTCTTCAAGGGAAGACCAACGCATGCTCAAGAGGTAGCAAGAACGATTTCTGGTGCCGTTGCTGGGGAGATCTACGCTCAAGTCAAGACATACCAAGAACACATCATAAACTCTTCTCCCTCGCATTACATTATTTGCCATTTGCCTCTCATTTTCATCTCCTCCACTTCACCTTTGCAGTTTTATTCGCCCACTTCCGTGCGTCCTTCTGTTTGCTCGTGTTGCCAAGTGCCTTCTATTAGATTGCATCTTCGCTTGCTAAATATCTATTGTTATGGGTCCTCATCCTCTTGCTAATACTTTTAAAAGATCCAATTATGATGAACCAATTGCTAGTGAGTTGAGTGCACTAGATTATCTTTATGGAGTTTTGCTTGAAATCCATGAATTTGAAAATTGTGATGAAGTGCTTTATAAAGTGATTCACGATAGATCTTTGAATAAAATGCATGATTGAAATGATGTTATTATAAATTCTATGAATGTCAATTGTGCTAATAATATGCAAAACACTAAGCTTGGGGATGCTAGTTTTGCTATGTCCACTACTTGTTGCAATGATCATGATTGGGGTGATTCTTCTTATGATCTTGAAAATTTATTTAAGCCCCATGATGAATATAAGATTGATAATAATGTTTGCAATATTGAAAGTGGGTTTGGAAGAGTGTCAACTTTAGATCCCACATATTTGGAGAATGTTCGATCTTATGAAATTTTTGAGAAAAGTGGGTTTGGAGAGGTCATAACTTTAGTTAATGTTAATCCCACTATTTTGGAAAAGTGTCAACTTCGCATGCATGTGGATCATGTTGAAAATATTTTATGTGATAGCTATTTTGTTGAATTTGCTTATGATCCCACATGTAATTATTATGAGAGAGGAAAATATGGTTGTAGAAATTTTCATGTTACAAAATTACCTCTCGTTATGTTGAGATTGCTATTGTTTCTTTCCACTTTCTTGCATATGCTAATTTTTGCTTGCTATGATAATTTGTTTGCCTATAAGATGCCTATGCATAGGAAGTATGTTAGACTTAGATGTGTTTTTCACGTGTTTCATGATGCTTTCTTTGCGCTTCAATTCTTGTATTTCATGTGAGCATCATTAAAATTATAGATGCCTAGGTAGGGGCGTTAAACGATAGCGCTTGTTGGGAGGCAACCCAATTTTATTTTTGTTCCTTGCTTTTTGTTCCTGTTTAGTAATAACTAAATCATCTATCCTCTGTTATGATTGTGTTTTTATGTTTTAATTAGTGTTTGTGCCAAGTAAAGCCTTTAGGATCTTCTTGGGTGATTGTTGTTTGATCTTGCTGAAAAAAACAGAAAGTATGCGCTACCGAGAATAATTTTCATTTTTTACCAGGGAGCGATAAAATACCAATTCCAACTGAAGTGGATCAAAAGACAAATTATTTAGGTCATACGAATTTTTCAGAATTTTTGAAGTTACATAACTATCCGTAACCTTCAGATTGCTACAGACTGTTCTGTTTTTGACAGATTCTGTTTTTCGCGTGTTGTTTGCTTATTTTGATGAATCTGTGGCTAGTATCGGGGGGTATGAACCATAGAGAAGTTGGAAAACAGTAGTTTTAACACCAATATAAATAAATAATGATTTCATTACAGTACCTTAAAGTGGTGGTTTGTTTTCTTATACTAACGGAGCTCATGAGATTTTCTGTTGAGTTTTGTGTTGTGAAGTTTTCAAGTTTTTGGGTAATGATTTGATGGATTTTGGAACAAGGAGTGGCAAGAGCCAAAGCTTGGGGATTCCCAAGGCACCCCAAGGTAAAATTCAATGACAACCAAAAGCCTAAGCTTGGGGATGCCCCGGAAGGCATCCCCTCTTTCGTCTTCATCTATCGGTAACTTTACTTGAGGCTATATCTTTATTCACCACATGATATGTGTTTTGCTTGGAGCGTCTTGTATGATATACCTCTTTGCTTTTTAGTTTACCACAATCATCCTTGCTGTACACACCTTTTGGGAGAGACACACAAGAATCGGAATTTATTAGAATACTCTATGTGCTTCACTTATATCTTTTGAGCTAGATAATTTTGCTCTAAGAGCTTCACTTATATCTTTTTAGAGCATGGTGGTGGTTTTATTTTATAGAAATTATTGATCTCCCATGCTTCACTTATATTATTTTGAGAGTATTTTAGGATAGCATGGTAATTTTCTTTGGTTATGAAATTAGTCCTAATATGATAGGCATCCAAGATGGGTATAATAAAAACTTTCATATAGAGTGCATTGAATACTATGAGAAGTTTGATACTTGATGATTGTTTTGAGATATGAAGATGGTGATATTAGATTCATGCTAGTTGAGTATTTGTGAATTCGAGAAATACTTGTGTTGAGGTTTGCAAGTCTCGTAGCATGCACGTATGGTAACCGTTGTGTAACAAATTTGAAGCATGAGCTGTTTCTTTGATTGTCCTCCTTATGAGTGGCAGTCGGGGACGAGTGATGGTCTTTTCCTACCAATCTATCCACCTAGGAGCTTGTGCGTAGTGCTTGGTTTTTGATGACTTGTAGATTTTTTTCAATAAGTATGTGAGTTCTTTATGACTAATGTTGAGTCCATGGATTATACGCACTCTCACCCTTCCATCATTGCTAGCCTCTTCGGTATAGTGCGTTGCCCTTTCTCACCTCGAGAGTTGGTGCAAACTTCGCTGGTGCATCCAATCCCCGTGATATGATACGCTCTATCACACATAATCCTCCTTATATCTTCCTCAAAATAGCCACCATACCTACCTATTATGGCATTTCCATAGCCATTCCGAGATATATTGCCATGCAACTTTCCACCGTTCCATTTCTTATGACACGCTTCATCATTGTCATATTGCCTTGCATGATCATGTAGTTGACATTGTATTTGTGGAAAAGCCATCGCTCATAATTTTTATACATGTCACTCTTGAATCATTGCACATCCTGGTACACCGCCAGAGGCATTCATATAGAGTCATATTTTGTTCTAGTATCGAGTTGTAATTTTTGAGTTGTAAATAAATAGAAGTGTGATGATCATCATTATTAGAGCATTGTCCCATGTGAGGAAGTAAAAAAAAGAGAGAAAGGCCAAAAAATAAGGCCCAAAAAAAGAAAAAAAGAGAGAAGGGGCAATGTTACTATCCTTTTTCCACACCTGTGCTTCAAAGTAGCACCATGATCTTCATGATAAAGAGTCTCTTATTCTGTCACTTCCATATACTAGTGGGAATTTTCATTATAGAACTTGGCTTGTATATTCCAACAATGGGCTTCCTCAAAATTCCCTAGGTCTTCGTGAGCAAGCAAGTTGGATGCACACCCACTTAGTTTCTTTTGTTGAGATTTCATACATTAATAGCTCTAGTGCATCCATTGCATGGCAATCCCTACACCTCGCATTGACATCAATTGATGGTCATCCCCATAGCCCGTTGATTAGCCGCGTCGATGTGAGACTTTCTCCTTTTTTGTCTTCTCCACACAACCTCCATCATCATATTCTATTCCATCTATAGTGTTATGTCCATGGCTCGCGCTCATGTATCGCGTGAAAGTTCAAAAAGTTTGAGAATACTAAAGTATGAAACAATTGCTTGGCTTGTCATCGGGGTTGTGCATGATGGGAGCATTTTGTGTGACGAAAATGAAGCATGGCCAAACTATATGATTTTGTAGGGATGAGCTTTCTTTGGCTATGTTATTTTGAGAAGACATAATTGCTTGGTTAGTATGCTTGAAGTATTATTATTTTTATGTCAATATTAAACTTTTGTATTGAATCTTTCGGATCTGAATATTCATGCCACAATAAAGAAAATTACATTGAAAATTATTTTAGGAAGCATTCCACATCAAAAATTCTTTTTTTATCATTTACCTACTTGAGGACGAGCAGGAATTAAGCTTGGGGATGCTGATACATCTCAAATGTTTCTATAATTTTTTATTGTTCAATGCTATTATATTATCTGTTTTGCATGTTTAATGGGCTTTAATATGAACTTTTAGATTATTTTTGGGGCTAACCTATTAACTGGAGGCCTAGTGCCAGTTTCTGTTTTTTGCCTACTTTCAGTGTTCCGCAGAAAAGGAATATCAAACGGAATCCAAACGGAACGAAACCTTCGCGAGGATCTTTCTTGGAACAAACACAACCTAGGAGACTTGGAGTACAAGTCTGGAAGTCCGCGAAGCTTCCATGGGGCAGGGGGCGCACCTAGGGGGGTAGGCACGCCCCCACCCTCATGGGCCCCACAGAGCTCCACCGACGTACTTCTTTCGCCTATATATACTCTTATACCCTAAAAACATCCATGAGAGCCACGAAACCACTTCTCCACCGCCGCAACCATCTGTAACCGTGAGATCCCATCTGGGGGCCTTTTCCGGTGATTTGCTGGAGGGGGAATCGATCACAG
This sequence comes from Triticum monococcum, assembly GCA_034509565.1. NCBI lineage: Eukaryota > Viridiplantae > Streptophyta > Magnoliopsida > Poales > Poaceae > Triticum > Triticum monococcum. The sequence goes on along the minus strand of CM067843.1, from coordinate 548,795,084 downwards.
AGGGCTTCTACATCAACACCATAGCCTCTCCGATGATGTGTGAGTAGTTTACCACAGACCTTCCTGTCCATATTTATTAGCTAGATGGCTTCTTACTCTCTTTGGTTCTCAATACAAAGTTCTCCTCGATGTTCTTGGAGACTGAGGGAGTCGTAGATTAGGGGGTCTTTGGACAGCCGGACTATATCCTTTGGCCGGACTGTTGGACTATGAAGATACAAGATTGAAGACTTCGTCCCGTGTCCGGATGGGACTTTACTTGGCGTGGAAGGCAAGCTAGGCAATACGGATATGTATATCTCCTCCTTTGTAACTGACCTTGTGTAACCCTAGCCCCCTCCGGTGTCTATATAAACCAGAGGGTTTTAGTCCGTAGGACAACATACAATAATACCATAGGCTAGCTTCTAGGGTTTAGCCTCTCTGATCTCGTGGTAGATCAACTCTTGTAATACTCATATCATCAAGAACAATCAAGAAGGACGTAGGGTATTACCTCCATCAAGAGGGCCCGAACCTAGGTAAACATCGTGTCCCCTGCCTCCTTTTACCATCCGCCTTAGACGCATAGTTCGGGACCCCTACCCGAGATCCGCCGGTTTTGACACTAACATTGGTGCTTTCATTGAGAGTTCCATTGTGTCGTCACCATAAGGCTCGATGGCTCCTTCGATCATCGCTAGCGATGTGGTCCAGGGTGAGGCTTTCCTCCCTGGACAGATCTTCATATTCGGCGGCTTTGCACTGCGGGCCAATTCGCTTGGCCATCTGGAGCAGATTGAGAGCTACGCCCCTGTCCATCAGGTCAGATTTGGAAACTTGAACTACATGACCGATATCCGCGGAGACTTGATCTTTGACGGATTCGAGCCCATGCCGGACGCGCCGCGCAGTCACGACGAGCAAGACATAATTCTACCATCGGACAATGTTCGGGAGATCGCATCCGCAGCTACTCCGGCTTTTAATCTGGAGCAAGTCGCGCCATCCAAGAGCGGAGGGATGGACCCCGCCATGGAGGCCGCACTCTCAGCGGCGATAGAGACGGATACTGACTTCACCCCTTACGAGAGCCGTGTTGCCGAACCACTGGATTCATCTTCGGCCACGGACTCTGAGTTGCTCGTGTCCGCGCCCGTCGAGTCTGACTGGGCGCCGATCATGGAGTTCACCTCCGCGGATATCTTTCAGCACTCACCTTTTGGAGATGTGCTAAATTCATTAAGGTCTCTCTCCCTGTCAGGAGAACCTTGGCCGAACTATGTCCGGCTAGAATGGGATGCGGGCAACGAAGAAATTCGCTGCCCGCCCACCACCCACTTAGTAGCCACTATCGACGACTTAACCGACATGCTCGACTTCGGCTCCGAATACTTCGACAGTATGGACGACGAAGCCGGAGACGAACATGATCCACCGCCCTCAGGGCACTAGACCGCCACCTCATCATATGATATATATATATATATATATATATATATGGTGGACACCCCCAAAGAAGCCAATGGCGACGAGAAAGCGGAGGATGACCCCTCCAAGAAGCAACCCAAGCTCCGGCGTCAGCGGCACCGCTCTAAGTCCTGCCACAGCAAGAGTAGTGATACTGGCACAGGAGATAATACCACCTCGGATAGCGCCGAAGACAACAACAATCCCCTCCAGCACGGCCAAGAGCTAGAGGACGAACAAGCTAGCCCTCTAGGACAGGCAGCAGATGGAGAACCGGAGGAGGACAATTACATGCCTCTCTCCGAAGACGAGGCGAGCCTCGGCGACGATGAGTTTATTGTGCATGAGGACCCCGTCGACCAAGAGTGCTTCAAGCGCCGGCTTATGGCCACGACAAATAGCCTAAAGAAGAAACAACAACAGCTTCAAGCTGATCAAGACTTGCTAGCAGACAAATGGACCGAAGTCCTTGCGGCCATGGAGCATGAACTCGAGCGCCCGTCCAAGAGTTACCCAAAATGCAGGTTGCTACCTCACCTCTAGGAGGAAGCATTGAAACCTCATTCACCAGTGTACGATGCGGCTGACCGGCCACTACGCGGCCGAGCCAGAGAGGCGTTTCAGCCTAAAGTTCAGTCTGCACCCCGTCGCCACTCAGTCATAGATACTAAGGCCTGGGGCAACACAGAGGACCTCTGAGACATCTTGGACAGCAAGGCAAAAATCGCAAGGTCAATATACGGGACACGAACATGTGCGCCCACACGGGACGATGATCGTCGTGTCGGATACACCATGAGTAAATCCGTCTGGGCCGAATACAGCAGATAAGACTCATAGGAACTACGTCGGGATATAGCCTGGCACAGAGGCGCCGCACACCCCCTATGCTTCACTGATGAAGTTATGAATCATGAATTCCGGGAGGGTTTCAAACCCGTAAATATTGAATCATACGACGACACAATAGATCCGCTGTATGGATTGAGGATTTCCTCCTTCACATCCAAATGGCTCGCCGTGACGATCTACATGCCATCAAGTACCTCCCACTAAAACTCAAAGGACCAGCTCGGCATTGGTTGAATAGCTTGCCAGCAGATTCCGTCGGCAGTTGGGAGGATTTGGAAGATGCATTTCTTGACAACTTCCAGGGCACTTATGTGCGGCCACCGAATGCTGATGACTTGAGCCACATAACCCAGCAGCCAGGGGAATCGGCCAGACAATTCTGGACACAGTTCCTGACTAAGAAAAATCAAATTGTAGACTGTCCGGATGCAGAAGCCCTAGCGGCATTCAAGCATAACTTCCGCGACGAGTGGCTCGCCCGCCACCTTGGCCAGGAGAAGCCGAAATCTATGGCAGCCCTTACAACACTCATGACCCGCTTTTGCGCGGGCGAGGACAGCTGGTTGGCTCGCAGCAACAACACATCAAGGAATCCGGATACCTCGGATACCAAAGACTTTAATGGTAGGCAGCGTCGTAATAGACCAAAG